>CM077908.1:2420286-3650286 GCA_039720435.1 Amazona ochrocephala
ATGAAATACTTCAGGAACAGAGAGAAAAAAAGCTGGAGTTTGAGGAGCAGTTTAAATTCAGTTGTTCCTATTTTGAACCAAAACCCAGCAAGCTGCATGTATTGTGTGCAACAGCTTTGGACAACATCTGATTGAGAGACATATCTGTGTTTTGTCTGTCTCTGAGAGATCAATAGAGGCTTCAGAAATGTATTATTCATGTCTTGTATTGTTCAAGGGTGGTAGATGTTCCTACAGACAACACATTTTCCTGGGCCCTGTGACAGCACTGTGCAGGTGTGACACTCAGAAGTTGCTTTCAGTTTCAAAGCTGCATTCCTGTAAAGCATGGAATGCTTGGCTTTTTTTGCGCAATTAAATCAAAAAATCTCCTGATACCAATCCCTGGAAGATTGGAAATGTAATGTGGTTTTGAGACTCTTGAACTCTGACTTGGTTTCAGCTGTAACAGTTATTTTTCCACTTCTTAGTAGCTGGTGCAGTGCTGTGTTTTCAACTTTAGGATGAGAACAGTGCTGATAACACACCAATGGTTCTAGTTGTTGCTAAATAATGCTTACTCCGATCAAGGAATTTCCCAGTCTCATGCTCTGCCAGGGAGGAGGGGAAGCCGGGAGGATGCAGAGACAGGACCCCTGACCCAAACTAGTCAAAGGGGTATTCCATCCCACAGCATGTTCAACATCTTTGTGGGTGACATGGACAGTGGGATTGAGTGCGCCCTCAGCAAGTTTGCCGATGACACCAAGCTGTGTGGTTCGGTAGATACATTGGAGGGAAGGAATGCCATCCAGAGGGATCTAGACACGCTTGTGAGGTGGGCTGATGCCAATCTGATGAAGTTTAACCATGACAGGTGCAAGGTCCTACACCTGGGTCGGAATAATCCAGGCACAGCTACAGGTTGGGCAGAGAAGAGATTCAGAGCAGTCCTGTGGAGAAGGACTTGGGGGTGTTTGTCGATGAAAAAATGAACATGATCCGGCAGTGTGCGCTTGCAGCCCAGAAAGCCAACCGTATCCTGGGCTGCATCAAAAGGAGCGTGACCAGCAGGTCGAGGGAGGTGATCCTGCCCCTCTACTTAGCTCTCGTGAGACCTCACTTGGAGTATTGTGTGCAGTTCTGGTGTTCTCAACATAAAAAGGAAATGGAACTGTTAGAACAAGTGCAGAGGAGGGCCACGAGGACGATCAGGGGACTGGAGTGCCTCCCGTATGAAGATAGGCTGAGAAAATTGGGGCTGTTCAGCCTGGAGAAGAGAAGGCTGCGTGGAGACCTCATAGCAGCCTTCCAGTATCTGAAGGGTGCTTGTACAGTTGCTGGGGAGGGACTCTTCATTAGGGACTGTAGTGAGAGGACAAGGGGTAACGGGTTCAAACTTAAACAGGGGAAGTTTTGATTGGATCTGAGGAAGAAATTCTTTACTGTAAGGGTGGTGAGGCCCTGGAATGGGTTGTCCAGGGAAGTTGTGAATGCTTCATCCCTGGTGGCGTTCAAGGTGGGGTTGGACATAGCATTAGATGGCATGGTTTAGTGGGTGGTGTCCCTGCCCATGGCAGGGTGGTTGGAACTAGATGATCTTAAGGTCCTTTCCAACCCTAACTATTCTATGATTATATGATTCTATGATTATTCTTCTTCTTCTTCTTCATCATGTGATGATGACTCCTGGTCAGATGCTGCCCCAGGTGGTGAGTACATTGTTTCTTCATCTTGCTTTGTCTTTCTTGCCTCTTCTTTGGTTTTCCTCTTGCGTACAGTGGCAACCGGTATTGGTACAAGTTGGTCCTCTGGTTTAGCTGCGGTGATTGTCACTGTGGTTTGAGTAGCTGCTGTACTTGTCCCTGGGGTTTGAGTAGTGGCTGTACTTGTCGCTGGTGGTAGTGTAGCTGCTGTGCTTGGAGCTGGAGAAGCTGCGCTGTCCATTACGGTTGAAGTTTGAGTGGCTGCTGTACTTGACCCTGGGGGTGGTGTAGCTGCTGTACTTGGAGCTGGAGTAGCTGCGCTGTCCATTACTCCGCCCTCAGATCCAGGGGCATTTTTTTCCTTTTGAAGGTACTGGATGGTGTTGAACAGGGCTCTGTAAGCATAGACCAAGACCCAGCACGTAGCCATGATTTGTCCATCTCTGGTGTGACCAGAATGACAACACACCTCCTTTAAGTGTTTTACTAATTTTTCTGGATTTTGCATTTGTTCATTGGTGAAGTTCCAAAGCACTGGAGGGGCCCACAGGCCTAGATACTTGCCCATACTATCCCACACACCCTGCCGCTCATGACTGTCCAGCCTTGGGGAAAATCTCTTGGACCTCCTATATCGTCGTTTAACCCTAGACAAGGCCCAAACTCGACTCTGAATAACTCTCGTGACCAGACGAAATGGTCGTGAGTAAAGCACACTCGATATGCGCGCCAACATGGCGATCCCCATCGCAACCAGCAGGCAGGTCTCAAGGGTATCTAAGGACCATTCAAAACCTTCAGAACTCCCAAATGATGCTGTAAATAGTCAGGGTGCGGGGGGCTGGGAGCATAAAGGAATGTCTCCTTCACAGGTTGACCACCCGAGGAGGTGAAAAAAGATGTATAATTGCTAAACACTTCTATTATATACCTTCCAAAGTATAGAGTTGGTGACCACATTGGGAACAAAAGCCGGGTCAGTTTAATGATCATTGAGTCTATTGTATTAAAAATCAGTGCAATAAAGTACAATGTAACAAGAACCTTAACCCAAAACCCATGTCTGAAAAATGTTAAGATAAAAATTACCGTCTGTAAGTGAATTAACATATGCTGAACCTGTGAGAACCAGAGCAACATCTTTGAGAGCCAAAAAATCAGCTTTGTGATGAGTGGCTATTAAGCCTGTCGTTATCTCAACCCTTCGTGCCCCACGTTGGGCGCCAAAAAGACCTGTCATGGTTTAAGCTCTATAACTCACACAGTCTCTCTCTCACTCACTCCCCACTCTTTCTTCCCCCAGTCCCAGGGGGACTGGGAGGAGAATCAAAAGAACGCTACTCCCACAGGTTGAGATAAGAACAGTTTAGTAACTAAGGTATAACACAAACCATACTGCTACCACCAATAATAATAATGACAAGAGAAAATACAAGGGAAGACTCTTTCTTCCCCACCACTCCAAGGGGGGGGAATAGGGAGAAGTATCTAAAGAACGCAACTCCCACGGGTTGAGATAAGAACAGTCCAGTAACTAAGGTATAGCACAAACCACTGCTGCTACCACCAATAATAATAATAACAAGAGAAATACAAGGGAAGAGGATACAACTGCTCGCCACCCGACGACCGGGCTGTGAACTAAAACAAAAACTCTTCCGGGTTCCGGCCCCCATTTTTTTTTTTTACATGCTGGCCATGGCGTGCTGTGGCATGGAATACCTCTTTGGTCAGTCTGGGTCAGGTATCCTGTTTCTGCTTCCTCTCGGCTTCCCCTCCTCCCTGGCAGAGCATGAGACTCAGAAAGTCCTTGGTCAGACCAAAACATTCTAAGCCATAACTATAAACATCGGTGTTATCAGTGCTGTTCCCAGGCCGAAAGTCGAAAACACAGCACTGCACCAGCTACTATGAAGGAGAAAAAATGACTGCTGCTGCTGAACCCATGACAGTATAACAACATACCCCATATTTTCAAATGTGCTTTTTTGGTTCTTCATTCCAAGTTTTATCAAGGTTGCTGGGTTGTTTTGTTATTCCGGCAAATCTCAAGTTTAAGCAAAACCAATATTTTTAGATGATTAGTCAAATATTATACTGTAGTGTATTTTAACCATGCTTGCTGTATGCTAGCTGTATTTTTTACCTTATCTCTTCAGAACTGGTTTTGTTTTCATTGACATCTTACATCCTGGTGTGCACATTTAATGTCACACACGAGTGCTTAGCTTATTGCAGCCAGTCTGGGTTAACTCTGTCCTTTCACTAAGCTGAGCCAGTCACAAAAATAACAAACCCTAACCAAACAAAAATCCTCAAAAAAACACAAAAACTAAGCTGTGAGGAAGCAAGAAGATTATGAGCGAAAACACATTTCAAGAATTTGTACTTAACAGCACTATGTCTTTTTCAGGATGAGGAAACTAATAACATTACCATTATTAAATTTTTTTCTACTAAATAAAATGAAGTACTGTATCACAAGCATTAACTGAAGATTATTCTGGAGAGTAGACAGAATTGGTAACTGTTAAACAAACAGAAAAAAATTAAATTAGAAGAACTACAATTTTAAAATATAGTCTCAACTTCTGCATGCGTGAGTGTACTGACACTTGCAAAAATACCACAGGTACAACATATTATCAACAGAAAGATAATTCTGAATACAAATAAAGGATGAATGAAAGCTCCTTTTGAAAACTGGGACATAAAACCTTCACAAAAGAGTTTGCAAAGTCAGATGTCCCTAGGGTTTTTCCTTTCCATGCACAGACCCTGTGCAGGCAGGGTCCAATCTTACTGCCTTATAAGATTTGAGCAGAATAGTTTCCCAGAAGTTCTTAGCAGATTCTCTGAGAGGATTGTAGAAGGGCAAATTTACAGCTCAGATGGCTGAGAAACATACAAGTTCACCATATCTTTCCTCTTCACACATCATAGCAAAAAGCTTCTGCCTTGTAGCGTATATTTCTGGTTTCACAATCTGCTGCTGAGAACTCTGTTAACAAGAAATGTAACTCTTTAATCATAATGACACTTAATGAGTCACTCTATTCTTTGCACATTTTCAACACTCAGTTCTTTATTTCACACTTATTGCTCAATTCTTGCTTTAATAGTATTGCAGCACTAGCACTGCATTAATACAACTATGCCGAGGTGCTCTGCATTGTGTGGGACAAATTACATTGTTCATTGTGACATTACTACTGACCTGTTGGAGAGTGATCACGAAGTGCAAAGCCATCACCAATAGGTGTCAGGTTTGCATTTTGCAGAGTATAGCACCATAATTCTTTGTGTTTGTTTGCTTTGATAATGAGTCATATTTTAATTGCAGCATTTCAACATGTGAAATACCTAAATCTTTAAAAGAGGAAGAAAGACAAAAAAAAAAAATCGTTCTATGTACAATCATCAGAATCTCACATGAATGGTCATCTTTTTCAGTATAGAGTTAAATACTTGTCATTAAGCTAAATCAATGTTTATTCTCTGTGTAGAGCAATCACTAGAGGGGAGTTTGACACTCGCTGCAAATTCACAACTATATAGAATCATAGAATAGTTAGGGTTGGAAAGGACCTTAAGATCATCTAGTTCCAACCCCCCTGCCAAGGGCAGGGACACCCCACACCAAACCATGCCACCCAAGGTTTCATCCAACCCGGCCCTGAACACCGCCAGGGATGGAGCATTCACAACTCCCCTGGGCAACCCACTCCAGCGCCTCACCAAAGGCTTTCAGCCTGGGAACAACGCTGATAACACCGATGTTTTTAGTTGTTGCTAAGTAATGTTTATTCCGATCAAGGGCTTTCTCAGTCTCGTGCTTTGCCAGGGAGCAGGGGAAGCTGGGAGGAAGCAGAGACAGGACACCTGACCCACAGTAGCCAAAGGGGTATTCCATACCACAGCACATCATGCCCAGTATATAAAGCAGGGGGAGTTACCTGGAAGGGCCAGGTCACTGCTCGGGTCGGGCTGAGTATCGGTGGTGAGCGGTTGTATTCTCTTCCCTTGTTATTTCCCTTATCATAATTATTGGTGGTAGCAGTGGTGGTTTTGTGTTATACCTTCGTTACCTTACTGTTCTTGCCTCAACCCGTGGGAGTTACATTTTTTTGATTCTCCTCCCCATCCCTCTGGGAGCAGGGGGAGGAAGAAGGGGGAGGAGTGAGCGAGGGTCTGTGTGGTTCTGAGTCACCAGCTGGGCTTAAACCATGACAATGAGTCATCACTTACAGGAGTTTGAAGACAATCTCATCATTTCAGCTGTGGAAAAACTCCTGTCCCAGGAGTTCCAGCAAGTGAGAGACGATCTATCCAGCTCCAAACGTGTACTGACCAGCATCACAGCTATTCACATGCTAACCTGCAGGGAAATACAGAAGATCAGAAACCCACAGTCATTAAAAAAGACCATGATGCCAAACCCACAAAATCTCCCCATCTTTTCAGATTACTGAGATGATTTCTATTGGACTTAATAAAAGTCTAAATTCTGCTGCCAGTTGAGCTGACTTTGTCTGGCTTCCCAATACATAAAATGAAGAAATGAAACTGCAGTGAGCTGAGGAAAAGAATATGAAGCATGCTCAGTAACGAAGACAAGTATAAAATAGAACTGCCTGAGATGAGCCTAGACTTGTTTCAAATGTTTTTCCATCCTTCCCACCCCATCCAACCTTTGGTGAATATATCCTTATTCAAAGCCTGCCAGTAGACAACAAATGAGGCATGTGTAGATATAATCAAGCAAGCCATTGATTAAGCAGGTGTCTTTTTGAAAAAAACATTTTGCATTGGTCTGATGTCCTTCTGTATACACGTGCTGAGTCACTAACAAACCTCTTTATATAAAGACAGAGTATATATAACTAACATAAGTATAGATAGGGATGAATAAATTCTGGATACAACAAACCTTTTAAATTCAAATTTTCCCTATGGTATACTCCCATGGCTATCTGCTTAGCTAATAAAGTGTGCATTTTCATACGAAACAAGCAGTGGTCTTTGTGCTCCCATCCTAATTTTCCACATGTTCTTTATATGCATGCACCTCCTAGGTGTGTTACACCACTTTCAGGACCATATATTAAAACTAATCTTAACTGAAGATTCTGGAAGATTTTTGTCATGGTTTAAGCCTCTATAAACTCACGCAGTTGCTCTCTCACTCACTCCCCATGCTTTCTTCCCTCCGCTCCTGGAGGGACGGGAAGGAGAATCAAAAGAATGCAACTCCCACACATTGAGATAAGAACAGTTTAGTAACTAAGGTATAACACAAACCACTACTGCTACCACCAATAATAATAATGACAAGACAAATGCAAGGAAAGAATACAATAGCTCACCACCAATCCCAACCCGATCAAGCAGTGCACCCTCCACACTGCACCCCCACCACCCTTCCGGGTCACTGCTCTCTGCCTTTACATCCTGGGCATGACGTGCTGTGGTATGGAATAACCTCTTTGGTTAGTCTGGGTCAGGTGTCATGTCTCTCCTTCCTCCCGGCTTCCCCTCCTCCCTGGCAGAGCATGAGACTCACAATGTCCTTGGCCAGACCAAAACGTTACTAAGCAGTAACTGAAAACATTGGTGTTATCAGCACTGTTCCCAGGCCGAAAGTCAAAAAAACAGTGCTGCACCAGCTACCAAGAAGGAGAAAAATGACTGCTAATGCTGAACCCAGGACATTCCACCCCTTATTCCATACCAATCACGTCATGCCCAGATCCCACATTTTCAACATGCCATCACGTGTATATATATATACACACACACACACAGAGGGAGAGAGATCATCCCTTAGTGCATGGACCAATCCCTATAAAGCTGCTGAGTCCATCCAGTCCATGATATCGGGCTCCATCTCTTGTAACAGTCTTTCAGGGTAGAAGGGGCTGTGTGCAGTGTTCACACTCGTGAATAACCTGGGCAATAGTGTCCATTGCTAAGTCCATCCCTCGAACATGCGTCCATCTGTATGCTGCATCTCTGTCCTGATGGCATGAAGTGTCATGGGCCCACCAGGTTTAAAATAATTCACCCTCCCCTCCAGCAGTTTCTGCAGCTTGTCGTTGGGGACTCCATATAGCTGCCTTCCATCTCTGACGCTTCCAAAGCACTGGAGGGGTCCAGTGGACTCGATACTTGCCCATACTGTCCCACACACCCTGCCACTCGTGGCTGTCCAGCCTTGGGGAAAATCTCTTGGTCGTCCTAGATCATAGTCTAACCCCAGACAAGGCCCACACCCAACTCTGCTTAACTCTCGGGACCAGATGAAATGGTTGTGGGTAAAACACACTCTGTATGCATGCCAACATGCTGATCCCCATCACAATCAACAGGCAGGTCTCAAGGGTACCCAAAGGCCATTCAAAACCGTCAGAACTCTCAAATGAGGCTGCTGTACTTGTCACTGAGGCTGGTGTAGCTGCTGTGCTTGCCAGCTCTCTCACCACCAGCTTCTCTTTTTCTAAGTCCAGATCTTCCTCCTCTGCCTTGCTGGGAAGTGCTGTGTGGCCTCCTGCATCCTCCTGGGGCTCGGACTTGCGGGGCTCTGCGGGCGGCTGCTGGGGAATGCTCTCGGCCGCTGCGGGGCTGGGCTCAGCCGCCGCCTGCCCCTCCCGCTTGGTAGCCGTGCGGCTTGGCTTGGCCGTGGGGCTCAGCTTCTCTGCTGCCCCCTTCCCGGCCTCTTGATCCCCCGGGCCGTTCTCCTGGGCCATTTCGGCCGCCGGTGGCTCCCGGGGCCACCCTCCCTCTGCTTCCCACAGCCCAGCGAAGACGGAGGCGAAGACGAGGGCCAGGATGGTGAAGGGCAGCCGAGCTACCAGGTAAAAGTCCACGTCCACATCTATGTCCACATCCGCCCCCCCCGCTTCTGGAGCTCGCCCGTATCACAAGCCATTCCAATAAAGTACACTGAAACAAGAACCTTAACCCAAAACCCATATCCAAATGCTAAGATAATAAATACCGGCTCTAAGTAAGGTACAACAGGTTGAAACCATGAACTCAAAGGCAACTACTCTGAGAGCTGATAAATCAGCATTGTGATGAGTGGCTATTAATCCTGTCGTTATCTCAACCCTTCGAGCCCCACGTTGGGCACCAAAAAGAACTGTCATGGTTTAAGCCTCTATAAACCCATGCAGCCGCTCTCTCACTCACTCCCCACTGTCTCTTCCCTCTGCTCCTGGAGGGATGGGAAGGAGAATCAAAAGAATGCAACTCCCACAGGTTGAGATAAGAGCAGTTTAGTAACTAAGGTATAACACAAACCACTACTGCTACCACCAATAATAACAATGACAAGGCAAATACAAGGAAAGAATACAATAGCTCACCACCAATCCCAACCCGACCAAGCAGTGCACCCTCCACACTGCACCCCCACCACCCTTCCGGGTCTCTGCCCTCCGTTTTTCACATCCTGGACATGACGTGCTGTGGTATGGAATAACCTCTTTGGTTAGTCTGGGTCAGGTGTCCTGTCTCTCCTTCCTCCCGGCTTCCCCTCCTCCCTGGCAGAGCATGAGACTCACAATGTCCTTGGCCAGACCAAAACGTTCTAAGCAGTAACTGAAAACACAGGTGTTATCAGCCCTGTTCCCAGGCTGAAAGTCAAAAACACAGCGCTGCACCAGCTACCAAGAAGGAGAAAAATGACTGCTGCTGAACCCAGGACAGTTTTTATAATAATTTTTACATGTAAGTGGCTGGCTGCAATCATTTTTAGAGATACTTATATGTGTATCTACTTTTCAATTGCTTTAATTCCTTTAAAAAAACAGGTCTTTCCTGAAAAAAATGCAGGTGGATTACCTAAATCCTATTCCACCAAAAATTTAGGATATTGATTTTCCAGACAGTGATTTGTTTGATCTGAGACCTAACTCCTTCTTCTGTGTTTAGGTTTTTGAGGGGTATAGACCTTGCAGTTATGAATTTTAGATGGTGCAGAGGCTATCTGGCTTTCATAAGGGACTTTATACGTGATAACAGTAAAAATTATTAGTTGTGACTGCAAACAAAGATTTTCCTCCTAAATAATAAAATAAAAATTCTTGTCTGAAACTGCATGTACAAGTGAGACTCACAAGATCTTGATTCTGAGTTCTTATCTAACACAGAGCTTAAGCAATACCTTGAATTGCAGCCCAAATGATTTAAAGGGGGAAAGAACCAAGTTGCAACATAATAGGAAAGTACCAAAATGTGCTTATCAAACAAATCCATCTCTACAGATTTTTTTCTATTCTTGAATCAGAGGAACATCCAGTGATACATGAAAACACAAACTGATTTCAGAAAATAATTTTCCACAAAGTCTTTATTTTTGTGCTCTGTGTTTCTCAATGAAGTTGAGGCAATCTGAGTTGTTGGTAGATTTGGGCTGGTTTTTTTGCTTTGAGAGAGTTCACAGAATAGTCCATCACAGCTATTGAGAAACTGCAGTCTTCTCCAACTGTCTACTTTAATCCTGATTGTGGAAAGTTAATCTGTGAAAGAAACATGGCACTGAAGATTTCATCTATATTCCTGAAATTCAGCTGAAAGGTGACAGAGGTATTATAAAGCAAGGCAAGATTTTTATATTCCAGGATAGAGTGGAATTTGGCTAACTAGTGATGACAGAAAATGTTTCTTGAGCTGCTGCTTGCAAGGAAGAATCTAAGCCCAAATTATGGACTGAGCTATCTTACTGTCATGCACAGCTGTGAACTCTTCCAGGTGTTCTTTTCTGCTAAGGATCACTTACTGACCACTTAAGATAGTGCAGACACAGAATTTGGTAACAAATAAGTATTGAAAAGGACCAAATAGAGGATTGATTTTTAAGGGCTCCACAGTCAAGAAAGGAAGGTGAAGAAGGGACCAGCTGCATCAAACTTTGCAGGAAAGTATGTTCCCCACAGTTTGGAGCCCTATGCCCTATATGACACAATCCTCCATGCATAGTTTCAGTTCCACAGCTCAGCCTGAAGCATCATGCAGGCCCAGAACATCTGCTTTTAATTCTATCAGATTAACTAGCTTCTCTCTAAGATTATTAGAAAATAGATGCAAAACTGGGTAATAACAAATTTGTAATGCAACTTAAGTATTGCCTCTGGAGAAGGAATTCTTTGTTTAATCTCACTCTCATAACATTTGTTTTTTCTCACTGCTATTTGAATTCTTACCCCTGCTTCTCATCTGGCAACAGAGGTTAGAAAAATTGAGCTAATCTATGCAATAAGGATAGGATATCCATTTGAGAAACAGTGTCAATCATAATATTTATTGCTGGCTGGTTGGGAATGTAACGCTCCAGGGCAGCCTTGATTGCAGCGATCATGAGATGGTTGAGTTTGAGATCCTCAGGACAGTGAGAAGAGCGTGCAGCAAGCTCACTGCCCTGGACTTCAAGAGAGCAGACTTTGGCCTCTTCAGGAACCTGCTCAGTAAGGTTCCATGGGATACAGCCCTACAGGGCAGGGGGGCCCAAGACTGTTGGTTGATATTCAAGGATCACCTGCTGCAAGCTCAGGAGCGATGCATCCCAACTAGAAGGAAGTTCAGCAGGAGGGCCAGGAGACCTCCTTGGATGGATAAGGAGCTGCTGAGCAAAATTCGAAGGAAAAAAGAGGCTTATAAAAGGTGGAAGCAAGGACAGGCGGCCTGGGGAGAATACAGGGATGTTGTCCGGGAAGCTAGGGACCAGGTTAGGAAAGCTAAGGCCCACTTAGAATTAAACTTGGCTAGGGATGTTAAGGATAACAGGAAGGGATTTTATAGGTACATTGCCGATAAGAGACAGGTTAGGGACACCGTGGGCCCTCTCCAGAAGCTATCGGGAGAACTGGCTACCCTGGATTTGGAGAAGGCTGAGGTTCTTAATGACTTCTTTGCCTCAGTCTTTACGGGCAAATGCTCTGTCCACACCACCCAAGTCTTGGAAGGCAGACGCGGGGACGGTGAGGGTGGGGACCCTGGGCCCACTGTGGGGGAGGATCTTGTTCGGGACCACCTTAGGAACCTGGATGTATACAAGTCCATGGGACCGGATGAAATCCATCCAAGGGTCCTGAAGGAGCTGGCAAATGAAGTTGCTAAGCCACTGTCCATCATATTTGAAAAATCATGGCAGTCAGGTGAAGTTCCCGATGACTGGAAAAAGGGAAATATAACCCCCATTTTTAAGAAGGGAAAAATGGATGACCCAGGGAATTACAGACCAGTCAGTCTCACCTCTGTGCCTGGCAAAATCTTGGAGCGGATTCTCCTGGAAGGCATGCTAAGGCACAGGAAAACCAACAAGGTGCTTGGTGACAGGCAGCATGGCTTCACTAAGGGGAAATCCTGCCTGACCAATCTGGTGACCTTCTATGAAGGGGCTACGGAACTGATGGACAGGGGCAGAGCGGTTGATGTCATCTACCTGGACTTGTGTAAAGCCTTTGACACTGTCTCCCATGACATCCTTCTCTCTAAGTTGGAGAGACATCAATTTGATAGGTGGACCACTCGGTGGATAAAGAACTGGCTGGATGGCCGCACGCAAAGAGTAGTGCTCAGTGGCTCAGTGTCCAGCTGGAGACCGGTAACGAGTGGTGTCCCCCAGGGATCGGTGTTGGGACCGGTCTTGTTCAACATCTTTGTGGGTGACATGGACAGTGGGATTGAGTGCGCCCTCAGCAAGTTTGCCGATGACACCAAGCTGTGTGGTTCGGTTGATACATTGGAGGGAAGGAATGCCATCCAGAGGGACTTTGACACGCTTGTGAGGTGGGCTGATGCCAACCTGATGAAGTTCAACCATGCTAAATGCAAAGTCCTCCACCTGGGTCGGAGCAATGCCAGGCACAGCTACAGGTTGGGCGGGGAGGAGATTGAGAGCAGCCCTGCAGAGAAGGACTTGGGGGT
Organism: Amazona ochrocephala; assembly: GCA_039720435.1. Taxonomy (NCBI): domain Eukaryota; kingdom Metazoa; phylum Chordata; class Aves; order Psittaciformes; family Psittacidae; genus Amazona; species Amazona ochrocephala. The sequence continues at coordinate 2,432,901 of CM077908.1, forward strand.
GTGGGTTGATGAAAAAATGAACATGAGCTGGCAGTGTGCGCTTGCAGCCCAGAAGGCCAACCGTATTCTGGGCTGTATCAAAAGGAGTGTGACCAGCAGGTTGAGGGAGGTGATCCTGCCCCTCTACTCTGCTCTCGTGAGACCTCACTTGGAGTATTGTGTGCAGTTCTGGTGTCCTCAACATAAAAAGGACATGGAAGTGTTAGAACAAGTCCAGAGGAGGGCCACGAAAATGATCAGGGAACTGGAGCACCTCTCATATGAAGATAGGCTGAGAAAGTTGGGGCTGTTCAGCCTGGAGAAGAGAAGGCTGCGTGGAGACCTCATAGCAGCCTTCCAATACCTGAAGGGGGCCTATAGGGATGCTGGGGAGGGACTCTTCATGAGGGACTGTGGTGAGAGGACAAGGGGTAATGGGTTTAAACTTAAACAGGGGAGGTTTAGATTGGATCTGAGGAAGAAATTCTTTACTGTGAGGGTGGTGAGGCCCTGGAATGGGTTGCCCAGGGAAGTTGTGAATGCTTCATCCCTGGCGGCGTTCAAGGTGGGGTTGGACATAGCCTTGGATGGCATGGTTTAGTGGGAGGTGTCCCTGCCCATGGCAAGGGGGTTGGAACTCGATGATCTTGAGGTCCTTTCCAGCCCTTACTATTCTGTGATTCTGTGATTCTGTGACTAGTGTATTCAAAAGCCAGTGTACAATGATGATGGTTCACAAACTCCTCAGCTTCTCATTCACTTCCAGTATCCTTTAGCAGGCTTTGGAATTTCTGAGGCTGAATCAGGATAATTGGTCTGTTCTTTCATCTTGCCCAAGAGCTGGAAGGTCTCTGATAGTCTTATTAAGGTGATAACCTGTCAAACACATGAATGTGATAAAGTATTCCCCTTGAGATTCATAGAATCATAGAATTATGAATTTGTTAGGGTTGGAAAGGACCTTAAGATCATCTAGTTCCAATCCCCCCGCCATGGACAGGGACACCTCACACTAAACCATCTCACCCAAGACTCCATCCAACCTAGCCTTGAAAACTGCCAGGGATGGAGCATTTACAACTTCCTTAGGCAACCCATTCCAGTGCCTCACCAACCTCACAGTAAAGAACTTCTTCCTTATGACTAACCTAAACTTCCCCTGTTGATGTTTGAACCCATTACCCCTTGTCCTATCACTGCAGTCCCTAATGAAGAGTCCCTCTCCAGCATCCTTGTAGCCCCCCTTCAGATACTGGAAGGCTGCTATGAGGTCTCCATGCAGCCTTCTCTTCTCCAGGCTGAACAGCCCCAACTTTCTCAGCCTGTCTTTATCCGGGAGGTGCTCCAGTCCCCGGATCATCCTCGTGGCCCTCCTCTGGACTTGTTCCAACAGCTCCATACTCTTCTTATGTTGAGGACACCAGAACTGTACGCAATACTCCAAGTGAGGTCTCACAAGCGCAGAGTAGAGGGGCAGGATCACTTCCTCTGACTTGCTGGTCACACTTCTTTTGATGCAGCCCAGGATACAGTTGGCTTTCTGGGCTGCAAGCGCACACCAAAGCTGGCTCATGTTCAGTTTCTCATTGACCAACACCCCAAGTCCTTCTCCACAGGGCTGCTCTGAATCTCTTCTCTGCCCAACCTGTAGCTGTGCCTGGGATTGCTCCGACCCAGGTGTAGGACCTTGAACTTGGTATGTTTATGTAATTCATTTTCCAACTTAGAAGTAGATACTGTGTTTTTCATAACATAAAAATTAATGATTAATGTATAATATCCAGAGAAAGATTTTATATTTCATTTAGCTCATGACAAAATACGCTCTCATGTGGGTGATTCACAAGTGCAAAAGAAAGATAAGCATCATTTTTCTTGCATAAGCCTCTATAGATTTACTTGTATATGCTGTATTCTAAGTCTTAATGCCTGACATAATTTTACATGATTTTACCATGTACTAGACCACAGTTTTGATTCCTACTATTTCTACAGCCACGCCATCTTTCTTATTATCACAGACTGATGAGAAACCAGTCTCTCTTTAATAAAGTACTTTTAATACTACATACTCTCATTATTTCCAGTGTATAGTGCATCATACTTCCTGGGAAGGCAGAAGACTCAGATTGCCACTAAAGACCCATCTTTTTCAATCTGACCCTTTTTTCATTTCCTCATGCAGATTTAAGTCCTTGATTTTACAGCATGCTTCATATTGACAAAGCCTATTACCATTCTTTACTATACTGGACTTCATTTCAACTAATATCTAGTGCTACATCTGTTACTGTCAGTACCCAATTGTCGTGGTTTAAGCCTCAGCCACAAAGTCACTCTCTCACTCACTCCCCACTGTCTCTTCCCTCCGCTCCTGGAGGGATGGGAAGGAGAAAAGAAAAAATGCAACTCCCACAGGTTGAGATAAGAACAGTTTAGTAACTAAGGTATAACACAAATCACTACTGCTACCACCAATAATAATAATGACAAGAGAAAATACAAGGAAAGAATACCATAGCTCACCACCAATCCCAGCTCAACGAAGCCGTGCCCCCCCACCGTGCACCCACCGTGCACACCCACCATCATTCTGAGTCTTTCTTCTCCGTTTTCACATCCTGGACATGACATGCTGTGGTATGGAATAATCTCTTCGGTTAGTCTGGGTCAGGTGTCCTGTCTCTCCTTCCTCCCGGCTTCCCCTCCTCCCTGGCAGAGCATGAGGCTCACAAAGTCCTTGGCCAGCCTAAACATTACCAAGCAGTAACTGAAAACACTAGTGTTATCAGCACTGTTCCCAGGCCCAAAATCAAAAACACAGTGCTGCACCAGCTACCAAGAAGGAGAAAAAAGACTGCTGCTGCTGAACCCAGGACACCAATCTGAGTTCCTGTGTCAGTGAAGATGAAGACAACCATTATATCTACTTATTGTCATGCCATGTTTTGCCAGTATCAGAAACTGCTTCAGATACACACTGTGTGACTTGCATTAAATGCATATATTTTTAAATGGGGGGCTTTGTGTAATTTGTAAATATCCTGTGAACTTCATTCATATTAATGAAGCAGTGTTTGCACTTTACTGGCATATTTTATGCAAATTACTCTTTGTAACTCTTTGTCTGCCTTGCCTCTATATGTAACACAGGCCAGAGCTTCTAACGCAAGACTGTCATTTTCCCAGATAAGCAGCATAGGGCGGATACAAAGCATGACTTTTCCAGTCACCTAACAGAGAGAACTTGGGGGGCTGAGAAGGCTAAGTACGGAAAATGTGAAATACTTTGTAAAATAATTTATTTTTTAATCTTGCCGCATTCTTAAAGATAAACACTAGCAAAATCATAGAATCATAGAATCATAGAATAGTTAGGGTTGGAAAGGACCTCAAGATCATCTAGTTCCAACCCCCCTGCCATGGGAAGGGACACCTCACACTAAACCTTGCCACCCAAGACTCTGTCCAACACAGCCTTGAACACCACCAGAGATGGAGCATTCACAACTTCCCTGGGAAATGCATTCCAGTGCCTCACCACCCTCACAGTAAAGAATTTCTTCCTCATATCCAATCTAAACTTCCCCAGTTCAACTTTGAACCCGTTACCCCTTTTCCTATCACTACAGTCCCTCATGAAGAGTCCCTCCCCAGCATCCCTATAGGCCCCCTTCAGACACTGGAAGGCTGCTATGAGGTCTCCACGCAGCCTTCTCTTCTCCAGGCTGAACAGCCCCAACTTTCTCAGCCTATCTTCATCCAGGAGATGCTCCAGTCCCCTGATCATCCTCGTGGCCCTCCTCTGCACTTGTTCCAACAGTTCCATGTCCTTTTTATGTTGAGGATGCCAGAACTGCACACAGTACTCCAAGTGAGGTCTCACGAGAGCAAAGGGGCAGGATCACCTCCCTCAACCTGCTGGTCACACTCCTTTTGATGCAGCCCAGGATATGGCTGGTTTTCTGGGCTGCAAGCGCACACTACTGGCTCATGTTCATTTTCTCATCGACCAACACCCCCAACTCCTTCACTGCAGGGCTGCTCTGAATCTCTTCTCTGCCCAACCTGTAGATGTGCCTGGGATTATTCCGACCCAGGCGTAGGACCTTGCACTTGGCATGGTTAAACTTCATCAGATTGGCATTAGCCCACCTCACAAGCGTGTCAAGGTCCCTCTGGATGGCATTCGTACCCTCGAATGTATCAACCGAACCACACAGCTTGGTGTCATCAGCAAACTTGCTGAGGGCGCACTCAATCCCACTGTCCATGTCACCCACAAAGATATTGAACAAGACCGATCCCAACACCAATCCCTGAGGGACACCACTCGTTACTGGTCTCCAGCTGGACATTGAGCCATTGAGCACTACTCTTTGCATGTGGCCATCCAGCCAGTTCTTTATCCACCGAGTGGTCCACCTATCAAATTGATGTCTCTCCAACTTAGAGACAAGGATGTCATGTGGGACAGTGTCAAAGGCTTTACACAAGTCCAGGTAGATGACATCAACTGCTCTACCCCTGTCCGTCAGTTCCGTAGCCCCATCATAGAAGGTCACCAGATTGGTCAGGCAGGATTTCCCCTTAGTGAAGCCATGCTGGCTGTCACCAAGCACCTTGTTGGTTTTTCATGTCTCTAAGCATGCCTTCCAGGAGAATCTGCTCCAAGATTTTGACAGGTGCAGAGGTGAGACTGGCTGGTCTGTAGTTCCCCGGCTCATCCATTTTCCCCTTCTTGAAAATGGGGGTTATATTTCCCTTTTTCCAGTCATCGGGAACTTCTCCTGACTGCCAGGATTTTTCAAATATGATGGACAGTGGCTTATCAACTTCATGTGCCTGCTCCTTCAGGACCTGCGGATGGATTTCATCAGGTCCAATGGACTTGTGTACATTCAGGTTCCTAAGATGGTCTCGAACCAGATCCTCTCCTACAGTGGGCCTAGGGTCTTCATTCTCACTGTCCCTGCATCTGCCATCCAAGACTTGGGTGGTATGGTCAGAGCAGTTGCCGGTGAAGACTGAGGCAAGGAAGTCATTAAGAACATCAGCCTTCTCCAAATCCAGGGTAGCCAGTTCTCCCGATAGCTTCTGGAGAGGACCCACGGTGTCCCTAACCTGTCTTTTATTTGCAATGTACCTATAGAATCCCCTCCTGTTATCCTTAACATCCCTAGCCAATTTTAATTCTAAGTGGGCCTTAGCTTTCCTAACCTTGCCCCTATCTTCCCAGACAACATCCCTGTATTCTTCCCAGGCTGCCTGTCCTTGCTTCCACCTTTTATAAGCCTCTTTTTTCCTTCGAATTTTCCTCAGCAGGTCCTTATCTATCCTTCCTTTATAAGATTTTGAGTATTGCAGTCTTTCTGTTGACCCTTGTATATCGCTTATGAATTCAACATCTGACTTAGGCTTTTTGTGGTCCTCTAGGAAAGCATATTAACCTTATTGAAATCAAACCCAATTGTTTTGTATTATGTGCTGCTGTTACTGTAAAAGCCCTTGAACAAGCAAGAAAGGCCTATCTCAGGAATACTCACTGTTTTTTGCATTATTTTATGACCCATAAATATATGTAACAAAACCAGATGTACCAGGTTAAGTTACAAGCTATGGGGTGGGCAACTTTATCTTTCCTGTCCTGTGGTTACCATGATTCAGCTGTGAGGACTTCTTAGCTTAGCAGAAAAATACATCTTTCCAATTGGCTTCACATAGTTTTATATAGTTTCAGTAGCTAATTTAGTTGTATATCTGAAGTTTCTCTATCTTGCATTAGTGAAACAAGACCAAGACTCCTAAAACATCTGACTATTCCTCTGTGTACTTGTAGACTGTACCTCTGCATACAAATTCAAGCATTAAGAGAAAAAAGTCCCAGTCTGCAAGCCACTTGTCATGTGTTCATGATATGAAGTAGAATTTGATGTGAAGAAAGGAAGATCTGGAAAAAAGAGATACTGTGCAGTGAAGTATGAGACAGAGACAGAATATGTGTGCAGACTGAATCAACTTTTACTGAGCATCTTGCCATATTTATACAAAATCACACAAGCTATTTTTAGACAAGCTATTTTTAGATCTTAGCTGTTCAGCTGTTATCCTTGTTTTTGTACTAGCTAAGCTTTGATCAGTTCCAACACTGTAATTCACATTATCTTTATTAGCTCGTGTCCTCCTGTACAGGATATGCTGCATACCAACGTTTGTTATTCACATCTGTGGTGTTTTATGGCTGTTCTGGTTACTTCCTAACATCTTCGACTGCCTGTATTCCCACAATTCCCCTTTTTTGTTTTTAGCAACATCATAGACATGATATGCTTGTGCTTAATTTTGATGGCACGTTTTACTTTAATAGCTATTCCCCAGAGTACTATGAAAATTATTGTAAACAATAATCCAATACCTAGAAATACCCAAGTTTGTAAATGTAACCCAGAAAACCAATTTTTCGGATTTATCAATGAAAGAGCATTTCTTAAGGTTTCTAGAACTGATGTTGTTTGCATTCTTTGTAGGTTTTTTAATTGCTCTTGCAACTGATGTTTGAGAGCATTGATTCTGTTATGCAGATTAGTATCAAATGCCCCTTGAATATGTTTTTTAACTATATCCCAGCCATGTATAGACTGATTCCAAGGTAATGAGGTAACACACATATCCTGCTTGCAGAATTCCCTATCACATTGTAGAGATACATGTATACGCAAAGCTTCTTGTTTATCTCCTAACCATAATATTGCAGATTCTAAAGCATCTAACCAAATCATTATCTGTTCCTCAATTGTGATTTGAATACTAAGTTCATTAATGACATTTTGCAAAGCCTGGCTAACAGTGTGAGCCTTATGTACTCATTTTGTTAGTGATGCAATAGCAGTAGACGCATCAGCTAATATTACAATAACAAATAAAAGCCAACCCATAAAACACTTAATTCTACACTTTCTGTCTCGAATATCTGTTTTTAACAATTGAACAAAGTGATCTAAACCTCCTTCACTTTCCCATTCTCGAGTGAGATTCACTGGTAGCTAAGCAGAAGCTCTTCGCTTAAAAGGTATGATACAAGTCTTAAAAATCATTTTTTCTGCTTTTATTTCATAGGTTAAGTTCCCTGAATTAATAGTTAAGCCCACTGCAATTCCCAACACATATGGATGTGTAGTACAAATGCGTGATTGATTCCAGGAATGAATACAGTGTGTTATCTTAGTACTGGCGTGTATTCTAAACAAATCAGCTCTTGTAACATTAATAAAAGGCAGGGCCAATCACCACATATTAGTTTTAATGTCTGAACAATTGTGAGCAGCAAATAATTGTAATACAGGCCCAGAGAGACCCCCATTATGCCAGATTAAATTATGAAGAGTGCCATTAGGGCACAAATCAATGACCTCTCCTGCTACGCAATTTATCATTCGGGGTTTCTTCCCCAGACAGTTTCCATTGCACTTGGCGTAATGACTTATAAACATTCAGGAAATAAACAGGCAAGGAGGGCTGTCCTGTATAATTAATGTAACTACCCACTACTCCAGGCAGTATTATTTCAGTAAAATTAGTCCGATCTGAAGTCACTTGAGCCCCTATAACATGTGGCATACCAGTTGTCCTGGGTTCAGCAGTAGCAGTCATTTTTTCTCCTTCTTAGTAGCTGATGCAGTGCTGTGATTTTGACTTTTGGCATGGGAACAGCACTGATAACACCGATGTTTTTAGTTACTGCTTAGAATGTTTAGTCTGACCAATGACTTTCTGAGTCTCACGCTCTGCCAGCGATGAGGGGAAGCTGGGAGGAAGCAGAGACAGGACACCTGACCCAAACTAGCTGAAGTGGTATTCCATACCACAGCATGTCATGCCCAGGATGTAAAAACTAAGGGCAAGGACCTGGAAGAGGAGCATGCACTGCTGGGTCGGGCTTGGTATTGGGTGGTGAGTGGTTGTATTCTCCTCCCTTGTAGTTCCCTTGTCATTATTATTATTGGTGGTAGCAGTAGTGGGTTTGTGTTATACCTTAGTTACTGGACTGTTCTTATCTCAACCTGTGGGAGCTACATTCTTTCGATTCTCCTCCGCACCCCCCTGGGAGCTGAGGGGAAGAAAGAGGGGGGAGTGAGTGAGCGAACTGCGTGAGAGGCTTAAACCACGACACCAGTGAATCCTACACACCATTCGAGAGTCCGATTTGTTCTATATTTGTTAATGCAAATCAGAGGAGTATCCGTAAAAAATGTGGCATTTTTCAACATTACAATGTCACTTAAATAACTAGGACTGTGTGGAATCCATTTTCCACCAAGCCATGTTGTTTCTTCATTTAAAATTGGTGTTTCCCTGTCCCACCATGTAACAGGTCGGAATAATGAGGGATATAGAAAATGTTCCCAGTATACTTGTCCATTTCCTATGGTCACACATAATAGAACAGATATTGCACAGATTTCTGTCATTGTTGTTTCTTTATGTTGTTGAGTTCTGGGGCTTTATATGTTTCGCTGGCAGCCAGTATGGTCCTGTCAGTAGCTGTATACAGCCATATCCTCGACCCCACATCAGCAATGGCACTGGTACTTTCCACTCGTTATCATGTAGGTCTTTATATAGAACCGGTGGTTTGGGCAAGAAATCGTCCGTCAGACGTTGCAAGCGCTGTACTGCGGAAAGAGAATGAAAACTAGACAAATTTAAAAAATTCAGTGCAAATTGCACTTTTGCTAACTGTTCGTGTGGAGAAAATGCTTGCATTCCCCTTTTTTGTTTTATATATCTACTATCAATACCTGCTTTAGATGACCCTACTTGAGCTGGGGATTTGGACTAGATCATATCTCATGACAACCACAGGCTGCTTTGTCTGCCCTTATCTCCTGGATGGCTCTCTGATAACAGGGGAGGCCGTCCCTCACATCAGGGTCTGGCATGGCATGTGTCCCCACTGCTCAACGCCTGCTGGGTTGCAGCCAGCAGCGGTGCTAAAGGTTCTTCTTGGTGGCAAACACAGAGCAAATCCAGTCTTGCCCTTGACTGTGGTAGGAGGCATTTGGCCAACCTCAGTCCTGGCACCTCATTGTCAATGCGCAGTTTCACCTGCCTCATCCAGTAACAAGTCACTATTATGGCAAAGCACACACAGATTTACATTAGCAGTAGAACTACTACAGGGTGTTGAAGATGCTGATGACAGCGAGGGACCAGCCAAAGAAAACTCCTACCAGTGGAGTTCTCCCACCCTCTTAATTTGTTCCATTACCTGCTTTATACCACTACCATCATATTAAAACCTTTCTAGCTTTTGCCTTAGCATTTTCCAGCAGCTGCTGCAAATTTGCATGCTCTAGCATCTCTTTTACAAGTGACAAATACATACAATACAAGGTGTAGTTTCTTATTAGCAAGTGGCTAGTAAATACAGGTGGTTTTATACACAAAATCACAGCCTCTAATAATAGCTACTTTACAAGCACACATATTCAAGCTGTTACTTTTCAGTTGTCCCAAGTGATGATTTGCAATCATTCGTTTTTCTCTTCCTCTGTCTCATTCTGCTCAGGGTATTCACGGTCAGTTCCTGCAGCTGAGGCATCAGGTTTTTCCGCTCGTCTGTCCAGCTCATGGTAAGACTTGACAAATTTTGCAGGCAGCTGCCATGGACCTGTAGGTACACATGGACTTGCAGGACACAAATATACCCCCTCCCCCAGGTAATCAGCTCTTGAGAAGAAGACAGGTTAAAATGTTTCCATAAAGCAGAGGCATTCTGATGAATAAGGAATGTGAAGCAGGTGCAGAAGTAAACTGCACAGTGTTAACAATCAAGGAGTTTGCTGTGTCATTACCTGCAGTTAAAGGGCCAGGCAGGTTGGAAACATAGGAGCTGCCCTGGCTCCTTCCTTTTTCACATCTGCCTATCTCGTTGTTTTTTTTTTTTTTGTTGTTGTTGGTTTTTTTTTGTTTGTTTTGTTTTTTTTTCTTCTGCCACCATGGTGCTGCTTGGGTGTGTCATGGTTTAAGCTTCTATAAACCCATGCAGTCGCTCTCTCGCTCACTCCCCACTCTTTCTTCCCTCCGCTCCTGGAGGGATGGGGAGGAGAATCGAAAGAATGCAACTCCCACAGGTTGAGATAAGAACAGTTTAGTAACTAAGGTATAACACAAATCGCTACTGCTACCACCAATAATAATAATGACAAGAGAAATACAAGGGAAAAGAATATAATTTTTCACCACCCAATATCAAGCCCGAGCAAGCAGTGCACCCCCCAACATGCACCCCCACCACCCTTCCGGGTCTCTGTCCTCCGTTTCTACCTCCTGGACATGACGTGCTGTGGTATGGAATAACCTCTTTGGTTAGTCTGGGTCAGGTGTCCTGTCTCTCCTTTCTCCCGGCTTCCCCTCCTCCCTGGCAGAGCATGAGACTCACAAAATCCTTGGTCAGCCTAAACATTACCAAGCAGTAACTGAAAAATGAACATGAGCCGGCAGTGTGCGCTTGCAGCCCAGAAGGCCAACCGTATCCTGGGCTGCATCAAAAGGAGTGTGACCAGCAGGTCGAGGGAGGTGATCCTGCCCCTCTACTCTGCTCTCGTGAGACCTCACTTGGAGTATTGTGTGCAGTTCTGGTGTCCTCAACATAAAAAGGACATGGAAGTGTTAGAACAAGTCCAGAGGAGGGCCACGAAGATGATCAGGGGACTGGAGCACCTCTCGTATGAAGATAGGCTGAGAAAATTGGGGCTGTTCAGCCTGGAGAAGAGAAGGCTGCGTGGAGACCTCATAGCAGCCTTCCAATACCTGAAGGGGGCCTATAGGGATGCTGGGGAGGGACTCTTCATTAGGGACTGTGGTGAGAGGACAAGGGGTAATGGGTTTAAACTTAAACAGGGGAGGTTTAGATTGGATCTGAGGAAGAAGTTCTATACTGTGAGGGTGGTGGGGCCCTGGAATGGGTTGCCCAGGGAAGTTGTGAATGCTTCATCCCTGGCGGCGTTCAAGGTGGGGTTGGACATAGCCTTAGATGGCATGGTTTAGTGGGAGGTGTCCCTGCCCATGGCAGGGGGGTTGGAACTCGATGATCTTGAGGTCCTTTCCAGCCCTTACTATTCTGTGATTCTGTGAAAACACTGGTGTTATCAGCGCTGTTCCCAGGCCCCAAATCAAAAACACAGCGCTGCACCAGCTACCAAGAAGGAGAAAAAATGACTGCTGCTGCTGAACCCAGGACAGGGTGGCAGCTTATAAAGTTTGTGGTTGTGCTACCCCTCTCGCTTTTTCAGTTTGCAGTTCTTGTTTCAACTGATCTATCTGTTCCTCCAAGTCTTGGATTCATCCCCAGGTTACTTTAAACACACTAAGCAGGGCTCCTCCCACGTGCCCAGCATGTTGCAAGGCTCTTTAGGCTTTGTTTGTGGTGTCTCTACAAACTGCCCCAGTACTTCAATCGATCAAGAGGGCTTTTTTTTTTTTTTTTTTCCACTCCATTGCTGTGATGTCCATCCTGGCCATTCCACCTGTGATAAACACGTAAATGTATTGGCTTTCGCAAGTCATATGCGTTGCTATGTGGATATAACTGTATGAGTTCACAATAACAGAAACAAAGCTTTCTAAAGACATAAGGTTAGTCAATATGTTGAAATTGGTAAATACTTTGCCAGAACTCCTGTGTAAAATGCAGTTATATAGCAAAAGAATTTGCAAAGGTAAAAGAAAAGGGGGGGCTTGATATGAGAAAAGCTAGTGCCTAGAAAACATAGGGTTAAAGTACTTTTAGCTTAACTTAGGTCAAAGATAAAGAACAATGTTTGTGTTGTATGTCTGTGGTGAGATAACAGGATTTAGTGACCCCATTAAACATGAATGAGTTATTTCACACCATCCTTCTACTTATCAGTTGGTTTAGAGACAGTGCCTCCCAAACATCTGTTAGCTTTGGATACTCCTTGTCTGCTCATCCTGCAATAAGTCTTTGCCAGCTATCAGAAAAATTACAGATATGGCTGGTTTCAGCTAGTTTTGTGATTACTGGGGCATCCAACTGTGCCAAAGGTGAAAAGTGCACCGTGAGGAAGACTGCTTACTTCATCTTGAAGACCTCTGCCCACATGAGGAAGATTGCTTACTTCATCCTCAAGACCCTGGCCCACAATCACCGGAGAGCAGCGGACAGACACCAAGAGGAGGAGACTTATGATAATAAGTTTCTGAAGCTAGTTATAATATTCCCTGCCTTTACACGGGAATAATGAATATGTATATGGCTAATGCAATAGTGAAAGTATATAAACCTGTAACAAACGCTAATCAGTGTGCCTCTGGCTATGGTCACGCGCCCAGCACTGTTGCTTTTGCTTTATTGACTTTGCCCCACAATAAAACCCTGTTATCTCGATTAGAGGAGTGAATTTGTATTTCACACATCAGTGGAGCACTGGGAGCCGAATCAGAGGGCAACTTCTTTTGAATATGGTTATCAAACAACTAAAGGGGACTCATTGCCTTTTTACAAGACACCACCCCCCCCCCATTATAATCTTACACGCGAACCCGACAACAAAAAATACATAGAACACCATCTGCCCTCAGCACAAACAAGGGATCCCACAGGCACACTCCACACAATTGCAATATTTGAAACACAAAATCCAGACAATCATTACCCCCACTACATGGCCTCACATACAGAATGCGGTTCAAGGATCCTGTGAAGATGATCAGGAAACCAGCTAGGAATGTCTCCAAGGGTCAATAGAAACATAGACATATTTGTATTTGTCAACTTCTGATACATGAGTATCACAGAGAGATTGTATCAAATGAGTTGTGTATGGGTCCCCAAGACCATGGTCTGTCACAGTTCGTCTGTTATCTTTGATAAGAGCATATGAGAGACCTTCCCACCGCGGGTCTTGATCCGGCAGATACACCAGCAGGAAAGCACACAATACGTCTGCATCCCCCGCTTGTTTCGCTTTTCCCTTTATGGCTGCCCATTTGTCATAAGGATATGGGGGATATAAATCAGGCTCCTTTTCCGGATCCATAGGCCCTGGGTCAAAAGGGCCATCCAGGTCAGCATCGGAATTATCAGGAGGCAGAACCACAGGAGCAGCAACAGCAGACTGATTTTTTGATCTCACGGCAGAGTCTGGCAAAGAGGGTGGTGGTAAGGGAGCCAAAGGTGCCGCTTCTTCCCCCTGTGCTTGTGAGAAGACATGAACTTTTAAAGTTACAGAAATAGTTCGCCAAGGGCTCAATAAAGTGGCAGCAACTTTATCATTTTTTGTAGCACAGCCCCACAAATTAACACCTATTTTGTCCCAAATCTAGGGGTATAAATATTAATGGTATTAAAAGAAAGATCGGCTTTTGATACCCAATTCTTCCTCAACAACTCTTTTTCCCTACTTCTTAAGAACTATAGCAAAAACTTCTAGAACATTCCCTTGTTCTTCCATTAAAGTAGTCCCCATAATTCTCAGCCGCTTACCCCCATCCTGCGAGAGTCATGGGTTCAGCATCAGCAGTCATTTTTTCTCCTTCATAGTAGCTGGTGCAGTGCTGTGTTTTCGACTTTCGGCCTGGGAACAGTGCTAATAACACCGATGCTTATAGTTACGGCTTAGAATGTTTTGGTCTGACCAAGGACTTTCTGAGTCTCATGCTCTGCCAGGGAGGAGGGGAAACCGAGAGGAAGCAGAAATAGGATACCTGACCCAGACTGACCAAAGAGGTATTCCATGCCACAGCACGTCATGCCCAGGATGTAAAAAAACCTGGGGGCCGGAACCCGGAAGAGTTTTTGGTTTAGTTCACAGCTCGGTCGTCAGGTGGTGAGCAGTTGTATCCTCTTCCCTTGTATTTCTCTTGTTATTGTTATTATTGGTGGTGGCAGCAGTGGTTTGTGTTATACCTCAGTTACTGGACTGTTCTTATCTCAACCCGTGGAATTAAATTCTTTCGATTCTTCTCCCCATTACCCCCCCCCCTTTGGAGTGTGGGGGAAGAAAGACTCTTCCCTTGTATTTTCTCTTGTCATTATTATTATTGGTGGTAGCAGTAGTGGTTTGTGTTATACCTTAGTTATTAAACTGTTCTTATCTCAACCAGTGGGAGTTGCATTCTTTCGATTGTCCTCCCCATTCCCCCGGGACTGGGGGCAGAAAGAGTGGGGAGTGAGTGAGAGAGCGACTGCGTGAGTTATAGAGGCTTAAACCATGACAGGTCTTTTTGGCGCCCAACGTGGGGCTCGAAGGGTTGAGATAATGACAGGGTTAATAGCCACTCGTCACGAAGCTGATTTTTTGGCTCTCAAAGATGTTGCTCTGGTTCTCACAGGTTAAGGTTCTTGTTACATTGTACTTTATTGCACTGATTTTTAATACAATAGACTCAATGATCATTAAACTGACCCGGCTTTTGTTCCCAATGTGGTCACCAACTCTATACTTTGGGAGGTATATAATAGAAGTGTTTAGCAATTATACATCTTTTTTCACCTCCTCGGGTGGTCAACCTGTGAAGGAGACATTCCTTTATGCTCCCAGCCCCCCGCACCCTGACTATTTACAGCATCATTTGGGAGTTCTGAAGGTTTTGAATGGTCCTTAGATACCCTTGAGACCTGCCTGCTGGTTGCGATGGGGATCGCCATGTTGGCGCGCATATCGAGTGTGCTTTACTCACGACCATTTCGTCTGGTCCCGAGAGTTATTCAGAGTCGAGTTTGGGCCTTGTCTAGGGTTAAACGACGATATAGGAGGTCCAAGAGATTTTCCCCAAGGCTGGACAGTCATGAGCGGCAGGGTGTGTGGGATAGTATGGGCAAGTATCTAGGCCTGTGGGCCCCTCCAGTGCTTTGGAACTTCACCAATGAACAAATGCAAAATCCAGAAAAATTAGTAAAACACTTAAAGGAGGTGTGTTGTCATTCTGGTCACACCAGAGATGGACAAATCATGGCTACGTGCTGGGTCTTGGTCTATGCTTACAGAGCCCTGTTCAACACCATCCAGTACCTTCAAAAGGAAAAAAATGCCCCTGGATCTGAGGGTGGAGTAATGGACAGCGCAGCTACTCCAGCTCCAAGTACAGCAGCTACACCACCCCCAGGGTCAAGTACAGCAGCCACTCAAACTTCAACCGTAATGGACAGCGCAGCTTCTCCAGCTCCAAGCACAGCAGCTACACTACCACCAGCGACAAGTACAGCCACTACTCAAACCCCAGGGACAAGTACAGCAGCTACTCAAACCACAGTGACAATCACCGCAGCTAAACCAGAGGACCAACTTGTACCAATACCGGTTGCCACTGTACGCAAGAGGAAAACCAAAGAAGAGGCAAGAAAGACAAAGCAAGATGAAGAAACAATGTACTCACCACCTGGGGCAGCATCTGACCAGGAGTCATCATCACATGATGAAGAAGAAGAAGAAGAATAATCATAGAATCATATAATCATAGAATAGTTAGGGTTGGAAAGGACCTTAAGATCATCTAGTTCCAACCACCCTGCCATGGGCAGGGACACCACCCACTAAACCATGCCATCTAATGCTATGTCCAACCCCACCTTGAACGCCACCAGGGATGAAGCATTCACAACTTCCCTGGACAACCCATTCCAGGGCCTCACCACCCTTACAGTAAAGAATTTCTTCCTCAGATCCAATCAAAACTTCCCCTGTTTAAGTTTGAACCCGTTACCCCTTGTCCTCTCACTACAGTCCCTAATGAAGAGTCCCTCCCCAGCAACTGTACAAGCGCCCTTCAGATACTGGAAGGCTGCTATGAGGTCTCCACGCAGCCTTCTCTTCTCCAGGCCGAACAGCCCCAATTTTCTCAGCCTATCTTCATACGGGAGGCACTCCAGTCCCCTGATCGTCCTCGTGGCCCTCCTCTGCACTTGTTCTAACAGTTCCATTTCCTTTTTATGTTGAGAACACCAGAACTGCACACAATACTCCAAGTGAGGTCTCACGAGAGCTAAGTAGAGGGGCAGGATCACCTCCGTCGACCTGCTGGTCACGCTCCTTTTGATGCAGCCCAGGATACGGTTGGCTTTCTGGGCTGCAAGCGCACACTGCCGGATCATGTTCATTTTTTCATCGACAAACACCCCCAAGTCCTTCTCCACAGGACTGCTCTGAATCTCTTCTCTGCCCAACCTGTAGCTGTGCCTGGGATTATTCCGACCCAGGTGTAGGACCTTGCACCTGTCATGGTTAAACTTCATCAGATTGGCATCAGCCCACCTCACAAGCGTGTCTAGATCCCTCTGGATGGCATTCCTTCCCTCCAATGTATCTACCGAACCACACAGCTTGGTGTCATCGGCAAACTTGCTGAGGGCGCACTCAATCCCACTGTCCATGTCACCCACAAAGATGTTGAACATGCTGTGGGATGGAATACCCCTTTGACTAGTTTGGGTCAGGGGTCCTGTCTCTGCATCCTCCCGGCTTCCCCTCCTCCCTGGCAGAGCATGAGACTGGGAAATTCCTTGATCGGAGTAAGCATTATTTAGCAACAACTAGAACCATTGGTGTGTTATCAGCACTGTTCTCATCCTAAAGTTGAAAACACAGCACTGCACCAGCTACTAAGAAGTGGAAAAATAACTGTTACAGCTGAAACCAAGTCAGAGTTCAAGAGTCTCAAAACCACATTACATTTCCAATCTTCCAGGGATTGGTATCAGGAGATTTTTTGATTTAATTGCGCAAAAAAAGCCAAGCATTCCATGCTTTACAGGAATGCAGCTTTGAAACTGAAAGCAACTTCTGAGTGTCACACCTGCACAGTGCTGTCACAGGGCCCAGGAAAATGTGTTGTCTGTAGGAACATCTACCACCCTTGAACAATACAAGACATGAATAATACATTTCTGAAGCCTCTATTGATCTCTCAGAGACAGACAAAACACAGATATGTCTCTCAATCAGATGTTGTCCAAAGCTGTTGCACACAATACATGCAGCTTGCTGGGTTTTGGTTCAAAATAGGAACAACTGAATTTAAACTGCTCCTCAAACTCCAGCTTTTTTTCTCTCTGTTCCTGAAGTATTTCATATAAGGAATGTGGGTTGTATGCCTCCACTGGGCATACTGAAAGTAAGGAACAAATAGGGAAATGAGACTTTTAATTTCACATTTCAGCTAATTGTGATAACTGGAGCATCCAGTTGTGCCAAAGGTGAAAATTGCACCCAGAGGAAGACTGCTTACTTCATCTTGAAGACCCTGCCCACATGAGGAAGACTAATTAATTCATCGTGAAGACCCCTGGCCAAGACCATCAGAGGGCGGTGCTCAAGCGCCAAAAGGGAAGCGACTTATGATAATGAGTACCTAAACTAATTGTAGTATCCCCGCAGCTCTCTGGGGAACCTAATGAGTATGCATGGTTGTGTGTAATAAATATCGGCTTGCTTAACCCCTCGGAGTGCAAGTTAGGAGGAGCAATCCCCCTTGAATCCGGCGCCGTAATAAACATACCTGCTTTATAACACTCCTGGAGTAGCAGAGTCTGATTCCGTGTTTCAAGACCATAGGAGGAAGACGAGGAAGATGAAGAAGACGAAGAAGACGAAGAAGAAGACGAAGAAGAAGAAGACGACGAAGAAGAAGACGAAGAAGAAGAAGACAAAGAAGAAGAAGAAGACGAAGAAGAAGAAGAAGACGAAGAAGAAGAAGAAGACGAAGAAGAAGAAGACGAAGAAGAGGAAGAAGAAGACGACGAAGAAGAAGAAGACGAAGAAGACAAAGAAGACGAAGAAGAAGAGGAAGAAGAAGAAGAAGATGAAGAAGAAGAAGAAGACAAAGAAGACAAAGAAGACAAAGAAGAAGAAGAAGAAGAAGACAAAGAAGAAGAAGAAGACGAAAAAGAAGAAGACAAAGAAGAAGAAGAAGACGAAGAAGAAGAAGACGAAGAAGAAGAAGACAAAGAAGCAGAAGAAGATGAAGACGGAGAAGAAGATGGAGAAGAAGACGAAGAAGAAGAAGACGAAGGAGAAGAAGAAGAAGAAGAAGAAGAAAAGAAGAAGAAGAAGAAGAAGAAAAGAAGAAGAAGAAGAAGAAGAAAAGAAGAAGAAGAAGAAGAAAAGAAGAAGAAGAAGAAAAGAAGAAGAAAAGAAGAAGAAGAAGAAAAGAAGAAGAAGAAGAAAAGAAGAAGAAGAAGAAAAGAAGAAGAAGAAGAAAAGAAAAGAAGAAGAAAAGAAGAAGAAGAAGAAAAGAAGAAGAAGAAGAAAAGAAGAAGAAGAAGAAAAGAAGAAGAAGAAGAAAAGAAGAAGAAGACAAAGAATAAGAAGACGACGATGACGACGAGGAGGAGGAGGAGGAGGTGACTT
This sequence comes from Amazona ochrocephala, assembly GCA_039720435.1. NCBI lineage: Eukaryota > Metazoa > Chordata > Aves > Psittaciformes > Psittacidae > Amazona > Amazona ochrocephala. The sequence goes on from CM077908.1 coordinate 2,451,248, forward strand.
CCCGATTGCGGACCTCGACCGAGCTACGGAATATACGAAAAGACTTTACCCGTCATCCAGGGGAGCACATCATCACCTGGTTGCTTCGATGCTGGGACAACGGGGCTGATGGTCACGAGCTAGAAGGTTGTGAAGCCAAACAGCTGGGATCACTTGCTAGGGAAGAGGGAATTGACAAAGCAATTGCAAGAGAGAAATGGTCCCTCAGTCTTTGGAGGCGGCTCTTGGCAGCTATGAAAGATAGGTTTCCATACGAGGATGATGTTATGAGTCGTTCGGTTAAGTGGACTTCTCTATAAAAGGGCATCCAGTCTTTGTGGGAATCAGCCATTGTAGAGATGATCTACAATATCAAGCCGAATAATGGAGATATACCCATAGATCCAGATGAAGTTGAATGTACACGACCCATGTGGCAGAAGTTTACACGGAATGCACCCCCATCATATGCCCGCTTGCTGGCAACAGTAACCTGGAATGACATAATACCACCAACAGTGGATGAAATGATTCATAAACTCCGAGAGTTCAAAGACAATCTCACCCCTTCCATCATCTCAGCTGTGGAAAAACTGTCCCAGGACCTCAAACAATTGAGAGACGATGGATCCAGCTCCTCACGTGTACCAGCACACATCTCAGCTATTAACAAAAGGCGCCCTCCTGTTCGAAAGAGAAGATATAGAAGGTATACACCACGGTCCACCCTATGGTTTTACCTGCGGGATCACGGAGAAGATATGACGAAGTGGGATGGAAAGCCTACTTCAGTTTTGGAGGAACGGGTGCAGGAACTGAAGAGGAGAACAAAAGTCAAGGCTGATCACCCCATGAAGGCTGCGGCTTCAGTCTCTGGTGAGCAGATTCCCAGATGGAGTGGAAGAGCCGATTTTACATCAGCTCCTGTGATAAGGAATAATTCCTGTCAACAAGATGTGAGTGACCAATGTGATGACTATTAGAGGGGCCCCACCTCCAGCCAGGTGGAGGTAGGGGACAATCGGATTTACTGGACTGTGTGGATCAAATGGCCTGGCACATCAGTCCCACAGAAGACACCGGTGCACAGTGTACCCTGATGCCATCAAGCTGTCAAGGGGTGGAACCCATTTATATTTCTGGAGTGACAGGAGGATCCCAAGAGTTGACTGTACTGGAGGCTGAAATCAGCCTGACTGGGAGGGAATGGCAAAAGCACCCCATTGTGACTGATCCAAAGGCTCCATGCATCCTTGGCATGGACTACCTCAGGAGAGGGTACTTCAAAGACCCAAAAGGGTACCGATGGGCTTTTGGTATTGCTGCCTTGGAGACAGAGGAAACTGAGCAACTGTCCACCTTGCCTGATCTCTCAGAGGATCCTTCTGTCGTGGGGTTGCTGAAGGTTGAGGACCAAAAAGTGCCAATCGCAACCCCAACAGTGCACCGGCGGCAATATCGCACCAACCGAGACTCTCTGATTCCCATCCATAAGCTGATCCGTAGACTGGAGAGTCAAGGAGTGATCAGTAGGACCCGCTCACCCTTTAATAGCCCCATATGGCCAGTGCGAATGTCTAACGGAGAGTGGAGATTAACAGTAGACTCTCGTGGCCTGAACGAAGTTACACCACCCTTGAGTGCTGCCGTACCGGACATGCTAGAACTTCAGTATGAACTGGAGTCAAGGCAGACAAGTGGTATGCCACAATTGATATTGCCAATGCATTCTTCTCAATTCCTCTGGCAACAGAGTGCAGGCCACAGTTCGCTTTTACTTGGAGGGGCGTCCAGTACGCTTGGAACTGACTATCCCAGGGGTGGAAACATAGACCTATCATCTGCCATGGACTGATCCAGAATGCACTGGAACAGGGGCAAGCTCCAGAACACCTGTAATACATTGATGACATTATTGTGTGGGGTGATACAGCGGAAGAAGTCTTTGAGAAAGGGAGGAAAATAATCCAAATCCTGTTGAAAGCTGGTTTTGCCATAAAATGGAGTAAGGTCAAGGGACCTGCACAGGAGATTCAATTTTTGGGAATAAAATGGCAAGATGGATGTCACCAGATCCCCACAGATGTGATCAACAAGATAACAGCAATGTCTCCACCAACTAACAAGAAAGAAACACGAGCTTTCTTGGGTGTTGTGGGGTTCTGGAGAATGCACATCCCGAATTACAGTTTGATTGTAAGCCCTCTCTATCATGTGACCCGGAAGAAGAATGATTTTAAATGGGGCCCTGAGCAACAACAAGCCTTTGAGCAAATTAAACGAGAGATAGTTCATGCTGTAGCCCTCGGATCAGTTCAGACTGGGCCAGATGTGAAAAATGTATTGTACACTGCAGCCGGGGAGAATGGTCCTACCTGGAGCCTCTGGCAGAAAGCTCCAGGGGAGACTCGAGGTCGACCCCTCGGCTTTTGGAGTCGGGGATACAGAGGATCTGAGGCCAGCTATACCCCAACTAAAAAAGAGATACTGGCAGGATATGAAGGGGTTTGAGCTGCTTCAGAAGTGATCGGCACTGAAGCACAGCTCCTCCTAGCACCCCGGTTGCCCGTGCTGGGATGGATGTTCAAAGGCAGGTCTCCTCTACACATCATGCAACTGATGCTACATGGAGTAAGTGGGCTGCAGTAATTACACAACGAGCTCGAATAGGAAATCCCAGTCATCCAGGAATTCTAGAAGTCATCATGGACTGGCCAGAGGGCAAAGATATTGGAATGTCACCAGAGGAGGAGGAGGTGATGCGTGCTGAAGAGGCCTCACCATAAAATAAACTGTCAGAAAGTGGAAAGCAATATGCCCTGTTTACTGATGGGTCCTGTCGCATTGTGGGAAAGCATCGTAGATGGAAGGCAGCTGTATGGAGTCCTCGACAACAAGTTGCAGAAACTGCTGAAGGAGAGGGTGAATCGAGTCAGTTTGCCGAGGTGAAAGCCATCCAGCTGGCCTTGGACATTGCTGAATGAGAAAAATGGCCAGTACTTTATTTCTGTACTGACTCATGGATGGTGGCAAATGCCCTGTGGGGGTGGTTGCAGCAATGGAAGCAGAGCAACTGGCAACGCAGAGGTAAACCCATCTGGGCTGCTGCACTGTGGCAAGATATTGCTGCCCGGGTGCAAAACCTGATGGTCAAGGTACGCCACGTAAATGCTCATGTACCCAGGAGTCGGGTCACTGAGGAACACCAGAACAACCAACAAGTGGATAAAGCTGCTCAGATTGAAGCGGCTCAGATGGACTTAGGTTGGCAACATAAGGGCGAATTCTTTTTGTCCGGTGGGCCCATGACACTTGAGGCCATCAGGGCAGAGATGCAACATACAGATGGGCTCGCGATCGAGGGGTGGACTTAACAATGGACACTGTTGCCCAGGTTATTCATGACTGTGAAGCATGTGCTGCAATTAAACAGGCTAAACAGTTAAAGCCTCTTTGGTATGGAGGATGATGGCTGAAGTACAAATATGGGGAGGCCTGTCAGACTGATTATATCACACCCCCACCAACCCACCAAGGCAAGTGCCATGTGCTTACCATGGTGGAAGCGACCACTGGATGGTTGGAAACATACACTGTGCCCCACGCCACTGCCCGGAACACTATCCTGGGCCTTGAGAAACTGATTTTGTGGCAACACGGCACCCCAGAGAGAATTGAGTCAGACAATGGAACTCATTTCCGGAACAACCTGATAGACACTTGGGCCAAAGAACATGGCATTCAATAGGTATATCACATCAACTACCATGCACCAGCCTCTGGAAAAATCGAACGGTACAATGGGCTGTTAAAAACTACACTGAGAGCAATGGGTGGTGGGACTTTCAAACATTGGGATACACATTTACCAAAGGCCACTTGGCTGGCCAACACCAGAGGATCTGTCAACAGGGCTGATCCAGCCCAGTCAGAACTTCTACATACTGTGGAGGGGGACAAAGTTCCTGTGGTGCATATAAAAAATTTGCTGGGGAAGACAGTCTGGGTTATTCCTGCTTCAGGTAAAGGGATTGCTTTTGCTCAGGGACCCGGATATACTTGGTGGGTAATGCGGGAAGATGGGGAAGTCCGATGTGTACCTCGAAGGGATTTGATTTTAGAGGAAAACAGCCAATGAACTCAATTGTATGCTGTTGCCTGCTATGTAATACTTCTATAGCCCACCAACTAGATGTCTTCAAGTCATCAGCGACTGGCCCTCTGACTGTCATCCCAACAAAGAATGAACTTTAATGAAACCGGATGAGTTCTGCAGTAAAGGAACAATCAGCATCAGCAGGCAACGATCCAACACTGCACATGGCCTCCCCTGCTCTGAATGACAGTTACAAGAGATGGAGCTTGATGTCGCGGACCAAATGGACTCGGCAGCTTTATAGGGATTGGTCCATGCACTGAGGGATGATCTCTCTCCCTCTGTGTGTGTGTGTGTATGTATATATAGAATCATAGAATAGTAAGGGTTGGAAAGGACCTCAAGATCATCGAGTTCCAACCCCCCCGCCATGGGCAGGGACACCTCCCACTAAACCATGCCATCCAAGGCTATGTCCAACCCCACCTTGAATGCCCCCAGGGATGAAGCATTCACAACCTCCCTGGGCAACCCATTCCAGGGCCTCACCACCCTTACAGTAAAGAATTTCTTCCTCAGATCCAATCTAAACCTCCCCTGTTTAAGTTTAAACCCATTACCCCTTGTCCTCTCACCACAGTCCCTAATGAAGAGTCCCTCCCCAGCATCCCTATAGGCCCCCTTCAGGTATTGGAAGGCTGCTATGAGGTCTCCATGCAGCCTTCTCTTCTCCAGGCCGAACAGCCCCAATTTTCTCAGCCTATCTTCATACGAGAGGTGCTCCAGTCTCCTGATCATCCTCGTGGCCCTCCTCTGCACTTGTTCCAACAGTTCCATGTCCTTTTTATGTTGAGGACACCAGAACTGCACACAATACTCCAAGTGAGGTCTCACGAGAGCAGAGTAGAGGGGCAGGATCACCTCCCTCGACCTGCTGGTCACACTCCTTTTGATGCAGCCCAGGATACGATTGGCCTTCTGGGCTGCAAGCGCACACTGCCAGCTCATGTTCATTTTTTCATCAACCCACACCCCCAAGTCCTTCTCCGCAGGGCTGCTCTCAATCTCCTCCCTGCCCAACCTGTAGCTGTGCCTGGCATTGCTCCGACCCAGGTGGAGGACTTTGAATTTAGCATGGTTAAACTTCATTAGGTTGTCATCAGCCCACCTCACAAGCGTGTCAAGGTCCCTCTGGATGGCATTCCTTCCCTCCAATGTATCAACCGAACCACACAGCTTGGTGTCATCGGCAAACTTGCTGAGGGCGCACTCAATCCCACTGTCCATGTCACCCACAAAGATGTTGAAAAAGACCGGTCCCAACACCGATCCCTGGGGGACACCACTCGTTACTGGTCTCCAGCTGGACATTGAGCCATTGAGCACTACTCTTTGCGTGCAGCCATCCAGCCAGTTCTTTATCCACCGAGTGGTCCACCTATCAAATTGATGTCTCTCCAACTTAGAGAGAAGGATGTCATGCGAGACAGTGTCAAAGGCTTTACACAAGTCCAGGTAGATGACATCAACCGCTCTGCCCCTGTCCATCAGTTCCGTAGCCCCATCATAGAAGGTCACCAGATTGGTCAGGCAGGATTTCCCCTTAGTGAAGCCATGCTGCCTGTCACCAAGCACCTTGTTGGTTTTCCTGTGCCTTAGCATGCCTTCCAGGAGAATCCGCTCCAAGATTTTGCCAGGCACAGAGGTGAGACTGACTGGTCTGTAATTCCCTGGCTCATCCATTTTCCCCTTCTTAAAAATGGGGGTTATATTTCCCTTTTTCCAGTCATCGGGAACTTCACCTGACTGCCATGATTTTTCAAATATGATGGACAGTGGCTTAGCAACTTCATTTGCCAGCTCCTTCAGGACCCTTGGATGGATTTCATCCGGTCCCATGGACTTGTATACATTCAGGTTCCTAAGGTGGTCCCGAACAAGATCCTCCCCCACAGTGGGCCCAGGGTCCTCACCCTCACCATCCCCGCGTCTGCCTTCCAAGACTTGGGTGGTGTGGTCAGAGCATTTGCCCGTAAAGACTGAGGCAAAGAAGTCATTAAGAACCTCAGCCTTCTCCAAATCCAGGGTAGCCAGTTCTCCCGATAGCTTCTGGAGAGGGCCCACGGTGTCCCTAACCTGTCTTTTATTGGCAATGTACCTATAAAATCCCTTCCTGTTATCCTTAACATCCCTAGCCAAGTTTAATTCTAAGTGGGCCTTAGCTTTCCTAACCTGGTCCCTAGCTTCCCGGACAACATCCCTGTATTCTTCCCAGGTCGCCTGACCTTGCTTCCACCTTTTATAAGCCTCTTTTTTCCTTCGAATTTTGCTCAGCAGCTCCTTATCCATCCAAGGAGGTCTCCTGGCCCTCCTGCTGAACTTCCTTCTAGTTGGGATGCATCGCTCCTGAGCTTGCAGCAGGTGATCCTTGAATATCAACCAACAGTCTTGGGCCCCCCTGCCCTCTAGGGCTGTATCCCATGGAACCTTACTGAGCAGGTTCCTGAAGAGGCCAAAGTCTGCTCTCTTGAATTCCAGGGCAGTGAGCTTGCTTCACGCTCTTCTCACTGTCCTGAGGATCTCAAACTCAACCATCTCATGATCGCTGCAATCAAGGCTGCCCTGGAGCGTCACATTCCCAACCAGCCATTCCCTGTTGGTGAGGACAAGGTCAAGCATGGCACCTCTCCTTGTCGGCTCCTCTATTACTTGCAGAAGGAAGTTGTCCTCCACGGAATCGAGGAACCTCCTGGATTGCTTGTGCCGGGCCGTACCATCCCTCCAACAGATATCAGGGTGGTTGAAGTCTCGCATGAGAACAAGGGCCTGCAAGCGTGAGGCTGCTCCTATCTGCCTATGGAGCGCTTCGTCCAGCAAGTCCCCTTGGTCAGGCTGTCTGTAATAGATCCCCACAATAATATCACCCATCGCTGTTCTCCCTTTAACCCTGACCTACAAACTCTCTGTCGACTGCTCACCTGTCCCCAGACAGAGTTCCATACTCTCTAGCCTATCCCTAACATAAATAGCAACTCCCCCTCCCCGTCTGCCGGGCCTGTCTTTCCTAAAGAGCCGGTAACCTTCCATTCCAACACACCAGTCATAGGTGCCATCCCACCATGTTTCTGTGATGCCTATGATATCATACCCCCGTAGATGTGCACACATCTCTAATTCCTCTTGTTTGTTCCCCATACTACGGGCATTTGTATAGAGGCATTTGAGGCGAGATCCAATTGAAGTTGGGTCATTAGCTGAAGCAGCTGGAATATCTCTACATTGCTCTGAACGTTTATTATAGATGCTGGCAACTGACTGGGTGTGTTGGGATGGAATGATGCTCCCCTCCCCCAACACATCTAGTTTAAAGCATCCTTGACCAGCCTGGCAAGCCTCCTACCAAATCCACTCTTCCCCTTCTTTGTCAGACCAGCTCCACCAGCCCCCAGTAGACCTGGCCTACTATATTGAGTCCCATGGTCAAGGTACCCGAACCCCTGACTATAGCACCACCCTTCTAACCATTTATTAACCTGCGCAATCCTCCTAGCCTTTTCAAGGTCCTGCCCTGTATCCTGGAGTATTGACGAAAAGACAATCTGCACTCCAGAGCCCCTAACCACCTCTCCCAGAGCTCTGTAGTCCTTCTTTATGGTCTCTGGGCTACTGCTATCTATATCAGTAGCACCCACATGTATTACCAGGAGTGGGTAATAGTCAGTGGGACCGACTAGAGCAGGCAGCTTCTCGGCCACATCCCTTATCCGAGCCCCTGGTAGGCAACACACATCCCTTGAGGCTGGGTCAGGCCGGCAGATGGGTGCCTCTGTGCCTTTCAGATTAGAGTCCCCGACCACTATGGTCCGCCGCTTTTTCCTGGCAGCACCAGTAGTGACCTTCTTTACCAGTGCACTAGCTGGTTGCGCCTGGTGGGAGCGCTGTTGCTCATCAGCCCCCTGCAGGACAGCAAAGCGGTTCTGGGTGGGGACAAAAGATGTAGGAGGAAGCCCCTTGCTTTTAATTGCCCCCTTCCTCCTTTTTTTGTTGTTTTTTTCTGTTACCTTTTCCCAGCTTCCTGGGTTAGTAGCCTCCTTTCCTGCATGGGCAACAGTAGACACTCGAGGCCCCGGAACAGGCTGCTCCCGGAGCAAGCAGTGCTGCTCCCCCTCAGCTTCCCTGACACCTTTCATCCTGGTAACAGCTTCCTGCAGTTCAGCCACTTGCTGCAGGAGGACCTCCACCAGGGAGCGCAGAGTGCAGCCCTGCCCATTGCTCACCCTTCCCTTAGGATACCCCGAGCTCCGCACTACAGCCTCCCTTCCCGTCGGCTCCGTCTGGGTGCCTACGCTGGCCACCACCGGCGCAGCCAGAGCAGAGCTCCCAGACCGAGCCTTGCCCGTACGGCGAGTGTTCACCATCCCGCTCACCACCCCGCTCACCACCCCGCTCGCCTGCCCGCGCGAACTGCCGCGCAAACTGCTTTAAGCCCGCCCTGTTTGCCCGCCCTGTTTGCCCGCCCTGTTCGCCGCGCTCCGGGTCGCTCGCGCTCCCTGGGGCAGGTTTTTAACCAGTCAGGTCTGCCGCCGGTCCTCCTGACGCCGCCCCCTCTGAGTCAGCCTCTCGCCTCCGCGGAGCTGCAGGCTCCTGGGCAGGCCTTGTCGAGGACTTGAAGCTCCCTCGGGGCAAGTTGCGGCTCATATTTTTACATATATGTGATGGTATATTGAAAATATGGGATCTGAGCATGACGTGAATGGTATGGAATAAGGGGTGGATATTGTCATGGGTTCAGCAGCAGCAGTCATTTTTTCTCCTTCATAGTTGCTGGTGCAGTTCTGTGTTTTCGACTTTCGGCCTGGGAACAGCACTGATAACACCGATGCTTATAGTTACGGTTTAGAATGTTTTGGTCTGACCAAGGACTTTCTGAGTCTCATGCTCTGCCAGGGAGGAGGGGAAACCGAGAGGAAGCAGAAATAGGATACCTGACCCAGACTGACCAAAGAGGTATTCCATGCCACAGCACGTCATGCCCAGGATGTAAAAAAACCTGGGGGCCGGAACCCGGAAGAGTTTTTTTTAGTTCACAGCTCGGTCGTCAGGTGGTGAGCAGTTGTATCCTCTTCCCTTGTATTTCTCTTGTTATTGTTATTATTGGTGGTGGCAGCAGTGGTTTGTGTTATACCTCAGTTACTGGACTGTTCTTACCTCAACCCGTGGGAGTTACATTCTTTTGATTCTTCTCCCCATTTCCCCCCCCCCCCGCCCCCCTTTGGAGTGTGGGGGAAGAAAGACTCTTCCCTTGTATTTTCTCTTGTCATTATTATTATTGGTGGTAGCAGTAGTGGTTTGTGTTATACCTTAGTTACTAAACTGTTCTTATCTCAACCTGTGGGAGTTGCATTCTTTCGATTGTCCTCCCCATTCCCCCGGGACTGGGGGCAGAAAGAGTGGGGAGTGAGTGAGAAAGCGACTGCATGAGTTTATAGAGGCTTAAACCACGACAGAGAGGCAATCCATACAGTTTGAATTCGCTTCCTTTCAGCGTACACCTTTGCCTACTTTCCGCAAGCATTTAGGCTGAGCCACACCCCCGGTTTAGCAACTAGTCACTTTTCGAGCCCCACGTAGTAGGCCCCATTTGTAGCGTTTCACGACATGGACTCAAATTGATGAAGAGACTCAAATCCAACTTTATTACAATCAAAACCTTTTTATCCCCCTGTTCAGTACTTTCCCAACCTGCACATACATACAACGTTCAACCTCATTGGCCCCTGTAAAATTCTCCAGGTAAATAGTCCAATCACAATGCTGCAGACCCTCTCACGACCCCCACATTGTCAACTGGGACTTCCGCTACAACTGCCTCCTGGCCCATCCCCCCAAGACTTGCTCGTTTATCTTCCTTGTCCTTCAACCCCAACTCATCGCCCCAGGGCTTGTCAAGCTCCAAGGCCTCAGAGCTTGTTCTCAAACTGTTTTTCATGCAAATCTTATCACCTTCACTCCCTACACTCAAGTCCCTCTCTGCAGGGCTGGTCTGAATCTCTTCTCTGCCCAACCTGTAGCTGTGCCTGGGATTGCCCTGACCCAGGTGTAGGACCTTGCGCTTGACTTGGTTGAACATGATGTTATCTTACAGGTTTTAACACTGCCACTTTGAGTCTTACCTGAAGAAGGGACATAAAGAATCAATAAGGGGTAAGGGGGTTTGCTTTTTTTATTGTGCAACAATTAATCAACTTAAATTCTTGGGTAAGACTTTATAAAGAATGTCGCATTAAAGTTTTTTTGCGCCTAATTGTTGCGACAAAAGAGTGTGTGTGGGGGGGGGAATTACTGGCAGCTATCAGCCCGGGCAGCGTTCGCTATTTCGAACCTCACTGGGTCCGGTCTCACTGATAGTGCACTCTGTTGCATCAAAAGGGAGGGGGGAAGATTGCTGGCAGCTATCAGCCCGGGCAGCGTTCGCTATTTCGAACCTCACTGGATCCGGTCTCACTGATAGTGCACCACCCTGCCCAATTCAATCAATAGCAACTATCAGCCCGGGCAGCGCTCGCTATTTCGAACCTCACTGGATCCGGTCTCACTGATAGTGCACTCTGGGGAGGGGGGAAGATTGCTGGCAGCTATCAGCCCGGGCAGCGTTCGCTATTTCGAACCTCACTGGATCCGGTCTCACTGATAGTGCAGTTTATTAATGCAACAGATACCGAGCCTCTAATGGTCTGGATTTACCGATAGTGACGAAAACAGTATGACTTATTAACTAAATTTATTGGTGCAACAGGTACAGGTTCTTATGGATTGCCGGTGATAAATACTGTCTGCAAAAGCACGTGCATATAATAGTTACATGAATACAAGCGCTTGATAAAGTTGACACAGCTTAGCTCTAAAAGATACAGGTGACAAATCAGAATAACTCTATAGAGATTCTAAGTTTTTCCTAGGAAAGCACTGGATACAGTGCAAGTCTTACCCACAGGCGTCCCTATGGGGGGGAAGAGAGGTCCAGCCCGTCGACCGGTCCCAGGAGTCAGTTGATGTTATCTTCCTTAACTCGTCCACGATGATATCTTCCCTAAAATCCCCCTTTCTCTTGGGCTATTTTATATTATTTTTACCTTCAAGGTGGAGCTTGAGTGACTCTAGTCATACATACCTTTATTACCATTGGCGAAAATTTCTCTCGCCTCGATTTAAAGGTATATGAGACTAAAAATTCAGAGAGCATGCTCAGAGAGAGGTGGTCTTATTTCGGAGGGGGGTCGCACTGGAGAGGGGTGTGTATTTTAGTATTATAATGAAGCAAAGTTCACACTAGGACGGTATTTTGTCAAAAAGATGACAGGCCGCTGGCTCAGGATGGCAAGTATGCAGCTTATCAGTTTCTTGTACCACCTAGTTCCCATTTTATCTGCTGAAGTTAGGACAGAGCATACCCGCAAAATCTCCACCTCGCTGTATCCTCCGCCTGTTACGGGAACCGCTGTGGAGTGCACATTCCTGGCATACCAGGTATGGCTGCATCTTGCCCTGAGAGGCCCTGAAAGTCCATTTTCTCTTATGTGTGGACAATGCTGCATTTTTAATATAGATTTAATTCCCAATTATCCCAAATTTCCTAATTATTCCACACTAATGATGCAACAAAAATATTTCAAAGAATTTGCTGTATGTTGATGCTTGCATTCAATGCTGTTAATAACTTTCGCTCATTTCTGATGTATCTAGTCTTACAGTTCTATTTTGTTACATCCCTACCAAATTTGTGCAGTGCAGTCTTTCAAGTCAGGGGGACTAGATTCAGTATTCTGAGCAGTGCTGCAGGACTGTCCCCCTTGCTCTATGGCTCAGATTTCCAATACTGCAAGAAAAAGCAGGTATAAAGTTCTCATTGAAAGTCAAGGAGAGGTCTAATGCTGATCTCCATTAGACCTCTTCATTTGTAAAATACCAGCCTATTCTCCTTGACACGGGACATACCTTCATTCTCTTCTAATCTGTGCTTGGTATGCATTGTACATGTGTTAATTAACTGATAGTAACATAATTAAGAAAATGTTGCTACGGATCATTGCAATTCCATTTCAGACACTGACAATGAAATAGAAATAAAATTTTAAAACAGCAACTTGCTGCCAAGCACTATGGAAATAAGAATATCAACATAGAATCATAGAAGAGTTAAGGTTTTAAAGGACCTTAAGATTGTCTAGTTCCAAACCCCCTTGCCATTGGCAGGGACACCTCACACTAAACCATGTCATCCAAGGCTCTGTCCAACCCCGCCTTGAACACCACCAGCGATGGAGCATTCAGAACCTGCCTGGGCAACCCATTCCAGGGCCTCACCACCCTCACAGTAAAGAACTTCCTCCTTATATCCAATCTAAACTTCCTCTGTTTAACCTTGAACCCGTTACCCCTTGTCCTCTCACTACAGTCCCCAATGAAGAGTCCCTCCCCAGCATCCTCATAGCCCCCCTTCAGATACTGGAAGGCTGCTATGAGGTCTCCACGCAGCCTTCTCTTCTCCAGGCTGAACAGCCCCAATTTTCTCAGCCTATCTTCATATGGGAGGTGCTCCAGCCCCCTGATCATCTTTGTGGCCCTCCTCTGGACTTACTCCAACAGCTCCATGTCCTTTTTATATTGAGGACACAAGAGCTCTTATGAATAAAATTACAGAACCTTCAAAATTAACTTGTGGCTCTATCACTTTATTTTCTCATAGCTCTCTTCTTTTTTCTATGGAGTGATGAATTGTTTAAACATTAGGAGTTTTAAATATATACTGATCAAATATTATCTAAGTACAGCTTAAATGGAAGTGGTACACAAAATCGATGTTTAATTGATTAATTTACTTTACAAGTCATGGATTTATGAGGCTAGAAGCTAAGGCATAAACTAAATTATCCAGCAGGTGGGTTCCATTATATTTGATGTCTGCAAAATTAAAATTCTGAAAACAAAAACAATAATATTGCAACAGACAATAAAACACTACCGAGCCAGTAGGAAAGCAACAATGTTGTGTATTTCAATTGCCACTGTTTTCAATAGTGCTGTGAGGATTTACACAGTGAGGATGTGGTCCTCTGGAATCTACAAAATACCTCCCTATATTTTTTCATCATCGTTATCTAGGTTCAGGTTCAGGTTTTTTAGCCAAAAAGTAATACTGTTGTCAGGAAAAATAAACATATATATACAGAATTTTTTGAAATTATTATGCAGATGGGCCAAACTTCTACATCCAAGGAAACAAACTTCTAAGCCAAGTTTGCAGTTAGTGTGAAAGGAACGAATCCTGATTTGTTTTTAGTTCCAAGCTCCTAGAATTACCCAATAGTCCCATTAATGTCCCATACAGCCGTCTTCTCAAGAATTCTCCTAGTTCAGTGGCTATACAGTAAGAGGGACAACACAGATGGTGAGAACATCAGGGAAGCAGAAATAAACAGATTAACAATAAAAATAAGGATTTTGTTTATTCTGCTGCTGCTATAACCTGAAAAAAAAGCAATAATAGGAACTTCCAGAAATACAGTCAGCACTCATTAAGGTAACAAAAGTAAAAATATGGCTCAGAATCACTTCCTACTTTTATCATTCCTTTTTTTTTTTTTGTCATTGAACTCAACACAGCAAGGATTGATGATGCAAAATATTGATCTGCACATTCAGAAGCTGAATCTGAATTTGGATTTTGGGATCCCTAGTTTCTGTATCATCACACATTTGAAGCTCAAAGTTCTCTACGCTGAAGCTGGGAAACAGTAACAGAAAGAAACAACAAAAAAAGGAAGAAGAGGACAATTAAAACCAAGGGGCTTCCTCCTAAATATGTTGTCCCCACCCAGAACCGCTTTGCTGTCCTGCAGGGAACTCATGACGAAACACACTTGCACCAGGAACAACCGGCTGATGCACCGGGAAAGAAAATCACTACTAGTGCTGCCAGGAAAAAGCGGCAGGACGTAGTAGTAGGGGACTCTAATCTGAAAGGAACAGAGGCACCCGTCTGCTGGCCTGACCCAGTCTCAAGGGAGGTGTGTTGCCTACCAGGGGCTCGGATAAGGGATGTTGCAGTGAGGCTGCCTGCACTAGTCAGTCTCACTGACTATTACCCATTTCTAGTGATCTATGTGGGTACTACAGATATAGATAGCAATATCCCAGAGAACATAAAGAAGGACTACAGAGCTCTGGGAGAGGTGGTTAGGGGCTCTGGAGCTCAGACTGTCTTTTCGTCAGTTCTCCAGGATACAGGGCAGGACCTTGAAAAGGCTAGGAGGATTGGGCAGGTTAATAAATGGTTAGAAGGGTGGTGCCATAGACAGGGGTTTGAGTACCTTGAACACAGGACTCATTTTAGTAGGCCAGGTCTACTGGGGGCTGGTGGAGCTGGTCTGACAAAGAAAGGGAAGAGTAGATTTGGTAGGAGGCTTGCCAGACTGGTCAAGGATGCTCTAAACTAGATGTGTTGGGGGAGGGGAGCATCATTCCATCCCAACACACCCAGTCAGTTGCCAGCATCTATAATAAACGTTCAGAGCAATGTAGAGATATTCCAGCTGCTTCAGCTAATGAGCCGGTGTCAATTGGATTTCGGCTCAGATGCCTCTATACAAATACACGTAGCATGGGGAACAAACAAGAGGAATTAGAGATGTGTGCACGTCTATGGGGGTATGATATCATAGGCATCACAGAAACATGGTGGGACGGCACCTATGACTGGTGTGTTGGAATGGAAGGTTACAGGCTCTTTAGGAAAGACAGGCCCGGTAGGCGGGGAGGGAGAGTTGCTATTTATGTAAGGGATAGACTGAAGAATATGGAACTCTGTCTGGGGAAAGGTGAGCAGGCGAGCGCCCAATAGAGAGTTTGTGGATCAGCATTAAAGGGAGAACAGCGATGGGTGACATTATTGTGGGGATCTGTTACAAACCACCTGACCAAGAGGACTCGGTGGTTGAAGCACTCTATAGACAGATAGGAACAGCCTCACGCTCACAGGCCCTTGTTCTCATGCGAGACTTCAACCACCCTGATATCTGTTGGAGGGATGGTACGGCCCGGCACAAGCAATCCAGGAAGTTCTTCGATTGTGTGGAAGACAACTTCCTTCTGCAAGTAATAGAGAAGCCGACAAGGAGAGGTGCC
Source organism: Amazona ochrocephala (assembly GCA_039720435.1). Taxonomy (NCBI): domain Eukaryota; kingdom Metazoa; phylum Chordata; class Aves; order Psittaciformes; family Psittacidae; genus Amazona; species Amazona ochrocephala. The sequence continues at coordinate 2,466,507 of CM077908.1, forward strand.
ATGCTTGACCTCATGCTCACCAACAGGGAAGGGCTGGTTGGAAATGTGACACTCCAGGACAGCCTCGATTGCAGCGATCATGAGATGGTCAAATTCGATATCCTCAGGAGAGTGAGAAGAGTGTGCAGCAAGCTCACTGCCCTGGACTTCAAGAGAGCAGACTGGCCTCTTCAGGAACCTGCTCAGTAAGGTTCCATGGGGTAAAGCCCAGGAGGGCAGAGGGCCCCAAGACTCTTGGTTGATATTCAAGGACCACCGGCTGCAAGTTCAGCAGCAATACATCCCAACTAGGCGGAACTGCTACAGGAGGGCCAGGAGACCTCCTTGGATGGATAAGGAGCTGCGGAGGAAAATTCGAAGGAAAAGAGAGGCTTATAGAAGGTGGAAGCAAGGACAGGTGGCCGGAGAAGAATACAGTGATGTTGTCTGGGAAGCTAGGGACCAGGTTAGGAAAGCTAAGGCCCACTTAGAATTAAACTTAGCTAGGGATGTTAAGGATAACAGGAAGGGATTCTATAGGTATATTGCAAATAAAAGACCGACTGGGGACAATAAGGGCCCCCTCCAGAGGCTATCGGGAGAACTGGCTACCCTGGATTTGGAGAAGGCTGATGTTCTTAATGACTTCTTTGCCTCAGTCTTTACCGGCAAATGCTCTGACCATACCACCCAATTCTTGGATGGCTGGAGCAGGGCCTGTGAGAATGAAGACCCTAGGTCCACTGTAGGAGAGGATCTGGTTCGAGATCATCTTAGGAACCTGAATATATACAAGTCCACAGGACCTGATGAAATCCATCCGGGGGTCCTGAAGGAGCTGGCAAATGAAGTTGATAAGCCACTGTCCATCATATTTGAAAAATCCTGGCAGTCAGGTGAAGTTCCCGATGACTGGAGAAAGGGAAATATAACCCCATGTTCAAGAAGGGGAAAATGGATGACCCAGGGAACTACAGACCAGTCAGTCTCACCTCTGTGCCTGTCAAAATCTTGGAGCAAATTCTCCTGGAAGGCATGCTGAGGCATATGAAAAACAACAAGGGAGTTGGTGACAGGCAGCATGGCTTCACTAAGGGGAAATACTGCCTGACCAATCTGGTGGCCTTCTATGATGGGGCTGCGGAACTGATGGACAGGGGTAGAGCGGTTCCAATATCTGAAGGGGGCCTATAGGGATGCTGGGGAGGGACTCTTCATTAGGGACTGTCGTGATAGGACAAGGGGTAACGGGTTCAAAGTGAAACTGGGGAAGTTTAGATTAGATATGAGGAAGAAATTCTTTACTGTGAGGGTGTTGAGGCACTGGAATGGGTTGTCCATGGAACTTGTGAATGCTCCATTGCTGGTGGTGTTCAAGGCCTGGTTGGACAGAGCCTTCAGCGGCGTGATTTAGTGTGAGGTGTCCCTGCCCATGGCAGAGGGGTTGGGACTTGATGATCTTAAGGTCCTTTCCAACCCTAACTATTCTATGATTCTATGATTCTATGAAATATAATGTCTATAGGAGAAACCATGATTCCTTATGTCATGGTTTAAGCCTCTATAAACTCATGCACTCGCTCTCTCACTCACTCCCCACTCTTTCTTCCCGCAGTCCCGGGGGAATGGGAAGGAGAATCAAAAGAATGCAACTCCCACAGGTTGAGATAAGAACAGTTTAGTAACTAGGGTATAACACAAATCACTACCGCTACCTCCAATAATAATAATGACAAGAGAAAATACAAGGGAAGAGAATACAACTGCTCACCACCAGTCCCCAGCCCGACCAAAAATTGCACCTCCCACCGTGTACCCCCACCCTTCTGGGTCTCTGCTCTCCCTTTATACATTCTGGGCATGATGTGCTGTGGTATGGAATAACCTCTTTGGTCAGTTTGGGTCAGGTGTCTTGTCTCCTTCCTTTCGGCTTCCCCTCCTCCCTAGCAGAGCATGAGACTCACAAAGTCCTTGGTCAGATCAAAACATCACCAAGCAGTAACTGAAAACACTGGTATTATCAGCACTGTTCCCAGGCTGAAAATCAAAACACAGCGCTGCACCAGCTACCAAGAAGGAGAAATATGACTGCTACTGCTAAACCCAGGACACCTTATTTTGTGGGATACCTGCCTGTCTCATAATAGTCACCAGAAGCATCTGAACCTTATCCTGTAAACAAGTGTGCATGTAACTATATGCACGAAGAGCCCCACAGAAATTAATGGAGTAGGCAAAACACCAAGTTACATGAGTATACGTTGTGGGACTAGGGCTTTGAGCATTATACATCTGCTTCTTCCCAAAAGGTAAGATGAAGCACACTATCTTTTCCACTTGTACATTGTGTGAAAATAGAGCTCAGGGGAGCAAGCATGCTAAAAAGATAAGTGACAACATCAAGAAGATGCCGTATCTGGGAAATACATCCTGAAGTTATCCATAAGTTCCCCTATGACCTCATGGCTAGCATTTACAGATGACCAATATGGAACACAGAGAGAAATTGTGCCCCAAAAAAAATTTCTTGTATATGAAATTTTGAAAGACATTGCAGGAAAGATGCCAAATATGTCTTGATTTTATTATCTGAAACAACTATTTTGTTCCTTGTTTTTTTTAATGTAGGAATTCTGTTTATCCAAGGTAAATATGCAAGATGCAATCATTAATAATGTGAGAATCATAGAATCATGGACACTGTTTGGGATTAAATTAAAACCATTTTCCTTATGTACGCTCATTTCCTTTTTTACCACTCAATTCCCCTATGATGCCATCTGATCACTTCTTGAATGTCCCCTGTGCTTTTGCCTTAACAACCTTGCCTGGTAGGCTGTTCTTCATGTTTTTGCTTCTTGGCATGAAAAAAATGCTTCCTGACATCTGTCCTGAATTTGTTTCTCTTTAATTTCCATTTATGCTTCCTTATCCTGACATCTGTGTCATTGTGGAAATGGTAATTCAGATTGGTGTTATCATCTGTGCAATTTAAGATTTTACATTCCCTAGCTAAATGCTACTCATAACCATGTAGTGTTCTTGTAGTTCTTATTGATAGTTAGTTTAGAAACATTTCCGAGTTGTAATTCACATGTTTTAGGCTATACTTTGACTTAGTTGTTGTTGTTGTTTTATTCTCCTTTTAAGAACGCTTCTTTCAATTCAAGGGCCAGCACTGTACTCAGTGGGCCCATTTCAGCCCATAGGTCTTCCTACAGCTGTTGCATTGGAAGAAAAGTAGAATTTTGCCTAATAAGCTTAGTGGGGGTATCAAGATGACTGTATATTATGCTAATTCCTGCTGTGGGTTAATAGTGTACCTTTGGTAGCTCTACAAATCCAGCACTTACTTAGGAAATTTTTAAATTGTTTCTCTCAATTGCTTAAATATAGGGGTTGGGGGACCAAATTGTACTCAGTGAATGTTATGTTTCAATAATTTCACCCCATTTTTCCAGACAGCAGAAATGGTAAAAAGATTATGAAAATTCCTTTTACAGTTCTCTCAAGTCTAGAAAATAATATGGGAATATTTTTTCTATTCCTTTAAATCCCCAAGACTGGGACTCGAGTATCTCCTTTTACCTGCCCTTAATGAAACAGTGTCGTGGTTTAAGCCCAGCTGGCAACCCACAATCATGCAGCTGCTTGGTCCTTCCCCCCTCTTTCCTCTCCCCACTCCAGGAGGGATGGGGAGGAGAATCAAAAGAATGTAACTCTCACAGGCTGAGATATGAATAGTCCAGTAACTAAGGTATAACACAAACCACTACTGCTACCACCAATAATAATAATGGTAAAGGAAATAACGACGGAAGAGAATACAACTGCCCACCACCCACCGACCAATACCCAGCCTGACTGAGCAGTGATCTAGCCCTTCCGGGTAACTGCCCTCAGTTTATGTAGTGGGCATGACGTACTGTGGTATGGAATATCCCTTCGGCTAGTTTGGGTCAGGTGTCCTGTCTCTGCTTCCTCTTGGCTTCCCCTCTTCCCTGGCAGAGCATGAGGCTCAGAAAGCCCTTGGTCAGAGTAAACATTACTGAGCAGCAACTAAAAACATCAGTGTTATCAGCATTGTTCCCAGGCTGAAAGTCAAAAACACAGCACTGCACTAGCTACTAAGAAGGAGAAAAATGACTGCTACTGCTGAACCCAGGACAAACAGATAATTTCAAGAGATGAACTATCAGAGTCTGGAGTTTACAACAATCAAAGAAATTAATGAAACGCTTAACAGCAATTAGCAAACAGTCCCATCTCACATGGTTGATGATGATGAATCAGAGATTAAAATGCACCCTTTGTACTACTAAAAAAAACCCAAAACAATTCAAATAGAAGCAAAGCAATAAGGTAGCTGACTATGGAGTTTGGACTTGGACTTAGGATTCATGCTAGACAACCTAAAAACATCTACTACTGATCCCTTTCTCAGGGTAGTAAAGAGGTATGATTCATATAGAGCTGTGTCTGAAAGCACAGCCAAGGTTTACTCTTCTGCTTCCAAAATACACAATTTTGATTATTTGAAATTATCAGAGAATTAGCAGTACCTTGGGTATTCTTTGACCTTACTTATTTTTGATTGTTGAATTTCTGTCGCTAGTGTTTGTCCCAAAGGTTCTAGTGAACCCTGAAATCATAATGCCTAGAAAGGTTCATCAGTAATTGCTAGCGCTTAATTGCCATACATAAATTCCCCCCAAAGTAAAACCTTTTACAGTGGCTATTTCTGAAAAGATTGAAAAAAAAATCTATTTCATTGCACTGTACTAACAGAGTGCTTTGGAAAATGCACCTAGATACCAAGAAGGTTTTGATACACAAGTTCCAGTTTTTCTCAAGTTCATAATTTTTATTTTTTTTTGTGGCTAATACACTTCAAAGCATTATTATTCCATTTATTTCTCATAACAGAGAAAGAAAATGAGAACAGTCTGTTTCTCTATACTTAGAAAGAGTGTGTGTTCTGTCTAACTAAGTTACCCATGCTTTTGTAATGTAAAACTCCATGTCCAGCATTCAAAGCTTGTTTATTCTGCAAGGTAAAAAAGGAAGCTAAAGGTAACATCTTATTTTGTAAAGGATTACCTTGATTCATTCATCTAGATGAAGTAGAGGACTTTGAAATACCCAAATATAATCCAGTTTAAATAATAATAATAAAAAAATAATAATGTTGGAGGCATGTGTGAATGTGGAGGGGAGACTGATTTAAAAAATTTGGTATTCCAGAAGTAATGTGTCACATAAAATGTGTTTCACAAAGTAACAATCCTATTCTTCATAGACAGCAAAGTACTGCATATTGAGCAGACTAATGGGGAAAAGGTAGAAAAGGAAGGAACTGATATCAATATCTGTTTTAATTAAATGTGAGGGAGGAAGAATTTTTACATATTATTCACAGTTTGTGCAGATTCCTTTCCTTTAAACAGGGAATGCAAGCATGAAACACGGCACTCTAATTTCTTCTGCTGAAGAGCATTGTTTTTTAACAGTAGTCAATATTTTCTCAAGTAAATGAGAATTATTTTACATCATGCATTTTAGGTTGATCAATTTCGGCAAGGAAAAAAGGAGGTATTTTCTCAAAATGTTTGATATTCTGGAACACTTGTACTTCCAAATAATGCTTCCTATCTTACAAAGCAGGACTGGGTTACTGACCCTGTTCTAACTAAGCTTCTTCCCTGATTAAAAGGCAAGTTTATTTCATGGTTATATTGTTTTAAAAACTATTCAGATGTGATAACATTTTTGCTCCTATATCTTGGCAACATGATTTATTCCATTAACACTGAGCATTACAGTCTGAAGAAACTATACCAACTGGGTTGAATTAATAGCCTACCCAGAAAAATAAATGATAAATCTGCTATAATTAACATGTAGTTAAAGTATATTTAAAAGATTATTTTAATATATCAGTTACTGATTTCATGCTAAACAGAGTTGTGAACACAAAATATTAAGATTAGTTACCCTCTCTGTATGCACCTAGTAAAAATGCAATGAAAGAATAGATCCAAAGAATCAATAAAATTGACCTTAACATTAAGAACATCAGATATGAAATTTCAAGCAGAGATGCAATAGGGTATTATGAAATAGCAGTAGAAACTTATTAGTTTCATGAATTCAGAATTGACACCAGTAAAACTCAAATATGACCTTACACGAAACAAACCCCCATCAAAATGCATGAGTAATGAATTTAAATGCTGCTAAAGGCATCCATCTATCAAGATCCATTTCGTAAAGCTATCTTAGTTTGTATTACATAAAATATAAGTTACAGTAGAAAGCAAACAAGAGATGTGGATTTGATCAAAATTCCATAGAGCACTGTCATCCAAGCAGGCTTTTCATAAAACACAAAAGTATTGGCTCGGTTTTCACAGGTTACCAAAAGACCAGTGACTTTTTTAGCAACTCTCTCCTTCCTAATCTGTGTCCCAAAAATATAAGCTTCAATTTCTTTAGCTACCCCACAAGATGTATTTACCTTTATTTAGGGTCTTGGATGTCTTTTCAGCTGAACTGATATGACATTGCCAAGAGATATCAGAGAAACGATTCCAACTTCACAGTTACTATTTGTCTATCTTTATCTTTCTTATTCTTTACTAACAAATCTCGAAACTCACATATAATTGAAGATCTGAAACTAATGTCACTCATGTTTTGCACAGAAATTATATGGTTTAAGCCCAGCCGGTAACTCAGAACCATGCAGCAGCTCATTCACTTCCCTCCTTCTTCCCTCTCCCTGTTCCTGGAGGGATGGGGAGGAGAATCAAAAGAATGTAAATCCCATGGGTTGAGATAAGAATAGTCCAGTAACTAAGGAATAATACAAAACCACTACTACTACCACCAATAATAAGAATGATAAGGGAAATAACAGGGGGAGAGAATACAATTGATCACCACCCGCCGACCAATACCCAGCCAGACCTGAGCAGTGATCTGGGCCACCTGGGTGACTCCCCCCAGTTTACATACTGGGCATGATGTGCTGTGGTATATGGAATACCCCTTTGGCTAGTTTGGGTCAGGTGTCCTGTCTCTGCTTCCTCCCAGCTTCCTATGCCCCTCCTCACGGTGAGAGCATGAGATTGAAAAGTCTTTGATCAGAGTAAGCAATACTTAGCAACAACTCAAAACACTGGTGTGTTCTCAGGCTAAAGTCAAAAACACAGCACTGCATCAGCTACTAAGAAGGAGAAAATTGACTACTGTAGCTGAACCCAGGACACCTGGCCACACACTGGAAACTTATTCATAACACAGATGTCTTTTGGATACTTAAAGAGTCAATATTGTCTGCCTGCTGTGCAATTTCATTGCAGGAAGGGGTGAGAGAATGATAATGTCAGCATGGGTCACTAATTGAGCCAGCCATACTATAAAGTAAAATATCAGTGGTGTCTTTTTCACTTTACCATAAATTAATTTTTATCAAGCTAAAAATTGTCATTACATGCTATTGTACAGGCAATGATCCGCAACTGGACAGAGATGTCTTGCCATTGTGTGAGTTCCCATTGTCAATATTTGATTTCTGCAATCAAAACCTTTTGAGAAATTTAAGGTATTTTTTCTATCAGGTCTTATTCCCCATTAGCAAGATAAGTATATTAATACATATTAGGTAATACTTTCAGCAGTAATTTTCGAGAAAGAAATGAAAGACACACTCCTGGTCTTAAATCATAGTCCAAAACTCAGATAACTTCAACTTCTGTCAGCTTCATACAGATAAGTTGCGTTTGCTCCACAATCAACATCACCTTTATAAGAAGTAGAGGTGTATTATTCTAATTGCAGAACAGAAAGGCTGAGATTACAATACCATCCATATAACACACATTTCTGGTATCACTAAAATAAAGTATGACATAACTGTAGCATTTGAATTACAGGAGCAGTGAAAGTCCTGATACAGGAACTGCAGCCCTACTGCAGCAAGGACAATACATACCTAATGAAAATAAGACTTATTCTTGAGAAGACATCAAGCTAAGTGAAGGATGAGAATAGCAGGTGAACAAACAAAGAAAACAAAGGACAACAAGGAAAGATAAGAGAAGCAGCATGACAAACTTAGTTCACAGCACGCAGCCTGCTTAAGTGCCGCAAGCTTCTCAAGAGCTTAGACAGGCTTTGGTTAAGCGCCACCAAGTTTTATGGTATTATTTCCACCACTGGAGGGCTCTTGTATTTTTTCTATTAATACCTTGGTAAAGAATCAATATTGTAGATGTTCATGTTAATAGAGAGTCCCCAGTTGCTACCATGACCAGCATGCCTGTGCAGTTTCATGCAAATCAGTTCCAATTTACAGTGCTTTTACTTCATCTGCAATTAAAAGTTGAAAAAAAAGGAAGAAAAAAACCAACCCTCTCAAGTAGAAGCTATCCATTTCTCCATAAATAGGACACCTTTTCAGAGACTCTGTTTTATATGTAGTGGTAGGGAAGAGATCTGAACAAAACACAGATCTTGTGAGGGCATTCCCCAGATTCCCTGTCAAGTCTCAGTCCTGTATGGGCAATAATAACCATTACTGGGCTTTTTGGTTTGCAGTCACTGCTGGGAATCTCAATACAATGAATACAACACAAAACATTTTAAATTTGCTGATAAAAATCCTTTATTTTTCCAACTTTGAAGAAGTGTTGGAAGACTTTCTGACAAAAGAAGGAAATAACTTCAGTGAAAGGAATAATGGAAAGTATATTGAAGGAGAAAGAGAATGGAGGGCAGGAAATGCAACAATGAAGTTTAAATAAAGAACAAACTCCAGCAGTGAATGATATGCTAGATTTCTTTTTCCTAAGGTGCAACTGAAAAAGTTTAATATAGGTTATTGAAGATAAAAATATAACCATAGGATATAATATATTGATCTTTGATTCAAAAGCTGATGTTCCACTGAATGCCTCCCTCCTCTCCCCTTTTTTTTTTCTTTAACAACTCACTTTTTGTAACACTGAGGAAACTAAAAGGAGTGTGATATATGGAGCATCTAAAATAGCATCCTCAGAGATATTACTTATTTCAGGTCACAAAAGCTAATTGATGACAGAAACAGTAAGGAGGTACCCTTATGAGTAACACATGAGACTGAAACAAGCATTTGAAATGGGAGATCCTTCTGACATCAGAAGCCGCTTAAAGCTATATCCCGTGTTTACCAGCCAGAGATCTTATTAATCTGATCAAACTTCAGCTCCTCCAGACCTAAGGGAGTGTGGGAAGGAAGGAGTTAAATACCCAGCATAACTGGAAGAAATCCCTCTTTGTTGTAATTGCTTTTCATATTTCAGCCTTGGGTGACATAGTTTAGCGTGAGGTGTCCCTGCCCATGGCAGGGGCATTGGAACTAGATGATCTTAAGGTCCTTTCCAACCCTAGCTATTCTATGATTCTATGATTCTACGTATAAAAAATAAGAAAGCAAGCAAGCACCCTTTCCATCACCTCATCATCATGTTTTTAAAAATGTATATTTACTGTATTTCTGATTCTTATGAGAAAAACTAATGTATGTATTTTTAATCCTGTGGTGCCAAGTTTGATTTGTTGTTCACTGACTTTTCTCTGGCCTTCCACACAACTTGTGACTAGTAGCTATACCAGCCTCCAGCTTTACTTGCAAGTTAAGTACCACATCCTGCTTGATTCTTCATTTGAAGAAATTGGCTACTCAAAAGTAGCTGTTCTAGTAAAATGTACAAGTTGATGTGCTGTATTAAGTCATATGTATTATCAGAGAGCATATCTACCTGTGTCCCACTAAATACCCCTGGCAAATCCATATGTACATACAGAGCACCAGCATCATGTGAAGCAGTATCATCTTGTGACCCAAGATGGAAACATCTGCCTTGGCATGCACTGCACCTTCCCAGTTATCTCAAGCATTCCTATAGCATTCCTAGATCCCAGTATGTTAGTTTTTTCTACTTGGCTGTGTGATATTTATTTTAAACCTCATGTGATTTATTACCTTTTCCACAAAAGGGCTGCTCAATATTCCCCACTAAGTCTAAGCAATGAAGCCCAAAATAATTCAGTTGTCACTGACAGCTTCACTTCACAACTCATGATTAAAGCAAGAATGCTAAGGCTAACAAGCAAAAGGTGAACTTAATAAAAGGTCTAAACACTATTTAATTTAATAATAGATATCCCAAATTCACACCTACTACTGAAAGCTTTGGCTTTACTTTCCACAGTAGATGCATTCTGCTGCTTCTCCTCAAGGGTCAGGGAGCTAAATGCAGTCATCCAAGTGAGCTCTTTTAGGACAAGGATTGGTAAATTTGTTAAACTGGAACAGAGTTCAAGTACAAAAGTGGTTTGATTAAATAAATTGGGAATTTTCATTTGTATGGATATGTAATATCTATATTTAGTGGTCTATTATAAATGGAGTTTAAAAATGCATATCACTATAAGAGTATTAACTATAACTGGTTTGTCAGGCAATAATTTGCATTTAATAATTTCAGGGATTTTCTTATTCAGAATTTGTATTTTCCCTTTTTGGGTTCTTTTACTCTGTTCCTCTGCACTTAGGTTACTTTTTCAATGCAGCAAACTGTTAGGATATAATGGTTAAATAATGTGAAATTGCACTGATGCCAGTGAAATAAAAGTGAGTTTTACAAAACCAAGTTCCTTCCCTGAAAATAACAGCAAATTTCTAGTGTCCTGTAGTGCAATATCCATTAGATTTATTATGTTGCAGTTCCCAAACCCACTAGTTCTGCCAGAGGGTGAGTATATTACATTTCATCACACTTTCATTTTCTCCAACAGATGAGAAATGGGAATGCTATTGCATTTATGTTGCATGCATGTGTTAAATCTGTTCTCAAATGAAATCAAACGCATCACAACTCACAGCACTGTAGCAGTGTCAGCAAAATGAAACAACATCTGTCATCATGTAGAGACAGCTTTATTGTAACACAGAATCAAACTGCTCAGTGTGAACATTGTTATTTAATAAATGGGTAAATGGAAACTGATAATTATGATCTTATTTTAAATGACTGGTTAAAGCTACCAAAAGATGCATTATGACTTATCAATTAGATGTATGGACGTTAACACCATAAGCTAAGTCAACATTTTAATTGCGTTTAGTGAAAGAGTGAAATAAATACGAAAGACATACACTTACAAAAAAGACCTGCCAAAATGCAGGCTAAGGACAAGAACTGAAAGAACAAAAATTCATTGTCTGTACTAATGAGACAGTTGTAGTTTCCAATTCAAAACCAGCTGAAGGCTACGTTGTTAAAGAAAAGCTACTTGTAGCAAGCTGGAAGGTTTAAAGACCAAACAAACATCATGCTCTGCTCTGAATGGATTGCAGTGCAAAAGGTTAGTCATCACCCCAACATAAGCTGGACTTCTAGGAGCTTCTAGTTTGGCCATTTTATCTTAGAGTGAAGAATGAAGCGTACTTGCTGTTAGTGTGAATTAATTGCCTTAAGGAAAAAAAAAAAAGACGTTTCTCAGCTAAACTGTTCCTTTCACTCGGCAACAAGAGAGAAAACAAGATTTCAGGTTTATAATTACAAGAACCTGGATGTGACAATTAAAGTGTCAGCTTCTAATTATATAGGTTTGTTTTGCTATCATAACAAAAACCCAAGTAATTTATCTTCAGAAAAGGACCTTCACACACCAAATACATAGTTTAATGCTATCTGCAAAGACAGTAACACATTCTGACAAAATCTTAATAGTCCCATTGCCCTCATATCCTATTTAAAGTCCCTGTGAGCCTGGTAAGGTGTCAACAGAAGTGTCCAATGCAGTAGCAGTGACATTGTGTGATGGCTAAGGGAGCAAACGATGCCAGTAAAATCTCACGTGTTTATGAATGTGAGAATTTTCTCCATTCCACTGACACTGTATTGTAACTTGAACAACCATTAGCAGTTCAGCGGAAATGTCCCATACTGGGAATGCATTCATGATTATTTTGCTGATATTGGACTCAGAGGTTATTACATAAAACTTAAATATATCATGGAATTTATTGTCTGTTCAGTTTCAGATGTTGCTTCAGCAAGGATTTTAAAAAAAAACACCCAACCACATTTATAAATAGTGTTTGCCTTAAAAAAATAATAATATTTAAAAAAAAATCACTCTAACTGTCATGGGTTCAGCAGCAGCAGTCATTTTTTTCTCCTTCATAGTAGCTGGTGCAGTGCTGTGTTTTCAACTTTCGGCCTGGGAACAACACTGATAACACCAATGTTTATAGTTACGGCTTAGAATGTTTTGGTCTGACCAAGGACTTTCTGAATCTCATGCTCTGCCAGGGAGGAGGGGAAGCTGAGAGGAAGCAGAAACAGGATACCTGACCCAGACTAACCAAAGAGGTTATTCCATGTCACAGCACGTCATGTCCAGGATGTAAAAAAAAAAACTGGGGCCGGAACCCGGAAGAGTTGGGGTTCACAGCTCGGTCGTCAGGTGGTGAGCAGTTGTATCCTCTTCCCTTGTATTACTCTTGTTATTATTATTATTGGTGGTAGCAGCAGTGGTTTGTGTTATACCTTAGTTACTTGACTGTTCTTATCTCAACCCATGGGAGTTACATTCTTTTGATTCTTCTCCCCTTCCCCCCCCCCTTTGGCGTGGGGGGGAAGAAAGACTCTTCCCTTGTGTTTTCTCTTGTCATTATTATTATTGGTGGTAGCAGTAGTGGTTTGTGTTATACCTTAGTTACTAAACTGTTCTTATCTCAACCTGTGGGAGTTGCATTCTTTCAATTCTCCTTCCCATCCCTCCAGGAGCGGAGGAAGAAAGAGTGGGGAGTGAGTGAGAGAGCGACTGTGTGAGCTTATAAAGACTTAAACCACGACACTACCCTATTCTGAATATGTAATTTTTTTAATTAGTATGCAAAATGGGTGCAGGCCACATACAGAAACTCATTAGTTTTACAACAGAAATTGGATCTATATGCAGGGTTGTATTTTACATTCCATTGATTATGATTGCAGTTCCAATTAAAAAAAAAAAAAAGGGAGCTCTATATAGAGACACTTAAATAAAATTCTCAACAATTAGGACCTTAAGAATCATGGTGGTCATTTCTTCTTTAGCTTGCCCTGTTGTTCTTAGCCCTCGAAACACATATATGTCACACGGAAATACCTATTAGGCAAGACCCCAAGAAAATTTAGGCACCAAGTGGTAAAATAAAAGCAGCAAGTGTCCTTTTTCCTGCAAATTCTCAAGGCACTGTACAATATAGTAATTTACCTACCACTGAAATGCAGCCACTTGCAGTGAGAAATACAGTAGCTGTTTAACAGCCCACATTAACACAACACAGCAGTCTAGGACAGGAGGCAAGGAAGAATACCCTACTGAGATGGAAGTGGAAAGAGAAATTACAAAATCTAACTATAATTACCAGGGTTGGATTTGGGCCAGGAAACAGTCACTATAGCATCTTGAATAACCACAATAAATCTGCAAGTTGGTTTTATAGCTCAGCCAGGAGATGGCATCTCAATCAGCACAGAGCTCTCCAGGACCGTATTGGGACCTCACTTTTGGTGTAGAGCAAAAGGGAAATTAAGACTGGAGTATCAGCTTTATGTGTAGTTATCATGTCTCTTATTGGCTAAAATTAGGTCTTTAACATTAATTTAAAGTCGAGTTTTTGTATTGAGTATATCAGATTAGGAAATTATGCAATCATATATGAGGCTTTTGAGAACATTGGAATTTTCTGCATACAGGGAACACTGATGTACTTTCCATATGTGCTTTGTTTATTAAAGCACTTATACAAGGGAGCCCTTAGAGAAGGAACATCTTTCCAGGGAGAATCTGGAGTTCTGGTTGCTAGGAAGTTACACATGCTTCTGTTTTTAATGAGATTTAAAGTATCGTGCATTATATATCATTTTAAACATTTAGGATGTTCACCATTATTTAGCCTATTTTGTACTCCATTTTGCATTTCTGGCATGTCATCTCTCTGCGTGCAAAACATCTTGTATAATGAATTCCCTGAGAAATTTCAGACAAATTACATTTCATATTTTTTCTTCAAAAATGAAAGCTCATATAGTTGGTTTTTTTTAGTGACATGTTTGCTTCAGGCATTCATTCATCGAGAATGTTTCTACCAACTTAAAAATGAATAAAACTTTGCCCGTACCACAGCAACTATTAATGTGGATACTCTGAGACCTCTACCCATTCCTTTCTGTTGTATATAATAAGAATCCTGCTGGTCTTGTTTTCAGATGTTTAAAGTCCGCAGGTTTATTTTCCCTGAAAATTACAGCAGCAGTGTTTAAAGAGAATTTTATTAGAATAAAACACTCAGCTCCTCTTACCTTTGAATTAAATAGATAGCCATAGCAAATAAAATTGTAGAACAATTTAAAATGCCCATCATAGGAAAGCAAATCATTTCATAAATGCAGAGCAGTGCTTTTTACAGGGCCTTCTCCAATTTACATAAGAGATGCTAATCAAATGTCAAAAAATGGTAGCAAATATTTCTGTTGAAATTAGAGGTTCATTAGGCAAATTTTGAAATTAGTTTCAGCTAAAGAAACTGTTTTGATCTGCAAATAGTTTTCAAAATTACGTATTTAATATCCATTGAAGATGACTTCAAGAGAGTAGACTTTGGCCTCTTCAGGAACCTGCTCAGTAAGGTTCCATGGGGTAAAGCCCTAGAGGGCAGAGGGCCCCAAGACTCTTGGTTGATATTCAAGGATCACCTGCTGCAAGCTCAGGAGCGGTGCATCCCAACTAGGTGGAACTGCTGCAGGAGGGCCAGGAGGCGTACTAGGATGGATAAGGAGCTGCTGAGGAAAATTTCAAGGAAAAAAGAGGCTTATAAAAGGTGGAAGCAAGGTCAGGCGGCCTGGGAAGAATACAGGGATGTTGTCCGGGAACCTAGGGACCAGGTTAGGAATGCTAAGGCCCACTTAGAATTAAACTTAGCTAGGGAAGTTAAGGATAACAGGAAGGGATTCTATAGGTACATTGCAAATAAAAGACAGCCTAGGGACAACGTGGGTCCTCTCCAGAAGCTATCTGGAGAACTGGCTACTCTGGATTTAGAGAAGGCTGAGGTTCTTAATGACTTTTTTGCCTCAGGCTTCACCGGCAAATGCTCTGACCACACCACCCAAGTCTTGGAAGGCAGACGGAGGGACTCGCTTTACCCCATGGAACCTTACTGAGCAGGTTCCTGAAGAGGCCAAAGTCTGCTCTCTTGAAGTCCAGGGCAGTGAGCTTGCTGCACGCTCTCCTCACTCTCCTGAGGATCTCGAATTCAACCATCTCATGATCGCTGCAGCCAATGCTGCCCTGGAGCGTCACATTTCCAACCAGCCCTTCCCTGTTGGTGAGCATGTGGTCAAGCATGGCACCTCTCCTTGTCGGCTCTTCTATTACTTGCAGAAGGAAGTTGTCTTCCACACAATTGAGGAACTTTCTGGATTGCTTGTGCCGGGCCGTACCATCCCTCCAACAGATATCAGGGTGGTTGAAGTCTCCCATGAGAACAAGGGCCTGTGAGCATGAAGCTATTGTTATGTGTCTATAGAGTGCTTCAACCACCGAGTCCTCTTGGTCAGGTGGTCTGTAATAGATCCCCACAATAATGTCTCCCATCGCTGTTCTCCCTTTAACCCTGACCCTCAAACTCTCTGTCGACTGCTCACCTGTCCCCAGACAGAGTTCCATACTCTCCAGCCTATCCCTAACATAAATAGCAACTCTCCCTCCCCGTCTGCCGGGCCTGTCTTTCCTAAAGAGCCTGTAACCTTCCATTGCAACACTCCAGTCATAGGTGCCATCCCACCATGTTCTTGTGATGCCTATGATATCATACCCCCATAGACGTGCACACATCTCTAATTCCTCTTGTTTGTTCCTGTCGTGGTTTAAGCTTCTATAAACCCATACAGCTGCTCTCTCACTCACTCCCCAATCTTTCTTCCCTCTGCTCCTGGAGGGATGGGAAGGAGAATCGAAAGAATGCAACTACCCCAGGTTGAGATAAGAACAGTTTAGTAACTAAGTGTCGTGGTTTAAGCTTCTCAGCCACGCACAGTTTTGCTCACTCACTCCCCACTCTTTCTTCCCTCCGCTCCTGGAGGGATGGGAAGGAGAATTGAAAGAATGCAACTCCCACAGGTTGAGATAAGAACAGTTTAGTAACTAAGGTATAACACAAATCACTACTACTACCACCAATAATAATAATGACAAGAGAAATACAGGGGAAAAGAACACAATTTCTCACCATCCAGTATGAAGCCCGACCACGCAGTGCACCCCCCACCGTGCACCTCCACCACCGTGCACCCCCACCCTTCCGGGTCTCTGCTCTCCGTCTCTACATCCTGGACATGACGTGCTGTGGTATGGAATAACCTCTTTGGTTAGTCTGGGTCAGGTGTCCTGTCTCTCCTTCCTCCCGGCTTCCCCTCCTCCCTGGCAGAGCATGAGGCTCACAAAGTCCTTGGCCAGCCTAAACATCACCAAGCAGTAACTGAAAACACTGGTGTTATCAGCGCTGCTCCCAGGCCCAAAATCAAAAACACAGCGCCGCACCAGCTACCAAGAAGGAGAAAAATGACTGCTGCTGCTGAACCCATGACACTAAGGTATAACACAAATCACTACTGCTACCACCAATAATAACAATGACAAGAGAAAATACAAGGAAAGAATACAATAGCTCACCATCAATCCCAAACAAGCAGTGCACCCCCCCCACTGTGCACCCCCACCACCCTTCCGGGTCTCTGTCCTCCGTTTCTACATCCTGGACATGACATGCTGTGGTATGGAATAACCTCTTTGGTCAGTTTGGGTCAGGTGTGCTGTCTCTCCTTCCTCCTGGCTTCCCCTCCTCCCTAGCAGAGCATGAAACTCACAAAGTCCTTGGCCAGCCTAAACATCACCAAGCAGTAACTGAAAACACTGGTGTTATCAGCGCTGCTCCCAGGCCCAAAATCAAAAACACGGCGCTGCACCAGCTACCAAGAAGGAGAAAAATGACTGCTACTGCTGAACCCATGACAGTTCCCCATGCTACGGGCATTTGTATAGAGGCATCTGAGCCAAGATCCAATTGACGCCGGCTCATTGGCTGGAGCAGCTGGAATATCTCTACATTGCTCTGAACGTTTATTATAGATGCTGGCAACTGACTGGGTGTGTTGGGATGGAATGATGCTCCCCTCCCCCAACACATCTAGTTTAGAGCATCCTTGACCAGTCTGGCAAGCCTCCTACCAAATCTACTCTTCCCTTTCTTTGTCAGACCAGCTCCACCAGCCCCCAGTAGACCTGGCCTACTAAATTGAGTCCCATGTTCAAGGTACCCAAACCCCTGACTATAGCACCACCCTTCTAACCATTTATTAACCTGCCTAATCCTCCTAGCCTTTTTAAGGTCCTGCCCTGTATCCTGGAGTATTGACGAAAAGACAATCTGCACTCCAGAGCCCCTAACCACCTCTCCCAGAGCTCTGTAGTCCTTCTTTATGTTCTCCGGGCTACTGCTATCTATATCAGTAGCAGCCACATGGATCACTAGAAGTGGGTAATAGTCAGTGGGACTGACTAGAGCAGGCAGCCTCTCTGCAACATCCCTTATCTGAGCCCCTGGTAGGCAACACCCCTCCCTTGAGACTGGGTCAGGCCGACAGATGGGTGCCTCTGTTCCTTTCAGATTAGAGTCCCCTACCACTACGTCCTGCCGCTTTTTCCTGGCAGCACCAGTAGTGATCCTCTTTGCCAGTGCAATAGCCAGTTGTTCCTGGTGCAAGTGTGTTTCCTCATGAGTTCCCTGCAGGACAGCAAAGCGGTTCTGGGTGGGGACAACATATTTAGGAGGAAGCCCCTTGGTTTTAATTGTCCTCTTCCTCCTTTTTTTGTTGTTTTTTTTTTCTGTTACTGTTTCCCAGATTCCTGGGTTAGCGTCCTCCTTTCCTGCATGAGCAAAAGTGGACGCTCGAGGCCCCTGCCCACTCTGGCCCTGGAGCAAGCAGTGCTGCTTCCTCTCAGCTTCCCTGACATCTTTTAGCCTCGTATCATCGTCCCGCAGCTCAGCCACCTGCTGCAGGAGGACCTCCCCCAGGGAGTTCCGAGTGCATCCGTGCCCATTGCGCATCGTCGCCTCAGGAGGGCAGTGTTTTCTTTCTTTCTACAGAAGTCACGGCAGTACCTCCTTTTCCCTTGTCCTCATATTGTTGCTGGCTGATCCTACAGATTGTTTTCCTCTGATTTCTTTAAGAGAATTCGCTCTGAATGTCAAACCAGCAAACCCCTGATGGCACAGCTGCTTCCTTTCCCTCCTTATATCATCCACAATTTCTTCTGTAGATAACTTATGTGACATGTCCTTGCAACAAACTGCACACAATCAGGAAAAGTTTCATCATCTCACATTCGAAAAATCTTAAAGAAATCTTTTTTTTTTCTTTAGAGGAAGCAAAAATACATTTTGTCAGCTTAAGAATGGCTTTACAAGGTATCATTTAATCCTCTACTGTAGAGAGAACTAACACAAATCTGTTCCATATTGCAGCTACAATAATATTACCTCTTAACAGGATTTCCAGGTCTTCCTAGAATTCACTAAATATTACAAGAAGTATTTGACGGCTAGAAAGTGACTTGCATTACAAATATGGTCCACAATGCGGCAGACCAGTATTGACACCAATGCTAAAAGTGATACATTGGAGGGAAGGAATGCCATCCAGAGGGACCTTGACACGCTTGTGAGGTGGGCTGATAACAACCTAATGAAGTTTAACCATGCTAAATGCAAAGTCCTCCACCTGGGTCGGAGCAATGCCAGGCACAGCTACAGGTTGGGCGGGGAGGAGATTCAGAGCAGCCCTGTGGAGAAGGACTTGGGGGTGTGGGTTGATGAAAAAATGAACATGAGCCGGCAGTGTGCGCTTGTAGCCCAGAAGGCCAACCGTATCCTGGGCTGCAGCGCCTGATCGGGGGGGGGGGAGGCTCGGCGACTACGAGCTTCACCTCGGAGCAGAAACTTGCCCCGAGGGAGCTTCAAGTCCTCGACAAGGCCTGCCCGGGAGCCTGCAGCTCCACGGAGGCGAGAGGCTGACTCAGAGGGGGCGGCGTCAGGAGGACCGGCGGCAGACCTGACTGGTTAAAAACCTGCCCCAGGGAGCGCGAGCGACCCGGAGCGCGGCGAACAGGGCGGGCAAACAGGGCGGGCTTAAAGCAGTTTGCGCGGCAGTTCGCGCGGGCAGGCGAGCGGGGTGGTGAGCGGGATGGTGAACACTCGCCGTACGGGCAAGGCTCGGTCTGGGAGCTCTGCTCTGGCTGCGCCGGTGGTGGCCAGCGTAGGCACCCAGACAGAGCCGACGGGAAGGGAGGCTGTAGTGCAGAGCTCAGGGTATCCTAAGGGAAGGGTGAGCAATGGGCGGGGCTACACTCTGCGTTCCCTGGTGGAGGTCCTCCTGCAGCAGGTGGCTGAACTGCAGGAAGCTGTTACCAGGATGAAAGGTGTCAGGGAAGCTGAGGGGGAGCAGCACTGCTTGCTCCGGGACCAAACTGTTCCGGGGCCTCGAGTGTCTACTGTTGCCCCTGCAGGAAAGGAGGCTACTAACCCAGGAAAGGAGGCTGCTAACCCAGGAAGCTGGGAAAAGGTAACAGAAAAAAACAACAAAAAAAGGAGGAAGGGGGTAATTAAAAGCAAGGGGCTTCCTCCTACATCTGTTGTCCCCACCCAGAACCGCTTTGCTGTCCTGCAGGGGGCTGATGAGCAACAGTGCTCTGCTATCCTGCAGGGGACTGATGAGCAACAGCGCTCCCACCAGGCGCAACCAGCTAGTGCACTGGTAAAGAAGGTCACTACTGGTGCTGCCAGGAAAAAGCGGCGGGTCGTAGTAGTCGGGGACTCTAATCTGAAAGGCACAGAGGCACCCATCTGCCGGCCTGACCCAGCCTCAAGAGAGGTGTGTTGCCTACCAGGGGCTCGGATCAGGGATGTGGCCGAGAAGCTGCCTGCTCTAGTCGGTCCCACTGACTATTACCCACTCCTGGTAATACATGTGGGTGCTACTGATATAGATAGCAGTAGCCCGGAGACTATAAAGAAGGACTACAGGGCTCTGGGAGAGGTGGTTAGGGGCTCTGGAGCTCAGATTGTCTTTTCGTCAATTCTCCAGGATACAGGGGAGGACCTTGAAAAGGCTAGGAGGATTGCGCAGGTTAATAAATGGTTAGAAGGGTGGTGCTATAGTCAGGGGTTCAGGTACCTTGACCATGGGACTCAATATAGTAGGCCAGGTCTACTGGGGGCTGGTGGAGCTGGTCTGACAAAGAAGGGGAAGAGGGGATTTGGTAGGAGGCTTGCCAGGCTGGTCAAGGATGCTTTAAACTAGATGTGTTGGGGGAGGGGGGCGGCATTCCATCCCAACACACCCAGTCGGTTAGTAGCACCTATAGTAAACGTTCGGAGCAATGTAGGGATATTCCAGCTGCTCCAGGCAATGAGCCGGCTTCAAATGGATCTCGGCTCAAATGCCTCTACACAAATGCCCGTAGTATGGGGAATAAACAAGAGGAATTAGAGATGTGTGCACATCTACGGGGGTATGATATCATAGGCATCACAGAAACATGGTGGGATGGCACCTATGACTGGTGTGTTGGAATGGAAGGTTACCGGCTCTTTAGGAAAGACAGGCCTGGCAGACGGGGAGGGGGAGTTGCTATTTATGTTAGAGATAGGCTAGAGAGTATGGAACTCTGTCTGGGGACAGGTGAGCAGTCGACAGAGAGTTTGTAGGTCAGGGTTAAAGGGAGAACAGTGATGGGTGACATTATTGTGGGGATCTGTTACAGGCAGCCTGACCAAGGGGACTTGCTGGACGAAGCGCTCCATAGGCAGATAGGAGCAGCCTCACGCTTGCAGGCCCTTGTTCTCATGGGAGACTTCAACCACCCTGATATCTGTTGGAGGGATGGTACAGCCCGGCACAAGCAATCCAGAAGGTTCCTCGATTGCGTGGAAGACAACTTCCTTCTGCAAGTAATAGAGGAGCCAACAAGGAGAGGTGCCATGCTTGACCTCGTCCTCACCAACAGGGAAGTGCTAGTTGGGAATGTGACACTCCAGGGCAGCCTTGATTGCAGCGATCATGAGATGGTTGAGTTTGAGATCCTCAGGACAGTGAGAAGAGCGTGCAGCCAGCTCATTACCCTGGACTTCAAGAGAGCAGACTTTGGCCTCTTCAGGAACCTGCTCAGTAAGGTTCCATGGGATACAGCCCTAGAGGGCAGGGGGGCCCAAGACTGTTGGTTGATATTCAAGGATCACCTGCTGCAAGCTCAGGAGCGGTGCATCCCAACTAGAAGGAAGTTCAGCAGGAGGGCCAGGAGACCTCCTTGGATGGATAAGGAGCTGCTGAGCAAAATTCGAAAGAAAAAAGAGGCTTATAAAAGTTGGAAGCAAGGTCAGGCGGCCTGGGGAGAATACAGGGATGTTGTCTGGGAAGCTAGGGACCAGGTTAGGAAAGCTAAGGCCCACTTAGAATTAAACTTGGCTAGGGATGTTAAGGATAACAGGAAGGGATTTTATAGGTACATTGCCAATAAAAGACAGGTTAGGGACACCGTGGGCCCTCTCCAGAAGCTATCGGGAGAACTGGCTACCCTGGATTTGGAGAAGGCTGAGGTTCTTAATGACTTCTTTGCCTCAGTCTTTATGGGCAAATGCTCTGTCCACACCACCCAAGTCTTGGAAGGCAGACGCGGGGACGGTGAGGGTGGGGACCCTGGGCCCACTGTGGGGGAGGATCTTGTTCGGGACCACCTTAGGAACCTGAATGTATACAAGTCCATGGGACCGGATGAAATCCATCCGCGGGTCCTGAAGGAGCTGGCAAATGAAGTTGCTAAGCCACTGTCCATCATATTTGAAAAATCATGGCAGTCAGGTGAAGTTCCCGATGACTGGAAAAAGGGAAATATAACCCCCATTTTTAAGAAGGGAAAAATGTATGAGCCAGGGAATTACAGACCAGTCAGTCTCACCTCTGTGCCTGGCAAAATCTTGGAGCGGATTCTCCTGGAAGGCATGCTAAGGCACATGAAAACCAACAAGGTGCTTGGTGACAGGCAGCATGGCTTCACTAAGGGGAAATCCTGCCTGACCAATCTGGTGACCTTCTATGAAGGGGTACGGAACTGATGGACAGGGGCAGAGCAGTTGATGTCATCTACCTGGACTTGTGTAAAGCCTTTGACACTGTCTCACATGACATCCTTCTCTCTAAGTTGGAGAGACATCAATTTGATAGGTGGACCACTCGGTGGATAAAGAACTGGCTGGATGGCCGCACGCAAAGAGTAGTGCTCAGTGGCTCAGTGTCCAGCTGGAGACCGGTAACGAGTGGTGTCCCCCAGGGATCGGTGTTGGGACCGGTCTTGTTCAACATCTTTGTGGGTGACATGGACAGTGGGATTGAGTGCGCCCTCAGCAAGTTTGCCGATGACACCAAGCTGTGTGGTTCGGTTGATACATTGGAGGGAAGGAATGCCATCCAGAGGGACCTTGACACGCTTGTGAGGTGGGCTGATGACAACCTGATGAAGTTCAACCATGCTAAATGCAAAGTCCTCCACCTGGGTCGGAGCAATGCCAGGCACAGCTACAGGTTGGGCGGGGAGGAGATTGAGAGCAGCCCTGCAGAGAAGGACTTGGGGGTGTGGGTTGATGAAAAAATGAACATGAGCCGGCAGTGTGCGCTTGCAGCCCAGAAGGCCAACCGTATTCTGGGCTGCATCAAAAGGAGTGTGACCAGCAGGTCGAGGGAGGTGATCCTGCCCCTCTACTCTGCTCTCGTGAGACCTCACTTGGAGTATTGCGTGCAGTTCTGGTGTCCTCAACATAAAAAGGACATGGAAGTGTTAGAACAAGTCCAGAGGAGGGCCACGAAAATGATCAGGGGACTGGAGCACCTCTCGTATGAAGATAGGCTGAGAAAGTTGGGGCTGTTCAGCCTGGAGAAGAGAAGGCTGCATGGAGACCTCATAGCAGCCTTCCAATACCTGAAGGGAGCCTATAGGGATGCTGGGGAAGGACTCTTCATGAGGGACTGTGGTGAGAGGACAAGGGGTAATGGGTTTAAACTTAAACAGGGGAGGTTTAGATTGGATCTGAGGAAGAAATTCTTTACTGTGAGGGTGGTGGGGCCCTGGAATGGGTTGCCCAGGGAAGTTGTGTATGCTTCATCCCTGGCGGCGTTCAAGGTGGGGTTGGACATAGCCTTGGATGGCATGGTTTAGTGGGAGGTGTCCCTGCCCACGGCGGGGGGATTGGAACTCGATGATCTTGAGGTCCTTTCCAGCCCTTACTATTCTGTGATTCTGTGATTCTATGATACCTCAGGAAAGAAAGCAGCATCAGAGAGGCGAAAAAGACAAAAAAAAAAAAAAAACAAAAAAAACACCTCTGAAACATATTCATGTATTATTTTGCACTATTTCCAGAGATAATTCTGATGTTAGAGTTAACTAGTAAACTAGCTATTAGTAAACTGGAAGCAACTGCAGCTACTTTGAGTGTCCTTGATAAACTAGTGATTAAAGTTGCCAGTGTGGGAGTGATGAATTTCAGTGCTTTCAGAATGAATCCTACAGTATATTATGCATGTCATAACAATCCCACACTCCTCAGAAGTTAGTAGTCATGGAATATATCACACAGTTTGACAGCAAATCTCTCAACAAGATCTACATTTTTCCCTTATGACCTGCAAATCAACTCTCATCTCAAAAAATGGAGCATGCCCAGCATATTTCACCATAAAGAGATGTCCTGGGTTCAGCAGTAGCAGTCATTTTTCTCCTTCTTAGTAGCTGCTGCAGTGCTGTGTTTTCGATTTTCAGCCTGGGATCAACGCTGATAACACCGATGTTTTTAGTTGCTCAGTAATGTTTACTCCGACCAAGGACTTTCTGAGTCACATCCTCTGCCAGGGAGGAGGGGAAGCCGGGAGGAAGCACAGACAGGACACCTGACCCAAACTAGCCAAAGAGGTATTCCATACCACAGCACATCATGCCCAGTATATAAACTGGGGGCAGTTACCCGGAAGGCACAGATAGCTGCTCGGGTCAGACTGAGTGTCGGTTGCTGAGTAGTGATTGGTTGTATTCTCTTCCCTTGTTATTTCCCTTGTTATTATTATTGGTGGTAGCAGTAGTGGTTTTGTGTTATGCCTTAGTTACTGGACTGTTCTTATCTCAACCCATGTGAGTTACATTCTTTCGATTCTCCTCCCCATCCCTCTTGGAGCAGGGGGAGGAAAAGGGGGGGGGAGTGAGCGTGTGGCTGTGTGGTTCTGAGTTACCGGCTGGGCTTACACCTCAGCAGTTCTTTGTGGGGCACGAAGGGTTGAGATAACGACAGATCTGACTGGAGTGTGTCCAATTGTATTTGTGATAAGCATTCATTGTTTGGATTAACAGTCACTTGTCACAATGCTGATTTATTGGCTCTCAAAGTTGTTGCTCTTGATCTCACAGTTTCAGCATGTCATACCATAATTACAGCTGGTATTTGCTGTTTTGGTGTTTATCAGCTGGGGGTCCTGGGCTAGGGTTATTGTTTCATTGTACTTCATGGCAATGACTTGTAATACAATAGACTCATTGATCATGACTCTTGGCTGGTATGTGTTCCCAATGTGGTCATCAACCTCTATACTTTGGGAGATATATAATAGAAGTGTTTTGCAATTACACATCTTTTTTTCCCTCCTTGGGTGGTCAACCTATGAAGGAGACATTCTGTTATGTTCCCACCCCCCCCCCCCCGACTATTTACAGCATCATTTGGGAGTTCTGAAGGTTCTGAATGGCCTTTGGGTACCTTTGAGACCTGCCTGCTGATTGCGATGGGGATCACCATGTTGGCACACATACAGAGTGTGTTTTTCCCATGACCATTTCTTCTGATGTCGAAAGATAAGCAGAGTCGGGTTTGGGTCTTCTCTAGGGTTAGAGGACGATATAGGAAGACCAAGAGACTTTCCCCGAGCCTGGACAGTCATGAGTGGCAGGGCGTGTGGGACAGTATGGACAAGTATATAGTCCAGTGGGTCCCTCCAGTGCTTTGGAAGTGTTGGAGATGGAAGGCATCTGTGTGGAGTCCCCGACGACAAGTTGCAGAAACTGCTGAAGGAGAGGGTGAATTGAGTCAGTTTGCCGAGGTGAAAGCCATCCAGCTGGCCTTGGACATTGCTGAATGAGAGAAGTGGCCAGAACTTTATCTCTATACTGACTCATGGATGGTGGCAAATGCCCTGTGGGGGTGGTTGCAGCAATGGAAGCAGAGCAACTGGCAACACAGAGGGAAATGCATCTGGATTGCTGCACTGTGGCAAGATATTGCTGCCTGGGCACAGAACCTGGTGGTGAAGGTACACTATGTAGATGCTCATGTACCTAAGAGTCGGGCCACTGAGGAACACCAGAATAACAAACAGGTGGATCTGCTAAGACTGAAGTGCACAGATGGAATTAGATTGGCAACATAAGGGCGACTTATTTTTGGCCCAGTGGGCCCATGACACTTCAGGCCATCAGGGCAGAGATGCAACATATAGATGGGCTTGTGATCCAGCAGTGGACTTAACAATGGGATTAACAGTTGTGGAGAGCTATTTGACTGTGAATGGGCATGTGAGCAATCCAGACAATTGCTTGACAATTGTAAGGTAGTGACCCGCAGGCACTGAGGCCTCGCCTGAGGGTTACTAAAGTTCATGTACGTGCAGAAGCCTTGGGAAAAGTTAGCACGGAAAACTACTGAGAGAGATACGCAGAGAAGGAATGTTAACTGTAACCTTGAAGCATATGCTGTCATAGTTAACCAATCATGAAGCTGTTACTGAGTGAATCCTATTTGGTATTTAGCCGTGTGAATAATACATGTATCCAATTAGACTTGTGTGTGTTGATGATAGACAAGTAGAGTGCATATATATACTGAGCTATCTGCGCAATAAACTTTGGCACAGTCTGATCATATTGGTCTGTGTGTTGTGTCTGGGACTTCTGCGTCAACAAGTGGCGCCCGAACAGGGACCCTCAGATCGGCGTTGGATAAAACCGAAGAGACCGACAGGAAGGAGGGGGCAGAAGCCGGTCGATATCGGGTGCTGCCCCGGCACTCGGAAGTCGCTAGCGCAAAAAGTTTGGGAATCTCGCCCTGATCAGGTGAGCGGCCGGGGAGGAGATGGGGTCTACACTGTCCAGGGAAGAGTCAGCAGTGGTGAAACTCCTCCAACACATCCTTTCTGTGAGAGGAGCGAATTATAACGAGCCTGCCTTGAGAGCTTTGCTACACTGGGCAAAGGGAAAAGAGTTGATCCCCTCAGCGGATGCTGCCTTTCAAATCGCAACTTGGGAGAAAACTGGGGCAGTGCTGTGGGAAGAGATAAGTAATGGGTCCAAGGAGGCAAGCAAATACCCCACTGTGTGGAGATTGGTTGTTGACTCTCTGAAAGACATGCAAGCAGAGCAAAAAGCTGCGGCGTCTGCGTTTGCAGCGCTGACTCCGACGGGGGAGTCGGGATCGGCTACTAGCATGCTTTTTACGGGGCCTCTCATACCCGCTGTAACGCCAAGACGTACAGCTGCAGGGGACCGGGGAATATCGGGTCACTCGGCTCCGACTCAAACCAGCGCAGAGACATCTACACAAGTAGCTGATTCGTTGCCGCCGCCACTTTCATCTTCCAGCAAAGACTTGCAGTCTTCTCAGCAGAGATCCACGGCCTCTGCGGCCGCTTCACGGGATCCGTCACCGGTGAGACCATCGCAGCTTTTTCCACCTTTACCACCATCAGATCCGCCATCTCGTTGCGAGCGGATCGACGACCACGACAACGGACTTAAAGAAGTCCAGCTACACGAGTTGTTGGAAAAATTGGAGGCCTTAGAAGTGTGGCTGGACAAAGTGCAGGAAAAGTCGACGCCTTCTCCGCCTGACGGCCCGCCTAACTTTCCCGGTTTTAACCCCCCCCTCCCCTTGCGCCGCCAGTGCCGTCGGCAGGGATCGGGGTTGGGGCGGGGGGCAGTCTGGGGGGCCTTGGGAACCCATCCGTGAGGTGGAGAGGGGTAATTCGTGATGCATTGGTTGAGGGGCAATTATTGCCTATGGCTTTTCCAGTTGTAGCTGATAATGGGGGATACGTGTGGGAAGCGTTAGACTGGAAAATTTTAAAAGAAGTTAAAAGTGCTGTTTCACAGTATGGCTTGAAGTCGCCGTACTCGCAATCGCTGTGACAGCATATTTTTTCTTCTCATTTGTTCACTCCGTATGATTCTCGAATGGTTGCACAAATGTTACTTTCTCCATCACAACAGTTGCACTTTTATCAAAACTGGCAAACTGCTTGTGATAGAGCTGCCGCAATACCGCGACAACAGGGGGATCCATTATGCGGGGTGCAAGCGCAAATGTTAATGGGAGCGGGACCATTTGTGAGGCTTGATTTGCAAGTGCGATTTGCCCATGAAGTCTTGCAATTGAGTCAAGATTTAGCCTTTAAAGCCCTCCTTAGCATACCTGATGATAAGGTTCGGCCTGCATTTACATCTGTGCAGCAGGGACCTACAGAGCCATACAGCAAATTTATCGATCGCTTGCACGTCGCTATAATGGTGCATCCTGATTTAGATGAAATCATGAAAACTAAGTTTTTGGATATGCTTGCATTTGATAATGCTAATGAGAAAACGAAAAGGGCACTCAGTCATTTGCCAAGAGGGTCAAATGCGGCACATCTGTTGGAGGCAGCTGAACGTATGCTCGAACAAGAAAAAGCTACTGTAATGGCTGCAGCTGTGGGAGCTGCTGTAAAACCAAGGGTAGGAAAATGCTTTAATTGCGGGAAACAAGGTCATCTTAGAAGGAATTGTAAGAGTCCACCTAATCCAAATCTGATCGGACAAACTACTGCACGGGCAAGGAAATGGTGCATACATTGTAAGAGAAGTTATTTCAATACCGATGAGTGCAAAAACTCGGGAAACAAGGAGTCGAGCGCGATTCACCCGCGCGTGACGACACAAATGCAGGGTGCTTGGACCGCTGCACAGCCGCCACAGTCGGCAGCGCAGGAGTGGACCTGGCAACAGCAGTAGACATTACTCTGACTTCCACGGAAGTCGTAGTAATTGATTCTGACCAGAAGGGACCGTTAGGGCATGGATTAAGTGCATTGCTTATTGGTCGGTCATCTGTTTCTAGAAAAGGTATATTTGTGGTGCCAGGACTTATTGATTCGGACTATCACGGCGTCATAAAAATCATGTTATATACCTTGACCCCGCCTCTTACCATACCGGCAAAGTCAAAAATTGCTCAATTAATACCATTTCAAGCCTGTGTGCCAAAAGCCCAGACTCGTGAAAGGGGACAAGGAGGATTTGGATCAACAGGTACCCTGGAGATTATGTTGGCAATTGACATAGCAAAGGGGAAACCTGAGGAAAAGATAATTATCACCCATCAAAACGGACAATCAATAACCCTTTCTATGTTAATTGATACAGGGGCGGATGTTACTATCATCCCGGCTGTCAGATGGCCAGCAAATTGGCCACTATTACCGGCACACACTAGCGTGATCGGGGTGGGGGGAACTCAGCAAACCATGATCAGTTCAACTCCAGTTTCTTTTGTTTTTACTGATGGCACCGTGGTGACAACTCGCCCATATGTAATGCACTTACCAGTAGCACTAATCGGTCGAGATGTCCTGTCACAAATGGGAGCACGTCTCATAACTACAAATTTTTAGCAGCGGCCATGGTAGAGCAGCCTATTTTGAAACTCACATGGACCACCACCACTCCTGTGTGGGTGGACCAATGGCCGCTAAAGCAGGAACGGCTGCAAATCGTACAGAATTTAGTACAAGAGCAATTGGATGCAGGACATATAACGCCATCTACGAGCCCATGGAATACTCCTATTTTTACAGTTCCCAAAAAATCAGGAAAATGGCGTTTGCTCCATGATTTGCGAGCCGTAAACGCCGTAATGCAAGACATGGGAGCCTTACAACCAGGATTACCCTCTCCTGTAATGCTTCCTGAACATTGGGATTTATTAATTATTGACTCGAAAGACTGTTTTTTTACAATACCATTACACCCTGACGACGCAGAAAAATTCGCTTTTACTGTGCCAGCTATAAACAAGCAGGAACCTGCAAAACGGTACCAATGGGTAGTTTTGCCTCAGGGTATGAAAAATTCACCAACTCTGTGTCACACTTTTGTTGCCTGGGCTTTGCAACCCTTTAGACAGACTCATCAATCCCTTTTAGTGTACCATTATATGGATGACATTCTCATAGCAGGAGAAAAACTTGATGTCACTGAAATTTTGCAGGAACTGCAACACACTCTGGGATCAAAAAATTTACACATAGCCCCAGAAAAAGTACAGCGGCAATGCCCTTGGCAATATTTAGGTTGGACAATCACGGGTAGTACCGTACGTCCCCAAAAAATCAAACTGCACACTGAAATTAACACTCTTACTGATGCACAAAAACTCATGGGAAACATACAATGGGTGAGATCAATTGCAGGAATCACAAATGATGATTTAGCTCCTTTAATGTCTTTGTTAGGCACCTCTGTTAATGCTAATAGCCGCAGACAGTTAACACCTGAACAAAAATTAGCATTAGAAAAGGTAACAGACAAAATTTTAACAGCTACAGTGCAAAGACAAATAACAGGATTACCTTTGCGCCTGTTAATTGTCAATTCCTCAGCTCAAAGAAAACATTTACTTGGTCTCATTATACAGCAAAATGATAACGACCTTAAAATACTGGAGTGGATCTTTTTATCCTTCCAGCCGAAAAACACCATCTGCACCTGCATTGAACTCTTTGCCAACATGATAATAAAAGGCAGAAAAAGAATCATAGATATGGCGGGTCAGGAACCAGATGTTATTTACATTCCCATTGTACAGGATTATCTTAACTGGTTGCTGACTACTTCAGAGACATTCCAAATTGCACTTGCTGAATATCCAGGCACACTTAGTAACGCTTATCCTCCAACAAAATTTTTACCTATCTTACAGGACCAGACTTTTGAAGAAATTCCAGTCAGGTCTGAAACCCCAGGAGAAGGGCTTACAGTTTTTACTGATGCTGGGCGAAAATCTAAACGAGCTGCTGCCACTTGGTACACAGACAGCCAGTGGAAACATTATATTTTGCAGGGTCATCTTGGTGATTCTCTACAAACACTGGAGTTAAGAGCAGTATTATGGGTTTTCCAGCAATGGCCAGAAACACCGTTAAACATTGTGTCAGATTCTCTCTATGTTGTTGGGACAGTGCAACACCTTGAGCGAGTGATGGTTAAAACTGTGAAAAACGCTACCTTGTATATGCTTTTAATGCAGTTGCTACATTCGTCAAACCAGCGGCTAACACCATATTTTATCACACACATTCGTAGCCATCAGTTCCTATATGGTCTGTCTATCGGTAACAACAATGCAGACCAACTTGTTGCTGCAACATGGACAAATCATGCAATTAATTTGTTTGAACAGGCACGTCTCTCACATGATTTTTTCCATCAATCAGCGAGGGTGTTAGCTTGGCAATTTAACTTGCCTATTACTGACACTCGAGGCATTGTACAGTCTTGTGCTTCCTGCCAAAAAATTGGTTTTGGTCTAGGCTTAGGGGTCAATCCTAGAGGATTGGCTGCCTTACAACTATGGCAAATGGATGTCACACACATTGCTGAGTTTGGCCGTTTAAAATATGTGCATGTCAGCATTGACACCTTTTCTCATGCTATGTGGGCCACAGCTCAAACTGGTGAGTCTGCTAAACATGTTATTAAACACATGCATGCTGCTATTGCTGCATTAGGCATTCCTTTAGAAATCAAAACAGACAATGCACCGGCATATGTGTCACATTCATTTGCACATTTTTGTAATCTGTGGGGAATCCGTAGAGTCACTGGTATTCCACACTCTCCCACAGGTCAAGCCATTGTTGAGCGAGCTCATGCTACCCTGAAATCGCTTTTGCAAAAACAAAAAGAGGGAGAACAGATGCCATTTGAACGTCTTGCAAAAGCTCTGTACGTATAAAATTATCTGCGTTTAACAGGGAACCGAGAATCTCCACCAATTGTAATCCATCATACATCATTACAATCAAAGGTGCAAAAGGTTGAGGCAGCAAAAGTTCAGTTTAAAGATTTGCGAACAGGAGAATGGAAAGGCGCAGTAGAGGTAAAAATGACTGGCAGAGGATATGTTTGTGTTTCGACAGGTGAAGGACCACGATGGGTCCCGAGTCGGTGGGTGAGGCCATGGAAAGAACATATGGACCAGTCGGATCAGCCACTTTGATAATCATCATGTGGATTTTAACTGTACCCCAGAAAATCCATTCACCACTTGTTTGGTGGCTGTGCCCATAGATAATTGGTCTGTTCCAACGGCTCAGCAGGCTGTTGCACAAGGCACGGGAAAGGTAGATGCCTGGGATGGCTGGATACCTTACCTGCCAAAGAGTTCATTGGAACCACAAGAATTGGAATTATTAGGGTCTGTAAAAATGGACTATTGTCTATATTTCAATTATGTTGGGAGGAATCAGTCACGAGCTTGGTGGGTTAATGCCACCCTGCCGGTGTATGCTAACCATAGCTCTTGGTGTGATTATACCTCCAGCAACATATCTAAAGCTACTAACCAACCTATTAGCTTGCCTAGTGGTCACTTTTTGGTTTGTGGGGATCGTGTCTGGCCAGGGATCCCTTCTCACATAAAAGGAGGACCATGTAGTTTAGCATGACTGACCCTATTAATGCCAAATCAATCACAAATTTTGCAAATCAGACGTAAAAGCAATTATCGTGTAAAAAAAAGTTCACATGCTTTTAGTAGTTTTTGTAATGATCACATAGAATTTTGGAATAGACCTCTCAGTTGGGATTGCTCACACACTAACTACTTTAAATAGACTAGGTTGTTGGCTTGCAAAACAAACTAATGCTACTTCTGAAGCTTTAAGTAATCTTTTATTAGATGTAGATAGTATAAGGCATGCTACTCTGCAAAATAGAGCAGCAATTGATTTTTTACTACTAGCCCAAGGTCACGGATGTGAAGATTTTGAAGGAATGTGCTGTATGAATCTTTCTGAGCATTCTGAATCTATACATAGAAAGTTATAAGTGCTCTCGGATTGGGATTGGTTTCAGAGATTATTTCAGGGTTTGGGGTATTGGTGGTTGGCTAGGAGTACTAATCAAACAAGGTTTAACAGTTTTAATGGTATTGATTATTATTGTTTTAATCCTTTGTTGTTTATGGAAGTGTATTGTCAGTATGCTATCTCGTGCTGTGAATCGGATCTGGATTGCTCAAAAACAAAAAGAGGGATTTGTGGAGAGCTATTTGACTGTGAATGGGCATGTGAGCAATCCAGACAATTGCTTGACAATTGTAAGGTAGTGACCCACAGGCACTGAGGCCTCGCCTGAGGGTTACTAAAGTTCATGTACGTGCAGAAGCCTTGGGAAAAGTTAGCACAGAAAACTACTGAGAGAGATACGCAGAGGAGGAATGTTAACTGTAACCTTGAAGCATATGCTGTAATAGTTAACCAATCATTAAGCTGTTACTGAGTGAATCCTATTCAGTATTTAGTCGTGTGAACAATACATGTATCCAATTAGACTTGTGTGTGTTAATGATAGACAAGTAGAGTGCCTATATATACTGAGCTATCTGCGCAATAAACTTTGGCACAAGCCTGATCATATTGGTCTGTGTGCTGTGTCCGGGACTTCTGCGTCAACAAGAAGGGGGTGGGGGGGAGCTGCTGTGTGGTTCTGAGTAACCAGATGGGCTTCAACCACAACAAGACAGATAGAGACAAATTATCTACTGTAAGGAACACCACAGAGGACTCTCAAAGTAAGATTTTTTTTTTTTTTTTTTTGTCTAAAAATCACAGTGAAGATAGAGCAGGTTCTCGTATAACACAGTAACCCACTGGATATGTATAATCTCATACTGTGAATGGCAGACTCCAATTGCCCTCAAAAAGGTCTTCTGCCTCTGACAGATGGATGTGATACTTAGAGCAGCCTCCTGAGATGTTTTAAACACAGGGCTGAGAAGAGTCAGAAACCCTCTAAGCAGCAGCATTTGCAGAATTGTTTTGTCTATTTGCAGCACTGCATTGCAAGCTTTCTTCGCAGATCTGAGTGGCAACGTATCTTAATTACCTCAAAAATTAATGCTGCAAATGGCTTTTTAGAGCTAACCTCAAAATCTTCCAAGAAACTTTGATGCAGAGTACATACATCACTGAAACATGATTCAAATTCTTTAGTCAAGACATGCATAACCCCATTATTTTGTCTACGTGTTTTACAGATAATTAACTTCTACCAGCTCCTTTACAAGGCAAAAATTTCTATTTCTACTAGTTTTAATTTACAGAATCACATACAGTACCTATCTCCATCCATGCTTCAATACCACTATCAGGAAACAAAAATATTCTTATTTTCCATAGGAATTGGAAGTTTAACCATGACAAATGCAAGGTCCTACACCTGGGTCGGAGCAATCCCAGGTGCAGCTACAGGTTGGGCAGGGAAGAGATTCAGAGCAGCCCTGCAGAGAAGGACTTGGGGGTGTGGGTTGATGAAAAAATGAACATAAGCCAGCAGTGTGCGCTTGCAGCCCAGAAAGCCAACTGTATCCTGGGCTGCATCAAAAGGAGCGTGACCAGCAGGTCGAGGGAGGTGATCCTGCCCCTTTACTCTGCGCACGTGAGACCTCACTTGGAGTATTGTGTGCAGTTCTGGTGTCCTCAACATAAAAAGGACATGGAACTGTTAGAACAAGTCCAAAGGAGGGCCATGAGGATGATCAGGGGACTGGAGCACCTCCTGTATGAAGACAGGCTGAGAAAACTGGGGCTGTTCAGCCTGGAGAAGAGAAGGCTGCGTGGAGACCTCATAGCAGCCTTCCAGTATCTGAAGGGGGCCTATAGGGATGCTGGGGAAGGACTCTTCATTAGGGACTGTAGTGAGAGGACAAGGGGTAATGGGTTCAAACTTAAACAGGGGAAGTTTAGGTTAGTCATAAGGAAGAAGTTCTTTACTGTGAGGGTGGTGAGGCACTGGAATGGGTTGCCCAGGGAAGTTGTGAATGCTCCATTGCTGGCGGTGTTCAAGGCTGGGTTGGACAGAGCCTTGTGTGACATGGTTTAGTGGGAGGTGTCCCTGCCCATGGCAGGGGGGTTGGAACTCGATGACCTTGAGGTCCTTTCCAGCCCTAACTATTCTATGATTCTATGATTCTATGATCCACATGAAAGGATCATGCACTCATTTCTTGATAAAATTGTATCTATCTGCCTTTCAAGAGACCAAGGTTGCCTTGAATACCTTGAGTATCTTATTACTCAAATATGAAGGCTGTTAATGAGTGGCTCAGGACAGAACCAAGTTGAGAGATAGTTTTTGCTAGTGTTAACTACAGTACTTTTTCGGTCAGTTCTTCCTTAGATTGGCATTGCCACTTTATTATTTACTTAGTCTATAAAATTATTTAAAACTTCCAGAGTATTCTGAATTAGAATCATAGAATAGTTAGGGTTGGAAAGGACCTTAAGATCATCTAGTTCCAACCCCCCTGCCATGAGCAGGGACACCTCACACTAAACCATGCCATCCAAGGCTACGTCCAACCCCGCCTTGAACGCCGCCAGGGATGAAGCAATCACAACTTCCCTGGGCAACCCATTCCAGTGCCTCAACACCCTTACAGTAAAGAACTTCTTTCTTATATCCAATCTAAACTTCCTCTATTTAATTTATATGTGTGTAAATAATAGATAACCTGGGAAAATAAATAAATAGTGGCAGAATATAGATTGCAATACTGTTTAGATGTTCTTATGCCTGGTAATAAGTTGTAAAAATTAGTCACTGTATGATTGGCTGCACCATAATTAGGTTTGGGCTGGGGGCATTTTGGTTGTTTTTTAATTTTTTTTTTTAATTAAAAAAAAAAGGATTATAGCACTGCAGCTGTATTGGAATAGAGACAAGCAAGAGGGATGTCTCCATGCAAACTCACAAGCATAGGGAACAGTTTTCAATAACTTAAAAAACAGCTGCGCAGCTAATTTACCAAAATACTGTGGTTTTTCCTCTTTAAAAAAAAAAACAACCTCCATTTTACAGCCATATGTGACCATCTCCCAACTCCTTCCTGCCTGATAGTTTGGAATGGGATACTATGATCTCTGTGCATTTATCTTTTTAGATTAAGTGGAAAAAGAGAAGGCTGAGTGGAGACCTCGTAGCAGCCTTCCAGTATCTGAAGGGGGCCTATAGGGATGCTGGCGAGGGACTCTTCATTAGGGACTGTAGTGATAGGACAAGGGGCAATGGGTTCAAACTTAAATAGGGGAAGTTTAGATTGGATCTGAGGAAGAAATTCTTTACTGTAAGGGTGGTGAGGCTCTGGAATGGGTTGCCCAGGGAAGTTGTGAATGCTCCATTGCTGGCGGCGTTCAAGGCCGGGTTGGACAGAGCCTTGGGTGGCATGGGTGTCCCTGCCCATGGCAGGGGGGTTGGAACTAGATGATCTTAAGGTCCTTTCCAACTCTAACTATTCTATGATTTTATGAGTCTGTAAGTCTGTGTCAATCTATGAGTAATTCAAGAGGCAATGCTACAGAAGAGAGAGATACTGATGTAGCAGAAGAAAAATAAATATGGTTGCAAATATAATTTTTGGATGGTTAGGGGAAAGGCATCAAGATTGCTCATTTTTTGACCTAATCATTTTAGTTTCCTTCCCCCCCCCCTCCATGCACCTGCTGTTTTCAAAAGCCCCTTCCACAACCAGCAACTGAACAGCAGATGCTGCACTCAAGCATTGATGGAGCCACACCAGCAAAAATTACCACTCTTCAACCGAGACAAACATCATATTACTTCATTACCCTTTAAAAATATATGCAAATTAAATCCATTATTATTTTTTCTTATGGACATGATGTTCCTTTGGCTGAAATTCAACAGCTCCCTTTGTCATCATTGACTGTGAATTGCTAAACTTCATTTAGATGATGTCTGTTTCCCATCTTTGAATCAAACATTAATACCATTTGACAGTAATAAATAACATTTATCATAATAAGGATCTACTAATGATTTTCCCACTAAACTGGTTCATCAGAACTGACAACTGCATAAATGAGGTTAGGATGACAGCTGCCGATGACAAATGTATCTAAATCATTTCAATGCCAGCTAGCTCTTTGATCTCCCTATCACTTTGATGCCAAAACTAAATCCATTTCTTCAAAATACACATTGTTTATTACACATACATGTGTAGATACATCACACCATTATGTACTCTAGATATTTCAGTAATTGAAAGAATTAAAAATACTTATTGGATACTGCCACTATAATGTAAACTTGCAACAATGCACTTCAGAGTAGTATTCTGCTGCCTATTTAATTCCTCCCATCCCACCCCAAATTGTAGGATTCAGTGTTTAATAGCTGTGTGTTTCTCTGGCAAAAAACACATGTTTGTCATGGTTTAAGCCCAGCTGGTAACTCAGAACCCCACAGCAGCTCGCTCACTCCCCCCCTTCTTCTCCCCCTCCACTCCCAGAGGGATGGGCAGGAGAATTGAAAGAATGTATATTCCATGGGTTGAGTCCGGCAATTAAAGTATAATGCAAAACTACTACTACTAACACCAATAATAATGATAAAGGAAATAACAAGGGGAGAGAATATAAGGCTAAAAGGGGAAAAGGAAAAGAAAACAATAAACACAAGTGATGCACAATGCAATCAATCAACACCCAACGACCGATACCCAGACCTACCCGAGCAGCAATCTGGCCTTCCCCCAGTTTACATACTGGGCATGACGTGTTCTGGTATGGAATACCCCTTTGGCTAGTTTGGGTCAGGTGTCCCGTCTCTGCTTCCTCCCGGCTTCCCATGCCCCTCCTCCCTGGCAGAGCATGAGACTTGAAGGGTTCCTGATTGGCGTAAACATTTAGGAACAACTAAAAACATTGGTGTGTTATTAGCACTGTTCCCAGACTGAAGTCGAAAACAGCACTGCATCAGCTACTAAGAAGGAGAAAAATGGCTGTTACAGATGAACCCAGGACAGTGCTTTAATGTAAGTATATTAGATTCTCTTTACAAGTATTGCTTACAGAAACATCATTTTCCTACAATTTAAACTAATTCCCAGTAATATTGGACTTAGCTCCATGAACACATCAAAGCAATAAATTCTTGTGCTTGTATAAATGCAAAGTGACAGGGAAAGACACTTGCTGGTAGAGCAACTGTCCTGGGTTCAGCAGTAGCAGTCATTTTTCTCCTTGGTAGCTGGTGCAGCACTGTGTTTTTGACTTTCAGCCTGGGAACAGTGCTGATAACACCAATGTTTTCAGTTACTGCTTGGTGATATTTTGGTCTGACCAAGGACTTGCTGAGTCTCATGCTCTGCTAGGAAGGAGGGGAAGCCGGGAGGAAGGAGAGACAGGACACCTGACCCAGACTAACCAAAGAGGTTACTCCATACCACAGCACGTCATGTCCAGGATGTAAAGACGGAGAGCAGAGACCCAGAAGGGTGGTGGGGGTGCACGGTGGGGGGTGCACTGCTTGGTTGGGCTGGGTTTGATGGTGAGCTATTGTATTCTTTCCTTGCATTTGCCTTGTCATTATTATTATTGGTGGTAGCAGTAGTGGTTTGTGTTATACCTTAGTTACTAAACTGTTCTTATCTCAACCTGCGGGAGTTGCATTCTTCTGATTCTCCTCCCCATCCCCTCGGGAGCTGAGGGGAAGAAAGAGTGGGGAGTGAGTGAGAGAGCGACTGCGTGAGTTATAGATCTTAAACCACGACAGCAACGTATTTGTGTTTTAATTATTATTGCAAGCAAGGGCTATGAAGCTGTCATACAAACTCATTAAAATAGATTTCAGACTAACCCCAAAGCCAAAAGCTCTTGTTGCACCTCTATAACAATGTTTGAAAAGCGCTTTAATTCCAAACACTTCTTCAGTTGAAAGTCAATGTGCTCCTCTTCCCAAATTCAGATTGTCAGAGTTCTTTAGGGCCTTAAGGAAATAGGTAGCTTGCTTGATGTCTAAAACACAGGGGGAAAGATGTCCACAGGTGCTTCAGAAAATCCCATTGAAATTCAAACTCTTAAACCCATGTTGCTTTTGAAACAAAACAGATACAACACAGCACATGTATGCAGGGGGGAAAGAGGAAAATACTAGAAATTATGTTTTCCCCAACTGTTTCCTCAAGCTATTTTATTGCACCTTAAATTATATTTTCCAAAAATATTTACTTTCTTAAATATGCTGAAGATATTTTTTTTAAAAGTATGTCTATTTGGGTCTGTTAGCATCCGAACATTTCTAAAAATTGTCTCTCCTCAGTTTTGAATCATTTTGGAGGCACCAATATGTTGAAATCTGCAGAAGAATGTCCATTGATTTACTTAAGCTTGGATTATGCTTTTGATGACTTCGCATATGAAATAATATCAGCACCCTTTTCCGTAAGGACTCAGTTAGGAATCAATATAATTAGACTAAAGCCCGTCTATTGATGGCGCAGTTACAGTTCATATATTTTAGGCTTACAGCTCTAACATTACATGTCTTTCTATGATTGGTTACATATACTTAGCAACAGGCATACTATTGGTTAACATGTTTCATGAGAACCTAAAGTGTGGCTTTTGTAAGCAAGCAAGATTTACAGTCCAATTTAGCAACCTCCTTATCTTAGCTCCTTCTTATCTTCCAGGCCTGCATTCTTGTTTCATTAACTGTCCGGGAGTTACTTCTTTTCCACGGTCAGCTGCACAGAGGTAACCAGGAGTTACCCCTTCTACATGGCCAGCTGCACATACTTGCTTTCATTCAGAGCAGGCATATGTCCATTCTCTAACAAGAAATCATCCACATCTCCCCCTTTCTTTTCTTGAATAAGCCAAAGCTGTTTTACCTATTTTTCAATCATACCACGAATACATTGCAAAATACAAGGTACAATCATAACTATGGTCAAAACTATTACTAAAATCATTCCAATACCTTTAACCAGAGATGTGAGCCAGCCATTAAAGCTCCAAGATGTAAGAAGGGCATCTAACCAAGAAATTTTATCGTTCTGATAGACCTTGTGGAGTACTTTCGCATGCTTCCAAATTTCTTTAACATCTTTCAAGATCTTTCCAGACCGATCAACATAACTACAACAAGATTCATTAATTAAAGTACATACTCCGCCTACTTGAGCTGTTAATATATCTAAAGCTTTATGATTTTGCAAAACTATCTTTTTTAAAGAATCTACTTCTAGTTGCAAGTCAAAAAGCACTGTTGCGGTGCGATTTGCTATAGCCTCCATTTCTCCTGAAACATTATCAATGGTTCTTTCTAGCTGAGCCACTCCTAGAGCCGGTATTAAGGCTCTAACAAAGCTGTGATACTGTGTTCCATAAGTTACCAGTGGATTTTTAACCTCTCTTTTTGTTCGATCTTGTCCCCATAATCCTCACACTTGTCGTGGTTTAAGTCTTTCAGCCATGAAGTTTTGCTCACTCACTCACTCCCTCTTTCTTCCCCCCAGCTCCCGAGGGAATGGGGAGGAGAATCAAGAGAATGCAACTCCCACAGGTTGAGATAAGAGCAGTTTAGTAACTAAGGTATAACACAAACCACTACTGCTACCACCAATAATAATAATGACAAGGCAAATGCAAGGAAAGAATACAATAGCTCACCATCAATCCCAACCCAACCAAGCCGTGCACCCCCCACCGTGCACCCCCACCACCCTTCCGGGTCTCTGCCCTCTGTTTTCTACATCCTGGACATGACGTGCTGTGGTATGGAATAACCTCTTTGGTCAGTTTGGTTCAGATGTCCTGTCTCTCCTTCCTCCCGGCTTCCCCTCCTCTCCGGCAGAGCATGAGACTCAGCAAGTCCTTGGTCAGACCAAAAGATTACCAAGCAGTAACTGAAAATACTGGTGTTATCAACGCTGTTCACAGGCCCAAAATCAAAAACACAGTGCTGCATGAGCTACCAAGAAGGAGAAAAATGACTGCTACTGCTGAACCCAGGACAGCACTATACCATACAATTCCATGTGACTAAACACTGCCAGAGGAGGGGCTAACAAGCCCATAGTACACTGGCCTGTCCAATTTGCTGGTAGTTGTTTTCTTGCTTGTCCATTTCCACAAAGCCACCAATAGCCACTAGGTAATTTACATGTGTCCTTAATACGGAGGTTCATGTTACGGGTGGCTCTGCCCCACAAATAATCTGCCCAATACTGTGATCCTATTCCATTTGAATATTGCCCTGGTAAACTTGGGTCAGCAGAGTGATGTAGCTTTAGTTTAATGACTGACCACTTGCCGAATGACTGATTGATGTAACCTAAGTTTTCCCCTCCAGTCGAATAGTTTATATATGGAATGGTATCATTAGTTATCTCCCAGACAAATGAGATGTCTTCCATAACCACCGTTTCGGTCCTGCACTGGTATGAAGTGTTCAACAGACTATATGGGTTAAGGTCGGTTCAATTACTCGATGGAATTCCCAATAGTGGTCTATCAAAATGGTCTGCTTGACCACATATCCAGCAGTCTTTCAGTTGCGTATAGTTGACCAATTTAGTTAACATAGCCACATATGTGTTACCATCAAAGACAGCATAACAAACTGACAATAGGCAATATAGGCCTATGCTGGTCTTAATTCCTGGGCATTCCATCCTTCTCATATTTCCCCTTTCTTTTCTTCTTTAACTTCCCCTGGAATCGTTTTGCACACTTTGCTTTAGTTTTTTCCCACCGTTCAGGGAGAACTTCCCATATATATGGCACTAATAACGGTCGGGAGCATTCATATGCAATCACATTACATCCTTTGTTATGTTCTATAACTTGATTATACAAATCTTCCTCAGCTGCATAATATCTTTGCGTTCCCAAATATTCGTGACCTGTAATTTCCAAAATACGAGCGAGCGCACTAACGTTCCAAAGAGGCTTTCTATGACATAACTCATAATATAATTGACAAAACACTGAACATTTCCAAACTCGTTTTTCTCAATCTTCGCATTCAGTCAAACCCCATGGTTCACAAGTCCCACAACTAGGACATAGCAAACACAATCTGTCCAATTGATTCATGTAGCAAGACTGTTATTCACATTAAGAGATTCTGAAGTTGGTTGATTATCTGATGGCATAGGTGAATTCTTCCATGGTCTCACCCATCAAGCAGGTATCCAGCATGGACCTGTATCTGTAAGTACACACACATAACCACGGCCAGTTAATTTTACTTCTGCCAGCCCTATCCATTGACCTGTTTCCAGATCTTTATATTGTACCTGAATGCCACATCCATGATCTTTGTAACCAGAACTTAAAGCTTGGCTGTGAATTACAGCTGGAGGCTCAGT
The DNA here is from genome assembly GCA_039720435.1 of Amazona ochrocephala. NCBI lineage: Eukaryota > Metazoa > Chordata > Aves > Psittaciformes > Psittacidae > Amazona > Amazona ochrocephala. Next base: position 2,508,175 of record CM077908.1, read on the forward strand.
AGAGCCTTCCACATGTCACAAAAAATTCATTACATATAACGCTTTCTGAGTTCTAGCTACAGGAGTTACTAGCCCATCCTCCCTGTTCTTTGTGTTTCGAGTAAGAGTTTTAAAGTCTGATGAGTGCGTTCAACAATGGCTTGTCCAGCTGGGGAGTGGGGAATATCAGTGGAGTGAGAAATGCCCCATTTCTGTAAAAATTTAGAAAGAGCTTGTGAAGTATAACTAGGGGCATTATCCATTTTAATTGAGAGCGGTACTCCCATAATCGCAAAGCACATTTGTAAATGCGTAATTACATGCTGTGCCGTTTCCCCAGCAAGTGGAGTAGCCCATACATAGTGAGAAAAGGTATCTATGGAAACATGTAAATATTTTAGACGACCAAAAGCAGGGACATGGCGGCGTTCAAGGTGGGGTTGGACATAGCCTTGGATGGCATGGTTTAGTGGGAGGTGTCCCTGCCCATGGCAGGGGGGTTGGAACTCGATGATCTTGAGGTCCTTTCCAGCCCTTACTATTCTGTGATTCTGTGATTTGCCAAAGTTGCAGGGATAAAAGACCTCGAGGGGTCACCCCCAAGCCAATTCCAATTGATTGACCTTGGCAATCGGGGCAAGATTGGACAATTCCACGGGCATCAGATAGGCTAATACCAAATTGTCGTACCAGCATTTTTGCAGCTTGATGGAAAAAGGCATGAGAGAATTGGGCTTGTTGAAAAAAGTCCGTTGGGGGACTGGCCCAAGCTGGTGCCAATAGTTGGTCAGCTCGATCATTACCTGCCGCTAAACCTCCAGGAAGACCTGAATGACTACAGATGTGCATGATAAAATAAGCTGTTTCACGAACGTTTATCAGATAGAACAAGGTATTAAGCAGTGTCCATAAACGCAAGTTATTGACGTCTTGTAAAATAGAGTGCTCAAGACGCTGGACAATACCCACAACATATAAAGAATCACAAACTATATTAATTGGTGTAGATGACCATCGCTTAAATACATCCACAACTGCAGTTAGCTCTAGTGTCTGTAAGGAATCAGTATCGAGGCACTCCAGGCACCCTGATTTTGTGTCATAGCGCGAGGAGCCACCGCACTTGAATTGAAGTTTCCCAAAGGTGTACCATCTTTTTTGAATTTAGAACGGCACTGATGTGCTTGATGGCCAATTTTATCACAATGTGTACAATGCCCTTGAGAAGTCCTGGAACAGGCAGACAAATTTGATGGATTGTCATTGTTGTGTGGGCAATATTTCTTAACATGGCCCGATCAGCCACATTGAAAACATTTTAGACCTCTGGCTTTGTCATAACCTCATCCTTGCTGTTGTATGAGAGGCTTAATGGCGGCGGCAAAAGCACTGGCCATATAACCTGCCTTTTCCTCAGCCGAGCCTACTTTAGAACACATGTCCATCATCTCTTGGAGACCTGCTGATTTTGGAAGTCCCTGTAAAATACGCTTACAAACAGGGTTAGCATTTTCAACAGCCAATGACATTAAAACAGATTCTTTGGCATTAGGTGCAAGGTCAATATTTTTCTCGATAGCTTCAGTCAATCTATCTACAAATAACATATATGGTTCATTTATAGCCTGTTTGATAGAAACATAAGAGGGATTAGGTTTTCCAGCCTCCGGAACATCTTTTAGAGCTACCAATGACAGCTGTTGTGACTGCTGCAACACCTCAATTGGAAATTGCATCTGAGCCTGATCAGGATGGAAAGGACCTTTACCTATCAGCATTTCAACCATAACCCCATATAAGGGATCATTTGGGTGTCAGCAGGCATTGTCATCGGCAGCCCTTTCAGCCAACTCCTCAAATGAACTCTTAAAATGTAAAACCTGTGACGGAGACAATAAAACAGTAGCTATTTGTAAGCAATCATTAGGAGTTAGTACAGTGGAAGAAAACAATGCCTGTAACACCTGTTGTGTATAATTAGAAGTCAACCCATATTGTGCTATTGCTGACTTTAACTCCTTCGTTGTTTTCCAGTCTAGAGGAGACCACTGAAGATGTCCTGCCTGGTTAACCATTACATGAAAAGTTTTTGCTATCTCTATAGGCAGTATTTGTCCATCTATTATAGCATCTTGAATAACGCTCCTCCAGCGCATTGCCGCAGGATGATCTTGAGTTGGCGGCGGAGTCTGCGGCAACGTTGCCGGTGGAGTCGGTGATAGTGGTACGCGCGTAGCCGTGTCAGAGATCTGTAAATTGGCAAGTCTGTCATGAAGTGTCTGCAATGTTTTGTCTAACAATTCTGTCCATTTGTCCCACCCTTGCAGATCTTTCGGATGGGGCGTCAGGGGGAGAGAGGCCAGGGGTGGCGAAGGTGGCATCGGCGGATACAAATTTGCATCCCCTGGCCCATCCATCAGTTCTGGTTCTTCCCACTCGGTGTTCCGTGGGGGTGGAAAAAAGTCTTTATTCTCTGTCTCTGGAGCAGTCTGTGGAGCTGTGGCCCTAATGAATGGACCATTTGAGCATTTTGCCTGAGCTCCTTCTCTGAGTAAGTCCTGAAATTCTCCCTGGGGTGGGGGCAGTTGGAAAGAGGGGAGTGTGGACTGCTCAAACATCCGTACTCTAGGGTGAGGGCCCTTTCGCAGCGGCTTCACCCCTTACACCCCTAAGGGAAATTCGGTAGTAGGATGGTCCGAAAAAGCCGCAAATGCAGCTTTGGTAACCTGCCTTTCTGCTTGCATTCCTGTGAACGTGTCTCTCAGCAGGTGCCATAAAGTAGCAAATAATGTAGCCTCTTTTGAACCCAAGGTCACTTCATCCTATGAAACTTCGTCAATTCTTTCCCATACGGCAGGCTTAAATGCATCATGCACCCCTTCTATCAGATTTTTATCTTTACTCCACAGGAGCAATTTTCGTAAGATAACATAATCATACTCAATCCCTCTCTTAGAGAGGATATGCTGAAAGAGCTTTAGTACGGTTTCCTCTTCCTTACTGAGCTTATTCCCCATACCGCCTTTCAAGCATTAAAAGACACACACGGCTGCTCACCTTTCCACTGCAGTGCTTTTCGGGCTCTTATCTGGCCCCCGGGCTCTTATCTGGCCACACTGAGTCGCTTTCTTTCCAGGCTCTTATCCGGCCCCCGGGCTATTATCTGGCCCCCGGTGAGACGACTCCCAGCCGGTGATCCGCGGCACCACGCTCCGTCATGACCACCCCCACGGCCCAGGAGTCACGATCGGATGTGCTTATTATTTTCAATATGAAAAGCATCCAGGTCCCTGTCCATTATTCTCAATATGAAAAGTATCCAGGTCCTGGTCCCTGTTGGGGTGCCATTTGCCACAAGGACTCAGTCAGGAATCAATATGATTAGACTAAAGCCCGTTTATTGATGGCGCAGTTACAGTTTATATACTTCAGGCTTACAGCTCTAACACTACATGTCTTTCTATGATTGGTTACATATACTTAGCAATAGGCATACTATTGGTTAACATGTTTCATGAGAACCTAAAGTGTGGCTTTTGTAAGCAAGCAAGATTTACAGTCCAATTTAGCAACCTCCTTATCTTAGCTCCTTCTTATCATCCAGGCCTACATTCTTGTTTCATTAACTGTCCGGGAGTTACTTCTTTTCCACGGTCGGCTGCACAGAGGTAACGAGGAGTTACCCCTGCTACATGGCCAGCGGCACATACTTGCTTTCATTCAGAGCAGGCATATGTCCATTCTCTAACAAGAAATCATAGAATCATAGAATCATAGAATCATAGAATAGTTAGGGTTGGAAAGGACCTTAAGTTCATCAAGTTCCAACCCCCCTGCCATGGGCAGGGACACCTCCCACTAAACCATGCCATCCAAGGCTATGTCCAACCCCGCCTTGAACGCCGCCAGGGATGAAGCATTCACAACTTCCCTGGGCAACCCATTCCAGGGCCTCACCACCCTTACAGTAAAGAATTTCCTCTTCATATCCAATCTAAACTTCCCCTGTTTAAGTTTAAACCCATTACCCCTTGTCCTCTCACTACAGTCCCTAATGAAGAGTCCCTCGCCAGCATCCCTATAGGCCCCCTTCAGGTATTGGAAGGCTGCTATGAGGTCTCCACGCAGCCTTCTCTTCTCCAGGCTGAACAGCCCCAATTTTCTCAGCCTATCTTCATACGGGAGGTGCTCCAGTCCCCTGATCATCCTCGTGGCCCTCCTCTGGTCTTGTTCCAACAGTTCCATGTCCTTTTTATGTTGAGGACACTAGAACTGCACACAATATTCCAAGTGATGTCTCACGAGAGCAGAGTAGAGGGGCAGGATCACCTCCCTTGACCTGCTGGTCACGCTCCCCTTGATGCAGCCCAGGATACGGTTGGCTTTCTGGGCTGCAAGCGCACACTGCCGGCTCATGTTCATTTTTTCATTGACCAACACCCCCAAGTCCTTCTCCACAGGGCTGCTCTGAATCTCTTCCCTGCCCAACCTGTAGATGTGCCTGGCATTGCTCCGACCCAGGGGTAGGACTTTGCACTTGGCATGGTTAAACTTCATCAGGTTGGCATCAGCCCACCTCACAAGCGTGTCAAGGTCCCTCTGGATGGCATTCTTTCCCTCCAGCATATCAACGGAACCACACAGCTTGGTGTCATCGGCAAACTTGCTGAGGGCGCACTCAATCCCACTGTCCATGTCACCCACAAAGATGTTGAACAAGACCAGTCCCAACACCGACCCCTGGGGGACACCACTCGTTACTGGTCTCCAGCTGGACATTGAGCCATTGACCACAACTCTTTGCATGCGGCCATCCAGCCAGTTCTTTATCCACCGAGTGGTCCACTTATCTAATTGATGTCTCTCCAACTTAGAGACAAGGATGTCATGTGAGACAGTGCCAAATGCTTTGCACAAGTCCAGGTAGACATCCACAACCCTTGATTTAAAACCCAATTATGTTTACACCTTTCCTGGACTGTGTAGCTCTACATGCATTGGGTTTTTCCGCTCGTCTGTCCAGCTCATGGCAAGGCTTGAGAAACTTTACAGGCAGCCTCCATGGACCTGTAGGTAGAACACAAATATATCCCTTCCCAAATGTTATCAGTTATTGAGAAGTAAGTCACGTTAAAAATGATTCCTTAAAGCAAAGGCATTCTGATGAAACAGGAATGTGAAGCAGCTGCAGAAGCAAACTGCACGGTGTTAACAGTCAAGGAGTTTGCTGCGTCATTACCCATTTTTTTTTTCTTTTTTTTTTTTTCCTTTTTTTTTCCTTTTCTTTTTCTTTTTTTTTTCTTTTTTTTTTTTCTTTTTCTTTTTTTTTTTTTTTTGCTCTTTTCTGTCTCTGCCACCCTGGTGCTGTTTGGGTGGAGGTTGGTAAAGCTTGGATTCTCCCCTAGGTTACCTTAAACACACTAAGCAGGACTGCTCAGCAGCAGCTACAGCTGCCAGCCTGCTGAGCAGCAGCCATAAATCTCTGCAGGCAGCACCACTTCTCTATTAACCCTTTCTTGCCCAAAATGTTAATCTGCTGCCCATTAAAAACTTTTACATCAACCCAATAACAAAAAATACACAGAACACTGTCTGCCCTCAACAGACACACACATACACACACATTCATGGGATCCCATATACACACTACACACAACTACAATATGTGAAACACAAAATGCAGACAATCATTACTCCCACTACATGGTCCCACGTACAAAATGTAGTTGCAATGACCCTGTGAAGACAATCAAGAAACCAGCTCCGAGCAGCATCATGGCAGTGCAAGGTGGCAGGCTCAATCTCAGCGGGCGTCCCCGCAGAGGCTCTGCCTCCCTCACATCGCATGAGGCTTGGGCTTTTGTACTGACCAAAATGCACACTCATTCCAATGCAGGTGGCCAGCCTACATCGGGAGAAGTGGCCAACAGTATCTGTAAAGGTCTGCAAGGGTCGATAGAAACACAGACGTAGTTACATTTGCTAACTTTTAGTACATGAATATCACAGAGAGACTATAAGCACACAATACATCTGCATCCCCCACCCATCTTACTTTTCCCTTTATAACTGCCCATTTATCATGGGGATCTGGGGGATCTAAATCAGGCTTCTTTTCCGGATCAACAGGTCTCGGGTCAAAAGGACTATCCAGGTCAGCATCAGAATTACCAGGCATCAGAACTTCAGGAGCAGCAACAACAGTCTGATGAAAATGCTCAGGCTCCTCATTAATGTGTTCTGAAGTTTCAGCATTATCAAGTGCCATTAAAACATTTCCTCCCGTGAGTTTCAGGTGATCTGAGAGTAGGCTTTTTCTCAGGATTAACAGGGTCTGGGGCAAAAGGATCGCCTTCATCCCCGTCCTCAGTCTCTGCAGCCGCGGCAGCAACTGGCAGAGGTTCGGAGGGATGGGGAGGTGGGGGTGGTGGGGGTTTGGGCTCCACTATTTCATTCTTTGACTTAGCCGTGTCAGAGAGCTGTAAATTTGTAAGTCTGTCATGACGTGTCTGTAATTTCACATCTAACAATCCTGTCCATTTGTCCCACCCTTGACGATCTTGAGGATTAGACTCTGGGGGGAGGGAGGCCAGGGGCGGCAAAAGTGATAAAGGAAGATACAAATTCATATCCCCTGGCCCATCCATCGGTTCTGTTTTTTTCCATTTGTTCCATGGGGGTGGAAAAAGCTCTTCTGCTTGCATATTTTTTAAGGAGTCAGTGATTAATCTCCACACAGTGGGGTATTTGCTTACCTCCTTGGACCCATTGCTTATCTCTTCCCACAGCACTGCCCCAGTTTTCTCCCAAGTTGCGATTTGAAAGGCAGCATCCGCTGAGGGGATCAACTCTTTTCCCTTTGCCCAGTGTAGCAAAGCTCTCGAGGCAGGCTCGTTATAATTCGCTCCTCTCACAGAAAGGATGTGTTGGAGGAGTTTCACCACTGCTGACTCTTCCCTGGACAGTGTGGACCCCCTCTCCTCCCCGGCCGCTCACCTGATCAGGGCGAGATTCCCAAACTTTTTGCGCTAGCGACTTCCGAGTGCCGGGGCAGCACCCGATATCGACCGGCTTCTGCCCCCTCCTTCCTGTCGGTCTCGTCGGTTTTATCCAACGCCGATCTGAGGGTCCCTGTTCGGGCGCCACTTGTTGACGCAGAAGTCCCGGACACAGCACACAGACCAATATGATCAGGCTTGTGCCAAAGTTTATTGCGCAGATAGCTCAGTATATATAGGCACTCTACTTGTCTATCATTAACACACACAAGTCTAATTGGATACATGTATTGTTCGCACGACTAAATACAGAATAGGATTCACTCAGTAACAGCTTAATGATTGGTTAACTATTACAGCATATGCTTCAAGGTTACAGTTAACATTCCTCCTCTGCTTATCTCTCTCAGTAGTTTTCTGTGCTAACTTTTCCCAAGGCTTCTGCATGTACAGGAACTTTAGTAACCCTCAGGCGAGGCCTCAGTGCCTGCGGGTCACTACCTTACAATTGTCAAGCAATTGTCTGGATTGATCACATGCCCATTCACAGTCAAATAGCTCTCCACATGCATTTATATTTAAGTTTTGTAGAGATTAGCATTTGTTTTCTCATCAGTGTTTTCAGGAGAGTTCTAGACAGAAATATTCATAACTATTTATACTTGAACCATATTAATGGCTGCTCTGTGAATAAACAGAAGGCAAACTAGCTATCTGTGCTGCATTTAAAATTAAAATAAATATCCATTTAACCAACTGGCTAAGAAAATGCTGGAATATGAAGCTTTTGACTTCCACTGAGATCCAAGTGGCACCAGAGCTCACTTCTCCTAAAATTAGCACCAATTCATGGTGGGAAAATTTTCTAAATTAATGTTTCTAAATAAAAAGTTTGAAGGGTTTTGCATAAGCCTGGAAAATGTGCTAGCATGAGAACTAATGAGATTGCAGGTTCCAGTTATAGTGTTGTGTAGCATATATCTTGTTTTCAATGCTGTTTCATTCACAAGCCCTTTGTTCTTTCTTGCATTTCAATTAAAATCCATAGGAAGTTTTCTCCACTTATTTTTCAAGTCTGCCTGCATTCTTCATATCTTGAAAAAATTTCTGGCTGTTATTTTTCATGTAAAATGGACAAAATCTATGGTCATCTGTCCAAGCCTTTTGTTTTGTGAAGCAGGCCACTTTTCATAGATGAAATTGAGGCTACACACTTTCAGTTTTGACAGCATTTTTTCCCATTCCCCCCAGTTAGTATTGTCACCTTTCATTATTAACTGTCGAAGTAAAAGAAAGGCTGATTTATACCCATGATGTATAAGTACAGGCAGATGGAGGGCTTAGAAAGTAGAAACACTGAATTAGGGCTATAGTAAGTGCCTTTGAGCTTCCTCTGAAAAGTCTTCTCTGTGCCACCAGCTAAAATCAAAAAGCCAAACAATATAATAATAACGATATTATAGAATATAAGGAGCACTATTATATTAATATATATTAATATAAGGAGCTTACTCTATTTTTTTTTGTCTGCTCTTTAGGCATTCAAGTCTCTAGAGTGCTAAACCCACAAAGAATCATAGAACAGTTAGGGTTGGAAAGGACCTCAAGATCATCTAGTTCCAATCCCCCTGCCATGGGCAGGGACACCTCCCACTAAACCATGCCATCCAAGGCTAAGTCCAACCCCACCTTGAACGCCACCAGGGATGGAGCATTCACAACTTCCCTGGGCAACCCATTCCAGTGCCTAACCACTCTTACAGTAAAGAATTTCCTCCTCATATCCAATCTAAACTTCCCCTGTTTAAGTTTGAACCTGTTACCCCTTGTCCTCTCACCACAGTCCCTAATGAAGAGTCCCTCACCAGCATCCCTATAGGCCCCCTTCAGGTATTGGAAGGCTGCTATGAGGTCTCCATGCAGCCTTCTCTTCTCCAGGCTGAACAGCCCTAATTTTCTCAGCCTATCTTCATACGGGAGGTGCTCTAGTCCCCTAATCGTCCTCGTGGTCCTCCTCTGCACTTGTTCTAACAGTTCTATGTCCCTTTTATGTTGAGGACACCAGAACTGCACACAATATTCCAAGTGAGGTCTCACGAGAGCAGAGTAGAGGGGCAGGATCACCTCCCTTGACCTGCTGGTCACGCTCCCCTTGATGCAGCCCCGGATATGGTTGGCTTTCTGGGCTGCAAGCGCACACTGCCGGCTCATGTTCATTTTCTCATCGACCATCACCCCCAAGTTCTTCTCCACAGGACTGCTCTGAATCTCTTCCCTGCCCAACCTGTAGCTGTGCCTTTGATTGCTCAGACCCAGGTGTAGGACCTTGCACTTGGCATGGTTAAACTTCATCAGGTTGGCATCAGTCCACCTCACAAGCATGTCTAGGTCCCTCTGGATGGCATTACTTCCCTCCAATGTATCAACCGAACCACACAGCTTGGTGTCATCGGCAAACTTGCTGAGGGCGCACTCAATCCCACTGTCCATGTCACCCACAAAGATGTTGAACAAGACCGGTCCCAACACCAATCCCTGGGGGACACCACTCGTTACTGGTCTCCAGCTGGACATTGAGCCACTGAGCACTACTCTTTGCGTGTGGCCATCCAGCCAGTTCTTTATCCACCGAGTGGACCACCCATCAAATTGATGTCTCTCCAACTTAGAGAGAAGGATGTCATGTGAGACAGTGTCAAAGGCTTTACACAAGTCCAGGTAGATGACATCAACAGCTCTACCCCTGTCCATCACTTCCATAGCCCCATCATAGAATGCCACCAGATTGGTCAGGCAGGATTTCCCCTTAGTGAAGCCATGCTGGCTGTCACCAAGCTCCCTGTTGGTTTTCATGTGCCTCAGCATGCCTTCCAGGAGAATACGCTCCAAGATTTTGCCAGGCACAGAGGTGAGACTGACTGGTCTGTAATTCCCCGGCTCATCCATTTTCCCCTTCTTAAAAATGGGGGTTATATTCCCTTTTTCCAGTCATCGGGAACTTCACCTGACCGCTAGTATTTCTCAAATATGATGGACAGTGGCTTCATTTGCCAGCTCCTTCAGGACCCTTGGATGGATTTCATCAGGTCCCATGGACTTGTATACATTCAGGTTCCTAAGATGGTCTTGAACCAGATCCTCTCCTACAGTGGGCCCAGGGTCTTCTTTCTCACTGTCCCCGCGTCTGCATTCCAAGACTTGGGTGGTGTGGTCAGAGCATTTGCCAGTGAAGACTGAGGCAAAGTAATCATTAAGAACCTCAGCCTTCTCTAAATCCAGGGTAGCCAGTTCTCCCGGTAACTTCTGGAGAGGACCCACGTTGTCCCTAACCTGTCTTTTATTGGCAATGTACCTATAAAATCCCTTCCTGTTATCCTTAATATCCCTAGCCAAGTTTAATTCTAAGTGGGCCTTAGCTTTCCTAACCTGGTCCCTAGCTTCCCAGACAACATCCCTGTATTCTTCCCAGGCCGCCTGACCTTGCTTCCAACTTTTATAAGCCTCTTGTTTCCTTCGAATTTTGCTCACCAGCTCCTTATCCATCCAAGGAGGTCTCCTGGCCCTCCTGCTAAACTTCCTTCTAGTTGGGATGCGTCGCTCCTGAGCTTGCAGCAGGTGATCCTTGAATATCAACCAACAGTCTTGGGCTCCTCTGCCCTCTAGGGCTGTATCCCATGGAACCTTACTGAGCAGGTTCCTGAAGAGGCCAAAGTCTGCTCTCTTGAAGTCCAGGGCAGTGAGCTTGCTGCATGCTCTTCTCACTGTCCTGAGGATCTCGAATTCAACCATCTCATGATCGCTGCAATCAAGGCTGCCCTGGAGCGTCACATTCCCAACCAGCCCTTCCCTGTTGGTGAGGACGAGGTCAAGCATGGCACCTCTCCTTGTCGGCTCCTCTATTACTTGCAGAAGGAAGTTGTCTTCCACGCAATCGAGGAACCTTCTGGATTGCTTGTGCCGGGCCGTACCATCCCTCCAACAGATATCAGGGTGGTTGAAGTCTCGCATGAGAACAAGGGCCTGCAAGCGTGAGGCTGCTCCTATGTGTCTATAGAGCGCTTCGTCCAGCATGTCCCCTTTGTCATACAGCGATACACTGCAGTAAACCCAGTTAGGACAAAGGAAAGCACAGGAGGGGAGCTGACCCAATAAATATGATTAGTTTTTGTCTCTTTAGCTCCCCACATTCCCAGACATTATTCAGTAGAAAACAGCACCGTTAAGTTGAACAGCGTCTTGCAACAAACAAATTCTCATTAAGTCCGACTGATGTTAAAGTCTAGTTTCTGCATCCTGAAACATTCCATTACAATTGCCACAGACTGGAAGGGGATAGTTGTGAACCACCTGACTTTCAGACAGGCAAATCACAGCCTTGAGCATTTTTTTGGAACTCTAGAATTTCCAGCCACATAAAATCACTGACTACTGGCAACGAGAGAAGGGGCACAACACCTGTCATTTAAGTTACTCTTACAGAGCAGAAAATGCAGTTTATGCATTTTAAATCATAACACTTTCCCAACTATAACCAATGAGCAGGAGGAAAAAGAGAGCATTTCTAACCCACTTCATGTGTCTGATCAAAAGATACGGAACCAAAATAATGCAGGAAATAAGGTGCTCACTTGGAAAAAGAGCATGATCAATAAGAGTATAAATTATATCTTAAATTCTTTTAATGTGTTTTATTAAAATTAATATGCTAGATCCTCAGTTACTCTTCAATCTACTCCAAAATCAAGGCAATGACCAACTGTCCTGGGTTCAGCAGTATCAGTCATTTCTTCCCTTCTTATCAGCTGGTGCAATATTGTGTTTTTGACTTTCAGCCTGGGAAAGCTGATAACACCGATGTTTTTAGTTGTTGCTAAGTAATGTTTACTCTGACCAAGGACTTTCTGAGTCTCAGGCTCTGCCAGGGAGGAGGGGAAGCCCAGAGGAAGCATAGACAGGACACCTGACCCAAACTAGCCAAAGGGGTAGTTTTACTAGAAACTAGCCAGCATACCATGCCCCCCCCAACTGGGGGGAGTTACCCCGAAGGGCTAGATCATTGCTCGGGTCGGGCTGGGTATCGGTTGGTGGGTGGTGAGTGGCTGTATTCTCTTCCCTTGCTATTTCCCTTATCATTACTATTATTGGTGGTAGCAGTAGTGGTTTTGTGTTATACTTAAGTTATTGGACTGTTCTTATCTCAACACGTGGGAGTTATATACTTTTGATTCCCCTGGAGCAGGGGCAGGAAAAGGGGGGGGGGGGAGTGAGCAAGCATGCTTCCGAGTTACCGTCTGGGCTTAAAACATGTCAGTTCTTTGTGGTGCCCAATGTGGGGCATGAAGGGTTGAGAATATGACAAATCTGACCAGAGTGTGTGCAATTGTATTTGTGATAAGCATTCATTGCTTTGGATTAATGATCACTCATCACAATGCTGATTTATTGGCTCTCAAAGTTGTTGCTCTTGATCTCACAGTTTCAGCATGTCATAACTTACTTATAGCCGGTATTTGCTCATTTAGTGTTTATATGCTGAGGGCCTTGGGCTAAGGTTCTGATTTCATTGTACTTTATGGTAATGACTTGTAATACAATAGAATCATTGACCATGAAACTGATCTGGCTTGCCTTCCCAGTGTGTTCATCACCTCTATACTGTGGGAGGTATATAATGGAAGTGTTTAGCAATTACACATCTTTTTCCCCCTCCTCAGGTGGTCAACCCGTGAAAGAAACATTCCCTTATGCTCCCAGCTCCCCCCCCCCCGACCGTTTACAGCATCATTTGAGAGTTCTGAAGGTACTCTGAATGGCCTTTGGGTACCCTTGAGACCTGCCTGCTGACTCTGATGGGGATCACCATGTTGGCACACATACAGAGTGTGTTTTACCCACGACCACTTCATCTGATCTCGAAAGTTAATAAGAGTCAGGTTTGGGTCTTGTCTAGGGTTAGACGACAATACAGGAGGACCAAGAGATTTTCCCCGAGGCTGGACAGTCATGAGCGGCAGGGTGTGTGGGATAGTATGGGCAAGTATCTAGGCCAGTGGGCCCCTCCAGTGCTTTGGAACTTCACCACTAAACAAGTGCAAAATCTGGAAAACCTATAAAAACACTTAAATGAGGTGTGTTGTCATCCTGGTCATGCCAGAGAGGGACAAATCATGGCAACATACTGGGGATTGGCCTAAGCTTACAGAGCCCTGTTCAACACTATCCAGCACCTTCAAAGGGAAAAAAATGTCTCTGGATCTGATGGCAAAGCAACAGACAACGCAGCTACTCCAAAGCGAAATACAGCAGCTACATCAGCTACTCAAACCCAGACAGCAACAGACAGCGCAGCTGCTGGTGATACTCAACCCAAAGCACAGCAGCTGCACCAACCCTGACAACAGATACTGAAGCCACTATAACTGCAGTGATAATCACTGCAGCTAAACCAAAGGATGAGTTCATGCCAATATCGGTTGCCCCTTTACACAAGGGGAAAAGCAAACAAGAGGCACAAAAAGCAACCCATACAGTGAAGAAAGACGAAGAACCGATGCTCTTACTACACGACACCTGAAAAAGGGTGGAAGAGCTGATTTTACACCAGCTCCTATGATAAAGAAGAATAACCACTTTTCTGCAAGACATAAGTGATCAATCTTGTGATGACTATTAGAGGGGCCCTGTCTCCAGCCAGGTGGAGGTAGGGGACAATCGGGTTTACTGGACTGCCTGGATCAAATGGCCTGGCACATCAGTTCCACAGAAGTATAAGGCTCTAGTAGATACTGGTGTACAGTGTACCCTGATGCCATCAAGCTGTCATGGGGTGGAAGTCACATATATTTCTGGAGTGGCAGGAGGATCCCAAGAGTTGACTGTACTGGAGGCTGAAATCAGCCTATCAGGGAAGGAGTGACAAAAGCACCCCACTGTGAGTGGTCCAAAGGCTCCATGCATCCTTGGCATAGACTACCTCAGGAGAGGGTACTTCAAAGACCCAAAAGGGTATAGATGGGCTTTTGGTATTGTTGCTTTGGAGACAGAGGAAATTGAGCAGCTGTCCACCTTGCCTGGTCTCTCAGAGGATCCTTCTGTTGTGGGGTTGCTGAAGGTCGAAGAAAAACAAATGCCAGTCACGACCACAACAGTGTACTGGTGGCAACATCGCACCAACCAAGACTCTCCAATTCCCATCCATAAGCCGATCCGTAGACTGGAGAGCCAAGGAGTGATCAGTAGGACCCATTCACCCTTTAATAGCCCTATATGGCCAGAGCAATAGTCTAATGGAGAGTGGAGACTAACAGTAGACTATCATGGCCTGAATGAAGTCACACCACCATAGAGGGCTGCCATACCGGACATGCTAGAACTTCAGTATGAATTGGAATCAAAGGCAGCCAAGTGGTAAGCCAAAGCATTTTTCTCAATTACTTTGGCAACGGAGTGCAGGCCACAGTTTACTTTTCCTTGGAGGGGCGTCCAGCACACTTGGAACCGACGGCCCCAGGGGTGGAAACACAGCCCTACCATCTGCCATGGACTGATCCAGAATGCACTGGAACAGGGGCAAGCTCCAGAACACCTGCAATACAGTCTTCACCGGCAAATGCTCTGACCATACCACCCAAGTCTTGGAAGGCAGACGCGGGGACAGTGAGAAAGAAGACCCTGGGCCCACTGTAGGAGAAGATCTGGTTCGAGACCACCTTAGGAACCTGAATGTATACAAGTCCATGGGACCGGATGAAATCCATCCAAGGGTCCTGAAGGAGCGGGCAAATGAAGTTGCTAAGCCACTGTCCATCATATTTGAAAACTCATGGCAGTCAGGTGAAGTTCCCGATGACTGGAAAAAGGGAAATATAACCCCTATTTTTAAGAAGGGAAAAATGGATGAGCCAGGGAATTACAGACCAGTCAGTCTCACCTCTGTGCCTGGCAAAATCTTGGAGCGGATTCTCCTGGAAGGCATGCTAAGGCACATGAAAACCAACAAGGTGCTTGGGGACAGCCAGCATGGCTTCACTAAGGGGAAATCCTGCCTGACCAATCTGGTGACCTTCTATGATGGGGCTACGGAACTGATGGACAGGGGTAGAGCAGTTGATGTCATCTACCTGGATTTGTGCAAAGCGTTTGACACTGTCTCACATGACATCCTTCTCTCTAAGTTGGAGAGACATCAATTTGATGGGTGGTCCACTCGGTGGATAAAGAACTGGCTGGATGGCCGCACGCAAAGAGTAGTGCTCAGTGGCTCAATGTCCAGCTGGAGACCAGTAACGAGTGGTGTCCCCCAGGGATCGGTGTTGGGACCGGTCTTGTTCAACATCTTTGTGGGTGACATGGACAGTGGGATTGAGTGCGCCCTCAGCAAGTTTGCCGATGACACCAAGCTGTGTGGTTCGGTTGATACATTGGAGGGAAGGAATGCCATCCAGAGGGACCTTGATATGCTTGTGAGATGGGCTGATGCCAACCTGATGAAGTTTAACCATGCCAAGTGCAAGGTCCTCCACCTGGGTCGGAGCAATGCCAGGCACAGCTACAGGTTGGGCAGAGAACAGATTCAGAGTAGCCCTGTGGAGAAGGACTTGGGGGTGTGGGTTGATGAAAAAATGAACATGAGCCGGCAGTGTGCGCTTGCAGCCCAGAAAGCCAACCGTATCCTGGGCTGCATCAAAAGGAGTGTGACCAGCAGGTCGAGGGAGGTGCTCCTGCCCCTTTACTCTGCTCTCGTGAGACCTCACTTGGAGTATTGTGTGCAGTTCTGGTGTCCTCAACATAAAAAGGACATGGAACTGTTGGAACAAGACCAGAGGAGGGCCACGAGGATGATCAGGGGACTGGAGCACCTCCTGTATGAAGATAGGCTGAGAAAATTGGGGCTGTTCAGCCTGGAGAAGAGAAGGCTACATGGAGACCTCATAGCAGCCTTCCAATATCTGAAGGGGGCCTATAGGGATGCTGGGGAGGGACTCTTCATTAGGGACTGTGGTGAGAGGACAAGGGGTAATGGGTTTAAACTTAAACAGGGGAAGTTTAGATTGGATATGAGGAAGAAATTCTTTACTGTAAGGGTGGTGAGGCCCTGGAATGGGTTGCCCAGGGAAGTTGTGAGTGCTTCATCCCTGGCGGCGTTCAAGGTGGGGTTGGACATGGCCTTGGGTGGCATGGTTTAGTGGGAGGTGTCCCTGCCCATGGCAGGGGGGTTGGAACTCGATGATCTTGAGGTCCTTTCCAGCCCTAACTATTCTATGATTCTATGATTCTATGATTCTATGATTGATGGCATTATCGTGTGGTGTGTCGTGTTGTGGTTTTAGCCCCTCACACAGTTCGTTCACTCACTCCCCCCACTTTTTTCCCCCAGTCCCGGGGGATGGGGAGGAAAATCGAAAGAATGGAACTCCCACAGGTTGAGATAAGAACAGTTTAGTAACTAAGGTATAACACAAACCACTACTGCTACCACCAATAACAATAATGACAAGAGAAATAAAAGGAAAGAGAATACAACTGCTCACCACCGAATACCCAGCCTGACCCACCTGCGAGCCCCCACCCTTCTGGGTCTCTGCCCTCCGATTTTACATCCTGGGCATGACGTGCTGTGGCATGGAATACCTCTTTGGTCAGTTTGGGTCAGGTGCCCTGTTTCTCCTTCTCCTGGCTTCCCCTCCTCCCTGGCAGAGTATGAGACTCACGAAGTCCTTGGTCAGACCAAAACATTACCAAGCAGTAATTGAAAACATCAATATTATCAGTGCTGTTCCCAGGCCGAAAGTCAAAAACACAGCACTGCACCAGCTACTACGAAGGAGAAAAATGACTGCTACTGCTGAACCCATGACACAGGGGAAGTTTAGATTGGATATAAGGAGGAAGTTCTTTACTGTAGGGGTGGTGAGGCACTGGAATGGGTTGCCCAGGGAAGTTGTGAATGCTCCATCCCTGGCGGTTATCAAGGCCAGGTTGGACAGAGTCTTTTGTGACATAGTTTAGTGTGAGGTGTCCCCGCCCATGGCAGGGGGGTTGGAACTAGATGATCTTAAGGTCCTTTCCAACCCTAACTATTCTATGATTCTATGATTCTATGAGCGAGCAACCTAACAAGTCAACAGTTTAAAAGGTGGAAGAGTCCTTTGACGAGGGAGACATAGCATTTATTTCCCAAAATATATGTATTTCTGGTCTGAATTCAACTCCTCTTAGTTTCCCATTTTCAGATCTTGCTAAATATTACTTATGAAAGAACGAAACTGCCAGGTACTTGAATAAGATTCAAGTTCACAATACTATGATGTATACAAGTGTTCATCCACCTTGAGTGAAGCATCCATACTGCCATGGTTACTGTGTGTAACACAACACAGAAGCAAGCTTGCAAAATGTTGATAAATTGATTAAATTTTTTAGCATACTCAAAGCTCCTTCCCCACTAATAACAACTCCAAATTGATCTCTTTCATTAATTCACGCTAACAGGAATGATCTAACAGGAGCTGGGCTTTTTTACAAAGCTTCCTGTGAAAGATGAATCCTTTAATTAATATGTAAATAACTCACAAGCCACAAAAATGACAATGCCAAGCAGTCATCACATGTGCAGATATTACAATGAAAACAAATGAAGTGAAAACCTGTCCTGGGTTCAGCTGCAGCAGTCATTTTTCTCCTTCTCAGTAGCTGGTACAGTGCTGTGTTTTTGACTTTCAGCCTGGGAACAATGCTGATAACACCAATGTTTTTAGCTGTTTCTAAGTAATGTTTACCCCAATCAAGGACTTTCTGAGTCTCATGCTCTGCCAGGGAGGAGGGGCACAGGAAGCCAGGAGGAAGCAGAAATGGGACACTTGACCCAAACTAGCCAAAGGGGTATTCCATACCACTACATGTCATGCCCAGTATGTAAACTGAGGGGAGTCACCTGGAAGGCCCAGATCACTGCTTAGGTCTGTCTGGGTATCGGTTGGCGGGTAATGAGCAATTGTACTGAGCATCACTTGTGTTTATTGCTGTTTTTTCCTTTCCCCTTTTAGTTTTATGATCTCTCCCCTTGTTATTTCCCTTATCATTATTATTATTGGTGGTAGTAGTAGTGGTTTTGTGTTACACCTTAGTTACTGGACTGTTCTTCTCTCAACCTGTGGGATTTACTTTTTTTTTGAATCTCCTTCCCATCCCTCCGGGAGCATGGGGAGGAAGAAGGGGGGAGGGGGGGAGTGAGTGACCTGCCGCGGGGTTCTGAGTTACTGGCTGGTCTTAAACCATGACAAAAACAAAATATAAACTTCACAAATCTACAAGCACACTGCAGAAATAAGTAGCATGACACATTACTTTTCTCAAGAAGCAGACATTATTTGCCTTTAGACTGATGATTAAAAACTCCACTTTTATGACATGATCAGCAATTGTCCAGTTTCCTAGAAATAAAGAAAACTGACACTCTGCACAACTTAAATGCAACTTTCAAGAGTAGCAATGAAAAAATGTGTTTCATCATGCAGAAAGACTATGTCCCCAAATAGGAGATGTTCAGGAAATCAGTGCCTATATGTCATGGTTACGGTACTTACAGTAGAGACTTTTCCTGTCAAAGCTTAAATTTATGCATATTGTAAGACTGCTGCAAGCATTAGGCCTTGTAGGTATCACAAGTAAAGGTGAGCAACCAGTGTAAAAAACAGTACTGAGCAATATGTTCTCATTAAAAGTACAGAGAGACAGGATCTTCAATAAAGACATCATCTACCTGGATTTGTGCAAAGCGTTCCACACTGTCCCACACGACATCCTAGTCTCTAAATTGGAGAGACATCAGTTTGATAGGTGGACCACTTGATGGATAAAGCATTGGCTGGATGGCCTCACACAAAGAATTGCGGTCAAAGGCTCAATGTCCAGCTGGAGACCAGTAATGAATAGTGTCCCTCAGGGTTTGGTGTTGGGACCAATCCTGTTCAACAATTTTGTCAGCAACATGGACAGTGAGATTGAGTGCGCCTTCAACAAGTTTGCCGATGACATCAAGCTGTGTGGTTCGGTTGATACGCTGGAGGGAAGTAATGCCATCCAGAGGGACCTTGACATGCTTGTGAGGTGGGCCAATGCCAACCTCTTGAAATTCAACCAAGTCAAGTGCAAGGTCCTACACCTGGGTCAGAGCAACCCCAGGCACAGTTACAGGTTGGGCGGAGAAGAGATTCAGAGCAGCCCTGAGGAGAAGGTCTATGAGAAACTGAACATGAGCCGTCAGTGTGTGCTCGCAGCCCAGAAAGCCAACTGTATCCTGGGCTGCATCAGAAGAAGCATGACCAGCTGGTCGAGGGAGGTGATCCTGCCCCTCTGCTCTCATGAGAACTCACTTGGAGTATTCTGTACAGTTCTGGGGTCCTCTGTGGGAATTGCAAGCCCTTCTGTTCCTGCTATGTGGATGATTAAAGAAGAAAAATTGCTGATAGTGCACCTGGGTCTTGAGCAAGCCAAGGAGTGTTCGTGTGCATGAGTGCAAGGTCAGGCTGGAAAACCACCTGGGGAGTGATTGTTTATAGAGTGGAATTTATAGTGAATGAAGACAGTCACTGTGATTGATGTGGTTCCTGTTTTGCTTCATAGCTCAGACCCATATCCGTATGCTATATATTACCATGCTGTAGTGAATAAAGAGGAACTGGAACTAGTTGTGCAAGCATGGAGTGGGTGTGTGTGTTTAGCTTCTTTCTTTACAGATGCCATAAGTGGTGCTCCATGTGTGGTAACTAGACTGCTTGACATTGCAGGTGGGTGGTGACAGAACGAACAGTAAAGCCTCAGAAGCTAAAACTGGCAAACAAAATCACAAATTTGAATGATTTCCAGAAGCTCTTAGGTACTATTAATTGGGTGTGTCCTATGCTGGATATTACTAATGTCAACCTTGTACCACTCTTTGATTTGTTACGAGGGGATTCAGACTTGAATTCTCCTCATCAGCTTACCTCTAAAGCTACTGATGCTTTGAATATAGTGACTCAAAAAATTGAGACGCTACAGGCAAATAGAGAGCATTTACACTTGCCGATTTCTCGGCTTGTTGTTAATATGCAACGAAGGCCACTAGGAGTTATATGTCAAATCGACAGTAACGGTCAACTTTTTGGAATGTTTTTTTTTACCACATACCCAGAGAAAGACTGTGACAGAACCATTAGATAAGATTGTTGACTTAATCGCCAAAGACCATACAAGGGTTCAACATTTAACAGGCAACGACCCTGCAGAATTGTATTTATCATTAACTGTAACAGACATTCAGTTCATTTTTCTCAGTGTTTCTTTTCAAATTGCATTAGCAGACTTTATAGGAAAATTTTTTTATGGTACTCCGAAGCATGCATTGCTAAAAGCTTTTTCAGATTTTGATCTGCAGGACTGATTTGTAAATCAAACGCAACCCATTCAGGATGCTAAAATCATTTAAGTTGATGGCTCTGGAAAAACTGGCAAAGCTGCTGTAGTTTGGTTTGAAAATGATTCCTGGTAATCCTCTGTTATGCATGTGGATGGCTCTACGCAGCTAGTTGAAATTGCTGCAGTCTTACATGAGCTACAGTTGCTCCCTGCAGAAAGCTTAAATATTGTTTATGACTAAGAATATGTTGTTCGATTGTTACCAAGCCTTCCTTTTAGTGTATTAAAAGAAATCGATAACCGTGCACTTGTTGACATTTTTCTGAAGCAAAAACATTGTTTGGAAACTAGGAATTATTCTGTTTTTATTGGACTGGGGGCTGGTGGAGATGGTCAGACAAAGAAGGAGAAGAGTGGATTTGGTAGGAGGCTTGCCAGACTGGTCAAGGATGCTTTAAACTAGATGTGTTGGGGGAGGGGGGCATCATTCCATCCCAACACACCCAGTCGGTTGGCAGCAACTACAGTAAACGTTCGGAGCAATGTAGAGATATTCCAGCTGCTCCAGGCAATGAGCTGGCTTCAATTGGATCTCGGCTCAAATGCCGCTACACAAATGCCCATAGCATGGGGAACAAACAAGAGGAATTAGAGATGTGTGCACGTCTACGGGGGTATGATATCATAGGCATCACAGAAACATGGTGGGATGGCACCTATGACTGGTGGGTTGGAATGGAAGGTTACCGGCTCTTTAGGAAAGACAGGCCCGGCAGACGGGGAGGGGGAGTTGCTATTTATGTTAGGGATAGGCTGGAGAGTATGGAACTCTGTCTGGGGACAGGTGAGCAGTCGACAGAGAGTTTGTGGGTCAGGGTTAAAGGGAGAACAGCGATGGGTGACATTATTGTGGGGATCTGTTACAGACCGCCTGACCAAGGGGACTTGCTGGACGACGCGCTCCATAGGCAGATAGGAGCAGCCTCACGCTCACAGGCCCTTGTTCTCATGGGAGACTTCAACCACCCTGATATCTGTTGGAGGGATGGTACGGCCCGGCACAAGCAATCCAGAAGGTTCCTCGATTGCGTGGAAGACAACTTCCTTCTGCAAGTAATAGAGGAGCCGACAAGGAGAGATGCCATGCTTGACCTCATCCTCACCAACAGAGAAGGGCTGGTTGGGAATGTGACGCTCCAGGGCAGCCTTGATTGCAGTGATCATGAGATGGTTGAGTTTGAGATCCTCAGGACAGTGAGAAGAGCGTGCAGCAAGCTCACTGCCCTGGACTTCAAGAGAGCAGACTTTGGCCTCTTCAGGAACCTGCTCAGTAAGGTTCCATGGGATACAGCCCTAGAGGGCAGAGGAGCCCAAGACTGTTGGTTGATATTCAAGGATCACCTGCTGCAAGCTCAGGAGCGGTGCATCCCAACAAGATGGAAGTTTAGCAGGAGGGCCAGGAGACCTCCTTGGATGGATAAGGACCTGGTGAGCAAAATTCGAAGGAAAAAAGAGGCTTATAAAAGTTGGAAGCAAGGTCAGGCGGCCTGGGAAGAATACAGGGATGTTGTCTGGGAAGCTAGGGACCAGGTTAGGAAAGCTAAGGCCCACTTAGAATTAAACTTGGCTAGGGATGTTAAGGATAACAGGAAGGGATTTTATAGGTACATTGCCAATAAAAGACAGGTTAGGGACACCGTGGGCCCTCTCCAGAAGCTATCGGGAGAACTGGCTACCCTGGATTTGGAGAAGGCTGAGGTTCTTAATGACTTCTTTGCCTCAGTCTTTACGGGCAAATGCTCTGACCACACCACCCAAGTCTTGGAATGCAGACGCGGGGACGGTGAGGGTGGGGACCCTGGGCCCACTGTGGGGGAGGATCTTGTTCGGGACCACCTTAGGAACCTGAATGTATACAAGTCCATGGGACCGGATGAAATCCACCTGCGGGTCCTGAAGGACCTGGCAAATGAAGTTGATAAGCCACTGTCCATCATATTTGAAAAATCATGGCAGTCAGGTGAAGTTCCCGATGACTGGAAAAAGGGAAATATAACCCCTATTTTTAAGAAGGGAAAAATGGATGAGCCAGGGAATTACAGACCAGTCAGTCTCACCTCTGTGCCTGGCAAAATCTTGGAGCGGATTCTCCTGGAAGGCATGCTAAGGCACATGAAAACCAACAAGGTGCTTGGGGACAGCCAGCATGGCTTCACTAAGGGGAAATCCTGCCTGACCAATCTGGTGACCTTCTATGAAGGGGCTACGGAACTGGTGGACAGGGGCAGAGCAGTTGATGTCATCTACCTGGACTTGTGTAAAGCCTTTGACACCATCTCACATGACATCCTTTTCTCTAAGTTGGAGAGACATCAATTTGATAGGTGGACCACTCGGTGGATAAAGAACTGGCTGGATGGCTGCACGCAAAGAGTAGTGCTCAGTGGCTCAATGTCCAGCTGGAGACCAGTAACGAGTGGTGTCCCCCAGGGATCGGTGTTGGGACCGGTCTTGTTCAACATCTTTGTGGGTGACATGGACAGTGGGATTGAGTGCGCCCTCAGCAAGTTTGCCGATGACACCAAGCTGTGTGGTTCGGTTGATACATTGGAGGGAAGGAATGCCATCCAGAGGGAACTAGACATGCTTGTGAGATGGGCTGATGCCAACCTGATGAAGTTTAACCATGCTAAGTGCAAAGTCCTCCACCTGGGTCTGAGCAATGCCAGGCACAGCTACAGGTTGGGCAGGGAGGAGATTCAGAGCAGCCCTGTGGAGAAGGACTTGGGGGTGTGGGTTGATGAAAAAATGAACATGAGCCGGCAGTGTGCGCTTGCAGCCCAGAAAACCAACCGTATCCTGGGCTGCATCAAAAGGAGTGTGACCAGCAGGTCGAGGGAGGTGCTCCTGCCCCTTTACTCTGCTCTCGTGAGACCTCACTTGGAGTATTGAGTGCAGTTCTGGTGTCCTCCACATAAAAAGGACATGGAACTGTTAGAACAAGTGCAGAGGAGGGCCACGAGGATGATCAGGGGACTGGAGCACCTCTCGTATGAAGATAGGCTGAGAAAATTGGGGCTGTTCAGCCTGGAGAAGAGAAGGCTGCGTGGAGACCTCATAGCAGCCTTCCAATACCTGAAGGGGGCCTATAGGGATGCTGGGGAGGGACTCTTCATTAGGGACTGTGGTGAGAGGACAAGGGGTAATGGGTTTAAACTTAAACAGGGGAAGTTTAGATTGTATCTGAGGAAGAAATTCTTTACTGTGAGGGTGGTGAGGCCCTGGAATGGGTTGCCCAGGGAGATTGTGGATGCTTCATCCCTGGCGGCGTTCAAGGTGGGGTTGGACATAGCCTTGGATGGCATGGTTTAGTGGGAGGTGTCCCTGCCCATGGCAGGGGGGTTGGAACTCGATGATCTTGAGGTCCTTTCCAACCCTAACTATTCTATGATTCTATGATTCTATGACATATTAGATCGCATTCTAACCTGCCTGGCCCTTTAAATGCGGGTAATGACATAGCATACTCCTTGACTGTTAACACTGTGCAGTTTACTTCTGAAGCTGCTTCACATTCCTTTTTTTTCATCAGAATGCCTCTGCTTTGAAGAAACAGTTTAACCTATTTTCTTTTCAAGCAAATCAATTGTCAGTTCTTGCCCTGACTGTCAGTCAACAGCTCAATCCTCATTTGCCATCGGTGCAAATCCTTGTGGCTTAAAGGCGAATGATATTCAGCAAACGGATGTTACACACTTTGCTTCCTTTGGTGCTTTTAAATACGTTCATGTGTCTGCTGACACATTTTCCTATATGATTTCAGCTTCTGCCCACAAAGGAGAGAAAGCTCGTGATGTTAGATGACATTTAACGCGTGCATTTGCTACTTTAGGAGTTCCCTCCCAGTTGAAAATTGGTAATGGCCCTATATTTACTTCATTAGCTTTATCACAATTTTCACAGCAATGGGGTCTCATGCATGTCACTGGCATTCCCCACTCCACTACAGGCCAGGGGACTGTGGAACAAACTTACACTGTTCTGAAATCCATGCTACAAAAACAAAAAAGGGGGAATATGGTCCCTCAAGAACAATTAGACAATGCCATCTATACATTGAATTTTTAAATTGCACTCAGTCTTCCATGAATACTCCTGTCACTGCAGTACAATGACATTTTGACACTGATAGTCCACCTTCAGAATGTGCTGAAGTGTGGTATTGTGATCCTTTGGGCCTGCAGAAATGGGAAAGGCCTGTGGAACCGATAACCTGGGGGAGGGGGTATGCTTGTGTCCTCCTACCTACAGGTCCGCAGTGGCCGCCTGCAAAGTTTGTCAAGCCATACCATGAGCTGAAAAGACAAGTTAAAGAATCCAATGCCTCAGATGCAGGGGCTGACCTTGAAGACCCTGAGCAGAATGAGACAGAGGAAGAGAAAAAGTCATGATTTGAAAAACATCACTTGGGGGCAACTGAAAAGTCTCTGTAACCAGACCATGTTTAACGACTCGAACATGTGTGCTTGCAACATAGCTATTATTAGAGGCTGTGATTTTGTATATAAACCACCTGTATTTACTAGCCAGTTGTTAATAAGAAACTACACCTTGTATTATAGTATAAACCCAA
The DNA here is from genome assembly GCA_039720435.1 of Amazona ochrocephala. Classification (NCBI taxonomy): domain Eukaryota; kingdom Metazoa; phylum Chordata; class Aves; order Psittaciformes; family Psittacidae; genus Amazona; species Amazona ochrocephala. The sequence goes on from CM077908.1 coordinate 2,533,183, forward strand.
CCCCCATCAGTATGGATTTGTCACTTGTAAAAGAGATGTTAGAGCATGCAAATTTACAGCAGCTGCTAGAAAATGCTAAGACAGAAGCTAGAAAAATCCTAATAACTACATCACTATGGTAGCATTATAAAGCAGGTAATGGAACAAATTAAGAGGGTGGGAGAACTCCAATGGTGGGAAATTTTCTTCGGCTGGTCTCCCACTGCTGCCAGCATCTTCAAAGTGCTGCTGCACCCTGTAGTAGTTACACTGCTAATGTAAATCTGTGTGTGCTTTGCCATGATAGTGACTTGTTACTGGATGAGGCAGATGAAACACTGCATTGACAATGAAGTGCAAGGACTGAGGCTGGCCAAAAACCTCCTACCATAGTCAAGGGCAAGACTGGATTGGCCTCTGTGTTTGCCACCAAGAAGAACCTTTAGCTCTGCTGTTGGCTGCAACCCAGTAGGTGTTGAGCGTTGGGGGCACATGCCATGCCAGACCTTGATGTAACAGATGGCCTCCTCTGTTATAAGAGGGCCATCCTGGAGGGAAGGGAAGGCCAAGCAGCCTGCAGTTGGCACGAATCACAGAATGGTAGAGGTTGGAAGGAACCTCTTAAGATTATCTAGTCCGAATCCCCAGCTCAAGCAGGGTCACCTAAAGCAGACTGCCCAGGACCATATCCATCTGGGTTTTGACTATCTCCACAGGTGGAGACTCTACAACCTCTCTGGGCAACCTGTACTAGTGTTTCATCACCCTCACAGTAAAAAAGCAAAAGTTAGCATGAGTGACTATTATAAGTAATAATAATATATGTAGGTATTGTATTTGAACCTCCCATCCTCAAATGCTAATAGCAAGAAGCTGCTCTTGTGTGATTTAAAACTCCTTAAGCAGAGAAGGGGATAAAGAAAGCCAAGGACTGTGTCTTTGGAAGTAAAGAGAAGGGATCATCCTGCCTGAGCTTGGAAAACCACTCACTGAAGACGGCAGGGGTGTTACCAGCCTCAAAGGCTTAGAAAGATGGTGAAAGATGAGCAGAACAAAAGACCCTGTCATCACCTTGGACTTAAAGGAGCTGAATCCACATGGACCTTTGCAGCATCTATCTCCAGGTTCCCAAGACTCCCAGTATGTCTGGCCAAGGCATTGGTGCGATCTTGTCTTTGGAGCCAGGGCATCACCGCTTTGCTTTGCTTTTCCTCCATGTCATCTGGAGACTTGTTGCCAACTTGTGAAGAACCGGAGCCAAACTGCTTGCCGCCTTGATCGTGCAAAGCAAAAAAGGGGGAGATGTGGGAACTGCAAGCCCTTCTCTTCCTGCTGTGTGGATGATTACAGAAGAATTGCTGAGAGTGCACGTGGGTCTTGATCAAGCCAAGGAGTATTTGTGTGCATGAGCGCAAGGTCAGGCTGGAAAACCGCCTGGGGAGTGATTGTTTATAGAGTGGAATTTATAGTGAATGAAGACAGTCACTGTGATTGATGTGGTTTCTGTTTGACTTCATAGCTCAGACCCGTATCCGTATGCTATATATTATCATGCCGTAGTGAATAAAGAGGAACAGGAACTAGTTGTGCAAGCACGGGGGGGGTGGGGTGGGTATGTGTGTTTAGCTTCTTTCTTTACAGATGCCGCAGTCCCCAACATAAGAAGGACATGAAGCTGTTGGAGCAAGTCCAGAGGAGAGCCACAATGATTATCAGGGGGTTGGAGCACCTCCTGTATGAAGACAGGCTGAGAAAGCTGGAGCCATTCAGCCAGGAGAAGAGAAGGCTGCGTGGAGATCTCATAGCAGCCTTCCAGTATCTGAAAGGGGCCTGCAAGAATGCTGGGGAGGGACCCATCATCAGTGGCTGTAATGATAGCACAAGGGGTAACGGGTTCAAACTTAAACAGGGGAAGTTTAGATTAGATATAAGGAAGAATTTCTTTACTGTGAGGGTGGTGAGGCACTGGAATAGGTTGCCCAAGGAAGTCGTGAATGCTCCATCCCTGGTGGTGTTCAAGGCCAGGTTGGATGGAGTCTTGGATGACATGGTTTAGTGTGAGGTGTCTCTGCCCATGGCAGGGGGATTGGAACTAGATGATCTTAAGGTCCTTTCCAACCCTAACTATTCTGTGATTATATGATTCTATGAATGAATCACTTTGTTATTGTGATTCCTCAAGGATTCTGATGTAGATGCATGCAAACACACTGTAGCTAAGCTCCTTTACATTGATCTTGAAAAATTATTCCAAGAATATTATAATTAATATACAGAATTAATAGATTTGTTTTTAGTGACAATGCCAATACAACTTACTGTCAAAGGCAATTGCATATCAATGCCACCTAGGGTCAGGCAAGCATACTTGTATTTGGAATTACTGAATTGGGGGAAGGAAGATAATAGCTTGCAAAATTGTTTTTCCCAGCTACCCACGTGTTCTTTCACATTTAAATAAGCCACAGGTAAACTTTGTGGAGTATTCTGTAGCAAGCACATTCAAATGCCAAGTAATAAGCGGTAAGATAGGGGCTTTTTTTGTAGAGTGGCTGAAAATGAAATTTTTTTTTTAATGAAAGAAATACTCTTGGAAAAATTGCACTATCACAAACCCCTACAAGCATGAACTTGTCTTTTTCAGTTTTATTATGATAGCAAGAAATATTAATTATTACTCTTACCCATCAAAAACAATTCTCTGTGATATGATCAATGTCAGGAACTGTTCTAGTTTGATAATGTTTATAAATTAGTAAAATTATTCACTAAAATGGTTCCAGCTATAATCAACACCAGCAAAACACTTACTAAACCTTGGGGTAAGTCTAAATACAAGGTATAAAGAGTAGCAAGTGTGCACAAAAAATGAATTGGATACCCAAATTCTCACCCACTGCAAAACCTCTGGAACTCGGGTCATTTCTCATAACCGCCTTTGGTCTGTTTGTAGCTTGAGTAACTGATGACTTGCCCTGTTGCTCCTTTAAGTGGACTTGTTGACTTAAATACTCATGCAGGAAAAGGATCAAGACATTTCGTAATTTATTACGGCATATGCCTATGTTCTGCACCAATCATATCTGCACTTTTTGCATTTTGGGGAAAGATTTTAGTTCCCAGGCAATATAGGCATCTCTCATATTCCTGAGTTCAGTGGGAATCATGGGCAGGGCCCCTGAGTCCTTGCCCATTTTTTCCACATTAGAATGCACCAAAAAAGTCCGTAGTGCAAAACTCTGAAGTAGTGAAATTGAGGGACAACAGAATTTGCACACCCTCTTTATATTCAATGCAGCCTCTTTAAGTCTAAGCTAAGGCATATGGTGTCAGCATGAAAAGACAACTGACATATTATCTCCCTCTATGGAAAAAATAAGATATGAAATAATGTGGGTTCTTAATCTAAGTTCATTTCAAAGAACTGAAAACCAGAACCATAAAACCAGAACCAACAACTAGCAGTACTCAGTTATTTCTAATCAGCTTGAAAACACTATAATGGACAAGAGAGAAAAACTTGAAAATTAACCAGTCAATAGTCTCATGATGTATTTTTAGCAAAAACATTCTGTATTTCCATAAAGAAGAGCATCTACCTATCAAAATCAGTACTTGGAGAATACAATGAGATTTTGACCATTTCTGATTTCTAACCTGCATTATTTGTTCACTAGAACACCATGTTACTCATGAGTTTATGCCTCTGTGGGAATTTTGTGCCACTTTATACCAATACAGATGGACTTACTTGCATTCAAACATATCCTGCAGTTGTTCATTATCTTAGTACATTAAAAAAAAAGAGACAAAAAAACCCACACTAATAAAACCCAAAACCTATATTAACACACAATAATGCATGTTACTACAAAAGCCTACAAAAAATTATAACAAGCAGAATTTCAGGATGATTTATTATAGGACTTCTGTTGTGGCACGAAAGACTGAAGAAAAAGTAGCATATGTTTGTTAGTGTATCACCATTAAAATGAAAAATATAAGTTATTAAATAGATTAAATAGATTTAAGGGCTTTATATATAACAATATAGAGCCACAAGTTACTACTCTGTTGCAGGATGCCTCTCAAACATATCATAAAATTCACCCAGCCAGCTGCAATATTCAGAGTCTTTCACTGTAATAGATTTTCTGTAGTAAAACAAATCCCACCAAGTTTAAGATACATCAGCTCTAAACTAAATGCAGAATTTGAAAGCATGTTAGCTACAAATCTAAATTAATTCAAAATAATCCACAGTTAGTGTTCATGACATACTTTACTATGCAAAGCCTGCATAATTAAGCTCCACCACAATGGCTATTTATATAGTCTTTTCATTTCACTCTCAAGTAGGGTTGGGTTTGGTTTGGTTTTTTTTTAATGAGTCCTATATGAAGAAGAGGATTCATTTTGCATACTTTTGTATAAACAAGAATATCCTAAATACACCGAAACACAAACCATCCTGAAATACATTATTATATAAACAATACATGGCAATGCATTGTTTTAAGGGTTAAATATAAGTGATTAATAATTTACCTTTTGAAGTGTAGGCATCTTAGACAAAATTATAAAATATGTAATATAAGTTTATAGAAGTAAATATACACCTAGGCTTTGACTGACCAGGTAACTAATATCAATGATTAGTAATAATTGGAGTGCTGGGGGGGGGGTGGTGTTAATATAGATTTTCTTGTTTGCATTTACTATATAAATAAGTGTAAGGAAATGTTCCTGTGGGTTAGGATTTCTTACCAATCCCGCTTTGTGCAGCATATACATATGGTTAAGGGGCACATTATTAAGAAACAAAGTATCAGATACTTGTTATGAATCATGACATCTAACACCTAATGCTGTAAATGTTACTTTGTTGAATATTTCACTGCCTGTGATCACCATTATTTGTGGGCTAATATTGTGTTACGCATCATGTCGTGTGGTGAACATCTAGTAATAGAACTGTTAGACATCAATTTGCCCATTTGTCAGTAGTATGTGTGAACAGTACTAGTTATATATGTTTCTTTGACAGTGCAACTGTCACCCTGCATGTAGATATCCATATTAAAGGCACATATAACTACTCAGGATAACCAGCCATGGGTTGCCCAGGGAAGTTGTGAATGCTCCATCCCTGGCAGTGTTCAAGGCCAGGTTGGACAGAGCCTTGGGTGACATGGTTTAGTGTGAGGTGTCCCTGCCCATGGCAGGGGGGTTGGAACTAGATGATCTTAAGGTCCTTTCCAACCTAACTATTCTATGATTCTATGATTCTAATATTTGTATCATTCATATTAATTAATGTTTGAAAGTTACATTTTTATTTATAAAGTCAGTTTCACTATTCTTTTGCGCCACAGTTTTGGAAATACCCAGTGGTGTTAAGTCTAATTATCTATTTCTACTTCTCTTAAAAATACTTACTTTTGACCAGAGTTGCCATATGATTGTCACAACCTGCAGCATGCAACATGCAACTCATGGTCCTCAGCTTCCAACAACCTCACTGACTGCAAGGTCAAACATTAAGGGCTAATTTTCAAGGCACCAGGACAGATGAATATGCACACAGCATAAAGAGTCAATATCATCCAAAGTAATAATGCAGTAGAATAACCAAATCATCCCCAAAGAATACAGAAGTCTGCTCAATCCTGTGGCCATCTGTCCAATTCTGAGAACTGTTTGTAGACCTTCACTGCTGCTGTTAGCACACAACATCTTCTACATACCCCACCTGCACTCAACTCCCTCCCTACTCTAACAGGTCTTCAGAGGGCATGGATAAGGGTGCCACACCATCTGTCAAAGCTAGGACACAAGTGAGCTAATAATAAGAAGGGTTACACCACCAGACATAAGCTCAGCACCACAGGGCTGTCTTCACATGAGCTTCACCATGTACTGGAAGCCATGCCCTTTCCTAATAAATGTGGCCATTTTTATAGCTCTTCTGTATATGATTGCAACAATCTGCACAGTTTGGAAAACTAGTATACTAGAGAAAATTAAATTATAGCTTCCAATCATCTTTAACAACATTTAATCAATCAGAGGGAACTTCTTAGGCAGCAAACTAAAAGAAGCAGCAAGCCTTCATTATTTCCTCCCCATAGTATTCATTACCGTTATAGAGGAAATTACTACACAGATCATAGATTACATATCACTGCATACACATGCTCTTTGATCTGGTATAGATGTACATAAAGTAGCTTTCACAAAAGCATTTAAACAAAAAGTGTGTTTACTTACAAGAGCTCTTCCGAAGTACTCACCACATGAACTTTAACACCATTGTGCAGAATAGAGAGAAACAAATTCTCTCAAAGAAACATTGGGTTTCTCATGTCTCTATCAAACAGGGGTTTTGTTAATTCATCCTTCTAGAATAGTCTGTCCTGATAGCACAGTTGCTTTCTGTTTCCAGTCCCACCACTAGATATGACAGGATTTAAAGAAATGTTCAACTGTATTTGAAAAAAGGCAGCGACATCTTTACGAAGTCAACACTATGCTAATGCCATTCAAAACATCAGAATCCTAGGACCAAACAGTGAACTTACATACTTAGTTTTGATTCTGAAGTGACAGTCAACTCACAACCAGATAGACCAAATCTTCAAATCCAGGCACTGTTCAGCTCTGGCAAAACTCTTTTCTCCCAGTTTTGTTACTCATGCTGTTCTGCGCAACTGATCAATAGCAAGCTTCAACAAATAAACCAGCTTCCAATTAGACTCACAGGAGGACAGAAGTGCCCTCAGATTTAATAAAAAAAAAATAAAAAACAAAAGCAAAAGAACAACCAAACAAAAACACAACAAAGAATACCCCAAACCACCCACAAGCAAATACCCAGCAGAAACTTTTGAAAGCTAATCTCTTACAAGAGAAGATTAAATCAAATTCTTTAAGTGTGTTAATTAACATCCACTCATTCAGATTACATGTATTTGATTTTTTTTTTAAAGAAACTTCATCAGCAACAGATGTAAATATGAAGACACTTGCTACCACTCTATCAGAAATTTTCCATCCAAGCTTCAATTTATGAAGACGGAAGAAAATTTCAAAGAATTAAAGCAGGTATATTTATGTGAATCTAAACTGCCATTGCCAAAAATTCTCTGATAACATCAAGATTGATTATGTACTGCTGTAAAGATGTCGTTCTATTACTGCCATTTTCAGTGTGTTCCTTCAATTTACATTTCTCTCCATTTGTCTATAGAAATCCGTTTTGTAAAATGTATTGGCAGTCTTATAAAAAGTGATTTATGGTACACTTAAGCACTTATAGAATCATAGAATAGTTAGGGTTGGAAAGGACCTTAAGATCATCTAGTTCCAACCCCCCCCTGCCATGGGCAGGGACACCTCCCACTAAACCATGCCACCCAAGGCTCTGTCTAACCTGTCCTTGAACACCACCAGGGATGGAGCATTCACAGCTTCCCTGGGCAACCCATTCCAGTGCCTCACCACCCTTACAGTAAAGAATTTCTTCCTTATATCCAATCTAAATCTAAATCTAAAATCATTTAGAAAACATCCATAGCAGGAGTTAGAACTGGACCATCTTTAAGGTCCCTTGCAACCCAAACCATTAAATAACAGGCAAGAGCTCCTCTACAAACCTGCCCTCTCACTCTGTTCATGTACCTGTATAAAGTATATGCAGAGCAAACCATGCCTGATACCCATAATAAACATTAGTCTTTCCATATAAGCCTAAATTATTGCCAAAGAAGAGGAAGGTTTATGAAGGAGGGTGATTTAGCAGATATCCCTGATAACAAGCAATCCTTACCTTGAATTGCAAAACATCTGAATGGCCATCAAACCTGAATTGCCCTAAAATGCACATGGCAAGGAAGTGCTCACACAAGTCTCAGCTGGCTTCTCTTTTTTTGGACACTTGTACAGAAAACTTGACTGATACAGTTAAGCAGGAAATAAGAAAGAGACAACTTATTTTGTTCCTGTTGCTATAAACCAGTAGGTTGTCTGCATATATACACTATGACTCTATGATATTAAGACCACCACTACCACTCTTTTAGCTTAGTTTAATGTGCTATTGCTAAAATATGCCAATCAAGATTTAACAAGAAACCTACAAGTTTCCAGATCAGCTAAGGCAAAAAAAGTGACATTTTAACACTCACTTGCTATTCATTCTACCAACTACATTATTCTTTTGGGCTACAAAACATTAAGAACCTCAGCAAAGCAAACTATTTTAATTTACAGGGGTTTATTATTTTTCAGAGAAAATACAATATTTTTCCCAGCCTGTTTATTAATCATAAAGCAAAATAAATCTACTAACAATTTAGCTGTCAAAATTCCTTTTTATTCATCAGCATGATGAAGCCTAAGGCCTTAATACTAAAAAAATACAGCCACCTCCTTAACTTTAAACATGAAAGTAACCTCAATTTTCTCTGAAGACTTACAGAAACATAAACTAATTATGCTCTTTTTTCCCCTCATGCATAATGAAAAGTAATAGCTATTACTCCATGAACAAGTACAGCAAGAAAAAACAGACGAGTTTCATGGAAACAACCCTTCCCTAGGTCCCAGCAAAAGCTCTGTATTCCAGAGAGCAGTTTTGCATTTTCTGCCCATACAAAATAGCCTAATTAATAATATTCTCTTCTCAATCGTAGAATCATAGAATAGTTAGGGCTGGAAAGGACCTTAAGATCATCGAGTTCCAATCCCCCTGCCATGGCCAGGGACACCTCCCACAAAACCATGCCATCCAAGGCTACGTCCAACCCCACCTTGAACGCCACCAGGGATGAAGCATTCACAACTTCCCTGGGCAACCCATTCCAGGGGCTCACCACCCTTACAGTAAAGAATTTCTTCCTCAGATCCAATCTAAACTTCCCCTGTTTAAGTTTGAACCCCTTACCCCTTGTCCTCTCACTACAGTCCCTAATGAAGAGTCCCTCCCCAGCATCCCTATAGGTCCCCTTCAGGTATTGGAAGGCTGCTATGAGGTCTCCACGCAGCCTTCTCTTCTCCAGGCTGAACAGCCCCAATTTTCTCAGCCTATCTTCATACGGGAGGTGCTCCAGTCCCCTGATCATCCTCATGGCCCTCCTTTGGACTTGTTCTAACAGTACCATGTCCTTTTTATGTTGAGGACACCAGAACTGCACACAATACTCCAAGTGAGGCCTCACGAGAGCAGAGTAGAGGGGCAGGATCACCTCCCTCGACCTGCTGGTCACACTCCTTTTGATGCAGCCCAGGACACAGTTGACTTTCTGGGCTGCAAGCGCACACTGCCAGCTCACGTTCATTTTCTCATCGACCAACACCCCCAAGTCCTTCTCCACAAGGCTGCTCTGAATCTCTTCCCCGCCCAACCTGTAGATGTGCCTGGCATTGCTCCGACCCAGGTGTAGGACCTTGCACTTAGCATGGTTAAACTTCATCAGGTTGGCATCAGCCCACCTCACAAGCGTGTCTAGGTCCCTCAGAATAGCATTCCTTCCCTCCAATGTATCAACCGAACCACACAGCTTGGTGTCATCGGCAAACTTGCTGAGGGCGCACTCAATCCCACTGTCCATGTCACCCACAAAGATGTTGAACAAGACCGGTCCCAACACCGATCCCTGGGGGACACCACTCGTTACTGGTCTCCAGCTGGACATTGAGCCATTGAGCACTACTCTTTGCGTGCGGCCATCCAGCCAGTTCTTTATCCACCGAGTGGTCCACCTATCAAATTGATGTCTCTCCAACTTAGAGACAAGGATGTCATGTGAGACAGTGTCAAAGGCTTTACACAAGTCCAGGTAGATGACATCAACTACTCTACCCCTGTCCATCAGTTCCGTAGTCCCTTCATAGAAGGCCACCAGATTGGTCAGGCAGGATTTCCCCTTAGTGAAGCCATGCTGGCTGTCCCCAAGCACCTTGTTGGTTTTCATGTGCCTTAGCATGCCTTCCAGGAGAATCCGCTCCAAGATTTTGCCAGGCACAGAGGTGAGACTGACTGGTCTGTAATTCCCTGGCTCATCCATTTTCCCCTTCTTAAAAATGGGGGTTATATTTCCCTTTTTCCAGTCATCGGGAACTTCACCTGACTGCCATGAGTTTTCAAATATGATGGACAGTGGCTTAGCAACTTCATTTGCCAGCTCCTTCAGGACCCGTGGATGGATTTCATCCAATCCCATGGACTGTATACATTCAGGTTCCTAAGGTGGTCCCGAACAAGATCCTCCCCCACAGTGGGCCCAGGGTCCCCACCCTCACCGTCCCCGCGTCTGCATTCCAAGACTTGGGTGGCGTGGTCAGAGCATTTGCCGGTAAAGACTGAGGCAAAGAAGTCATTAAGAACCTCAGCCTTCTCCAAATCCAGGGTAGCCAGTTCTCCCGATAGCTTCTGGAGGGGGCCCACGGTGTCCCTAACCTGTCTTTTATTGGCAATGTACCTATAAAATCCCTTCCTGTTATCCTTAACATCCCTAGCCAAGTTTAATTCTAAGTGGGCCTTAGCTTTCCTAACCTGGCCCCTAGCTTCCCAGACAACATCCCTGTATTCTTCCCAGGTCGCCTGACCTTGCTTCCAACTTTTATAAGCCTCTTTTTTCCTTCGAATTTTGCTCAGCAGCTCCTTATCCATCCAAGGAGGTCTCCTGGCCCTCCTGCTGAACTTCCTTCTAGTTGGGATGCATCGCTCCTGAGCTTGCAGCAGGTGATCCTTGAATATCAACCAACAGTCTTGGGCTCCTCTGCCCTCTAGGGCTGTATCCCATGGAACCTTACTGAGCAGGTTCCTGAAGAGGCCAAAGTCTGCTCTCTTGAAGTCCAGGGCAGTGAGCTTGCTGCACGCTCTTCTCACTGTCCTGAGGATCTAAAACTCAACCATCTCATGATCACGGCAATCAAGGCTGCCCTGGAGCGTCACATTCCCAACCAGCCCTTCCCTGTTGGTGAGGACGAGGTCAAGCATGGCACCTCCCCTTGTCGGCTCCTCTATTACTTGCAGAAGGAAGTTGTCTTCCACGCAATCGAGGAACCTTCTGGATTGCTTGTGCCGGGCCGTACCATCCCTCCAACAGATATCAGGGTGGTTGAAGTCTCCCATGAGAACAAGGGCCTGCGAGCGTGAGGCTGCTCCTATCTGCCTATGGAGCGCGTCGTCCAGCAAGTCCCCTTGGTCAGGCGGTCTGTAACAGATCCCCACAATAATATCACCCATCACTGTTCTCCCTTTAACCCTGACCCACAAACTCTCTGTCGACTGCTCACCTGTCCCCAGACAGAGTTCTATACACTTCAGCCTATCCCTAACATAAATAGCAACTCCCCCTCCCCGTCTGCCGGGCCTGTCTTTCCTAAAGAGCCGATAACCTTCCAATCCAACACACCAGTCATAGGAGCCATCCTACCATGTTTCTGTGATGCCTATGATATTATACCCCCGTAGACGTGCACACATCTCTAATTCCTCTTGTTTGTTCCCCATGCTATGGGCATTTGTGTAGAGGCATTTGAGCTGAGATCCAGTTGAATCCGGCTCATTGCCTGGAGCAGCTGGAATATCCCTACATTGCTCCAAACTTTTACTATAGGTGCTAGCAACCAACAGGGTGTGTTGGGATGGAATGCTGCCCCCCTCCCCCAACGCATCTAGTTTAAAGCATCCTTGACCAGCCTGGCAAGCCTCCTACCTAATCCACTCTTCGCTTTCTTTGTCACACCAGCTCCACCAGCCCCCAGTAGACCTGGCATACTAAATTGAGTCCCATGTTCAAGGTACCCAAACCCCTGACTATAGCACCACCCTTCTAGCCATTTATTAACCTGCCTAATCCTCCTAGCCTTTTTAAGGTCCTGCCCTGTATCCTGGAGAATTGACGAAAAGACCATCTGCGCTCCAGGGTCCCTAACCACCTCTCCCAGAGCTTTGAAGTCCTTCTTTATGTTCTCCGGGCTACTGCTATCTATATCAGTAGCACCCACATGGATTACTAGAAGTGGGTAATAGTCAGTGGGACTGACTAGAGCAGGCAGCCTGTCTGCAACATCCTTTATCTGAGCCCCTGGTAGGCAACACACCTCCCTTCAGACTGGGTCAGGCCGACAGATGGGTGCCTCTGTGCCTTTCAGATTAGAGTCTCCTACTACTATGGTCCGTCGTTTTTTCCTGGCAGCACCAGTAGTGATCTTCTTTACCCGTGCATCAGCCGGTTGTTCCTGGTGTGAGTGTGTTTCCTCATCAGCCCCCTGCAGGACAGCAAAGCGGTTCTGGGAGGGGACAACAGATGTAGGAGGAAGCCCCTTGCTTTTAATTGCCCTCTTCCTCCTTTTTTTGTTGTTTTGTTCTGTCACTGTTTCCCAGCTTCCTGGGTTAGCAGCCTCCTTTCCTGCATGAGCGGCAGTAGACACTTGAGGCCCCTGCGCAATCTGGTCCTGGAGCAAGCAGTGCTGCTTCCTCTCAGCTTCCCTGACATCTTTCAGCCTAGTAACAGCATCCCGCATCTCAGCCACCTGCTGCAGGAGGACCTCCAGCAGGGAGCACCGAGTGCAGCCCTGCCCATTGTACACCCTCCTCCCAGGAGAGCAGTGCAGGTGCTCTCTACACCCCGAGCTCTGCACTGCAGCCTCCCTTCTCATCTGCTCTGTCTGGGTACCCGCGCTGGCCACTGCCAGGGCAGCCAGAGCAGAGCTCCCAGACTGGACTCTTGTCATACGGCGAGTGCTCACCACCCCGCTTGCTTGCCCGCGCGAACTGCCGTGCAAACTGCCTTGAACCTGCCCTGGTTGCCGTGCTCCTGGTCGCCACGCTCCTGGTCACTCGTGCTCCTGGTCGCTCAAGCTGCCTCGAACCCGCCCTGGTCGCTCGTGCTCCCTAGGGCAGGTTTTTACCCAGTCTGGGCTGGTGCTGCTCCTCCTGGTGCCGCCTCCTCTGAGTCAGCTCCTCGCATTCGCTGAGCTGCCGGCTCTGGCAGAGGATGATTTGTTGACGCAGAAGTCCTGGACACAGCACACAGACCAATATGATCAGGCTTGTGCCAAAGTTTATTGCGCAGATAGCTCAGTATATATAAAGGCACTCTACTTGTCTATCATTAACACACACAAGTCTAATTGAATACATGTATTGCTCACACAACTAAATACAGAATAGGATTCACTCAGTAACAGCTTAATGATTGGTTAACTATGACAGCATATGCTTCAAGGTTACAGTTAACATTCCTCCTCTGCTTATCTCTCTCAGTAGTTTTCTGTGCTAACTTTTCCCAAGGCTTCTGCATGTACAGGAACTTTAGTAACCCTCAGGCGAGGCCTCAGTGCCTGCGGGTCACTACCTTACAATTGTCAAGCAATTGTCTGGATTGCTCACATGCCCATTCACAGTCAAATAGCTCTCCACAATGATTAATCAGTATTCAAGCGACTAGGTCTGAAGAGAAGGCTTTGAGTATTCCTTCTAAGAGTGTTCATTGATCTGAAAAAACATTTCTTACTTAAATAAAACAATAGGTGTCATGGTTTAAGCTCAGCAGATAACTCAGAACCACTCAGCCATTTGCTCTCTCCCCCCTTTTCCCCCCTCCCGGGTGCGATGGGAAGGAGAATCAAAAGAATGTAAACCCCACGGGTTGAGATAAAAACAGTGTAATAACTGAAGTATAATGTAACACTACTACTACTAATTATAATGGCAAGGAAAGTAACAACGGAAGGGAATATAAAACTAAAAAGAAATAGGAAAAAAAAAAAAACAAACAACAAAACCCCAAAACAATACACACAAGTGATGCACAATGCAATTGCTCACCACCCGCTGACCAATACCCAGCCTGACCCAAGCAGCGATCTAGCCTTCCGGGTAACTGCCCCCAGTTTATATACTGGGCATGATGTGCTGTGGTATGGATTAACCGTTTGGCTAATTTGTGTCAGGTGTCCTGTCTCTGCTTCCTCCTGGCTTCTCATGCTTCTCCCCACTGGCAGAGCATGAGAGACTAAAAAGTCCTTGATTGGGGTATTACTTAGCAATAACTAAAACACTGGTGTGCTACCAGCATTATTCTCAGACTAAAGCGGAAACACAGCACTGCACCAGCTACTAAGAAGAAGAATGACTGCTACTACTGAACCCAGGACAGTATGATAGCATGAGCTTGCAGCTACTTCCTATAGTATGCAATAGGATAGGGAAAGTTGTAAACCTTGTAAAGGAAGCTGTTTCCAAAGCAGTAGTAGTAAGTTTTTAAGAAGATGTCAGGGTGTTCTTGAAGGTCTTTAGCAGTTACTCAGTCATTCTGCAATTACTGCCAAGCTAGAGTAGCTTCAGGTATGTTGCAATTTTACATATATACAGAATAGAAAAGGCACCTAAGTATTTCCTGTGTATGCGTTGTCGAGAGTTTCCACATTGCAGGAAACTGTACCCTGTTTGACTCTTGAGAACAGACTGGGGCAATTTCCAAGAAAGCCATCAATAGAGTTGAGGTCAGAAAAGATTCTTGTCAAATAGGTAGTGACAAGCCAGAGATGGTGATAGTTAAGCAAGACATTGTTATGTGAGTTATGAATGGGGAAAGATCTGGTGTGTTACTAAAGAACGATGTGCAAGTTCTAGTGTTTTAAGGCTGATTGTGCAGAATGTGACCTAAATGATATTAAATCATCATTAGACCTATATCATGTGGGGCAGTGGCTCTGACGGGCTTTACACTGTTAAGCTGCCTTTGCTAAAGTCAGAGGAGCAAGGTTCACTCAAGTAGTATACAGAAGAAAGAAGGGTCCAGGGTTTCTTTCCAGAGGTATCCACCTCTGATGCATAAAGATGGATCTTTCCCAAAGAAAGACTTCCTTGCCTTGCAGAGAACATAGGCACATCTAAATGTTAATCAAATTCTCCGTGTTATATGACACCAGTGATTTTTCTTAATAAATTTCATATGTAATTTTACAGGTGACACTTTTTTCTTCTTGCATGCTTCCTGTTCTTCTCAGCTTTCACTTCAGAAACAGCTAAGAATAGAACATGAATAAGCTCCAGCGATCACAAGTCCTAAAAATCAAGCAGTGTTTGAAGGAACAGGGGTTCCCCTCTATATATTTGGACAAAGTGTGTTTACAACTAGTATCATCTAGCAGATAGCTGTTGACTAGAATGGTATGGTTAAAAGTTCCTCCAGTGTAAGTGCAAATATTTGCTAATCTGTAGCTAAAATTCAGAAGGGATTCTATTATGAAATATGAGAACCAAAAGTTAATACAGGTGAACAGTTTGGACTGGATTTTTAATATCCATGTGTATCCTCAAGTAACTAGACTTGAAATGTTTATTGCAGAAAAAAAAAAAGACACAGAATTTTCTTTTAATGTATGTTTACCATTACAAAATCTAAGGCAAGTGCCATGTGCTTACCATGGTGGAAGCAACCACCAGACGGCTGGAAACATACGATATGCCCCACGCCACTGCCCGGAACACAGTCCTGGGCCTTGAGAAACAGATTTTGTGGTGACACGGCACCCCAGAGAGAATTAAGTCAGACAATGGACTAGTTTCTGGAACAACCTTATAGACACTTGGGCCAAAAAACATGGCATTGAGTGGGTGCATCACATCCCCTACCATGCACCGGCCTCTGGGAAAATCGAACAGTACAATGGGCTGTTAAAAACTACCCTGAGAGCAATGGGTGGTGGGTCTTTCAAACACTGGGATACACATTTACCAAAAGCCACCTGGTTGGTCAACACAAGGGCACCTGCCAACAGGGCTGCTGCAGCCCAGACAGAAGTTTTACATACTGTAGAAGTGGACAAAGTTCCTGTGGTGCACATAAAGATTTTGCTAGGAAAGACAGTCTGGGTTATTCCTGCTTCAGTTAAAGGCAAACCCACTCGTGGGATTGCTTTTGCTCAGGGACCCGGATATACTTGGTGGGTAATGCAGGAAGATGGAGAAGTACAAGTCCATGGGACCTGATGAAATCCATCCGCGGGTCCTGAAGGAGATGGCAAATGAAGTTGCTAAGCCACTGTCCATCATATTTGAAAATTTATAGCAACCAGGTAAAGCTCCCGATGACTGGAAAAAGGGAAATATAACCCCCATTTTTAAGAAGGGGAAAATGGATGAGCCAGGGAATTACAGACCAGTCAGCCTTACCTCTGTGCCTGGCAAAATCTTGGAGCGAGTTCTCCTGGAAGGCATGCTGAGGCACATGAAAACCAACAAGGTGCTTGGGGACAGCCAGCATGGCTTCACTAAGGGGAAATCCTGCCTGACCAATCTGGTGGCCTTCTATGAAGGGGCTACGGAACTGATGGACAGGGGCAGAGCAGTTGATGTCATCTACCAGGATTTGTGCAAAGCGTTTGACACTCTCTCACATGACATCCTTGTCTCTAAGTTGGAGAGACATCAATTTGATAGGTGGACCACTCGGTGGATAAAGAACTGGCTGGATGGCCCCATGCAAAGAGTTGTGGTCAATGGCTCAATGTCCAGCTGGAGACCAGTAACGAGTGGTGTCCCTCAGGGGTCGGTGTTGGGACTGGTCTTGTTCAACATCTTTGTTGGTGACATGGACAGTGGGATTGAGTGCGCCCTCAGCAAGTTTGCCGATGACACCAAGCTGTGTGGTTCGGTTGATACATTGGAGGGAAGGAATGCTATTCTGAGGGACCTAGACACGCTTGTGAGGTGGGCTGATGCCAACCTGATGAAGTTTAACCATGCTAAGTGCAAGGTCCTCCACCTGGGTCGGAGCAATCCCAGGCGCAGGTACAGCTTGGGCGGGGAAGAGATTCAGAGCAGCCTTGTGGAGAAGGACTTGGGGGTTTTGGTCGAAGAAAAAATGAACATGAACTGGCAGTGTGTGCTTGCAGCCCAGAAAGCCAACCGTATCCTGGGCTGCATCAAAAGGAGTGTGACCAGCAGGTCGAGGGAGGTGCTCCTGCCCCTCTACTCTGCTCTCGTGAGACCTCACTTGGAGTATTGTGTGCAGTTCTGGTGTCCTCAACATAAAAAGGACATGGAACTGTTGGAACAAGTGCAGAGGAGGGCCACGAGGATGATCAGGGGACTGGAGCACCTCCCGTATGAAGATAGGCTGAGAAAATTGGGGCTGTTCAGCCTGGAGAAGAGAAGGCTGCATGGAGACCTCATAGCAGCCTTCCAATACCTGAAGGGGGCCTATAGGGATGCTGGGGAGGGACTCTTCATTAGGGACTGTAGTGAGAGGACAAGGGGTAATGGGTTTAAACTTAAACAGGGGAAGTTTAGATTGGATCTGAGGAAGAAATTCTTTACTGTGAGGGTGGTGAGGCCCTGGAATGGGTTGCCCAGGGAAGTTGTGAATGCTTCATCCCTGGTGGCATTCAAGGCGGGGTTGGACATAGCCTTGGATGGCATGGTTTAGTGGGAGGCGTCCCTGGCCGTGGCATGGGGGTTGGAACTAGATGATCTTGAGGTCCTTTCCAACCCTAACTATTCTATGATTCTATGATTCTATGAAGTCCAATGTGTGCCTCAAGGGGATTTGATTTTGGGGGAAAACAGCCAATGAACTCAACTGTATGCTGTTGGCTGCTATATAAGCCTTTTATAGCCCAGCAGCTAGATGTCATCAGGTCACCAGCTACTGACCCCGATTTCCCTCTGTCATGGTTGAAGCCCAGCCAGTAACTCAGAAACACGCAGCTGCTCGCTCGTTCCCCCTCTTATTCCTCCCCCCCTGCTCCCCGAGGGATGGGGAGGAGAACTGAAAGAATGTAACTCCCACAGGTTGAGATAACAACAGTGCTGTGGTTTTGTCTTTCTGTCTGGGTGTGGAATAATTAGGAAATTTGGGATAATTGGGAATTAAATCTATATTAAAAATGCAGCATTGTCCACACATAAGAGAAAACGGACTTTCAGGGCCCCTCAGAGCGAGATGCAGCCGTACCTGGTATGCCAGGAATGTGCACTCCACAGCAGTTCCCGTAACAGGCGGAGGATACAGCGAGGTGGAGATGTCGCGGGTATGCTCTGTCCTAACTTCAGCAGATAAAATGGGAACTAGGTGGTACAAGAAACTGATAAGCTGCATACTTGCCATCCTGAGCCAGCGGCCTGTCATCTTTTGACAAAATGCCGTCCTTAGTGTGAACTTTGCTTCATTATAATACTAAAATACACACCCCTCTCCAGTGCGCCCCCCCCCCCCCCGAAATAAGACCACCTCTCTCTGAGCATGCTCTCTGAATTTTTAGTCTCATATACCTTTAAATCGAGGCGAGAGAAATTTTCACCAATGGTAATAAAGGTATGTATGACTAGAGTCACTCAAGCTCCACCTTGAAGGTAAAAATAATATAAAATAGCCCAAGAGAAAGGGGGATTTTGGGGGAAGATACCATCGTGGACGAAGATAACATCAACCGACTCCTGGGACCGGTCGACGGGCTGGACCTCTCTTCCCCCCCCCATAGGGACGCCTGTGGGTAAGACTCGCACTGTATCCAGTGCTTTCCTAGGAAAAACTTAGAATCTCTATAGAGTTATTCTTATTTGTCACCTGTATCTTTTAGAGCTCAGCTGTGTCAACTTTATCAAGCGCTTGTATTCATGTAACTATTATATGCACGTGCTTTTGCAGACAGTATTTATCACCGGCAATCCATAAGAACCTGTACCTGTTGCACCAATAAATTTAGTTAATAAGTCATACTGTTTTGATATCTAATTGTCACTATCAGTAAATCCAGACCATTAGAGGTTCGATATAAGTGAACGCGGTCGGATTAGCCTCTGGACCATTAGAGGTTCGATATAAGCGGGCGCGGTTGGGTTGAAACCCAGACCATTAGAGGCTCGATATAAGCGAACGCGGTCGGATTGGCTCCCAGACCAGTAGAGGTTCAATATAAGCGAACGCGGTCAGACCGATAGCAGCATATCCGAAAGTAAAACAAGGGGTTTGTTTCCCCCCCCCCCCACTCTTTAACGCAACACTGGGAACAGCGCTGATAACACCGATGTTTTTAGTGATTGCTTAGTAATGTTTACTCTGACCAAGGACTTTCTGAGTCTCATGCTCTGCCAGGGAGGAGGGGAAGCCGGGAGGAAGCAGAGACAGGACACTTGACCCAAATTAACCCAAGGGGTATTCCATTCCATAGCATGTCATGCCCAGTATATAAACTGGGGGGAGTTACCCAGAAGGGCTAGATCACTGCTCAGATTGGGCTGGGTATCATTTGGTGTGTGGTGAGTGGTTATATTCTCTTCCCTTGTTATTTCCCTTATCATTATTATTATTGGTGGTAGCAGCAGTGGTTTTGTGTTATACCTTAGTTACTGGACTGTTCTTATCTCAACCTGTGGGAGTTACATTCTTTCAATTCTCTTCCCCATCCCTCTGGGAGTGGGGGGGGAGGAAGGGTGGGGGGGAGTGAGCAAGCAGCTGCATTGTTCTGAGTTACTGGCAGGACTTAAACCACATGAACCTTTTTAACTTCCGATTTATCAGCTAGGAGAAGCCACAGCTAACCTGGTTGAGTAGTCCTGCTTTGAGTGGGAGGCTGAACTGTGTGAACTGCTGTGGTGTCTTCCAACCAGAGCTTCTAAACTTAATCCCCAGGCAGCTCTTTTCATATAGTAATGTACCATTATCTTCATGTGCCCTATAGGTAGTGTTTTCTTTTAGTAAAAACCATGGTACCTGGAGTTCTGCCTCTGAATGTCCTACAAGTGTTCAGAAGGGTGACTTAGGGTATTGAAAATGTGATCAGGGACTCCAGGAAAGAATCAGCTGGTGACATACTGGGCTTGCAAAACAGATAAGCCTGAGTGCCTAGAACAAAGACGCCTTGGAGTAGTTGCAAGACACCTCTCCTTTCACAGCCTCTCAGATCAGCCCAGTTCCCAATTGGTGATGCTCTGCTTGCATTTCATAATTTTATTTTGCCCTCTCCTTAGAGGGGGGCGTTGGAAGGTGAATACAGTAGGGTTTTTTTTCTGTACAATGTGCTTACTTATTGGTTTTTGGAAGCTTCGAGATGTTAGTTTTGCATCTGCCTTCAGGGCCTAACTAAATTGAAATCACACTTCTAAAAGTTTAGCATACCGCTATTAGTTCTTACTGTGATAATTTTCTGGGAGTGCTCTGCACTTGATTGTACCAAAGTTACTAAACTTGTCCAGTATACTATTGGAGTAGCCTTTCTTCTTGATGGTTATAACCTTGGGTGGTTCCTTAATATCCTGAAAAATGAGGTTTTGGAAATTTGCCCCTCTGTTATATATGGCTTATTTTATGTATGTAGTTTAATATGTTACTACTCCTTTATTAGTAGTATTTTTATATCTCTTGTCACTCTCTTCTTTACTCTTTTTCTATTCTTTCTGAGCAAGCAGTTTCACCTCTACTAAATTCTATGGATATAGGACATGGTTGCTTCAGGCTATGTGGATTCGGTTACATGTCCCCTTCTATTCAAGGGCTGTTCAGGTGAAGCTACCCAAGCTGTGCCCAGCAAGGTGAGTGTGAGCATTGGTGCAAGTGGGCTAGGTTAGGTTGTGCAGGTCACAGGGTGTCTGTGGCATGGCCTAATCCTGAAGCTACTGCACCTTACAGCATTCCTGCTGGAACCAGGACAACTGGTTATTCCCCACAAACTTCAAAAGACATGTCATGAAAATGGCAAGATTTCTCATAGTTCTTGTTGAAATATTTTCAGACACAGAAGTATGTGTGTGTTTAACCAAGCCATTTAAATTCTAGGAATCTCTAAGAGATAAGTTTGATCTAATACATGTTT
The DNA here is from genome assembly GCA_039720435.1 of Amazona ochrocephala. NCBI lineage: Eukaryota > Metazoa > Chordata > Aves > Psittaciformes > Psittacidae > Amazona > Amazona ochrocephala. The sequence goes on from CM077908.1 coordinate 2,553,994, forward strand.
ATGAGATTCACTAGGTCTCTAAAAATCTTTAACTATTTATCCAAATTCAATAAAACTCTGTTCATCAAATAATGTGCTTACAGTTCTTCAGTGCCGTTTCAATGTACTGAAACTGGTATTCTAGCTTCCTATGTTTATTACATAAAAGCTGCTATTTTGAGTCTTGACTTAAACCTGTAAAACTAGGCTGAAAATTTGCCAGTTCTTGCAGTACACTTAGGGAGTCTAAAATCAGTTTAAAGCCCCCTAAAGACTAAATAGCACAGTTTTGTCATGTCTTGTACTCAATATTTGTGAACTATGTCTTTGTGTACAAAAGCCCATCTGTATTTGGGGTAGCTAGGAAACAGTCTGAATGAGTTAATTCCTGCATATATAGATAGCTGCATGCTTGTACTACGTGAAGTACAAAGAATAGTATTAAAGCAGTAACTGGTCCATGCCTGTACTTCTCTAGTATAAACTGTGAAGAGAATTCTTCTTCTATCATTCTACTATAGTTGAACAGAGGTGAGCCTGGTATGAACACTGAAACTTTAAAATACAAAACAATTAAACTGCAACATGAAGTTAAATACTGTACTGGAACTCTGCACAGATGTGTGTTATGGCTTTGTTTTTTTGTTGTTGCTATTAATTACTGTTTTTTTTTCTGTCCATTTTCTACTTAAAAAAAAAAAAAAAAAACAAAACAACAGAAATCCTGCTTGCTCTTGTGATTCTTGTGAGAGTACATGTATGTGTCTGAGTGTTTACATGTAAACCTCATAAAATGATTCTTACTCCATGGTCACCTAGTAGACAAGAGTTCTTTTAGTGCTCTTTGTGATCCTAATAGTAGTTACTGAGGACATGGAGAGGAAAATTATGTAAAAACTTAGAGGCAGGGAAGTTATGTCACTTCACTGTAATGTCATGCATAGTAATTATTACAGAAGCAATACGGGGTAATCAGTGTAGTAGGCAAAGACCATGAAAAGCTGATTTTTTATTTATTTTTTTTTTTCTGAATGCTCCCTTACTTTAGTTTTAGAATAAATCTAAAAGTTAAAGTGCTCAGCTAAATATTTGTTTTTTTACTTTGGTCAAACTGTTTCTCTTTCTTAGCAACATAAGTTTTCATGTGGGAACATCTTAAGTTCTAAAAGTTTCTTGTTACTTTGTAGATGTCTATCAAGCTGAATTTACTAAGGCCTTTAGGATGTGTCTTCATTTGGTCTGTTTTCTTGGGTTCTGTGTTTGTTTCCAGTAAACACTGTGTTTAATTATTTTCCTTAATTATTTAAATATTTATTTTAAATAGTTCAGTTAGTTAAATGAAAGAGTCAGGGAGAACCCTGAAACAAACACAGATTGCACCTTTTCCTCATCTGAAGAGAAAATGTCATGCTTTGTAATGGCTGTGGTATTCACCCACAGTCCTAACCTGTACCTAGATGGGAAACATTCAAATACTGCTTTGACAAGTATTTTAATAGTTATCACCAAAGAGAACAATAACGCTAATTGTATGGGGGTTTTATTCTCAGGTTTTTTTTACATGATATTACCTAAGTATGATTACTGTCCAGGCCAAAAATGAGTCTTTGCATTCCTGCTGAGTTTTCTAGGACCTGACCAGGAAAACCCAGCTTCACCTCCTAATCCTCAGTTATGTGGATAACTTCCTGCTTGATGCTAGGCCCCTATAATAAAGTATTCGAAGAAAATCACATAGATGTTTTTATTACCTAATTTAATAGTTCCTGGTTAAATGCAAAGAAGAATCAAAGGGGATATCTAATGCTTTTATTTTCTAGTTGGATTTTCTCTGCCATGGGAACACTTCCAAATGCTGCTATTTCAGTGGTAGTTTTTCAGTTCATATGGAAAGACTCAAAATCATCTCAAAGTGAAAAGAAATACCTTATTTGTATTAACAGACTCCTGGAATGAATCAATATTGTCTGCTCTGTTACAGTTAGGCTCTTTTGTTTGGCACTAGAGATGTTAATACCTATTATGAGAGTCTTACTTTTGCACAGTCTGTGCCTTGTGGTTCCATTAGTCCTGCACAGTTTCAGGGGACGGAAGGGAAGGGTTTCATCACTGGAATACACACAGCAAAGTAATATGATCAGACTCAAGCTTGACACACTAAGTAATCTGTGATATGGTAACATTTCAGTATTGATCATGTTAGTATTGCATTAGACTAATATGACACTAATACAAAATGACAGGAAAAATTGCTAATACAATAAGACTGTAGGGTTGCCATATCTGTCCTTCTAAATTTACCTGAAACCCTGCTTAAATGCAGAATGAGAGCTGCATCTAGATCGCAGCTGGGGAAAAAGCCCACTTTAGGAAGAAGGCTATTTTGAATATTGTATGACAAATTGTTGCATTAAAAGGAGGGGGGAAAATTACTGGCAGCTATCAGCCCGGGCAGCGTTCGCTATTTCGAACCTCACTGGATCCGGTCTCACTGATAGTGCACCACCCTGCCCAATACAATCAATGGCAACTATCAGCCCAGACAGCGTTCGCTATTTCGAACCTCACTGGGTCCGGTCTCACTGATAGTGCACCACACTGTCAGTCGAATTGTGCTCCTGAACTCTCACGGCCACACTGAGAGATGGGGTCACGTTCAGCGAGAGAATTACGATCGATTACAGAAACAGTGCAGTTTATTAATGCAACAGATACAGGTTCTTATGGATTGCCGGTGATAGAGACTGTCTGCAAAAGCACGTGCGAATAATGATTACATGAATACAAGCGCTTGATAAAGTTAACACAGTATAGCTATAAAATATACAGATGACAGTAAAAGTAACTCTATAGAGATTCTAAGTTTTCCCAGGGAAGCACCGAATACAGTGCAAGTCTTACCCACAGGCATCCCTATGGGGGGGGAAGAGAGGTCCAGCCCGTCGACCAGTCCCAGGAGTCGGTTGATGTTATCTTCCTTGACTCGTCCACGATGGTATCTTCCCCAATATCCCCCTCTTTCTTGGGTCATTTTATATTATTTTTTTATCTTCAAGGTGGAGCTTGAGTGACTCTAGTCATACATACCATTATTATTACTCAGAGAGGGGTGATCTCATTTTGGAGGGGGGTCGCATTGGAGATGGGTGTGTGTTTTAGCATGTAAATGCATTATAATGACATTGTAATGAAGCAAAGTCCACACTAAGGATGGCGTTCTGTCAAAAGATGACAGGCTGCTGGCCCAGGGTAAGAAGTGTGCAGCTTATCGGCTTTTGCAAGGTCTCCACCTCACTCTACCATGCAGTTTATCAGCTTCTTGCACCATCTCGTTCTGGTCAGTGTTGCCAGTTACACAGCTTATCAGTTTCTTGCACCATCTAGTTCCCATCTTTAGGACAAAGCGTAACCATGAGATCTCCACCTCACTCTACCCTTCGTCTGTGTTGCCACGGGAACTGCTGTGGAGTGCACATTCCTGGCATACCAGGTGCGGCTGCATCTTGCCCTGAGAGGCCTTGAAAGTCCGTTTTTCCCTTATGTGTGGACAATGCTACATTTCAAATGTAAGTTTAATTCCTAATTATCCCATATTTCCTAATTATTCCACACAAATAAACCAGAAATAATCTTACAACACTTGTGCTTTACATACTAAGGATGATGGCAGTTTTCCCAAAAGGATGCAATGCAGTGGCATACTGTAATAATTTATTTGAACTGTTGGTGTCTGCAATGATGATTGACCAAAATTCCCTCTCCATTTTAAATTGATGATGAAATAATTTCAATAGAAGGGATCAGGATGTTATCTTGTGTCTGGAAACTCTGTCATGAAGGATTGGTTCTAATAATGAAGGTAGTTTCATGTTCAGGTTTGGTTTGGTTTGGTTTGTTTTTTTTTACCAATCCTTTCAACTTCTTAAATTCAAAAATGAAAAGGACAAAGAAACAGCACTGTACTTGAAAATGTACACAACTTATGATTTTTTGATAGTGCATGCAGTTATGGTGAATAAGATAATACTTTTTCTAAATCTCCATGCTTTGTTAACTATCCTGCAGAACTGCGGTCATAGAATCATAGAATCATAGAATAGTAAGGGTTGGAAAGGACCTCAAGATCATCGAGTTCCAACCCCCCCGCCATGGGCAGGGACACCTCACACTAAACCATGCCATCCAAGGCTATGTCCAACCCCACCTTGAACACCGCCAGGGATGAAGCATTCACAACTTCCCTGGGCAACCCATTCCAGGGCCCCACCACCCTCACAGTAAAGAATTTCTTCCTCAGATCCAATCTAAACTTCCCCTGTTTAAGTTTAAACCCATTACCCCTTGTCCTCTCACCACAGTCCCTAATGAAGAGTCCCTCCCCAGCATCCCTATAGGCCCCCTTCAGGTATTGGAAGGCTGCTATGAGGTCTCCATGCAGCCTTCTCTTCTCCAGGCTGAACAGCCCCAATTTTCTCAGCCTATCTTCATACGGGAGGTGCTCCAGTCCCCTGATCATCCTCGTGGCCCTCCTCTGCACTTGTTCCAACAGTTCCATGTCCTTTTTATGTTGAGGACACCAGAACTGCACACAATACTCCAAGTGAGGTCTCACGAGAGCAGAGTAAAGGGGCAGGAGCACCTCCCTCGACCTGCTGGTCACAGTCCTTTTGATGCAGCCCAGGATACGGTTGGTTTTCTGGGCTGCAAGCGCACACTGCCGGCTCATGTTCATTTTTTCATCAACCCACACCCCCAAGTCCTTCTCCACAGGGCTGCTCTCAATCTCCTCCCCGCCCAATCTGTAGCTGTGCCTGGCATTGCTCTGACCCAGGTGGAGGACTTTGCATTTAGTATGGTTAAACTTCATCAGGTTGGCATCAGCCCATCTCACAAGCGTGTCAAGGTCCCTCTGGATGGCATTCCTTCCCTCCAATGTATCAACCGACCCACACAGCTTGGTGTCATCGGCAAACTTGCTGAGGGCGCACTCAATCCCACTGTCCATGTCACCCACAAAGATGTTGAACAAGACCGGTCCCAACACCGATCCCTGGGGGACACCACTCGTTACTGGTCTCCAGCTGGACACTGAGCCACTGAGCACCTGTATGGTTTTATATTTACAATGGATTACCTTAAGCAACTGCTGATGCATGTTACTGACTTTATTACTCTTGCCTATGTGCTTATTAGAATGTAACAGTGATTATTTTAGAAACTTAAATGCTAGGTTATTAAGTAATAGTTGCATTCAGGTAATTGTGCATGTGTGTGTATGTATGTGTATGTTTGAGTAATTACATAATGAACTGAAGTGGAATTAAAAAGGCATTTTAAAAGGGGATGTGTAAAGTTTAAAGATCTGTTTGGATTTTGAATACAGTCTTGTTGTAACACAAGAACCTCAGTGTGGAGGCCGTACAAAGAGGCATACAGGTTTAAAACTTAAACACTAAGTTTATTCTCCTTCTTTGGGCGTTGCTTTTGTGGTCAATAGAAAAGTGAATGAAAAGCTCACAATCTTTCAGGGAACTTTCTTGATGAACTCCAGTCCCTTACTGCTTGCTCAGGGCTATGCATGTAATGCTAAAAGATGTCCCTGAGCATCTTTTTAAATTAAACCAACCCTGAGCAAAACTGAGTGGCCAAAGGGAACCATAGGACCCATGTTAGCAAATCTTTGTGAAGTCTATTTGAACAGTCTTGGATACTCAACTTCCTTGCTTCCTGTGACTGATTTTCTATATTGTTTACTAGCTAAAAAAACACCTTTATCAGTTGTGTTACCGTGACCCTTTCCTCAGAAAGTTTAGGTAAAAGCAACATGGTGCTTGAATTTGACTTTAATGGTAATGCAAATCCAAGTAAAATCACTTTTTTCTCTCAAAGACAAAGTAGTAAGATGAAAATATTTAAAAATATTTAGTGTATGTACCTCTGTTAAAATAAGCAAGTTCAAGTAATACTTCTAGTTTATTATATTTCATAATGCTTAATGTTTATTATATTTTTAAATGCTGTAATAGACTGTGGTGATATTGGCAATGAAATAAGCCAGTATCCTGTTATGAAAGGTGCACTGTCAGGACTAACATAAGCCATGTTGTCGTGGTTTAAGCCTCTATAAACTCACGCAGTCGCTCTCTCACTCACTCCCCACTCTTTTTTCCCCCAGTCCCAGAGGAATGGGGAGGAGAATCAAAAGAATGCAACTCCCACAGGTTGAGATAAGAACAGTTTAGTAACTAAGGTATAACACAAATAACTACCGCTACCCCCAATAATAATAATGACAAGAGAAAATACAAGGGAAGAGAATACAACTGCTCACCACCAGTCCCCAGCCTGACCAAACAGTGCACTCCCCACCATGCACCCCCACCCTTCCGGGTCTCTGCCCTCCGTTTTTACATCCTGGACATGACGTGCTGTGGTATGTAATACCTCTCTTTGGTCAGTTTGGGTCAGGTGCACTGTCTCTGCTTCCTCCTGGCTTCCCCTCCTCCCTGGCAGAGCATGAGACTCAGAAAGTCCTAGGCCAGACCAAAACATCACCAAGCAGTAACCGAAAACACTGGTGTTATCAGTGCTGCTCCCAGGCCGAAAGTCAAAAAAACAGTGCTGCACCAGCTACCAAGGAGAAAAATGACTGCTACTGCTGAACCCAAGACACATGTGAAGGCTGCACTTGTGGACAAAATGTTCTGTTATTCTCTGGCTGTGCCTTTCCCAGCTTCCCAGGAAAAAAGTTCTCAGTCAGATTACGTTATTGATGTCAAAAATGCCATTGCTGGTGTGAGTAGAAAGGGAGGGGGTGGGAGGGGGGCATAAGTTGGATCTTAGATGGTCTTAAACCATGAGTAAAACAGCACATTAAGGAGGTGAATGAGGTTCTTGAATGTGCAAGTAAAGGCAGTGAAAACAAGAACCTAGCTAATATTACTGCTGTAGATGATATTACAGCAACCACAGTAGGGATGCTGGTGTCCAGTTCCAATGTTAAAACATAAAAATTATGTTGATGAATTGGACGAGGTTTAGAAAGTGCTAATAGCTGGAAAATAAGTCTTTTAAATAAATTTTAAATATTTTGTATTGCATGTTATTTAAAGTATTGCATGTTTCTCATCCAAAAGAAACTCCTGCATTACTTGAAAGAGTAAGAATAGAAACCAAGCTTCCACCAAGAATTTACTTTCTACTCCCCAAAATTCTTCTTGTGCTCTCTGTGTGTGTGCATCTAAACAGTTGCTATGGTCAGCTATGGAGCATAAAGTAGAAAACAGGTGGTCAGAAGCATATGCAAATATCACATCAGTGTATTTCTATAGTTTCCCTACATTAACTTAAAGAGTAGTAAATACATCTAGGTTTTGTTCTCTTACCCGGCGTGTTTATTTGTTGAATATTTAACATAGTGGTCAGATTATAACAGCTATGATACTGTTGTAGGTTTTGTAAACTGAGACCAAAATGTTCTTCATTTTATAGAGTTCATAGGCACAGTTTATAGGTACTGGCTTCATAGGTACAGTTTTGGAAACTAAAGGAAGTAGTGATGGATCACTTCCTTCTGCATGGTTTTAAACAAATACACAGACTTCTAAATGTATTTTTCACTTCTTAGGGGTAAGAGTAAAATAATATTTTACTTTTGTTATTGTACCTATTGCTAAATACATCTTAAGGTAGCTCATGTAACTTGTCGGAAAGCTCATAAGCTTGGAGAGCTTATTTGGAACCTTGCATGCTTAATATACTGGACAGTTTAAACCTCATCAAGTTCAATATTTAGGACAGATGTTTGTCTATGCTACTGTTCAAGATCTGAAATCCTAAAGATTCTGCAGTCTCCCCAGGCAATCTCTTCCAGTCTCTTCTTATAGAAGGGGTTTTCTTTGTATTGAAGCTGACACTTTCTCATTGTAGTTCAGTCCTGTTCATGATGGGCATGTAGAACAGTTTTTCTTCTTCTTTGGAGAGCAGTAGGGGATTATAAATGTGTCCCTTTTTGTAGAGAAACTTCAAGTGAGAGTTTGATAACCCTGCAGTCCTATTCTTGTGCACTGCTTATGTGAAGCTACAGGGAAGGATCTTAATGCTGTTCTTGCCAATATGTAAACTATGATCTCAGCATGAAGATACGAGACAGTGGTGAAATTTAAGGTGTATTATCACTGCTGGCATCTTAACATGAGGCTCTGTTGACGCAGAAGTCCCGGACACAGCACACAGACCAATATGATCAGGCTTGTGCCAAAGTTTATTGCGCAGATAGCTCAGTATATATATGCACTCTACTTGTCTATCATTAACACACACAAGTCTAATTGGATACATGTATTATTCACACGGCTAAATACCAAATAGGATTCACTCAGTAACAGCTTAATGATTGGTTAACTATTACAGCATATGCTTCAAGGTTACAGTTAACATTCCTCCTCTGCGTATCTCTCTCAGTAGTTTTCTGTGCTAACTTTTCCCAAGGCTTCTGCACGTACATGAACTTTAGTAACCCTCAGGCGAGGCCTCAGTGCCTGTGGGTCACTACCTTACAATTGTCAAGCAATTGTCTGGATTGCTCACATGCCCATTCACAGTCAAATAGCTCTCCACAAATCCCTCTTTTTGTTTTTGAGCAATCCAGATCCGATTCACAGCACGAGATAGCATACTGACAATACACTTCCATAAACAACAAAGGATTAAAACAATAATAATCAATACCATTAAAACTGTTAAACCTTGTTTGATTAGTACTCCTAGCCAACCACCAATACCCCAAACCCTGAAATAATCTCTGAAACCAATCCCAATCCGAGAGCACTTATAACTTTCTATGTATAGATTCAGAATGCTCAGAAAGATTCATACAGCACATTCCTTCAAAATCTTCACATCCGTGACCTTGGGCTAGTAGTAAAAAATCAATTGCTGCTCTATTTTGCAGAGTAGCATGCCTTATACTATCTACATCTAATAAAAGATTACTTAAAGCTTCAGAAGTAGCATTAGTTTGTTTTGCAAGCCAACAACCTAGTCTATTTAAAGTAGTTAGTGTGTGAGCAATCCCAACTGAGAGGTCTATTCCAAAATTCTATGTGATCATTACAAAAACTACTAAAAGCATGTGAACTTTTTTTTACACGATAATTGCTTTTACGTCTGATTTGCAAAATTTGTGATTGATTTGGCATTAATAGGGTCAGTCATGCTAAACTACATGGTCCTCCTTTTATGTGAGAAGGGATCCCTGGCCAGACACGATCCCCACAAACCAAAAAGTGACCACTAGGCAAGCTAATAGGTTGGTTAGTAGCTTTAGATATGTTGCTGGAGGTATAATCACACCAAGAGCTATGGTTAGCATACACCGGCAGGGTGGCATTAACCCACCAAGCTCGTGACTGATTCCTCCCAACATAATTGAAATATAGACAATAGTCCATTTTTACAGACCCTAATAATTCCAATTCTTGTGGTTCCAATGAACTCTTTGGCAGGTAAGGTATCCAGCCATCCCAGGCATCTACCTTTCCCGTGCCTTGTGCAACAGCCTGCTGAGCCGTTGGAACAGACCAATTATCTATGGGCACAGCCACCAAACAAGTGGTGAATGGATTTTCTGGGGTACAGTTAAAATCCACATGATGATTATCAAAGTGGCTGATCCGACTGGTCCATATGTTCTTTCCATGGCCTCACCCACCGACTCGGGACCCATCGTGGTCCTTCACCTGTCGAAACACAAACATATCCTCTGCCAGTCATTTTTACCTCTACTGCGCCTTTCCATTCTCCTGTTCGCAAATCTTTAAACTGAACTTTTGCTGCCTCAACCTTTTGCACCTTTGATTGTAATGATGTATGATGGATTACAATTGGTGGAGATTCTCGGTTCCCTGTTAAACGCAGATAATTTTATACGTACAGAGCTTTTGCAAGACGTTCAAATGGCATCTGTTCTCCCTCTTTTTGTTTTTGCAAAAGCGATTTCAGGGTAGCATGAGCTCGCTCAACAATGGCTTGACCTGTGGGAGAGTGTGGAATACCAGTGACTCTACGGATTCCCCACAGATTACAAAAATGTGCAAATGAATGTGACACATATGCCGGTGCATTGTCTGTTTTGATTTCTAAAGGAATGCCTAATGCAGCAATAGCAGCATGCATGTGTTTAATAACATGTTTAGCAGACTCACCAGTTTGAGCTGTGGCCCACATAGCATGAGAAAAGGTGTCAATGCTGACATGCACATATTTTAAACGGCCAAACTCAGCAATGTGTGTGACATCCATTTGCCATAGTTGTAAGGCAGCCAATCCTCTAGGATTGACCCCTAAGCCTAGACCAAAACCAATTTTTTGGCAGGAAGCACAAGACTGTACAATGCCTCGAGTGTCAGTAATAGGCAAGTTAAATTGCCAAGCTAACACCCTCGCTGATTGATGGAAAAAATCATGTGAGAGACGTGCCTGTTCAAACAAATTAATTGCATGATTTGTCCATGTTGCAGCAACAAGTTGGTCTGCATTGTTGTTACCGATAGACAGACCATATAGGAACTGATGGCTACGAATGTGTGTGATAAAATATGGTGTTAGCCGCTGGTTTGACGAATGTAGCAACTGCATTAAAAGCATATACAAGGTAGCGTTTTTCACAGTTTTAACCATCACTCGCTCAAGGTGTTGCACTGTCCCAACAACATAGAGAGAATCTGACACAATGTTTAACGGTGTTTCTGGCCATTGCTGGAAAACCCATAATACTGCTCTTAACTCCAGTGTTTGTAGAGAATCACCAAGATGACCCTGCAAAATATAATGTTTCCACTGGCTGTCTGTGTACCAAGTGGCAGCAGCTCGTTTAGATTTTCGCCCAGCATCAGTAAAAACTGTAAGCCCTTCTCCTGGGGTTTCAGACCTGACTGGAATTTCTTCAAAAGTCTGGTCCTGTAAGATAGGTAAAAATTTTGTTGGAGGATAAGCGTTACTAAGTGTGCCTGGATATTCAGCAAGTGCAATTTGGAATGTCTCTGAAGTAGTCAGCAACCAGTTAAGATAATCCTGTACAATGGGAATGTAAATAACATCTGGTTCCCCACCCCCCATATCTATGATTCTTTTTCTGCCTTTTATTATCATGTTGGCAAAGAGTTCAATGCGGGTGCAGATGGTGTTTTTCGGCTGGAAGGATAAAAAGATCCACTCCAGTATTTTAAGGTCGTTATCATTTTGCTGTATAATGAGACCAAGTAAATGTTTTCTTTGAGCTGAGGAATTGACAATTAACAGGCGCAAAGGTAATCCTGTTATTTGTCTTTGCACTGTAGCTGTTAAAATTTTGTCTGTTACCTTTTCTAATGCTAATTTTTGTTCAGGTGTTAACTGTCTGCGGCTATTAGCATTAACAGAGGTGCCTAACAAAGACATTAAAGGAGCTAAATCATCATTTGTGATTCCTGCAATTGATCTCACCCATTGTATGTTTCCCATGAGTTTTTGTGCATCAGTAAGAGTGTTAATTTCAGTGTGCAGTTTGATTTTTTGGGGACGTACGGTACTACCCGTGATTGTCCAACCTAAATATTGCCAAGGGCATTGCCGCTGTACTTTTTCTGGGGCTATGTGTAAATTTTTTGATCCCAGAGTGTGTTGCAGTTCCTGCAAAATTTCAGTGACATCAAGTTTTTCTCCTGCTATGAGAATGTCATCCATATAATGGTACACTAAAAGGGATTGATGAGTCTGTCTAAAGGGTTGCAAAGCCCAGGCAACAAAAGTGTGACACAGAGTTGGTGAATTTTTCATACCCTGAGGCAAAACTACCCATTGGTACCGTTTTGCAGGTTCCTGCTTGTTTATAGCTGGCACAGTAAAAGCGAATTTTTCTGCGTCGTCAGGGTGTAATGGTATTGTAAAAAAACAGTCTTTCGAGTCAATAATTAATAAATCCCAATGTTCAGGAAGCATTACAGGAGAGGGTAATCCTGGTTGTAAGGCTCCCATGTCTTGCATTACGGCGTTTACGGCTCGCAAATCATGGAGCAAACGCCATTTTCCTGATTTTTTGGGAACTGTAAAAATAGGAGTATTCCATGGGCTCGTAGATGGCGTTATATGTCCTGCATCCAATTGCTCTTGTACTAAATTCTGTACGATTTGCAGCCGTTCCTGCTTTAGCGGCCATTGGTCCACCCACACAGGAGTGGTGGTGGTCCATGTGAGTTTCAAAATAGGCTGCTCTACCATGGCCGCTGCTAAAAATTTGTAGTTATGAGACGTGCTCCCATTTGTGACAGGACATCTCGACCGATTAGTGCTACTGGTAAGTGCATTACATATGGGCGAGTTGTCACCACGGTGCCATCAGTAAAAACAAAAGAAACTGGAGTTGAACTGATCATGGTTTGCTGAGTTCCCCCCACCCCGATCACGCTAGTGTGTGCCGGTAATAGTGGCCAATTTGCTGGCCATCTGACAGCCGGGATGATAGTAACATCCGCCCCTGTATCAATTAACATAGAAAGGGTTATTGATTGTCCGTTTTGATGGGTGATAATTATCTTTTCCTCAGGTTTCCCCTTTGCTATGTCAATTGCCAACATAATCTCCAGGGTACCTGTTGATCCAAATCCTCCTTGTCCCCTTTCACGAGTCTGGGCTTTTGGCACACAGGCTTGAAATGGTATTAATTGAGCAATTTTTGACTTTGCCGGTATGGTAAGAGGCGGGGTCAAGGTATATAACATGATTTTTATGACGCCGTGATAGTCCGAATCAATAAGTCCTGGCACCACAAATATACCTTTTCTAGAAACAGATGACCGACCAATAAGCAATGCACTTAATCCATGCCCTAACGGTCCCTTCTGGTCAGAATCAATTACTACGACTTCCGTGGAAGTCAGAGTAATGTCTACTGCTGTTGCCAGGTCCACTCCTGCGCTGCCGACTGTGGCGGCTGTGCAGCGGTCCAAGCACCCTGCATTTGTGTCGTCACGCGCGGGTGAATCGCGCTCGACTCCTTGTTTCCCGAGTTTTTGCACTCATCGGTATTGAAATAACTTCTCTTACAATGTATGCACCATTTCCTTGCCCGTGCAGTAGTTTGTCCGATCAGATTTGGATTAGGTGGACTCTTACAATTCCTTCTAAGATGACCTTGTTTCCCGCAATTAAAGCATTTTCCTACCCTTGGTTTTACAGCAGCTCCCACAGCTGCAGCCATTACAGTAGCTTTTTCTTGTTCGAGCATACGTTCAGCTGCCTCCAACAGATGTGCCGCATTTGACCCTCTTGGCAAATGACTGAGTGCCCTTTTCGTTTTCTCATTAGCATTATCAAATGCAAGCATATCCAAAAACTTAGTTTTCATGATTTCATCTAAATCAGGATGCACCATTATAGCGACGTGCAAGCGATCGATAAATTTGCTGTATGGCTCTGTAGGTCCCTGCTGCACAGATGTAAATGCAGGCCGAACCTTATCATCAGGTATGCTAAGGAGGGCTTTAAAGGCTAAATCTTGACTCAATTGCAAGACTTCATGGGCAAATCGCACTTGCAAATCAAGCCTCACAAATGGTCCCGCTCCCATTAACATTTGCGCTTGCACCCCGCATAATGGATCCCCCTGTTGTCGCGGTATTGCGGCAGCTCTATCACAAGCAGTTTGCCAGTTTTGATAAAAGTGCAACTGTTGTGATGGAGAAAGTAACATTTGTGCAACCATTCGAGAATCATACGGAGTGAACAAATGAGAAGAAAAAATATGCTGTCACAGCGATTGCGAGTACGGCGACTTCAAGCCATACTGTGAAACAGCACTTTTAACTTCTTTTAAAATTTTCCAGTCTAACGCTTCCCACACGTATCCCCCATTATCAGCTACAACTGGAAAAGCCATAGGCAATAATTGCCCCTCAACCAATGCATCACGAATTACCCCTCTCCACCTCACGGATGGGTTCCCAAGGCCCCCCAGACTGCCCCCCGCCCCAACCCCGATCCCTGCCGACGGCACTGGCGGCGCAAGGGGAGGGGGGGGTTAAAACCGGGAAAGTTAGGCGGGCCGTCAGGCGGAGAAGGCGTCGACTTTTCCTGCACTTTGTCCAGCCACACTTCTAAGGCCTCCAATTTTTCCAACAACTCGTGTAGCTGGACTTCTTTAAGTCCGTTGTCGTGGTCGTCGATCCGCTCGCAACGAGATGGCGGATCTGATGGTGGTAAAGGTGGAAAAAGCTGCGATGGTCTCACCGGTGACGGATCCCGTGAAGCGGCCGCAGAGGCCGTGGATCTCTGCTGCGAAGACTGCAAGTCTTTGCTGGAAGATGAAAGTGGCGGCGGCAACGAATCAGCTACTTGTGTAGATGTCTCTGCGCTGGTTTGAGTCGGAGCCGAGTGACCCGATATTCCCCGGTCCCCTGCAGCTGTACGTCTTGGCGTTACAGCGGGTATGAGAGGCCCCGTAAAAAGCATGCTAGTAGCCGATCCCGACTCCCCCGTCGGAGTCAGCGCTGCAAACGCAGACGCCGCAGCTTTTTGCTCTGCTTGCATGTCTTTCAGAGAGTCAACAACCAATCTCCACACAGTGGGGTATTTGCTTGCCTCCTTGGACCCATTACTTATCTCTTCCCACAGCACTGCCCCAGTTTTCTCCCAAGTTGCGATTTGAAAGGCAGCATCCGCTGAGGGGATCAACTCTTTTCCCTTTGCCCAGTGTAGCAAAGCTCTCAAGGCAGGCTCGTTATAATTCGCTCCTCTCACAGAAAGGATGTGTTGGAGGAGTTTCACCACTGCTGACTCTTCCCTGGACAGTGTAGACCCCATCTCCTCCCCGGCCGCTCACCTGATCAGGGCGAGATTCCCAAACTTTTTGCGCTAGCGACTTCCGAGTGCCGGGGCAGCACCCGATATCGACCGGCTTCTGCCCCCTCCTTCCTGTCGGTCTCTTCGGTTTTATCCAACGCCGATCTGAGGGTCCCTGTTCGGGCGCCACTTGTTGACGCGGAAGTCCCAGACACAGCACACAGACCAATATGATCAGGCTTATGCCAAAGTTTATTGCGCAGATAGCTCAGTATATATAGGCACTCTACTTGTCTATCATTAACACACACAAGTCTAATTGGATACATGTATTATTCACACGGCTAAATACCAAATAGGATTCACTCAGTAACAGCTTAATGATTGGTTAACTATTACAGCATATGCTTCAAGGTTACAGTTAACATTCCTCCTCTGCGTATCTCTCTCAGTAGTTTTCCGTGCTAACTTTTCCCAAGGCTTCTGCACGTACACGAACTTTAGTAACCCCCACGCGAGGCCTCAGTGCCTGTGGGTCACTACCTTACAATTGTCAAGCAATTGTCTGGATTGCTCACATGCCCATTCACAGTCAAATAGCTCTCCACAGGGCTCCCCACAGTCATTTCTTAACCTGACAACCATCCTCAAGGACAGGAAGACTAGAAAATAGAGATTAAGTGTTTTTCTGATCTTCTTACTTAAGCAATTTGTAAGCAGCAAGTAACATAGCAAGAAATAAAGTATTTTGAACCAGCTATTTTGATACCTTTGCAGAGACTTGGTTTAAAATCACCAGAAGTAAAAAAATATTTTTCACAAAGAATACATTGTATGGTGTGTGTTATGGTTTAAGCCCAGCTGGTAACTTAGAACCACGCAGCTGCTTGCTCACTCACCCCCACCCCTTCTTCCTCCCCCTGCTCCCAGGGGGATGGGGAGGAAAATTGAAAGAATGCAACTCCCATGGGCTGAGATAAGAACAGTCCAGTAACTAAGTTATAACACAAAACTCCTACTGCTACCACCAATAATAATAACAATAAGGGGAATAACAAGGGAATAGAATACAAATGCTCACCACCCGCCAACAGATATCCAACCCGACGCAAGCAGTGACCTGGGCCTTCCGGGTAACTCCCCCCAATTTATATACTGGGCATGATGTGCTGTGGTATGGAATACCCCTTTAGCTAGTTTGGGTCAGTTTGTCTCTGCTTCCTCTTGGCTTCCCCTCCTCCCTGGCAGAGCACAAGACTGAGAAAGTCCTTGGTCAGAGTAAACATTACTTAGCAACAACTAAAAACATCAGTGTTATCAGCATTGTTCCCAGGCTGAAAGTCAAAAACACAACACTGCACCAGCTACTAAGAAGGGGAAAAATAACTGCTATAGCTGAACCCAGGACAAACTGCCTGAAAACGTTGTGTAAATCACCATGAAATGCTTGGGGATCCTGGTGGGTGTAAAGCACTAGAGACATTGTCATTTCATATTTAATTCAGCAGTATTTGTATTTTAAATCCAGACATTTTAAATCCAAAGGCTAGGCAGATTTGCCAGGTTAATAACTGGTTAGAACAGTGGTGTCATAGAGAGGGGTTTGGGTATTTAGAACATGGGACTCAATTTGGGGGAAGGACTTGGAGGTGTTGGTTGATGAAACACTGAGCATGTGCTGGCAGTGTGTGCTCACAGCCCAGAAAGCCAACCATATCCGGGGCTGCATCAAAAGGAGCGTGACCAGCAGGTCAAGGGAGGTGATCCTGCCCCTCTACTCTGCTCTCGTGAGACCTCACTTGGAGTATTGTGTGCAGTTCTGGTGTCCTCAACATAAAAGGTACATGGAGCTGTTGGAACAAGTCCAGGGGAGGGCCACGAGGATGATCAGGGGACTGGAGCACCTCCCGTATGAAGATAGGCTGAGAAAGTTGGGGCTGTTCAGCCTGGAGAAGAGAAGGCTGCGTGGAGACCTCATAGCAGCCTTCCAGTATCTGAAGGGGGCCTATAGGGATGCTGGGGAGGGACTCTTTGTTAGGGACTGTAGGGATAGGACAAAGGGTAACGGGTTCAAACTTAAACAGGGGAAGTTTAGATTGGATATGAGGAAGAAATTCTTTACTGTAAGGGTGGTGAAGCACTGGAATGGGTTGCCCAGGGAAGTTGTGAATGCTCCATCCCTGGTGGTGTTCAAGGCCAGGTTCGACAGAGCCTTGTGTGACATGGTTTAGTGGGAGGTGTCCCTGCCCATGGCAGGGGCGTTGGAACAGGAAGGTCCTAAGTTCCTTTCCAACCCTAACTATTCTATGATTCCATGATCAATGCGTATTACAATTCATTACTATGAAGTACAATGAAACAAGAACCTTAGCCCAGGTCCCAAATCCGATAAATGTTAGAATAGCAATTACTGGGTGTGAGGAAGGTATGATATGCTGATACTCTGAGATCAAGCGCAACAACTCCAAGAGCAGTTCGGGCAGGCAAGTGGGATGGTAAGCACTCACCTCATGACCAGGTCCCGGTCTGGGAGCTCTTCTCTGGCTGCCCCAGCGGCGGCCAGCGTAGGCACCCAGACAGAGTCTATGAGACGGGAGTTTGCAGCAAAGACCTCGGAGAGGAGGAAGTGCTTCAACAGGTCTCTTGAGGCAAGGATGCACAATGGGCAGGGCTGCACTTGGTGCACCCTGGGGAAGGTCCTCCTGCAGCAGGTGGCTGAGCTGCGGGAGACTGTGGGTAAGCTACAAGATGTCAGGTAAGCAGGTAAGCTGAGAGGAAGCTGGAATACTTGCCCTGGGGCCCAAATTGTGCAGGGGCCTCAAGCATCCATCATAGCACATACAGGAAAGAAGGAGGGCACTAACCCAGGAAGCTAGGAACTAGTAACAAAAAAAAAAAAAAAAAAAAAAAAAAAAAAAAAAAAAAAAACAACAAACAAAGGAGGAAGAGGACAATTAAAAGCAAGGGGCTTCCTCCTAAATCTGAGGAACCTACCCAGAACCGCTTTGCAGTTCTGCAGTGGGCTAATGAGAAAACACACACCTCACCAACAACCGGTAAACAACCGTCTGATGCACTGGTAAAGAGGATCACTACTGGCATCACCAGGAAAAAGCGGTGGGTCATAGTAGTAGGGGACTCTACTTTGAAACGCGCGGAGGCACCCATCTGTCGGCCTGACCCAGTCTCAAGGGAGGTGTGTTGCCTACCAGGGGCTCGGATCAAGAATGTTGCTTGCAGAGAGGCTGCCTCGTCTAGTAAATACCACTATTACCAAATTCCAGTCGTCCATGTGGGTGCTAGCGATATAGATAGCAGTAGCTCGGAGAATATTAAGGAGGACTACAGAGCCCTGGGAGAGGTGGTTAGGGGCCCTGGAGCTCAGATCGTCTTTTCATCAATTCTCCAGGATAAAGGGGAGGACCTTAAGGCTTGGTGGATTTGGCAGATTAATAAATGGTTAGAATGGTGGTGCCATAGTCAGGGGTTTGGGTAGTAAGAACATGGGAGTCAATTTGGGAGACCAGGTCTACTGGAGGCTGGTGGAGCTGGTCTGACAAAGAAGGGGAAGAGTGTTTTGGTAGGAGGTTTGCCAGACTGGTCAAGGATGCTTTAAACTAGATGTGTTGGAGGAGGGGGGCATCATTCCATCCCAACACACCCAGTCAGTTGCCAGCACCTATAATAAATGCGCAGAGTGATGTAGAGATATTTCAGCCTCTCCAGGCAACGAGACAGCTTCATTTGGAGCACGGCTCAGATGCCACTATAAAACGCCCGTAGTATGGGGAACAAACGAGGAATTGGAGATGTGTGCACATCTACGGGGATATGACATAACTGGTATCACAAAAACATGGTGGGATGGTTCCTATGACTGGTGTGTTGGAATGGAAGGTCACAGGCTCTTTAGAAAAGACAGGCCTGGCAGATGGGGAGGGGGAGTTGCTGTTTATGTCAGTGATAGACTGGAGAGTATGGAACTCTGTCTGGGGACGAGTGATGAGTTAACAGAGAGGTCAGGGTCAGAGGGAGAACAGCTACGGGGGACATTACTGTAGGGATCTGTTACAGACCTCCTGATCAAGAGGACTCTGTGGATGAAACGCTCTATAGACAGATAGGAACAGCCTCACGCTCCCAGGCCCTTGTCCTCATGAGAGACTTCAACCATCCTGATATCTGTTGGAGGGGTGGTACAGCCCGGCACAAGCAATCCAGGAGGTTCCTCATTTGTGTGAAAGCCAACATCCTCCTGCAAGTAATAGAGGAGCTGACAAGGAGAGGTGCCGTGCTGGACCTCATGCATGTGATGCTCCAGGGCAGCCTTGGCTGTAGTGATCGTGAGTTGGTAGATTTCGAGAACCTCAGGACAGTGAGAAGAGCGTGCAGCAAGCTCACTGCCCTGGACTTGAAGAGAGCAGACTTTGGCCTCTTCAGGAACATGCTTAGTAAGGTTCCATGGGATACAGCGCTAGAGGGCAGGGGGGCGCCCAAGACTGTTGGTTGATATTCAAGGATCACCTGCTGCAAGCTCAGGAGTGTTGCTTGCCGACTATAAGGAAGTGCAGCAGGAGGGCCAGGAAACCTTCATGGATGGATAAGGACCTGCTGAGGAAACTTTGAGAGGAAAAAAGAGGCTTATAAAAGGTGGAAGCAAGGACAGGCGGCCTGGGAAGAATTCACGGATGTTGTCCAAGAAGCTAGGTACAAGGTTAGGAAAGCTAAGGCCCACTTAGAATTAAACTTGGCAAGGGATGTGAAAAATAACAGGAAGAGGTTCTATAGGTACGTAGCAAATAAAAGACAGACTAGGGACAATGTGGGCAGTCTCCAGAAGCCATCAGGAGAGCTGTGTACCCTGGATTTCTTGAAGGCTGAGGTTCTTAATGACTTCTTTGCCTCAGTCTGTTCCAGGTCCGTAGGATTCCCATGTACAAGACTGGACACCAAACATAATGTAAACAACCAAAAGCTCTAGTCTATTTGTTGAGGTATTAATGCGAAGGAAATATATATGTATATTAATGCGAAGCAGATTACATACATACCAATCCCTGGTTGAATGGGATACTGCCGAGCAGGAGAAGGAGATGGAACATGGTGCCCGGTCAGAGGGGTGGTAGGCATTGTGTCGTCAGGGCGTCCCCCGAATCAAGATGCACATCTGGCCTTCTCACCCGTCCGTCCCTGCACCGGTCCTTATATCCCCCCTCGGGTTGGAGTAGAAAATTACCAGTTGCAACATCAGTGCACACGTGGCCAGCGTGTGAGCAGATGTTTACCGGTATAAGACTACCTTTTGCTAACAGCGGTGTTAACTCCCCCATTTTCAAGGTTATGTTCCCACAACCTGTGCCAAACAGTACTTTTCTATTTTTGTGTGTTTCACCACAGACAATTATCTATTGTCACTGACATATGCCACCCCATGGTCTGTGGTTGGAACACACCAATATTTTACCATTCATACTACAGTTTTATATAATATACAGTCTGTAAGGGAACGGATTAGCGCTAAAAGGCAAGGAACACAGCATAAAATACATAAAGACCCATTACCTATTACCACTAATAATATGACAGATTTACGCATCCATTCCCATCCCCATGTCTGTCCCTGACTGGGGTTCCACCCGGTGTTTTCTGCTAGGTGGCTAGTGAGGGTCTTTAACTTTTGTATTTACGCATATACTGAACTGGAGTAGTCACTTAAATTCATGCAACATAACCCGTCAAAGTCTTCACACCCATGTTTATGTGCTAAAAGCAAAAAATCAATTCCTGCCCTTTTTTGTTTTGCACGATCAAGGTGGCGAGCACTTTGACTTTGACTCTTTGAAAATTGGTAACAAGTCTCCAGATGACATGGAAGAAAAGCAAAGCAAAGCGGTGATGTCCAGGCTCCAAAGACAAGATCTCACCAATGCATTGGCCAGGCATACTGGGAGTCTTGAGAATCTGGAGATAGATGCTGTTACTTTCAAAGATACAGTCCTTGGCTATTCTTATCCCCTTCTCTGCTTAAGGAATCTTAAATCACACAAGAGCAGCTTCTTGACATTAGCCTTTGAGAATAGAAGATTCAAATACAATAGTTATTTATTATGTTATTATTACTTATAATAGTTACTTATGCTAACTTTTGCTTTTTTTACTGTGAAGATGATGAAACCTGCTTTAGATGACCCTGCTTGAGCAGGGGATTTGGACTAGATCATCTCTTGTGCCAACCGCAGGCTGCTTGGCCTGCCCGCCCCTCCTGGATGGCCCTCTTATAACAGAGGAGGCCATCTGTTACATCAAGGTCTGGTATGGCATGTGTCCCCACCGCTCAACACCTGCTGGGTTGCAGCCAGCAGCGGTGCTAAAGGTTCTTCTTGGTGGCAAACACAGAGGCCAACCCAGTCTTGCCCTTCGCTATGGTAGGAGGCATTTGGCCAGCCTCAGTCTTTGCACCTCGTTGTCAATGAAGAGTTTCACCTGCTTCATCCAGTAACAAGTCTCTACTAGGGCAAAGCACACACAGATTTACATTAGCAGTATAACTACTACAGGGTGCAGCAGTGTGTTGAAGATGCTGGTGGCAGTGAGGGACCAGCCAAAGAAAATTTCCCACCAGTGGGGTTCTCCCACCCTCTTAATTTGCTCCATTACCTGCTTTATAACACTACCATTGTATTAGAATCTTTCTAGCTTCTGCCTTAGCATTTTCTAGCAGCTGCTGCAAATTTGCATGCTCTAACATCTGTTTTACAAGTGACAAATCCATACAATACAAGGTATAGTTTCTTCTTAGCAACTGGCAGGTAAATACAGGTGGTTTATACACAAAATGACAGCCTCTAATAATAGCTACGTTGCAAGTACACATATCCGAGTCGGTAAACATGGTCTGGTTATAAACTTCATTGACTTACACCTACTTACAGCAGAATTAGCTATGATGATTGCTAAGTAAGCCCGAAAAGTATTGACTGGAGAGGGCTCCGTGCCTACAGCGCTCATCATAGTACTTGCAGTTTGATGTAGACTTTTCAGTTGCACCCAAGTGACGTTTTACAAGTCATTCCTTTTTCTCTTCCTCTGTCTCATTCTGCTTGGGATCTTCACAGTCAGCTCCTGCATCTGAGGCACCGGGTTCTTCAACTTGTCTGTCCAGCTCATGGTATGGCTTGACAAACTTTGCAGGCAGCCACTGCAGACCTGTAGGTAGGAGGACACAAACATACCCCCTTCCCCAGGTTATCACTTCCACTGGCCCTTCCCATTTCTGCGGGCCCAAAGGATCACGATACCACATTCAACTTTAAGCCACTAGATTTTACACACATGGCAAATGAGGATTGAGCTGTTGACTGAGAGTCAGGGCAAGACCTGACAATTTGCTTTGCTTGAGAAGAAGACAGGTTAAACTGTCTGTTTAAAACAGAGGCATTCTGATGAAAAAAGGAATGTGAAGTAAACTGCACAGTGTTAAGAGTGAAGGAGTTTGCTATGTCATTACCTGCAGTTAAAGGGCCAGGGAGGTTGGAATGTGACCTATTATGACCAATAAAAACAGAATAATTAATGCAGCAGCCAATGGAGAAGCCCTGCAAGCCTTCGCACCGACATCCCAACATGCCCCAACTGTCCTGGGTTCAGCAATAGCAGTCATTTTTCTCATTTATCAGGCATTTATCAGATGTGGGGCTTGGGCTAAGGTTCCTGTTTCATTGTACTTTATGGTAATGACTTGTAATACGGGCGAGCTCCGGAAGCAGGGGGGGATGGATGTGGCCGTGGACTTGTACCTGGCTGTCCGGCTGCTCTTCGCCGTCCTGTCCCTCGTCCTCACCTCTGCCTTCGTGAGGCTGTGGGGAGCCGAGGGGGGGTGGCCCCGGGAACCGCCGGGGATCAAACCGGCCCGGGAGCACGGCCCCGGGGACCAGGAGGCCAGGAAGAAGGCGGCAGAGGAGCTGAGCCCCGCCGCCGAGCCCAGCCCAACATCTGATAAATGCTAAGATAGCGAATAGCGGCAGTAAGTGAGGTACAACAGGCTGAAACCGTGAACTCAAGAGAATCATGAGCAACAACGCTGAGAACCAATAAATCAGCATTGTGACGAGTGACTATTAATCCTGTCATTATCTCAACCCTTTGTGCCCCACGTTGGGCGCCAAAAAAGAATTGTCGTGGTTTAAGCCTCTAAGCCTCTCATGCAGTTTGCTCACTCACTTTAACCCATGACACTAGCCAAAGGGGTATTCCATACCACAGCAGGTCATGCCCAGTATATAAACTGAGGGCAGTTATCCGGAAGGGCTACATCACTGCTCAGGTCAGGCTGGGTATCGGTTGGCGGGTGGTGAGTGGTTGTATTCTCTTCCCTTGTTATTTCCCTTATCATTATTATTATTGGTAGCAGCAGTGGTTTGTGTTATACCTTAGTTACTGGACTGTTCTTATCTCAGCCCGTGGGAGTTACATTCTTTCAGTTCTCTTCCCCATCCCTCCGTGAGCGGGGGGAGGAAGGGGGGGCGGGAGTGAGCGAGCGGCTGCGTGGTTCTGAGTTGCCAGCTGGGCTTAAACCACGATACCCAAGAATCAAAGCATATCACATAGTTAAGTGCTGGATGCTCCAGAAGAGACTAGGGTCATTAAACAAATAATGCTAATTTTCCGGCTGTTATCAGGACGGGAAAATTTTCTAAAGCCTAATCCACATCTAAATTTTATCTCAGTCACCCTAGACTTTGAACAGAGCAGTCAAACAAGCAGTACTGTTGAAGACCAAAACCAGCAGAACATGATGATATTGCATAAAGATGACAATGCAAGAAAGGCTTGGAACAGCAAAATTGCTTAAGGAAAAAGAGAAGTATGATAACAGACAGAAGTCACAGGGAGGAAAGAAAAAAATCAGTCCTGAGAGACATTTTGATAGCAGAGGAACACCCTCACAACACAGGATCAGTTTTTAGGGATAGAATAAGAGACAGAACTAGTTCTTTCTTCAACACTACTTTCTGAAAGCAGGAAACAAACATCTTAAGAAATCAGCTCAAAACCACGTTTTCAAGACTGCATACTCTCTCAAAAATATTTATGCATGTATGCAGAGAAATACCTTAAGTTCTGACTTCGTTTTACAAAATGGTATGTCTTAGGATTTTGGAGAGTTTTCCATTAAAGAGTCAATATTTTAATTAAAAAAATACAAGAACTACTAAGTCCTTGACCAGAGAAAAATCTTAAACCTTTATATAGAATGAACAAAACTACATGAAATTTTTCCTCTCAAGTCTATCTTTTGATCTACTGCAATTTTCTTGCAAAGTTATTTCAACTGCAATGCACAGAAGCCCAAGGCCTTTTCTGCTTAGTTTAGATTTGTATCTCCATTTTGCAGTGCTTCCTCTTTGATCACTAACAAATCCTCCTTGACAATGTCCATTTCTGATCTTGGTCTTCTCCCCTTTAGCATAGAGAAATCTTTACGTGGAAATTATCTGACCATTTCTCAAGTGACCAACTCAATGACTTACGGTTCCTTGTTAGTTCTCCATGTTAGCTGTCTGCCCGGAGAGGAGGATGAAGAAAAAAAAAAAAAAAAAAAAACAAAACAAAAAACCCCCCCCCACCACAAAAAAAAAAAAAAAAAAAAAAAAAAACAACCAAAAAAAAACCCCAAAAAACAAACTTAAAACTAGTTAGCTGCTATTTTAAAATAAACATTTTAATACATGATAAAGGAAAAAGGTACAATAAACATAATGATCATTCCTACAGCCCAAGTGAAATCTATTAAGTCGTAGATTCCTAAACCAAGTTTAAGATTAAAAAGAAAAAAATCCCACCAACATTTATCCTTATTTGGCACTCTGACTCCTTAGGGCCACTAATAAATTAGAAATTGCTTTTACTTTTCTATTATGATTTATGTCATCATCCAAATCAGAAATTGTGGTATTACCACAACATGCTTTCCACATACTTGCATTAGAATGGCATCAATGCTTGAATTAAGTCTACTTGTCACTGAACGCATCTTAATAATTGAAAAGACACTATAATTAGTTGATCAGAAAATTATATTGAAGTCATTTTAGAACTGTTAATTCAAATTGTAATGTATCAAAATGGCAACACAAGTTCCACACTCCATGCAGGTGGGCTGAAATAGTTTTGGCACTGTAATATGAACTAATAATGGCGTGGTACAGCAATCACATTAGAGTCTGTTCTCTCTTTAAATCCCTCTGGCATGATAATTCTGCATCATAATAGCATTACGACACAGTTGCAGCATAGACTCCCTTAAAGTGGGATGGAACAATTTTCCTATACCACAATACTACAAGTTAATATATGCACTGCACTAAACAGGATATTGAAAGAACAGTATGCAGCATGTTTAAACAAAAAACAACACATTTTGCAGCAGTACTAGTTTGGATGTCCAAGGAGGTTAAACATACAGCACTAAATATTGGACTACATAATCTTTAAAAGGACCCTTCCAACCCAAACCACTCTGTGATTCTGTGCAAATTATACCTCTGCTAAGAAATCCTCTTCTAGGAAATTCTCTTCCTCCAGAAAGCTGCCTAATCAATGACAGGAACAGACAGATTGCAAATCCAAAACAATTTCAAGATATTCTACATTTGCCTTGTCTAAAACTGTGGTCAACATTGCCCTGACAAAACCACAAAAGCAGCTGTATGAGGAGATTGTGATATAATACCTGATTTGAATCCACTTTACATTAATGCTTCGGTCCTCTTCGGACAGTGTCAGAAACCTCTGCTGATTAATACCTGCCATTTAAACTAGTCCAGTATCTATTAACACCTCCCCAGACTGAACTTGCTAGTTGACTCAGGCATATTCTCTCCATTCCTCTCAAGGTCTGCAGAATTCATTCATCTGCTAAGGTGAGGCTTGACAAAGTATTTAAAAGCTCTGTAAAATAGGGAAAATGAGTTTCTATTACCTGTATTCTGGGAGTTTCCATTCTGCCTAGCTGCTGTTGAGGCCAATAAAAAATTCTCCCAAGGTTAGGGTGGTTTTTCTCCTCCTTGCCATTACTTATCTAACACAATTTGAGCTGCCATTATTTCTTTGCACTGCAGCCTCCCTGCTGCAGACTTGAGAACCCATGAGTTAGCAAACAGTAGGAACAAGCTGTCCCAAAAGAGAAGACAAGCACGTCAGGAAGGCAGGCACAGGACAGTATCCTCACCAGCAAAGGGTACATACAGTCCATGGGAATCAGAAAGAAGAGCGGAGCAGGTCTGGCTGTTGCAGATTATCTTAAATTTTACCGAATCTTTCTATATTTTGTGTTGGTGAAACAGTTAGCGATAGGAACAACTTGATTTAAGAAGTTAGGGACCAGGTTAGGAAAGCTAAGGCCCACTTAGAATTAAACTTGGCTAGGGATGTTAAGGATAACAGGAAGGGATATTATAGGTACGTTGCAAATAAAAGACAGGTTAGGGACAACGTGGGTCCTCTCCAGAAGTTACCGGGAGAACTGGCTACCCTGGATTTAGAGAAGGCTGAGGTTCTTAATGACTACTTTGCCTCAGTCTTCACCGGCAAATGCTCTGACCACACCACCCAAGTCTTGGAAGGCAGACACGGGGACGGTGAGGGTGGGGACCCTGGGCCCACTGTAGCAGAAGATCTGGTTCGAGACCATCTTAGGAACCTGAATGTATACAAGTCCATGGGACCTGATGAAATCCATCCGAGGGTCCTGAAGGAGCGGGCAAATGAAGTTGCTAAGCCACTGTCCATCATATTTGAAAACTCATGGCAGTCAGGTGAAGTTCCCGACGACTGGAAACAGGGAAATATAACCCCCATTTTTAAGAAGGGGAAAATGGATAACCCGGGGAACTACAGACCAGTCAGTCTCACCTCTGTGCCTGGCAAAATCTTGGAGCGGGTTCTCCTGGAAGGCATGCTGAGGCACATGAAAACCAACAGGGTGCTTGGTGACAGCTAGCATGGCTTCACTAAGGGGAAATCCTGCCTGACCAATCTGGTGGCCTTCTATGAAGGGGCTACGGAACTGATGGACAGGGGCAGAGCAGGTGATGTCATCTACCTGGACTTGTGCAAAGCGTTCGACACTGTCTCCCATGACATCCTTCTCTCTAAGTTGGAGAGACATCAATTTGATAGGTGGACCACTCGGTGGATAAAGAACTGGCTGGATGGCCGCACGCAAAGAGTTGTGGTCAATGGCTCAATGTCCAGCTGGAGACCAGTAACGAGTGGTGTCCCTCAGGGATCGGTGTTGGGACCGGTCTCGTTCAACATCTTTGTGGGTGACATGGACAGTGGGATTGAGTGCGCCCTCAGCAAGTTTGCCGATGACACCAAGCTGGGGGGTTCGATTGATACATTGGAGGGAAGGAATGCCATCCAGAGGGACCTAGACACGCTTGTGAGGTGGGCTGATGCCAACCTGATGAAGTTTAACCATGCCAAGTGCAAGGTCCTACACCTGGGTCGGAGCAATCCCAGGTGCAGCAACAGGTTGGGCAGGGAAGAGATTCAGAGCAGCCCTGCGGAGAAGGACTTGGGGGTGTTGGTCGATGAAAAAATGAACATGAGCCGGCAGTGTGCGCTTGCAGCCCAGAAAGCCAACCGTAACCTGGGCTGCATCAAAAGGAGTGTGACCAGCAGGTCAAGGGAGGTGATCCTGCCCCTCTACTCTGCTCTCGTGAGACCTCACTTGGAGTATTGTGTGCAGTTCTGGTGTCCTCAACATAAAAAGGACATGGAACTGTTGGAACAAGACCAGAGGAGGGCCGCGAGGATGATCAGGGGACTGGAGCACCTCCTGTATGAAGATAGGCTGAGAAAATTGGGGTTGTTCAGCCTGGAGAAGAGAAGGCTGCGTGGAGACCTCATAGCAGCCTTCCAATACCTGAAGGGGGCCTATAGGGATGCTGGGGAGGGACTCTTCATTAGGGACTGTGGTGAGAGGACAAGGGGTAATGGGTTTAAACTTAAACAGGGGAAGTTTAGATTGGATCTGAGGAAGAAATTCTTTACTGTGAGGGTGGTGGGGCCCTGGAATGGGTTGCCCAGGGAAGTTGTGAATGCTTCATCCCTGGTGGCGTTCAAGGTGGGGTTGGACATAGCCTTGGATGGCGTGGTTTAGTGGGAGGTGTCCCTGCCCATGGCAGGGGGGTTGGAACTCGATGATCTTGAGGTCCTTTCCAACCCTAACTATTCTATGATTCTATGATTCTATGGCATGGTTTAGTGGGAGGCGTCCCTGCCCATGGCAGGGGGGTTGGAAGTAGATGTTCTTAAGGTCCTTTCCAACCCTAACTATTCCATGATTCTATGTTAGCATTTATTAACCAATCATATATGGGTTGCTGTGCTGCTTGAAGTCCTACGCTGCATTGCTTGAAGTCCCTATTCTCTGGAACATATTAACCTTAGTCCTTACTCTTTGGACCATAACCAGAGCACCTAGGGTCTACTGTATATAGTATGATTTATTTGAGAACCTGGCAAGATAAGATATCTAGCCGGCCAACTCGGCAGCAAAACATAATTAGGTTGTCCTTTAGGACACCATGTATCATAAGCCTCTTTGTCTTTTAAGCCTTGTCCCTCTCCACAGTAGAATCATAGAACAGTTAGGGCTGGAAAGGACCTTAAGATCGTCTAGTTCCAGCCCCTCTGCCATGGGTAAGGACATCTCCCACTAAACCATGTCACCCAAGGCTCTGTCTAACCTGGCCTTGAACACCACCAGAGATGGAGCATTCACAACTTCCATGGGCAACCCATTCCAGAGCCTCACCACCCTTACAGTAAAGAACTTCTTCCTTATATCCAAGAGATCCTACTTAGACTGGAGGTTCTGGGGAGAGGAGTTTGTATAAGCACTGCAAGTCAAGTCATCATCTATAATGTGACCTTAACACCAGAATTTTTTGCTATTGCAAATATAGACAGGACTACATTGCTCTGAACAGAACATATGACTCCAAGTATGACTTTTTCTGAAAAAGTCCAAAATTGGTCTTCCCAAGATAAGGCAAAAAAAAATTACAGTATCAGACAAATGCCATTAGCATTAGTTTTTTAGCTACTTTAACAGAGAAAATTATTAATAGACAGACACAAAGAACCAGGAGGCCTCAAAGAAAAAGTAAGAAAGACAATACTGACCACCACCAGGCAGCAGACAAACTGAACTAGCAGTACATTTCCTTGCATAAACAAACAAATAAACAAACAAACAAATTCCAGGGTTTAGGGATAATCTGAAGAATTGCAAAAAGGTAAGTCTGAGGGTATTTAGAGAGCTTCTCTTCACCACACAGTGAAAGCACTTGTGCTTCCTTAAAAATCCATGCAAGAAGAGCAAAACCAGCATTATGGTTTGATCTCTGAACTATCATCATTATACTCTCATTATAATACTAAAAAACACACTCACAGATCAAGACAACACTTGCCCAGGTGAAGACCCTTCCTCCGCACAAGCATGGTAACAGAAAATAATGACACAGCAGATATTATAATTATATGCAAATTACTAGCCAATCATTGTAACCAGGAGTGTACTACCTTGCAATTTTTGTATATAAATGTAACAATGAAGTCAGCATGTGGTGTGCTTGATTTGTGGAAATTCCACCTAGCACCCAGCGCTGCAATAAAGAAGTGCCTGCTTCTTAATGCTACACTGCTGTTAAGGAGTTTTATTCTCCCGACTTTTGGCGACGGTTTTTGGCGACCCAGATGGGACCTTGTGAATGAGACTGGAAGAGACTGAGTGCTGATCAAACTCCAGCCAGCACCAAGGAATTCTTGGGAAGGAACATTGCTCTCAACTCATAAAGCTCCTCACAACATTCCCTGGAGAAAAGGGTAAGGCACTTTCAGAATTTGGTTTGGAAAGCCTGCTGTAAGGCGCATCAAAAGCTACGCAGGGTTAGGGCTAAGAGGATACCCATTTGCATTTGGAAGCCTAGGCATCTGCCTGTAAGTCATAAGTGAAAGCTATTGCAGGGCTGGACTTTAGTTGGTTTGTTTTGGTAATTACCTTTTTGAGTATTTTGTCATAATGGCATCAGGATTTGTAAGATTTCTGGAAATCTGACAACGGATGAAAGGATACCAAAAACATTGGCGTTGGGATGTTTGTGATTTGCATGATGATTTATGTAAAAGCCAGATGATTGAATATTGCAACCATTGGTGGCCTTTGTATGTTTTGGAGGATCAGAAAAATGGCCAAAGAACGGAACTTTGATTTATAATATTATTTTGTGGTTAACGTTCTGTAGGAGAAGGTAAATGAAATGAAGTGCCATATGTAGATTTGTTCTTTTTTTTTGAGACAACAAATGGATTGGCAGAATGAATGCAAGTTAATCAGTCGAGATAATTTGGTGATGGCGTTAACTTTGGAAAATAAGAAAACAAAGAGTTGTTGTTCGGCTTGTGATATTGGAAAGAGGTATATTAAGTGTACAATACCAAGAGAGGATGAAATGGAATTAGAACTAGAAGTAGCACCCCCACAGGAGGGACAGAATTTCCTTCCTTCACATGTAAGGGAAGGAAGTGTTGAAGCAGAACCAGATAGTAGTGGAATGGGGGATGAAATAGAAGAAGTAGTAGTTCATACTCTGGTGTCTCGAAGAACTAGACAACAATCCCAATTGTTAGCCCCTTTGAGGCAGGGAGTAGGACAGAGCGGGCCAGTACATGTAAAGGTGCCATTTTCCATCATGGACTTGATGGTGTAGAAACAAGCAGCAGGGGTATACAGAGAAGATCCAGAGAGGGTAGGAAGAGTGGTAGAGACAATTATTAGAACTCAGGATCCTGATTGGAATGATCTAAAATAATATTGGATAATTTATTGGATAGTGCTAAGAAGCAGATGGTATCAAAGTTGCAAAAGCACAGGCAGAGGCAGCACATATGAATGAAACTCTCCCTGGAAATTTGGAGCAGAATTTTCCTTTGGGAGATCCCCAGTGGAATCCAAATAACATAGAACATAGAAGAAGGTTAAATCAATATAAAAAAATGGGTGCTGTATGGAGTAAAGCATGCAATGCCAAGAGCTTTAAATTAGTCTAAATTATATGAGGTAAAGCAAGATAATAATTAAACGCAGTCCTTCTGCGTTCCTGGAAGAATTAAAGGAGACTGCTAGAAAATATGCAAATTTAAAATTGGAAACTGAAGCAGAACAACAATTGGCTTTGATTTTTATGGGACAATTAGCACCCAGTTGTTGTGGTTTAAGCCCAGCCAGCAACTCAGAACCACGCAGCCGCTCGCTCACTCCCCCCCCTTATTCCCTCCCCACACACACACTCCCAGAGGGATGAGGAGGAGAATCAAAAGAATGTAAATCCCACGGGCTGAGGTAAGAACAGTCCAGTAACTAAGGTATAATACAAAACTACTACTACTACCACCACTAATCATAATAATAATAATAATGATAAGGGAAATAACAAGGGGAGAGAATACAATTGCTCACCACCCGCTGACCAACACCCAGACTGACCCAAGCAGCAATCTGGGCCTTCCGGGTAACTCCCCCTAGTTTATATACTGGGCATGACGTGCTGTGGTATGGACTACCCCTTTGGCTAGTTTGGGTCAGGTGTCCTGTCTCTGCTTCCTCCCGGCTTCCCCTCCTCCCTGGCAGAGCATGAGATGGGAAAGTCCTTGATCGGAGTAAACATTATTTAGCAACAACTGAAAACATCAGTGTTATCAGCATTGTTCCCAGGCTGAAAGTCAAAAACACAGCACTGCACCAGTTACTAAGAAGGAGAAAAATGACTGCTATAGCTGAACCCTGGACAGACCTCACTTAAAGAATCACCTAATATCCTTATATGTTAGACACCAGAAGAGTCCTAAATACAAACTATTGATCTGCAAGTGACTGTCACCCCAAAAGGACTCCCTCTTATCAAAATACACACTTCATAAAACATGACCAGCTTGAGTAAAAACACTCAAATCAAACAAGCAAGCAATGCTCAGTGATAACATTTATTTTGCAGGGGATTTAAGCTTATCCAGATGCAATCTGATGCCAGCAGTGCAGATAGCAACCATCCCAGAACAAGCCAAAGTGAAAAAGATACAAGCCAAGAGATTACAGTATTCTAATACACATAGAGTAAGATGGAATCTGACAAAGGAAGGAGAGTCAACACAAGCTCTGGAAAGTTTAAATAAAATGGCCCAAGTCTAGGAAGGCAACTCCAGGATGGATCAGGAACCAGAAGCAGATAGCTACAGAGACAAAAATGATGCCAGGACTCAGGAGTTAAGATCCTAAAGCACAGTCTTAGTGAAGAGCAAATGTGCAGCTGAGAGTACTCAGTCTTATATAGGCTTCTCAAAGGATCCGATTAGAATAATAATTTCCCATCACATCAGGGCCTAGGAATTTAACCAGATAAATCTTATAAATATTTGCTGTTGATCCAAGACATTTTTGATAGATAATCTAGAATAAATTTATCAGAAAGCAGCAATTTTGGCTTGACAGAAGCTACAGAATCCAGGATGTAATAAAGTAGCATTTACTATGACAGCCTTTAAGTAGACTTCCATACACTCAGTAGATGACTGAAAAGTATTTTTTCAATCCAAGATCACTTCTGCTTACTGCAGAACTGCATGACAGATACAGGAAATAGCTTTCAGTCAGAAATTCTGCTTTCAAGGACTCATTACTTCTAGAGTTTTCTAGAGCAACATGCATAAACTCATAAATAAAACAATTTCCTTATAATGTAATTATTTCATTTGAAGAATTTAGCTTCCTAATGGTGTCATCTGGCCGTACCATATCTCCATATATTAAAGAGCAATTATATTTCCTTACTGCACTGTAAGGGAGTTAAATTTAAAATTTAAATTACCTTAAATCTACTGTTTTCAATGGTAGACCTAAAGTTCTTAGTTTCCAATTTTTTAAGAATCATCTTCTAAAGACAGCAACCCTAAATTCATGAAGACTTTCAACTGCACTTCAAGAATATTTTCCTCTTGCACATTTAAAGAGTACACAGCAGTTCAAAACATTCACTATAAAAAAAAAAAAAAAAAACAAAAACAAAAAAAACACCAACTTACAATCTCCAGCATTGTTCTGAACTCCCCCCACAGTGCTACCGTCACATTTCCTGTAAAGCAAAATATGTGTGTATATATATATCTCTCTAAGTTTCAAAGTAACCACAGTTTAGAGGCACTATATATTTCCTCAAAGGTCTCCCAATAGGATCCTCTATTAAGTCATTGACCTTACCTTTCACTAAAATGAGCTTGACGCTCATTTTAGAAGTACTTTGTACCCTTTTGGAGTCATATTTGACACAACAGCAAAAACAGTTTCAAAGTTTTACCCAAGAGCTTGACAGAGCGGAGGCACACGAAAAACCCAGTCTGCCTCTACAACCAACCTCCATAACCTAGTGCTGCAGATGCCCAAGCACAGCCAACAGTCACTTGTTACACAGCAGCAACAACAGCAACAGAAATTAATCTGGAAAGTAAGCACTAGGTAAGAGATTAAACATTCAATTCACAACAGCAAAACAATCACATAAAAGCCTTGATAGTTAAAAACATACAGCCTTTCTGATTGGGAGATTTAAGAGAGCTATGCGAGATCAGTGTCTTGCATTCCCACCTGGTCAACAGCAGATTGGGTATCCACATTCCTTAATACACGTCTCGTCATTCTTTTTACAACATTGCCCTCTAGTGGTTCTCACCTGCAGATATTTTCTTTAATGGGTTCAATTCCTTTGCTTCAGTGATTTAGTACTTTGGAAGACAATTTAATAGGTCTCACCAAGTATTTTTGTGTGCAAAAAGCATTCTACAGCTGGGAGAGGAGGAGAGGATATTCAGATAAGGTCTCACTTCATCTAACCCAGCCTTCTTGGCATTTCAGTTAATTATATGAAGTATTTTTAATTGTAGATGGGAAAGACTCTTCATTCCAAAAAAGCCTAGCACACAGATCTTGCTACAAATTCCAGTTCACACTACTGATTTACCTCTCTGGCACTCCATATTTCTGCTGAAGTGGAGAATAAGATACATAGCACATCCACAAAATTTTGTTGGCAACTTACCTGAAGTGTTGCATTTAATATTACTATAGAGCACTTTGCACTATAAAGCAAGGTTTTTATTCATCCATTTATAATTTTATACATACAGATGAGCACACAGCCTCTCAAGCATTCAAGATAGAGGTAATTTCTTGAGAAATGTTAGTGGTTATCACAAGTAGTTTGGGGAGAAAAAGAAAAGCAACAGACACCAGACTCACTACATTACACCAAGAAAAGTACCCCCCAGCAGTTCAGTCATCAGCATAATCCTTTCCAGGCCCCTAGGGCATTCCTTTAAGGTCTGGATGATAGATTTAAAAAACATGTATGTTTCAAAAGGTGTTGCTCATTTGGTCATTTTTTTGTTTTGGCTTGTTGGGTTTTGGGGTGGTTGTGGTTTTGGGTTTGTTTTTTTAGGAGGGGTTGCTTTTGGGTTTTTTGTTGGTTTGTTGGGGTTTTTTTTAAACAACAGAATAGATACTACCAGGACTCTGCAATATTTAAGTTGCTTAATAGTTATGTAGCAATTTTTGCACAGCAAGTCTTCCTCCTTTGAATAGATCATATCAACTGCTTCTCCTCCTGAAGAGGCACACTCAGAGGTAAGAAGAAAAGAAGAAAGCTGAAGATAAGGACATATAGCAGCTCCCAGAGTAAAGAAAAAAAAAAAAAAGTGTGTGCCTACCACCTTGTTTTCCATTCCTGCAGTTTGCGATGCGCCATGTTACAATGCACAGCCTTTGAGCTACCTCAACGCATTGATAGCTAGCAACACACAGCTCACTACCCATGTCCAGGGCTCTGCAACATCACTACTGCATGTGGATCCAGGGGAGCCAAATTTAAAAAATTGTTTTAGATACAAACTGATCTGCCTC
The DNA here is from genome assembly GCA_039720435.1 of Amazona ochrocephala. Lineage (NCBI taxonomy): Eukaryota > Metazoa > Chordata > Aves > Psittaciformes > Psittacidae > Amazona > Amazona ochrocephala. Next base: position 2,588,813 of record CM077908.1, read on the forward strand.
ACCACCTGCAGTAGAATCTTACTAGAGGTAATCTGTTAAAACAGCCTAGACCCAAACCCCCTAGGTCTGAAGAGCAGTATCTCCAACGCATACACAGATCAGCTGTGGCAGAGGAAGATGTCATGAAGGATGCAGTAGGATGAATACTAGATAACCCTTTTTTGTAGGGAAAGGAAGAGACTGCTGAAGACTGCAGAAGACTTCAGAATTAAATGAAGCCAAAAAGCAGCTCATAGGATTATATTAGTGAAAACAGAAGAAACAAGGGACTTGCGTGCAATGTCTAAAAGATACTGCAGGTCAGTCTCACCTCTGTGCCTGGCAAAATCTTGGAGCAGATTCTCCTGGAAGGCATGCTAAGGCACATGAAAAACAACAAGGTGGTTGGTGACAGTCAACATGGCTTCACTAAGGGGAAATCCTGCCTGACCAGTTTGGTGGCCTTCTATGATGAGGCTACGGAACTGATGGACAGGGGTAGAGCAGTTGACGACATCTGCCTGGACTTGTGCAAAGCGTTCGACACTGTCCCACATGACATCCTTGTCTCTAAATTGGAGAGACATCAATTTGATAGGTGGACCACTCGGTGGATAACGAATTGTCTGAATGGCCCCATGCAAAGAGTTGTGGTCAATGGCTCAATGTCCAGCTGGAGATCAGTAACGAGTGGTGTCCCTCAGGGATCGGTGTTGGGACCGGTCTTGTTCAACATCTTTGAAAGCGACATGGACAGGGGGATTGAGTTTGCCCTCAACAACTTTGCCAATGACACCAAACTGTGTGCTTCGGTTGATACGCTGGAGGGAAGGAATGCCATCCAGAGGGACCTCGATATGCTTGTGAGGTGGGCTGATACCAACCTGATGAAGTTTAACCATGACAAGTACAAGGTTCTACACCTGGGTCAGAGCAATGCCAGGCACAGCTACAGGTTGGGCAGAGAAGAGATTCAGAGCAGCTCTGCGGAGAAGGACTTGGGGGTGTTGGTCGATGACAAACTGAACACGATCTGGCAGTGTGTGCTCGCAGCTCAGAAAGCCAACCATCTCCTGGGCCACATCAAAAGGAGTGTGACCGGCAGGTCGAATGAGGTGATCCTGCCCCTCTCCTCTGCTCTCGTGAGACCTCACTTGGAGTACTGCGTGCAGTTCTGGTGTCCTCAACATAAAAGGTACATGGAACTGTTGGAATAAGTCCAGAGGAGGGCCGCGAGGATGATCAGGGGGCTGGAGCACCTCCCGTATGAAGATAGGCTGAGAAAGTTGGGGCTGTTCAGCCTGGAGAAGAGAAAGCTGCGTGAAGACCTCATAGCAGCCTTCCAGTATCTGAAGGGGGGCTATAAGGATGCTGGGGATGGACTCTTCATTAAGGACTGTAGTGAGAGGACAAGGGGTAACGGGTTCAAACTTAAACAGGGGAAGTTTAGACTGGATATGAGGAAGAAATTCTTTACTGTAAGGGTGGTGAGGCCCTGGAATGGGTTGCCCAGGGAAGTTGTGAATGCTCCATCCCTGGTGGTGTTCAAGGCCGGGTTGGACAGAGCCTTGTGTGACATGGTTTAGTGGGAGGTGTCCCTGCCCATGGCAGGGGGGTTGGAACATGATGGTCTTAAGGTCCTTTCCAACCCTAACTATTCTATGATTCTGTGATTCAAATATGATTAAACACACTCTGGTCAGATCTGTTGTTTACTCAACCCTTCCAGCCCCATGGTGCGTGCCAAGAAAGAAGTGTCGTGGTTTAAACTCAGCCAGTAACTCAGAACCACGCAGCCATTTGCTCGCTCCCCCGCCCCTTCTTCTTCCGCCTGCTCCCAGGGGGATGAGGAGGAGAATTGAAAGAATGTAACCCCCACAGGTTGAGATAACAACAGTCCAGTAACTAGGGTATAATACAGAACTACTACTATTACCACCAATAATAATAATGATAAGGGAAATAACAAGGGGAGAGAATTCAGTTCCTCTCCGCCTGCCAATCGATACCCATCCTGACCCAAGCAGCGCTCTGGGCCTTCTGGGTAACTCCCCCCAGTTTATATACTGGGCATGATGTGCTGTGATATGGACTACCCCTTTGGCTAGTTTGGGTCAGGTGTCCTGTCTCTGCTTCCTCCCGGCTTCCCATGCCCCTCCTCCCTGGCAGAGCATGAGACTGAGAAAGTCCTTGGTCGTGGTAAACATTACTTAGCAACAACTGAAAACGTCGGTGTTGTCAGCGTTGTTCCCAGACTAAAAGTCAAAAACACAGCAGTGCAGCAGTTACTAAGAAGGAGAAAAACGACTGCTACTGCTGAAACCAGGACAGGGTAAGCTCAGGTTGTTTTATCTCTGAATATATTCAAAGTCATAGGCTCCCATACAGTTCAAATTGGGGAGCTCTGCTTGTTTTGTTACGCTGTTGACTGGCAGTTTGTAGGTTGGTTTGTACTGGAATATACACTGGAACTCCTGCAAAGAGCAGCTATGTTGTACACCTGCAGATGTGAAACACTGCAGATGCAAAGTAAGTACATGGAAGCAGACGGTTTCTCTCATGGTCTATCAGAGGCAGATATAAAACAGGGTATGATTATAAACCCCTTTAGATTAGGGTAGAATTTAATTCTTCTGATCCTGTGTGTGGGAGCAATTGCATCCAAAGGTATGGATCAGAAAGAAGTGCTGAAATTCTGAATATAAACCTTTCATATTGTGATTAACAGCTATAAATAAAAATCTGATTGTTGATTAATTGTCCAAGTAATCTACTTGGTCAGTATTGGGGTCTCTAGGAAGGTGGGATGTTTTACTCTCAGGATGATATGTACTTAAAGTTTCCCTGGCAGCTGGATACTACGGATGTAAATTGAGTAAACCTGCAGTTAGGGTATCAAAGTGCTGATTTCTAAAACTGCTTCCACCGGTGCTTCATCAAACACATACACCTGTAGTTTGATTGCCTGCTTGCCACAATGGCAGCCACAAGTACATTGTTAACTGATAAAACCATAATGATAGTACTAAAATGAGGTCTGTCATGGAATAGGCAGGGTGAAAGGAGAATATTTTAAATCTTAGCTAACTGAAAAAGTATTGTTTTACTAAATCATGTTTTCATTAAGAAAATTTAAAAGTTTTTTTTTTAGGGGATTGCTAGCAGGAACCAATTTTAGGTTTTGGTGAAAGTTTGTTGCACTGTCTGTTGAGAGAACAGAAGTTCATATCATGCTAGGCTGAGGCCAGCTTGTGAATCTGGGGGCTGAGATTTTTGAGATTTGTGAATTGGGCTTTCAAGTGTGCTATGTAAAAAACACATTCGAATAAGAAAAGTGATACAAAACCTCTTTAGGCACTTGTGTCAGGAAGAAAGTAGCCCTTTAAGATCAGTGTTGGAGGTGTCGATGAACAGGTGGAGCACAGAACTGAAGGTCTCCTGACTCTCACTGGGCTACATAAGACAACACTTAAGTCTTGTAGTTTTCTACAGTATACTTGAATGAGGAGGAGTTTTCAACAAAAGAAGGAAAACAGTAATACCTATAGAAACAGTAGGAAAGAGGTTTTATTGAAGTAGAAATATGTCAGAGATGTGTTGCTGGTGAAGTGTAGAGGAAGCCTTGAAGTGGCTGAAATGATCTGATAATAAGTTGAGTGTTTTGAGTTGTTCTAGTAAGAGGCTGAAACTGAATGCATTGGTCAGAGTTTTCAAGCATGCAACTTCTGCTTTTATTCTCATTTCTGTTTCTAGCTACAGAAATGGAATGGATATGATATTATGTGTGGTTTTGTTAATGTAGAGCTTAAAACAAGTGTAGTATTCTTTTATCAGGATTTATTTATTGTAGGATTACTTATTTGTGTTATTGTTTCTGGGCTGGCTTTAAAGTTGGCTGTAATTGGGAACTGCTTCTTGATTTGGGAAAATTTCTAGGGCAGTCTTAAATAAGGACTGAGTAGCTTTTAGGAGGAGGAGAAAGGAGAGGGATAATATATGAGGGAAGGAATGCCATCCAGACAATGGAAGATGTCATGAAGGATGCAGTAGGATGAATACTAGATAACCCTTTTTTGTGGGGAAAGGAAGAGACCGTTGAAGACTGCAGAAGACTTCAGAATTAAATGAAGCCAAAAAGCAGCTCATAGGATTATATTAGTGAAAACAGAAGAAACAAGGGACTTGCGTGCAATGTCTAAAAGACCTGTGTAATTAACATAACCACCCACTACTCCAGGCAGCATTATTTCAGTAAGATTAGTCTGATTTGAAGTCACTTGAACCTTTATAACATGTGGCATACCAGTGAATCCTACACACCATGTAACAGGCCAGAATAATGGGGGATTTAACAAATGTGCCCAGTATACTTGTCCATTACCCATGGTCACACGTATTAGAACAGATATTACAAAGATTTCTGTCATTGTTGTTTCTTTCTGTTGTTGAGTTCTGGGGCTTTATACATTTCGCTGGCAGCCAGTATGGTCCTGTTGCCAGCTGTACACAGCCGTATCCTCGACCCCATGTCAGCAATGGCTCTGGTCCTTTACACTCGTTATCATGTAGGTCTTTATATAGAACCAGTGGATTGGGCAAGGAATCGTCCGTCAGATGCCACGAGCGCTGTATTGCGGAAAGAGAATCAAAACTAGACAAATTTAAAGAATTTAGTACAAATTGCGCTTTTGCTAACTGTTTGTGTGGAGAAAATACTGGCATTCCCCTCTTTGTTTTTAGAGAAAACGTTTGAGCGTATCACGGGTTCGTTCTACAATGCTTTGACCTGTTGGAGAATGGGGAATACTAGTAACATGAGAAACTCCCCAAGCTTGCAAAAAAGACGCATCCCTCATTGACGCATAAGCAGGGCCATTGTCTGTTTTTATCTGCTGTGGAACCCCTAAGGTTGCAAAAGCACGCTGTCAATGGCGAATAACATCCTGAGCAGATTCACCAGTATGAGCGGTGGCCACAGTAGCAGAAGAAAATGTATCTATGGACACATGTACATATTTTTGCTTGCCAAATTCAGCAATATGTGTAACATCTGTTTGCCAAATCTGTAGGGCTTGTAAACCCCAAGGATTAGTGCCAAAATAGGTAGGAACATGTTGGCCTTGACAGTCAGGGCAGGCAGCAACGATGGCACGTGCTTCACTACTGGAAATTTTAAACTGTTGCTGTAGAGCACGAGAGCCTTGGTGGAAAAATTGATGAGATGCTTGCGCTTGTTGTTTTATATTGGGAACAGGTCCAAGGGGAACCGCAGATACTAGTGCGTCTGCCTTTGCATTACCCTCCACTATAAAACCTGGGAGGGTGGTGTGACTCTTAACATGCATAATATAATAGTGATGTCTCTGTTTTTGTATTGTTAGCCATATTAATTTTAGGATCCCAAACAATTTTTCATCAGACACTTGTCCCAAAACTACTTTGTCTAATTGTTGAACCAACCCGGCTACACAAGTAGAGTCAGTAACAATATTAACCAGGCCAGGAAAATGTTGAAATACCATTGCTATTGCTCTAAGCTCTACTACTTGGGGTGATCCTTCTTGGAGTATTGTGTGCAGTTCTGGTGTCCTCAACATAAAAAGGACATGGAACTGTTGGAACAAGTCCAAAGGAGGGCCACGAGGACGATCAGGGGACTGGAGCGCCTCCCATATGAAGATAGGCTGAGAAAATTGGGGCTGTTCAGCCTGGAGAAGAGAAGGCTGCGTGGAGACCTCATAGCAGCCTTCCAGTATCTGAAGGGGGCCTATAGGGATGCTGGGGAGGGACTCTTCATGAGGGACTGTAGTGAGAGGACAAGGGGTAACGGGTTCAAACTTAAACAGGGGAAGTTTAGATTGGATATAAGGTGGAAATTCTTTACTGTAAGGGTGGTGAGGCCCTGGAATGGGTTGCCCAGGGAAGTTGTGAATGCTCCATCGCTGGCGGTGTGCAAGGCGGGGTTGGACATAGCCTTGGATGGCATGGTTTTGTGGGAGGTGTCCCTGCCCATGGCAGGGGGGTTGGAACTAGATGATCTTAAGGTCCTTTCCAACCCTAACTATTCTATGATTCTATGATTCTATGTTATTCCATTCAGTGCTGCCAGTGAAAGTTTTCTTTTCACACAATAACAGCTTTTCTGGTTTTTCCCTGAGCCATCTGTAAACACTGTTGGCTCTTTCACTGGATGGCTCTCTGATAACAGGGGAGGCCATCCCTCACATCGAGGTCTGGTATGGCATGTGTCCCCACCGCTCAACGCCTGCTGGGTTGCAGCCAACAGCGGAGCTAAACGTTCTTCTTGACGGCAAACAGAGGCCAACCCAGTCTTGCCCTTGACCGTAGTAGGAGGCATTTGGCCAACCTCAGTCCTGGCACCTCGTTGCCAATGCAGAGTTTCACCTGCTTCATTCAGTAACAAATCGCTACTATGGCAAAGCACATACAGATTTACATTAGCAGTATGACTACTACAGGGTGCAGCAGCATGTTGAGGATGCCAGTGGCAGTGAGGGACCAGCCAAAGAAATTTCTTACTAGTGGAGTTCTCTCACCCTCTTAATTTGTTCCATTGCCTGCTTTGTAACACTATCATTGTATTAGAATCTTTCTACCTTTTGCCTTAGCATTTTCTAGCAGCTGCTGCAAATTCGCATGCTCTAACATCTGTTTTACAAGTGACAAATCCATACAGTACAAGGTGTAGTTTCTTATTAGGAACTGGCTAGTAAGTACAGGTAGGTTTATACACAAAGTCACAGCCTCTAATAATAGCTACTTTACAAGCACATATATTCAAGCTGTTACTTTTCAGTTGCCCCCAAGTGATGTTTTGCAGTCATTCATTTTTCTTTTCCTCTATCTCATTCTGCTCGGGGCATTCACGATCAGCTCTTATAGCTGAGGCATCAGGTTTCTCCACTCGTCTGTCCAGCTCATGGCAAGGCTTGACAAACTTTGCAGGCAGCCACCATGGACCTGTAGGTAGGAGGACACAAATACACCCCCTCCCCCAGGTTATCAGTTCTTGAGAAGAAGACAGGTTCAAATGATTCCTTAAAGAGGCATTCTGGTGAAAAAGGAATGTGAAGCAGCTGCAGAAGCAAACTGCACAGTGTTAACAGTCAAGGAGTTCGCTGTCGGCGAAGGAAAGTTTGGTCACCATATGGGAAAAGCGTACACCATATAGTTGTCAGCAAACTTCAAACTTTATTAGCAAAGACACCTGGTTAAATACACTAGATAATGAGCCTCATACATATTGCAAAGCTGAGCTCCTGATTGGTTAACTATTACAGCATATGTTTCAAGGTTACAGTTAACATTCCTTCTCTGCGTATCTCTCTCAGTAGTTTTCCGTGCTAACTTTTCCCAAGGCTTCTGCACGTACACGAACTTTAGTAACCCCCAGGCGAGGCCTCAATGCCTGTGGGTCACTACCTTACAATTGTCAAGCAATTGTCTGGATTGCTCACATGCCCGTTCACAGCCAAATAGCTCTCCACAGTTCGCTGTGTCATTAACCTTTTTTTTCTTTCTCTGCCACCCTGATGCTGCTTGGGTGGTGGCTAATAAAGCTTGTGGTTGCGCTACCCCTCTTGCTTTTTCAGTTAACAGTTTTTGCTTCTACCGATCTATCTGTTCCTCCAAGGCCTCCCCCCCTGCGCCCAGTGTGGTGCAGGCCTCTTTAGGCTTTGTTTGTGGTGTCTCTACAAACTGCTCCAATACTTCAATAGATTGAGAGTGTTTTTCTTTTTTTTTTTTTCCCCCCACCCCTCGGCTCCGGTGCCCATCCTGGCCGTGCCTCCAGTGGAGCACTGGGATCCGAGTCGGAAGGCAGCTTCTTTTGAACATGGTTACCGAACTTTTTTTTTTTTTTTGGTCAAAGTCGCTCTCCCTGCTTTGCCGGCTACAAACGCCGGCCTGCTCGGCAGCAGCCATAAATGCCTGCCTGCTCGGCAGCAGCTACAGCTGCCTGCCTGCACTGCCTGCCTGCACTGCCTGCCTGCGGAGCAGCAGCCACAAATACCTGCCGGCAACCACACTTTTGCATTAACCTTTTCTTGCCCGAAATGTTAATCTGCTACCCATTAAAAACTTTTACACGAACCCAATAACAAAATAATACACAGAACACCGTCTGCCCTCAACACACGCACACACACACACACACGCACACATGGGATCCCACAAGCACACTCCACACAACTACAGTATTTGAAACACAAAATCCAGACAATCATTACTCCCACTACACAGTCCCACGTACAGAACGTGGTGCAACGACCCTGTGAAGACAATCAAGAAACCAGCTCCGAGCAGCATCATCGCAGTGCAAGGTGGCAGGCTCAATCTCAGCAGGCGTCCCCGCTGAGGCTCTGCCTCCCCGCCACGCTGCACGAGGCTTGGGCTTTTATACTGACCAAAATGCACACTCATTCCAATGCAGGTGGCCAGCCTACATCAGAAGACGTGGCCAGCAGTATCTATAAAGGTCTGCAAGGGTCGGTAGAAACACGGACATACTTATATTTGCCAACCTCTAGTTTATAAGTATTACAGAGAAACTATATAAAATGAGTTGTATATCACCATTTGCCTGATATCTTTGATAAGAGCATACGAGAGTGATATAAGGAAAACAAGTGCCATGAAAACAAAAGGGTTAAAACACTCTTAATTTAACTTAGGTCTAAGAGAATAAGGTTTGTGTTGTAAGTCTGTGGTGTGATAACAGAATTTAGCAGTCTTACTAACAAGAGTGAATTATTTCTTTTCATCCTTCTAATGAGTGAATTATTTCTTACCATCCTTCTAATTTATCAGTTAGTCTGGAGGCAGTGACTCCCGAACATCTGCTAGCTTGGGATACTCCTTGTCTCCCCATCCTGTCCTGACCAAGGTCACACTGCTCTAAATCTTTGGCAGCTATCAGAAACTTGCAGATACGGCTGGTTTCAGCTAATTGTGAATTACTGGGGTATCCAACTGTGCCAAAGGTGAAAAGTGCACCCTGAGGAAGACTGCTTACTTCATCTTGAAGACCCCTGCCCACATGAGGAAGACTACTTACTTCATCTTGAAGACCCCTGCCCACGACCATCGGAGGGCAGTGCGCAAGCGCCAAAAGGGAGGAGACTTATGATAATGAGTACCTAAACTAATTGTAATATCCCCGCCACTTTCTCGGGAACCTAATGAATATGCATGTTTGTGTGTAATAAATATCTGCTTGCTTAACCCCTCGGTGTGCAAGTTAGGAGGAATGATCCCCCTTGCACCCGGCGCCGTAATAAACATACCTGCTTTATAACTCTCCTTGAGTTGTAGAGTCTGATTCCGTGCTTCAAGAGACCTTCCCACCGCGGGTTTTGATCCGGCACATACACCACCAGGAAAGCACACAGTACATCTGCATCCCCCACCCATCTCGCTTCTCCCTTTACAGCTGCCCATTTATAATGAGGATCTGGGGGATATAAATCAGGCTCCTTTTCCAGATCAACAGGAACAGGGTCAAAAGGACTATCCAGGTCAGCAACAAAATTATCAGGCATCAGAATCTCAGGAGCAGCAACAGCAGTCTGATGAACGTGCACAGGCTCCTCATTAATGTGTTCTGGAGTTTCAGCGTTATCAAGTGCAATTAAAACATCTCCTCCCACAGGTTTCAGGTGATCTGAGAGTAGGCTCTTTCTCAAGATTTACAGGGCCCCGGTCAAAAAGATCGTCTTCATCCCCTCCCTCAGTCTTAGCAGCCACGGCAGCAGCTGGCGGAGGTTCTGGAGGGGGGCAGAGGGGGGCACCGGGCTCCAAAACAGGGTAATCTGGTCCCTTCACGTCTTTTTCAGGGTTAGAAGGGGTATGAACCAGTGACTCTTCAGGGGACCTCTATTGTCGATTAGCTGTGGCTGGGGCTCCCGGACCACACATCTCATAATCAGAATCTTCCCCCAGTGCCTTTATCTTCTTCCCCCCTGGGACTTTACACCAAACTACGGGCTCCCTGGATGGTTCTTTACGCTGCACATCAAGCTGCGCAACAGGGGCCGGGGGCACAGTCACACGGAAAGCTCCATCCCCTTCAGTTGGAGGACTCTTATTTTGAAATCCTTCCTCACCATGGGTGCCCGTGCTTTGATCGTTAGGGGGGGCTGACGGCTCCGCTTTGTCCTGCTGCTCTTTAAATGATTTTAAAGTCTCAAAGAGCAACCGCCACGTCGACAGCAATATCTGAGCCTGTTTCTCCCCCTGAGATGCATGATCAAACAGAATATCCCCCAGGCGTTGCCACACAGAAACACTAAAGGCTGTTACGGTATCAGCCTCATACCCCTGTCTTTTACTCCATAATAACATTTTTCGGAGGAGTAGTTCATCTACATTCACCCCCCGCTTTTGTAATATTATTGTCCACATGGTCAATACGACTGATCCCTCTACTTAAAGAGGCTCCCATGTCCCCAGCTGCTCGCCTATCCAGGTGTCTTAAATCAGGCCGGCCATGCAGAATCCCACTGCTCTCAGTGCTACGTTGGGCTCCGTCTCCACGGCTATCCTCCGCCGTTCTTCTTTCTTTTTTTAGTTTTTCTTTTTCTTCTCTCTTAAGTTTCAGTTCCAATTTGATCATGCCCTGCACGATCATGTCGGGGTCACCAGATGTCGTTGTCGAGACGGCCAAAAATCACACACACAAGTATTTTCGGTGACTTCGTAGGAAGAAAAAATAGGCAAGTCCTTTATTACTACAAACCACTACTTATAGACCTTTTCTAACACACACGTGTCTTTTAGCCATCGGTTAATATTAGTTAGCAACGGTACATTATTGGATAACCCTTTACCACATTACAGAAGTCCATTGTTTTGCCAAGTTCTTCCTTTGTTGCTAGTTGCTCCCTTTATCTGACTCGCTCCTTCAGACTCCTTTTACTTTCCCATTCAGATGCTGCCACGAGGACTCAGTCAGGAATCAATATGATTAGACTAAAGCCTGTTTATTGATGGAGCAGTTACAGTTTATATACTTTAGGCTTACAGCGCTAACATTACATGTCTTTCTACGATTGGTTACATATACTTAGCAACAGGCATACTATTGGTTAACATGTTTCATGAGAACCTAAAGTGTGGTTTTTGTAAGCAAGCAAGATTTACAGTCCAATTTAGCAACCTCCTTATCTTAGCTCCTTCTTATCTTCCAGGCCTGCATTCTTGTTTCATTAACTGTCCGGGAGTTACTTCTTTTCCACGGTCGGCTGCACAGAGGTAACGAGGAGTTACCCCTGCTACGTGGCCAGCTGCACATACTTGCTTTCATTCAGAGCAGGCATATGTCCATTCTCTAACAAGATATCATCCACATCTCCCCCTTTCTTTTCTTGAATAAGCCAAAGCTGTTTTACCTATTTTTCAATCATACCACGAATACATTGCAAAATACAAGGTATAATCATAACTATGGTCAAAACTATTACTAAAATAATTCCAGTACTTTTAGCCAGAGATGTGAGCCAGCCATTAAAGCCCCAAGATGTAAGAAGGGCATCTAACCAAGAAATTTTATCGTTCTGATAGACTTCGTGGAGTACTTTCGCATGCTTCCAAATTTCTTTAACACCTTTCAAGGTCTTTCCGGACTGATCAACATAACTACAACAAGATTCATTAATTAAAGTACATACTCCGCCTACTTGAGCTGTTAATATATCTAAAGCTCTGTGATTTTGCAAAACTATCTTTTTTAAAGAATCTACTTCTAGTTGCAAGCCAAAAAGCACTGTTGCGGTGCAATTTGCCATAGCCTCCATTTCTCCTGAAACATTATCTATGGCTCTTTCTAGCTGAGCCACTCCTAGAGCCGGTATTAAGGCTCTAACGAAGCTGTGATACGGTGTTCCATAAGTCACCAGTGGATTGTTAACCTCTCTTTTCGCTCGATCTTGCCCCCATAATCCTCGCACTATACCGTGCAATTCCGTGTGACTAAACAGTGCCAGAGGGGGGGCTAACAAGCCCATAGTACACTGGCCTGTCCTATTTGCTGGGAGTTGTTTTCTTGCTTGTCCATTTCCACAAAGCCACCAATAGCCAGTAGGTAAGTTACACGTGGCCTTAACACGGAAGTTCACGTTACGTGTTGGAGTGTTTCTTGTTGAGAGTGGACATGTGAGCAATCCAACCTTTGACTTAGCCTCACTCGAGTAGTGAGCGGAGGGCTTCATAGGCTACTGAGAAGGTTAACAAAGGACGCCTGCGTGCCGACATGAAGAGGAAGTTGCCTTGGGGGGGCACTGAGCAGGATGTCGCGGCGCCGGACCAGGTTACCACAAAGGCACTGAGCAAGATGTCGCGGGCGCCGGATCAGGTTACCACAAAGCAAACCTTGCTTGCAAAACAGGAGCCTGTCGCTATGGACGTTTCATAAGCTGCAACCAATCGTTAAGCTGTTGCTAACAGTTGGCTAAGAGGTGTTAACCAATCAGATGTTATCGACTGTTCCAGTACTTTGCAACTTTTCTATAAAAGGTGGTGCTTGCGTTTAATAAATTGTCAACGTTTGATCACATTGGTCGTTGCTGCGTTGTCCATGATCTCCCGCCGCAGTTACCGGTGGCTCTGCCCCACAAATAATCTGCCCAATGCTGTGATCCTATTCCATTTGAATATTGCCCTGGTAAATTTGGGTCAGCAGAGTGATGTAGCTTTAGTTTAATAACTGACCACTTGCCGAATGACTGACTGATGTAACCTAAGTTTTCCCCTCCAGTCGAATAGTTTATATATGGAATGGTATCATTAGTTATCTCCCAGACAAATGAGATGTCTTCCATAACCACCGTTTCGGTCCTGCACTGGTATGAAGTGTTCAACAGACTATATGGGTTAAGGTCGGTCCAATTACTCGATGGAATTCCCAATAGTGGTCTATCAAAATGGTCTGCTTGACCACATATCCAGCAGTCTTTCAGTTGCGTATAGTTGACCAATTTAGTTAACGTAGCCACATATGTGTTACCATCAAAGACAGCATAACAAACTGACAATAGGCAATATAGGCCTATGCTGGTCTTAATTCCTGGGCATTCCATCCTTCTCATATTTCCCCTTTCTTTTCTCCTTTAACTTCCCCTGGAATCGTTTTGCACACTTTGCTTTAGTTTTTTCCCACCGTTCAGGGAGAACTTCCCATATATATGGCACTAATAACGGTCGGGAGCATTCATACGCAATCACATTACATCCTTTGTTACGTTCTATAACTTGATTATACAAATCTTCCTCAGCTGCATAATATCTTTGCGCTCCCAAATATTCGTGACCTGTTGTCGTGGTTTAAGCCTCTCAGCCACGCAGTCGCTCTCTCACTCACTCCCCACTCTTTCTTCCCTCCGCTCCTGGAGGGATGGGAAGGAGAATCGAAAGAATTCAACTCCCATAGGTTGAGATAAGAACAGTTTAGTAACTAAGGTATAACACAAACCACTACTGCTACCACCAGTGATAAAAATGACAAGGCAAATACAAGGAAAGAATACAATAGCTCACCACCAATCTCAACCCGACCAAGCAGTGCACCCCCCACCGTGCACCCCCACCACCCTTCCAGGTCTCTGCTCTCCGTTTTTACATCCTGGACATGACGTGCTGTGGTATGGAATAACCTCTTTGGTTAGTCTGGGTCAGGTGTCCTGTCTCTCCTTCCTCCCGGCTTCCCCTCCTCCCTGGCAGAGCATGAGACTCACAAAGTCCTTGGCCAGCCTAAACATTACCAAGCAGTAACTGAAAACACTGGTGTTATCAGCGCTGTTCCCAGGCCCAAAATCAAAAACACGGCACTGCACCAGCTACCAAGAGGGAGAAAAATGACTGCTACTGCTGAACCCAGGACACCTGTAATTACCAAAATACGAGCAAGAGCACCAATGTTCCAAAAAGCCTTTCTATAACATAACTCACAATATAATTGACAAAACACTGAACGTTTCCAAACTCGTTTTCCGCAATCATCGCATTCAGTCAAAACCCACGATTCACAAGTTCCACAACTAGGACATAGCAAGCACAGTCTGTCCAATTGATTCATGTAGATTCATGTTGAGAGATTCTGAAGTTGGTCCATGATCCGATGGCACAGGTGAATTTTTCCATGATCTCACCACTCGCACGGGGATCCATCAGGTTCTTGTTCTATGGAGACACAAGCATAGCCTCTTCCCCAAGTTATTAACCTAAAAGGACCTTCCCAGTTATGATTTTCCAAAGACTTTACCATTACCATAACAGGTTCTTTCCCTGGTATCAGATCTGGGCCTACATGGGTTAGTGCAGAAAAATGCCTAATCACTGGGGGGACATTCATGCCCGTGTGTAAATCAGAACTGGATAATGTTAAAAAATTTAAGACAAACAATACTTTGTTGATTCGTGTATTTGGGGTCTCCCCTATCATTCCCCCTTTTTGTTTTACTAGTATGTCTTTTACAATTTTCTGTGTCTGCTCTGTCACTGCTTGACCTGTGTAATTAACATAACAACCCACTACTCCAGGCAGCATTATTTCAGTAAGATTAGTCTGATTTGAAGTCACGTCGCACATAATAGAACAGATATTACAAAGATTTCTGTCATTGTCGTTTCTTTCTGTTGTTGAGTTCTGGAGCTTTATACGTTTCGCTGGCAGCCAGTATGGTCCTGTTGCTAGCTGTACACAGCCGTATCCTCGACCCCATGTCAGCAATGGCTCTGGTCTTTTCCACGCGTTATCATGTAGGTCTTTATATAGAACTGGTGGTTTGCGCAAGGAATCGTCTGTCAGATGTCACGAACACTGTACTGTAGAAAGAGAATCAAAACTAGACAAATTTAAAAAAATTAGTACAAATTGCGCTTTTGCCAACTGTTTGTGTGGAGAAAATCCTTACATTTCCCCCTTTTGTTGTTGTTGTTGTTGTTTTTGTTTTTGTTTTATATATAATACCTGCTTTAGATGACCCTACTTGAGCAGGGGATTTGGACTAGATCATATCTCCCACATATGCCAACCACAGGCTGCTTGGCCTGCCCTTCTCTCCTGTATAGCTCTATGATAAAAGGGGAGGCCATCCCTCACATCGAGGTCTGGCATGGCATGTGTCCCCATCGCTCAATGCCTGCTGGGTTGCGGCCAACAGCAGAGCTAAAGGTTCTTCTTGGTGGCAAACACAGAGGCCAACCCAGTCTTGCCCTTGACTGTGGTAGGAAGCATTTGGCCAACCTCGGTCCTTGCATCTTGTTGTCAATGCAGAGGTTCACCTGCTTCATCCAGTAACAAGTCACTACTATCAGTATGTACACTACAGGGTGCAGCAGCATGTTGAAGATGCCAGTGGCAGTGAGGGACCAGCCAAAGAAATTTCTTACTAGTGGAGTTCTCTCACCCTCTTAATTTGCTCCATTGTCTGCTTTATAACGCTATCATTGTATTAGAATCTTTCTAGCTTTTGCCTTAGCATTTTCTAGCAGCTGCTGCAAATTCGCATGCTCTAACATCTGTTTTACAAGTGACAAATCCATACAGTACAAGGTGTAGTTCCTTATTAGCAACTGGCTAGTAAGCACAGATGGTTTTATACACAAAATCACAGCCTCTAATAAGAGCTACTTTACAAGCACACATAGCTGTTACTTTTCAGTTGCTCCCAAGTGATGTTTTGCAGTCATTCGTTTTTCTTTTCCTCTATCTCATTCTGCTCGGGGTATTCACGGTCAGCTCTTATAGCTGAGGCATCAGGTCTCCCACTCATCTGTCCAGCTCATGGCAAAGCTTGACAAACTTTACAGGCAGCCACCATGGACCTGTTGGTAGGACACAAATGTACTCCCTCCCCCAGGTTATCAGTTCTTGAGAAGAACACAGGTTCACATGATTCCTCAAAGAGGCATTCTGATGAAAAAGGAATATGAAGCAGCTGCAGATGTGAACTGCATTGTGTTAACAGTCAAGAAGTTTTCTCTGCCATCCTGATGCTGTTTGAGTGGAGGTTGGTAAAGCTTGGGGGTGCGCTACCCCTCTTGCTTTTTCAGTGAGGAGATCGTGTTTCAAATCTTGGATTCACCCCCAGGTTACCTTAAACACACTAAGCAGGACTGCTGGGCAGGAACCATGAACACCTGCCTGCTCAGCAGGAGCTACAGCTGCCTGCCTGCTGAGCAGCAGCCATAAATCCCTGCTGGCAACAGCACTTTTGTATTAACCCTTTCTTGCCCGAAATGCTAATCTGCTACCCATTAAAAACTTTTTACACGAACCCAATAACAAAAAATACACAGAACACCGTCTGCCCTCAACACGCACACACACACACTCACACACGATCCCACAAGCATACTCCACACAACTACAATATTTGAAACACAAAATGCAGACAAATGGCAGCAAACACTGCCAGGGACACTTCTCTGCTGCTTTCAGGGTGCTTCTGTAAAAGTAGTTGGCAAGTAGTAATCTGTTTAATAATTAGACAAAAATGTTGTCTTTTTGTTCATTTATAGGAAGTGTCTTGGTTAATGTATTAAAAAATAGTAGTCTACCTCATGGTTAAGTTTAGAATACTCTCATTTGTCTGGCTATTATGCACTTCCAGTTCAGAAAAAGGAAATATAGGATGAAAAAACTAGTATTGCTGCTATGGGTATAATAATTTGCTGCTATTGAATAGAAGGCAGTTGTTGCTGTTTTAGTTTGGGCAGCAGTTAATGAACTGATGTGCTACAGATATTAAAACAATGTGCACCCAGACTGTAGTAGGTGGTAAGAAACTTTGAGAATGGGATATAAGTATAAACAGTAACACCTTAAGCCTTATTCAAATCATATGAAGTGCTTCTGCATATATTGTCCATTTCTATTATATGACACCGTCTGAATTGCACTGAATCTTAAGGCAATTAGTACTTTAGCTTACAAAGCCTTGCAAAAAAAGCTGCCTCTTTCAACACAGGAAGGAAGTAAATGTGTTAAAGGAAGAGATGCTGTCACAGAAACCAAATATACTTGCTCTTAAACAATACAGTAGGGAAGGCTATTTAGCTTGGAGTTCCTTTCCTTATTCTTCATTTCTGCAATGCAAGGAGCCTTCTGTAGATATCTACCAGAGGGAAAAAAAAAAAAAAAAAGGAAAATTGGTGGGGTGGAGAAAACCCCTTTTGTTGACTGCTTAAGACCAAAATGGGCTGCAATACCAGTAAGAGGAGCACAACAGTTGTGGAGTCTGTCCAAAAGCCTGGAGGAGAGCCTGAAGAAAGGGGGGGGGAAGACCCTGGCACAGAAACAGCTGCTGATGCTATCCAGAATTTAGTTATAATGGACAGTGCATGTGACAGAACAAGCTGAAATTGGATGTTGATGTGTTCCAAATACAGATTGTAACTATGAAGTAAGTTACTTAATTATTGGCATTTTGTGCTTGAAGGGATTGATCATTGTGTTACTGACACTGTGGAGCTAAAGGCAAGTTTCATACTGGATCTAAAGGAAATCTGTGTTTACAGACACTGGTGTGAGATTGCCATCTAAGCTGATGAATTCCCTGCATGAATACTGAAGGAAAATCTTGTTGTGTGAGAAGCCTTGCCATCAATATCATAGCCTCTTGGAAACTTATGCTGAATCTGAAGTAATCTCATGGAAGTCAGTGAAGCCCTAATCTCATGCACTAACTAATTTTAAAACCCCAAGTGCATGTGTATGTATCTCTTAATTCTCTAACTCTGAAACAGTTTCTATTGTAATGACTTTAAAGTATAAATAGCAGTTAGATTTGTTGAGTAATCTGAAAATGTTACCTAAGAAACAACACATGGTAGTCTAGCATAGTATTTAAACTGAAATACATATTAAGTTCTGTCTATCTATCTCAACTGTAAAAGTTGATCCATTGACCTATCTTCATATTTACTGGGTAACTCCAATGTATCTGATTGTAATAGACTCTATTGTAGCAGTTTAAGAATCCTAATTATAACCCATCCTGATTGCTCTTGACTTGCAACAATTTCTCTGCAGTTCTGTTCTTAAAGACATAACTGAAATAAATTACTGCTCTAACAAGGCCTTTACCATTTGTATTTTAGGTTAGTGTGAATCTGGCTAAAATGTACCTGATATTTGGTTCCTTCTACTGCTAACACTTGTACTAGATGTATATATACCAAGACAATCACCGCTAGGCATAGATTTCTTCTTTTAAAAAGTCGAATGGTTCTTAAAGCTTGTTTATTAAGTGCTTGTGAATAATGCTTATGTATATTTGAGAAGGTGAAATCTGCATGTCTTAAAAAATATTGAGTGGTGTGTGTTTCTTTAATGGAGGTATAAAACTCAAACATAATGAGAGCTTTTTAAGTCTATTTACAGAGCTGAATGACTGCTCTGTATAATAGCACTGAACTCCTGGGGTTTTTTTTGATAGCTGTATATACCAACTCAAGAACAAGAAAATATATTTGGGAACCCTGTGTTTTATAAATATGGCAGCTTTTAAAGTTATTTGGGTAGCATATTAATAATCCTAGACTGGTGTCTGGCAGATATGCCACAATGAAGTAAAACTATCTTAATTGCTTTGAACTAATGTAGGAAGCTGGCAAAGGAATTGATTAAAAAAAAAAAAGTGTAGTGAACTGGAAATGAGCTTCTAGGTGTTTCTGAATTCCAAACAAGCTCTAGTTCAGTTGTGGGACTGCAGGGCTTTGACTACCAAACAAGCACATCCACAACATCAGCCATTTCCGGCCCATTGCTGAGGTGACCGTCTCGCGAGGGGAGGCCTGCAGCGCCTGATCGGGGGGGGGGGGGGGGGGGGGGGGGGGGGGGAGGAGGCTCGGCGTCTACGAGCTTCACCTCGGAGCAGCAACTTCCCCGAGGGAGCTTCAAGTCCTCGACAAGGCCTGCCCAGGAGCCTGCAGCTCTGCTGAGGCGAGAGGCTGACTCAGAGGGGGCAGTGCCGGGAGGACCGGTGGCAGACCTGACTGATTAAAATCCTGCCCCAGGGAGCGCGAGTGACCCGGAGCACGGCGAACAGGGCGGGCTCAAAGCAGTTTGCGCGGGCAGGCGAGCGGGGTGGTGAGCGGGATGGTGACCACTCGCCGTACAGACAAGGCTCAGTCTGGGAGCTCTGCTCTGGCTGCCCCGGCGGTGGCCAGTGCAGGCACCCAGACGGAGCCGACGGGAAGGGAGGCTGTAGTGCAGAGCTCGGGGTATCCTAAGGGAAGGGTGAGCAATGGGCAGGGCTGCACTCTGCGCTCCCTGGTGGAGGTCCTCCTGCAGCAGGTAGCTGAACTGCAGGAAGCTGTTACCAGGCTGAAAGGTGTCAGGGAAGCTGAGGGGGAGCAGCACCGCTTGCTCCGGGACCAGACTGTCGTGGGGCCTCGAGTGTCTACTGTTGCCCATGCAGGAAAGGAGGCTGCTAACCCAGGAAGCTGGGAAAAGGTAACAGAAAAAAACAACAAAAAAAAGAGAAAGAGGGTAATTAAAAGCAAGGGGCTTCCTCCTACATCTGTTGTCCCCACCCAGAACCGCTTTGCTGTCCTGCAGGGGGCTGATGAGCGCTTTGCTATCCTGCAGGGGGCTGATGAGCAACAGTGCTCCCACCAGGCACAACCAGCTGGTGCACTGGTAAAGAAGGTCACTACTGGTGCTGCCAGGAAAAAGCAGCGGACCATAGTAGTCAGGGACTCTAATCTGAAAGGCACAGAGGCACCCATCTGCCGGCCTGACCCAGTCTCAAGGGAGGTGTGTTGCCTACCAGAGGCTCAGATCAGGGATGTGGCTGAGAAGCTGCCTGATCTAGTTGGTCCCACTGACTATTACCCACTCCTGGTAATCCATGTGGGTGCTACTGATATAGATAGCAGTAGCCCGGAGACCATAAAGAAGGACTACAGAGCTC
Organism: Amazona ochrocephala; assembly: GCA_039720435.1. Taxonomy (NCBI): domain Eukaryota; kingdom Metazoa; phylum Chordata; class Aves; order Psittaciformes; family Psittacidae; genus Amazona; species Amazona ochrocephala. The sequence continues at coordinate 2,608,726 of CM077908.1, forward strand.
TGGGAGAGGTGGTTAGGGGCTCTGAAGCTCAGATTGTCTTTTCGTCAATTCTCCAGGATACAGGGGAGGACCTTGAAAAGGCTAGGAGGATTAGGCAGGTTAATAAATGGTTAGAAGGGTGGTGCTATAGTCAGGGGTTTGGGTACCTTGAACATGGGACTCAGTATAGTAGGCCAGGTCTACTGGGGGCTTGTGGAGCTGGTCTGACAAAGAAGGGGAAGAGTGGATTAGGTAGGAGGCTTGCCAGACTGGTCAAGGATGCTTTAAACTAGATGTGTTGGGGGAGGGGGGCATCATTCCATCCCAACACACCCAGTCGGTTGCCAGCACCTACAGTAAACGTTCGGAGCAATGTAGAGATATTCCAGCTGCTCCAGCCAATGAGCCGGCATCAATTGGATCTCGGCTCAAATGCCTCTACACAAATGCCCGTAGCATGGGGAACAAACAAGAGGAATTAGAGATGTAGCACATGAAAACCAACAAGGTGCTTGGTGACAGCCAGCATGGCTTCACTAAGGGGAAATCCTGCCTGACCAATCTGGTGACCTTCTATGAAGGGGCTACGGAACTGATGGACAGGGGCAGAGCGGTTGATGTCATCTACCTGGACTTGTGTAAAGCCTTTGACACCGTCTCACATGACATCCTTCTCTCTAAGTTGGAGAGACATCAATTTGATAGGTGGACCACTCGGTGGATAAAGAACTGGCTGGATGGCCGCACGCAAAGAGTAGTGCTCAGTGGCTCAGTGTCCAGCTGGAGACCAGTAACGAGTGGCGTCCCCCAGGGATCGGTGTTGGGACTGGTCTTGTTCAACATCTTTGTGGGTGACATGGACAGTGGGATTGAGTGTGCCCTCAGCAAGTTTGCCGATGACACCAAGCTGTGTGGTTCAGTTGATACATTGGAGGGAAGGAATGCCATCCAGAGGGACCTTGACACGCTTGTGAGGTGGGCTGATGCCAACCTGATGAAGTTTAACCATGCTAAATGCAAAGTCCTCCACCTGGGTCGGAGCAATGCCAGGCACAGCTACAGATTGGGAGGGGAGGAGATTCAGATCAGCCCTGTGGAGAAGGACTTGGGGGTGTGGGTTGATGAAAAAATGAACATGAGCCGGCAGTGTGCGCTTGCAGCCCAGAAGGCCAACCGTATCCTGGGCTGCATCAAAAGGAGTGTGACCAGCAGGTCGAGGGAGGTGATCCTGCCCCTTTACTCTGCTCTCGTGAGACCTCACTTGGAGTATTGTGTGCAGTTCTGGTGTCCTCAACATAAAAAGGACATGGAAGTGTTAGAACAAGTGCAGAGGAGGGCCACGAGGATGATCAGGGGACTGGAGCACCTCTCGTATGAAGATAGGCTGAGAAAATTGGGGCTGTTCAGCCTGGAGAAGAGAAGGCTGCGTGGAGACCTCATAGCAGCCTTCCAATACCTGAAGGGGGCCTATAGGGATGCTGGGGAGGGACTCTTCATTAGGGACTGTGGTGAGAGGACAAGGGGTAATGGGTTTAAACTTAAACAGGGGAGGTTTAGATTGGATCTGAGGAAGAAATTCTTTGCTGTGAGGGTGGTGGGGCCCTGGAATGGGTTGCCCAGGGAAGTTGTGTATGCTTCATACCTGGCGGCGTTCAAGGTGGGGTTGGACATAGCCTTGGATGGCATGGTTTAGTGGGAGGTGTCCCTGCCCATGGCGGGGGGGTTGGAACTCGATGATCTTGAGGTCCTTTCCAACCCTTACTATTCTATGATTCTATGATTCTATGAACATGCTTGGCTATCCGATTAAATCATAGAATCATTAGGGTTGGAAAGGACCTTGAGATCATCTAGTTCCAGCCCTCCTTTTTTGTTATTTTTATTATTATTATTATTAACAGATAGGTTAATTCCGATGGGGTGAGGTTACTAACGGCTAAAGGTTTTCTGTTTATCAGCTATTGGGGTTTTTTTGGGGGGTGCCCCTGTTGTTCTGCCCTTGAATGAACTATCAATTCGGAGGTAGAAAAATGATTCATTAGATTAAGTCAACTAAAAAGTAAAATCCTGTAGATGAAAACACTGCTTTTTTTAAATACTTGTGAACACTCAAGATGTGTCACTCATCTGTGTTTAGACAGAATTGTGTTTATCCTGCATTCATGTATCCAAACCTCATGCAATTAAATGTTGTGTTATGTTATACATGTAAAGGACAAAATTAACCTTTGGATAGAGAATAGAAGATATGTTTCTCCAAAGGGTCTGTTTCTTGCTATGATGGCTATCATGCTAACTGGAGTTTCAACTCCAGTAAGCAGTCTGTGTTAAATAAATAGCACTTTCTTTAGTACATCTATTGGAACTACTTCAGTTTGTGTTGAAGAAGGGATGAATGGGAAAGAGACATCAGGTCAGTTTACTACTTGCTGTGTTTTCTTCTCATTTTACTTTCAAGAGCCAGCAAAGAAAGCAGAAGTTAAAGGTGGCTGGCACTGCCAAATGAATGTTCAAGCCTTGTCAGAATTAAACGGTAGTTAGCAGATTTAGAGCCTCTCTTTAGCCAAACACATGTTGGTTGGTGATTCCGTGTGTCTGCATTAGGGCATCTTGTTTTAAAGGCTGGTGACATTCACATGGGAGTGATTGGGAGCTTCTATCTCTGTAAACTGGAACAATCTAGGTGTAATTTTACTACCAGTGAATAGACTAACAGATTAGGTTAGCCATGTGTCTACTTCCATATACTTATCAACCTGAAGCTCGTGGGAGTTGAATTCAGAAGTCTTAAACTGGAATTACTCTGTTATTGAATAGCTGTCTAGCTGTTAGTTTTGATGAGGTCGATGGTATCTTCTTTAGATTAATAATGGAAAACCAGTTTGAGATGTTAAGTAGTGCAACTGTTCCTCATCCAAGTGACTGGTGTCACCTCAACTGTTTTGTTGTGTGCAGCCTGGCTGACAACCAGAAGTGGCCACTCCGCAGAGCTGCCTATTGCTACAGATGGTAAATGTGGTATGTATGCATTCTTGCTTTTGTGAACTAGATCATATATTCTTAGTGGTAGTCTGGAACCTGAGGTATATATAAGAGCTATAAGAGCTGACCGTGAATACCCCGAGCAGAATGAGATAGAGGAAAAGAAAAACGAATGACTGCAAAACATCACTTGGGAGCAACTGAAAAGTAACAGCTATGTGTGCTTGTAAAGTAGCTCTTATTAGAGGCTGTGATTTTGTGTATAAAACCATCTGTGCTTACTAGCCAGTTGCTAATAAGGAACTACACCTTGTACTGTATGGATTTGTCACTTGTAAAACAGATGTTAGAGCATGCGAATTTGCAGCAGCTGCTAGAAAATGCTAAGGCAAAAGCTAGAAAGATTCTAATACAATGATAGCGTTATAAAGCAGACAATGGAGCAAATTAAGAGGGTGAGAGAACTCCACTAGTAAGAAATTTCTTTGGCTGTTCCCTCACTGCCACTGGCATCTTCAACATGCTGCTGCACCCTGTAGTGTACATACTGATAGTAGTGACTTGTTACTGGATGAAGCAGGTGAACCTCTGCATTGACAACAAGATGCAAGGACCGAGGTTGGCCAAATGCTTCCTACCACAGTCAAGGGCAAGACTGGGTTGGCCTCTGTGTTTGCCACCAAGAAGAACCTTTAGCTCTGCTGTTGGCCGCAACCCAGCAGGCATTGAGCGATGGGGACACATGCCATGCCAGACCTCGATGTGAGGGATGGCCTCCCCTTTTATCATAGAGCTATACAGGAGAGAAGGGCAGGCCAAGCAGCCTGTGGTTGGCATATGTGGGAGATATGATCTAGTCCAAATCCCCTGCTCAAGTAGGGTCATCTAAAGCAGGTATTATATATAAAACAAAAACAAAAACAACAACAACAACAACAAAAGGGGGAAATGTAAGGATTTTCTCCACACAAACAGTTGGCAAAAGCGCAATTTGTACTAATTTTTTTAAATTTGTCTAGTTTTGATTCTCTTTCTACAGTACAGTGTTCGTGACATCTGACAGACGATTCCTTGCGCAAACCACCAGTTCTATATAAAGACCTACATGATAACGCGTGGAAAAGACCAGAGCCATTGCTGACATGGGGTCAAGGATACGGCTGTGTACAGCTAGCAACAGGACCATACTGGCTGCCAGCGAAACGTATAAAGCTCCAGAACTCAACAACAGAAAGAAACGACAATGACAGAAATCTTTGTAATATCTGTTCTATTATGTGCGACGTGACTTCAAATCAGACTAATCTTACTGAAATAATGCTGCCTGGAGTAGTGGGTTGTTATGTTAATTACACAGGTCAAGCAGTGACAGAGCAGACACAGAAAATTGTAAAAGACATACTAGTAAAACAAAAAGGGGGAATGATAGGGGAGACCCCAAATACACGAATCAACAAAGTATTGTTTGTCTTAAATTTTTTAACATTATCCAGTTCTGATTTACACACGGGCATGAATGTCCCCCCAGTGATTAGGCATTTTTCTGCACTAACCCATGTAGGCCCAGATCTGATACCAGGGAAAGAACCTGTTATGGTAATGGTAAAGTCTTTGGAAAATCATAACTGGGAAGGTCCTTTTAGGTTAATAACTTGGGGAAGAGGCTATGCTTGTGTCTCCATAGAACAAGAACCTGATGGATCCCCGTGCGAGTGGTGAGATCATGGAAAAATTCACCTGTGCCATCGGATCATGGACCAACTTCAGAATCTCTCAACATGAATCTACATGAATCAATTGGACAGACTGTGCTTGCTATGTCCTAGTTGTGGAACTTGTGAATCGTGGGTTTTGACTGAATGCGATGATTGCGGAAAACGAGTTTGGAAACGTTCAGTGTTTTGTCAATTATATTGTGAGTTATGTTATAGAAAGGCTTTTTGGAACATTGGTGCTCTTGCTCGTATTTTGGTAATTACAGGTGTCCTGGGTTCAGCAGTAGCAGTCATTTTTCTCCCTCTTGGTAGCTGGTGCAGTGCCGTGTTTTTGATTTTGGGCCTGGGAACAGCGCTGATAACACCAGTGTTTTCAGTTACTGCTTGGTAATGTTTAGGCTGGCCAAGGACTTTGTGAGTCTCATGCTCTGCCAGGGAGGAGGGGAAGCCGGGAGGAAGGAGAGACAGGACACCTGACCCAGACTAACCAAAGAGGTTATTCCATACCACAGCACGTCATGTCCAGGATGTAAAAACGGAGAGCAGAGACCTGGAAGGGTGGTGGGGGTGCACGGTGGGGGGTGCACTGCTTGGTCGGGTTGAGATTGGTGGTGAGCTATTGTATTCTTTCCTTGTATTTGCCTTGTCATTTTTATCACTGGTGGTAGCAGTAGTGGTTTGTGTTATACCTTAGTTACTAAACTGTTCTTATCTCAACCTATGGGAGTTGAATTCTTTCGATTCTCCTTCCCATCCCTCCAGGAGCGGAGGGAAGAAAGAGTGGGGAGTGAGTGAGAGAGCGACTGCGTGGCTGAGAGGCTTAAACCACGACAACAGGTCACGAATATTTGGGAGCGCAAAGATATTATGCAGCTGAGGAAGATTTGTATAATCAAGTTATAGAACGTAACAAAGGATGTAATGTGATTGCGTATGAATGCTCCCGACCGTTATTAGTGCCATATATATGGGAAGTTCTCCCTGAACGGTGGGAAAAAACTAAAGCAAAGTGTGCAAAACGATTCCAGGGGAAGTTAAAGGAGAAAAGAAAGGGGAAATATGAGAAGGATGGAATGCCCAGGAATTAAGACCAGCATAGGCCTATATTGCCTATTGTCAGTTTGTTATGCTGTCTTTGATGGTAACACATATGTGGCTACGTTAACTAAATTGGTCAACTATACGCAACTGAAAGACTGCTGGATATGTGGTCAAGCAGACCATTTTGATAGACCACTATTGGGAATTCCATCGAGTAATTGGACCGACCTTAACCCATATAGTCTGTTGAACACTTCATACCAGTGCAGGACCGAAACGGTGGTTATGGAAGACATCTCATTTGTCTGGGAGATAACTAATGATACCATTCCATATATAAACTATTCGACTGGAGGGGAAAACTTAGGTTACATCAGTCAGTCATTCGGCAAGTGGTCAGTTATTAAACTAAAGCTACATCACTCTGCTGACCCAAATTTACCAGGGCAATATTCAAATGGAATAGGATCACAGCATTGGGCAGATTATTTGTGGGGCAGAGCCACCGGTAACTGCGGCGGGAGATCATGGACAACGCAGCAACGACCAATGTGATCAAACGTTGACAATTTATTAAACGCAAGCACCACCTTTTATAGAAAAGTTGCAAAGTACTGGAACAGTCGATAACATCTGATTGGTTAACACCTCTTAGCCAACTGTTAGCAACAGCTTAACGATTGGTTGCAGCTTATGAAACGTCCATAGCGACAGGCTCCTGTTTTGCAAGCAAGGTTTGCTTTGTGGTAACCTGATCCGGCGCCCGCGACATCTTGCTCAGTGCCTTTGTGGTAACCTGGTCCGGCGCCGCGACATCCTGCTCAGTGCCCCCCCAAGGCAACTTCCTCTTCATGTCGGCACGCAGGCGTCCTTTGTTAACCTTCTCAGTAGCCTATGAAGCCCTCCGCTCACTACTCGAGTGAGGCTAAGTCAAAGGTTGGATTGCTCACATGTCCACTCTCAACAAGAAACACTCCAACACGTAACGTGAACTTCCGTGTTAAGGCCACGTGTAACTTACCTACTGGCTATTGGTGGCTTTGTGGAAATGGACAAGCAAGAAAACAACTCCCAGCAAATAGGACAGGCCAGTGTACTATGGGCTTGTTAGCCCCCCCTCTGGCACTGTTTAGTCACACGGAATTGCACGGTATAGTGCGAGGATTATGGGGGCAAGATCGAGCGAAAAGAGAGGTTAACAATCCACTGGTGACTTATGGAACACCGTATCACAGCTTCGTTAGAGCCTTAATACCGGCTCTAGGAGTGGCTCAGCTAGAAAGAGCCATAGATAATGTTTCAGGAGAAATGGAGGCTATGGCAAATTGCACCGCAACAGTGCTTTTTGGCTTGCAACTAGAAGTAGATTCTTTAAAAAAGATAGTTTTGCAAAATCACAGAGCTTTAGATATATTAACAGCTCAAGTAGGCGGAGTATGTACTTTAATTAATGAATCTTGTTGTAGTTATGTTGATCAGTCCGGAAAGACCTTGAAAGGTGTTAAAGAAATTTGGAAGCATGCGAAAGTACTCCACGAAGTCTATCAGAACGATAAAATTTCTTGGTTAGATGCCCTTCTTACATCTTGGGGCTTTAATGGCTGGCTCACATCTCTGGCTAAAAGTACTGGAATTATTTTAGTAATAGTTTTGACCATAGTTATGATTATACCTTGTATTTTGCAATGTATTCGTGGTATGATTGAAAAATAGGTAAAACAGCTTTGGCTTATTCAAGAAAAGAAAGGGGGAGATGTGGATGATATCTTGTTAGAGAATGGACATATGCCTGCTCTGAATGAAAGCAAGTATGTGCAGCTGGCCACGTAGCAGGGGTAACTCCTCGTTACCTCTGTGCAGCCGACCGTGGAAAAGAAGTAACTCCCGGACAGTTAATGAAACAAGAATGCAGGCCTGGAAGATAAGAAGGAGCTAAGATAAGGAGGTTGCTAAATTGGACTGTAAATCTTGCTTGCTTACAAAAACCACACTTTAGGTTCTCATGAAACATGTTAACCAATAGTATGCCTGTTGCTAAGTATATGTAACCAATCGTAGAAAGACATGTAATGTTAGCGCTGTAAGCCTAAAGTATATAAACTGTAACTGCTCCATCAATAAACAGGCTTTAGTCTAATCATATTGATTCCTGACTGAGTCCTCGTGGCAGCATCTGAATGGGAAAGTAAAAGGAGTCTGAAGGAGCGAGTCAGATAAAGGGAGCAACTAGCAACAAAGGAAGAACTTGGCAAAACAATGGACTTCTGTAATGTGGTAAAGGGTTATCCAATAATGTACCGTTGCTAACTAATATTAACCGATGGCTAAAAGACACGTGTGTGTTAGAAAAGGTCTATAAGTAGTGGTTTGTAGTAATAAAGGACTTGCCTATTTTTTCTTCCTACGAAGTCACCGAAAATACTTGTGTGTGTGATTTTTGGCCGTCTCGACAACGACATCTGGTGACCCCGACATGATCGTGCAGGGCATGATCAAATTGGAACTGAAACTTAAGAGAGAAGAAAAAGAAAAACTAAAAAAAGAAAGAAGAACGGCGGAGGATAGCCGTGGAGACGGAGCCCAACGTAGCACTGAGAGCAGTGGGATTCTGCATGGCTGGCCTGATTTAAGACACCTGGATAGGCGAGCAGCTGGGGACATGGGAGCCTCTTTAAGTAGAGGGATCAGTCGTATTGACCATGTGGACAATAATATTACAAAAGCGGGGGGTGAATGTAGATGAACTACTCCTCCGAAAAATGTTATTATGGAGTAAAAGACAGGGGTATGAGGCTGATACCGTAACAGCCTTTAGTGTTTCTGTGTGGCAACGCCTGGGGGATATTCTGTTTGATCATGCATCTCAGGGGGAGAAACAGGCTCAGATATTGCTGTCGACGTGGCGGTTGCTCTTTGAGACTTTAAAATCATTTAAAGAGCAGCAGGACAAAGCGGAGCCGTCAGCCCCCCCTAACGATCAAAGCACGGGCACCCATGGTGAGGAAGGATTTCAAAATAAGAGTCCTCCAACTGAAGGGGATGGAGCTTTCCGTGTGACTGTGCCCCCGGCCCCTGTTGCGCAGCTTGATGTGCAGCGTAAAGAACCATCCAGGGAGCCCGTAGTTTGGTGTAAAGTCCCAGGGGGGAAGAAGATAAAGGCACTGGGGGAAGATTCTGATTATGAGATGTGTGGTCCGGGAGCCCCAGCCACAGCTAATCGACAATAGAGGTCCCCTGAAGAGTCACTGGTTCATACCCCTTCTAACCCTGAAAAAGACGTGAAGGGACCAGATTACCCTGTTTTGGAGCCCGGTGCCCCCCTCTGCCCCCCTCCAGAACCTCCGCCAGCTGCTGCCGTGGCTGCTAAGACTGAGGGAGGGGATGAAGACGATCTTTTTGACCGGGGCCCTGTAAATCTTGAGAAAGAGCCTACTCTCAGATCACCTGAAACCTGTGGGAGGAGATGTTTTAATTGCACTTGATAACGCTGAAACTCCAGAACACATTAATGAGGAGCCTGTGCACGTTCATCAGACTGCTGTTGCTGCTCCTGAGATTCTGATGCCTGATAATTTTGTTGCTGACCTGGATAGTCCTTTTGACCCTGTTCCTGTTGATCTGGAAAAGGAGCCTGATTTATATCCCCCAGATCCTCATTATAAATGGGCAGCTGTAAAGGGAGAAGCGAGATGGGTGGGGGATGCAGATGTACTGTGTGCTTTCCTGGTGGTGTATGTGCCGGATCAAAACCCGCGGTGGGAAGGTCTCTTGAAGCACGGAATCAGACTCTACAACTCAAGGAGAGTTATAAAGCAGGTATGTTTATTACGGCGCCGGGTGCAAGGGGGATCATTCCTCCTAACTTGCACACCGAGGGGTTAAGCAAGCAGATATTTATTACACACAAACATGCATATTCATTAGGTTCCCGAGAAAGTGGCGGGGATATTACAATTAGTTTAGGTACTCATTATCATAAGTCTCCTCCCTTTTGGCGCTTGCGCACTGCCCTCCGATGGTCGTGGGCAGGGGTCTTCAAGATGAAGTAAGTAGTCTTCCTCATGTGGGCAGGGGTCTTCAAGATGAAGTAAGCAGTCTTCCTCAGGGTGCACTTTTCACCTTTGGCACAGTTGGATACCCCAGTAATTCACAATTAGCTGAAACCAGCCGTATCTGCAAGTTTCTGATAGCTGCCAAAGATTTAGAGCAGTGTGACCTTGGTCAGGACAGGATGGGGAGACAAGGAGTATCCCAAGCTAGCAGATGTTCGGGAGTCACTGCCTCCAGACTAACTGATAAATTAGAAGGATGGTAAGAAATAATTCACTCATTAGAAGGATGAAAAGAAATAATTCACTCTTGTTAGTAAGACTGCTAAATTCTGTTATCACACCACAGACTTACAACACAAACCTTATTCTCTTAGACCTAAGTTAAATTAAGAGTGTTTTAACCCTTTTGTTTTCATGGCACTTGTTTTCCTTATATCACTCTCGTATGCTCTTATCAAAGATATCAGGCAAATGGTGATATACAACTCATTTTATATAGTTTCTCTGTAATACTTATAAACTAGAGGTTGGCAAATATAAGTATGTCCGTGTTTCTACCGACCCTTGCAGACCTTTATAGATACTGCTGGCCACGTCTTCTGATGTAGGCTGGCCACCTGCATTGGAATGAGTGTGCATTTTGGTCAGTATAAAAGCCCAAGCCTCGTGCAGCGTGGCGGGGAGGCAGAGCCTCAGCGGGGACGCCTGCTGAGATTGAGCCTGCCACCTTGCACTGCGATGATGCTGCTCGGAGCTGGTTTCTTGATTGTCTTCACAGGGTCGTTGCACCACGTTCTGTACGTGGGACTGTGTAGTGGGAGTAATGATTGTCTGGATTTTGTGTTTCAAATACTGTAGTTGTGTGGAGTGTGCTTGTGGGATCCCATGTGTGCGTGTGTGTGTGTGTGTGCGTGTGTTGAGGGCAGACGGTGTTCTGTGTATTATTTTGTTATTGGGTTCGTGTAAAAGTTTTTAATGGGTAGCAGATTAACATTTCGGGCAAGAAAAGGTTAATGCAAAAGTGTGGTTGCCGGCAGGTATTTGTGGCTGCTGCTCCGCAGGCAGGCAGTGCAGGCAGGCAGTGCAGGCAGGCAGCTGTAGCTGCTGCCGAGCAGGCAGGCATTTATGGCTGCTGCCGAGCAGGCCGGCGTTTGTAGCCGGCAAAGCAGGGAGAGCGACTTTGACCAAAAAAAAAAAAAAAGTTCGGTAACCATGTTCAAAAGAAGCTGCCTTCCGACTCGGATCCCAGTGCTCCACTGGAGGCACGGCCAGGATGGGCACCGGAGCCGAGGGGTGGGGGGAAAAAAAAAAAAAGAAAAACACTCTCAATCTATTGAAGTATTGGAGCAGTTTGTAGAGACACCACAAACAAAGCCTAAAGAGGCCTGCACCACACTGGGCGCAGGGGGGGAGGCCTTGGAGGAACAGATAGATCGGTAGAAGCAAAAACTGTTAACTGAAAAAGCAAGAGGGGTAGCGCAACCACAAGCTTTATTAGCCACCACCCAAGCAGCATCAGGGTGGCAGAGAAAGAAAAAAAAGGTTAATGACACAGCGAACTGTGGAGAGCTATTTGGCTGTGAACGGGCATGTGAGCAATCCAGACAATTGCTTGACAATTGTAAGGTAGTGACCCACAGGCATTGAGGCCTCGCCTGGGGGTTACTAAAGTTCGTGTACGTGCAGAAGCCTTGGGAAAAGTTAGCACGGAAAACTACTGAGAGAGATACGCAGAGAAGGAATGTTAACTGTAACCTTGAAACATATGCTGTAATAGTTAACCAATCAGGAGCTCAGCTTTGCAATATGTATGAGGCTCATTATCTAGTGTATTTAACCAGGTGTCTTTGCTAATAAAGTTTGAAGTTTGCTGACAACTATATGGTGTACGCTTTTCCCATATGGTGACCAAACTTTCCTTCGCCGACAGCGAACTCCTTGACTGTTAACACTGTGCAGTTTGCTTCTGCAGCTGCTTCACATTCCTTTTTCACCAGAATGCCTCTTTAAGGAATCATTTGAACCTGTCTTCTTCTCAAGAACTGATAACCTGGGGGAGGGGGTGTATTTGTGTCCTCCTACCTACAGGTCCATGGTGGCTGCCTGCAAAGTTTGTCAAGCCTTGCCATGAGCTGGACAGACGAGTGGAGAAACCTGATGCCTCAGCTATAAGAGCTGATCGTGAATGCCCCGAGCAGAATGAGATAGAGGAAAAGAAAAATGAATGACTGCAAAACATCACTTGGGGGCAACTGAAAAGTAACAGCTTGAATATATGTGCTTGTAAAGTAGCTATTATTAGAGGCTGTGACTTTGTGTATAAACCTACCTGTACTTACTAGCCAGTTCCTAATAAGAAACTACACCTTGTACTGTATGGATTTGTCACTTGTAAAACAGATGTTAGAGCATGCGAATTTGCAGCAGCTGCTAGAAAATGCTAAGGCAAAAGGTAGAAAGATTCTAATACAATGATAGTGTTACAAAGCAGGCAATGGAACAAATTAAGAGGGTGAGAGAACTCCACTAGTAAGAAATTTCTTTGGCTGGTCCCTCACTGCCACTGGCATCCTCAACATGCTGCTGCACCCTGTAGTAGTCATACTGCTAATGTAAATCTGTATGTGCTTTGCCATAGTAGCGATTTGTTACTGAATGAAGCAGGTGAAACTCTGCATTGGCAACGAGGTGCCAGGACTGAGGTTGGCCAAATGCCTCCTACTACGGTCAAGGGCAAGACTGGGTTGGCCTCTGTTTGCCGTCAAGAAGAACGTTTAGCTCCGCTGTTGGCTGCAACCCAGCAGGCGTTGAGCGGTGGGGACACATGCCATACCAGACCTCGATGTGAGGGATGGCCTCCCCTGTTATCAGAGAGCCATCCAGTGAAAGAGCCAACAGTGTTTACAGATGGCTCAGGGAAAAACCAGAAAAGCTGTTATTGTGTGAAAAGAAAACTTTCACTGGCAGCACTGAATGGAATAACATAGAATCATAGAATCATAGAATAGTTAGGGTTGGAAAGGACCTTAAGATCATCTAGTTCCAACCCCCCTGCCATGGGCAGGGACACCTCCCACAAAACCATGCCATCCAAGGCTATGTCCAACCCCGCCTTGCACACCGCCAGCGATGGAGCATTCACAACTTCCCTGGGCAACCCATTCCAGGGCCTCACCACCCTTACAGTAAAGAATTTCCACCTTATATCCAATCTAAACTTCCCCTGTTTAAGTTTGAACCCGTTACCCCTTGTCCTCTCACTACAGTCCCTCATGAAGAGTCCCTCCCCAGCATCCCTATAGGCCCCCTTCAGATACTGGAAGGCTGCTATGAGGTCTCCACGCAGCCTTCTCTTCTCCAGGCTGAACAGCCCCAATTTTCTCAGCCTATCTTCATATGGGAGGCGCTCCAGTCCCCTGATCGTCCTCGTGGCCCTCCTTTGGACTTGTTCCAACAGTTCCATGTCCTTTTTATGTTGAGGACACCAGAACTGCACACAATACTCCAAGAAGGATCACCCCAAGTAGTAGAGCTTAGAGCAATAGCAATGGTATTTCAACATTTTCCTGGCCTGGTTAATATTGTTACTGACTCTACTTGTGTAGCCGGGTTGGTTCAACAATTAGACAAAGTAGTTTTGGGACAAGTGTCTGATGAAAAATTGTTTGGGATCCTAAAATTAATATGGCTAACAATACAAAAACAGAGACATCACTATTATATTATGCATGTTAAGAGTCACACCACCCTCCCAGGTTTTATAGTGGAGGGTAATGCAAAGGCAGACGCACTAGTATCTGCGGTTCCCCTTGGACCTGTTCCCAATATAAAACAACAAGCGCAAGCATCTCATCAATTTTTCCACCAAGGCTCTCGTGCTCTACAGCAACAGTTTAAAATTTCCAGTAGTGAAGCACGTGCCATCGTTGCTGCCTGCCCTGACTGTCAAGGCCAACATGTTCCTACCTATTTTGGCACTAATCCTTGGGGTTTACAAGCCCTACAGATTTGGCAAACAGATGTTACACATATTGCTGAATTTGGCAAGCAAAAATATGTACATGTGTCCATAGATACATTTTCTTCTGCTACTGTGGCCACCGCTCATACTGGTGAATCTGCTCAGGATGTTATTCGCCATTGACAGCGTGCTTTTGCAACCTTAGGGGTTCCACAGCAGATAAAAACAGACAATGGCCCTGCTTATGCGTCAATGAGGGATGCGTCTTTTTTGCAAGCTTGGGGAGTTTCTCATGTTACTAGTATTCCCCATTCTCCAACAGGTCAAAGCATTGTAGAACGAACCCGTGATACGCTCAAACGTTTTCTCTAAAAACAAAGAGGGGAATGCCAGTATTTTCTCCACACAAACAGTTAGCAAAAGCGCAATTTGTACTAAATTCTTTAAATTTGTCTAGTTTTGATTCTCTTTCCGCAATACAGCGCTCGTGGCATCTGACGGACGATTCCTTGCCCAATCCACTGGTTCTATATAAAGACCTACATGATAACGAGTGTAAAGGACCAGAGCCATTGCTGACATGGGGTCGAGGATACGGCTGTGTACAGCTGGCAACAGGACCATACTGGCTGCCAGCGAAATGTATAAAGCCCCAGAACTCAACAACAGAAAGAAACAACAATGACAGAAATCTTTGTAATATCTGTTCTAATACGTGTGACCATGGGTAATGGACAAGTATACTGGGCACATTTGTTAAATCCCCCATTATTCTGGCCTGTTACATGGTGTGTAGGATTCACTGGTATGCCACATGTTATAAAGGTTCAAGTGACTTCAAATCAGACTAATCTTACTGAAATAATGCTGCCTGGAGTAGTGGGTGGTTATGTTAATTACACAGGTCTTTTAGACATTGCACGCAAGTCCCTTGTTTCTTCTGTTTTCACTAATATAATCCTATGAGCTGCTTTTTGGCTTCATTTAATTCTGAAGTCTTCTGCAGTCTTCAACGGTCTCTTCCTTTCCCCACAAAAAAGGGTTATCTAGTATTCATCCTACTGCATCCTTCATGACATCTTCCATTGTCTGGATGGCATTCCTTCCCTCATATATTATCCCTCTCCTTTCTCCTCCTCCTAAAAGCTACTCAGTCCTTATTTAAGACTGCCCTAGAAATTTTCCCAAATCAAGAAGCAGTTCCCAATTACAGCCAACTTTAAAGCCAGCCCAGAAACAATAACACAAATAAGTAATCCTACAATAAATAAATCCTGATAAAAGAATACTACACTTGTTTTAAGCTCTACATTAACAAAACCACACATAATATCATATCCATTCCATTTCTGTAGCTAGAAACAGAAATGAGAATAAAAGCAGAAGTTGCATGCTTGAAAACTCTGACCAATGCATTCAGTTTCAGCCTCTTACTAGAACAACTCAAAACACTCAACTTATTATCAGATCATTTCAGCCACTTCAAGGCTTCCTCTACACTTCACCAGCAACACATCTCTGACATATTTCTACTTCAATAAAACCTCTTTCCTACTGTTTCTATAGGTATTACTGTTTTCCTTCTTTTGTTGAAAACTCCTCCTCATTCAAGTATACTGTAGAAAACTACAAGACTTAAGTGTTGTCTTATGTAGCCCAGTGAGAGTCAGGAGACCTTCAGTTCTGTGCTCCACCTGTTCATCGACACCTCCAACACTGATCTTAAAGGGCTACTTTCTTCCTGACACAAGTGCCTAAAGAGGTTTTGTATCACTTTTCTTATTCGAATGTGTTTTTTACATAGCACACTTGAAAGCCCAATTCACAAATCTCAAAAATCTCAGCCCCCAGATTCACAAGCTGGCCTCAGCCTAGCATGATATGAACTTCTGTTCTCTCAACAGACAGTGCAACAAACTTTCACCAAAACCTAAAATTGGTTCCTGCTAGCAATCCCCTAAAAAAAAAACTTTTAAATTTTCTTAATGAAAACATGATTTAGTAAAACAATACTTTTTCAGTTAGCTAAGATTTAAAATATTCTCCTTTCACCCTGCCTATTCCATGACAGACCTCATTTTAGTACTATCATTATGGTTTTATCAGTTAACAATGTACTTGTGGCTGCCATTGTGGCAAGCAGGCAATCAAACTACAGGTGTATGTGTTTGATGAAGCACCGGTGGAAGCAGTTTTAGAAATCAGCACTTTGATACCCTAACTGCAGGTTTACTCAATTTACATCCGTAGTATCCAGCTGCCAGGGAAACTTTAAGTACATATCATCCTGAGAGTAAAACATCCCACCTTCCTAGAGACCCCAATACTGACCAAGTAGATTACTTGGACAATTAATCAACAATCAGATTTTTATTTATAGCTGTTAATCACAATATGAAAGGTTTATATTCAGAATTTCAGCACTTCTTTCTGATCCATACCTTTGGATGCAATTGCTCCCACACACAGGATCAGAAGAATTAAATTCTACCCTAATCTAAAGGGGTTTATAATCATACCCTGTTTTATATCTGCCTCTGATAGACCATGAGAGAAACCGTCTGCTTCCATGTACTTACTTTGCATCTGCAGTGTTTCACATCTGCAGGTGTACAACATAGCTGCTCTTTGCAGGAGTTCCAGTGTATATTCCAGTACAAACCAACCTACAAACTGCCAGTCAACAGCGTAACAAAACAAGCAGAGCTCCCCAATTTGAACTGTATGGGAGCCTATGACTTTGAATATATTCAGAGATAAAACAACCTGAGCTTACCCTGTCCTGGTTTCAGCAGTAGCAGTCGTTTTTCTCCTTCTTAGTAACTGCTGCACTGCTGTGTTTTTGACTTTTAGTCTGGGAACAACGCTGACAACACCGACGTTTTCAGTTGTTGCTAAGTAATGTTTACCACGACCAAGGACTTTCTCAGTCTCATGCTCTGCCAGGGAGGAGGGGCATGGGAAGCCGGGAGGAAGCAGAGACAGGACACCTGACCCAAACTAGCCAAAGGGGTAGTCCATATCACAGCACATCATGCCCAGTATATAAACTGGGGGGAGTTACCCAGAAGGCCCAGAGCGCTGCTTGGGTCAGGATGGGTATCGATTGGCAGGCGGAGAGGAACTGAATTCTCTCCCCTTGTTATTTCCCTTATCATTATTATTATTGGTGGTAATAGTAGTAGTTCTGTATTATACCCTAGTTACTGGACTGTTGTTATCTCAACCTGTGGGGGTTACATTCTTTCAATTCTCCTCCTCATCCCCCTGGGAGCAGGCGGAAGAAGAAGGGGCGGGGGAGCGAGCAAATGGCTGCGTGGTTCTGAGTTACTGGCTGAGTTTAAACCACGACACTTCTTTCTTGGCACGCACCATGGGGCTGGAAGGGTTGAGTAAACAACAGATCTGACCAGAGTGTGTTTAATCATATTTGAATCACAGAATCATAGAATAGTTAGGGTTGGAAAGGACCTTAAGACCATCATGTTCCAACCCCCCTGCCATGGGCAGGGACACCTCCCACTAAACCATGTCACACAAGGCTCTGTCCAACCCGGCCTTGAACACCACCAGGGATGGAGCATTCACAACTTCCCTGGGCAACCCATTCCAGGGCCTCACCACCCTTACAGTAAAGAATTTCTTCCTCATATCCAGTCTAAACTTCCCCTGTTTAAGTTTGAACCCGTTACCCCTTGTCCTCTCACTACAGTCCTTAATGAAGAGTCCATCCCCAGCATCCTTATAGCCCCCCTTCAGATACTGGAAGGCTGCTATGAGGTCTTCACGCAGCTTTCTCTTCTCCAGGCTGAACAGCCCCAACTTTCTCAGCCTATCTTCATACGGGAGGTGCTCCAGCCCCCTGATCATCCTCGCGGCCCTCCTCTGGACTTATTCCAACAGTTCCATGTACCTTTTATGTTGAGGACACCAGAACTGCACGCAGTACTCCAAGTGAGGTCTCACGAGAGCAGAGGAGAGGGGCAGGATCACCTCATTCGACCTGCCGGTCACACTCCTTTTGATGTGGCCCAGGAGATGGTTGGCTTTCTGAGCTGCGAGCACACACTGCCAGATCGTGTTCAGTTTGTCATCGACCAACACCCCCAAGTCCTTCTCCGCAGAGCTGCTCTGAATCTCTTCTCTGCCCAACCTGTAGCTGTGCCTGGCATTGCTCTGACCCAGGTGTAGAACCTTGTACTTGTCATGGTTAAACTTCATCAGGTTGGTATCAGCCCACCTCACAAGCATATCGAGGTCCCTCTGGATGGCATTCCTTCCCTCCAGCGTATCAACCGAAGCACACAGTTTGGTGTCATTGGCAAAGTTGTTGAGGGCAAACTCAATCCCCCTGTCCATGTCGCTTTCAAAGATGTTGAACAAGACCGGTCCCAACACCGATCCCTGAGGGACACCACTCGTTACTGATCTCCAGCTGGACATTGAGCCATTGACCACAACTCTTTGCATGGGGCCATTCAGACAATTCGTTATCCACCGAGTGGTCCACCTATCAAATTGATGTCTCTCCAATTTAGAGACAAGGATGTCATGTGGGACAGTGTCGAACGCTTTGCACAAGTCCAGGCAGATGTCGTCAACTGCTCTACCCCTGTCCATCAGTTCCGTAGCCTCATCATAGAAGGCCACCAAACTGGTCAGGCAGGATTTCCCCTTAGTGAAGCCATGTTGACTGTCACCAACCACCTTGTTGTTTTTCATGTGCCTTAGCATGCCTTCCAGGAGAATCTGCTCCAAGATTTTGCCAGGCACAGAGGTGAGACTGACCTGCAGTATCTTTTAGACATTGCACGCAAGTCCCTTGTTTCTTCTGTTTTCACTAATATAATCCTATGAGCTGCTTTTTGGCTTCATTTAATTCTGAAGTCTTCTGCAGTCTTCAGCAGTCTCTTCCTTTCCCTACAAAAAAGGGTTATCTAGTATTCATCCTACTGCATCCTTCATGACATCTTCCTCTGCCACAGCTGATCTGTGTATGCGTTGGAGATACTGCTCTTCAGACCTAGGGGGTTTGGGTCTAGGCTGTTTTAACAGATTACCTCTAGTAAGATTCTACTGCAGGTGGTGAGGCAGATCAGTTTGTATCTAAAACAATTTTTTAAATTTGGCTCCCCTGGATCCACATGCAGTAGTGATGTTGCAGAGCCCTGGACATGGGTAGTGAGCTGTGTGTTGCTAGCTATCAATGCGTTGAGGTAGCTCAAAGGCTGTGCATTGTAACATGGCGCATCGCAAACTGCAGGAATGGAAAACAAGGTGGTAGGCACACACTTTTTTTTTTTTTTCTTTACTCTGGGAGCTGCTATATGTCCTTATCTTCAGCTTTCTTCTTTTCTTCTTACCTCTGAGTGTGCCTCTTCAGGAGGAGAAGCAGTTGATATGATCTATTCAAAGGAGGAAGACTTGCTGTGCAAAAATTGCTACATAACTATTAAGCAACTTAAATATTGCAGAGTCCTGGTAGTATCTATTCTGTTGTTTAAAAAAAACCCCAACAAACCAACAAAAAACCCAAAAGCAACCCCTCCTAAAAAAACAAACCCAAAACCACAACCACCCCAAAACCCAACAAGCCAAAACAAAAAAATGACCAAATGAGCAACACCTTTTGAAACATACATGTTTTTTAAATCTATCATCCAGACCTTAAAGGAATGCCCTAGGGGCCTGGAAAGGATTATGCTGATGACTGAACTGCTGGGGGGTACTTTTCTTGGTGTAATGTAGTGAGTCTGGTGTCTGTTGCTTTTCTTTTTCTCCCCAAACTACTTGTGATAACCACTAACATTTCTCAAGAAATTACCTCTATCTTGAATGCTTGAGAGGCTGTGTGCTCATCTGTATGTATAAAATTATAAATGGATGAATAAAAACCTTGCTTTATAGTGCAAAGTGCTCTATAGTAATATTAAATGCAACACTTCAGGTAAGTTGCCAACAAAATTTTGTGGATGTGCTATGTATCTTATTCTCCACTTCAGCAGAAATATGGAGTGCCAGAGAGGTAAATCAGTAGTGTGAACTGGAATTTGTAGCAAGATCTGTGTGCTAGGCTTTTTTGGAATGAAGAGTCTTTCCCATCTACAATTAAAAATACTTCATATAATTAACTGAAATGCCAAGAAGGCTGGGTTAGATGAAGTGAGACCTTATCTGAATATCCTCTCCTCCTCTCCCAGCTGTAGAATGCTTTTTGCACACAAAAATACTTGGTGAGACCTATTAAATTGTCTTCCAAAGTACTAAATCACTGAAGCAAAGGAATTGAACCCATTAAAGAAAATATCTGCAGGTGAGAACCACTAGAGGGCAATGTTGTAAAAAGAATGACGAGACGTGTATTAAGGAATGTGGATACCCAATCTGCTGTTGACCAGGTGGGAATGCAAGACACTGATCTCGCATAGCTCTCTTAAATCTCCCAATCAGAAAGGCTGTATGTTTTTAACTATCAAGGCTTTTATGTGATTGTTTTGCTGTTGTGAATTGAATGTTTAATCTCTTACCTAGTGCTTACTTTCCAGATTAATTTCTGTTGCTGTTGTTGCTGCTGTGTAACAAGTGACTGTTGGCTGTGCTTGGGCATCTGCAGCACTAGGTTATGGAGGTTGGTTGTAGAGGCAGACTGGGTTTTTCGTGTGCCTCCGCTCTGTCAAGCTCTTGGGTAAAACTTTGAAACTGTTTTTGCTGTTGTGTCAAATATGACTCCAAAAGGGTACAAAGTACTTCTAAAATGAGCGTCAAGCTCATTTTAGTGAAAGGTAAGGTCAATGACTTAATAGAGGATCCTATTGGGAGACCTTTGAGGAAATATATAGTGCCTCTAAACTGTGGTTACTTTGAAACTTAGAGAGATATATATATACACACATATTTTGCTTTACAGGAAATGTGACGGTAGCACTGTGGGGGGAGTTCAGAACAATGCTGGAGATTGTAAGTTGGTGTTTTTTTTGTTTTTGTTTTTTTTTTTTTTTTTTTTTTTATAGTGAATGTTTTGAACTGCTGTGTACTCTTTAAATGTGCAAGAGGAAAATATTCTTGAAGTGCAGTTGAAAGTCTTCATGAATTTAGGGTTGCTGTCTTTAGAAGATGATTCTTAAAAAATTGGAAACTAAGAACTTTAGGTCTACCATTGAAAACAGTAGATTTAAGGTAATTTAAATTTTAAATTTAACTCCCTTACAGTGCAGTAAGGAAATATAATTGCTCTTTAATATATGGAGATATGGTACGGCCAGATGACACCATTAGGAAGCTAAATTCTTCAAATGAAATAATTACATTATAAGGAAATTGTTTTATTTATGAGTTTATGCATGTTGCTCTAGAAAACTCTAGAAGTAATGAGTCCTTGAAAGCAGAATTTCTGACTGAAAGCTATTTCCTGTATCTGTCATGCAGTTCTGCAGTAAGCAGAAGTGATCTTGGATTGAAAAAATACTTTTCAGTCATCTACTGAGTGTATGGAAGTCTACTTAAAGGCTGTCATAGTAAATGCTACTTTATTACATCCTGGATTCTGTAGCTTCTGTCAAGCCAAAATTGCTGCTTTCTGATAAATTTATTCTAGATTATCTATCAAAAATGTCTTGGATCAACAGCAAATATTTATAAGATTTATCTGGTTAAATTCCTAGGCCCTGATGTGATGGGAAATTATTATTCTAATCGGATCCTTTGAGAAGCCTATATAAGACTGAGTACTCTCAGCTGCACATTTGCTCTTCACTAAGACTGTGCTTTAGGATCTTAACTCCTGAGTCCTGGCATCATTTTTGTCTCTGTAGCTATCTGCTTCTGGTTCCTGATCCATCCTGGAGTTGCCTTCCTAGACTTGGGCCATTTTATTTAAACTTTCCAGAGCTTGTGTTGACTCTCCTTCCTTTGTCAGATTCCATCTTACTCTATGTGTATTAGAATACTGTAATCTCTTGGCTTGTATCTTTTTCACTTTGGCTTGTTCTGGGATGGTTGCTATCTGCACTGCTGGCATCAGATTGCATCTGGATAAGCTTAAATCCCCTGCAAAATAAATGTTATCACTGAGCATTGCTTGCTTGTTTGATTTGAGTGTTTTTACTCAAGCTGGTCATGTTTTATGAAGTGTGTATTTTGATAAGAGGGAGTCCTTTTGGGGTGACAGTCACTTGCAGATCAATAGTTTGTATTTAGGACTCTTCTGGTGTCTAACATATAAGGATATTAGGTGATTCTTTAAGTGAGGTCTGTCCAGGGTTCAGCTATAGCAGTCATTTTTCTCCTTCTTAGTAACTGCTGCAGTGCTGTGTTTTTGACTTTCAGCCTGGGAACAATGCTGATAACACTGATGTTTTCAGTTGTTGCTAAATAATGTTTACTCCGATCAAGGACTTTCCCATCTCATGCTCTGCCAGGGAGGAGGGGAAGCCGGGAGGAAGCAGAGACAGGACACCTGACCCAAACTAGCCAAAGGGGTAGTCCATACCACAGCACGTCATGCCCAGTATATAAACTAGGGGGAGTTACCCGGAAGGCCCAGATTGCTGCTTGGGTCAGTCTGGGTGTTGGTCAGCGGGTGGTGAGCAATTGTATTCTCTCCCCTTGTTATTTCCCTTATCATTATTATTATTATTATGATTAGTGGTGGTAGTAGTAGTAGTTTTGTATTATACCTTAGTTACTGGACTGTTCTTACCTCAGCCCGTGGGATTTACATTCTTTTGATTCTCCTCCTCATCCCTCTGGGAGTGTGTGTGTGGGGAGGGAATAAGGGGGGGGAGTGAGCGAGCGGCTGCGTGGTTCTGAGTTGCTGGCTGGGCTTAAACCACAACAACTGGGTGCTAATTGTCCCATAAAAATCAAAGCCAATTGTTGTTCTGCTTCAGTTTCCAATTTTAAATTTGCATATTTTCTAGCAGTCTCCTTTAATTCTTCCAGGAACGCAGAAGGACTGCGTTTAATTATTATCTTGCTTTACCTCATATAATTTAGACTAATTTAAAGCTCTTGGCATTGCATGCTTTACTCCATACAGCACCCATTTTTTTATATTGATTTAACCTTCTTCTATGTTCTATGTTATTTGGATTCCACTGGGGATCTCCCAAAGGAAAATTCTGCTCCAAATTTCCAGGGAGAGTTTCATTCATATGTGCTGCCTCTGCCTGTGCTTTTGCAACTTTGATACCATCTGCTTCTTAGCACTATCCAATAAATTATCCAATATTATTTTAGATCATTCCAATCAGGATCCTGAGTTCTAATAATTGTCTCTACCACTCTTCCTACCCTCTCTGGATCTTCTCTGTATACCCCTGCTGCTTGTTTCTACACCATCAAGTCCATGATGGAAAATGGCACCTTTACATGTACTGGCCCGCTCTGTCCTACTCCCTGCCTCAAAGGGGCTAACAATTGGGATTGTTGTCTAGTTCTTCGAGACACCAGAGTATGAACTACTACTTCTTCTATTTCATCCCCCATTCCACTACTATCTGGTTCTGCTTCAACACTTCCTTCCCTTACATGTGAAGGAAGGAAATTCTGTCCCTCCTGTGGGGGTGCTACTTCTAGTTCTAATTCCATTTCATCCTCTCTTGGTATTGTACACTTAATATACCTCTTTCCAATATCACAAGCCGAACAACAACTCTTTGTTTTCTTATTTTCCAAAGTTAACGCCATCACCAAATTATCTCGACTGATTAACTTGCATTCATTCTGCCAATCCATTTGTTGTCTCAAAAAAAAAGAACAAATCTACATATGGCACTTCATTTCATTTACCTTCTCCTACAGAACGTTAACCACAAAATAATATTATAAATCAAAGTTCCGTTCTTTGGCCATTTTTCTGATCCTCCAAAACATACAAAGGCCACCAATGGTTGCAATATTCAATCATCTGGCTTTTACATAAATCATCATGCAAATCACAAACATCCCAACGCCAATGTTTTTGGTATCCTTTCATCCGTTGTCAGATTTCCAGAAATCTTACAAATCCTGATGCCATTATGACAAAATACTCAAAAAGGTAATTACCAAAACAAACCAACTAAAGTCCAGCCCTGCAATAGCTTTCACTTATGACTTACAGGCAGATGCCTAGGCTTCCAAATGCAAATGGGTATCCTCTTAGCCCTAACCCTGCGTAGCTTTTGATGCGCCTTACAGCAGGCTTTCCAAACCAAATTCTGAAAGTGCCTTACCCTTTTCTCCAGGGAATGTTGTGAGGAGCTTTATGAGTTGAGAGCAATGTTCCTTCCCAAGAATTCCTTGGTGCTGGCTGGAGTTTGATCAGCACTCAGTCTCTTCCAGTCTCATTCACAAGGTCCCATCTGGGTCGCCAAAAACCGTCGCCAAAAGTCGGGAGAATAAAACTCCTTAACAGCAGTGTAGCATTAAGAAGCAGGCACTTCTTTATTGCAGCGCTGGGTGCTAGGTGGAATTTCCACAAATCAAGCACACCACATGCTGACTTCATTGTTACATTTATATACAAAAATTGCAAGGTAGTACACTCCTGGTTACAATGATTGGCTAGTAATTTGCATATAATTATAATATCTGCTGTGTCATTATTTTCTGTTACCATGCTTGTGCGGAGGAAGGGTCTTCACCTGGGCAAGTGTTGTCTTGATCTGTGAGTGTGTTTTTTAGTATTATAATGAGAGTATAATGATGATAGTTCAGAGATCAAACCATAATGCTGGTTTTGCTCTTCTTGCATGGATTTTTAAGGAAGCACAAGTGCTTTCACTGTGTGGTGAAGAGAAGCTCTCTAAATACCCTCAGACTTACCTTTTTGCAATTCTTCAGATTATCCCTAAACCCTGGAATTTGTTTGTTTGTTTATTTGTTTGTTTATGCAAGGAAATGTACTGCTAGTTCAGTTTGTCTGCTGCCTGGTGGTGGTCAGTATTGTCTTTCTTACTTTTTCTTTGAGGCCTCCTGGTTCTTTGTGTCTGTCTATTAATAATTTTCTCTGTTAAAGTAGCTAAAAAACTAATGCTAATGGCATTTGTCTGATACTGTAATTTTTTTTTGCCTTATCTTGGGAAGACCAATTTTGGACTTTTTCAGAAAAAGTCATACTTGGAGTCATATGTTCTGTTCAGAGCAATGTAGTCCTGTCTATATTTGCAATAGCAAAAAATTCTGGTGTTAAGGTCACATTATAGATGATGACTTGACTTGCAGTGCTTATACAAACTCCTCTCCCCAGAACCTCCAGTCTAAGTAGGATCTCTTGGATATAAGGAAGAAGTTCTTTACTGTAAGGGTGGTGAGGCTCTGGAATGGGTTGCCCATGGAAGTTGTGAATGCTCCATCTCTGGTGGTGTTCAAGGCCAGGTTAGACAGAGCCTTGGGTGACATGGTTTAGTGGGAGATGTCCTTACCCATGGCAGAGGGGCTGGAACTAGACGATCTTAAGGTCCTTTCCAGCCCTAACTGTTCTATGATTCTACTGTGGAGAGGGACAAGGCTTAAAAGACAAAGAGGCTTATGATACATGGTGTCCTAAAGGACAACCTAATTATGTTTTGCTGCCGAGTTGGCCGGCTAGATATCTTATCTTGCCAGGTTCTCAAATAAATCATACTATATACAGTAGACCCTAGGTGCTCTGGTTATGGTCCAAAGAGTAAGGACTAAGGTTAATATGTTCCAGAGAATAGGGACTTCAAGCAATGCAGCGTAGGACTTCAAGCAGCACAGCAACCCATATATGATTGGTTAATAAATGCTAACATAGAATCATGGAATAGTTAGGGTTGGAAAGGACCTTAAGAACATCTACTTCCAACCCCCCTGCCATGGGCAGGGACGCCTCCCACTAAACCATGCCATAGAATCATAGAATCATAGAATAGTTAGGGTTGGAAAGGACCTCAAGATCATCGAGTTCCAACCCCCCTGCCATGGGCAGGGACACCTCCCACTAAACCACGCCATCCAAGGCTATGTCCAACCCCACCTTGAACGCCACCAGGGATGAAGCATTCACAACTTCCCTGGGCAACCCATTCCAGGGCCCCACCACCCTCACAGTAAAGAATTTCTTCCTCAGATCCAATCTAAACTTCCCCTGTTTAAGTTTAAACCCATTACCCCTCGTCCTCTCACCACAGTCCCTAATGAAGAGTCCCTCCCCAGCATCCCTATAGGCCCCCTTCAGGTATTGGAAGGCTGCTATGAGGTCTCCACGCAGCCTTCTCTTCTCCAGGCTGAACAACCCCAATTTTCTCAGCCTATCTTCATACAGGAGGTGCTCCAGTCCCCTGATCATCCTCGCGGCCCTCCTCTGCACTTGTTCCAACAGTTCCATGTCCTTTTTATGTTGAGGACACCAGAACTGCACACAATACTCCAAGTGAGGTCTCACGAGAGCAGAGTAGAGGGGCAGGATCACCTCCCTTGACCTGCTGGTCACACTCCTTTTGATGCAGCCCAGGTTACGGTTGGCTTTCTGGGCTGCAAGCGCACACTGCTGGCTCATGTTCATTTTTTCATCAACCAACACCCCCAAGTCCTTCTCCGCAGGGCTGCTCTGAATCTCTTCCCTGCCCAACCTGTTGCTGCACCTGGGATTGCTCCGACCCAGGTGTAGGACCTTGCACTTGGCATGGTTAAACTTCATCAGGTTGGCATCAGCCCACCTCACAAGCGTGTCTAGGTCCCTCTGGATGGCATTCCTTCCCTCCAATGTATCAATCGAACCCCCCAGCTTGGTGTCATCGGCAAACTTGCTGAGGGCGCACTCAATCCCACTGTCCATGTCACCCACAAAGATGTTGAACGAGACCGGTCCCAACACCGATCCCTGAGGGACACCACTCGTTACTGGTCTCCAGCTGGACATTGAGCCATTGACCACAACTCTTTGCATGGGGCCATCCAGCCAGTTCTTTATCCACCGAGTGGTCCACCTATCAAATTGATGTCTCTCCAACTTAGAGAGAAGGATGTCATGGGAGACAGTGTCGAACGCTTTGCACAAGTCCAGGTAGATGACATCACCTGCTCTGCCCCTGTCCATCAGTTCCGTAGCCCCTTCATAGAAGGCCACCAGATTGGTCAGGCAGGATTTCCCCTTAGTGAAGCCATGCTAGCTGTCACCAAGCACCCTGTTGGTTTTCATGTGCCTCAGCATGCCTTCCAGGAGAACCCGCTCCAAGATTTTGCCAGGCACAGAGGTGAGACTGACTGGTCTGTAGTTCCCCGGGTTATCCATTTTCCCCTTCTTAAAAATGGGGGTTATATTTCCCTGTTTCCAGTCGTCGGGAACTTCACCTGACTGCCATGAGTTTTCAAATATGATGGACAGTGGCTTAGCAACTTCATTTGCCATCTCCTTCAGGACCCTCGGATGGATTTCATCAGGTCCCATGGACTTGTATACATTCAGGTTCCTAAGATGGTCTCGAACCAGATCTTCTGCTACAGTGGGCCCAGGGTCCCCACCCTCACCGTCCCCGTGTCTGCCTTCCAAGACTTGGGTGGTGTGGTCAGAGCATTTGCCGGTGAAGACTGAGGCAAAGTAGTCATTAAGAACCTCAGCCTTCTCTAAATCCAGGGTAGCCAGTTCTCCCGGTAACTTCTGGAGAGGACCCACGTTGTCCCTAACCTGTCTTTTATTTGCAACGTACCTATAATATCCCTTCCTGTTATCCTTAACATCCCTAGCCAAGTTTAATTCTAAGTGGGCCTTAGCTTTCCTAACCTGGTCCCTAACTTCTTAAAT
Source organism: Amazona ochrocephala (assembly GCA_039720435.1). NCBI lineage: Eukaryota > Metazoa > Chordata > Aves > Psittaciformes > Psittacidae > Amazona > Amazona ochrocephala. Next base: position 2,636,206 of record CM077908.1, read on the forward strand.
CAAGTTGTTCCTATCGCTAACTGTTTCACCAACACAAAATATAGAAAGATTCGGTAAAATTTAAGATAATCTGCAACAGCCAGACCTGCTCCGCTCTTCTTTCTGATTCCCATGGACTGTATGTACCCTTTGCTGGTGAGGATACTGTCCTGTGCCTGCCTTCCTGACGTGCTTGTCTTCTCTTTTGGGACAGCTTGTTCCTACTGTTTGCTAACTCATGGGTTCTCAAGTCTGCAGCAGGGAGGCTGCAGTGCAAAGAAATAATGGCAGCTCAAATTGTGTTAGATAAGTAATGGCAAGGAGGAGAAAAACCACCCTAACCTTGGGAGAATTTTTTATTGGCCTCAACAGCAGCTAGGCAGAATGGAAACTCCCAGAATACAGGTAATAGAAACTCATTTTCCCTATTTTACAGAGCTTTTAAATACTTTGTCAAGCCTCACCTTAGCAGATGAATGAATTCTGCAGACCTTGAGAGGAATGGAGAGAATATGCCTGAGTCAACTAGCAAGTTCAGTCTGGGGAGGTGTTAATAGATACTGGACTAGTTTAAATGGCAGGTATTAATCAGCAGAGGTTTCTGACACTGTCCGAAGAGGACCGAAGCATTAATGTAAAGTGGATTCAAATCAGGTATTATATCACAATCTCCTCATACAGCTGCTTTTGTGGTTTTGTCAGGGCAATGTTGACCACAGTTTTAGACAAGGCAAATGTAGAATATCTTGAAATTGTTTTGGATTTGCAATCTGTCTGTTCCTGTCATTGATTAGGCAGCTTTCTGGAGGAAGAGAATTTCCTAGAAGAGGATTTCTTAGCAGAGGTATAATTTGCACAGAATCACAGAGTGGTTTGGGTTGGAAGGGGCCTTTTAAAGATTATGTAGTCCAATATTTAGTGCTGTATGTTTAACCTCCTTGGACATCCAAACTAGTACTGCTGCAAAATGTGTTGTTTTTTGTTTAAACATGCTGCATACTGTTCTTTCAATATCCTGTTTAGTGCAGTGCATATATTAACTTGTAGTATTGTGGTATAGGAAAATTGTTCCATCCCACTTTAAGGGAGTCTATGCTGCAACTGTGTCGTAATGCTATTATGATGCAGAATTATCATGCCAGAGGGATTTAAAGAGAGAACAGACTCTAATGTGATTGCTGTACCACGCCATTATTAGTTCATATTACAGTGCCAAAACTATTTCAGCCCACCTGCATGGAGTGTGGAACTTGTGTTGCCATTTTGATACATTACAATTTGAATTAACAGTTCTAAAATGACTTCAATATAATTTTCTGATCAACTAATTATAGTGTCTTTTCAATTATTAAGATGCGTTCAGTGACAAGTAGACTTAATTCAAGCATTGATGCCATTCTAATGCAAGTATGTGGAAAGCATGTTGTGGTAATACCACAATTTCTGATTTGGATGATGACATAAATCATAATAGAAAAGTAAAAGCAATTTCTAATTTATTAGTGGCCCTAAGGAGTCAGAGTGCCAAATAAGGATAAATGTTGGTGGGATTTTTTTCTTTTTAATCTTAAACTTGGTTTAGGAATCTACGACTTAATAGATTTCACTTGGGCTGTAGGAATGATCATTATGTTTATTGTACCTTTTTCCTTTATCATGTATTAAAATGTTTATTTTAAAATAGCAGCTAACTAGTTTTAAGTTTGTTTTTTGGGGTTTTTTTTTGGTTGTTTTTTTTTTTTTTTTTTTTTTTTGTGGTGGGGGGGGTTTTTTGTTTTGTTTTTTTTTTTTTTTTTTTTTTCTTCATCCTCCTCTCCGGGCAGACAGCTAACATGGAGAACTAACAAGGAACCGTAAGTCATTGAGTTGGTCACTTGAGAAATGGTCAGATAATTTCCACGTAAAGATTTCTCTATGCTAAAGGGGAGAAGACCAAGATCAGAAATGGACATTGTCAAGGAGGATTTGTTAGTGATCAAAGAGGAAGCACTGCAAAATGGAGATACAAATCTAAACTAAGCAGAAAAGGCCTTGGGCTTCTGTGCATTGCAGTTGAAATAACTTTGCAAGAAAATTGCAGTAGATCAAAAGATAGACTTGAGAGGAAAAATTTCATGTAGTTTTGTTCATTCTATATAAAGGTTTAAGATTTTTCTCTGGTCAAGGACTTAGTAGTTCTTGTATTTTTTTAATTAAAATATTGACTCTTTAATGGAAAACTCTCCAAAATCCTAAGACATACCATTTTGTAAAACGAAGTCAGAACTTAAGGTATTTCTCTGCATACATGCATAAATATTTTTGAGAGAGTATGCAGTCTTGAAAACGTGGTTTTGAGCTGATTTCTTAAGATGTTTGTTTCCTGCTTTCAGAAAGTAGTGTTGAAGAAAGAACTAGTTCTGTCTCTTATTCTATCCCTAAAAACTGATCCTGTGTTGTGAGGGTGTTCCTCTGCTATCAAAATGTCTCTCAGGACTGATTTTTTTCTTTCCTCCCTGTGACTTCTGTCTGTTATCATACTTCTCTTTTTCCTTAAGCAATTTTGCTGTTCCAAGCCTTTCTTGCATTGTCATCTTTATGCAATATCATCATGTTCTGCTGGTTTTGGTCTTCAACAGTACTGCTTGTTTGACTGCTCTGTTCAAAGTCTAGGGTGACTGAGATAAAATTTAGATGTGGATTAGGCTTTAGAAAATTTTCCCGTCCTGATAACAGCCGGAAAATTAGCATTATTTGTTTAATGACCCTAGTCTCTTCTGGAGCATCCAGCACTTAACTATGTGATATGCTTTGATTCTTGGGTATCGTGGTTTAAGCCCAGCTGGCAACTCAGAACCACGCAGCCGCTCGCTCACTCCCGCCCCCCCTTCCTCCCCCCGCTCACGGAGGGATGGGGAAGAGAACTGAAAGAATGTAACTCCCACGGGCTGAGATAAGAACAGTCCAGTAACTAAGGTATAACACAAACCACTGCTGCTACCAATAATAATAATGATAAGGGAAATAACAAGGGAAGAGAATACAACCACTCACCACCCGCCAACCGATACCCAGCCTGACCTGAGCAGTGATGTAGCCCTTCCGGATAACTGCCCTCAGTTTATATACTGGGCATGACCTGCTGTGGTATGGAATACCCCTTTGGCTAGTGTCATGGGTTAGAGTGAGTGAGCAAACTGCATGAGAGGCTTAGAGGCTTAAACCACGACAATTCTTTTTTGGCGCCCAACGTGGGGCACAAAGGGTTGAGATAATGACAGGATTAATAGTCACTCATCACAATGCTGATTTATTGGTTCTCAGCGTTGTTGCTCATGATTCTCTTGAGTTCACGGTTTCAGCCTGTTGTACCTCACTTACTGCCGCTATTCGCTATCTTAGCATTTATCAGATGTTGGGCTGGGCTCGGCGGCGGGGCTCAGCTCCTCTGCCGCCTTCTTCCTGGCCTCCTGGTCCCCGGGGCCGTGCTCCCGGGCCGGTTTGATCCCCGGCGGTTCCCGGGGCCACCCCCCCTCGGCTCCCCACAGCCTCACGAAGGCAGAGGTGAGGACGAGGGACAGGACGGCGAAGAGCAGCCGGACAGCCAGGTACAAGTCCACGGCCACATCCATCCCCCCCTGCTTCCGGAGCTCGCCCGTATTACAAGTCATTACCATAAAGTACAATGAAACAGGAACCTTAGCCCAAGCCCCACATCTGATAAATGCCTGATAAATGAGAAAAATGACTGCTATTGCTGAACCCAGGACAGTTGGGGCATGTTGGGATGTCGGTGCGAAGGCTTGCAGGGCTTCTCCATTGGCTGCTGCATTAATTATTCTGTTTTTATTGGTCATAATAGGTCACATTCCAACCTCCCTGGCCCTTTAACTGCAGGTAATGACATAGCAAACTCCTTCACTCTTAACACTGTGCAGTTTACTTCACATTCCTTTTTTCATCAGAATGCCTCTGTTTTAAACAGACAGTTTAACCTGTCTTCTTCTCAAGCAAAGCAAATTGTCAGGTCTTGCCCTGACTCTCAGTCAACAGCTCAATCCTCATTTGCCATGTGTGTAAAATCTAGTGGCTTAAAGTCGAATGTGGTATCGTGATCCTTTGGGCCCGCAGAAATGGGAAGGGCCAGTGGAAGTGATAACCTGGGGAAGGGGGTATGTTTGTGTCCTCCTACCTACAGGTCTGCAGTGGCTGCCTGCAAAGTTTGTCAAGCCATACCATGAGCTGGACAGACAAGTTGAAAAACCCGGTGCCTCAGATGCAGGAGCTGACTGTGAAGATCCCAAGCAGAATGAGACAGAGGAAGAGAAAAAGGAATGACTTGTAAAACGTCACTTGGGTGCAACTGAAAAGTCTACATCAAACTGCAAGTACTATGATGAGCGCTGTAGGCACGGAGCCCTCTCCAGTCAATACTTTTCGGGCTTACTTAGCAATCATCATAGCTAATTCTGCTGTAAGTAGGTGTAAGTCAATGAAGTTTATAACCAGACCATGTTTACCAACTCGGATATGTGTACTTGCAACGTAGCTATTATTAGAGGCTGTCATTTTGTGTATAAACCACCTGTATTTACCTGCCAGTTGCTAAGAAGAAACTATACCTTGTATTGTATGGATTTGTCACTTGTAAAACAGATGTTAGAGCATGCAAATTTGCAGCAGCTGCTAGAAAATGCTAAGGCAGAAGCTAGAAAGATTCTAATACAATGGTAGTGTTATAAAGCAGGTAATGGAGCAAATTAAGAGGGTGGGAGAACCCCACTGGTGGGAAATTTTCTTTGGCTGGTCCCTCACTGCCACCAGCATCTTCAACACACTGCTGCACCCTGTAGTAGTTATACTGCTAATGTAAATCTGTGTGTGCTTTGCCCTAGTAGAGACTTGTTACTGGATGAAGCAGGTGAAACTCTTCATTGACAACGAGGTGCAAAGACTGAGGCTGGCCAAATGCCTCCTACCATAGCGAAGGGCAAGACTGGGTTGGCCTCTGTGTTTGCCACCAAGAAGAACCTTTAGCACCGCTGCTGGCTGCAACCCAGCAGGTGTTGAGCGGTGGGGACACATGCCATACCAGACCTTGATGTAACAGATGGCCTCCTCTGTTATAAGAGGGCCATCCAGGAGGGGCGGGCAGGCCAAGCAGCCTGCGGTTGGCACAAGAGATGATCTAGTCCAAATCCCCTGCTCAAGCAGGGTCATCTAAAGCAGGTTTCATCATCTTCACAGTAAAAAAAGCAAAAGTTAGCATAAGTAACTATTATAAGTAATAATAACATAATAAATAACTATTGTATTTGAATCTTCTATTCTCAAAGGCTAATGTCAAGAAGCTGCTCTTGTGTGATTTAAGATTCCTTAAGCAGAGAAGGGGATAAGAATAGCCAAGGACTGTATCTTTGAAAGTAACAGCATCTATCTCCAGATTCTCAAGACTCCCAGTATGCCTGGCCAATGCATTGGTGAGATCTTGTCTTTGGAGCCTGGACATCACCGCTTTGCTTTGCTTTTCTTCCATGTCATCTGGAGACTTGTTACCAATTTTCAAAGAGTCAAAGTCAAAGTGCTCGCCACCTTGATCGTGCAAAACAAAAAAGGGCAGGAATTGATTTTTTGCTTTTAGCACATAAACATGGGTGTGAAGACTTTGACGGGTTATGTTGCATGAATTTAAGTGACTACTCCAGTTCAGTATATGCGTAAATACAAAAGTTAAAGACCCTCACTAGCCACCTAGCAGAAAACACCGGGTGGAACCCCAGTCAGGGACAGACATGGGGATGGGAATGGATGCGTAAATCTGTCATATTATTAGTGGTAATAGGTAATGGGTCTTTATGTATTTTATGCTGTGTTCCTTGCCTTTTAGCGCTAATCCGTTCCCTTACAGACTGTATATTATATAAAACTGTAGTATGAATGGTAAAATATTGGTGTGTTCCAACCACAGACCATGGGGTGGCATATGTCAGTGACAATAGATAATTGTCTGTGGTGAAACACACAAAAATAGAAAAGTACTGTTTGGCACAGGTTGTGGGAACATAACCTTGAAAATGGGGGAGTTAACACCGCTGTTAGCAAAAGGTAGTCTTATACCGGTAAACATCTGCTCACACGCTGGCCACGTGTGCACTGATGTTGCAACTGGTAATTTTCTACTCCAACCCGAGGGGGGATATAAGGACCGGTGCAGGGACGGACGGGTGAGAAGGCCAGATGTGCATCTTGATTCGGGGGACGCCCTGACGACACAATGCCTACCACCCCTCTGACCGGGCACCATGTTCCATCTCCTTCTCCTGCTCGGCAGTATCCCATTCAACCAGGGATTGGTATGTATGTAATCTGCTTCGCATTAATATACATATATATTTCCTTCGCATTAATACCTCAACAAATAGACTAGAGCTTTTGGTTGTTTACATTATGTTTGGTGTCCAGTCTTGTACATGGGAATCCTACGGACCTGGAACAGACTGAGGCAAAGAAGTCATTAAGAACCTCAGCCTTCAAGAAATCCAGGGTACACAGCTCTCCTGATGGCTTCTGGAGACTGCCCACATTGTCCCTAGTCTGTCTTTTATTTGCTACGTACCTATAGAACCTCTTCCTGTTATTTTTCACATCCCTTGCCAAGTTTAATTCTAAGTGGGCCTTAGCTTTCCTAACCTTGTACCTAGCTTCTTGGACAACATCCGTGAATTCTTCCCAGGCCGCCTGTCCTTGCTTCCACCTTTTATAAGCCTCTTTTTTCCTCTCAAAGTTTCCTCAGCAGGTCCTTATCCATCCATGAAGGTTTCCTGGCCCTCCTGCTGCACTTCCTTATAGTCGGCAAGCAACACTCCTGAGCTTGCAGCAGGTGATCCTTGAATATCAACCAACAGTCTTGGGCGCCCCCCTGCCCTCTAGCGCTGTATCCCATGGAACCTTACTAAGCATGTTCCTGAAGAGGCCAAAGTCTGCTCTCTTCAAGTCCAGGGCAGTGAGCTTGCTGCACGCTCTTCTCACTGTCCTGAGGTTCTCGAAATCTACCAACTCACGATCACTACAGCCAAGGCTGCCCTGGAGCATCACATGCATGAGGTCCAGCACGGCACCTCTCCTTGTCAGCTCCTCTATTACTTGCAGGAGGATGTTGGCTTTCACACAAATGAGGAACCTCCTGGATTGCTTGTGCCGGGCTGTACCACCCCTCCAACAGATATCAGGATGGTTGAAGTCTCTCATGAGGACAAGGGCCTGGGAGCGTGAGGCTGTTCCTATCTGTCTATAGAGCGTTTCATCCACAGAGTCCTCTTGATCAGGAGGTCTGTAACAGATCCCCACAGTAATGTCCCCCGTAGCTGTTCTCCCTCTGACCCTGACCTCTCTGTTAACTCATCACTCGTCCCCAGACAGAGTTCCATACTCTCCAGTCTATCACTGACATAAACAGCAACTCCCCCTCCCCATCTGCCAGGCCTGTCTTTTCTAAAGAGCCTGTGACCTTCCATTCCAACACACCAGTCATAGGAACCATCCCACCATGTTTTTGTGATACCAGTTATGTCATATCCCCGTAGATGTGCACACATCTCCAATTCCTCGTTTGTTCCCCATACTACGGGCGTTTTATAGTGGCATCTGAGCCGTGCTCCAAATGAAGCTGTCTCGTTGCCTGGAGAGGCTGAAATATCTCTACATCACTCTGCGCATTTATTATAGGTGCTGGCAACTGACTGGGTGTGTTGGGATGGAATGATGCCCCCCTCCTCCAACACATCTAGTTTAAAGCATCCTTGACCAGTCTGGCAAACCTCCTACCAAAACACTCTTCCCCTTCTTTGTCAGACCAGCTCCACCAGCCTCCAGTAGACCTGGTCTCCCAAATTGACTCCCATGTTCTTACTACCCAAACCCCTGACTATGGCACCACCATTCTAACCATTTATTAATCTGCCAAATCCACCAAGCCTTAAGGTCCTCCCCTTTATCCTGGAGAATTGATGAAAAGACGATCTGAGCTCCAGGGCCCCTAACCACCTCTCCCAGGGCTCTGTAGTCCTCCTTAATATTCTCCGAGCTACTGCTATCTATATCGCTAGCACCCACATGGACGACTGGAATTTGGTAATAGTGGTATTTACTAGACGAGGCAGCCTCTCTGCAAGCAACATTCTTGATCCGAGCCCCTGGTAGGCAACACACCTCCCTTGAGACTGGGTCAGGCCGACAGATGGGTGCCTCCGCGCGTTTCAAAGTAGAGTCCCCTACTACTATGACCCACCGCTTTTTCCTGGTGATGCCAGTAGTGATCCTCTTTACCAGTGCATCAGACGGTTGTTTACCGGTTGTTGGTGAGGTGTGTGTTTTCTCATTAGCCCACTGCAGAACTGCAAAGCGGTTCTGGGTAGGTTCCTCAGATTTAGGAGGAAGCCCCTTGCTTTTAATTGTCCTCTTCCTCCTTTGTTTGTTGTTTTTTTTTTTTTTTTTTTTTTTTTTTTTTTTTTTTTTTGTTACTAGTTCCTAGCTTCCTGGGTTAGTGCCCTCCTTCTTTCCTGTATGTGCTATGATGGATGCTTGAGGCCCCTGCACAATTTGGGCCCCAGGGCAAGTATTCCAGCTTCCTCTCAGCTTACCTGCTTACCTGACATCTTGTAGCTTACCCACAGTCTCCCGCAGCTCAGCCACCTGCTGCAGGAGGACCTTCCCCAGGGTGCACCAAGTGTAGCCCTGCCCATTGTGCATCCTTGCCTCAAGAGACCTGTTGAAGCACTTTCTCCTCTCCGAGGTCTTTGCTGCAAACTCCCGTCTCATAGACTCTGTCTGGGTGCCTACGCTGGCCGCTGCTGGGGCAGCCAGAAAAGAGCTCCCAGACCGGGACCTGGTCATGAGGTGAGTGCTTACCATCCCACTTGCCTGCCCGAACTGCTCTTGGAGTTGTTGCGCTTGATCTCAGAGTATCAGCATATCATACCTTCCTCACACCCAGTAATTGCTATTCTAACATTTATCGGATTTGGGACCTGGGCTAAGGTTCTTGTTTCGTTGTACTTCATAGTAATGAATTGTAATACGCATTGATCATGGAATCATAGAATAGTTAGGGTTGGAAAGGAACTTAGGACCTTCCTGTTCCAACGCCCCTGCCATGGGCAGGGACACCTCCCACTAAACCATGTCACACAAGGCTCTGTCGAACCTGGCCTTGAACACCACCAGGGATGGAGCATTCACAACTTCCCTGGGCAACCCATTCCAGTGCTTCACCACCCTTACAGTAAAGAATTTCTTCCTCATATCCAATCTAAACTTCCCCTGTTTAAGTTTGAACCCGTTACCCTTTGTCCTATCCCTACAGTCCCTAACAAAGAGTCCCTCCCCAGCATCCCTATAGGCCCCCTTCAGATACTGGAAGGCTGCTATGAGGTCTCCACGCAGCCTTCTCTTCTCCAGGCTGAACAGCCCCAACTTTCTCAGCCTATCTTCATACGGGAGGTGCTCCAGTCCCCTGATCATCCTCGTGGCCCTCCCCTGGACTTGTTCCAACAGCTCCATGTACCTTTTATGTTGAGGACACCAGAACTGCACACAATACTCCAAGTGAGGTCTCACGAGAGCAGAGTAGAGGGGCAGGATCACCTCCCTTGACCTGCTGGTCACGCTCCTTTTGATGCAGCCCCGGATATGGTTGGCTTTCTGGGCTGTGAGCACACACTGCCAGCACATGCTCAGTGTTTCATCAACCAACACCTCCAAGTCCTTCCCCCAAATTGAGTCCCATGTTCTAAATACCCAAACCCCTCTCTATGACACCACTGTTCTAACCAGTTATTAACCTGGCAAATCTGCCTAGCCTTTGGATTTAAAATGTCTGGATTTAAAATACAAATACTGCTGAATTAAATATGAAATGACAATGTCTCTAGTGCTTTACACCCACCAGGATCCCCAAGCATTTCATGGTGATTTACACAACGTTTTCAGGCAGTTTGTCCTGGGTTCAGCTATAGCAGTTATTTTTCCCCTTCTTAGTAGCTGGTGCAGTGTTGTGTTTTTGACTTTCAGCCTGGGAACAATGCTGATAACACTGATGTTTTTAGTTGTTGCTAAGTAATGTTTACTCTGACCAAGGACTTTCTCAGTCTTGTGCTCTGCCAGGGAGGAGGGGAAGCCAAGAGGAAGCAGAGACAAACTGACCCAAACTAGCTAAAGGGGTATTCCATACCACAGCACATCATGCCCAGTATATAAATTGGGGGGAGTTACCCGGAAGGCCCAGGTCACTGCTTGCGTCGGGTTGGATATCTGTTGGCGGGTGGTGAGCATTTGTATTCTATTCCCTTGTTATTCCCCTTATTGTTATTATTATTGGTGGTAGCAGTAGGAGTTTTGTGTTATAACTTAGTTACTGGACTGTTCTTATCTCAGCCCATGGGAGTTGCATTCTTTCAATTTTCCTCCCCATCCCCCTGGGAGCAGGGGGAGGAAGAAGGGGTGGGGGTGAGTGAGCAAGCAGCTGCGTGGTTCTAAGTTACCAGCTGGGCTTAAACCATAACACACACCATACAATGTATTCTTTGTGAAAAATATTTTTTTACTTCTGGTGATTTTAAACCAAGTCTCTGCAAAGGTATCAAAATAGCTGGTTCAAAATACTTTATTTCTTGCTATGTTACTTGCTGCTTACAAATTGCTTAAGTAAGAAGATCAGAAAAACACTTAATCTCTATTTTCTAGTCTTCCTGTCCTTGAGGATGGTTGTCAGGTTAAGAAATGACTGTGGGGAGCCCTGTGGAGAGCTATTTGACTGTGAATGGGCATGTGAGCAATCCAGACAATTGCTTGACAATTGTAAGGTAGTGACCCACAGGCACTGAGGCCTCGCGTGGGGGTTACTAAAGTTCGTGTACGTGCAGAAGCCTTGGGAAAAGTTAGCACGGAAAACTACTGAGAGAGATACGCAGAGGAGGAATGTTAACTGTAACCTTGAAGCATATGCTGTAATAGTTAACCAATCATTAAGCTGTTACTGAGTGAATCCTATTTGGTATTTAGCCGTGTGAATAATACATGTATCCAATTAGACTTGTGTGTGTTAATGATAGACAAGTAGAGTGCCTATATATACTGAGCTATCTGCGCAATAAACTTTGGCATAAGCCTGATCATATTGGTCTGTGTGCTGTGTCTGGGACTTCCGCGTCAACAAGTGGCGCCCGAACAGGGACCCTCAGATCGGCGTTGGATAAAACCGAAGAGACCGACAGGAAGGAGGGGGCAGAAGCCGGTCGATATCGGGTGCTGCCCCGGCACTCGGAAGTCGCTAGCGCAAAAAGTTTGGGAATCTCGCCCTGATCAGGTGAGCGGCCGGGGAGGAGATGGGGTCTACACTGTCCAGGGAAGAGTCAGCAGTGGTGAAACTCCTCCAACACATCCTTTCTGTGAGAGGAGCGAATTATAACGAGCCTGCCTTGAGAGCTTTGCTACACTGGGCAAAGGGAAAAGAGTTGATCCCCTCAGCGGATGCTGCCTTTCAAATCGCAACTTGGGAGAAAACTGGGGCAGTGCTGTGGGAAGAGATAAGTAATGGGTCCAAGGAGGCAAGCAAATACCCCACTGTGTGGAGATTGGTTGTTGACTCTCTGAAAGACATGCAAGCAGAGCAAAAAGCTGCGGCGTCTGCGTTTGCAGCGCTGACTCCAACGGGGGAGTCGGGATCGGCTACTAGCATGCTTTTTACGGGGCCTCTCATACCCGCTGTAACGCCAAGACGTACAGCTGCAGGGGACCGGGGAATATCGGGTCACTCGGCTCCGACTCAAACCAGCGCAGAGACATCTACACAAGTAGCTGATTCGTTGCCGCCGCCACTTTCATCTTCCAGCAAAGACTTGCAGTCTTCTCAGCAGAGATCCACGGCCTCTGCGGCCGCTTCACGGGATCCGTCACCGGTGAGACCATCGCAGCTTTTTCCACCTTTACCACCATCAGAGCCGCCATCTCGTTGCGAGCGGATCGACGACCACGACAACGGACTTAAAGAAGTCCAGCTACATGAGTTGTTGGAAAAATTGGAGGCCTTAGAAGTGTGGCTGGACAAAGTGCAGGAAAAGTCGACGCCTTCTCCGCCTGACGGCCCGCCTAACTTTCCCGGTTTTAACCCCCCCCTCCCCTTGCGCCGCCAGTGCCGTCGGCAGGGATCGGGGTTGGGGCGGGGGGCAGTCTGGGGGGCCTTGGGAACCCATCCGTGAGGTGGAGAGGGGTAATTCGTGATGCATTGGTTGAGGGGCAATTATTGCCTATGGCTTTTCCAGTTGTAGCTGATAATGGGGGATACGTGTGGGAAGCGTTAGACTGGAAAATTTTAAAAGAAGTTAAAAGTGCCATTTCACAGTATGGCTTGAAGTCGCCGTACTCGCAATCGCTGTTACAGCATATTTTTTCTTCTCATTTGTTCACTCCGTATGATTCTCGAATGGTTGCACAAATGTTACTTTCTCCATCACAACAGTTGCACTTTTATCAAAACTGGCAAACTGCTTGTGATAGAGCTGCCGCAATACCGCGACAACAGGGGGATCCATTATGCGGGGTGCAAGCGCAAATGTTAATGGGAGCGGGACCATTTGTGAGGCTTGATTTGCAAGTGCGATTTGCCCATGAAGTCTTGCAATTGAGTCAAGATTTAGCCTTTAAAGCCCTCCTTAGCATACCTGATGATAAGGTTCGGCCTGCATTTACATCTGTGCAGCAGGGACCTACAGAGCCGTACAGCAAATTTATCGATCGCTTGCACATCGCTATAATGGCGCATCCTGATTTAGATGTAATCATGAAAACTAAGTTTTTGGATATGCTTGCATTTGATAATGCTAATGAGAAAACGAAAAGGGCACTCAGTCATTTGCCAAGAGGGTCAAATGCGGCACATCTGTTGGAGGCAGCTGAACGTATGCTCGAACAAGAAAAAGCTACTGTAATGGCTGCAGCTGTGGGAGCTGCTGTAAAACCAAGGGTAGGAAAATGCTTTAATTGCGGGAAACAAGGTCATCTTAGAAGGAATTGTAAGAGTCCACCTAATCCAAATCTGATCGGACAAACTACTGCACGGGCAAGGAAATGGTGCATACATTGTAAGAGAAGTTATTTCAATACCGATGAGTGCAAAAACTCGGGAAACAAGGAGTCGAGCGCGATTCACCCGCGCGTGACGACACAAATGCAGGGTGCTTGGACCGCTGCACAGCCGCCACAGTCGGCAGCGCAGGAGTGGACCTGGCAACAGCAGTAGACATTACTCTGACTTCCACGGAAGTCATAGTAATTGATTCTGACCAGAAGGGACCGTTAGGGCATGGATTAAGTGCATTGCTTATTGGTCGGTCATCTGTTTCTAGAAAAGGTATATTTGTGGTGCCAGGACTTATTGATTCGGACTATCACGGCGTCATAAAAATCATGTTATATACCTTGACCCCGCCTCTTACCATACCGGCAAAGTCAAAAATTGCTCAATTAATACCATTTCAAGCCTGTGTGCCAAAAGCCCAGACTCGTGAAAGGGGACAAGGAGGATTTGGATCAACAGGTACCCTGGAGATTATGTTGGCAATCGACATAGCAAAGGGGAAACCTGAGGAAAAGATAATTATCACCCATCAAAACGGACAATCAATAACCCTTTCTATGTTAATTGATACAGGGGCGGATGTTACTATCATCCCGGCTGTCAGATGGCCAGCAAATTGGTCACTATTACCAGCACACACTAGCGTGATCGGGGTGGGGGGAACTCAGCAAACCATGATCAGTTCAACTCCAGTTTCTTTTGTTTTTACTGATGGCACCGTGGTGACAACTCGCCCATATGTAATGCACTTACCAGTAGCACTAATCGGTCAAGATGTCCTGTCACAAATGGGAGCACGTCTCATAACTACAAATTTTTAGCAGCAGCCATGGTAGAGCAGCCTATTTTAAAACTCACATGGACCACCACCACTCCTGTGTGGGTGGACCAATGGCCGCTAAAGCAGGAACGGCTGCAAATCGTACAGAATTTAGTACAAGAGCAATTGGATGCAGGACATATAACACCATCTACGAGCCCATGGAATACTCCTATTTTTACAGTTCCCAAAAAATCAGGAAAATGGCGTTTGCTCCATGATTTGCGAGCCGTAAACGCCGTAATGCAAGACATGGGAGCCTTACAGCCAGGATTACCCTCTCCTGTAATGCTTCCTGAACACTGGGATTTATTAGTTATTGACTCGAAAGACTGTTTTTTTACAATACCATTACACCCTGACGACGCAGAAAAATTCGCTTTTACTGTGCCAGCTATAAACAAGCAGGAACCTGCAAAACGGTACCAATGGGTAGTTTTGCCTCAGGGTATGAAAAATTCACCAACTCTGTGTCACACTTTTGTTGCCTGGGCTTTGCAACCCTTTAGACAGACTCATCAATCCCTTTTAGTGTACCATTATATGGATGACATTCTCATAGCAGGAGAAAAACTTGATGTCACTGAAATTTTGCAGGAACTGCAACACACTCTGGGATCAAAAAATTTACACATAGCCCCAGAAAAAGTACAGCGGCAATGCCCTTGGCAATATTTAGGTTGGACAATCACGGGTAGTACCGTACGTCCCCAAAAAATCAAACTGCACACTGAAATTAACACTCTTACTGATGCACAAAAACTCATGGGAAACATACAATGGGTGAGATCAATTGCAGGAATCACAAATGATGATTTAGCTCCTTTAATGTCTTTGTTAGGCACCTCTGTTAATGCTAATAGCCGCAGACAGTTAACACCTGAACAAAAATTAGCATTAGAAAAGGTAACAGACAAAATTTTAACAGCTACAGTGTAAAGACAAATAACAGGATTACCTTTGCGCCTGTTAATTGTCAATTCCTCAGCTCAAAGAAAACATTTACTTGGTCTCATTATACAGCAAAATGATAACGACCTTAAAATACTGGAGTGGATCTTTTTATCCTTCCAGCCGAAAAACACCATCTGCACCCGCATTGAACTCTTTGCCAACATGATAATAAAAGGCAGAAAAAGAATCATAGATATGGCGGGTCGGGAACCAGATGTTATTTACATTCCCATTGTACAGGATTATCTTAACTGGTTGCTGACTACTTCAGAGACATTCCAAATTGCACTTGCTGAATATCCAGGCACACTTAGTAACGCTTATCCTCCAACAAAATTTTTACCTATCTTACAGGACCAGACTTTTGAAGAAATTCCAGTCAGGTCTGAAACCCCAGGAGAAGGGCTTACAGTTTTTACTGATGCTGGGCGAAAATCTAAACGAGCTGCTGCCACTTGGTACACAGACAGCCAGTGGAAACATTATATTTTGCAGGGTCATCTTGGTGATTCTCTACAAACACTGGAGTTAAGAGCAGTATTATGGGTTTTCCAGCAATGGCCAGAAACGCCGTTAAACATTGTGTCAGATTCTCTCTATGTTGTTGGGACAGTGCAACACCTTGAGCGAGTGATGGTTAAAACTGTGAAAAACGCTACCTTGTATATGCTTTTAATGCAGTTGCTACATTTGTTAAACCAGCGGCTAACACCATATTTTATCACACACATTCGTAGCCTATATGGTCTGTCTATCGGTAACAACAATGCAGACCAACTTGTTGCTGCAACATGGACAAATCATGCAATTAATTTGTTTGAACAGGCACGTCTCTCACATGATTTTTTCCATCAATCAGCGAGGGTGTTAGCTTGGCAATTTAACTTGCCTATTACTGACACTCGAGGCATTGTACAGTCTTGTGCTTCCTGCCAAAAAGTTGGTTTTGGTCTAGGCTTAGGGGTCAATCCTAGAGGATTGGCTGCCTTACAACTATGGCAAATGGATGTCACACACATTGCTGAGTTTGGCCGTTTAAAATATGTGCATGTCAGCATTGACACCTTTTCTCATGCTATGTGGGCCACAGCTCAAACTGGTGAGTCTGCTAAACATGTTATTAAACACATGCATGCTGCTATTGCTGCATTAGGCATTCCTTTAGAAATCAAAACAGACAATGCACCGGCATATGTGTCACATTCATTTGCACATTTTTGTAATCTGTGGGGAATCCGTAGAGTCACTGGTATTCCACACTCTCCCACAGGTCAAGCCATTGTTGAGCGAGCTCATGCTACCCTGAAATCGCTTTTGCAAAAACAAAAAGAGGGAGAACAGATGCCATTTGAACGTCTTGCAAAAGCTCTGTACGTATAAAATTATCTGCGTTTAACAGGGAACCGAGAATCTCCACCAATTGTAATCCATCATACATCATTACAATCAAAGGTGCAAAAGGTTGAGGCAGCAAAAGTTCAGTTTAAAGATTTGCGAACAGGAGAATGGAAAGGCGCAATAGAGGTAAAAATGACTGGCAGAGGATATGTTTGTGTTTCGACAGGTGAAGGACCACGATGGGTCCCGAGTCGGTGGGTGAGGCCATGGAAAGAACATATGGACCAGTCGGATCAGCCACTTTGATAATCATCATGTGGATTTTAACTGTACCCCAGAAAATCCATTCACCACTTGTTTGGTGGCTGTGCCCATAGATAATTGGCCTGTTCCAACGGCTCAGCAGGCTGTTGCACAAGGCACGGGAAAGGTAGATGCCTGGGATGGCTGGATACCTTACCTGCCAAAGAGTTCGTTGGAACCACAAGAATTGGAATTATTAGGGTCTGTAAAAATGGACTATTGTCTATATTTCAATTATGTTGGGAGGAATCAGTCACGAGCTTGGTGGGTTAATGCCACCCTGCCGGTGTATGCTAACCATAGCTCTTGGTGTGATTATACCTCCAGCAACATATCTAAAGCTACTAACCAACCTATTAGCTTGCCTAGTGGTCACTTTTTGGTTTGTGGGGATCGTGTCTGGCCAGGGATCCCTTCTCACATAAAAGGAGGACCATGTAGTTTAGCATGACTGACCCTATTAATGCCAAATCAATCACAAATTTTGCAAATCAGACGTAAAAGCAATTATCGTGTAAAAAAAAGTTCACATGCTTTTAGTAGTTTTTGTAATGATCACATAGAATTTTGGAATAGACCTCTCAGTTGGGATTGCTCACACACTAACTACTTTAAATAGACTAGGTTGTTGGCTTGCAAAACAAACTAATGCTACTTCTGAAGCTTTAAGTAATCTTTTATTAGATGTAGATAGTATAAGGCATGCTACTCTGCAAAATAGAGCAGCAATTGATTTTTTACTACTAGCCCAAGGTCACGGATGTGAAGATTTTGAAGGAATGTGCTGTATGAATCTTTCTGATCATTCTGTTTGTTGTGTTTTGTTTTTTTTGTTTTTTTTTTGTTACTAGTTCCTAGCTTCCTGGGTTAGTGCCCTCCTTCTTTCCTGTATGTGCTATGATGGATGCTTGAGGCCCCTGCACAATTTGGGCCCCAGGGCAAGTATTCCAGCTTCCTCTCAGCTTACCTGCTTACCTGACATCTTGTAGCTTACCCACAGTCTCCCGCAGCTCAGCCACCTGCTGCAGGAGGACCTTCCCCAGGGTGCACCAAGTGTAGCCCTGCCCATTGTGCATCCTTGCCTCAAGAGACCTGTTGAAGCACTTTCTCCTCTCCGAGGTCTTTGCTGCAAACTCCCGTCTCATAGACTCTGTCTGGGTGCCTACGCTGGCCGCCGCTGGGGCAGCCAGAAAAGAGCTCCCAGACCGGGACCTGGTCATGAGGCGAGTGCTTACCATCCCACTTGCCTGCCCGAACTGCTCTTGGAGTTGTTGCGCTTGATCTCAGAGTATCAGCATATCATACCTTCCTCACACCCAGTAATTGCTATTTGTCCTGGGTTCAGCAGCAGTCATTTTTCTCCTTCTTGGTAGCTGGTGCAGCGCTGTGTTTTTGATTTTGGGCCTGGGAACAGCGCTGATAACACCAGTGTTTTCAGTTACTACTTGGTGATGTTTAGGCTGGCCAAGGACTTTGTGAGTCTCATGCTCTGCTAGGGAGGAGGGGAAGCTGGGAGGAAGGAGTGACAGCACACCTGACCCAAACTGACCAAAGAGGTTATTCCATACCACATCACGTCACGTCCAGGAGGTAGAAACGGAGGACAGAGACCCAGAAGGGTGGTGGGGGTGCACGGTGGGGGCTGCACTGCTTGTTTGGGATTGATGGTGAGCTGTTGTATTCTTTCCTTGTATTTTCTCTTGTCATTGTTATTACTGGTGGTAGCAGTAGTGATTTGTGTTACACCTTAGTTACTAAACTGTTCTTATTTCAACCTGTGGGAGTTGCATTCTTTCGATTCTCCTTCCCATCCCTCCAGGAGCGGAGGGAAGAAAGAGTGGGGAGTGAGTGAGAGAGCGGCTGTATGGGTTTATAGAAGCTTAAACCATGACACTATTCTAACATTTATCGGATTTGGGACCTGGGCTAAGGTTCTTGTTTTGTTGTACTTCATAGTAAAGAATTGTAATACGCATTGGTCATGGAATCATAGAATAGTTAGGGTTGGAAAGGAACTTAGGACCTTCCTATTCCAACGCCCCTGCCATGGGCAGGGACACCTCCCACTAAACCATGTCACACAAGGTTCTGTCGAACCTGGCCTTGAACACCACCAGGGATGGAGCATTCACAACTTCCCTGGGCAACCCATTCCAGTGCTTCGCCACCCTTACAGTAAAGAATTTCTTCCTCATATCCAATCTAAACTTCCTCTGTTTAAGTTTGAACCCGATACCCCTTGTCCTATCCCTACAGTCCCTAACGAAGAGTCCCTTCCCAGCATCCCTATAGGCCCCCTTCAGATACTGGAAGGCTGATAGGAGGTCTCCATGCAGCCTTCTCCTCTCCAGGCTGAACAGCCCCAACTTTCTCAGCCTATCTTCATACAGGAGGTGGTCCACCCCCTTATCATAGAATCATAGAAT
Source organism: Amazona ochrocephala (assembly GCA_039720435.1). Taxonomy (NCBI): domain Eukaryota; kingdom Metazoa; phylum Chordata; class Aves; order Psittaciformes; family Psittacidae; genus Amazona; species Amazona ochrocephala. The sequence goes on from CM077908.1 coordinate 2,655,137, forward strand.
AGTTAGGGTTGGAAAGGACCTTAAGATCATCTAGTTGCAACCCCCCTGTCGTGGGCAGGAACACCTCCCACTAAACCTTCTCACCCACGGCTCTGTCCAACACGGCTTTGAACACTGCCAGTGATGGGGCATTCACAACTTCCCTGGGCAACCCATTCCAGGGCCTCACCACCCTTACAGTAAAGAATTTCTTCCTTGCGGGGGATTAAGGAACAACGTAATACTGATCAATGTGATCAACGCTGAACAATTTATTGTGCGCAATCGTGCCTTTTATAGGAAAGTTTCAGAACAGTAGAACATTCGATAACACTTGATTGGTTAACTTCACTTAGCCGAGTGCTAGCAACAGTTTAATGATTGGTTAACTATTACAGCATATGTTTCAGGGTTACAGTTAACATTCCTTCTCTGCCTATCTCTCTCAGTAGTTTTCCATGCTAACTTTTCCCAAGGCTTCTGCACGTACATGAACTTTAGTAACCCCCAGGCGAGGCCTCAATGCCTGCGGGTCACTACCTTACAATTGTCAAGCAATTGTCTGGATTGCTCACATGCCCGTTCACAGCCAAATAGCTCTCCACAAATCCCCCTTTTTGTTTTTGAGCAATCCAGACCCAATTCACAGCACGAAATAGCATACTGGCAACATACTTCCACAAACAGCAAAAGATTAAAACAATAATAATCAATACCGTTGAAACTGTTAAACCTTGTTTGATTACTACTCCTAGCCAACTACTAATACCCCAACCCTGTAACAACTTTTGAAACCAATCCCATTCTGAGAGTACTTGTAACTTTTGCACTCGTGAGAACCTAAAGTGTGGATTTTTGTAAGCAAGCGAAATTTACAGTCCAATTCAGCAAGCTTCTTATCTTAGCTCCTTCTTATCTTCCAGGCCTGCATTCTTGTTTCATTAACTGTCAGGGAGTTGCTTCTTTTCCACAGTCGGCTGCACAGAGGTAACTAGGAGTTACCCCTGCTACATGGCCAGCTGCACATACTTGCTTTCATTCAGAGCAGGCATATGTCCATTCTCTAACAAGAAATCATCCACATCTCCCCCTTTTCTTTTCTTGAGTAAGCCAAAGCTGTTTTACCAGGTTTTCAATCATACCACGAATACATTGCAAAATACAAGGTACAATCATAACTATGGTCAAGATTACTACCAAAATCATTCCAATACCTTTAATCAGAGATGTGAGCCAACCATTAAAGTCCCAAGATGTAAGAAGGGCATCTAACCAAGGAATTTTATCGTTCTGATAGACATCATGAAGTACTTTTGCATGCTTCCAAATTTCTTTAACATCTTTCAAGTTCTTTCCAGACTGATCAAGATAACTACAACAAGATTCATTAATTAAAGTACATACTCTGTCTACTTGAGCTGTTAATATATCTAAAGCCTTACAATTCTGCAAAACTATCTTTTTTTAAAGAATTTACTTCTACTTGTGTTAACATAGTCACATACGTATTACCATTGAAAACAGCATAACAAACTTCCACTGGAATCATTTTGCACACTTTGCTTTAGTCTTGCAGTCACATTACATCCTTTGTTACATTCTATAACTTGATATGGTTCTGGTCCTTTCCACTCATTATCATGTAGGTCTTTATATAGAACTGGTGGTTTGGGCAAGGGATCATCTGTTAGATGTCACAAATGCTGTATTGCAGAAAGAGAATCAAAACTAGACAAATTCAAAAGCTTTTGTCCAAATTACGCTTTGCAAACTGTTTGAAGAAAATCCTTACATTTCCCTTGGGTGTTTTTATATATAATACCTGCTTTAGACGACCCTATTTGAGCAGAGGATTTGGACTAGATCATATCTCCAACATATGCCAACCACAGGCTGCTTGGCCTGCCTTTCTCTCCTGTATAGTTCTCTGATAACAGGAGAGGCCATCCCTCACATCAAGGTCTGGCATGGCATGTGTCCCCACCACTCAGCGCCTGCTGGGTTGCAGCCAGCAGCGGAGCTAAAGGTTCTTCTTGGTGGCAAACACAGAGGTCAACCCAGTCTTGCCCTTGACTGCGGTAGGAGGTATTTGGCCAACCTCAGTCGTGGCACCTTGTTGTCAGTGCAGAGGTTCACCTGCTTCATTCAGTAACAAGTCACTACTATGGCAAAGCACATACAGATTTACATTAGCAGTATGTACACTACAGGGTGCAGCAGCATGTTGAAGATGCTATTGGCAGTGAGGGATCAGCCAAAGAAATTTCTTACCAGTGGAGTTCTCTCATTCAAAGGCTGGATTGCTCACATGTCCGTTAACTGAAAGGAATGCTTCCACAATACCCTCTTCTTGTTTTTGAGCAATCCAGATTTGATTTAGCATTCTGTTTACAAATTTCTTCAGTATAGTAAATACAATGGTGCATGCAAGCAAAATTAGTAATATAATGCCTAAAACCTTCAAAGCAATAATTATCCAATTTTGAATCCAAGCCCCTATTCGCTATCCTGAAAAAATGTTGCGGAGCCAGTCATCTAAAGGATCTTGTTGGATTTTTTGTGAGTGTCCTTTTAGATGGGTTAATTGTTCGTGAAGGCTCTTACTGTGATCAGACAGATTTACACAACACATACCTTCAAAGTCCTCACAGCCATGACCATGTGCTAACAGCAAAAAGTCGATGGCTGCGCGGTTCTGCAGGAGGGAGTGTCGTAAACTATTTTGATCCATTAATAATTCTTCGAGAACGGCAGTAGTTACATTAGCCTGCTTTCCTGCCCAACAAGCTAGCTGGGCTGCTGTTCTTAGGGCATTTCCTGCAGCCGCTCCAGGGACAAATAGTGACAGAGCTACTCGACCAGCTCTGCTCAGTAATTGAACATTGTCATTACAATCAGGGGTGAGTCCTATTGATCGCTTAGATCTAGAGTGGAGAATATGACTAAGATTACACAATTCTGTAAACTTTGGTGCAAAAATAGTCAGTGAGCCCAAATAGCATGGTCCTCCAACAATGTCTTTTGGTATTCCTTGCCATGCCCTATCCCCACAGATTAAAAAGACATCTGGTGGTAGGGCCTTGGCAGATTTGTTATTCCAAAGGAGGGGCACTGACCCAGGCCAGTGAGTAGATCTGTATGCCTTAAAGGCTGTTGCCTTCCCAGCCGTATCATTTATCCCACAATATTCATTAGCGTACCAATAGGTGCTATCTTTGGGCGAAACATCTGGTGAGTTTATCAAATATGAGCAGGATGCATATTTACATCCAAAATTTAGGCAGGTTTCTGTCCAGCCTTTTGAGGCATTCCCAATTGCTTGTGACCCCATTAAATTTAATTCTTGTGGATCCCAAGGGAGTGTCCTAATCAACCCAGATATCAATTCTGCTGAGCAGTCCGCAACATTTTTTGACTTACTGCAGTTGTTGGTCGAAAATGCCTTAAAGCTGTTCTCATTATACCCAGGTATTCCTATTAGACATGTTTGAAATGGATCTGTGGCTGATGCCATAGCAAGACAAAATTCTGACACCCCATTCTCACTGGCCCATGTTACCCACAAATTATTTCTAGGATTAATTTCGTGTAACAGAGATACAGAATTATATATAAAGAGCAAAATTAACAGCTTAACCACTAACAGGTTCTTAATCATCACTGACATCTTCTGCTGTAGACGAGATGCTTTCTGCTGAGTTTCGCCAGGGCCGTATCCAACGAGCCGGTATCCACCGAATGCCTTGATCTGTAAGCAAACACATAACCTCTTCCTGTTAGCTTAACTTCTGCAGGTTTTGCCTTATCATCTTCTAGCAGCTGCTGCAAATTTGCATGCGCTAACATCTGTTTTACAAGTGACAAATCCATACAATACAAGGCGTAGTTTCTTATTAGCAACTGGCTAGTAAGTACAGGTGGTGTTATACACAAAATCACAGCCTCTAATAAGAGCTACTTTACATGCACACACATTCAAGCTCCTGTAGCTAAGGCATTGGGTTTTTCCACTCGTCCATCCAGCTCATGACAAGGCTTGAGAAACTTTGCAGGCAGCCTCCATGGACCTGTAGGTAGAACACAAATATATCCCTTCCCCCATGCCATCAGTTCTCGAGAAGTAAGTCAAGCTAAAAATGATTCCTTAAAGCAAAGGCATTCTGATGAAACAGGAATGTGAAGCAGGTGCAGAAGCAAACTGCACCGTATCTCTGCCACCCTGGTGCTGTTTGGGTGGAGGTTGGTAAAGCTTGGATTCTCCCCTAGGTTACCTTAAACACACTAAGCAGTACTGCTCGGCAGGAGCTACAAATGCCTGCCTGCCCAGCAGCAGCTACAGCTGCCAGCCTGCTGAGCAGCAGCCATAAATTCCTGCCGGCAGCAGCACCTCTGCATTAACCCTTTCTTGCCCAAAATGTTAATCTGCTACCCATTAAAAACTTTTACATTAACCCAATAACAAAAAATACACAGAACGCTGTCTGCCCTCAACAGACACACACATACACACATTCATGGGATCCCACAAACACACTCCACACAACTACAACATGTGAAACACAAAATGCAGACAATCATTACTCCCACTACATGGTCCCACGTACAAAATGAAGTTGCAATGACCTTGTGAAGACAATCAGGAAACTAGCTCCGAGCAGCATCATTGCAGTGCAAGGTGGCAGGCTCAATCTCAGCGGGCGTCCCCGCAGAGGCTCTGCCTCCCTCACATTGCATGAGGCTTGGGCTTTTGTACTGACCAAAATGCACACTCATTCCAATGCAGGTGGCCAGCCTACATCGGGAGAAGTGGCCAACAGTATCTGTAAAGGTCTGCAAGGGTCAATAGAAACACAGACGTAGTTACATTTGCTAACTTTTAGTACATGAATATCACAGAGAGACTATAAGCACACAATACATCTGCATCCCCCACCCATCTTACTTTTCCCTTTATAACTGCCCATTTATCATGGGGATCTGGGGGATCTAAATCAGGCTTCTTTTCCGGATCAACAGGTCTCGGGTCAAAAGGACTATCCAGGTCAGCATCAGAATTATCAGGCATCAGAATCTCAGGAGCAGCAACAGCAGTCTGATGAAAATGCACAGGCTCCTCATTAATGTGTTCTGGAGTTTCAGTGTTATCAAGTGCAATTAAAACATTTTCTCCTGCAGGTTTCAGGTGATCTGAGAGTAGGCTTTTTCTCGGGATTAACAGGGTCTGGGGCAAAAGGATTGCCTTCATCCCCGTCCTCGGCCTCTGCAGCCGCGGCAGCAACTGGCGGAGGCTTGGAGGGGTGGGGGGGTGGGGGTGGTGGTGGGGGGGTTTGGGCTCCACTATCTCATTCTTTGACTTAGCCGTGTCGGAGAGCTGTAAATTTGTAAGTCCGTCATGAAGTGTCTGTACTTTCTCATCTAACAATCCTGTCCATTTGTCCCAACCTTGACGATCTTGAGGATCAGGCTCTGGGGGGAGGGAGGCCAGGGGTGGCGAAAGTGAAAAAGGAAGATACAAATTTGTATCCCCTGGCCCATCCATCGGTTCTGGTTTTTCCCATTTGTTCCATGGGGGTGGAAAAGCTCTTCTGCTTGCATATTTTTTAAGGAGTCAGTGATTAATCTCCATACAGTGGGATATCTGCTTGCCTCCTGCAATAATTCTTTTGTTGAGTCATTTAGTTCTTTTGGTTTTTCTGCTTCTTCTGGGGTAGAGACATTAGTGTCAATGGGGGAACGGTTTGGGGTGGAGGTAAGGGGATATTCTGGCACACCAGGCCTATAATCTGTGGATGCCTTCACCTCACAGCGAGGTTCGATATCGTCAGGATCAGTAGCAATATCAGATTTTGATCTCTCTTTACTGGGCATGGCTTGAAAACCCCTCTTAATTGTCTTTGCAATTTTCGGGTAAGTTCTCCCTCCGGTATAATGATCGAAGGGACTCCGATCGGGGTTCTTGGAACCCTTCGTCAGGGGCTCTGCGGGTAATTGGGAGGCAGGGGGGGTGGGAGGCTCAAGCGGGGATGCGGATGGCATTGCGGGAGATAAGGCTTTAACTGCCGAAGCAGCTGCAGCTCTCTCTGATTTCATATCCCGCAAAGTCTCTCGGACAAGTTTCCATAGCGTGGAATATTTTTGGGCCTCACGCGCTGCCTTCCACCCATCAATTATTGTGTCCCAGAGCTGTACGCCTATCGCCTCTCATGTGGATATTTCAAATGCTGTTCCAATCCCACTAAATAGCCCCTTTTCTTTACTCCACTGGAGTAGCCCTTTAAGTACATCTTCTTCATATTTAATCCCTCTCCTTGAGAGGATGCATTGGAGGAGATTAAGGACAGCTGTCTCTTCCTTAGTTTGAGCTGCCCCCATTCCTCCCCGACCGCCACTTGCCTTTTGCGAAGTGGACACCTCGCGGAGACACCCTTTTACTCCTGCGGCACGGCCGTGCTCCCTCTACTCGGCAATACTGCTGCTGGCTCCTTTTTGGTCGGCTTCCCACCCGTCAGGTCTGCACTGATCTTCACCACCGAAGCAGCTCTCAGGAGGCAGATCTGGGGGTCCCTGTTCGGGCGCCACTTGCGGGGGATTAAGGAACAATGTAATACTGATTAATGTGATCAACGCTGAACAATTTATTGTGCGCAATCGTGCCTTTTATAGGAAAGTTTCAGAACAGTAGAACATTCGATAACACTTGATTGGTTAACTTCACTTAGCCGAGTGCTAGCAACAGTTTAATGATTGGTTAACTATTACAGCATATGTTTCAGGGTTACAGTTAACATTCCTTCTCTGCCTATCTCTCTCAGTAGTTTTCCATGCTAACTTTTCCCAAGGCTTCTGCACGTACACGAACTTTAGTAACCCTCACGCGAGGCCTCAATGCCTGCGGGTCACTACCTTACAATTGTCAAGCAATTGTCTGGATTGCTCACATGCCCATTCACAGCCAAATAGCTCTCCACACTTCCTCAAATCCAATCTAAACTTCCCCTGTTTAAGTTTGAACCCGATACCCCTTGTCCTATCACTACAGTCCCTAAAATCATCCTTGTGGCCCTCCCCTGGACTTGTTCCAACAGCTCCATGTAGCTTTTATGTTGAGGACACCAGAACTGCACACAATACTCCAAGTGAGGTCTCACGAGAGCAGAAGAGAGAGACAGGATTACCTCCCTCGACCTGCTGGTCATGCTCCTTTTGATGCAGCCCAGGATACGGTTGGCTTTCTGGGATGCAAGTGCACACTGCTGGCACATGTTCTTTTTCTCATCAACCAACACCCCCAAGTCCTTCTCCTCAGGGCTGCTCTGAATCTCTACTCTGCCCAACTTATAGCTGTGCCTGGGATTGCCCCTACCTAGGTGTGGGACCTTGCACTTTGCTTGGTTAACTTCATGAGGTTGGCATCGGCCCACCTTACAAGCGTGTCAAGGTCCCTCTGGATGGCATCCCTTCTCTCCAGTATATCAACTGAACCACAAAGCTTGGTTTCATCGGCAAACTTGCTGAGGGCGCACTAAATCCCACTATCCATGTCGACAACAAAGATGTTGAACAAGACCAGTCCCAACACCGATCGCAGGACACCACTTTTTACAGGACTCTAGCTGGATATTGAGCCACTGACCACAACTCTTTGCCTGAGGCCATCCAGCCAGTTCTTTATCCAACAAGTGGTCCACCTATCAAATTGATGTCTCCCCAATTTAGAGAGAAGGATGTCGTGTGGAAAAGTGTCGAACGCTTTCCACAAGTCCAGGTAGATGACATCAACTGCTCTGCCCCTGTCCATCAGTTCCATAGCCCCTTCATACAAGGCCACCAGATTGGTCAGGCAGGATTTCCCCTTAGTGAAGCCATGCTGGCTGTCACCAAGCACCTTGTTGGTTTTCATGTGCCTTAGCATGCCTTCCAGGAGAATCTGCTCCAAGATTTTGCCAGGCACAGAGGTGAGACTGACTGGTCTGTAGTTCCCTGGATCATCCATTTTCCCCTTCTTGAACATGGGGGCTATGTTTAACTTTTTCCAGTCATCAGGAACTTCACCTGACTGCCATGATTTTTCAAATATGATGGACAGTGGCTTAGCAACTTCATTTGCCAGCTCCTTCAGGACCCACGGATGGATTTCATAAGGTCCCATGGACTTGTGTATGTTCAGGTTCCTAAGATGGTCTTGAACCAGATCCTCTCCTACAGTGGGCCCAGGGTCTTTATTCTCACTGTCCCTGCATCTGCCTTACAAGACTTGGGTGGCGTGGTCAGAGCATTTGCCGGTAAAGACTGAGGCAAAGAAGTCATTAAAAACCTCAGCCTTCTCCAAATCCAGGGTAGCCTGTTCTCCGAAAGCTTCTGGAGAGGGCCCACGGTGTCCCTAACCTGTCTTTTATTGGCAATGTACCTATAAAATCCCTTCCTGTTATCCTTAACATCCCTAGCCAATTTTAATTCTAAGTGGGCCTTAGCTTTCCTAACCTGGTCCCTAGCTTCCCAGACAATATCCTTGTATTCTTCCCAGGTCGCCTGTCCTTGCTTCCACCTTTTATAAGCCTCTTTTTTCCTCTCAAAGTTTTTCTCAGCAGCTCCTTATCTGTCCAAGGAGGTCTCCTGGCCCTCCTGCTGCACTTCCTTCTAGTTGGGATGCAACACTCCTGAGCTTGCAGCAGGTGATCCTTGAATATCAACCAACAGTCTTGGGCCCCCCTGCCCTCTAGGGTAGTATCCCATGGAACCTTACTAAGCAGGTTCCTGAAGAGGCCAAAGTCTGCTCTCTTCAAGTCCAGGACAGTGAGCTTGCTGCATGCTCTCCGCACTCTCCTCAGAATCTCGAATTCCACCATCTCATGATTGCTACAACCAAGGCTGTCCTGGAGCGTCACATTTCCAAACAGCCCTTCCCTGTTGGTGAGCATGAGGTCAAGCATGGCACCTCTCCTTGTCAGCGACTCTATTACTTGCAGAAGGAAGTTGTCTTCCACACAATCGAGGAACCTCCTGGATTGCTTGTGCCGGGCCGTACCATCCCTCCAACAGATATCAGGGTGGTTGAAGTCTCCATGGTGGAGGTCCTTCTGCAGCAGGTGGCTGAACTGCAGGAAGCTGTTACCAGGTTGAAAGGTGTAAGGGAAGCTGAGGGGGACCAGCACTGCTTGCTCCGGGACCAGACTGTTCTGGGGCCTCGAGTGTCTACTGTTGCCCATGCAGGAAAGGAGGCTGCTAACCCAGGAAGCTGGGAAAAGGTAACAGAAAAAAACAACAAAAAAAAGAGGAAGAGGGCAATTAAAAGCAAGGGGCTTCCTCCTACATCTGTTGTCCCCACCCAGAACCGCTTTGCTGTCCTGCAGGGGGCTGATGAGCAACAGCGCTCCCACCAGGCGCAACCAGCTAGTGCACTGGTAAAGAAGGTCACTACTGGTGCTGCCAGGAAAAAGCGGTGGGTCATAGTAGTAGGGGACTCTGAAAGGCACGGAGGCACTCATCTGCCGGCCTGACCCAGTCTCAAGGGAGGTGTGTTGCCTACTAGGGGCTCAGATCAGGGATGTGGCCGAGAAGCTGCCTGATCTAGTTGGTCCCACTGACTATTAACCACTCCTGGTAATACATGTGGGTGCTACTGATATAGATAGCAGTAGCTCGGAGAATATTAAGGAGGACTACAGAGCCCTGAGAGAGGTGGTTAGGGGCTCTGGACCTCAGACAGTCTTTTCATCAGTTCTCCAGGATACAGGGCAGGACCTTGAAAAGGCTAGGAGGATTGGCCAGGTTAATAAATGGTTAGAAGGGTGGTGCTATAGTCAGGGATTTGGGTACCTTGAACATGGGACTCAATTTAGTAGGCCAGGTCTACTGGGGGCTGGTGGAGCTGGTGTGACAAAGAAAGGGAAGAGTGGATTTGGTAGGAGGCTTGCCAGACTGGTCAAGGATGCTCTAAACTAGATGTGTTGGGGGAGGGGGGCATCATTCCATCCCAACACACCCAGTCAGTTGCCAGCACCTACAGTAAACCTTCGGAGCAATGTAGAGATATTCCAGCTGCTCCAGCCAATGAGCCGGTGTCAATTGGAGCTGGGCTCAGATGCCTCTATACAAACGACCATAGAATGGGGAACAAACAAGAGGAATTAGAGATGTGTGCACATCTACAGGGGTATGATATCAAAGGCATCACAGAAACATGGTAGGATGTCACCTATGACTGGTGTGTTGGAATGGAAGGTTACCGGCTCTTTAGGAAAGACAGGCCCGGCAGACGGGGAGGGGGAGTTGCTATTTATGTTAGGGATAGGCTAGAGAGTATGGAACTCTGTCTGGGGACAGGTGAGCAGTCGACAGAGAGTTTGTGGGTCAGGGTTAAAGGGAGAACAGCGATGGGTGACATTATTATGGGGATCTGTTACAGACCGCCTGACCAAGGGGACTTGCTGGACGAAGCGCTCCATAGGCAGATAGGAACAGCCTCACGCTCGCAGGCCCTTGTTCTCATGGGAGACTTCAACCACCCTGATATCTGTTGGAGGGATGGTATGGCCCGGCACAAGCAATCCAGAAGGTTCCTCGATTGCGTGCAAGACAACTTCCTCCTGCAAGTAATAGAGGAGCCGACAAGGAGAGGTGCCATGCTTGACCTCATCCTCACCAACAGGGAAGGGCTGGTTGGGAATGTGACGCTCCAGGGCAGCCTTGATTGCAGCGATCATGAGATGGTTGAGTTTGAGATCCTCAGGACAGTGAGAAGAGCGTGAAGCAAGCTCACTGCCCTGGACTTGAAGAGAGCAGACTTTGGCCTCTTCAGGAACCTGCTCAGTAAGGTTCCATGGGATACTACCCTAGAGGGCAGGGGGGCCCAAGACTGTTGGTTGATATTCAAGGATCACCTGCTGCAAGCTCAGGAGCGATGCATCCCAACTAGAAGGAAGTTTAGCAGGAGGGCCAGGAGACCTCCTTGGACGGATAAGGAGCTGCTGAGCAAAATTCGAAGGAAACAAGAGGCTTATAAAAGGTGGAAGCAAGGACAGGCGACCTGGGAAGAATACAGGGATGTTGTCCGGGAAGCTAGGGACCAGGTTAGGAAAGCTAAGGCCCACTTAGAATTAAAATTGGCTAGGGATGTTAAGGATAACAGGAAGGGATTTTATAGGTACATTGCCAATAAAAGATAGGTTAGGGACACCGTGGGCCCTCTCCAGAAGCTTTCGGAGAACTGGCTACCCTGGATTTGGAGAAGGCTGAGGTTTTTAATGACTTCTTTGCCTCATTCTTTACCGGCAAATGCTCTGACCACGCCACCCAAGTCTTGGAAGGCAGACGCGGGGACGGTGAGGGTGGGGACCCTGGGCCCACTGTGGGGGAGGATCTTGTTCGGGACCACCTTAGGGACCTGAATGTATACAAGTCCATGGGATCGGATGAGATCCATCCGCGGGTCCTGAAGGAGATGGCAAATGAAGTTGCTAAGCCACTGTCCATCATATTTGAAAAATCATGGCAGTCAGGTGAAGTTCCCAATGACTGGAAAAAGGGAAATATAACCCCCATTTTTAAGAAGGGGAAAATGGATAACCCGGGGAACTACAGACCAGTCAGTCTCACCTCTGTGCCTGGCAAAATCTTGGAGCGGATTCTCCTGGAAGGCATGCTAAGGCACATGAAAACCAACAAGGTGCTTGGTGACAGCCAGCATGGCTTCACTAAGGGGAAATCCTGCCTGACCAATCTGGTGGCCTTGTATGAAGGGGCTATGGAACTGATGGACAGGGGTAGAGCAGTTGATGTCATCTACCTGGACTTGTGTAAAGCCTTTGACACTGTCTCACATGACATCCTTCTCTCTAAGTTGGAGAGACATCAATTTGATAGGTGGACCACTCGGTGGATAAAGAACTGGCTGGATGGCCGCACGCAAAGAGTTGTGGTCAATGGCTCAATGTCCAGCTGGAGACCAGTAACGAGTGGTGTCCCTCAGGGATCGGTGTTGGGACCGGTCTTGTTCAACATCTTTGTGGGTGACATGGACAGTGGGATTGAGTGCGCCCTCAGCAAGTTTGCCGATGACACCAAGCTGGGGGGTTCGATTGATACATTGGAGAGAAGAAATGCCATCCAGAGGGACCTTGACACGCTTGTGAGGTGGGCTGATGCCAACCTGATGAAGTTTAACCATGCTAAGTGCAAGGTCCTACACCTGGGTCGGAGCAATGCCAGGCACAGCTACAGGTTGGGCAGGGAGGAGATTCAGAGCAGCCCTGTGGAGAAGGACTTGGGGGTGTGGGTTGATGAAAAAATGAACATGAGCCGGCAGTGTGTGCTTGCAGCCCAGAAGGCCAACCGTATCCTGGGCTGCATCAAAAGGAGTGTGACCAGCAGGTCGAGGGAGGTGTTCCTGCCCCTTTGCTCTCGTGAGACCTCACTTGGAGTATTGTGTGCAGTTCTGGTGTCCTCAACATAAAAAGGACATGGAACTGTTAGAACAAGTGCAGAGGACGGCCACGAGGATGATCAGGGGACTGGAGCACCTCTCGTATGAAGATAGGCTGAGAAAATTGGGGCTGTTCAGCCTGGAGAAGAGAAGGCTGCGTGGAGACCTCATAGCAGCCTTCCAATACCTGAAGGGGGCCTATAGGGATGCTGGGGAGGGACTCTTCATTAGGGACTGTGGTGAGAGGACAAGGGATAATGGGTTTAAACTTAAACAGGGGAGGTTTAGATTGGATATGAGGAAGAAATTCTTTACTGTAAGGGTGGTGAGGCCCTGGAATGGGTTGCCCAAGGAAGTTGTGAATGCTTCATCCCTGGCTGCGTTCAAGGTGGAGTTGGACATAGCCTTGGATGGCGTGGTTTAGTGGGAGGTGTCCCTGCCCATGGCAGGGGGGTTGGAACTCGATGATCTTGAGGTCCTTTCCAACCCTAACTATTCTATGATTCTATGAAGTCCCCCATGAGGACAAGGGCCTGTGAGCGTGAGGCTGTTCCTATCTGCCTATAGAGCACTTCATCCACTGAGTCCCCTTGGTCAGGTGGTCTGTAACAGATCCCCATAATAATGTCACCCATCGCTGTTCTCCCTTTAACCCTGACCCACAAACTCTCTGTCGACTGCTCACCTGTCCCCAGACAGAGTTCCATAGCCTATCCCTAACATAAATAGCAACTCCCCCTCCCCGCCTACCAGGCCTGTCTTTCCTAAAGAGCCTGTAACCTTCCATTACAACACACCAGTCATAGGAACCATCCCACCTTGTTTCTGTGATGCCTATTATACCACCGTAGATGTGCACACATCTCTAATTCCTCTTGTTTGTTCCCCATTCTATGGTCGTTTGTATAGAGGCATCTGAGCCCAGCTCCAATTGACACCGGCTCATTGGCTGGAGCAGCTGGAATATCTCTACATTGCTCTGAAAGTTTATTATCAGTGCTGGCAACTGACTGGGTGTGTTGGGATGGAATGATGCCCCCCTCCCCCAACACATCTAGTTTAGAGCATCCTTGACCAGTCTGGCAAGCCTCCTACCAAATCCACTCTTCCCTTTCTTTGTCACACCAGCTCCACCAGCCCCCAGTAGACCTGGCCTACTAAATTGAGTCCCATGTTCAAGGTACCCAAATCCCTGACTATAGCACCACCCTTCTAACCATTTATTAACCTGGCCAATCCTCCTAGCCTTTTCAAGGTCCTGCCCTGTATCCTGGAGAACTGATGAAAAGACTGTCTGAGCTCCAGAGCCCCTAACCACCTCTCTCAGGGCTCTGTAGTCCTCCTTAATATTCTCCGAGCTACTGCTATCTATATCAGTAGCACCCACATGTATTACCAGGAGTGGTTAATAGTCAGTGGGACCAACTAGATCAGGCAGCTTCTCGGCCACATCCCTGATCTGAGCCCCTAGTAGGCAACACACCTCCCTTGAGACTGGGTCAGGCCGGCAGATGGGTGCCTCCGTGCCTTTCAAAGTAGAGTCCCCTACTTCTATGACCCACCGCTTTTTCCTGGCAGCACCAGTAGTGATCTTCTTTACCAGTGCATCAGACGGTTGTTTATGTGGCGAGATGTGTGTTTTCTTATTAGCCCACTGCAGAACTGCAAAGCGGTTCTGGGTGGGGACAACAGATTTAGGAGGAAGCCCCTTGCTTTTAATTGTCCTCTTCCTCCTTTTTTTTTTTTTTTTTCTGTTACTTTTTCCCAGTTTCCTGGGTTAGTGGCCTCCTTTCCTGCATGAGTGACAGCGGACGCTTGAGGCCCCTGCATTCTGGTCCTGGAGCAAGCAGTGCTGCTTCCTTTCAGCTTCCCTGACATCTTTCATCCTAGTAACAGCTTCCCACAGCTCAGCCACCTGTTGCAGTAGGACCTCCACCAGGGAGCACGGAGTGCAGCCCTGCCCATTGCGCACTCTCCCCTCAGGAGAGCAGTGCAGGCACTCTCTACACCCCAAGCTCTGTGCTGCATCCTCCCCTCTCATCAGCTCTATCTGGGTGCCTACGCTGTCCACCGCCAGGGCAGCCAGAGCAGAGCTCCTAGACCGAGCCCGGGTCATACCACAAGTGCTCACCTGCCCACGCTAACTACTGCGCAAACTGCCTCAATCCCGCCCTGGTCACTCGCGCTCTCTTGGGCAGGTTTTTAACCAGTCAGGGCTGGTGCCACTTTTCCTGGCGCCGCCCCCTCTGAGTTAGCTGCTTGCGTCAGCTGAGCTGCCAGCTCCTGGGCAAGTCCTGTTGAAGACTTGAGGCTCCCTCGGTGGCTGTTGCTGCTCTGAGTTGAAGCCCCTGGATGCCGAGCTTCCCCCCGATCAGGTGTTGAAGGCATCCTGTCTCTTCTCTATGGTTAAATGGCTATTTAAGAATACCATGAAGAGATCTTCCTCAAGGCTGGACAGTCATGAGTGGCAGGGTGTGTGGGATCATATGGGCAAGTGCTTAAGCCAGTTGGCCCCTCCAGTGCTTTGGAATTTCACTCCTGAAAAAATGTAGAATCTGGAAAAATTAGCAGAACAATTAGACGAGGTGTGCTGTCGTCTTGGCAATACCACAGAGGGACAACTTGCTGCAGCGTTCTGGGGCTTGGCCTACGCCTATAGGGCCCTGTTCTGTAAGGAGCAGGAAAAAGATGTCTCTGGATCTGATGGCAAAGCAACAGACAACGCAGGTACTCAAACCCAAACACAGGAGCTACACCAACTCCAGTGACAAGCAGAGCAGCTACTCCAACCCCGACCATAACAGGCAACGCAGCTACTCCAACTCCAAGCACAGCAGCTACCCAAACCCACACGGCAACAGACAATGCAGCTACTCAAGCCCCAAGTACAGCAGCTACACGAACCCCGAGAACAGACACTACAGCTGCTCCAAACCCAGTGACAGACACTGCAGATAAATCAAAGGATCAATCAGTGTCAATATCAGTTGCCCCTATAAGCAAGGGGAAAAGCAAACAAGAGGCACAAAGAGCAACCCGTGCAGTGAAGAATGATGACCTAATGCGCACAATAGAGGGCACGCCACCTGAACCAGAGTTATTAGTACAGAAATCAGAGAAAGAGGAAGAATCATAGAATCATAGAATAGTAAGGGTTGGAAAGGACCTCAAGATCATCGAGTTCCAACCCCCCTGCCATGGGCAGGGACACCTCCCACTAAACCATGCCATCCAAGGCTATGTCCAACCCCACCTTGAACGCCGCCAGGGATGAAGCATTCACAACTTCCCTGGGCAACCCATTCCAGGGCCCCACCACCCTCACAATAAAGAATTTCTTCCTCAGATCCAATCTAAACCTCCCCTGTTTAAGTTTAAACCCATTACCCCTTGTCCTCTCACCACAGTCCCTCATGAAGAGTCCCTCCCCAGCATCCCTATAGGCCCCCTTCAGGTATTAGGAAGAGGTGACTTCTCAGTCCTGGACCTCGACTGAGCTGCAGAATATGCAAAAAATTTCAGCCGTCTTCCAGGGGAGCACATTGTCACCTGGTTGCTCCAATGCTGCAACAATGGGGCTGATGGTCGTGAAGTAGAAGGTAGGGAAGCCAAGCATCTAGGACCACTTGCTAAGGAAGGGGGAATTGACAAAGAGATTCCAAAAGAGAAATGAGCCCTCAGCCTTTGGAGGCAGCTTTTGGCAGCTGTGAAGGAAAGGTATCCCTACAAGGAACATGTTGTATGTCGCCCAGGTAAGTGGACCACAATAGAGAGAGGCATCCAGTCCCTGAAAGAATCAGCCATTCTAGAGATGATCTATTATAGGCCGGATGCCAGGAATGAACCTGTAGATCCAGATGAAGTCGAATGTATACAACCCATGTAGCGGAAATTTCCACAGAGTGCGCCATCATCATATGCACACTCATTGGCAGCAATGACCTGGAGTGAGGCAGCACCATCAACAGTGGATGAAGTGACTCGTCAACTCTGAGAGCTCGAAGACAATCTCACCCCTTCCATCATTTCAGCTGTGGAAAAATTGACCAAGGAGGCCAAACAATTGAAAGATGATCTATCCAGATCCCACGTGTACCAACCCCCGTCTCAGCTATTAACAGAAGGCTCCCTGTTGACCGAGAGAGAAGATATAGGAAGTACACACCATGGACCACCCTATGGTTTTACCTGCAGGATCACAGAGAAGAAATGAGAAAGTGGGATGGAAAACTGTCGTGGTTTAAGTCCAGTCAGCCACGCAGTTTGCTCACTCACTCCCCCCTCTTTCTTCCCCCTGCTCCCAGAGGGATGGGAAGGAGAATCAAAAGAATGCAACTCCCACAGGTTGAGATAAGAACAATTCAGTAACTAAGGTATAACACAAACCACTACTGCTACCACCAATAATAATAATGACAAGGGAAATACAAGGAAAGAGAATACAACTGCTCACCACCTGATACCAAGCCCGACCCAGCAGTGCACCACTCCCCCCTTCCGGGTCTCTGCCCTCCGTTTTTACATCCTGGGCATGACATGCTGTGGTATGGAATACCTCTTTGGCTAGTTTGGGTCAAGTGTCCTGTCTCTGCTCCCTCCCGGCTTCCCCTCCTCCCTGGCAGAGCATGAGACTCAGAGTCCTTGGCCAGACCAAAACGTTCTAAGCAGTAACGGAAATCACTGGTGTTATCAGCGCTGTTCCCAGGCTGAAAGTCAAAAACACAGCGCTGCACCAGCTACCGAGAAGGAGAAAAATGACTGCTACTGCTGAACCCATGAGAAAAACCTACCTCAGCTCTGGAGGAACGGGTGCGTGAGTTGAAGAGGAAAACAACGGTCAAGGATGATCCTCCCAAGGAAGTTGCTGCTCCAGTCTTTGGTGAGCAGCTTCTCAGAAGGAGTAGAAGAGCTGATTTTACTCATGCTCCTATGATAAGGGATTCTGATCTTTTTCTACATTATGTAAGTGGAGCATCCTATGATCACTATTAGAGGAGCCTTGCCTCTAGCCAGGTGAAGGAGAGAGACAACCAGGTTTACTGGACTGCGTGGGTCAGATGGCCTGGCACATCAGTCCCACAGGAGTATAAGGCTCTAGTAGATAATGGTGCACAGTGTACCTTGATGCCATCAAGCTGTCAAGGGGTGGAACCCATTTGTATTTCTGGAGTGAAAGGAGGATCCAAGAAGTTGATTGTACTGCAGGCTGAAATCAGTCTAATTGGGAAGGAGTGACAAAAGCACCTTATTGCAACTGGTCCAGAGGCTCCATGTCCCCTTGGCATAGACTGCCTCAGGAGAGGGTACTTCAAAGACCCAAAAGGAGGGTACCGATGGGCTTTTGGTATTGCTGCCTTGGAGATGGAGGAAATTAAGCAGCTGTCCACCTTGCCTGGTCTCTCAGAGGATGCTTCTGTTGTGGGGTTGCTGAAGGTACGCCATGTAGATGCTTATGTACCTAAGAATCAGGCCACTGAGGAACACCAGAACAACCAACAAGTGGATAAAGCTGCTAAGACTGAAGTGGATCAGATGGATTTAGATTGGCAACATATGAGTGAATTATTTTAGCCAGCGCGCCCATGACACCTCAGGCCATCAAAGCAGAGATGCAACATATAGATGGGCTCGTGATCGAGGGGTGGACTTAACAATGGACACTATTGCCCAGGTTATTCACAACTGTGAAATGTGCTGCAATTAAGAAAGCCAAGTGGTTAAAGCCTCTTTGGTATGAAGGACGATGGCTGAAATACAAATACGGTCAGGCCTGGTAGATTGATTATATCACACTCCCACCGACCTGCCAAGGCAAGCGCCATGTGCTTACCATGGTGGAAGCAACTACTGGATGACTGGAAACATATGCTGTGCCCCATGCTACTTCCTGGAATACTATCCTTGGCCTTAAGAAACAAGTCTTGTGGTGACATGAAACCCCCAAAAGAATTGTGACAGACAATGGGACTAATTTCAGGAACAACCTTATAGACACTTGGGCCAAAGAGCATGGCACTGAGTGGGTATATCACATCCCCTCCCATGCCCCAACCTCTGGGAAAATCAAATGGTACAATTGATGACCCAGGGAACAACAGATCAGTCAGTCTCAACTCTGTGCCTGGCAAAATCTTGGAGCAGATTCTCCTGGAAGGCATGCTAAGGCACATGAAAAACAATGAGGTCGTTGGTGAAAGCCAACATGGCTTTGTGATAAATGTAAACAGTTAATTTGCTGATAAATTGTAATAATGATAAATTGTAATAAACTTGAATTATTAATTTGCCAGTTAAGCAAGGCGTGTAAGTTAAGCTTGATTAGCATTATGCTATAACAAGACTATGATTCGTGTTAAGAGTAATAGTTCGTTATAAAACATGGTGAGGAAAATTATGAAGTGAGAAACCATTAATAATTAACTATACGAAACTCTGAGTTACTATGTTCACATTGTTAAGGCAACGTTAATAAAAATAACTATTTGTAACTCCCTTGAGTATAAGCAAGTATTTAAAACATGAGATCAAAATATTTCTAGTTTAACTTAGAGAACAAAGTAAGTCTTTGAAGTAGAAATAGCTCTTTTACAATGTTACAAGTCTGTGAAGTGATAATGGCCCTCTTTACAAACTTTGTGTACTCCTCATCCCACTACTGGTTTGTTAATCGCTTTCTTGATGTGCTAATGAGATTTAGTAGTTCCCCTAAAAAGTGTCTTCTGTAAATCTGATAACTTTGTGTACTCCTCATCCGCACATCTGGTTTGTTTATCAATTGTTTGACAACCACACTGTTCTAAACTTTAGCCAATTGTCAGAAGCTTGCAGGCATGGCTAATATTTAATTAATTGTGAAAACTGAGGCATTCAACCTGCTAAAGGTGAAAAGTGCAGCCTGAGGAAGACCACTTGAAGACCCCTGCCCACAAGAGGAAGATTTCTTACCTCATCTTGAAGACCCCGGCCCACAATTATTGGAAGGCAGTGCGCAAGCGCCAAAAGAGGAGGAAACTTATGATAATGAGTACCTGAACTAATTGTAATATCCCCGCTTGTGTAATAAATACCTGCTCGTTTAACCCACCCGGTGTGCGTGTTGGTGGAGCGGAGACTCCCCGCGCACCCAGTGCTGCTTTGCACCCAGCACTGCTTTGCTTACTGCCTCTTTGTATTAAATTACAATAAATTACTTTATTTTTATAAATTGGGCCTTGATCATTTATAACAGCTTCACTAAGGCAAATCATGCCTGACAAATTTGGTGGCCTTCTATGATGGAGCTACGGATATGATGAACAGGGGCAGAGCAGTTGATGTCATCTACCTGGACTTGTGCAAAGCCTTTGACACTGTCTCACATGACATCCTTGTCTCTAAATTGGAGAGACATCAATTTGATAGATGGACCACTTGGTGGATAAAGAATTGGCTGGATGGCCTCACACAAAGTGTTGTGGTCAGCGGCTCAATGTCCAGTTGGAAAACAGTAACGAGTGGTGTCCTTCAGGGATCGGTGTTGGGACTGGTCTTGTTCTTGTTGTTGACACGGATAGTGGGATTGAGCGTGCCCTCAGCAAGTTTGCCAATAACACCAAGCCGTGTGGTTCGGTTGATACGCTGGAGAGAAGGGATGCCATCTAGAGGGACCTTGATACGCTTGTAAGGTGGGCCGATGCCAACCTCATGAAGTTCAACCAAGATAAGTGCAAGGTCCTACACCTGGGTCGGAGCAATCCCAGGCACAGCTACAGGTTGGGTGGAGAAGAGATTCAGAGCAGCCCTGTGGAGAAGGACTTGGGGGTGTTGGTCGATGAGAAACTTAACATGAGCCAGCAGTGTGTGCTTGCAGCCCAGAAAGCCAACCGTATCTTGTGCTACATCAAAAGAAGTGTGACCAGCAGTTAGAAGGAGGCAATCCTGCCCCTCTAATTTGCTCTCGTGAGACCTCACTTGGAGTACTGTGTGCAGTTCTGGTGTCCTCAACATAAAAGCTACATGGAACTGTTGGAACAAGTCCAGAGGAGGGCCACGAGGATTATAAGGGGAGCTGGAGCACCTCCCGTATGAAGACAGGCTGAGAAAGTTGTGTCTGTTCAGCCTGGAGGAGAGAAAGCTGCGTGAAGACCTCATAACAGCCTTCCAGTATCTGAAGGGGGCCTATAAGGATGCTGGGGAGGGACTCTTCGTGAGGGACTGTAGTGATAGGACAAGGGGTAACGGGTTAAAACTAACCTAATCTTCCCCTTTTTAAGGAAGTTCTTTACTGTGAGGGTGGTGAGGCACTGGAATGGGTTGCCCAAGGAAGTTGTGAATGCTCCATCCCTGGCAGTGTTCAAGGCCAGGTTGAACAGAGCCTTGGGTGACATGGTTTAATGTGAGGTGTCCCTAGCCATGGCAGGGGGGTTGGAACTTGATAGTCTTCAGGTCCTTTCCAACCCTTACTATTCTATGATTCTAATGGGCTGTTAAAAACTACACTGAGAGCAATGGGTGGTGGTAATTACAAACAGTGGGATACACGTTCACCAAAAGCCACTTGTTTGGTCAACACTAGGGGATCTGCCAACAGGGCTGGCTTAGCCCAATCAGAACTTTTACGTACCAGAAAGGGTTATAAAGTTTTTGCAGTGCACATAAAGAATTTGCTGGGGAAGACAGTCTGGGTTATTTCTGCTTCAGTTAAAGGTAAACACAGTTGTGGGATTACTTTTGCTCAGGGTCCCAGACATACTTGGTGAGTAATGAAGGAAGATGGGGAATTCTGAAGTGTACCTCAAGGGGATTTAATTGTGGGGGAAAACAGCCAATGAACTCAGTTATATGCTGTTGCCTGCTATATAACACTTCTACAACCCATCAGGTAGATGCCCATCTCCAACACTCTGGGCTTTGAAAAGAAGATATGTGCTGTCATGATCATCAGTGGAGAATAAAGTCATGGGAAAACCCGGCAGCAGCAGCAGCAGAACTGTCCTCATGTCACCATCGACTGATCACTTCCCCCCGATCATCACCCTAACAAAGAATGAACTTTGATTAAACAAGATGAGCTCATTAGTGACCAGATGATTTCAGCAGTGTTGTCAGCAGGCAACAATCCAACGCTGCACACAGCCTCCCCTGCCCTGAAAGACTGTTGCTAGAGATGGAACCTGATTGGATGAATTCAGGAACTTTATAGGGATTGGTCCATGGACTAAGGAATGATATCTCTCTCTCTTTGTGTGTTTGTGTGTATATATATATACACGACACAATAAGCGATGGTACCTTTTAAAAAAATGGGATCTGAGCATGACGTGAATGGTATGGAATAAGGGGTGGATACTGTCCTGGGTTCAGCTGTAGCATTCATTTTTCTCCTTCTTAGTAACTGGTACAGTGCTGTGGTTTTGACTTTTAGCCTTAGAACAGTGCTGACAACACACTGATGTTTTGAGTTTTTGTTAAGTATTGCTTACTCTGATCAAGGACTTTCTCAGTCTTATGGTCTGCCTTTGAGGAGGGGCATAAGAAACCGGGAGGAAGCAGAGACAGTACATCTGACCCAAACTAGCCAAAGTGGTATTACATACCACAGCACATCATGCCCAGTATATAAACTGGGGGGAGTTACCCAGAAGACCTAGATCGCTGCTCAGGTTGGGTTGAGTATCGATCAGCAGGTGGTGAGGAATTGTATTCTGCCCCCTTGTTATTTTCCTTATCATTATTATTATTGGTGGTAGTAGTAGTGGTTTTGTAGTACACCTTAGTTACTGGACTGTTCTTATGCTGCGGGAGTTACATTCTTTCAATTCTCTTCCCCATCCCTCCAGGAGTGGGGGGAGGAAAAAGGAGGGGTGTGAGTGGCTACATGGTTCTGAATTACCGGCTGAGCTTAAACCACACAGGCTGAATTATTTTTAGCCCAGTGGGCCCATGACACTTCAGGCCATCAAGGCAGAGACTGAATATATAGATGGGCTTGTGATTGAGAGGTGGACTTAACTATAGGTTAATAGTTTTATATTCTCTCCCCTTGTTATTTCCCTTATAATGATTATTATTGGTGGTAGTAGTAGTGGTTTTGTAGTACACCTTAGTTACTGGACTGTTCTTACATCAACCTGTGGGATTTACATTCTTTTGATTCTCCTCCCCATCCCTCTGGGAGTGGGGAGGAAGAAGTGGGGGGAGTGAGTGAGTGCCTGTGAGGTTCTGAGATACCAGATGGGCTTAAACCACAACAGGAGGTTGGGGAACAGATATTAATGTGGTCTCTTTTGTAAACCACTAGGATGGGAGAGAAGAAAAAAAAAAAAACAATCAAAACAACCAAACAGGCAAACAGGTATTTTCATTTTCTGAAGTTGTTCTGAATTATTAGATAGAGATAGGGAAGTTAGAAAAGAAGCAGGGTCCCTAGGGATGGCTAAAAGAAGAAAGTACAGAAACTTTACCATAAGTCTTCACAGTGGACTTTCTAAACAACCTGGAAACATGATTAAACTTCTAGCCATGAAGAAAAAGAGGAAGGTGCTGTAAACCTAAAACATTCAAATAGCTCACCTTAAGGCTTGTCTTCAGAAGCAATAGCTATTTAGAAATCCTGAAATCAATTAATGTACTACAATATATAATTAAGCATATAAGATACCCAGGAAGTTTAATACTGGTTAAAATGACAAACTCTTATGTTAATTAGCATCCTAAATATGAAAGCAACAGGTTGGAGGAAACTGAAATATATCCTTAGTTCCCTGTTAACAAACTACAGTAGGAAGACTTAGGATGGGATTTCTTATTACCTCTGTGCATACAGTCCTCCCAGGCACAGTATCCAAGTGTAGGTAACTTGGACTGGGAGTTCTCTTGTACTCCTGATTTAGTCCTTAAGTCAACTCAGAAAGAGTTATGTAACTTCCCATCTAAAGAGGTTTTTCTATTTATATGCCAATACAGATAGAACTGCATACAAGCCCCTTCAGTGATGCTCATTGCGAACATGCTAGAAACTGCCTCCTCCAGCTTTCTGCTGTGGTCTTCTGCTACAGGGAACTTTGTAGATCAAAAAGTTTAAAAAACATTACCTCAGAGCATGATATAAACGTGAAGTGTCTTGTAAACTGCTACTTCTAAATTGTGGTCTTGAAATCAATACTTGGCATTTAATGCACTTTGTATGATTTTAAAAGCAAAGGGAAAGACTTACAGTTAACTTCATAGGAATCCATTTCCCCTGTTAACATATTAAAGTGCTCTACTTGAAAATGGCTTCATGTGGTGTGCCTGAGATTGTGCTCGCCCTGTTTGGTGTCCACCTTTATTTACCTTGGAAAGGCAGGCTTTTTGCTCTCCCTGTGAGGGTGGTGGGGCCCTGGAATGGGTTGCCCAGGGAGGTTGTGAATGCTTCATCCCTGGCGGCGTTCAAGGTGGGGTTGGACATAGCCTTGGATGGCATGGTTTAGTGGGAGGTGTCCCTGCCCATGGCGGGGGGGTTGGAACTCGATGATCTTGAGGTCCTTTCCAACCCTTACTATTCTATGATTCTATGATTCAATGCAACATCTGGCAATGCCATCCACAGGTCAACACAGTAATCAAGATGCTGACCATAAAGGATCTCTCTGGAGAGAGACTTTGCTCACAAGCTGTATCTTGGGTGGAGGCCTGTCGTGGTTTAAGCCTTTCAGCCACGCAGTTTTCTTGCTCACTCACTTCCCCTTCTTTCTTCCCCCTGCTCCTGGAGGGATGGGAAGGAGAATCAAAAGAATGCAACTCCCACAGGTTGAGATAAGAACAGTTTAGTAACTAAGGTATAACACAAATCACTACTGCTACCACCAATAATAATAATGACAAGAGAAAATACAAAGGAAGAGCATACAATCGCTCACCTCTTGATATCAAGCCTGACCACGCAGTGCACCCCCACCCCTCTGGGTCTCTGCCCTCCATTTTTACATCCTGGGCATGACGTGCTGTGGTATGGAATACCTCTTTGGTCAGTTTGGGTCAGGTGTCCTGTCTCTGCTCCCTCCCGGCTTCCCCTCCTCCCTGGCAGAGCATGAGACTCAGAGTCCTTGGCCAGACCAAAACGTTCTAAGCAGTAACGGAAATCACTGGTGTTATCAGCGCTGTTCCCAGGCTAAAAGTCAAAAACACAGCGCTGCACCAGCTACCGAGGAGAAAAATGACTGCTACTGCTGAACCCAGGACAAGGCCTTACACGAACCCCAAGTTTTATTGTAATAAAGGGAACATCCGCAACGGAAGCCCTCTTTATCCTCCTCCCATGAGGCGGCAAGGCCGGCTCTACCCTGCCATGCCCCGCGGCGCTGGGCTGACCACCGCGCTGCTCCTGAGAAAACTGCCGATAGCGATTGCGCTAGCGCAAGGCAGAAACGTGTCGGAGTTCCCAGCTTCCCTTTTCCAGGAAGAATCCCGGCTTCCCCTGCTGCTCCAGCCAGTGGCACCACGGCGGCCTCTCCTTAGCGGCGGCCTGCCCAGCATCCTAGGCCCGGTCTCCGCCGGAGCCTCCGGAGTAAACGCGGCTGGGATTGGTTTCTGCCGGCGTAGGAAACCATATTGGATCGGCTCGGCTGGTCCCGCAGCGTGCACACATTACTTCATCAGCTTCATTTAAGGTTACCCCCTCCCGCGGGGGCTGTGGTAGGTGGTGAAAGTGTCTCGGGAAGTAAATCTGCATACTCCCGTTTCCCCTGCCCAACTGCCATATACACTTCTCATTGCGCACGCCCCTTTTCCTGCTTGTGTCTTTATTCCGTCCTCCCCTTCCTCCCACCGCTTGCGGCCCCATTCTGTCGCCCTTTCCTTTCCTTTCCTTTCCTTTCCTTTCCTTTCCTTTCCTTTCCTTTCCTTTCCTTTCCTTTCCTTTCCTTTCTTTCCTTTCCTTTCCTTTCCTTTCCTCCCCTCCCCTCCCCTCCCCTCCCCTCCCCCACCGCCCGAGGCGCCGTGTAAGCGTGCGGCGGCGGCTAATCACCGTGGGGGGGTGGCAGATATGTAAATGCACTCTCCAGCCCTAGCTGGCGGGTTTTATGGGGTTGCGGTGTGGTGTGAGTGAAACTTTGTCCGGGGCTTGCCCTGTCTCGCTGCGCAGTGGGCGGTGGGGGAGGAGAGTTCGGCACAGCACACCGCCCTCGCCCGCGACGCCACCGCCCACCTCTCCTGGCCTGCGCCAGCCATTCGGTAAGTGCCGTCCTCAGCCAACGGCTCCCTAGGCGCCGGGGGGTGGGGAAGCCATCGTCGTTGACCTCAGAGCCGCCACGTCAGGCAGGGGAGCTGTCAGGCGCGGGGCATCTCCTCCTCCTTCTCATCGCTCCATCCCCCCTCGCGTGTGCCTCCTGCTGGGCAGCGGCGGCAGTTCCAGGCGTTGCTGCCGCTGCGTAATGGCGAACACAGTGGTGAGTACGTGTGGAGGGATGGACTGCTCCCCACCACCCCCGGAGCAGGCTGCGCTTCAGGTGCCGGAGACACTAGTTAGCCTTGGCGCCCCGTCACCCCTCCGCTGCCCCTCCTCCCTCCGGGGCACGGCGCGGCCTGCTTGCCGCACGGGCTCTCCTCCACCTGCTTCCGCCCCTTGCCGACACCGGCGGTGGATCCGGCGGGTGCTAGTCTGCTCGTCGGCCCCTCGCACTTCTCCGGTGAAGGCGGGAGGAGGAAGGGGGAGGGCGGGAGGCGGCAGTGAGGCAAATTTTTCTGGGCCGGTAGGGGTGCAGTGGGGCGGGTGGGGGCTCTCCGCGATGCGGTCCTCGGCCCCGCAGCGGGGCTGAGGCGGAAGGGCCAGTGGGGCAAAGTTTGGAGGGGAAGAATTGGGCTTTCCCCAGGTATCGTGAAGGGGGAGAGGCTGGATATCGTGCCCCTGGATGCCTTCAGGTAAGAAGATGGTAGGGTAGAAGGGAAGAGGGCTGGTTTCCTTCTCGGGGAAGTCAGAGGTCCCTCTGTCTTCCAGCGAGGAGGTGGCAGTGGGAGGAAAGGTTTGGGTGGAGGAGGTAGAGCAAGATTATCCCCAGCTACCTTGTGCCCTTTAGGAAGGGGGCTGCGTGGCAGGGAGAGGGAGATGGCACCTTCACAGGCAGGAAAGTGGGAATGTTAGACCTGGTTTCTCACTATGCAAAATAGTAGAGGTGGACAGAGAGAGGAATTTTTTAATTTTCCAGGTCAAGTGAAGCAGAAGGAAGAAGAGGAGCTGAGTTTGGCAGCCCACTGGCTTGAATCCCTGACAAAAGAAAATGTGGGAGCTGGGTAAAGGAATATAGAAGGGGAGGATTGACACTGGGTGAGGTGTGTCCAGGAGAGATGAATGGGCATTGCAGTCTGCTGTCCTGGGCTGGAAGATTTTTGGGGTGAGGAAAACTGATGGCACATGGCTGCAGATTGCTGCTGCATGTGTGGAGGCTTACAAAGGGACTTGGCTGTGAAAGTGCAAGGTGGGAATTTATAGACTGGCATTTTCCAGATAAGGGGCAACAAGCTGACTTTCTGTGGGGATGACAAGGAGCCGATTTTGAAGCTAGCTTGGTACTGTATGTGTCTGCCACTGGGTGGATAGGTGGCATGCATCTTTATTTTAGTGAAGTGGAGAAATTATGCTTTTTCCTGCTGAGGCTTAAAACAGTGAAATGGTAAAACCTCTTCATTCCCTCTTCACACACAAACTTTTGTGAACAGGTATAGAAACCAGGCTAAGAGACTCCAGAATTCTCTTGTGTGGCTTCATAGCTTTGACATCTGAGTTGATGCACACACTTTCAGTTCATATGAGATAGTTTGCACTCCTTGCTGTCTTTGTAACATAACTGCCTTGAATCTTTACAAACTACAAACTTCCTTCAGTTTATGAAAGTTGTTTAACTTCTTCAATGTGAGAAAATACAGCTCAGTCTCTGTCACTTATGTAGAAGAGATCTGAACCCTTTAGTGTTATTTAGTGTCCTGCTTGTGTGAGACAAAATAAGTCAGTGTAAAGGAATAAGGTTCCTAGCTCTCCTCTTGTGGCTCTTTTGAGGCTTTGTAAGAAGTACCAGTAAAAAGTAATCCTCTTCTCTCAGAAAACCTAGGCCCATCAGTCCTAAGAGCAATCTGTATCTGTTTTTAAACCTATCTCATTTGACACCATGGAGTTCCCAGTTGGCAGGTGTGATGTAAGATAAGTATTTCACTTTGTTTTGCATGTAACCGTTTATATGCAATTGTAAATGATTAGCATTCAAGACAGAATATGAACATTCAGTCATCTTTGAGCAATATCTTGATTTTTAGCCTGGCTCCAAGTTTTAATTTATTGGTGCATAAATCAACTTTTTGCTAGTTTATTTCACAAGGTGAATATTTTAAAATTAATGCATTGTTATTCCCATCTTACACTTTGTTAGCTATTAAAGAAAGGGTAGCAATTGATATCTTTTGGTTTTACCTACTCACAAAGTTTTCTTAGGCACCCCCAACCCCTCACACTGACAACTGATAACAACTTTTTCATTGTTCCTGCATCTGGTAGATGAGGCTTCCAAAGCCTCATAGGCTTCAATGTCCAGCTTTTGTAAACCAAAGGTCAAAAAATTAATACAGATGTTCTCAAAAGTTACCAATTCTGGGATCCCTGTGCCAGGCCCTATGTATAAATCAAGGGCACGCAGAGACATTAGTGGTATGTGAATCAGTAGGATGCGAACTTCAGGTATCAACAACTCTGTGATTACTGCCCTTTGTTAACTCTTTAACCTTAAAGTAAATATGAAGTAGCTTTCTCTTTTTATTCCTCCATTCGTGAGTAATCTACTTCAATTTACTTTGCATTTATAAGATGATAAGGGCAGGCACGTAAGTAGTTACAAGGCCTCTGCACTGGTTTACGTTGTGGTAACTTACCTGTTTCTGTTTAACCAAGTAGTTCCAATTCTAAGAATTTATGTTGCTCTTAATGATGAAGATGTATTAACTTATTTCAGTCTGAGTAAAGCTGTCATTTTTACTGTAAAAAGAAGTGGAATTTTAAGTCTTGGAATTTTTCAAGAATTTTGATTAATCTCGACACCTACTCATTTCATATGAGCTGCTGGCGCTAAATGCTTCTAAAAATTAGTCCAGTAATTCAGTCATGGAGAAATGTTGATGAAAGCAGTGTGCTTTTAAAAAGTATTTTCAGTGATGTTATCTAAAAGATGTATAACATGAACCACTAAGAGACTATAGAGGCCCTAAACCAGGCATTCTCTCTCATAAAAGGAAGCAAATGAGCAGATTAAAACAAAAAGATTGTCATGATGCTTGAAAATTGCTTTGATTGTGCAACCCATAAGGTAAATGGGTACGCTTTCATTCTTCCTTGCTTTATAGGGCTAGTTGTTAGAATATATATTTTTTGGTGTATGTTAAAATTCTACAATACAAATTTTCTCTATAATTAGAGTATATGTATCCTTCAAACACTTCAAAAATACAGGTAAGCTGGACAATTATATATTTTATGGGTCAGGATTCCTTAAAGTACATTTTTATTTTTCTTTTATATCAGCCCTGTAGAAATAGGCTTCCAAACACTGCATCACTGTCTGTCTTTGATACTTTTCGTGCAATTTGGGATGAGGGTAAGTTGGAGCTGATGGGTTGAGATAACAGTTTAGTAACTAAGGTACAATACAAAACTACTACTGATAATAATGATAAGGGGAGAGAATATAAAACTAAAAAGGGAAGGAAAAAAACCCAAACAATCCAATAAGCACAAGTGATGTACAATACAATTGCTCACCACCCACCGGCCGATACCCAGCCCGACCCAAGCAGCGATCTGCCCTTCCAGGTGACCCCCCAGTTTATATATTGGGCATGATGTGCTGTGGTATGGAATACCCCTTTGGCTAGTTTGGGTCAGGTGTCCTGTCTCTGCTTCCTCCTGGCTTCCTGTGCCCCTCCTCATTGGCAGAGCATGAGACTGAAAAGTCCTTGATTGGAGTAAATGTTACTTGGCAACAACTAAAACATCGGTGTGTTATCAGCATTATTCTCGGACTAAAGCCGAAACAGCACTACACCAGCTACTAGGAAGGAGAAAAATAACCATTACAGCTGAACCCAGGACGCTGGCCAGAAGTCAAACAGGCTGAACATGTGACTTTTTTTACTTGGTGCAGGGAGGAGAGATCTTTCTTTAAGCAGTATATTTATTCCCCCCCCCCTTAAAGTATTACATGAAAAAAATATGAAGTGGTTTGCAGTGACCATGTTTTTGAGCAACTGCAGTGTTGGAAACTTGCAGAAGACCAACTCTAAATCAATCACTTTAACAATGTGGTTAGTGAAGCTATAGATTGACTTCAGAAACAGCATCTTAGTAATACTTCCAAAACATATATCTAGTAGTATTTAGGTGGGTACACAGCTACTTCTTAGAATGAACTTTAGTGACCAAATAAAAATCTGCTTTTGGCAGCACCTTTGAACTGAGTTCCTCTTTCAGTGCTGCCTTTACACTTACTAAGCTGTAACAAACAAGTTACAAGGCAGGAAGCATATATATATATATATATATATATATATAAAAAAAATATTTTTTTTAACTTGGAATTCAGCATAAATATATTGGTATGGTATGGCATCTGTCAGGGAGCAAATGTGTTGAGATCTTTATACAGATTACCAAAGAGATACCAAATATCAATGTCTTTAGGCCGCCAGTAGACATGCATCTTTCTTTAAGATACATGTTTTTGTTTTAATCTTAAATCAACAGTTCAAATTTGCAGGAAGATGGAAAAATGTTCCAAATGTTCCTTTTTTTTTTTTTTCTTCCCCTCTCTGAAGACATAGTAATTTTGATTTTGTTCTTTATCTGAGTCATATTAGAAAATGTAGTAACTCTGGTTACCAAATTATTTCCTTCTGCAATGCATTCTTGTGTGCTTTTCCTTGTGTTGCATGAGCAGTATTAAAAGGTTGGTTCACTCCTTTATGTTGGTCACTAAAATTATAGAATCATAGAATAGTGAGTGATTCGGGAAATTCAGTCATTCCTTCAAAATTTATTGTGCAAAGGGCTTTTGAAAAGTAAATGATTCTACTACATGAAGAAGTTTCAGAAAGGTTATATCTGTATAATGGCATGAAAATCGACCCATTTGATAATCCATATGTTAGAAGAAATCAGAATTAAGTAGAGTATATTTTTGTTTTCAGTTACCCTCTAGTAAAGCCATTGTAGTTAGAGGCTTCCATTGACATTGTGAACAGTGTTAGGTAAGACAAGGGACCTGTTTCCATATAGTGTGATGTTGCTCATTTCAGCATGTAGTTTTTGAGTGTGTTTTTTGCTGTTTCCTTGATTTTGCTCATTTTCAGAAGCTAAGCTAAAATTTAGCTTCAGAGCCAGATTTTTAGGTAAGTTTCCAAGATACCTAATTCATAGATACAATAGCTTGAGGGACAGATGAGTATTGTCTA
This sequence comes from Amazona ochrocephala, assembly GCA_039720435.1. NCBI lineage: Eukaryota > Metazoa > Chordata > Aves > Psittaciformes > Psittacidae > Amazona > Amazona ochrocephala. The sequence goes on from CM077908.1 coordinate 2,685,981, forward strand.
TTTGGCTGGGCAAGTTTTTAATAATCTACTTTATATAAACTCTTGTAGCAGAGTATTGATGTCACAGTAGAAGTTATCTGGAGTCTCTGCCTGTTACAGGTGAATGCTGGAGCAATGTCCTGAGTGTGCTAGAAAACATGAAATGAGACTGGAAATGTCATTTTGCTTCTGTTATTATCAATTTTAATTGATTTCCTGATTTAAGAAGAGTATATTGAACAAATCAGACTCCAAGTATTTTGCTTAATGTGCTTGGTAGGAAAGTTTTGGAGGAACTTTGATGTCAAATCTCCTTACAGTAGGTATTCTTTTTTTTTTTTTTTTTTTTTTTTTTAAATGAGAAAAAATTGTCTGCAACTCTGAAAGGTATAGATTTCTGTTACAGGTGAAATGCCTTGTGACAGGTAATTACTATGGAGTGGGAAGATTGATCCTGCTCTGTTCAGTAGAGTACCAACCTGGTATCCTAATCTGATTGTGTCAAGACCCGAAATTGTAGTACTTTCTGTATCGCTCTAGTTGGTACTTAGAGATCATAAATTTGCAGTAGTTCACAAAGATGCTTATCAGACGACAACACGAGAATTATTGGAACTTAGTGTATTATCTGATTGTGAATTGAAAGAGGTTTATGCTGTGAAGTCTTTTGTTTCGGATGTTTTCTGATGAACTCTTGGTTTATGCTACATGTGAAAATGAGGTGGCTTTTTTCTAGTTTTCCATGCAGATAGAATCATAGAATAGTTAGGGTTGGAAAGGACCTGAAGACCATCAAGTTCCAACCCCCCTGCCATGGTCAGGGACACCTCACATTAAACCATGTCACCCAAGGCTCTGTCCAACCTGGCCTTGAACACCACCAGGGATGGAGCATTCATAACTTCCTTGGGCAACCCATTCCACTGCCACACCACCCTTACAGTAAAGAACTTCTTCCTTAAAAAGGGGAAGTTTAGGTTAGATATAAGTTTTAACCCATTACCCCTTGTCCTATCACTACAGTCCCTAATGAAGAGTCCCTCCCCAGCATCCTTATAGGCCCCCTTCAGATATTGGAAGGCTGTTATGAGGTCTTCACGCAGCTTTCTCTTCTCCAGGCTGAACAGCCCCAACTTTCTCAGCCTATCTTCATATGGGAGGTGCTCCAGTCCCCTGATCATCCTCGTGGCCCTCCTCTGGACTTGTTCCATCAGTTCCATGTACTTTTAATGTTAAGGACACCAGAATTGTACACGGTACTCCAAGTGAGGTCTCACAAGAGCAGAGTAGAGGGGCAGGAGCACCTCCTTCAACCTGCTGGTCACACTCCTTTTAATGCAGCCCAGAATACAGTTGGCTTTCTGGGCTGCAAGTGCACACTGCTGGCTCATGTTCATTTTCTCCACAGGGCTGCTCTGAATCTCTTCTCCGCCCAACCTGTAGCCGTGCTTGGGGTTGCCCCGACTGAGGTGTAGGACCTTGCACTTGTTGACCTTCATAAGGTTGGCATCAGCCCACCTCTCAAGCATGTCAAGGTCCCTCTACATGGCATTCCTTCTCTCCAGCGTATCAACTGAACCACACAGCTTGGTGTCATCGGCAAACTTGCTTAGAGCTCACTCAATCCCACTGTCCATGTAACTGACAAAAACGTTGAACAAGACCAGTCCCAACACCGATCCCTGAAGGACACCACTCATTACTGGTCTCCAACTGGACATTGAGGCATTTACCACCACAACTCTGTGTGCAGCCATCCAGCCAATTCTTTATCCACTGAGTGGTCCATCTATCAAATTGATGTCTCTCCAACTTAGAGACAAGGATGTCGTGTGGGACAGTGTTGAAGGCTTTGCACAAGTCCAGGTAGATGACATCAACTGCTCTGTCCCATCTGTCAGTTCTGTACCTCCATCAAAGAAGGTCAGCAAATTTGTCAGGCATGATTTCCCCTCGGTGAAGCCATGCTGGCTGTCACCAACCACCTCATTGTTTTTCATGTGCCTTAGCATGCCTTCCAGGAGAATTTGCTCCAAGATTTTGCCAGGCACAGAGGTGAGACTGGCTGGTCTGTAGTTCCCTGGGTCATCCATTTTCTCCTTTCTGAAAATGGGGGTTATATTTCCCTTTTTCCAGTTGTTGGGAGCTTCACCTGACTGCCATGAGTTTTCCGATATGATGGACAGTGGCTTAGCAACTTCATTTGCCAGCTCCTTCAGGACCCTTGGATGGATTTCATCCGGTCCCATGGACTTGTATACATTCAGGTTCCTAAGATGGTCTTGAACCAGATCCTCTCCTGCAGTGGGCCTACGGTCTTCATTCTCGCTGTCCCTGTGTCTGCCTTCCAAGACTTGGGTGGTATGGTCAGAGCATTTGCCCGTAAAGACTGAGGCAAAGAAGTCATTAAGAACCTCAGCCTTCTCAAAATCCAGGGTAGCCAGTTCTCCCGATAGCTTCCAGAGGGGGCCCACATTGTCCCTAGTCTGTCTTTTATTTGCAATGTAACTATAGAATCCCTTCATCTTATTTTTCACATCCCTTGCGAAATTTAAATCTAAGTGGGCCTTAGCTTCCCAGACAATATCCTTGTATTCTTCCCAGGCCGTCTGACCGTGCTTCCACCTTTTATAAGCCTCTTTTTTCCTCTCAAAGTTTCCTCAGCAGCTCCTTATCCATCCATGGAGGTCTCCTGGCCCTCCTGCTGCACTTCCTTCTAGTCGGCATGCAACACTCCTCAGGTTGGAGCAGGTGTTCCTTGAATATCAACCAACAGTCTTGGGTACCCCCCTGCCCTCTAGGGCTATATCACATGGAAACTTACTAAGCAGTTTCCTGAAGAGGCTTGAAGTCCAGGGCAGTGATCTTGCTGCATGTTCTTCTCACTGTCCTGAGGTTCTTGAAATCTACCATCTCATGATTGACACTCCAGGGCAGCCTTGGTTGTATCACATTTCCAACCAGCCCTTCCCTGTTGGTGAGCATGAGGTCAAGCATGGCACTTCTCCTTGTGGGCTCATCTATTAGTTGCAGTTGTGTCCTGGGTTCAGCAGTAGCAGTCATTTTTCTCCTTTGTAGTGGCTGGTGCAGTGCCGTGTTTTTGACTTTCAACCTGGGAACAATGCTGGTAACACCGATGTTTTTTAGTTGTTGCTCAGTAATGTTTACTCTGACCAAGGACTTTCTGAGTCTCATGCTCTGCCAGGGAGGAGGGGAAGCCGGGAGGAAGCAGAGACAGGACACCTGACCCAGACTAACCAAAGAGGTATTCCATACCACAGTACATCATGCCCTATATATAAACTGGGGGCAGTTACCTGGAAGGGCTAGATCACTGCTCAGTCGGGCTGGGTATTGGTCGGCGGGTGTGGTGAGCAGTTGTATTCTCTTCCCTTGTTATTTCTCTTATTGTTATTATTGGTGGCAACAGTAGTGGTTTTGTGTTATACCTTAGTTACTGGACTGTTCTTATCTCAACCTGTGGGAGTTAGATTCTTTCGATTTTCCTCCCCATCCCTTCGGGTGCGGGAGGAGTGAGCGAATGCGGTGTGTGGTTCTCGGTTGCTGGCTGGGCTTAAACCACGACAAGTAGGAAGCTATCTTCCACACAATCAAGGAACCTCCTGGATTGCTTGTGCTGGGCTATACTGTCCCTCCAACAAATATCAGGATGGGTGAAATCTCCCATGAGGACAGGGGCCTGGGAGCGTGCGGCTGTTCATGTCTGTCTATAGAGTGCTTCATCCACAGAGTCCTCTTGATCAGGTGGTCTGTAACACATCCCCACAGTCATGTCCCTCATTACTGTTCTCCCTTTGACCCTTACCCGCAAACTCTCTGTTACCTGATCACTTGTCCCCAGACAGTTACATATTCTCCAGCCTATCCCTGACATAAATAGCAACTCCCCCTCCCCGTCTGCCAGGCCTGTCTTTTCTAAAGAGCCTGTAACCTTCCATTCCAGCACTCCAGCCATAGGAGCCGTCCCACCATGTTTTTGTGATACCAGTTATATCATATTCCTGTAGTTGTGCGCACATCTCTAATTCCTCTTGTTTGTTCCCCATACTATGGGCATTTGTTTAGAGGCATCCAAGATGAGCTCCAAATGAAGCTGTCTCATTGCCTGGAGAGGCTGAAATATCTCTACATCACTCTGCGCATTTATTATAGGTGCTGGTAACTGACTGGGTGTGTTGGGATGGAATGATGCCCCCCTCCTCCAACACATCTAGTTTAAAGCATCCTTGACCAGTCTGGCAAACCTCCTACCAAAACAGCTCTTCCCCTTCTTTGTCAGACCAGCTCCACCAGCCTCCAGTAGACCTGGTCTCCCAAATTGACTCCCATGTTCTTACTACCCAAACCCCTGACTATGGCACCACCATTCTAACCATTTATTAATCTGCCAAATCCACCAAGCCTTTTTAAGGTCCTTCCCTTATCCTAGAGAACTGATGAAAAGACTGTCTGAGCTCCAGAGCCCCTAACCACCTCTCCCAGGGCTCTGTAGTCCTCCTTAATATTCTCCGAGCTACTGCTATCTATTTCGCTAGCACCCACATGGATCACTAGAAGTGGGTAATAGTCAGTGGGACTGACTAGAGCAGGCAGCCTCTCTGCAACTTAGAATTATAGAATAGTTAGGGTTGGAAAGGATCTTAAGACCTTCATGTTCCAACCCCCTTGCCATGGGCAGGCGCACCTCACACTAAACCATGTCACCCAAGACTCCATCCAACCTGGCCAACACTGCCAGGGATGGAGCATTCACAACTTCCCTGGGCAACCCATTCCAGTGCCTTACCACCCTTACAGTAAAGAACTTCATACTTATATGTAGTCTATACTTCCCCTGTTTAATTTTAACTTGTTACCCCTTGTCCTATCACTACAGTCCCTAATGAAGGCTCCCTCCCCAGCATCCTTATAGGCCCCGTTCAGGTACTGGAAGGCTGCTGGGGTCTCCACACAGCCTTCTCTTCTCCAGGCTGAACAGCCCCAACTTTCTCAGCCTGTCTTCATAGAGGTGGTGCTCCAGCCCCCTGATCATCCTTGTGGCCCTCTGGACTTGTTCCAACAGTTCCATGTACCTTTTATGTTGAGGACATCAGATCTGCACACAGTACTCCAAGTGAGGTCTCACAAGAGCAGAGTGGAGGGGCAGGATCACCTCCTTTGACCTGCTGGTCACACTCCTTTTGATGCATCCCTGATCTGAGCCCCTGGTAGACAACACACCTCCCTTGAGACTGGTTGAGACCGATTGATGGGTACCTCTGTGCCTTTCAAAGTAGTGTCCCCTTCTACTGTGACCCACTGCTTTTTACTGGTGATGCCTGTAGTTACCCTTTTTACTGGTGCATCAGTTCATGTGGTGGGGTGTGTGTTTCCTTATTATTTCCCTGCAGAACTTCTAAGTGGTTTTGGTTGGGGACTTCAGGTTTAGGTTGCTTTTAATTGCCTTCTTTCTCCTTTTTTTTGTTGTTTTTGGTTTGTTTGTTTGTGGTTTTGTTGGGTTGTTTGTTTGTTCATTTGTTTGTTTTTTGTTGTTACCATTTCACAGCTTCCCGGGTTAATGCCCTTCTTTCCTGTATGAGCTACGATGGATGCTTGAGGCCCCTGCACAGTTTGGGCCTGGGGCAAGCAGTCCAGTTTTCTCTCTGCTTCCCTGACATCTTTTAGCCTACTGACATTGTCCTGCAGTTCAGCTGCCTGTTGCAGGAGGACTTCTGCCAGAGGAAACCGAGTGCAGCCCTACCCATTGTGCATCCTTGCCTCATGAGACCAGTCGAGGCACTTTCTGCACTCCGAGGTCTGTGCTGCAGCCTCCTCTCTCATCTGCTCTGTCTGGGTGCTGCGCTGGCTGCCGCCGGGGCAGGCAGAGCAGAGCCCCCAGACCAGGCCTTGATCATGTGCTCACCATCCCGCTCACCCTGCCTGCGCTGTCGCACTTTTAGTCGCTTGCGCTCTCTGGGGCGGGTTTTTACCCAGTCAGCATTGCCGTCGTCCTTCCTGGCCCCGCCCTCTGTCAGTCAGCTGCTCGCGTCAGTTTAGCTGCCGGCTCCTGGGCAAGTCCTGTCGAGGACTTGGGACTCCTTCCTTGCCGCTCTGAATTGAGGCTCCTGGACGCTGAGTTTCCCCCTTCTCCGGTGCTGAAGGCGTTCTCTCTGTAGCTACTCACCTCAGCAATTCACATAATCTTTTGCATGTTTAGCATGGTGTCTGTGAACTTTGTAGCAGAATAGAATTCTAAACAAAAATGGTATGTGGGGGGGTATGATTTTACTAAAGGGATGGCTCATTTACTCAAAAATAATCAGAAATGCATACTAATAAAAAGCAACTTTAAAGTATCAATGCATATTTACATATTTAATGGATATGTATTGGGTTTTTTTTGTTTAATGAAACAGGTTATCCAAACAAGTTTTCTCTTAATTTTAATGGTACCATAAGAGCAAACACATCTTTTCAATCCATATTTAATTGCAGATACCATGGCGACATGGTCTAGTGTGAGGTATCCCTGCCTATGGCAAGGGGTTGGAACTAGATGATCTTAAGGTCCTTTTCAACCCTAACCATTCTATGATTCTATGGCACTCTTGTACGTAGATTTACTCCTTTCTGTTAGGGAATAGAAGTTAATCTCTTCTGAATGTCTCAATGTTCTTTTTTTAATCTTCTACTTTTCTTGGACTTTGAGGAAATTGTGCTGTCCCTCTGGGCATTTTAAATTTAACATGTGCATTGATCTTTATAATAGAATATCATTTATACTGGCACATCAGTGAGAAGTAACTTCTGTATTATTTAATTTACTGCATCTTTTTTAACTGTGCCAAAGCTTTACTTATTATTAAATCTGGCAAATAATTTTAGTGTAGTTGTCTTTCATTTTTAGTACTGGGGAAGGAATGTTTCTGTTGTTTCCGAATATTATGCAGAAGTGATCAGTTTTTTGAGTATCTGTTTTTTAACGTGCTGTATTGAGTGTTACCTCTAGAGTATTCTGTCTGCTAGTAGATGGGCAAATCATACAAAGCCACAAACCTGTCATGCTGTTGTATGCTACATAGAACTTAGCAAGCGTAATGATTCTTTTCAGTCTCTTTGGGAGATCTCTTGTTCAGAAGCAAGTCTGTTATGCCTGGATGCATTGCTTTCCTAACAAAACAAAAAATAAAACACCAGAAGACCCAAATACTTTGCATTCAATGCAAAACTCTTCCCTAGCTATGAGTATCTGTGTTTACCCCTTCTGTGTCCTTTACCTGTAGTCTTGATTTCTGTTATGTCATGCTTTTATGACTTCACTTTTAATTCCTTCTGTCTACTGACTTGTCATAGAATCATAGAATAGTAAGGGTTGGAAAGGACCTCAAGATCATCGAGTTCCAACCCCCCCGCCATGGGCAGGGAAACCTCCCACTAAACCATGCCATCCAAGGCTATGTCCAACCCCACCTTGAACGCCGCCAGGGATGAAGCATTCACAACTTCCCTGGGCAACCCATTCCAGGGCCCCACCACCCTCACAGTAAAGAATTTCTTCCTCATATCCAATCTAAACCTCCCCTGTTTAAGTTTAAACCCATTACCCCTTGTCCTCTCACCACAGTCCCTAATGAAGAGTCCCTCCCCAGCATCCCTATAGGCCCCCTTCAGGTATTGGAAGGCTGCTATGAGGTCTCCACGCAGCCTTCTCTTCTCCAGGCTGAACAGCCCCAATTTTCTCAGCCTATCTTCATACGACAGGTGCTCCAGTCCCCTGATCATTTTCGTGGCCCTCCTCTGCACTTGTTCTAACAGTTCCATGTCCTTTTTATGTTGAGGACACCAGAACTGCACACAATACTCCAAGTGAGGTCTCACGAGAGCAGAGTAGAGGGGCAGGATCACCTCCCTTGACCTGCTGGTCACACTCCTTTTGATGCAGCCCAGGATACGGTTGGCTTTCTGGGCTGCAAGCGCACACTGCCGGCTCATGTTCATTTTTTCATCGACCCACACCCCCAAGTCCTTCTCCGCATGGCTGCTCTGAATCTCCTCCCCTCCCAATCTGTAGCTGTGCCTGGGATTGCTCCCACCCAGGTGGAGGACTTTGCATTTAGCATGGTTGAACTTCATTAGGTTGGCATCAGCCCACCTCACAAGCGTGTCAAGGTCCCTCTGGATGGCATTCCTTCCCTCCAGTGTATCAACTGAACCACAGAGCTTGGTGTCATCGGCAAACTTGCTGAGGGCGCACTCAATCCCACTGTCCATGTCACCCACAAAGATGTTGAACAAGACCGGTCCCAACACCGATCCCTGGGGGACACCACTCGTTACTGGTCTCCAGCTGGACACTGAGCCACTGAGCACTACTCTTTGCGTGCGGCCATCCAGCCAGTTCTTGTCCCTAGCTTCCTTCTAGTTTCTATTATTTGTCTGCCATTGTTTCAACTTCATTTGTGTAAAATGGCCATCAAAGTCACTGACTTCCTCTTATCTACAATATTGTCACACATCAGTCATGTGAAGCAGTGATACTCAGTCTATCAAAGTGTAAAAGTGTGGGTATCATGGTAGTGTGCTGAATCCTTACCTGTTTTACTTGCTTATAACTAGAGTAGCTTGTTTTTTGTTGTCACTTCATCAAAAGTAATAATGCAATCAATGAAATAAAGCCCGTCAGTAGTTTTCATTATATTCTATTTTACTGCTGCTCCCACATAATTTTTTTTGAAAGCAAAATTTAATGATTTTGTTCCATTCCATTTTCTTGTGTTCATTCTTTTTTGGTGTATTCTGTAAAATAAATCTTTCTTTCCTTTTCTCTGGTCTTTAAATCTTTTACCATTCTCCTCATTTCTGCTCTTGCTTGTGTCTGTAACTATAGCTTGTCTTTTTTTACAACTTAAATCTACTGCATGCTAATGTAGGGGATCATCTCTGAGATTTTCAGGCTGTCTGTTTCTTCTAGGTATTTCTTAATAAAAGGTTATTAAACTCCCATAAACAATGAAAATGCAGAAAGTTTCTTTATTGTGGTGGTTTTTGTTTGGTTTTGTGGTTTAGTTTGTTTTGTTTTTTGTTGTTTGTTTGTTTGTTTTTTCCTTTCCTTGAACTGTAACTTGAAAGCTCAGTTTCCTAACCTAGCTCAGGTGTTGATTTATTTTTCTTGCCATGCTTAAGGAAAAGAATCAAACTGGGATGAGTGCAGCCAATTTAATTTCGAAGTGGTTTTGAATATAATAAGTAAAATTTCAAAAATATCTTAATTTGAAAACTTAAAGTTACAGTAGTAGTACATGCAAGCTGCTTTTGCAGATTAAGAGGAACAAGAATAATGCATTGATTTATATTCTGTTTGGAATTGAAAATATAGTTTTAGACCATAGAATGTACAACATTGTTTTTAAATTAAAAACATGGGTTGAGCAGAAATTAGTATTTTTTTCATTCACTTGGACTTGTAAGATCTATTTTAATACAATTTCTCTTGTTCTAACACTTTGGTTTACATTTTTAGTTTAAAATAGATGTCTTAAGGTTAAGAACTAGTAGATTAAAGAGAGTAGAGGTGTTCAGTTGCCCAGATGAAAAAAATCCAAGAGCTGGAAGATGTTTCTGTTCTGATTCAAGTATGTTTGCAGAGTAACTTAATACTTGGAGAAAATACTGTGTTTTGTGCAACCAGATTCCCCATTCTGATTAAGATGCTGCTCCAGTGGGAGCTTATCTTCCATGAGAAGTATTTTGGAACTGGTACTGCAAAACGCTGGCTGCCATTGCATTGTTAAACTTGTAGCTGTTAAGTCATATAGATGAAAATCTTCCAAATGTTTACTTCCTTGAACGGTTTTCTGCCATCTGAAGGTAAAGCATGTCCAAAGTTCAAATTGGTGTGACAGATCTGTTTGGAGAAGAAGGCTGGATAAAAGTGTGTTAAAATATAATTGTAGCTGCCGTAATTTTCTATATAAGTGGGAGTAAAGACATGGAAAAGAGAATCACTTACAGAAAGCATGTAAAGATTCCAAGTCAGAACTGTTTTCTTTTGTTTCATTAAGTTGGCTTCGAGATGGTAGGTTTTGTGTTTGTTTTGTTGTTGGTTGGTTGTGTGTGTATTGGTTTTGGGTTTGTTTTTTGTTTTTTTTTTTAAGGAAGGGACAGGAAAATATTAAGTGTGTGCCAATTAAGTTAAGTTCAGAAATGCATCACAGTTTGCCTTCATAAGCCTTCACAATTTGCAAGCTGAGGATCTAATGTCTTCATATAGAAGTATAGAAGAAAAATAAAAAAGTACAATTGCTGAATAAATTTAGAAAATGGCTTTGTGTGAAAGGCTAGTTTCTCCAAATCAAATATCCTGAAAAAATGTGATGGATTTTGTAGATGCTAGAGTAAAAGTCTAGGGACAAAAGTACTTCTCTGGTCAAAAAAGCAAGGTGTCTTTGCAACAGTTGTGTTCAGGCTGTCTGCAGCTGTATCTTTTCCAGAAGAAGTTTGGGTTGTTTAAGCTTTCTTGTTAACAAATCTATGTTGGTCTAATTGCAAGGTTTCTCATGTATCTAGCCTTCAGATTTCTTAGTTTGGAAATTCATCTGTGCTGTCCATCTTGCTTGGATCCTTTAAGTGAAGCTGAGATCTTCAGGTTATATTTCCTTTTTATACCTACTAAGTTTTGCTTGTTTTCATAGAATCATAGAATAGTTAGGGTTGGAAAGCACCTTAACATCATAGAGTTCCAACCCCCCTGCTATGGGCAGGGACACCTCACACTAAACCATGTCACCCAAGGCTCTGTCCAACCTTTTTATAAAGCCTTTGCATTTTAAAGAGAGTTTGTATTTCCTTCCTTTTTTTTTTCTTATGCTGAAAGCAACTATGAAAAAATAAAGATGAAAAGTGTTTCTTGGGTTTTGAGCAAAACAGCAAATTCCTGTGAGGCAAATTCAGAGTTACAGTGCCATGACTGCAGTGATGCCAGCTGTTTAATGTGCTTTTTTCCATTTTTTACTTCCCCCCCCCCCCCCCCCCTAATTTTTTACTGTAGAGGTACACAGTCAATCGATATGAAGTGTGATACAGGATACATCTGTCCTTTTTCTGTGTAGCCCAGAAGTTTTATATACCCAAACCCTCAACAAGGTTTATTAGTTTAGTTTAGGCTTTATTCTGACTATGGTCACCGCACCTTCAGTGGACTAGGAGTATGAGCAGAACAGGTTTTCATCACCTTGTTAAAGACTACTTTGTATTTAATAGGTTCAACATGAAAAGAACCTATCTTTCTGGAAAGATCCCATATTCATTCTTAGGAGAATTCATTAATAAAGAATTGCAATTGAAACGGGGGGGGGGAAGTGCATGAAGATGAGCTTTAGTAATAGGGTCAGGATTTAAATGCTGTGGCCATTTACTTCTTATAAAAATTGGATATATGTATTGACAGGATAAAGGAATGATTATTCCATGAAGATGCTAATTTAAAGTGATTGCTGCTCTATTTGAGAGGTTTACTAGTTACTTGGAGAGGTAAATTATCACAGAGACACATTTTCATTCATTTCCCATTCTGTTTGATTACACTATGAATGTGCAAGTTCTTAAGCTCAAGTTAAACTAACCATCCTTTTCAGCTCCTCTTGCCTGAAATCCCTGAATGCAAACTAATTGCTCAGTGATGCTATGATTAAATAAAAAAAGGAAAACAACTTGTTTTTCAAAAATAGGTAAGTGTGTAAACTCTGGTGTTGAAACGAAGGTAGTTCTTTTTCTGTGTTTTTCTTTGACTTTATCACTGTATTCATCCTCTTGTCTTGACTTTAGTTCTATTTTGTCTCTAAGTGAGGTAAAATATAGCTTTTCAGAATCTTACTTAATTGAACTTAAATAGAAGAAATTGAGTATCTCAGCATTTCCTATTGAACTCAAGGCAGTTTTGTTTCTAAATTTAGTTTGTAACCTTGTTAAGTTTCTTGTTTAAACATACAGAATTGTGTACATTTTGTGTACACAATGTATGGTATGTATGGTTTCTTCCTACAAACACTTTTTAATTCTGGTTTGCTGAAACCACAATTCTGTTACAATTTGGTAGTTTTAATGAAAATGGCAAAGGAAACTCTAAAACTTGGGTAACAGTAAACTGAATGAAAAACATGAAACCATTGCATTTAAAATATTAACTATCACTTTAGCTACGTAAGGCACAAAAAGGATACATGCTGTACATGGCATCAAGTATAAGCAAAAATAACTTGATTTGTGGTTTAACTAAACTAATGTTATGAACAAAATATCAAACATTGGAAAAGTATTGGGAAGGGGAAGGAGCAATGAAGCAAGCCATGAAAGTAATTTTTCTCTTTTTTTTTCTCTCTCTTCTCCCTCCCCCCCCCCGATGCTTTAACACTTCGACATGAACATTTCATCACTAATGGATGTTGGCATGCCTTGGATAAGGTGGTGACCACTGGATATCATTTGTTTCTGTTCACTGCAAAGCACCAAAATTGACTCCATTTGAAGCTGAGAGAAAAAACATTACAGTCTTATCAAGATGACTGATCCTATGATGGATTTTTTTGATGATGCCAGTCTTTTTAGTGAGACCTTAGAAGGTTTGTCAGATGATGCCTTTGTTCAACCTGGGCCTGTTTCGCTTGTTGATGAATTGAATTTGGGTGCAGAATTTGAACCTTTGCACATAGACTCATTGAACAATGTGCAAGATGCTCAAAATCAACAAAAGATGAGTGAGTTTGATCAGCTGAATCGGTATGATTCACTGAAACTTCACTCAGTAAATCAGTCTTTCAATAGCCCATCTGACAGTGTCTTATCACCACATTCTCAATTCAGTTGTTCACCAGTTCATCACCAAAACCAGTCTAATGGGATGTTTCCAAATGTGGCTGATGGTAGTCCTATGTGGGGTCATCAAACTGCCACAACTCTTTCAAATCAGAATGGGTCCCCTTTTCACCAAAAAAGCTTTGTAGCACGCCATGACTTTGCCTTATTTCAGGCTAACGAACCACCGCATCAGTGTGCCTCTCTACAGTCGCAACAAAGCAGAAGCAACACGGGACAAGATGCTCTGAGTCGGACAAAAGACTTCATGGAAGTTAATGTATCTACTTCTCTTGGAGTCAGTGTTAACTGCCCATCTCCAGTTTCTAATCCATCAACTTCACAGCAGCCTCTGTCTGTTCAACAGTTTTCTCAAACTGCAAGTAATTCAATACATTTTTGTGGAAATCAAGAAGGAAATTTTGATGGACAGTCCCCAACTATTACTCCATGTTCTGTCAATAACAGCCAACAATTTTCATCTCCTTTTTCGTACTCTAATAACCACATTTCTCCTACCAGCCTTCTTCAGTCTACAACAGCTCTTTCTACTAGCCAGCAGACACATTCTGTCTCTGACTTCACTGGAAGCAATGCCTTTACATCTCAAACAGGGACCAAGCAAGAAGGAACCGATCACATGCTGAATCCTAATATACCTCTGAACTCAAATGCTTTTCAAATGTTGCATTCTGCGCATCCTCAGGGCAACTTTAGTAGTTCAAAACTCTCTCCTGTGAATATTAGTTTTTCAGCTTCTACTGATTCTGCGTCTCGGATAAGCCATTTCACTGACCCGATTGAAAGCAATGGTTTTACGTCTTTAGATGAGAACTTACTTCATCAAGTCGACACTCATAATGAACCATTTACAGGACTTGACCCAGATGACCTTCTTCAGGAAGACCTCCTGCCACAGTTTGATGAGTCTGCATTTGTTCAGGATAGCACAAGCCATGTTTTGGAGCATGACCTAGATCACCATATAAGACCACAGCAAATGACACAGTCATCTGATCTTGTTCAGGCACAGTCTCACAGTCAGATCCATCCCTGGCATTCTTCAGTTTCTAAGCAGCATCTACAAGACACAAGTCATGTAACCTCACAGGGACAGGTATGTAAGGATTTGAGGGTGAGGGTTGAGCTCTTTGATTTGGTTGATCTGGTGAAATGAATAATAGTGACTGGTGCTTGTGCCAAAGCGTGATAACTGAAGTCTCTGAGATGATGTTTTTTTGCTCCTAAAGAAGTTCAAGTAACAGCTACTTTAGGGGAACAAAACCCAACCTGTTGATGCAGACCTTGTGTTCTCTTGTTCTTTTCTTACCATTGCAGAAAGCAAGATTTATATGATGTGAAATATTTATTTAGAGAAGATGGTGCCAGTCCTTCTGCTGCTTATATTTCCTAAGTACAGCAGAGCAAATTGGTTGTTTTATGATTTACAGTGGCTTATTGTCTTTTAAAGTACTTACAGCAACATATTTTTAAGAGCTTTGATAAGGCTTGTGTAGCTGATTTCCTGCAAGAATTGCACTGGTTTTGTTGTTACTCAGTCCTTTGCTTGGTATCTTTGTGCTTATGCTCATTGGCTAAAAATGCAGACATTTTGTTATTTTTATGTGATTAGTAAAAATAGAAAACATATGCAAGGCTATGCCTATGTTTGATTTTTGTTACTTTTGGCTAAACAAAAAAACCCTCTACAGTTGTTTGTGTAATGTGCACATCTACTGCAAGTATTAAGCCCTCCATGTGGAGGACAAGATAGCATCAAAATTATATAGTACTTTTTTTAATGGTATGCAAGAGAAACCAACTTTGCAGACAGTGCTTTTCAGATTATCTGGGAGAAATGACAATGGTGTGAACATAGAAAAGTTTGAAAGACAGTCCTTCAGCCTGTTTCTTAGGAGTGCTTTCTCATAACATTTCAACTTCTGCTTATGGTTATGGAGCATGTAAGTGTTGATTCCTACCAGTGAAACTTTTCCTGTAAAACTGTGGTGTGACGTTAATAGAAGATGTATACAGCTGTGTATTTGAGATCAGTGTGATTAACTGAATGATGCAGTAGATGCAGTCTGTTGGTTTTGATAAAGATATCTTATTTTTTAGGTTGGGGAGGGAAGAGCAGAGCGCAGCCCGAGTAGCTACTCATCAGTTATCTCTGTAACCTAAAGCCACATGGTATAGTAGCTACTAGTGAAATGTGATGTTGTTTATTACTGTGTGTGCAGTAATGCAGAGGGAGCAGTGCCTGAGTTCCCTGCCAGGAAGTGGAACAGCAGAACTCCAAGCTGTGAACAGTAGTGTTGAGGCTGCTAGTCTCCCATAAGCATACTTGGGGTGAAGGATGAAGAGGAAGTAGATTCCGGGAAAGGTGGGGGATGGGATTGGTTGTGAGGAGCATGTGAGATAAAAGCCAGGTGGTAAAAAGTAGGTCTAATAAAATTCTCCAGTGCTGCGACTTATCTGTTGTACTCATCAGAACTATTTAAGACTTACTTCCATCTTCCTGACATCAGTTGTAGTACTTTGTTCTGTAAATAGGAATAGAGGGAAAGTTCTGAGACCTGTGGAGAGGGTTTAAGGTTCTTGGGATTTGGTTTTCATTGTGGTGTGAAAACAAAGCAACTTTGCAGTATTTAAACTTCTTTTTATATTTTTTTTCCCCCTGGAACTTTGAAATGAAATGGACATTGTTGTGGTTTAAAGGCCAGCCGGTAACCCAGAACCACACAGCCATTTGCTCACTCCCCCTACTTCCTCCCCCCACTCCCAGAGGGATGGGGAGGAGAATCGAAAGAATGTAACTCCCACAGGCTGAGATAAGAACAGTCCAGTAACTAAGGTATAACACAAACCACTGCTGCTACCACCAATAATAATAATAGTAAGGGAAATAACAAGGGAAGATAATACAACCGCTCACCACCTGCTGACCGAGACCCAGCCTGATCCAAGCACTGATCTAGCCCTTCCGGGTGACTGCCCCAGTTATATACTGGGCATGATGTGCTGTGGTATGGAATACCTCTTTAGATAGTTTGGGTCAGGTGTCTTGTCTCTGCTTCCTCCTGGCTTCCTGTGCCCCTCCTCACTCGCAGAGCATGAGACTGAAAAGTCCTTTATAGGGGTAAGCATTACTTAGCAAGAACTAAAAACATTGCTCAGGGCCCCATTTAAAATCATTCCTCTTCCAGGGCACATGATAGAGAGGGCTTACAGTCAAACTGTAATTTGGGACGTGCATTCTTCAGAACCCCACAACACCCAAGAAAGCTTGTATTTGTTTCTTATTAGTTGGTGGAGACATTGCTGTTATCTTCTTGATCACATCTGTGGGGGTCTGGCAATGTCCATCTTGCCATTTATTCCCAAAATTGACTCTCCTGTGCAGGTCCTTTGACCTTACTCCGTTTTATGGCAAAACCAGCTTTCAGCAGGATTTGGTTTATTTTCCTCCCTTTCTCAAAGACTTCTTCCACTGTATCACCCCACACAATAATGTCATCAATGTCTTGCAGGTGTTCTGGAGCTTGCCCCTGTTCCAGTGCAGTCTGGGTCAGTCCATGGCAGATGGTAGGGCTATGTTTCCACCCCTGGGGCAATCGGTTCCAAGTGTACTGGATGCACCTCCAAATAAAAGCGAACTGTGGCCAGTAATCTGCTGCCAAATGAATTGAGAAAAATGCATTGGGAATATCCATTGTGGCTTCCCACTTAGCTGCCTTTGACTCCAGTTCATACTGAAGTTCTAGCATGTCCAGTACAGCAGCCCTTTGTGGTGGTGTGACTTCATTCAGGCCACGAGAGTCTACCGTTAGTCTCCACTCTCCATTAGACTTTAGCACTGGCCATATGGGGCTATTAAAGGATGAGCGGGTCCTACTGATCACTCCTTGACTCTCCAGTCCACGGATCACCTTATGGATAGGAATCAGGAAGTCTCAGTTGGTGCAATGTTGCTGCCTGTACACTGTTGTGGTCGCGATTGGCACTTGTTGTTCTTCGAACTTCAGCAACCCTACAGCAGAAGGATCTGAGAGACCAGGCAAGGTGGACAGCTGCTCAATTTCATCTGTCTCCAAAGCAGCAATGCCAAAAACCCATCAGTACCCTTTTGGGTCTTTGAAGTACCCTCTCCTGAGGTAGTCTATGCCAAGGATGCATGGAGCCTCTGGACCAGTCACAGTGGGGTGCTTTTGCCATTCCCTCGCAGTCAGGCTGATTTCAGCCTCCAGTACAGTCAACTCTTGGGATCCTCCTGTCACTCCAGAAATAGAAATGGGTTCCACCCCTTGACAGCTTGATGGCATCAGGGTACACTGTGCACTGCTATCTACTAGAGCCTTATACTTCTGTGGGACTGATGTGCCAAGCCATCTGATCCACACAGTCCAGTAAATATGACTGTCCCCTACCTCCACCTGGCTGGTGGCAGGGCCCCTCTAATAGTCATCACAACCTTGGACACTTAAGTCTTGTAGAAAGGGATTATTCTTCTTTATCACAGGAGCTGGAGTGAAATCAGATCTTCCACTCCATCTTGAAACCTGCTCACCAGAGACTGAAGCCACACCTTTCATGGGATGATCATCCTTGACCTTTGTTCTCCTCTTCAATTCATGCACCTGTTCCTCCAGAGCTGAGGTGGGTGTTCCATCCCACTTCCTCATGTCTTCTCTGTGATCCCGCAGGTAAAACCCTAGGGTGGCCCGTGGTGTATACCTCTTATATCTTCTCTCTCAAGCAGTAGGATGCCTTTTGTCAATAGCCGAGATGTGTATTGGTACACATGAGGAGCTGGATAGATCAGATAGATCGTCTCTCAATTCTTTGAACTCCTGGGACAGTTTTTCCACAGCTGAAATGATGGAAGGGGTGAGATTGTCTTCCAACTCTCGGAGTTTATAAATCATTTCATCCACTGTTGGTTGTACTATGTCATTCCAGGTTACTGTTGCCTATGAAAGGGCTTATGATGATGATGCATTCCGTGTAAATTTTCGCCACATGGGTCATGTACATTTGAATTCATCTGGATCTATGGGTACATCCCTGTTATTCGGCTTGATGTGATAGATCATCTCTAGAATGGCTGATTCCCTCAGAGACTGGATGCCTTTCTCTAGAGTAATCCACTTGGCTGAACGACTCATAACATCGTCCTTGTATGGAAACCTTTCTTTCACAGCTACCCAGAGCTGCCTCTAAAGGCTGAGGGAGTGTTTCTCTCTTGCAATTGCTTTGTCAGTTCCCCCTTCCCTAGCAAGGGATCCCAGCTGCTTGGCTTCCCTACCTTCTAGTTCCTGACCATCAGCCCCATTGTCCCAGCATCAGAGCAACCAGGTGATGATGTGATCCCCTGGTTGACGGGTGAAATCTTTTCGCGTATTCCGTAGCTAGGTTGAGGTCCAAGGTCGAGAAGTCACCTCTTCTTTTTCTTCTGATTCATGTGATGATGACTCCTGATCAGATGCTGTCCTGGGTAGTAAGTGCATTGCCATTGTTTCTTCATCTTGTTCCTCCATCTTTCTTTTCTTTTTTTGCTTTTCTCCTTGTGTACAAGTGCAACCGATATTGGTACGAATTGGTCCTCTGGTTTAGCTGCAGTGTTTATCACTGTGGTTGGAGTGGCTGCAGTATCTGTTGTTGGGGTTTGGTTCGCTGCTGTACTTGTCCCTGCGTTTGGCGTAGCTGCTGTGCTTGGATTTGGAATAGCTACACTGTTTGTTGCGATCGGAGTTTGAGTAGCTACTGTACTTGTCGCTGGAGCTGGTGTAGCTGCTGTGCTTGGAGATGGAGTAGCTGCGCTGTCTGTTCCTTTGCCTTCAGATCCAGGGACATTTTTTTCCTTTTGAAGGTGCTGCATTGTGTTGAACAGGGCTCTGTAAGCATAGGCCAAGCCTCAGCACGTTGCTGTAATTCGTCTGTCTCTGGTATGACCAGAATGACAGCACACCTCATTTAAGTGTTTTACTAATTTTTCTGGATTTTGCACTTGTTCAGTGGTGAAGTTCCACAGCACTGGAGGGGCCCACTGGCCTAGATACTTGCCCATATTATCCCATACACCCTGCCACTCATGACTGTCCAGACTCAGGGAAAATCTCTTGGTCCTCCTATATCGTCCTCTAACCCTAGAAAAGACCCTTACTCGACTCTGCTTAACTCTTGAGATCAGATGAAATGGTCGTGGGTAAAACACGCTCTGTATCCGTGCCAATGTGGTGATCCCTATCACAATCAGCAGGCTGGTCTCAAGGGTACCCAAAGGCCATTCAGAACCTTCAGAACTCTCAAAGGATGCTATAAATAGGCTGGTGGGGGGGCTGGGAATGTAAGGGAATGTCTCCTTCACAGGTTGACCACCCAAGGAGGAAAAAAAAGATGTGTAATTGCTAAGCACTTCTATTATATACCTCCCAAAGTATAGAGGTGGTGACCACACTGGGAACGCAAGCCAGATCAGTTTCATGATCAATGAGTCTATTGTATTACAAGTCATTGCCATAAAGTACAGTGAAACAATAACCTTAGCCCAAGGCCCCCAGCCGATGAACACTAAAACAGCAAATACCGGCTGTAAGTAAGGTACGACATGCTGAAACTGTGAGATCAAGAGCAACAACTTTGAGAGCCAATAAATCAGCATTGTGATGAGTGACTATTAATCTGAAACAATGAATGCTTATCACAAATTTAATTAGACACACTCTGGTCAGTTCTGTCATTATCTCAACCCTTCGTTCCCCACATTGGGCGCCAAAAAGAACTGTCATGGTTTAAGCCCAGTGGCAACTCAGCCATGCAGCCCTCTCTCACTCCCCCCCCCTTCCCCCCCCTGCTCCCAGAGGGATGGGGAGGAGAACTGAAAGAATGTAACTCCCACGGGTTGAGGTAAGGGCAGTCCAGTAACTATGGTATGAGACAAACCACTGCTGCTACTAGCAATAATAACAATGATAAGGGAAATTACAAGGGAAGAGAATACAACCGTTCACCAGCCACTGACCGATACCCAGCCCGACCTGAGCAGTGATCTACCCCTTCTGGGTAACTACCCCCAGTTTATATACTGGGCATGGCATGCTGTGGTATGGAATACCCCTTTGTTAATTTGGGTCAGGTGTCCTTTCTCTGCTTCCTCCCGGCTTCCCCTCCTCCCTGGCAGAGCACGAGACTCAGAAAGTCCTTGGTCAGAGTAAACTTTATTGGGCAGCAACTAAAACCATTGGTGTTATCGGTGCTGTTCCCAGGCTGAAAGTCGGAAACGCAGCACTGCAGCAGCTACTATGAAGGAGAAAAATGACTTGTACTGCTGAACTCAGGACAGGATGGGAATCGGGGAGTCTTGGTTGTTGCGATATTGTCGCTGGTGCACTGTTGTGGTTGCAGTTGGCGCTTATTGTTCTTTGACCTTCAGCAGCCCCACATTGGGGACCACAAAGTACTGTCATGGTTTAGAGCCCAGCTGGTAACTCAGAACCATGTGGTCGCTTGCTCACTCCTCCTCCACCCCCTACCGCCTTCCTCCCCCTACTCCCGGAGGAATTGGGAGGAGAGCTGAAAGAATGTAACTCGCACGGGTTGAGGTAAGGGCAGTCCAGTAACTAAAATATAACACAAAACCGCAATTGCTGCCACCAGTAATAATGATAAGGGAAATAACAAAGGGAGAGAATAGAATCACTCGCTACCCGCTGACCGTTACCCAGCCCGACCCAAGCAGCGATCTAGCCTTTCCGGGTAACTGCCCCCTGTTTATATACTGGGAATGATGTGCTGTGGTATGGAATACCCCTTTGGCTCTTTTGGGTCAGGTGTCCTGTTTCTGCTTCCTCCCTCCTCCCTGGCAGAGCATGAGACTCAGAAAGTCCTTTCTCAGAGTAAACATTACTTAGCAACAACTAAAAACATTGGTGTTATCAGCGTTGTTCCCAGGCTGAAAGTCAGAAAGACATCACTGCAGCAGCTACTAAGGAGAAAAATGGCTGCTACTGCTGAACCCAGGAGGAATGAAAATATATTTTTCCAAATCTTTATTTTTTAAATATGTGGCTGCCTCACTGTTTTCTTCTTACCTTCTCCTATGTATTTGTCAGTTAAGAATTGCTTTCCTAGTGCTGGTAGTGGAATAAGTTTATAAACAGTTGATGAAAGGATATGCTCCTTCAAAATATTTGATCTGTGTCCCTTCTCAGTAAGGGGGAGGGGTATTTTTGGCTTGGCAAAAATTTTGTTCTTTTTTTGTTGTGGATGCTATTTAGCCTTTCATGTTGTTTTTGGTGTGCATAGATTATTTTATAGCCACACATTTTTTGGAAACATAAAATGATTATCAGATTGGAAGATCTTTGCTGAATTATATGGGTTTTGTTGCTTTGGTTGCTAAATACATGCAGATACTGTCTTCTGTAGTGGTTCTTCTGTTCTCAGACATTTGTGTTGTTTTCCAGTTTTGGTTTTTGTTACAATGGTGACTTCCTTGAAGGTTTCATTTACAGCTTTATTTAGCTTAGAGTGGTTGGCTGGTGCCTTCCTGCACCATTTCCATATGGTTAGATATGTGAGAGCAAAATTAAAAAAAGAAAATTCTTGGTTTTCTAACATAGCTTATTGTTTGTACGGTGGAGGAGACAATTTAAAAATTGAAGCAATAGTGCAGAGTAAGAAGCAGAGAGTCAGCCTGAGAAATTAAAACAGAGAGTAGCTTTGTCCAGCATACTTGCAATTCCATAGTAAGGAAGCAATAATTGTGGAGGAATAACTTGGGAGGCAGCTTTAAGCTCTGTAGTGTAAGAAACTTTGCTTTAAAGAAATAAAATATCTAGGTAGATTATTGCAAAAGAGTTATAAAAAAGCCACAATTACTGTATTGCCCACTTAATTATTAGGTGGAGGGTTTTTTGTTTGTTTCTGGACCAGGAATGTTCAAGGATGTACTAATTTCTTTTAAAAATCCCCAAGTCATGCTGGCATTACTAGCATTTGACTTAGAGCTGACATTATACCAAGAGTACATTAGGGATATTTTTTTGGTTAGCTGATCTCAAAATGCAAATTAGTATGTGATTTAGCACTTTTACTAAGTTATGAAATAATAACCTTAAAAGATAAATCACTGCAATGTGTTATAGATGCTATGATGGAGCAGTATATTGGCTAGAGTTCTCTAAAGTAAAATTAAAATTTAATAATTGTCCTTATGATTAATAGGCATGTTTACAGAAAGATCTTTGAGTTTAAATGGTATTGATAAGAAAATCCATTTAATATATTGGTACCACTACTGTTTTCAATGGACAATGAGCTTCATTTTGCAATTAATCTTAAGTAGAAATGAAGTTCTGATTAAGCATAAGGCCTAATCTTAATCTTAAGATTCTTGCAGTAATTTAAAATTTCTATGGAAAACCAGATATTTATCACAGAAGTATAAGTCTGTATTAAGCAAAACAAATCAAATCCTGATCTTCATTCTTCTTTAATGGGTTTCAGAGACTAAAGGGTGTTGCTAGGATGGAGTGATGCTGTCAAAACCTTCTTGTTTTTTAATAAACTTTCAAGAAACCTGGTCATATCTCTTTTTGTTTTATTTAATATGTTGACAGTACATATTTAAAGGCTTGTCTGATCTTTGAAAATGACACTTGAAACCAGCCTTGCGATGGAGAGGAGTTTATCATCCAGACATGTCTGAGGTCTTCACCACAAAGCTTCTGTGGGCCTTAGGCAGAGGGGTAAAGCCAAGCTACATTATAGTAATGAGATTCTTCTTAGTAGCTGGTGCAGTGCTGTGTTTTGGCTTTAGTCTGAGAACAATGTTGATAACACACCGATGTTTCAGTTGTTGCTAAGTAATGCTTATTCCCATCAAGGACTTTTCAGTCTCATGCTCTGACAGGGAGGAGGGGAAGCCAGGAGGAAGCAGAGACAGGACACCTGACCCAAAATAGCTAAAGGGGTATTCCGTACCACAACACGTCATGCCCAGTATATAAACTGGGGGGAGTTACCCGGAAGGGCAGATCACTCTTTGGGTCGGGCTGGGTATTGGTCGGCAGGTGGTGAGCATCACTTGAGTTATTGTGCATCATTTGTGGGTTGTTTTTTTTTTTTTTTTTTTTTTTCCCCCTTTTCAGTTTTATATTCTCTCCCCTTGTTATTTCCCTTATTAATAGTAGTTGTAGTAGTGGTTTTGTATTATACCTTAGTTACTGGACTGTTCTTATCTCAATCCGTGGGAGTTGCATTCTTTCGATTCTGCTCCCCATCTCACCGGGGGGGGGGGAGGAGGAGAGGAGGAGAGGGGGAGTGAGGGAGTGGCTGAGTGGTTCTGAGTTACCGGCTGAGCTTAAACCCACGACAGGGTTAAACTGCAGAGCCTAATGGAATAATAACGGGTAGCACCATCTGCTGGCCTTGTTCTGCAGAAGGAGTCAGTATTTTTAACGACATCTCTAATATTCGTGCTGATGCATTCATTTCTTCCCTTGCTTTGTTGGAACCTGGCTCCGTGGTTCTGGTGGGTGCCGAGCCCGGCTGTGGCAGCAGGTAGCCCTCCCCACCTGAGGCAGCCGGCTCTGGCACCCGTGGACCTGTGTTCACCCAGGGAGGAATATGTTGGTAAATCACAGTGTGTATTTGTGGAGGGTTGTGCATTTCATGGCTGCAGCTCGCTAAATAGGCCATTTAGCAATCTTCTCTCAATGCTTTTCTCTTGAGCACTGCCTGGGGTGCTGAAAAAGCAGAGGGCAAGCCTCTGTTTGATGCCAAATATGTCTTCAATGAAGAGGCCAAGAGGAAGGGTAAGTGGAAGCCAATGTGTGGGAGGAGGAGGGGTTCTTTGGGCTAAAAGGCTAATGGGATTGAATAACCTTCCTTATTACTGGCTGCTGCTGTGGGAGCTAAGCCGTATCGCCATCTTGAGCTGGCTGCTGTGCTGCGGGTCCAGCGGTGGCAGCATCCGCAGACCGTGCGCTGCCGTCCACTGGGGGGGACCCACGCCCGCCGCCGCTGCGGTACTCACAGGAGACGCACCCGCCGAGGGTCTCCGAACTTGGCCACAAAATGGCTTTGGAAATCCCCGGTAGCTTTTCTTCATGCTGTAGGCAGAGGCGTGTGTACGGGTGAGGACATAACATAACTGTTACCTGCTGGGTTTTGTCTGCATAAGAAATTGTTCCCAATCCTCGAAGGGGGAGGGGAGGGAAGCAAAAACATGTCTCCTAGCACGGTTAGAGAGAGGCTGATAATCCGAATGTTGCATTTGTGGTGTTTAACAACGCTGTGTTGATGAAATGCATGGTGATTAAAAAACAGCTAATAAAGACAAGTTATATTTTCGAACTAAGGCACTGACCATACGTTGAAAGAAATATTGCTTTCTGATCTTCTTATGAGTACAGTGGCATGTAATTTTAGGTTTGGTTTTATCTTGTTTGCTTTTTAATTTTGATTCTGTTCGAGCATCTGTTCAGCACTAAGTCTTGTAGCTGTTCCGTCTGCTTTAAGGTAACTGTGGTCCTGATATCTTACCACCAAAGGCAAAATACTGGTGATGTTACCTTTGGGAGTTCTTTGCTTTGTCAGATTTTTGAGAAGAACTTTTACTGGAGGTGTGTGTCAAATATATAGGAATGCTGGGAAGGTTAAGATTGGTTTCTCTAACTACAGAAAGAAGGCTGAGAGAATTTTGGAATGATATTTTGTATTGATTTTCAGTATGTGTCTTGGTTGTTGAATACCCACAGTTGATTTAGTTATTCTGAAACCCGTGCCATTCTGTTGGATCAGCAGAATTCCTTCTCTTTTGTGTCTGTGTGAGTCCCTGCCAGTTTAATGTGATTGGGTTTGGGGTTTTTTTGTTTGCTTGTGGGGGTTTTTTAATGCATATCTAGACTGAAAACATTTGCACTTTTTATTTCAGGAATTGTTTATATTCTTATAATAAGGTGATTTTATTTCCTTTTGTCTCCTGCTACAGCCTCCTTTGTCCAAGAAGACTGATGGTTTGGGAGCATATACTAAGTTGCAGAATACCCAGGTGAAGGCAATGTCAGAAAAGCAGCAGAAGAAAAAACTAGATTTGGAAAGTAAACAAGAGAAGGCAAATCGCATAATATCTGAAGCGATTGCAAAAGCAAAAGAGAGGGGAGAGAGAAACATTCCACGAGTAATGAGTCCTGAAAACTTCCCCAGTGTTTCAGCTGAAGGAAAAGAGGAAAAGAAGGGTAGAAAAGTAAAATCCAAACCAAAGGACAAGGAGAGCAAAGAAACAAAAACTGGTTCCTTATCCAAAATTAAAGAGAAAGCAAAAATTGGGTAAGTAGTTTAAAATGTCATCTTGCTTCCTTTCAGACTGTAAATCCTTGATTAAAATGAGAACTACTTACTGATAATTAAATGTTCTCCTCCACTGCCTACACAATATTCTTTCTCATTAAGTCCATGTGTGGACTCTCTCATTCAGGAACATTAAGAATGCTCTGTTTTCTGTTTAGATAAAATTATTTTAGGACAGTCTTTCTGAAAGGAATTATTTTGAATTAATATCCTAAAATATTCTGTACTTACTTTGAAGCATAGACAAGACCACAGTATCTTTCATCTAGTGTTGTTATTGGTTCTGACTCCAAATTAACTTAATCTATGCAATATGTGCTGTCTTTATCAATTTTGCCATGTATCTTCAGTACAGTGTGCATGATAAACTGCATATGGAGGAACTGGAAGCTAAATGAACTTGTTAGCAAGTGAATATTCTTATAGGTATCACATGAATCAAAAGTAAAGTGCATATTGGAAAATATGTATTATAAATACTTTGCCTTTGCTCATATCAATTTAATTTGCACTCTTAAAAAATTTTGCAGACTCATCTGGGTCAAGCTGGGTGGATACTGTGGGATAAGAAGCTTTAGGAAGGCATTAGGCACTAGAATGCTCCAAGGGATTGAGTACGTGGCACATCTTCAGTCTCTAGAGATAGCCTGATTCTCCTGTGTACTTTTAAAGGAGTGTCTAATTTCCACTGTTAAGTATGTCAGAACTTGAAATGGAAATCTAAGCTACAGTCTGATTTTTGCTTTTTACAGGCTATATTTTTTTTTTTGTGGTAACAGAAATATTAACTGGCATAGCTCTCCAAATTTAAATCTCATATGCATATGTATATTCTCATGCATATGGAGCAGAAATGAATGCTCTTTTAATCAGCCCATTTCTGTGTGGGTTTTTTTTTTTTATTTATTTTTTATTTTCTCCCCCCCATCAGTGCTTTTATTAAATGTTTGAAGTAAACAACTTCCTTGAAGTTATCCTATAGAATAAAGGTTACTGCTCATCACAATGCTGATTTATTGGCTCTATAAGTTGTTGCTCTTGATCTCGGAGTTTCAGCATGTCATACCTTACTTACAGCTGGTATTTGCTGTTTTAGTGTTTATTGGCTGGAGGGCCTGGGTTAAGGTTTTTGTGAAACCTGTACTTTATGGTGTCAGAGTGTTCGGACAGCATCGCAGTGTGGAGTGGTGAAACACTGCCAGCAGAATGTCTGGAACAAGAGAGAGAAGGAGACTGTACATGAAATGCAGGTGGCTTCTATGATACCTGCAAGATGGTGGTAGCTTATGCAGACAAAGAACTAGAGAGGATCTGCCAACAGGGCTGGCCCAGCCCAGTCAGAACTTTTACATACTGTAGAAGGGGATAAAGTTCCTGTGGTGCACATAAAGAATTTGCTGGAGAAGACAGTCCGGGTTATTCCTGCTTCAGGTAAAGGCAAACCCACTCACTTTTGCTCAGGGACCCAGACATACTTGGTGGGTAATGCGGGAAGATGGGGAAGTCCGATGTGTACCTCAAGGGGATTTTATTTTAGGGGAAAACAGCCAATGAACTCAATTGTATGCTGTTGCCTGCTATGTAGCACTTTTATAGCCCACCAACTAGATACCTCCAGGTCACCAGTGACTGGCCATGACTTCCCTCTGACCATCATCCCAACAAAGAAATACTGTCCTGGGTTCAGCAGTAGCAGTCATTTTTCTCAGTCTTAGTAGCTGGTGCAGTGCTGTGTTTATGACTTTCAGCCTGGGAACAATGCTGGTAACACCGATGTTTTTAGGTGTTGCTAAGTAAAGTTCACTCTGACCAAGGACTTTCTGAGTCTCATGCCCTGCCAGGGAAGAGGGGAAGCTGGGAAGAAGCAAACAGGACACCTGACCCAAACTAGCCAAAGAGGTATTCCATACCACAGCACGTCATGCCCAGCATATAAACTGGGGGCAGTTACCTGGAAGGGTTAGATTGCTGCTCGGGTCGGGCTGGGTATTGGTTGGCGGGTGGTGAGCAGTTGTATTCTCTTCCCTTGTTATTTCCCTTATCATTATTGTTGTTGGTGGTAGCAGTAGTGGTTTGTGTTATACCTTAGTTACTAGACTATTCTTATCTCAACCCATGGGAGTTACATTCTTTCAGTTCTCCTACCCATCCCTCTGGGAGAGAGGGAAGGAAGGGGGGGGAGTGAGCGAGCAGCTGTGTGGTTCTGGGTTGCTGGCTGGGCTTAAACCACAACATAACCCAACACCGCCCTCCCAAAACAAGCACGGCAAATGCCCACAGCCCAAGTGTCTATAAGGTTGTTCCGGAAATGAGTCCCATTGTCAGACTCAGTTCTCTCTGGGGTGCTGTGTTGCCACAAAATGTTTCTCAAGGCCCAGGATAGTGTTCCGGTCACTGGTGTGGGGCACAGCACATGTTTCCAGCCATCTGGTGGTTGCTTCCACCATGGTAAGCACTTGGGCCAAAGAACACAGCACTGAGTGGGTATATCACATCCCCTGCCATGCACCAGCCTCTGGGAATATGGAACAGTACAATGGGCTGTTAAAAACTACACTGAAAGCAATGGGTGGTGGGACTTTCAGACATTGGGATGCACATTTACCAAAGGCCACCTGGTTGGTCAGTACCAGAACAACCAACAAGTGGATGAAGCTGCTAAGATTGAAGTGGCTCAGATGGACTTGGATTGGCACAGATGCAACATATAGATGGGCTCATGATTGAGGGTGGATTTAACAATGGACACTATTGCCCAGGTTATTCACAACTGTGAAACATTTGCTGCAATTAAGGAAGCCAAGTGGTTAAAGCCTCTTTGGTATGGAGGACGATGGCTGAAGTACAAATATGGGGAGGCCTGGCAGATTGATTATATCACACTCCCACCAACCAGCCAAGGCAGGTGCCAGGTACCTGAGTCAGGCCACTGAGGAACACCAGCTAAATCCAGTAGTCCAGCTGCAGTCAGAATAAAGGTGGGGAATTTTTCCTGCATCTTGTGAAGCAGCTCTTGAGTCATCCTAATAACAATATATTCAGACAGGAAGCGGCTTGCTAAGGAGTCACTGCTGCCTCTTAGCTGTGGGCATTTGCTGTGTTTGTTTTGGGAGGGCAGTGTTGGGTTATGTCGTGGTTTAAGCCCAGCCAGCAACCCAGAACCACGCAGCTGCTCCCTCACTCCCCCCCTTCCTCTCCCCTCTCCCAGAGGGATGGGGAAGAGAATCAAGAGAATGTAACTCCCACAGGTTGAGATAAGAGCAGTCCAGTAACTAAGGTATAACACAAACCACTGCTGCTACCACCAATAATAATAATAAGGGAAATAACAAGGGAAGAGAATACAACCGCTCGCCACCTGCTGACCGAGACCCAGCCCGACCTGAGCAGCGATCTAACCCTTCCAGGTAACTGCCCCCAGTTTATATACTGGGCATGATGTGCTGTGGTATGGAATACCCCTTTGGCTAGTGTGGGTCAGGTGTCCTGTCTGCTTCCTCTCGACTTCCCCTCTTCCCTGGCAGAGCATGAGACTCAGAAAGTCCTTGGTCAGAGTAAACATTATTTAGCAACAACTAAAAACATTGGTGTTACCAGCATTGTTCCCAGGCTGAAAGTAATAAACACAGTACTGCACCAGCTACTAAGACTGAGAAAAATGACTGCCACTGCTGAACCCAAGGCACTGCTCTAAACTCAGTACATAAGGCGAAGTTTCATGGCCTTAATTTCTGTCTCTTCAGGCTATGGGTTGGCATATGAGTGCTGCTCACTGATGAACTCCTTAGCATTTTTTTCCTCCCATTTTTTTTCAAGTGGGATTTTGGATGTGCACTTCCAAAGTTGATTTCACTTTCATGTTTCTGAATTTGTTTATTTTCTGTAACAGAGTGGATCTGTCTAATCAGAAAACTTACCCACAGTTGTTTAGCTAGGTTCAGTTTCTTGAAGCTTCATGTGAATTGCCCTTAATGTGCTTCCTATGCCTTCTTTTGGATAATTGACAAAACCTGCCAAAACACCATCCTTATGATATAAGACATAGTTCCCATAATATTTTTACTTGTTTTAATTAGAAAAAATAAATTGTTACCTTTGATTTGTACTTAAGCTTTTTTTTTTTCTGTCTCATTAAATGCTTACCTGTGCACATGCGTTAGGATCAGTTTCCAAGCTTTCATGGCACAGCATCAAGAGATGTTTCTCAAACTACGTTTTAAGCTATGATATTTGTGCTTGATCCAAAGTACAGTGAAGCTGGTATGGAGACTCTCATTTAATTATGGTCAACATGTCATAATCTTGCATTGAGCTGTGAAGGTTTGCCTCCCCTTTATTTAATGGTTTAATCAGCTAATGCCCCAGTAGCACTTTTCATAGAATCATAGAATCAGCTAGGTTGGAAAAGACCTTTAAAATCATCAGTCCAACCACTACCCTAGCACTGCCAAGACTACCACTAAACCATATCACTGAGGACCTCATCTCCACAGTTTTTGAACGCTTCCAGGGACAGTAATTCTGCCACTTTCTTGGGAAGCCTGTTCCAATACCTGATTACCCTCTCTGTGAAGGAATTTTTCCTAATATCCAAAATTTTTTTTAGTTAATTATGCTGCCAGCTATTGCTTTAACTATATGGAACACATACCTAAAGATTTGACAGTCAGATCTTGTTAAAAGAGCAGTGGAGGGAGTGTTCTAGAGCCACATATTACAGATTTTACAGAATTTCTATGTTTTGATGGACAGAAGTAAATCAAATACTTTGAGGCATCCACATACTTCATTTTTGTATCCAAACAGCTTCACAGTGTTATGTTCTTAGCACTAATTTATATTATTTCACAAATACATAAAATATTAACTGTCTAGCAAAAAAATACGCTACAGTGGTTTTGAACAGCAATAATTGTAAGAAGGCCTTGGTTTTTAAAAAAGAATACTCTTACCAGGCTGTTTTCTATGCAAATGTAGCTATTGATCCTATACAAGAATAATATTTACTAGAAAATGGCTATACTTGTATTCTCAAAGGTGGTTTAAAAAATTGTGTGATTAATAAAATCTATATTATTTAGAGAAGGACAAAATGAAATCCAGTAACTATTAAGAAGTTTGAAGGCTAAACAACTCTTCTAAAGGTCTTTTCCCTATTTAAATTCCTAAGAAAATATTTCTGAATGAATCTTAGCATATCCTCGAAATTATGATGCCAAAATAGGATTGGGGTTTTAAATGTGTGGATTGCTTGATTGGTTTTTTCATTTATATTCAAACAAGTTCAGAATCAATCTTGGGGAAAAAAAATGCTACCACGCTAAAATAATACCTTTAAGGGCTTTTATTGGGCAAGAAGTGGAAGGGAAGACCTCAATTCTATGAAAAGTCTTGATTTATCTTGGAAATAAGGGGGGTTGAGATATGATAAAATTGTAAGACAAAAATTACTATTTATTTTTCTTTTTTACTCGCTAAGGAGAAAACCTCAGAAAAAATAGCAATGTTACATTGCTTGCATTTCATAGAATCAGAGAATCATAGAATAGTTAGGGTTGGAAAGGACCTTAAGATCATCTAGTTCCAATCCCCCTGCCATGGGCAGGGACACCTCCCACTAAACCATGCCACACAAGGCTCTGTCCAACCTGGTCTTGAACACCGCCACGGATAGAGCATTCACAACTTCCCTGGGCAACCCATTCCAGTGCCTCACCACCCTTACAGTAAAGAATTTCTTCCTCATATCCAATCTAAACCTCCCCTGTTTAAGTTTAAACCCATTACCCCTTGTCTTCTCACTACAGTCCCTAATGAAGAGTCCCTCCCCAGCATCCCTATAGGCCCCCTTCAGATATTGGAAGGCTGCTATGAGGTCTCCACGCAGCCTTCTCTTCTCCAGGCTGAACAGCCCCAACTTTCTCAGCCTGTCTTCATACAGGAGGTGCTCCAGTCCCCTGATCATCCTCGTGGCCCTCCTCTGCACTTGTTCCAACAGTTCCATGTCCTTTTTATGTTGAGGAAACCAGAACTGTACACCCTACTCCAAGTGAGGTCTCACGAGAGCAGAGTAGAGGGGCAGGATTACCTCCTTCAACCTACTGATCACTCTTCCTTTGATGAAGTTCAGGATCCCCTTGGCTTTCTGGGCTGCGAGCGTACACCGCTGGCTCATGTTAAGTTTCTCATTGACCCCCAAGTCCTTCTCTGCAGGGCTGCTCTGAATCTCTTCTCTGCCCAACCTGTAGATGTGCCTGGGATTGTTCTAATCCAGGTGTAGGACCTTGCACTTGTCATGGTTGAACTTCATTAGGTTGGCATCAGCCCACCTCACAAGCGTGTCAAGGTCCCTCTGGATGGCATTCCTTCCCTCCAGCATATCAACCGAACCCCCCAGCTTGGTGTCATCGGCAAACTTGCTGAGGGCACACTCAATCCCACTGTCCATGTAACTGACAAAAATGTTGAATAAGACCGGTCCCAACACCGATCCCTGGGGGACACCACTCGTTACTGGTCTCCAGCTGGACATTGAGCCATTGACCACAACTCTTTGCGTGAGGCCATCCAGCCAGTTCTTTATCCTCCAAGTGGTCCTTCTGTCAAGTTTATGTCTTTCCAATTTAGAGAGGTGAGACTGACTGGTCTGTAATTCCCTGGCTCATCCGTTTTCCCCTTCTTAAAAATGGGGTTATGTTTCCCTTTTTCCAGTCATCGAGAACTTCACCTGACTGCCATGATTTTTCAAATATGATGGACAGTGGCTTAGCAACTTCATTTGCCAGCTCCTTCAGGACCCGTGGATGGATTCATCCAGTCCCATGGACTTGTATACATTAAGGTTCTTAAGATGGTCTCGAACCAGATCCTCTCTTACAGTGGGCCCAGGGTCTTCATTCTCACTGTTCCTGTGTCCAACCCCCCTGCCATGGGCTGGGACACCTCCCACTAAACCATGTCACCCAAGGCTCTGTCCAACCTGGTCTTGAACACCGCCATGAATGGAGCATTCACAACTTCCCTGGGCAACTCATTCCAGTGCTTCACCACCCTGCTGGGTCAGGCTTGGTATCGGGTGGTGAGCAGTTGTATTCTCATTCCTTGTATTTCTCTTGTCATTATTATTATTGGTGGTGGCAGTAGTGGTTTGTGTTATACCTCAGTTACTGGACTGTACTTATCTCAACCTGTGGGAGTTGCATTCTTTCGATTCTCTTCCCCATTCCCCCAGGAGCTGGGGGGAAGAAAGAGGGGGGAGTGAGCGGGCTGCGTGATTTACGGCTTAAACCTCGACACTTGTCAAGGAAATATCTGCTTTGTATAGTGCTAGTAGATAAGATTTTTAGCTAAGTTTTTAGTGATTAAGAAATACTAATACTTTTGATAAGAGGAGTTTTATTACTGGTAATATAACAAAGTGCTTTGACTTCAAATTAAAATATCTGGAAGATGGCTTTGGACACAAATAGTTACTTGGTGATCCTCTGTTTTGGGAAAATTAAAGTAAAATAATCTATTAAAGGCCAGCAATACTTATTATTTCTTACGTGCCTGATACATGTTTGCTGGTTTTCTCTTCCCCCCTCCCCCATGTTGACTAACTGGAAGGCTTTGAAAAAAAATTGTTCTTCATAATTTTCAAGGTGTTTAAAGTGCTGCCAGGTCTTCTGTTGCATTCTCTATCTGCTGTTACTGATTCTTAATTTATAAGAGTGAAGTTGTGGTGTTCCTCACATAGAGATTTCTGGTGGCCTTGCTCATACTTTTAAGTCTTTCAGTTTGGTGATCTAAACCATGTTAGGAGCCTTGTTCTAAGGATCAAAAGCACTAATGGCTCATAAGATGGCTTCTTCGTAACTTTTTCCATTGATAGGAGTCTCTCAGCATCTTTAGTTTGTGGTTACAGAAGAAGGAAATACTGTCTCGCGAGGGGAGGCCTGCAGCGCCTGATCGGGGGGGAGGCTTGGCGTCTGTCTGCGAGCTTCACCTCGGAGCAACAACTTGCACCGAGGGAGCCTCAAGGCCTGCCCAGGAGCCTGCAGCTCAGCGGAGGCGAGCGGCTGACTCAGAGGGGGCGGCGCCAGGAGGACCGGCGGCAGACCTGACTGGTTAAAAACCTGCCCCAGGGAGCGCAAGTGAACCAGAGCGCGGCGAACAGGGCGGGCTTGAGGCAGTTTGCGCGGGCAGGCGAGTGGGGTGGCGAGCGGGATGGCGAACACTCGCCATACGGGCAAGGCTCGGTCTGGGAGCTCCGCTCTGGCTGTGTCGGTGGTGGCCAATTGTTACGTTAAAAGGGGGAAAATAAACCCCTTGTTTTGTTCTCCAATATGTAACAGTCCGGCCGCGTTCGCTATTTCGAACCTTACTGATCCGGATTCACTGATAGTGGGAAACAAACCCCTTGCTTTATTAGAGGAAGGACAGGAAATGGCTCCAATATGCAACTACCAGTCCGGCCGCGTTCGCTATTTCGAACCTTATTGATCCGGATTCACCGATAGTGCACCACACTGTCCAGTCCAATCAGCTGCAACTATCAGTCCGGCCACGTTCGCTATTTCGAACCTTACTGATCCTGATTCACCGATAGTGCACCACACTGTCCAGTCCAATCAGCTGCAACTATCAGTCCGGCCGCGTTCGCTATTTCGAACCTTACTGATCCTGATTCACCGATAGTGCACCACACTGTCCAGTCCAATCAGCTGCAACTATCAGTCCGGCCGCGTTCGCTATTTTGAACCTTACTGATCCGGATTCACCGATAGTGCACCACAACGGGGAAATGGGGTTGTATTCAGTGAGAAAATTAGTTTATTGACACAATAGACACAGGTTCTTATGGATTGCCGGTGATAGAGACTGTCTGCAAAAGCACGTGCATATAATAGTTACATGAATACAAGCGCTTGATAAAGTTGACACAGCTTAGCTCTAAAAGATACAGGTGACAAATAAGAATAACTCTATAGAGATTCTAAGTTTTTCCTAGGAAAGCACTGGATACAGTGCAAGTCTTACCCACAGGCGTCCCTATGGGGGGGAAGAGAGATCCAGCCCGTCGACCGGTCCCAGGAGTCGGTTGATGTTATCTTCCTTAACTCGTCTATGATGGTATCTTCCCTAAAATCCCCCTTTCTCTTGGGCTATTTTATATTATTTTTACCTTCAAGGTGGAGCTTGAGTGACTCTAGTCATACATACCTTTATTACCATTGGTGAAAATTTCTCTCGCCTCGATTTAAAGGTATATGAGACTAAAAATTCAGAGCGCATGCTCAGAGAGAGGTGGTCTTATTTCGGGGGGGGGTCGCACTGGAGAGGGGTGTGTATTTTAGTATTATAATGAAGCAAAGTTCACACTAGGACGGTATTTTGTCAAAAGATGACAGGCCGCTGGCTCAGGATGGCAAGTATGCAGCTTATCAGTTTCTTGTACCACCTAGTTCCCGTTTTATCTGCTGAAGTTAGGACAGAGCATACCCGCGAAATCTCCACCTCGCTGTATCCTCCGCCTGTTACGGGAACCGCTGTGGAGTGCACATTCCTGGCATACGAGGTACGGCTGCATCTCGCCCTGAGAGGCCCTGAAAGTCCATTTTCTCCTATGTGTGGACAATGCTGCATTTTTAATATAGATTTAATTCCCAATTACCCCAAATTTCCTAATTATTCCACACCAGTGTAGGCACACAAACGGAGCCGATGGGAAGGGAGGCTGTAGTGCAGAGCTCGGGGTTTAGAGAGCGCCTGCATTGCTATCCTAAGGGAAGGGTGAGCAATGGGCAGGGCTGCACTCTGTGCTCCCTGGTGGAGGTCTTCCTGCAGCAGGTGGCTGAACTGCAGGAAGCTGTTACCAGGCTGAAAGGTGTCAGGGAAGCTGAGGGGGAGCAGCACTGCTTGCTCCGGGACCAGACTGTCCTGGGGCCTCGAGTGTCTACTGTTGCCCATGCAGGAAAGGAGGCTGCTAACCCAGGAAGCTGGGAAAAGGTAACAGAAAAAAAAACAACAAAAAAAGGAGGAAGAGAGTAATTAAAAGCAAGGGGCTTCCTCCTACATCTGTTGTCCCCACCCAGAACCGCTTTGCTGTCCTGCAGGGGGCTGATGAGCAACAGCGCTCCCACCAGGCGCAACCAGCTAGTGCACTGGTAAAGAAGATCACTACTGGTGCTGCCAGGAAAAAGCGGCGGACCGTAGTACTAGGGGACTCTAATCTGAAAGGCACAGAGGCACCCATCTGCCAGCCTGACCCAGTCTCAAGGGAGGTGTGTTGCCTACCAGGGGCTCGGATCAGGGATGTAGCTGAGAAGCTGCCTGCTCTAGTTGGTCCCACTGACTATTACCCACTCCTGGTAATACATGTGGGTGCTACTGATATAGATAGCAGTAGCCCGGAGACCATAAAGAAGGACTACAGAGCCCTGAGAGAGGTGGTTAGGGGCTCTGGACCTCAGACAGTCTTTTCATCAGTTCTCCAGGATACAGGGCAGGACCTTGAAAAGGCTAGGAGGATTGGGCAGGTTAATAAATGGTTAGAAGGGTGGTGCTATAGTCAGGGGTTTGGGTACCTTGAACATGGGACTCAATATGGGAGGCCAGGTCTACTGGGGGCTGGTGGAACTGGTCTGACAAAGAAGGGGAAGAGTGGATTTGGTAGAAGGCTTGCCAGACTGGTCAAGGATGCTCTAAACTAGATGTGTTGGGGGAGGGGGGCATCATTCCATCCCAACACACCCAGTCGGTTGGCAGCACCTACAGTAAACGTTCGGAGCAATGTAGAGAAA
Organism: Amazona ochrocephala; assembly: GCA_039720435.1. Taxonomy (NCBI): domain Eukaryota; kingdom Metazoa; phylum Chordata; class Aves; order Psittaciformes; family Psittacidae; genus Amazona; species Amazona ochrocephala. Next base: position 2,721,950 of record CM077908.1, read on the forward strand.
TTCCAGCTGCTCCAGCCAATGACCCGGCATCAATTGGATCTCGGCTCAAATGCCTCTACACAAATGCACGTAGCATGGGGAACAAACAAGAGGAATTAGAGATGTGTGCACGTCTACGGGGGTATGATATCAAAGGCATCACAGAAACATGGTAGGATGTCACCTATGACTGGTGTGTTGGAATGGAAGGTTACCGGCTCTTTAGGAAAGACAGGCCTGGCAGACGGGGAGGGGGAGTTGCTATTTATGTTAGGGATAGGCTAGAGAGTATGGAACTCTGTCTGGGGACAGGTGAGCAGTCGACAGAGAGTTTGTGGGTCAGGGTTAAAGGGAGAACAGCGATGGGTGACATTATTATGGGGATCTGTTACAGACCGCCTGACCAAGGGGACTTGCTGGACGAAGCGCTCTATAGGCAGATAGGAGCAGCCTCACGCTCGCAGGCCCTTGTTCTCATGGGAGATTTCAACCACCCTGATATCTGTTGGAGGGATGGTATGGCCCGGCACAAGCAATCCAGAAGGTTCCTCGATTGTGTGGAAGACAACTTCCTTCTGCAAGTAATAGAGGTGCCATGCTTGACCTCGTCCTCACCAACAGGGAAGGGCTGGTTGGAAATGTGATGCTCCAGGGCAGCCTTGATTGCAGCGATCATGAGATGGTCAAGTTTGAGATCCTCAGGACAGTGAGAAGAGCGTGCAGCAAGCTCACTGCCCTGGACTTCAAGAGAGCAGACTTTGGCCTCTTCAGGAACCTGCTCAGTAAGGTTCCATGGGATACAGCCCTAGAGGGCAGGGGGGCCCAAGACTGTTGGTTGATATTCAAGGATCACCTGCTGCAAGCTCAGGAGCGATGCATCCCAACTAGAAGGAAGTTCAGCAGGAGGGCCAGGAGACCTTGGATGGATAGGGACCTTGTGAGCAAAATTCGAAGGAAACAAGAGGCTTATAAAAGTTGGAAGCAAGGTCAGGTGGCCTGGGAAGAATACAGGGATGTTGTCCGGGAAGCTAGGGACCAGGTTAGGAAAGCTAAGGCCCACTTAGAATTAAAATTGGCTAGGGATGTTAAGGATAACAGGAAGGGATTTTATAGGTACATTGCCAATAAAAGACAGGTTAGGGACACCGTGGGCCCTCTCCAGAAGCTATCGGGAGAACTGGCTACCCTGGATTTGGAGAAGGCTGAGGTACTTAATGACTTCTTTGCCTCAGTCTTTACCGGCAAATGCTCTGACCACGCCACCCAAGTCTTGGAAGGCAGACGCGGGGACGGTGAGGGTGGGGACCCTGGGCCCACTGTGGGGGAGGATCTTGTTCGGGACCACCTTAGGAACCTGAATGTATACAAGTCCATGGGACCTGATGAAATCCATCCGCGGGTCCTGAAGGAGGTGGCAAATGAAGTTGCTAAGCCACTGTCCATCATATTTGAAAACTCATGGCAGTCAGGTGAAGTTCCCGATGACTGGAAAAAGGGAAATATAACCCCCATTTTTAAGAAGGGGAAAATGGATGACCCAGGGAATTACAGACCAGTCAGTCTCACCTCTGTGCCTGGCAAAATCTTGGAGCAGATTCTCCTGGAAGGCATGCTAAGGCACATGAAAACCAACAAGGTGCTTGGTGACAGCCAGCATGGCTTCACTAAGGGGAAATCCTGCCTGACCAATCTGGTGACCTTCTATGAAGGGGCTATGGAACTGATGGACAGGGGTAGAGCAGTTGATGTCATCTACCTGGACTTGTGTAAAGCCTTTGACACTGTCTCACATGACATCCTTCTCTCTAAGTTGGAGAGACATCAATTTGATAGGTGGACCACTCGGTGGATAAAGAACTGGCTGGATGGCCGCACGCAAAGAGTTGTGGTCAATGGCTCAATGTCCAGCTGGAGACCAGTAACGAGTGGTGTCCCCCAGGGATCGGTGTTGGGACCGGTCTTGTTCAACATCTTTGTGGGTGACATGGACAGTGGGATTGAGTGCGCCCTCAGCAAGTTTGCCGATGACACCAAGCTGTGTGGTTCGATTGATACATTGGAGGGAAGGAATGCCATCCAGAGGGACCTTGACACGCTTGTGAGGTGGGCTGATGCCAACCTAATGAAGTTCAGCCATGCTAAATGCAAAGTCCTCCACCTGGGTCGGAGCAATGCCAGGCACAGCTACAGATTGGGAGGGGAGGAGATTCAGAGCAGCCCTGCAGAGAAGGACTTGGGGGTGTGGGTCGATGAAAAAATGAACATGAGCCGGCAGTGTGCGCTTGCAGCCCAGAAGGCCAACCGTATCCTGGGCTGCATCAAAAGGAGTGTGACCAGCAGGTCGAGGGAGGTGATCCTGCCCCTTTACTCTGCTCTCGTGAGACCTCACTTGGAGTATTGTGTGCAGTTCTGGTGTCCTCAACATAAAAAGGACATGGAACTGTTAGAACAAGTGCAGAGGAGGGCCACGAGGATGATCAGGGGACTGGAGCACCTCTCGTATGAAGATAGGCTGAGAAAATTGGGGCTGTTCAGCCTGGAGAAGAGAAGGCTGCGTGGAGACCTCATAGCAGCCTTCCAATACCTGAAGGGGGCCTATAGGGATGCTGAGGAGGGACTCTTCATTAGGGACTGTGGTGAGAGGACAAGGGGTAATGGGTTTAAACTTAAACAGGGGAGGTTTAGATTGGATATGAGGAAGAAATTCTTTACTGTGAGGGTGGCGGGGCCCTGGAATGGGTTGCCCAGGGAGGTTGTGGATGCTTCATCCCTGGGGGCATTCAAGGTGGGGTTGGACATAGCCTTGGATGGCATGGTTTAGTGGGAGGTGTCCCTGCCCATGGCAGGGGGGTTGGAACTCGATGATCTTGAGGTCCTTTCCAACCCTTACTATTCTATGATTCTATGATTCTGTAAGCCATATTGCTTAAAGTATCCATAGTTTTTTTTTAATTTAAGGTTTTCCTTTTCTGTTTGAGCTGTTAGTTTGGGCATAGTAAATATGTGATAGTTCTTTTATTTGGATGCTTGCAAAGAGAAGCAAATGAAATACAAATGTGTTAACCACTACCTTCTCATCAGTGACTTTTTAGGTGACCAATATATTTGATGTTAATTTGGTGTAAAATAACTTGTATTGCCTGTATAAAGACTAAAGACTTGTCTTTAATTTGTTCCATAAAATGGCAGAAGAGGCTTGATTGCTGCACAGATCTGATGATTAGATACTGTATAAAATATATATTTATGGACAACACTTTATCTGTGATTTTATAGGGTAGTTTGTAATCATTCTGCAATTAGACCACTGGAAACATATTTCAAGAGGAGTATTTGGCACATCTCAAATATGAAAAAAAAATTATATCCTTTAGTTAAAAACAAATCATTGGTATCATGATTTACAGCATAGCCTTTAAATCTGAACAAAGAGATAATTGGTGCTTTTTCATTAGAATTTAACTATTCAGGACAATGTTGCTGCTTAGTGTTTTCTGAGAGGTTCTAAGATTTCTTAGAGATAAAACTATGGGGTTTTGAATACAGCCTCTCTTTTATTTTTTAATGTCTTAAAGGTTTCGTGCAATTCCCTCATTTTTACCACTGAATGAATGACTTAAACATGCAAGTTTTGCATGTCAGACAGCTTTGAATAATGTTTGCTTGTTGTCCATAGCTAATTGTTTTGAGTAAAAATAAGATAAGGTATATTTTGCAATGGCAAATTATTTGTGATAAATCATTTACTGTCCTCATCTGCAGATGATGTTCATGTTAACTTTGTATAGCTTACCATTGTCAGTTAAATACTGGATTTGGCATCTCTTTTATGCATTTATAGATTTTAAATGTGTATGATACAGAAGAGTTTGCAAGGGTAAGGTAACTGCTTGCCTGTAGAGAAACTCAGTAAGAATAGTAGAAAATACTGTCTGCTGTAAACTCGTGTCTTTTTGTTTTGAAATGCATTTTTCAGACAGTGGTGCTTCTTGAGTTTTATATTAAGAATAACAGAATTGCTAGTGGATGTGGTGTTACTTTTTAATCTTGATGTTAAGTAGACTAGCATATGGCATTCACTTAGATGTTCTTTTTTTTTTTTTTTTTTTTCCCTAACAGAAAGCTAATCATCACACTGGGTAAGAAAAGAAAAAATGAATCTTCAGATGAATTGTCTGATGCTAAGCAGACTCCACAGCGGCCATTAAAAGATGAAGACTCACAGGTAAGTACTCAGAATTTTTTGCTTTTAAATTTGTATGTGGTGTTATTTCTACAGGTCTTTCCCCCCAAAAAAAGAAAAAGTTATGCTCTTTTTGACACAGTGGCAGTTCCTCTCTTGCTGCTCTCTCTCTCTCATATAGGTAGAACCTTACATTATAAGCAATAAGGTGAAAGTCAGAAAATCTTACAGGTTGGAGTCCCCTGTCTGTAATGGGACATCAGGGCCCTGCTTGTATCTGTTTCATTTCAGTACAGAAGTCCATAGATTTGAGACTGTAAATACTCATCTGTTAAGCTGGCAGTTAGACCTGAGCCTTGCTTTGGCTGACTTTCTGGGGAGAATGCATAGATTGCCTAATAGAAAGAACATTTTTCAGTGAAACTGGCTCTTGAGAACATTTAAAAGGCTGGTTTCAAACTTTACTATTTTTTATGAGCTCTGCTTCCATCGAAACATAAAAAATTGGTTTGTTGCAGTGTTGTATCACTTCAGTATCTTCAGTATCTGAAGGGAACAAAGATCAATATGCTGATAAGCTCTAGTTGCTTGTGGAATACTTCTAAAGGAAGTGTTAGATCAAGAATCAAAGTGGTGGAGTCATTCCCTTGAGGAGTATCTCCCTTGTAACTTTCTTTCTGCATTTATTTCATACATTGCCCTGATATAATAGTAGCACAACTGCACAATATGAGCTGTTTGCAAGAGATTATATCCTGTCTATGTGTATGTAACAGAATTATAATTTTCTTCCTTTAGGGCAAACTCCATTAAAAGTAAGGTTATATGCTGGAAATGCATAGGTTTTTATCCTGTGCCAATTTCATCCACAGAGATGAAATCAATAATCAAAACAAGGTGGTGTTGAGTAAAAAAATGATTGCATTATTTAATGATAATGTCAGAAAACAGTTATGAGATACTGAGTTGGCCTTTAGTATTTCATAGATGACAATGTGTGGGGGACAAGGATCAGAAGCCATTTCCCAGATAGCTTGTCTTAGGTAAAGGTTACCTGGGAGGGTATGTGAATTTATTTATTTATCAGGGAATTTGTCTTGGTATAGAAAGTCTGTTTAGTACACTGAAATTGGTGAAAGCAGGTTTGGTTTTTCTCAAGTGCTGTAACTTATCAGTAGTGCTCTGCAATCAGGTATAAATTTGTAGGCCAACAAATACAGTACAAAAGTCTAAAGTATTTTTTGGTTCCCCATCACTTGTGGTGCTTGGGATATTTGATTTTTAGCATGACAAGGGTCATCTCTAATTCTACTGTGGATAGACAGGGAGTATCATCAAATTGCATAATTTTGGTGTGAAGGGAACAGAGGGTAGAGATAATAAGGCGTGGCATGGGATAGAAAAAGAATTATACTGCAGAATGTCACACCACTGCCCCATCTATCTTTGAAGGAGTTTGAGAGAAGCATAACAAGAAAGTTGTAAGTTGTTGTGTTTTATTAATTCATTCCCTCTGGTTTTCTAACATTTTCTTTATTTTCTTTTCCTATGGCAAATAACTGTCTGTTTCTATGCTCTGGGGGGCAATTTTAGGTCTCTCTTTCTCCCTAATTCATTTTGTATGCTTAGTTTTACATTAAGCATCTTCCTTAAATACATTGATTTATTTCTTGTGTGCTTTAGAGCATTTGTTTATGACCATGCTTCTCAGCTCAGGGAAATACAAAAGGCTGTTTTTTCAAACAACTCGGGTTATGTATTAATATGTTGGAGAATATACATCTGTTGATGATGCATTAATCATTTCATACTTGAAGAAAAGTCATTGTGAGAAGGATTGAAAATGCCAGTTAATGCCTCATTAGGTTTAGAAAAATTCAGTAAATAATGCAACAGGCACCGAGGGAGCCTCAAGTCCTCGACAAGGCCTGCCCCGGAGCCTGCAGCTCAGCGGAGGCGGAGTCAGGAGGAGCGGCGGCAGATTCTACCCGGGCATCATCGGCCATTTCCGGCCCATTGCTGAGGTGACTGTCTCGAGAGGGGACACCTGCAGCGCCTGATCCGGGGGGGGGGGGGAGGCTCGGCGTCTAGGAGCTTCACCTCGGAGCAGCAACAGGCACCGAGGGAGCCTCAAGTCCTCGACAAGGCCTGCCCAGGAGCCTGCAGCTCAGCGGAGGCCAGCAGCTGACTCAGAGGAGGAGCGGTGGAAGACCAGACTGGTTAAAAACCTGCCCCAGGGAGTTCGAGCAACCCAGAGCACGGTGAACAGGGCGGGTTCGAGGCAGTTTGCGTGGCAGTTCACGCGGGCAGGCGAGCGGGATGGTGAACACTCGCTATATGAGCAAAGCTAGGTCTGGGAGCTCTGCTCTGGCTGCCCCGGCAGTGGCCAGCGTAGGCACCCAGACGGAGCCGACGGGAAGGGAGGCTGCAGTGCAGAACTCGGGGTATCCTAAGGGAAGGGTGAGCAATGGGCAGGGCTGCACTCTGTGCTCCCTGGTGGAGGTCCTCCTGCAACAGGTGGCTGAACTGCAGGATGCTGTTACTAGGCTGAAATGTGTCAGGGAAGCTGAGAGAAAGCAGCACTGCTTCCTCCAGGACCAGACTGTCCTGGGGCCTCGAGTGTCTACTGTTGCCCATGCAGGAAAGGAGGCTGCTAACCCAGGAAGCTGGGAAAAGGTAACAGGAAAAAACAACAACAAAAAAAAAAAAAAAAAAAAAAAAAAAAAAAACAAACAAACACAACACAGAAAAAGGAGGAAGAGGGCAATTAAAAGCAAGGGGTTCTCCTACATCTGTTGTCCCCACCCAGAACGACTTTGTTGTCCTGCAGGGAGCTGATGAGGAACCACACACCCACCAGGAACAACCAGCTGATTCACTGGTAAAGATCACTACTGGTGCTGCCAGGAAAAAGCAGCGGACCATAGTAGTCAGGGACTCTAATCTGAAAGGCACAGAGGCACCCATCTGCCAGCCTGACCCAGTCTCAAGGGAGGTGTGTTGCCTACCAGGGGCTCTGATCAGGGATGTAGCTGAGAAAGCTGCCTGCTCTAGTTGGTCCCACTATTACCCACTTCTAGTGATCCATGTGGGTGCTACTGATATAGATAGCAGTAGCCCAGAGACCATAAAGAAGGACTACAGAGCTCTGGGAGAGGTGGTTAGGGGCTCTGGAGCACAGATCATTGTTGCAGGGGATCTCATAGACAACACAGTACTGATCAATGTGATCAAACATTGCACCTTTATTAAACACAAGTGGCATCTTTTATAGGAAAGTCACAGGGTACTGGAACATTCGATAGCATCTGATTGGATAGCACCTCTTAGCCAGCTATTAGCAATCACCTAATAATTAGTCACAGCTTAGCAAGCAGGTTTGCTTTGTGGTAATCAAAGGTTGGATTGCTCACATGTCCATTCTCAACAAGAAACACTTCCACAATTCCCCCTTTTTGTTTTTGAGCAATCCAAACACATTGCATAGCTTTAGACAATCACATTTTTAAGTTGCCCTTCCAATGCAAATGCAGCAGCAGACTTTACCAATACAAGCAATGCTGTTTTCCTTCTGAGGCTTACACACATTTAAATAAGTACTTATTCCAATATCAGTCCATGCTCCCATAAGAACCAATGTGATAACCAGGATATTACTTAAATCTTTGTACAGGTGTTTTCTACAATGCAGTTGCAATACAGAAAGGCACCGAGTTATTCAAGTAAATTGACCTGTCTTCTACTTAACACCTTTTCTTGCACCTTCACAACCCAATCAGTAACTTTAATACATTGTTCTCAAACAAATGTATTCCAGTACAACAGAACTTTTCTGTGCTTAAAAGAATATGCAAGCTGATTCCTGTGAGTATATAGACACAAGTCTCCAATTCACAAAGATAAATCTACATAACAATGTCTCATACCAGATAGAGTTGATGCCTCTAGCACCTAAACCAGTCATAGAATTCAACCTTTGTAGGATTTTTATAAAATATAGGAAGTTTCATCATGACAGAATTCCAAATTAGCAAAAGTTATCAGTAAATAACGTGATTTGAGCAAATGGTATCATATTAAATAAAAGCTAAAGCAACCAAAATAGTTACTACATTTCATCATATGACATTCATCTTGGGACCAAGAGTGGGCAAGGAGTAGGGGGACAAGTCAAGGTCAGTAACATGCCAACAAACCCTGCTTGTAATATGTTGCTCACAGTTGTAGAAATACAAAACAAATTAGAGATACCCAGTCATGCACAAGTAAAATAAGAGAGCACAAAATCAGAGATGAGCCAGTCACACTTTTAAACCTGGTTAAAGCAGCATTAACTGACTGAAGCCTGAGTACTTCAGCATTACTTCTAAATAGTTTTAGCAAAACCACCATGTCAGGAGTTTCTTCATGTATCCACTTTTCCATTTGTTCAACCATGAGTTCTCTTCCAGACTTTAATAAGAACACTGCAGGAAGCTTACAGAAACAGTAGTATCTTGTTGAATAAGACAATATAGCTTCAGTAGTTCACCCTATGTCATACATGGTTTCACTTTTTACATGTTTTACAGTGCTTTAGCACATTTAGGAGCAGTGGGAATAGCTTGACAGCAAACTGCCCTCATCTGCAGAGTACCTGTAGCACTCCCCTGACAAAAGGCTGCTCAACTGCAGCTACTCCACATTTGCTTTGGGTTGACTCACTTAAATCTCATTTCAATTCCTTATTTTTGTCTCCCTGTAAATCTACCCAAGATGTTTTTGCCCAATTTACAATTGACAGCATAAATACACTAACATTTTATCATCTGTGGAAATTTTCCTACTGCAGTTTGACCAATGAATTCCTTTCAGTTAGCTTCCTGAGAAAAACATAGGTTTTTTGTTTTCCTTGTAATTAAATACTTCAGGCCTCAATTTCAGAATCCAGGAAATCACATTATTTATGACAAAAAGGATTAGAGCACATGTGGCTTGGTCAAGAATGTCACACCCCAAAAGATGAGACAGTAATTTTGAATACAGACCAACTAATCCTCTAACAACCCCAAGCATGCTTTCAGTGCAGTTATAAGCTACTGCTACAGTACATTACACACCTGCCTGTTACCATTCATTTTAATCAAATACTGAAAGTTGTCCCAACATTCTAACAATTTACAAATGTATATACACATCAGAAACCCAAGTATATTATTAAACTAAAGTAATACAAAATACTGGTTCACGGCAATGCTAAACAAAGGTATAAAATCTATTGCAAAATCCTGAGCTAATGTGCTATTACCAAACAATTCAGGCACCCTTTTTTTTTCTTTTCATTCTTTCCTTTGTCTTGCGGTGGGTTGTGAAAGGCACTCTTTGTAGTTTTAACTGGTTTCCGACGCCTCGGGACAGCAAGACGGTGCTCAAAGGGATTCGCAGCAGCAACAGCAGGCAGCGGCATGGATGGCATCACCAGAGATAAGGTTTTAGCCGCCAAAGCAGCTGCAGCTCTCTCCGATTTCATATCCCACAAAGTCTCTCAGATAAGCTTCCATAGCGTAGAATATTTTTGGGCCTCACACACTGCCTTCCCCCCATCAGTTATAGTGCCCCAGAGCTAGACGCCTATCGCCTCCCATGTGGATATTTCAAATGCTGTTCCAATCCCGCTAAATAGCCCCTTTTCTTTACTCCACTGGAGCAGCCCTTTAAGTACATCTTCTTCATATTTAATCCCTCTCCTTGAGAGGATGTCCCGACTGCCACTTGCCTTTATCAAAGTGGACCCTTTTACGCAGAGACACTTTTCTTCTGTGGCACACGCATGCTTCCTCTACTCGGCAAGGCTACTGCCAGCTGCCTTTCTGTCACCTTCCCACCTGTCAGGTCTGCACTGATCTTCACCACCGAAGCAGCTCTCAGGAGGCAGATCTGAGGGTCCCTGCTCAGGTGCCCTTTGTTGCAGGGGATCTCAAAGACAACACAGTACTGATCAATGTGATCAAACATTGCACCTTTATTAAACACAAGTGGCATCTTTTATAGGAAAGTCACAGGGTACTGGAACATTCGATAGCATCTGATTGGATAGCACCTCTTAGCCAGCTATTAGCAATCACCTAATAATTAGTCACAGCTTAGCAAGCAGGTTTGCTTTGTGGTAATCAAAGGTTGGATTGCTCACATGTCCATTCTCAACAAGAAACACTTCCACAGATAAAACTTGAATAAAACTTGAACCTGGTTCTTAATCATAGAATCATAGAATAGTTAGGATTGGAAAGGACCTCAAGATAATCGAGTTCCAACCCCCCTGCCATGGGCAGGGACACCTCCCACTAAACCATGCCATCCAAGGCTATGTCCAACCCCACCCTGAATGCCCCCAGGGATGAAGCATCCACAACCTCCCTGGGCAACCCATTCCAGGGCCTCACCACCCTCACAGTAAAGAATTTCTTCCTCATATCCAATCTAAACCTCCCCTGTTTAAGTTTAAACCCATTACCCCTTGTCCTCTCACCACAGTCCCTAATGAAGAGTCCCTCCCCAGCATCCCTATAGGCCCCCTTCAGGTATTAGAAGGCTGCTATGAGGTCTCCACGCAGCCTTCTCTTCTCCAGGCTGAACAGCCCCAATTTTCTCAGCCTATCCATACGAGAGGTGCTCCAGTCCCCTGATCATCCTCGTGGCCCTCCTCTGCACTTGTTCTAACAGTTCCATGTCCTTTTTATGTTGAGGACACCAGAACTGCACACAATACTCCAAGTGAGGTCTCACGAGAGCAAAGGGGCAGGATCACCTCCCTCGACCTGCTGGTCACACTCCTTTTGATGCAGCCCAGGATACAGTTGGCCTTCTGGGCTGCAAGTGCACGCTGCCGGCTCATGTTCATTTTTTCATCGACCCACACCCCCAAGTCCTTCTCTGCAGGGCTGCTCTGAATCTCCTCCCCGCCCAATCTGTAGCTGTGCCTGGCATTGCTCCGACCCAGGTGGAGGACTTTGCACTTAGCATGGTTAAACTTCATCAGGTTGGCATCAGCCCACCTCACAAGCCCTTCTTTTGTAATTCATACATCATTTTGCATTGCTCCTATTAGCTGTCATTTATAAAAAATAATGTATTGTCAGCAAGCTGTTGTTGATTTAACTGTAATATGACACACAATCAGTTTTTATTGAAGGACAGCTAATCTGGCTGCATTATTGTGGAAAGCTGATTGAGTAGTTTCACATATTTGGATTCTCCAGAAGAATGGTGATACTAGTGTTTTTAGTGTATATGTAGTGTTACTACTCTACCTTACAACATGTAGTTGTTAAAGTATAGCTAGACCAAGGGCTGAATTTAACAGTCAAAAAGAAAGTTCCTCTGCTGCAATCTTACTTAACATCTGCTCTGTAGAAGCTAGTATGACCACAGGATTTTGTTTTCTGTACTATTCACAACTTGGTTTTGTTCCAACTGTTTACTACAGTGTATTGCAACCAGCAATGGCTTTTTTTTTTTTTTTTTTTAACAAAAATACACTTTTCTGTGTAACACAATAGAATTATTTTTCTGACTGGTTTACTTTGCTGATTTTATTTTTGTAATGATAATTCTCTAAAGCAGTTTGCAGGTTTTTTAAATGTTAGCTGACTAGTTTGTTTCTGCTATCGTTATTTACCTAATAGACTTACAAATGAATTTTATGGTTAAATATATTTATACTGAGGAGTGGAAGTGCAGTATCTGAATAATCTAAGTTTTTGAAACTTAAACAGTGAGTCAGGAGGAATTACTTTCTTAGACTAAACATTATTTCTCCATCTGGAACTTGTTGCCCTCAGATTCTTGCAGAAATAAGGGTGGAAGATTAGAGAGAGAAACGGCAAAGTAAGCCAAATACTGCTGTTAAACAAGCTTGATTAAGGTGGAAAAAGCAAATGCATTAAGCAACAAACTTTATTAGCCATCAAATCAGCAATCTGATTAATATGATCTAATGAAAATCTTCATGTTTTTAATAGCACTGGTGTTTAGTAGAGACACTTCAGTATGTGTTGTCATTCACGCAGATAATTGGATTGTATGGTAATACACTGCTGTTATACTGCATTATGAAATTGCTGTTGAAATACTGATGCTATGGGAGATCTGCTGTATATCAGCTTTGTTTTCATACTCTGAAAATATTGTTCCACGTTTGCTTTTGAACTCTAAATATATAAGTATCAAATGTTTATGTGGAATGGGGGGGAGGGGGAATTGATCACAAATAGTATATGGCTACTTCTATCCCTCTGTGATTCACATGCTTCATGTTTTCTACCAAATGTTGGCCTTTGGTTTTTGATACATCTAACGTATTGTTTAGAGTGTCCCCAAACTTGCAATTCATGTTAGAGGAAGCTTTTGGTAAGACCTCATTTTTTTTTTTCTCCTGCATGCAGAAGAGAAGATCAAATCGTCAAGTTAAAAGGAAAAAGTATGCTGAAGAAGGAGGAAAACAATCAGAAGCAGCAGCTAAAGTTTCTGTGAAAATCAAAAAGAATTCTGCCCCTGTACCTGCTGAACAGCCTTTACAATTATTTGTTGTAAGTAAAAATTGGCTTGGTCTGTAGTGGGAGGTTTCCATTTATCTCCAGTGGTTCAGTGAATAAAGGTCATGACTTTGAAGGAAAACATTATTACTAAGCCATGGTGGTTTTTTTTTTTAATGTGGCATCTTGCTAAGTTCTTGAAAACTGGAAGAAATTGCTTATATACTATTTTTTCTTTTCTGTTAGAAACATTTGTTGACATAACTGAAGTTAAGGATAAGACTAGGTATATCTCAAATAGTGTGTTAGGCTGTGTAGGCATATGAAAAAGCTGTATGCCAATATTATCATGACTTTCAGAAGTATAAAATTAATTGAAACTATGGAGTCTCTGCTTACTGAGATATTTAAAAAGGAAACTTCTCCCTTTTTTTGCCCCCTTTGGGTTTACACTTCACTGTTCAGCTTGTTCCAGCTCTGGTAACCAAACTTACTGTTGAGCCATTCTAGGTAAATAAAGTGGCAGGAAAGAAATGGGGGGGAAGTGTTCATGAGAATTTAGGAGGAGTGCCAAAGTTGTAAGGGAAGAAGAAAGATAGTATGGTTGGGAGCAAATCAGAAAAGAGGGAAGGTGACTCTTTACTGGAAGCAGCCTTTGAAGATTGGCTCTTTATCTCTGGAACCACAGTTTCAGTCTTGGTGACCCCTATCTGTGTTAGACCTAAGCCATGCTGGAATTCCCAGGCATGACCTTCTCTGCCTGATTCTGCAGCATGTTTGTTATCTATGGTCAGAGTAAACCTATTAAATTGACACATGCTGGTTTTGTTTTAATTTATTTTTTTAACCTGTCTGCTAGAGTTCTTATTCATAGAATCATAGAATAGTTAGGGTTGGAAAGGACCTTATGATCATCTAGTTCCAACCCCCTTCCTTGGGCAGGGACACCTCACACTAAACCATGTCATCCAAGACTCCATCCAACCTGGCCTTGAACACTGCCAGGGATGGAGCATTCACAACTTCCTTGGGCAACCCATTCCAGTGCCTTACTACCCTCACAGTCCTTTTCCTGTCACTACAGTCCCTAATGAGGAGTCCCTCCCCAGCATCCTTGTAGGCCCCAAATGTGTATGTATGCTGAAATTCTGGTTATGTCCACTACATCAGATCAGCTCACAGCAGGGCATTCACAGGGAGTCTGTGTCTGGAAAGCATCAATCACCATTGCTTGTGCATTGTGTTTGGTAGGTGACCATCGCATCTGATGCTCTTTGGAAGTGCCAGACTTATTGTACTTCAGCATGCCTTTATCTTTGGATATAGACCTGGCTTTTAAATTTTACTCCCAGAATGTTAAAGAGAATGCTCCTGGTAGAGGTCAAATTTGCTTTTATTGTTGATCTTCTAACAAGCCACTTGTGCTTGAAGGTTTTAAGCCTGATCAGTTTGAAGAGATGGCATTTACTGCAATTTCTGTTATTGCTTTCCTGCATTTATAGGAAAATCCAAGTGAAGAAGATGCAGCAATTGTAGACAAAATCTTATCCTCCAGGGTAATAAAGAAAGAAGTAAGTGATTGTTATGGGATAAAATTGCTTACTTGAAAAAGGAGTTTGTATTTGTCATTTAACATTTCCCCTGAATTTGTTTTCCTAGATATCTGCTGGGATGACAGTAGAAACAGAAGAGTTCTTTGTAAAATACAAAAACTAGTGAGTACTAAAAAGTTTCATTGAGGTGTGGACTGAAATGATAAGTACTGTATACGTGTTCTAAAGTTTTGTATTGTTGAAGATTAATTTATAACTAGATTTTGTCATCTTTTGATAGTTTTATTTACAAATTTAATCTTAAAAATGCTAAGAATCTGCATTGTATTCTTAGTGGTAACTTTAAAATTATCAGTATTGTGAAACCAGCACTGACCAATAGTCTGTCAGCCATTACTGCCAAAAGAATAGAATTTTTAGAGAAGACAAGTTTATTGAATTTCACAGGGGCTATGTGCTTGAGGCTAATTTTAATTTCATGAATTTAAATCAGAGCTATTTTGTGAACCTAGATTAGATTTAGTGTCATGCATTTAGGAGAGGTTAATGTAGGAGTTGGTTTTACTGTTCAAAAAGAAAAAACAAAACTTGTAGCAATAGAAATGATTTTGTGTCAGAAGCAGGAAAGGAAAAAAGAATGAAGAAAAAACTTTTTCCTATTTTTTTATATTTTAAATTTCATACCTATCTTGCTGTCACTACTCAGTTCTTGATGTTGGAAATATAAGCACATCTTTAATTCTATACATGTGAGTAATTTCATTAGATTCTTGCTAATAAATGTGATTTTTGTGAGACTCTGGATTCACATGTTTCTGGAGACCATTTAACTCTTGTTTTCTGAAAGGGTAAAGCCTGTCTTTTCATCTGAGATTGAGTAATACCCAGCAATAGCTCTTTTTTATTTCTATCATATCTTTAGAAAGCTTAAAAAGGATGAAAACATATTAAAAAGGGGGTGTGAAGGAAGGATTATCTGTACTTCTGTCAAACCAATCTGACTTCAGAAAGACTCGCTTGGGATGCAGTTAGATGTATTGGTACTCATGCTCATGCTTCCCTCTTTCCTTTGACTGTATTACTTTGTGCTTCTCTCCCAACTGAATCTGATGATCTGTTCCTTTTTGCCATGGGCTCTTGATGCTCCTCACTGATCTTTTAATGGTCACAGCAGTATAGTGCAGCAATACTTGTGAAGAGATGATCATATGTAGTACATGAAAAAGATCCAATATATTAAGTATATCTCTGGGCACTTTCTGATAGAGGTGTCAGATTTTAAAATTGATTTATTTAAGCTCACTTTAAATATACTTGTTTCTCTTCTTAGGACACATGCAAAAACTTTGTGAATCCATAGAGTTGTATGGATCCTACCCCAAAAACGCTGCCTTAACTAGATGCTCCAAAATTATTATTTGGAGGAGTAAATCATAGAATCATAGAATAGTTAGGGTTGGAAGGGACCTTAAGATCATCAAGTTCCGACACCCCTGCCAAGGGAAGGGACACCTCACACTAAACCATGTCACACAAGGCTCCATCCTTGAACACCGCCAGCGATGGAGCATTCACAAATTCCTTGGCAACCCATTCCAGTGCCTCACCACCCTCACAGTAAAGAACTTCCTCCTTATATCCAATATAAACTTCCCCTGTTTAAAATTGAACCCATTACCCCTTGTCCTATCACTACAGTCCCTAATGAAGAGACCCTCCCCAGCATCCTTATAGGCCCCCTTCAGGTATTGGAAGGCTGCTATGAGGTCTCCACGCAGCCTTCTCTTCTCCAGCCTGAACAGCCCCAACTTTCTCAGCCTATCTTCATACGGGAGGTGCTCCAGTCCCCTGATCATCCTCATGGCCCTCCTTTGGACTTGTTCTAACAGTTCCATGTCCTTTTTATGTTGTGGACACCAGAACTGCACACAATACTCCAAGTGAGGTCTCGCAAGAGCAGAGTAGAGGGGCAGGATCACCTCCTTTGTCCTGCTGGTCATGCTTCTTTTGATGCAGTCCAGGATACGTTTGGCTTTCTGGGCTGCAAGTGCACACCGCTGGCTCATGTTAAGTTTGTCATTCACCAACACCTCCAAGTCCTTCTCCTCAGGGCTGCTCTGAATCTCTTCTCTGCCCAACCTGTAGCTGTGCCTGGGATTGCTCCGACCCAGGTGTAAGACCTTGCACTTGGCTTGGTTGAACTTCATGAGGTTGGTGTCAGCCCACCTCTCAAGCATGTCAAGGTCCCTTTGGATGGCGTTCCTTCTCTCCAGCTGTCCTGGGTTCAGCAGTAGCAGTCATTTTTCTCCTTCTTAGTAGTTGGTGCAGTGCTGTGTTTTTGACTTCTAGCCTGGGAACAGCACTGATAACACCGTTGTTTTAGTTGTTGCTAAGTAATGTTCACTCTGACCAAGGACTGTCTGAGCCTCATGCTCTGCCAGGGAGGAGGGGAAGCTGGGAGGAAGCAGAGACAGAACACCTGTCCCAAACTAGCCAAAGAGGTATTCCATACCACAGCACGTCATGCCCAGTATATAAACTGGGGGCAGTTAGCCGGAAGGGCTAGATCAGTGCTCAGGTAAGGCTGGGTATTGGTCGGTGGCTGGTGAACGGTTGTATTCCCTTCCCTTGTTATTCCTCTTATCATTATTATTATTATTGGTAGTAGCAGTAGTGGTTTTGTGTTATACCTTAGTTACTGGACTGTTCTTATCTGAACCCGAGGGAATTACATTCTTTCAGTTCTCCTCCCCATACCTCTGGGAGCAGGGGGGGGAAGGGGGGGGAATGACCAAGCAGCTGTGTGGTTCTGGGTTCCTGGCTGGGCTTAAACCATGACAGTTCTTTTTGGTGCCTAACATGGGGCACAAAGGGTGAGATAATGGCAGATCTGACCGGAGTGTGTCTAATTGTATTTGTGATAAGCATTTATTGTTTTGGATTAATAGTCACTCATCACAATGCTGATTTATTGGCTCTCAAAGTTGTTGCTCTTGATCTCACAGTTTCAGCATGTCGTACCTTACTTACAGCCGGTATTTGT
Source organism: Amazona ochrocephala (assembly GCA_039720435.1). Lineage (NCBI taxonomy): Eukaryota > Metazoa > Chordata > Aves > Psittaciformes > Psittacidae > Amazona > Amazona ochrocephala. The sequence continues at coordinate 2,739,221 of CM077908.1, forward strand.
TGTTTTAGTGTTCATCGGCTGGGGGCCTTGGGCTAAGGTTATTGTTTCACTGTACTTTATGGCAATGACTTGTAATACAATAGACTCATTGATCATGAAACTGATCTGGCTTGCTTTCCTAGTGTGGTCATCAGCTCTATACTTTGGGAGGTATATAATAGAAGTATTTAGCAATTACACATCTTTTTTTTCCTCCTCGGGGGGTCAACCTATTAAGGAGACATTCCCTTACCTTCCCAGCCCCCCCACCAGCCTATTTACAGCATCCTTTGAGAGTTCTGAAGGTTTTGAATGGCCTTTGGGTACCCTTGAGACCAGCCTGCTGATTGTGATGGGCATCAGCATGTCGGCACACATACAAGGTGTGTTTTACCCACGACCATTTCATCTGATCTCGAGAGTTAAGCAGAGTCGAGTAAGGGTCTTTTCTAGGGTTAGAGGACGATATAGGAGGACCAAGAGATTTTCCCTGAGTCTGGACAGTCAGGAGCGGCAGGGTGTATGGGATAATATGGGCAAGTATCTAGGCCAGTGGGCCCCTCCAGTGCTGTGGAACTTCACCACTGAACAAGTGCAAAATCCAGAAAAATTAGTAAAACACTTAAATGAGGTGTGTTGTCATTCTGGTTATACCAGACAAGGGCAAATCATGGCAACGTGCTGGGGCTTGGCCTATGCTTACGGAGCCCTGTTCAACATAATGCAGCACCTCATTTGGAGTACCGCGTACAGTTCTGCTGTCCTTAACATGAAAAAGCCATGGAGCTCTTGAAGCAAGTCCAGAGGAGGGCCACGAGGATGAACAGGGGACTGGAGCATCTCCCGTATGAAGATAGGCTGAGAAAGTTGGGGCTGTTCAGGCTGGAGAAGAGAAGGCTGCGTGGAGACCTCATAGCAGCCTTCCAGTATCTGAAGGGGGCCTACAAGGCATGCATACAGAGTGTGTTTTACCCACGACCATTTCGTCTCATCTCGAAAGTTAATAAGAGTCAGGTTTGGGTCTTGTCTAGGGTTAGATGGTGATATAGGAGGACCAAGAGATTTTTCCCCGAGGCTGGACAATCATGAGTGGCAGGGTGTGTGGGATAGTATGTGGAAGTATCTAGGCCAGTGGGCCCCTCCAGTGCTTTGGAACTTCACCACTGAAGAGGGGTGAAAATTAGTAAAACACTTAAATGAGGTGTGTTGTCATCCTGGTCATGCCAGAGAGGGACAAATCATGGCAACATGCCGGGCCTTGGCCTATGTTTACAGCACCCTGTTCAACACTATCCAGCACATTCAAAGGGAAAAAAATGTCTCTGGATCTGATGGCAAAGCAACAGACAATGCAGCTACTCCAACTGCAAATACAGCAGCTACACCAGCCCTAGTGACAAGTACAGCAGGTTCAGTATCAACTGAACCACACAGCTTGGTGTCATGGGCAAACTAGCTGAGGGCGCACTCAATCCCACTGTCCATGTCACCAACAAAGATGTTGAACAAGACCGGTCCCAACACCGATCCCTGAGGGATACCACTCTTTACTGGTCTCCAACAAGACATTGCTCTGTTGACCACAGCTCTTTTCGTGCTACTATCCAGCCAATTCTTTATCCACCTATCTTTGATTTTTTCAGTGAATTTTGTCTTAAATGCTAAAATATTCTGGTTTTGAGTGAAATTCTGCTTTATAAAATAGATTCTTTTTACCTGTATATTAAAAATTGATAGTAAGCTTTTGTTTTCACTAATACGTTAATCTCTATAATTTTAGCTCTTATCTTCACTGTGAGTGGGCCACGGAACAACAGCTTTTAAAGGATAAAAGAATCCAGCAGAAAATAAAACGATTCAAACAAAGACAAGCACAAAGAGCTCACATTTTTGCAGATGTGAGTATGAAATAGACAACTAAATAAGCTTTTTTCCTTGTAAAATTGTAATTAAGAGCTTGCTTTCAAGTAGAACAGCTGCACGTTGAGCAGTAAAAATTAGCCATTGGGGTTGGGATTTTGGTTGCCACTGGTTGGTGGGGTTTTTTGTAGTTGTTTTTTTTTTTTGTTTGTTTGTTTAACATAATTGTAAGAGCAAGTGTTCTGGAGGCACTGGGCTATTCTGACATGCATGGTTTAAAATTGGGACTGTTTGGGTAACTACTTTAAAAGTGGTAAGGAGGGGAAGATTATGTTAGTATGTCTAGTTTCTGTTCTGTAAGACTGTCCCAATACAGCACTTAATCCCTAAATGATTGTATTTTCTATTCTAATGTCAGATCTCTCTTCAGTGCCCATTGCCAAAAGAAAACCAGGGGGAGGGGATGGGGGGGAATGTGTTTTAAGGTGTGTGCAAAAGTCTCAGTAGTTTCCAACTGCCAGACTCATTTTGTGTATGATGAGACTCTGCCATATACCAGGTGTTTGTTTTTTTTGTCTCTACTGATTTTATTAATCTTGCATTGCAGATGGAGGAAGAACCTTTTAATCCTGACTATGTTGAAGTAGATCGGGTATTAGAAGTATCTCTTTGTGAAGATAAGGATACTGGTGAGGTAAATACATCTTGAATCAAGTCAAGAAGATACACCTCCAAGTAGTGATTGATAATAGTGATTTTTAGCAGATTTCAGAGTAGCACCTTAATGATTTTGAGCTTCCATAATATTTTCTAATGAGGCATAATCTTGTCTTTTCTTATCCTAGCCATGTATTTTGAAATAGAAATCAGAGTTCATTGGCTTATATTTTTATTTGTATTAATAGGTAATAGTATTCAAAGCTCAGGTAGTTACCAACATAATAGTGATGTCTGAGAATTGCCTTGTGAGTTCTGACAAAAGGCAATCCCACGTGCTGTCCTGTCTCATAGTGACAGGGATCACTGAAAAAAGCACCAGGGAAGGGGTGGTTCCCTGATCGCTATTACAAAACAGAAAACAGAAAGGCAAATCAATTGCCAAAATTTAGAAAGAGTCTGAAGCAAACAGAGAACGAATACTGACAGTTGTTGATTAAGTCTATTGGAATAGTTATAATGCTTATTTTGTTCTTCTAAGCAGCAAAACAAGCAGATTTTTATCCAGTGATTTCTGCATTAATCTTCCTAAAGCAGGGTAGAGGGTTGAAATTATTTTTCATTGTATGCAGCAGATTTGCTATTTTTAGTCTTAGGTAGCCTGATTTGGAGAGTAGAGGAAATGTTCTGGGTGGCACCTCTCTAGTCCAGTAAATTCTAGTTTGTGAAAATGGGGCAAACATCACAAATGTAGTAATTTATCTTTTCCTAAGAATTAGATTTACTTGTGGGTATGTGGGATTTTAAAGTACTGAAGGGGTCTACAACAAGTGGCAAGAGTATGAGAAGCCATGTTTAAGTAAGTAGATAACAAGAATATATACCCAGTAATTTAAATAGTATCAGAAATGTGCTTCTGTTCCCAGCTCTCATGCAAGGTAGCTATTCAAATACTAAGGCATACTAACAGTGTGTATACTAAATTAAAAGCTGATAACATTCAGAATTTTCTTCTGCAGCCTGTTATTTACTACTTAGTAAAATGGTGTTCATTGCCATATGAAGACAGTACATGGGAGCTGAAAGAAGATGTAGATCAAGCAAAAATAGAAGAATTTGAACAATTGCAAGCTTCCAGGCCTGACTCCAGGAGATTGGTAAAATTATACCTAATTTACTTGTCTGTCTTGGCAAATTGGATATGGTTTTCCCAACTTTGAGCTTTTGTGTTAAAACATAAGGCTTATTGGCATTCTGTGTAAAGGATTTCTGTGCCTTGTTACCTAGGAATAACCATATTTTCAGGTAGGCATAAATAAAATTCTCATCTAATTTGTTACTCTGTTAAAAAAAAAAGTTTATGAAAAAATATCAACTGCTAAACTTTGAGTGATGAGCAGTACATTGAAACTGGCTATCATAGGATCTAAACAGTTTTAAGACAAGGAGAAAACAGAATAAAGTATAAACATCCTTTAGAGAACAGGGTTAGGTCTTGTGTTTTGACACTGAAGGAAATTGGCAAAAAAGATCTGTCAAGCAGATTCTGTAATTAATTCCTGCTTTTATTTTTCTTCTTGTCATAAAGGGCTAGCTGAAAGGAAGAAAAATGCACCTAATAAGGAAATGTGTTTTATCTTTAAATTATCAGTTTTCTGTCTCATAGAGCAGGAGAAAAAAAAATAGTTCTATTTGAAGCCCTGTATGTCATTGTCAGAGTGAGACATGTGTCCTGTGTGGTGTAGTACCACACTTGTTCCGACTTATTTATTTTACATAACTGAATACGCACAGTGTTCTGTTTTGTAGGCTTGTATTTTATTTTAATAGTTTTTTCCATCTATGGACAATGACGGTCACAATTAATGTCTTCATATTATATTTAATTCATTTTTCTAGTGTTTATTTTAAATCCTGCCATTTTGGCATGTGGGAAGAAGGGCTTTTATACCTCTGTTGCCATATTTGGCTTTGAGAGAAAAAAGATGACTAAAGTGCACCTGTACAACTGACAGTCATTTTAGCATCAGCAACAAGTATTTTCTGTTCCAGGCTCCAGCAACTACAAGAAAGTGTTTGCTGACAGCAGCCCTGCGAGCAGGAGCCTGGCTGCTCCTGGTGTGGGGGAGTGGACAGATGGGTGCTTTAGGAAAGGGGAGGAAGTCACAGCTGCTGGGGAGGGACAGCTACTGCTGCTCAGAGATGGGTCTCAGGTGATGTTGACATTGGCAAGAAAGAGGTACAAAATTCAGAGCTGGGCAGATAAGGCCACATGAGTCTAGAGTGAATGCAAGCTTTTATAAAACTGAGAAATGGGGGGGAGTGCAGCTGATCATAAAAGCTTGTAACTAAAAATATGTTTGCTTGAATGTGTGGGTTTGCTCAAGGTACAAAGCAGAAGCTATCTGAAGAGAGTGTTTTCTGCTGGAATACTACCTAGTATAAGTCAAGACCTTCATAATTTCTCTAAGTTCCCTGCTAAGCTCATGGCCAGCCAGTTGAGACTCCAAGCTTGGGAACTAGTGTGTATGTGTGTGTGTGTGTGTGTGTGTGTGTGTGCACTTCTCAGCTTTCCTTTAGCTTGCTAGGGACATTATGATGATGTGCCTTGATACTGTTACGGTCTGTTTTGTCATGTTCTTTGCATCATGATATTGTGTATGCTTATACTGTATTTCATCTGATCCCTTGGTGAAATCGATTCAGGGAACTAAACTGCTCACAAGTCTACTTGTTTATGTTCCAGTTGTTGGCTTCCTGAATTGGCTGTGAGATTGAGTGATCAGCAGTGACCAGGTCAAGTGCTGAAAGGAAAGGGCGAGATCATAGTAACTGTGTAGATTGCCCAAACCGCTTCAGAAGGATAGTGTCAACATCCAGAGTTACTCACACTTTGGGGATTTTGGTAGTCCCAAATACTTGGTTGGCTCTGGTTGTAGGACAGCTGTTCTTAGAGCTTACAAAGTGAAACTTCATATATTCTTGAAGCTTCTTGTGTAAGTGAATTAGTGTTTCAAATTACCAGTGCCAAGCTATTTGCATTCTTAGTTTTAGAAATTAGTTGCTTGATATTATTATAATAGGATATTAAATTAATTTTCAAAGTATTACTTTAGAGAAATACAAATTTCAAGTTTCCACAAACTAGCAATTAGTAAGCAATGTTAACACCTTCCCAGTTTTAAGGTTGAATAATTTCATTGTAAGTCTAAGTTGTTACACTTTGGAAATAGTGGGTTAAAAAGTTTTTGAAAAATAAAGCGTGTACCAACTTGCACATGTATCAATATTTCCCTTAAAGGACCGACCACCTCCAAACTCCTGGAAGAAGATAGAACAGTCCAGGGAATATAAAAATGGCAATCAGCTCAGGGAATATCAACTGGAAGGACTTAACTGGCTCCTATTCAACTGGTACAATAGGTATATCTATGGAATGTTTTTAATGTAAACTTTAAACCATATGGAGTGAATCATTATTACCGGGGATGAATCAGTTTTAGTTAAATTTATCTTAATCTCTCTGCTTATAGCTAAAAGGGCGTTACTGGAAAAAAATCTGTTCCTTTGGGTGTACAAATATGTTTTTATCAATAGGAATAACAAAGCAAATCTTAAAAGAATAAAACTAACCTAACTGAAAATAAATTTTTAAGACCTATGAGGAAATTAAAAGAAAAGGCAACTTCCACCAAAGTACAAGCTTTCAGAATTTTTGGAACAACTAGGAAATATTTGCATATTTCAAAATTATTTCTAGAATTAGTTTGTATTCCAAATAAAGTTACTTTCTTCAAAATTAAGGCTAGTAAATAATTGTGTTTTCTGTGTTGTAAGTTAATTTTTGTTAAATAATGCTATGATACATTAACAGGAATATAAAAGCTTTCAAGATTGTTTTTTTTTCCCCAGAACAATGTATTTTCTCTGTATATGAATTGGATTTCTATTCATGAATCTTCCTGTAATGGGTTTAAACTTAAACAGGGGAGGTTTAGATTGGATATGAGGAAGAAATTCTTTACTGTGAGGGTGGTGGGGCCCTGGAATGGGTTGCCCAGGGAGGTTGTGAATGCTCCATTGCTGGCAGTGTTCAAGGTGGGGTTGGACATAGCCTTGGATGGCATGATTTAGTGGGAGGTGTCCCTGCCCATGGCAGGGGGGTTGGAACTCGATGATCTTGAGGTCCTTTCCAACCCTTATTATTCTATGATTCTATGATTTCTAAATATCAGTTGCCTGCATAGAGGTTATGTCAGTGAGCATACAATTTCACCATACAGTTTGTTTTAATTCTTAGTCAAGCACTACATAGCTGTGTGAGCATGTGTGCAAACAGTTTGAAGGGCTGGAATGTATGGCTGAGGGTGAGCACCTAGTGGTACTACTTCATGTAGTAATTTGATTATATGCATCTGTCTCAGTTCTGAAAACAGGAAGGGAAATTTGGCAGTGATGCTATAATGCACTCCTTTTACGTGAGTGTAGCTGGGATACTTTCTGTCTGTGACTTTTGGGGAATCTTCATTAATTTCTAGCAGTTTTGTCAAGGTGAGTGTACATGTAGGAAATCTGATTGATTTGAATTCCTTTAATTAGGGCAGATGTAGCTCCAAAAGAATACTTTTCAAATCTTTTTCTAGGAGAACTTCATTGAACGCTCCATTCTCAGGTTTTTGACAGCGCTAAACATGATTGAAAGCTTGTGGTTTTGTGTACTGAGTTCATTCTTTCACCATAACCAGGGAACCTTTGCAAGCATCTTTTACAGTGCCCCAATTTTGACTCTTCGACTTTGTTTTTATAAATTATCCATTTGAATAACAGCTTTGGTGTCTTTACTTTCTCTGATGCTAATCACAAATATATTTTGTTTTCAGGCAAAACTGTATTTTAGCAGATGAAATGGGTCTTGGCAAAACCATTCAGTCAATTACATTCCTCTATGAAATCCTCCTGGCTGGTATAAGAGGGCCTTTTCTGATCATAGCTCCGCTTTCCACCATAACAAACTGGGAAAGAGAATTTCGCACGTGGACTGACCTTAATGTTGTAGTGTATCATGGAAGCATGATCAGCAGGCAGATGATTCAGCAGTATGAAATGTACTTCAGGGACTCACAGGTAATGTAATGACACTTGTATGCTGTAACTTACCCAAAACCTGTTTCAGGTAGTAGTAATGAAAGCAAACTTTACATTATCCATACATATGTCTTAGTGAAGGTCATTTTACATCCCATGATGTGTTTTTCAAGCTTTTTACATATCAAAATCTTGAACATATCCTTACTGAACTAATTTTGTGGAAGTGGTTGCAGCAAGATATATATTATTTTGGTATGCTGAGTAATTTTGCAATTGAATAGCAGTGATGCTGTTACTCATTGTGGAGATGGAAGTGTACACAGATGGTTGCAGTTGAGTCCTGAATATGAAGAGCAGTGAGAACAAAAATATAGCCAATTAAGCTCTACGTTACTTTTATGTAGCTGTTGATTTCCTTTTTCTTAGCTTTGTCTGTGTACAGTTTGCTTTTCTGTCTGAAAAACTTCACATTAAATGGCATGAAATCTGTGTTTTTTCCCACATTCTATATATTCTGTATAAATAAACTTTTTTTTTTTTAACCATCGCTATATTTCTACAAAATTGATAAGGCTGCAAACTTTTTTTTAAGTAGTGCTAAATATTAAAATGACATTTGTTTCTCCAGTGACTTATTGTATACTGCCTTTTGAAGGCCTTTACATATTCTCTTTGTCAGACAAACCAAGTTGAGTAAATTGGAGGAAAAGTGTTCATTTATTCCTCAGGTGATACTTTCCTTATTTACTGTATGAGTGATAAATGTATTACTGTCATATATTTTGATTGATTGACTGTAGGGTTTTTCCTGTCAGTCTTTCAGATTTTCCCAGGGTTAAAAATGTGATACTATATATATACACCTTTTTGAAACAGTTCTATTAGATGGTTGTATCTGTAATTTAAAAGTGCTTAACATTTTATTGTTGGTTACATAATATTGGATTTATGGCCATGGATAATTACTCATTAGTATTAATTACAGAGTTATAGAGATGAAATAAATGTATATAGGATGACAAAACATCTTGATAAAATTTCAGCAACAAAAATCTTTAAATTGAATATATTCAAGGTAATGTAACAACTTCTATGTGTTGATGAATCTCTAGGGATGTATCATTCGTGGTACCTACAGATTCCAAGCCATTATCACAACTTTTGAAATGATTCTTGGTGGGTGTCCAGAGTTAAATGCCATTGAATGGCGATGTGTTATTATTGATGAAGCTCACAGACTGAAGAACAAAAACTGCAAACTCTTGGAAGGACTAAAATTAATGAACCTTGTGAGTAACCATATTTCACTTTTGAGGTTTGATTCCAGTTAAGTACAGTACGATAATAAATCACAAGTTTTATGTAATTTTTTGTGCAGTAATTAATGTTTAAAAACATGGAAAGTATTTTAAACAAGTTTTTTTAACAATAAAAGCAAGTAATAAAATGTCAAACAGAATTGTTATCTAGTCCTGTAGTTAAGGTTTTATTTGATATAGTGAAAGATTTTTAAAAAGCAGATACTACCATGAATCTTCAGGCTTTTGGAGCATTACTACACGATCCACCATGACGAGTTCTGCATTGTTCATTTGATTTCATTCTTACTTTGATACACTTGTTGCTACATGTAGTCATATTACTCTAGTCATAGACTCATAATAAGTCTATTACACTTGTTGCTCAGTAGTCATATTACTTGCTTTTTGATATATGCTTAGTGTGTATATTTTAAACACAATAGAGAGGATTATACATGTGTGACTGTTACAGGCAAATTTGAAATATTGTCATTTCTTCATTACCGATGTAGGAAGACAGGATTTAACAAAAAAAGCTAGTAGAAAATACTTAACTGTTGTTCCTGATAAATCTGTTCACCTGTATTATCTGTGTACTTATTGACATGCAGAACTGATATTTTCAGGTTCTGACACTCAGATTTAACACAAAAGTTTTTGCAAATGTGGGCACATACGGTCATAGGAGTTTTGTTTCCTTTTGTAGGAGCATAAAGTGCTGTTAACAGGTACCCCTCTGCAGAACACAGTAGAGGAATTATTCAGCCTCCTTCATTTTCTTGAACCACTGCGTTTTCCTGCTGAATCTACATTCATGCAAGAATTTGGAGACCTTAAAACAGAGGAACAGGTATTGCATGTTGCATAAGTTCATTTTGAGCTTCAGTGTGCAAGAGTGACTTCCTCGAAGGGAAAACTTTTGTTTTGGATAGTAACTGTTATTGCTCCCCACATACTGCCTATGAGTTCCTTTGTCATGCGACTTCTCTGAACTTTGCACGCAGTAGAAATCAGTTAAATGTGATATTTTATATAAAAGAATTAATTTTTGGGGTAGTTTTTTAGATTTGGCAACTAGTGAGAATAATAAAAAATTGAAGCTTTCTGGCTTTAGAATCATAGAACACCTAGGGTTGGAAAGGACCTTAAGATCATCTAGTTCCAACCCCCCTGCCATGGGCAGGGACACCTCCCACTAAACCATGCCATCCAAGGCTATGTCCAACCCCGCCTTGAACGCTGCCAGGGACGAAGCATTCACAACTTCCCTGGGCAACCCATTCCAGTGCCTCACCACCCTTACAGTAAAGAACTTCTTCCTTATATCCAGTCTAAACTTCCCCTGTTTAAGTTTTAACCCGCTACCCCTTGTCCTATCGATACAGTCCCTAATGAAGAGTCCCTACCCAGCATCCTTATAGGCCCCCTTCAGACACAGGAAAGCTGCTATGAGGTCTCCATGCAGCCTTCTCTTCTCCAGGCTGAACAGCCCCAACTTTCTCAGCCTATCTTCATACGGGAGGTGCTCCAGTCCCCTGATCATCTTCGTGGCCCTCCTCTGGCCTTGTTCCAACAGTTCCATGTCCTTTTTATGCTGGTCACGCTCCTTTTGATGCAGCCCAGGATACAGTTGGCTTTATGGGCTCTGAGCACACACTGCCGTCACATTTCCAACCAGCCCTTCCCTGTTGGTGAGCACGAGGTCAAGCATGGCACCTCTACTTGTCGGCTCCTCTAGTACTTGCAGAAGGAAGTTGTCTTCCACACAATTGAGGAACCTCCTGGACTGCTTGTGCCGGGCCATACCGTCCCTCCAACAGATATCAGGGTGGTTGAAGTCCCCCATGAGGACAAGGGCCTGCGAGCATGAGGCTGTTCCTATTTGTCTATAGAGCGCTTCATCCAGAGTCCTCTTGATGAGGCGGTCTGTAACAGATCCCCACAATAATGTCTCCCATCACTGTTCTCCCTTTAACCCTGACCCACAAACTCTGTCGACTGCTCACCTGTCCCCAGACAGAGTTCCATACTCTCCAGCCTATCCCTAACATAAATAGCAACTCCCCCTCCCCGTCTGCCAGGCCTGTCTTTCCTAAAGAGCCTGTAACCTTCCATTCCAACACTCCAGTCATAGGAGCCATCCCACCATGTTTCTGTAATACCTATTATATCATACCCCCATAGACGTGCACACATCTCTAATTCCTCTTGTTTGTTCTCAATTCTACAGGCATTTGTATAGAGGCATCTGAGCCAAGATCCAAATGAAGGTGGCTCATTGGCTGGAGCTGCTGGAATATCTCTACATTGCTCCGATCATTTATTATAGGTGCTGGCAACTGACTGGGAGTGCTGGGATAGAATGATGCCCCCCTCCCCCAACATGTCTAGTTTAAAGCTTTCGTGACCAGCTTGGCAAGCCTCCTACCAAAACTTCTCTTCCCCTTCTTTGTCAGACCAGTTCCACCAGCACCCAGTAGACCTGGCCTCCCATATTGAGTCCCATATTCTAAATTCCCAAACCCTTGACTATGGCTCCACTGTTCTAACCATTTATTAACCTGCCAAATCCACCTAGCCTTTTTAAGGTCCTGCCCTGTATCCTGGAGAATTGATGAAAAGACAATCTGAGCTCTAGAGCCCTTAACCACCTCTCCTAGAGCTTTGTAGTCCTTCTTTATGGTCTCCGGGCTACTGCTGTCTATATCAGTAGCACCCACATAGATCACTAGAAGTGGGTAATAGTCAGTGGGACTTATTAGACCAGGTAGTCTCTATGCAACATCCCTGAACCGAGCCACTGATAGGCAACACACCTCCCTTGAGCCTGTGTCAGGCCAACAGATGGGTACTTCTGTTCCTTTCAAAGTAGAGTCCCCTACTACTATGACCTGCTGCTTTTTCCTGGCAGCACCAGTAGTGATCTTCTTTACCAGTGCATCAGCCAGTTGTTCATTTTGCAAGTATGTTTCCTCCTTTGCCCCCTGCAGAACTGCAAAGCGATTCTGAGTGGGGACATCAGATTTAGGAGGAAGCCCCTTGTTTTTAATTGTCCTCTTCCTCCTTTTTTTGTTAGTCTTTCCCAGCTTCATGGGTTGATGCCTTCCTCTTTTCTGCATGATCTAGAATGGACGCTCTGCAGCCTCCTCTCTCATCGGCTCTGTCTGGGTGTCTACGCTGGCCACAGCCAGAGCAGAGCTCCCAGACCGGGCCCTGGTCATAAGGCGAGTGCTCACCTGCCCGGGCGAACTGCCACACCAGGCTCCTAGTTGCTTGCGCTCCCTGTGGTGGGTTTTTAACCAGTCAGGGCTGATGCTATCCTTCCTGGTGCTGCCCCCTGTGAGTCAGCTGCTTGCGTCAGCTGAGCTGCCGGCTCTTGGGCAAGTCCTGTCGAGGAGCTGAGGCTTCCTCTGTGACTTTTGTTGCTTTGACTTGAGGCTCCTGGACGCTGAGCTTCCCCCCACTCAGGTATTGTAAGGTGTTTTCTCTCGAGCTACTCACCTCAGCAATTCACAGCAGCAATTCTGCTTTGTTGGCAGTCTTTTTAGGCAAGTGCGTAAAAGATACTCTTTTTTTGGTTTTGGAGTACGTAAAAAAAATCTTCAGTACTTTGGGGTTAAAAATAAGGCTGTATACCATCTGGCAAATATATGTAAGTCTAGGGAAAAAAAATGATATAGAGTACAAAAATTTTTCATTAAACTACATTACTATTTTTCGTCTTTAAACCAACTGTTGTGTTTCATTTAGGTTCAGAAACTGCAAGCTATCCTGAAACCCATGATGCTCAGACGATTAAAGGAAGATGTAGAAAAAAAGCTGGCTCCGAAGGAAGAAACTATAATTGAAGTAGAACTAACTAATATTCAGAAGAAATATTATCGAGCAATTCTGGAGAAAAATTTTGCTTTCTTATCCAAAGGAGCAGGGCAAGCAAATGTACCCAATCTGGTTAACACCATGATGGAACTCAGAAAATGTTGTAATCACCCTTATCTCATCAAAGGTAAATACATGGTAAAGACTGATTTTTTTTTTTTTTGCTATTACTTTTAGTCCTTTTGTAGTTCTTAAATATTTAAAATATATAAGAACTTTTGTAATTCTTAAATGTTTTCATCAGGCTTTCCAAGGGACTGAATTAGGTGGAAACGTGTTTTTGATAGATATAAGGCGAAGTTGTGATGCGTTTGCATATTTAAGGCCTGAAATGTGAACTTGCTTTGTAGGATTTTACAGAATATTTAGAAACTATTATCTCATGGAAATGTTACATATCTTTAAAGGCAGTGTGAGGAACAACTAGAGCTAACTTTTAATGCTTCTTGCAAGTGATATGTTCTGTGTCAGTCTTCATTGTTTTTCTCAGTTAATTATAACTGGTTTTGATAGTTTTTTTAAGCTCTTGAAGTTTTTTCTATGATTTTAATCATAGCGGGACTTAGAAAAAGTCTTCAGAATACTGTTTCTTAAGATTCCTGTCCCATTGAAAATATCACAGAGTTGCAAGGACTTGTGGTTCTTCAGTTGTTGGGGTTTTTTGTTTGTTTTTTTCTTGGGGGTGGGGGGCGTTTGGTTGGTTTTGGTTGGGTTTTTTTTTGTTGTGTTTGGTTTTTTTTTTTTTTTTGGTTGGTTTTGTTTGTTGTTTGGGTTTTTTTTATGTGACATATGAGAACAAATATTTTTGGTTTTGCAGTTGGGGGATTTACCTTGTTCTAGGTGTTCTTTCTGTGGTACTCTGATTAAAATCTTCAGGCTGCTTTTCAAAGAGCACAGAAATAGATGTTCTTGTTAGACTTTAGCTCTATCTAGAACTTTGTTCTTTCTCCAGCAGTGACTAATGGAGGCATGTTTAGAGTACACGCACTGATTAATTTTTTTTTATTTTATGTTTTTGTAACTTGGCCTTGTATGTGCATGGAGATATTTGTGTAGATACACCTGTAGATACAGAAATAAATTCTTTGATAGGTGCTGAAGAGAAAATCCTTGGAGAGTTTAAAGAAACGTATAACCTAAGTGCTCCAGACTTCCATCTGCAAGCAATGATCCAGTCTGCTGGTAAATTGGTTCTTATTGATAAACTTCTTCCAAAAATGAAAGTAGGAGGCCACAAAGTCCTTATCTTCTCTCAAATGGTGCGCTGCCTTGATATTTTGGAGGATTACCTTATACATAAAAGGTAAGATACTCCATATTCTGTCTCCTGTAGTATGTTGTTCTCTGTGGGCATATCTTTGAATATTAGTGCAGGATTAGTGATTACAGCACACCAGAGATAGGAATTCTTTCTTTCTGGCTAATCACTGTGTAACTTGCTGTGGTGGCTTACCATTTATTCACCAACAAATGAAACTTGCAGAAAGGTTGTTACACCTTCAGATGAAGGTTGTTATGCCTACAAATAAAACCTTCAGAAAGGTTGTTACAATCAGTTGTTGCTGTATCAACCTGAAAAAAAAATATAAAAAGGCATAGTTCTGGTTGTTTTAATAGTCTGTTTGTTGGAATATACATTTTGCTTTCAAGTGTATATTTGTCAGTGTACTACATAGTAATATAGAGTTTTCATGTTAAAAATTAGTGTGAATGTCAAGCTTACCTGTAGTGGATACTGAAATGTATATTGAAAGCCATTATTAGAATATATTCAAATCTCCTTTTGTGATATTTTTATATAACTTCTATTCTTCTATGGTTTTTGTTTCATAAAGCAGTCTATTTGAACTGCAAGCTTAACAGTTTGTATATTTTATTTTAATAGACTAATTTTAACTTCATAGTAGTATCCAATATGGAAAATACTCCTTTTTCTGTAATGTTGTAACATCTACACTAGTGCATCACATCTACAGGTAGAATTTCCTGAAATCCATAGGAGGTGAAACTTACTCATTCTACTCTTTGATTAGAAATTTTAGAGTGCACACATGATTAGACTTCATATATTTAACAGAATTCATGACTGTAGGAGATGGCTGCCTGCCAAAATGGCTGTGGTCCTGTGGATTATCTGCTGTGCCATTTTATAGCTGATTAGTAGAAAAATGGTTTTGAGGCTCTTTGACTAACAGATACACATTCAGCACCTTCATCTACAACGTACAGAAGCATTTGCTCCCTCTTTAAGCGTTTCGCTTGATTTCAGAAGTTTCATTGGAGTTTTTGTAACTATCAAAGGTAACAAAAATGACAGCTCTACTTTAGGCTTTTGAATTTTCTGGGTTTAGTTTAGGAAGCCCTGGATTCATTGATGCCTTGATAAAGACTGTTAGAGGTGCTGTCCATGTCATTTTTGTTCTGTTTCTATTACTCTTGACAGAATTGATATGCAGTTTGTCCAATGATAGCTCACCAGGGACTGCTTTCTGCTGGTTACTTGGTTACCCCTAACATGTGCAGACAATTTGGTATATAATACGAAAGATCATTGTCTTGCTACTGTGACCCCAGGCCGGGATCTAAGCATAATAGCATGTGAAAAACTTGTAAGTGTCCACATGGGACTTTAGGTTATGGTGTGTTTTAGTGCAGCAAAGTGCCATGGTAATACATGTTTCCTGGTATATATAACCAGGTACTTGCTTTAATGAAGCAAGTTCAGATGAACTTAGAATCATAGAATCATAGAATAGTTAGGGTTGGAAAGGACCTTAAGATCATCCAGTTCCAACCCCCCCTGCCATGGGAAGGGACACCTCCCACTAAACCATGCCATCCAAGGCTATATCCAACCCCACCTTGAACGCCACCAGGGATGGAGCATTCACAACTTCCCTGGGCAACCCATTCCAGTGCCTCACCACCCTTACAGTAAAGAATTTCTTCCTCATATCCAGTTTAAACTTCCCCTGTTTAAGTTTGAACCCGTTACCCCTTGTCCTCTCACTACAGTCCCTAATGAAGAGTCCCTCCCCAGCATCCCTATAGGCCCCCTTCAGGTATTGGAAGGCTGCTATGAGGTCTCCATGCAGCCTTCTCTTCTCCAGGCTGAACAGCCCCAATTTTCTCAGCCTATCTTCATATGGGAGGTGCTCCAGTCCCCTGATCGTCCTCGTGGCCCTCCTCTGGCCTTGTTCCAACAGTTCCATGTCCTTTTTATGTTGAGGACACCAGAACTGCACACAATACTCCAAGTGAGGTCTCACGAGAGCAGAGTAGAGGGGCAGGATCACCTCCCTCGACCTGCTGGTCACACTCCTTTTGATGCAGCCCAGGATACAGTTGGCTTTCTGGGCTGCAAGCACACACTGCTGGCTCATGTTCTCTTAAAATGCTCAGTGTTTGTATTTGCTGATGTGTATTGGTACTACAGATATGCAAGTTCTGTTGTGATTCCTTGTTATGTTATCCTCTGATAATCAAAGTTAGTTAGTATCGCTTCTATTCACCATAAAGAATGAATATGCAAGCAGGAGATCTGTTCTAATCCCTCTTTGTGTGTGTGTATCCATGGCAATTTCCAGATACTTGTATGAGCGAATTGATGGGCGAGTACGAGGCAATCTCAGACAAGCTGCCATTGACCGCTTCAGCAAGCCAGATTCCGACCGTTTTGTCTTCCTTCTGTGCACCAGAGCTGGTGGTTTGGGCATTAATTTGACTGCAGCAGATACATGTATAATTTTTGATTCTGATTGGAATCCTCAAAATGATCTTCAGGTAAATTCTTTTGAGCATAATAGTGAAATCTAAGAAGTCAAACCTGGCTGATAAAAATTTGGTCACTTATAATATTGTCTCCATTTTGAATATGCATCATTTTAAAATTTTCTTTTTTTTTAAGGCCCATATTTCATGTTTTTTGATTAATACTTTCTACTTGGATAGGAGAGGTCATCTGGGTTTGGATGGGTTCTAACTTTTCCTTTCAAATTGATTACACTTTGAAACCACAACACAGGTAAACTAAGCCAATAAGTAGATAAAACACTTAAGGCTTTGATGACGCTTTGAAACCGGGGATTAGATTTTGCATTTGCTGGCTAAGACAATTTTTGGAAATAGAGTTGTTCAGCTAAAACATAATATATAGAAAAGGAGTAATGTGTATTAAGACACAATGAATTAATCAAATCTAGGAATCGGTTCCTGAAATTGAATCCAGTCTTAAGTCGCAACTCTGTTACCATTTTGTCATGGTTTAAACCCAGCTGGTAACTCAGAACCACGCAGCTGCTCATTTCCTTCCTCCCTCCCCTCCCCCCCCCTTCTTCCTCCCCCAGCTCCCGGAGGGATGAGGAGGAGAATCAAAAGAGTGTAAATCCCATGGGTTGAGACAAGAACAGTCCAGTATCTAAGGTATAATACAAAACTACTACTACTACCCCCAATAATAATAATAACGATAAGGGAAATAACAAGGGGAGGGAATATAAAACTAAAAGGGGAAAAGGAAAAGAAAACAATAAGCATAAGTGATGCACAGTACAGTTGTTCACCACCCGCCAACCAGTACCCAGCCTGACTCAAGCAGCGATCTGGGCCTTCTGGGTAACTTCCTCCAGTTTATATACCGGGCATGACATGCTGTGGTATGGAATATCCCTTTGGCTAGTTTGGGTCAGGTGTCCTGTCTCTGCTTCCTCCCAGCTTCCCGTGCCCCTCCTCACTGGCAGAGCATGAGACTGAGAAGTCCTTGATCACAGTAAGCAATACTTAGCAGCAACTCAAAACATTAGTGTGTTATCAGCACTGTTTTCAGGCAAAAGTTGAAAACAGCAATGCACCAGCTACTAAGAAGGAGAAAAATGACTGCTACAACTGAACCCAGGACAAATGTGTATTTGGAGATCATATAACTTAGGTGCTAGCTTGTCTTTTTATGTAGTGTTACTGCAAGAGAAACACCATTCAGTAGCATTCAGCACAGATCATTCATCTTCATTTTACTTACTATACTGTTTTTAGAAAACTTGGCAATGCAGAAAATGTCTGGTAGTTTCCATTTAATTATATGTTAATTGACTTCCTTTTGAGTTCATGCTGTTATTTTTCAGACTGTGCTACAGCAGAAAAAATTTCTTGAAATAAGAGTATCTTATTCCTAGATAAGTCTAAATTCTTTCTGCTTTTCTTTTCTCCCTTCAAAAGGCTCAAGCCCGTTGTCACAGGATTGGTCAGAACAAAGCAGTGAAGGTCTACAGACTGATAACGCGGAACTCCTATGAGAGAGAGATGTTTGACAGAGCAAGTCTGAAACTGGGACTAGATAAGGCTGTCCTGCAGAGTATGAGTGGAAGAGAAAACACTGTTGGTGGTGTATGTAGAAATTTCTTGAAATAACTCCTTTTGCTTTGTTAATCACGTGGGAACTATTTTAAATTATAGAAGCTACTATTTCTCTGTTGTTTGCATCTGGGTTATGTTTTCTGATGCAGACTAACAGTGTAATTGATGTAATTTTAAATGTAGTCAGTTACTCTGATAAATCTCATTATTTCTTGCTTATTAAGGTCCAAGGTAGATAATGTCAAACAAGGAGATAAGTTCCCTTTGTTTCCTTATATCTTCTCATGTTTATATATGTGTTACTTTAATACTAGATGTAAATATCATCTTAATAGGTAATTCTTTTAAGCTTATATTCGTCATGGTGTTGGAACAACCAAAACAAAACATGTATCCGTAAAAATGTGCACTGTAACCACATAATAAATTATTTCAACTGATGACCAGACTTTTCTCTTAGCTTTTAATAATCTAGAATTTAAAATTTATAAATTGTAAGGCACAGTTCAGTTGCACAAACATTTCCCCCCCCCCCAGATCCAACAACTCTCCAAAAAAGAAATAGAAGACTTGCTTCGAAGGGGTGCATATGGTGCCATTATGGATGAAGAAGATGAAGGCTCTAAATTCTGTGAGGAAGACATTGACCAAATTTTGCAGCGTCGTACTAAAACTATCATGATTGAATCAGAAGGAAGGGGCTCCACGTTTGCCAAGGTGTGGAAGCAGCAAGTTGTTCTTTGACGTTATAGAGCTGCAAATGTAACCAGTGCTGTAAAGCTTATGCTTTAAAAAAAAAAAAAAAAAAAAGTTGTTTACTTTTATTTAATGTGTGTGTGTTCGGTACAGTTTTTGGGTTCCTACATCTATGTGTTTATACTAACGTGCACATAGCAAAGTCAGTTTTGTGCATACAGATTGTGTAAATGGCAGATGCAAAGAGCGTGCTTGAGCAAAGATGAGTAATAGGCGCATGCTGCTTTTGAAAAGGCTAGGATTTGTGTGAGATATAATGGACTGCATTAACCAAGAATAGTAAACCAGCTTTGCGTATAGATACTTCCGTATTCAGGTATATTAAGTAGGGAAAAATGTATACAAGACAGTTGTCAGGCTTATTTTAAAAATGCCTACACGTAGGATACAGCTTGAACCTTGAGCTTTGTTGGTAGGAGTTTGAAAAGTAAAATATGATAGCTTCCGAAATAGCAAGGGGTGGAGAGTGTATTGGGGGGGGGGGGGGGGGCGAGAGTGTAAGGTCTTAGAAGGAATAGTCTAGAATAAAATTGGACTGACACTTTTTATAATTTTTGGTATGTAGGAGAAAAACAGCAATATAGCATCCATGGAAAATTGGATGAACAGAATAAAAAGTAAATTTGGACTCCTTAATTTCCAAAGTATGTGCAAATATGAATCTGAACAAATACAAATTCAGGTAAATTAAAAAATACATAAAGAAATAAATCAAGCAGTATAACTGAGATTGGAATGTGGGTACTTGATGAATGCAGTTGTGACATTCCCCCCCCCCCCAAGGCAAAGCAAAGGGAAAACTTACAAGAATATAAATATATATTTATTATATTTAAGATAGTATTTATAACTATAATTTAAGTTATCTTATATTTTGCTTATTGTGTCTTATATAAGAAACAGACTTCTAAAGACAATCACTGTCTATCAGAAGAGGTAAAAATTTTTCATTTTACTTTTTTCCCAAAAGCAGTATACTAGGGTTTTTAAAATGCCTTCTTGAAATTAAACTTGTTCCATGCTCTCAAGCTTTGATTTTTAGTAGCTTAAACACTCCTTTGAAATTTCCCTCAAGCGAGTATTTTTGCATGAGATGAAATCCCTAAATGCTGATAAGCATCTTCAGAAGATTCTATTTTCTTCCATTCAGGTCATTTAGATTCAGACTTAGAAGAATCTTGCTGCTTAATGTTGTTCTCTCCTGATGGAGCATAAGAGGTCATTAGATTTTTCTTATGTATTATGGATCTGGTTTAAAAAATTAAGGGGGAAGAGAACTTTTGAGATTTTGGCACTGTAAGTAGCTTCTGAAGTCTTAACAGCTGCTTGGGAGGAGACTTTTGATGAAATAACCTTATGCAGTCTTTGCAGCACTGAGGCATTCAAACTCGACTGACTTTTGATGTATGATGTTGGTAAGATTAAGTTTTATTTATTACAGGCTAGTTTTGTTGCATCTGGAAACAGGACTGATATTTCACTAGATGATCCCAACTTCTGGCAGAAATGGGCCAAAAAAGCAGAAATAGATATAGATGCTGTCAGTGGTAGAGTAAGTACTTTTTAATGCATATTTTCTCAAGTATGTGTTTGCTGTTGAATTCTGAAATAGCAGGTGTAAAATTTCTGGTGCTTTTTTGTATTACTGTTTCAACAAATCAGACTTCTTGTGCTGGTTAATTTGTTCATGGATAATCAGCCTGCTGATAGCTTTAGTATTTCCTAGCTGCTGTCCCAAAAGAGCATGGGGGTCTTTCGTTTTTGTTGAAGGCCTGGAAATGGTTGAAAATGTGTAAATGTTCCAATTGCCCTGTTTCTGTCTATAAATCCTGGGCTGGAATCTGAAGAATAGCTGACTAATAATTCTATCAATTTTATAATACTGAAAGTTATGTCCTATACTTGAAGATGTTTCCATGCTCTAAAAAGGTTTCAGTGCCCCATTTTACGCAGACTGCAGTGTGGTCTGTGTAAATATTCAGCTCAGATGAGGTGTTTACTGTGATTTCTTTACAAAATACCTATTATTGACATTAGATAGAAATTGTTTCTGAATTGAAGCCATCTATTTCAAAACAGTTGGTAAGCTTTTCTTCTGTTAAAGTCTGTTTGAAATTTTGCAGAACAGCCTGGTTATTGATACCCCAAGAATTAGGAAACAAACACGGCCCTTCAGTGCTACAAAGGATTATCTGGCTGAGTTGTCTGAGGTGGAGAGCGAGGGTGATGAAAAACCAAAACTCCGCAGGCCTTGTGACCGTTCCAATGGATACGGTAGAACAGAGTGCTTTCGAGTGGAAAAAAACTTGCTGGTCTATGGGTATTGTATACATCCTTCTTCATTCTAGGAAGTTTTTAAAAATACTGTTTTTAATGTACTAAATTGTATTTATGGACTGACTTAGCTATAGTGGCAATAACCTGGTATGTGTTTATATAGCATTTATTTAGAATATGAATTTATCATGCATCCTGTATAAGTCTTTATGACAGTTTGCAATAGAAGAAACATGAAAGAAGGGAAGTAAAAACTTCTTCAAAGGAGATTGACATTTAAAATGGGCACTAGAGTAGTCTCTCTAAAAATAATTACAGTAAGTGCTGCAGGCAGGGTCAGAACTGTGAACAAATATCTGAAATAAAGGCTTGGTAGGTGACTTGATATTCATAATTGCAGAATATCTTGCACTTCCATGAGGTGCAATTAGAAACTGAAAATCTAACCAGCTAGTATGCTTAAATTGAACATGTTGATTTGGAAGTGAAATCTTAGGTTTCCTCTCACCTACCTTGTGTTTGCTTATCAGTATGAGTTCCCATCAGTTTGGAGTCTTAGAAGCCTAAAACAATCATCCATATTTTTGTAAGCCAGCAAGTTTTGTTTAAACTCATGGTTTTTTTTTTAAACTGGTTTAAATCCTGAAGGGGGCCTACAAGGATGCTGGGGAGGGACTCTTCATTAGGAACTGTAGTGATAGGATGTCATCTACCTGGACTTGTGTAAAGCCTTTGACACTGTCTCACATGACATCCTTCTCTCTAAGTTGGAGAGACATCAATTTGATAGGTGGACCACTCGGTGGATAAAGAACTGGCTGGATGGCCGCACGCAAAGAGTAGTGCTCAGTGGCTCAGTGTCCAGCTGGAGACCGGTAACGAGTGGTGTCCCCCAGGGATCGGTGTTGGGACCGGTCTTGTTCAACATCTTTGTGGGTGACATGGACAGTGGGATTGAGTGCGCCCTCAGCAAGTTTGCCGATGACACCAAGCTGTGTGGTTCGGTTGATACATTGGAGGGAAGGAATGCCATCCAGAGGGACCTTGACACGCTTGTGAGGTGGGCTGATGCCAACTTGATGAAGTTCAACCATGCTAAATGCAAAGTCCTCCACCTGGGTCGGAGCAATGCCAGGCACAGCTACAGGTTGGGCGGGGAGGAGATTGAGAGCAGCCCTGCAGAGAAGGACTTGGGGGTGTGGGTTGATGAAAAAATGAACATGAGCCGGCAGTGTGCGCTTGCAGCCCAGAAGGCCAACCGTATCCTGGGCTGCATCAAAAGGAGTGTGACCAGCAGGTCGAGGGAGGTGCTCCTGCCCCTCTACTCTGCTCTCGTGAGACCTCACTTGGAGTATTGTGTGCAGTTCTGGTGTCCTCAACATAAAAAGGACATGGAAGTGTTAGAACAAGTCCAGAGGAGGGCCACGAAAATGATCAGGGGACTGGAGCACCTCCCGTATGAAGATAGGCTGAGAAAGTTGGGGCTGTTCAGCCTGGAGAAGAGAAGGCTGCGTGGAGACCTCATAGCAGCCTTCCAATACCTGAAGGGGGCCTATAGGGATGCTGGGGAGGGACTCTTCATTAGGGACTGTGGTGAGAGGACAAGGGGTAATGGGTTTAAACTTAAACAGGGGAGGTTTAGATTGGATCTGAGGAAGAAATTCTTTACTGTGAGGGTGGTGGGGCCCTGGAATGGGTTGCCCAGGGAGGTTGTGAATGCTTCATCCCTGGTGGCGTTCAAGGTGGGGTTGGACATAGCCTTGGATGGCATGGTTTAGTGGGAGGTGTCCCTGCCCATGGCGGGGGGGTTGGAACTCGATGATCTTGAGGTCCTTTCCAGCCCTTACTATTCTGTGATTCTGTGTGATTCTGTGACAAGGGGTAATGGGTTCAAACTTCAACAGGGGAAGTTTAGGTTAGATATAAGGAAGAAGTTCTTTACTTTGAGTGTGGTGAGGCACTGGAATCGGTTCCCCAAGGAAGTTGTGGATGCTCCATCCCTGGCAGTGTTCAAGGCCAGGTTAGATGGAGTCTTGGGTGACATGGTTTAGTGTGAGGTGTCCCTGCCCGTGGCTGGAGGGTTGGAACTTGATGATCTTAAGGTCCTTTCCAACCCTAACTATTCTATGGTTCTATGAAATAGATGGAGTTATGTTGCAAATGTTAATTTCATATTTCCACTCAGTAGCTTAAGGTGAAGGAAAAATGTGGAAAGCTAAATGTTTTACAGAGAAATTCCCTTTTGTAATGGAAATTACTGACTACCCAAGCATTCTAGTTCAAAGTGCTGATTTGCGTTTCACTTTGGACTAGGTGGGGTCGATGGAGAGAAATTTTGTCACATGGCCGCTTCAAGAGACAGCTGAATGAACTGGATGTGGAGATAATCTGCCGAGCTCTATTAGCCTATTGTCTCGTTCACTACAGAGGGGATGAGAAAATAAAAAGTTTTATATGGGATCTCATTACCCCAACAGAGGATGGGCAAACAAGAGAGTTACAGAATCACCTTGGTAAGGCCTTCTGTGTTTCTGCAGTTAAATACCTTCATATAGTATGCCTGTGGTACTGGGATGAAAACAGCTAAAAATTATCTCTGCATCCTACTTGAATTAAATGAAATTTATTCCAGATATGCAATTCAACTGATGGGAAAATTTTCATTTCTGTTTTGCTTTCTATTTGATGGCTTACCCACACAGATTGGTCTGCTCTGTGTAAGATTTATTTCCATTTCAGTTCATAAGGACCTATTCTTTTTCAGAGTAGGTGAGAGCACGCTCCTTTTCCCCCTCTCCTGCTTCGTCCTTAGCTGGTGAAATGTACTCCAGAAATGCTCTAAGAGACGAAAGAAAAAAAAAACACCCTCATATCCAGAGGCTGTGATGCTAGTATTTTTTCTGCACTGCAGGTCCCAATACTGATACAGGAACTATAAGTATCGTGGGATCTATGCCTACGTGTTGCTGTTACTGTATAGTATTTTAAATTATATAGGCTTATCAGCCCCTGTGCCTAGAGGAAGAAAAGGAAAAAAAGTGAAGACCCAGGCTAGCACTTTTGATATACACAAAGCAGAATGGCTTCGAAAATACAATCCAGAACATCTATTGCAAGATGAAGGATACAAAAAGCACATAAAACACCATTGCAACAAGTAAGCAGTAGCTGAAGTGTGAATGTCTTTCGATGTCTGTGTAAAGATTCTTTTTTTTTTATTCTAATTGCTTATTGTCTTGAAAATACTTGTAGCACTATGAAGAAAACAAGTTTAATGGTGTTAGCCTGATTAGAATAGTTAGGTTGCAGTATATTAGGAGGCGAATCAAGTATTTCACATTTAAAATAGTTATCTTATTTTTAAAGAAACTCTCTGTCTGTACAGAGAGAGATCTTGCTAGGATGTTTGGGGAGTCTTGTAGCAGCCAAAGGACTAAAAAGTTTGGGACTGTTTAGCAAAGAAACATAAAGCAATAAAGTCATTACCCCTCAGTCTTACATGCTGCTTACCTGGCCTGTTTTTTCTAGGCTTTTGGGAATCTGACCTATTAGCCTGTTTGGAAGCTCATTCATATCCATGAGCTTGTTTTAGATAAATCATTTTTCTGTAGCAAAACTTCTCATACTCTGCTTGAAAACTTCATACTGCTGTAGTAAAGAATCGAGAGAGAGCATGGAGAAGCCACTGGGTTATGCATCAAATTCTTAGTGAGAAGGAATGAAAAGGTGATGTGAAAGATGTCAGCCCATTCAGTTCTTTCAAAGGGAATCTTTTAAGTAGGAAAAGGGAAATAGTTTGTTCTTAGCAGCATTTTTATGAAGCAAGTGAGGAGTGTTCTGCTGGCCCAGGTCTTTGTCTAGGACTTGAAAGAATTTTTGCAATGAAACTGTTTGTAAAAGTGATCACAATAAAAGGTGTTAGAGGACCTGAATTGAGGGTTATCTCCTCTTACAACTGGAGAAAGTATATTTTAGGAAAGTGACTTTGAAAGCTTTGTGATATTACAAAACACAAAACAAAACCACCCACAACTATTGAACGCGTTTAGAGTGCTAATATTTGTATTTCTTTTTTTCTTTGTTTAGGATCTTACTTCGAGTAAGAATGCTGTATTACTTAAAACAAGAAGTCATTGGTAATGAATTCCAAAAGGTGTTTAATGGAATTGATGCCAGGTGAACTATAGAGAGGTTTTTTTGCTTATTTATTTAAATGTAAACTATCAAAGGAAACTCAGAAATCTTCCTGGACCTAAGTAGGAGGTGTTAAACCCAAATATTTGTATCCTTAGGTTGTGAGAAAAATGCTTTTGTTTACTTTGTATTGACATGAGGAAATCCTGATTCCTATTTATGAAAGTCTAGTTATATAAACTAAAATTATTTAAGTCAAATAGACTGAAAAACTGAAAGAGAATTTTGTACTTTGCATTCTAATTAGCAGGGTTTTCCTGCCTATGTGCACACTTTTGGTTATGTGCTGCATATTCCATTAATTATTTTTTTTTTTATTTTTTTTTTTTTAATGGAAGTATTGCCATTTGGAAATTCTTGACCTCACTGCTACAGGAGCTTTTGGAGGATAGAAGGTTTAAATTTGATTCAGAAAGGTGTTACAAACATTCATGGAAGAATGGTCCATCTTGTGCTGTTAAACACAAAAGCGGGTAATCCTTGGTTTGCAAAGTTTTGCAAGCATAAACTGCAGGAGTTGCTGGAGTTTACTGAGAGGGGAAGAATACTGTATACTGGTTCTGCTTTCATATTCTTTCCCTGTTACTGGTCTCTGTCAAATACAAAATATCAAGCTGTCTGGGTGCTTTGTGGTGCTATTTTTAGGGTCTTACTGTATATGTGTGCTTAGAGAAGTTTAAAAATCCCACATAAAGTAGAAATGTACAAAGAGAAAATAAAACTTTATTTCTTCCCCTGAATATTATTGATGATATGCTGTTGGTGATTCTCCTTAGTGAAATTGATGTTTGGGTCCCTGAGCCAGATCAGTCTGAAGTTCCTACTGAGTGGTGGGATGCAGATGCAGATAAATCCCTTCTAATTGGAGTTTTTAAACATGGTGAGTAATGTGGATGACTACATATGTACTTGGCCACCCCTCAATATAAACATTACACTCAGTGTTTTTTATAGCTTACTCTGAAAGTTGAATTTTTGCCACTTTTTTTTTTTTCCTTTATAGGTTATGAAAAATACAACACTATCAGAGCAGACCCAGCGCTGTGCTTCTTGGAAAGGGTTGGCAAGCCAGATGAAAAAGCAGTTGCTGCTGAGCAGAGAGCAAATGATTATATTGATGGGTATGAGCACTTAAATTGGGCATGAATATTTTGGGGCCTTAAAGTTAACAAGACTGAATTTGTGTGTTGAACATTATTCTCTTAACTGGTTTTATACAAGTTTGATGTTATTGTTATGAGGCATTCTAGTTTGATTTTACTCCCACAGAAGAGAGTTAGGAACAGTGTAACAGAACCATTGAAGTCTGGGATTTCATACTTAAATACAGCAACTAGTTGTTAATGATGACTCTACCTTGTGTTGCTGTATCAGAAGTGTTACTTAGACACTGAAATACAAAAGCCTTCAAAGGTACAGAGTACTACAGATCTATTTAACTTGATTTTAGGTCAGTCAGCTTGGTGTATTAGTCTTGTGTAGCTAACCAGTGACCCCCAGTAGATCAATTTGAGTATCGCTGATAATTGCTGAAGGGGAGAACTGCTTTTCTTCATTGCTTCATCAGTGAGGTTAGTAGCAGTGGTCATAAAGAACATCTTTGAATGAAATTGTGAACTGAGGGGGGGGGGGTGGGGTGCTCCAGGCAAGATTCAAGCCAAAGCTGCCATGAAATACTTTCCTCATTTCAAATAGAAAATGAATTACAGTCCATCTAACTAAATTTAAATAAGTCTTGCTTAACTGAAGAGTTTGAGGACTTCTAAAATATTACTAAGATGGGTTCTTTTGTGTTAAAATTCTAACAGGGATGTAGAAGATCCAGAATATAAACCAGCACCAGCGATGTTTAAAGATGACATAGAGGTATAGTAGGCACCTATTAATAGCTCCTTTTAACACTCTTTGAATATAATACTTCTACCTTTTAATTGAGAAAATTATTACTTTTTCTATATTTATCTAAATTTGTAAAACTTGTTCCATGTGTTTCCACAGTTTTGTGGGCAGGTTACGTGGGAGGGAATTGCTGTATAATTCTTTTCTTTGCATTGTTAGCCATTTGTCCAAAATATCTGTTACTGTTATTCTTTGTCATATTTATAAATTGACTATAAGATGTAAGTTTAACCTGTATCTCTGGAGAGGGCTACATTTTAAGTTTTGCTTCACTTCTGTTTTCCTACAGGATGATGTTTCATCCCCAGGTGATTTAGTAATAGCAGACGGAGGTAAATACATAAAACTTCAAATCTGAGCTAATTCAATCTATTTTGAATTGTTTAATTCTCCTGACTTTAAACTAAACTGTGTTTAGATAGCGTAGAACCATAGGCACTAGCAACAATTATTTTTCCTGTGTCTTTGTTTTAATATAGATGGACAAATGATGGAAGGAGACAAAATCTATTGGCCCACTCAGTCTGCCTTAACAACACGTCTTCGCCGCCTGATAACAGCTTATCAGCGAACAAGTAAAAATAGGCAGGCCCAGCAGATCCAGCCAGCATTCACAATACAACCTAGTATGATACAGCCTCCATATGACGAAGTTGCTCTAAACCCAAAGATGGCTGCTAAGATTGAAAGGCAGCAAAGGTATGTGCAGCATGCAAATACACATTTTTAATGCATCCTTTTATTAAAAATAGCAAATAACAGTTGCTAGCTGTGTGAAATAGTAAAGAAAATGACAGAACTTTCAAATTTATTTTTTTTTCTTGATGATCAAGATGGACTAGAAGAGAAGAAGCTGACTTCTACAGAGTTGTCTCCACATTTGGAGTCGTATTTGATCCAGAAAGGGGGCAATTTGATTGGACCAAATTTAGAGCAATGGCTAGACTACATAAGAAAACTGATGCGAGCTTAGAGAAGTACTTGTATGCATTTATGTCAATGTGCCGGAGAGTCTGTCGTCTCCCCTCAAAAGAAGGTAGATGTGTATATTTTTACTTTTAGTTTTATCTTTAGTTTCTGTTGCTAAGGCTTATCTTCAGAAGGTTTTTCTTTCATGTGTTCCAATATTAAAAAGGGGGAGAAGGAAATAAGGAAACGTGTTAAGTGCAAAATGGAAAGCTTATAACAGGGAGACATGTATTAACCAGTTAAAGCCAAGTCCTTCTAGAACTCATTTGTGGTGCAATTATTTCTGCCAAATTCTCATCTTTGTTTTATTTTAATACAGAACTCGTAGACCCAAAAATCTTTATCCAACCAATTACAGAGGAGCGTGCTTCTCGGACTTTGTATCGCATTGAACTCCTAAGGAAAGTGCGGGAACAGGCCCTTAGACACCCACAGTTGTTTGAACGTCTAAAACTATGCCAGCCAAACCCAGACTTACCTGTCTGGTGGGAATGTGGAATTCACGACAGGGATTTACTTATTGGAGCTGCTAAGCATGGAGTTAGCAGGACATATTATCATATTCTCTGTGATCCTGAACTTTCATTTATGTCTGCCCAGAGGAACTATAATCAAAATAAAGTGGCACTCTCAAAGACTTCTACTCCACTCTTGCATCAGTACCAGATGGCATTATCTGCTTCTCCTCTTATGCCTCAGTCAAGATTGTCAGATGCTAAAGTGAATGCTTTTGAGGACACAAAAGCTAAGTATGAAAATCTGAAAGAGGACCCCCAGTCTTCTGAAGAGGAATCTATGTCTACAGAGGAGACACGGACAGTAATGAAATCTGAACCTTTGAGTCCAGAAAATGACATGCCAATACAAAATACAGATCACAAACCTAGTGTGAAGACTGAAACAGACAGGCGCATGGTGGCAGCAAGAACAGAGCCTCTAACTCCAAACCCAGCTTCCAAAACACAGAGAGTCAGCAAAAGGGAATCTGACTCTAGCTCTGATTCAGACTCTGACTCAGATAAATCATCCTGTTCTTCCAGGTCATCATCTTCATCCTCTTCATCTTCCTCATCTTGTTCACACTCTCAATCAGGCTCTAGCTCTTCATCATCATCATCTTGTTCCTCATCATCTTGTTCCTCATCATCGTCATCTTCATCATCATCATCTGAAGAGAGTGATAGTGATGAAGAGGAGGCACAGAAACGTGGTATGTGTGTAGTCTGCAGTATAACTCTTAAACTGAACAAGTTTATTCTTACTAGAAAAAATATCTAAAAAAGGGTATTAAATCCCACAAAAATAAACTTAAATAAACCTTTTTGCTTGATTCCCCCCCCCCCCAAGTGAATTGGAAGAATTTGAGGGATACAGCTTTTTTTTTTTTTTTTTTTTTTGCTTCATATCAGTGCCTTGGATGAAGTACTTAGGATTTGTTGACTGATGCCCTAAGCAGGCTTACTGTGCATGTGGTTCACATGTGGGAGGAGAGTTGAGCAGCTAATGTTTTCTGGAAATGTATATTCTATGTGTATTCCCTACTACCATTTCTTTTTCTTCTTCTATATAGAGATTCTTTTGGTTTTCCCTCTTTGTTTTTTCTACTCTTGCTCACCTGTTTTTGTAGCTCGCTCACTGTGCTTTCATGTAATCTGTAAACTTCCTTCTGGCCAAGCTATGGTGTAATGCAAGCTGCTTCCTCTTGTAAACTGGAGGTGGCCAAGCAGTGTACTTCCACTGAATGCTTTTAAACACTTAAAAATACGTACCTGGTTAGAAAAGACTGAGGTGACCATAGAGCATAGGACCAGATAACAGAGACACTTGTAAAAGCTTTAAAGTAGAAGCAGAAACCTCTGATCAGTGAAGTGATTTAAAATTTTTAATAAAGCAACCAATCATTTAATGCATTCATTATTTCGATACTATGAAGTGTTTTCTTGCCCCCTTGAAACTCAGAATGTGGAAAGATCTCTCTACTGTGATAACAAATAGTAATACAAAAAGGAAGAGGATAAAGTTAAGCAGTGAAGTTACAACATAAATCACTTCCCCCCCCCCTCCCCCAGTATCTCGGGGAAAAGGCATTGTGTTAATCAGATGCATTCTCTTGTCTGTGGAAATGACAAATGGAAACTGTAGGGTTAATTTACTGAGAAAATGATTGCTGGGAAAGTAAAATGCCACTGAAACAAAATGATTAAGATGCTGCTGCCTGTAGCAGTAGAAGGATGTTTTCAGAAGAAACAGTTGTATGCAAACATTAAAACAGGGAGAGAAAAGGGATGCTTATACAACATAAATGTTTAGATCTAGGTGGTGGATACTATAACACGTGCGTGCTATAAGTCCAAATAGGTTTGTTTTCTGCCAGATCAGTCTGTTCAGGCAAGTAATTGTGTCATCCTCAGATTGCAGTGTCTCATAAATCAGTCAGCCTTTCTTGTGGTTATTTTCTTGTAAGTTGGTGTTGAAGAGTTCGGTAAATGCTGAAAAATTCTCTTAACTTCATCTGCGTTTTAATTTTAAGCCCAGATTTTATTACAGATCTGGTACAGTGACCATGGATATTTGGCATACTTCTCACACTTGAAGCATCTTTTAAGGGATGAGTCTTTCAGGTGACTCAATACATAGCTACTGTCCTCAGTAGTCTTACTCGTGACAATGTAGTATTTACCTTTTCAGGCAGCACCTGGTTGTTTTCCTATGTCATAGTGAAACTTGCATTGTTATTTGGGTAGAGGCAAAAGTAAAATAATGATAAGTATAACCAAGTCAGAGGACACACTGGAAAGATACTAAGAAGAAATCCTCTGTCATTAAAATTTAAAAAATTACATGATACAGGCACATATGTCTAAGACATGGAACATCCAGCATTCCATCCAGAAAATGAAAAGGGCTGTTTTTTTTCAAGTACTATCCCAGTTGATTTGCCATTTCCTGGTGATAGATATCTTTCAGTTTAGTTCTACATTTTAGTTTATGTTAGCTTACAAAGGAAGTATGTTAAAATAAGTAAGGACTGTCTATCAAATTACTCTGAAGTATGTCTGTTTTCAAATAGCTATATGTTCAACATGTTTAGCTCTTGAAATATTACCAGGAGTATGTGTGGAATTTCCATGCCTAGGAAAGGCTCAGCAGTCATCCTGAAAAACCTAACAGATCAGTTAGTTATTCAGTTTAACTTGTGTTTGGACTTTCTCTGAACATTATGTTTTGTTCACCTGAACCTCTTAAAATGAGTGTTAACTTCCTTACGACATCACATGATGATAATGTTTTTATTTAGCAGAAGGAACCCGTCATATAAAAGCATATGATGAAGAGAGTGTAGCCTCTCTGAGTACAACACAAGATGAGATGCAAGACAGTTTCCAGATGAACAATGGGACACCAAGTTCCACTTATCTCATACAAGGTGGATACATGATGGCTGCATCCTACTGGCCAAAGGCAAGTTTATAATACTACTTTGAAAACCAAAGTTGGAGGGGCAGGTGGGCTGTGATGTTAGTATTCCATTAAATATGTTAAAACCATACCACTGAGGTGTAGGGAGATCTTGGGGGGAAAAAAAAAAAAAAACACAACAGAATTTTCTTCATGGTAAATTAAAGTAAAATTATGACAAAGCGTTTTGTACATCGGTTGTGCAGCTGCATGTGTAAAAGAGAGAACATGCACATAGGAAACAAAACTGTAAAGGAAGGATGTTTGAGGTAATTTAAGATCAGGTATTTGGATGATCTTAAGTCTGTGAGAGGAATTGTTTAGAGTAATCAAGAAAAAAGTAAGAAAATAAACAGCAAGAAATCAGTTAAGCTAAATATTTTAAAACCTTTTTGAGTAGTAGTAGGACTCCTTCAGCTACATGGCAAGATCCTAAGTCACATTAAAGAATAGGCTGGCTGAAGCACTGGTGTAATACAGCTTTTATGTTAAAATTTAACTATATGATTCCATATGAGAATTCGTGAAATCAGTGAAATTTTAAAGTATATTTTGAAAAGGTGGTAGCACTAAGTGATGAGAACAATGGCATACTTGTTTACAGGTGGTGAAATTTAAGTACATAGGTGACTTTCACAAACTTTTACAGGCAATTGGTACAAATCCAGGAATTTAGAAAATAAAATCTTTTAAGTCAGTCCAGTGATTAAAAATGTTGTCATTTCTCTTCCTTTTAGAATTAGAAAATAAATGTGATATGTACAGTGTTGTTAAGCATTACTCATGAAAATATTTTCTCTGGTTTTTAGGATCGAGTTATGATTAATCGGCTTGACAGTATTTGTCAAACACTTTTGAAAGGTAAATGGCCTTCATCAAGAAGAACCTATGACAGCAATACGGTGGCCTCTTTCTACACAACCAAGCTTCTGAATAGCCCAGGTGCATCTGCATATTACAGTGAGCCCAGTGTACCAACACCCCCTTTTGCAGGTGTTAAAGAAGAATATGATCAGTCACCACAGATGTCAAAGGTGAAGAAGCATGTACGAGAAAAGGAGTTTACAGTGAAAATCAATGACGTATGTTTATTTTTATTGCTCTAGGACCTGATTGCGATTGCGGTGTGCACCATGCTTTACCTGCAAGTGGCTGCCTGCTCTCACTCTCGCTTCTTTCACACACTTGTTTGTGGGTATTTGGGTCTGCTGCTTCTGGGCACTGAGTGTTTGGGTTTTGGGTTTGCTTTGGGTTTTTTTGGCACGTAGTGGTGTTTTTTTGATTTGGGGTTTTTTGGTGAGGTTTTTTGTTTGTTTGTTTGGTTTGGTTTGGGTTTGTTTTTTTTGTTGTTTTTTGTTTTGTTTTGTTTTGTTTTGTTTTGTTTTGTTTTGTTTTCCTTTTCTATTTGCATAAACCACTGGAAGGAATTGTTGCTATTTCTCTCTCTGAGGTTTTGACATTCTGATTCTTTTCCAGACAGCCTATTTTATGCTGTTTCTATGAAGTCTGGTTAGTAATAAAAGCTATTTCTTCTGTTTGGCTTTTTTAAAGACATTTCAGCATGTCCTGTCCAGCAAGCCTGGCCTTTTAGAAGGTTATATGTAAATTCCCCACTTTACATGCAGTCTAGAAGCTTCAAACGTTTTTCTTACCTGTAGTTTGAGACCTGTTCATAGCACATAAAAAAATGTATGAAAATTTCCTCTTGTAATTGAGTTTGGCACTTCTTTAAGGCTGGATTATTGAGGTAGACAGCTGTTCAGTGTCTAGATTTTTCAGTTACAATAGTAGATAATTTAAAATTTATATTTATATTCATAGAAGCAATTCCATGGAATTTCTGTTCAGATTTATTTTTTGCATTGAGCAGAAGCCAGGCTTGTTTTAAGGTCTAATACAATGTTTTCATTCTTCCTCAATTCTTCTGGAGTAACTGTTGTTATGTGAGAATACTGATTATGAAGTAGCCATTTCTGCTTCAGAATAGATTCTTCTAACCCTGGCATTTATTTAACAGGAAGGTGGTTTGAAATTGACCTTTCAGAAGCAGGGACTGTCTCAGAAAAGGCCATTTGAAAGCGAGGAAGGTGCACTGGGACAACAGCACTACCTGACTCAGCTACATGAACTCCAGAATGCCTCAGAAACCAGCCTTGTTAACTTCCCCAAATCACTTCCCAAATCAGGTATGTAAAATGTCAGAGGGCATAAAAGTTAGTTTTTTGACTCTTATCTTCTGGGTTCTTCAAGTGATCTCCATGTACAGGCAGTGGAGGAGAGGTGTTTGCAGTGTTATTTGCTCTAAACTGTAGTCTGAAGGAATCCTCTTCAGTGTGTTAGGAAAACTGGGCACCTGAGTTGAGGCACAAGGTTGGACCACATGAGTACTCTCTCACAGTGTCAGTTACAGCAATGTTCATTTATTAGAATGATGCCTTTTCTGTATTATAATCACCCCCACAAGAAGATTTGAATAATAAAGTAATATATCACTGTACCCTGACAGTAATTGGTTTAACTCTGAACTCACTGTGGCTTATTTGTAAGTAAAGATGAAGAGTTAGAGATTTATGCCCATGTCAGTTTGCACTCTTCGTATTCTTTCCTGTGTCTCACACAAAAAAACAGTGGAGGATGATTGATAGTCTAGAACCACTTTTTAGCTTATAGCCAACATTTATATCTCATTTTCATTAAAAACATTAGTAGGTATACACTGAAAAATGAAAATGAACCTAAAGTAAGCAGCTAAAATTTGGATTAAAATACTCAGAATTACTAGAGTTGGGTACTTGATTTAGGCTGGCTTCTAATTAAAAGACTGCAGTTTGTTGAGGTTGCATACATGCAAGGATGAGAACGTTTCCTTTAAACAAAAATACTACTCTTCACTTGAATTTTTTACTTTCTTGTTCTTTTGCAATATGCCATTAAGGTCTTGTTATAAACACGTATCTAGGTATGTCTGCCTGTGCATGTGTGATGCGAGCAGGTTTTAACAGCTCTCCTCCCTGTACAGATTTGTTTGGAAGGGGTAGGGGGACAGTAATAGGAAACTAATGTGGTAGAGTGGCTTTTCAGAGCCTGATACTAACAGTGTTTTAAACAGCCGTAAACAATAGGCAATTTCTGTTAGATATTACAAGTAGAAATTATATGTACTTGAACTATTTCAAATAATTTTATTTCCTTTTTTTTATTCAGCCATGTTTTTTTTATAAATAGCTCAAGCATCTGACACTGACTTTATTGCATCATTAATTAGGTACTTGCAGTCACTTAACAGCCAGTGCCAATGGAGTCAAAAAGAGAAGAGGAAGAAGGAAGAATGTGGAGGGAGTTGATGTTGCCTTTAAAAACAGAAATAAACAGCCTAATCATGTAAGTAAACTTGATTTTGTATCCAAGAATAAGGTCCAAATTACTGTTAATCCCTTAACTGCGCATAACCAGCTGTCAACATACAACAAAAATGTTATTATTCAAAAACTGTTGGCTTTGGGTTTTTTTCTGAAATTCTTCACTGATGGCTCATGACTACACAAATGAGAACTGGTAGTTTTAGTAAATGTTACATATATGCAGTGCTGGTAACTTTTTAAAAAGTAAGTTTAATTCTAGTTTTGATGAACTGTAATTAACGTGTTATTAAGAACTTTATATTTGACCTAGCAAAACCTTCTAACATCCTTTCCTGTAACATCTGTCACAGGACCTGGTTGTACAGTGACTTAAAGGGAGGTATCTATGGTATGAGTAGTCTCACTTAGTCCTTGATGCATTATGCATTAGTGCATAATGATCTGCAGGACTGTGGCCTTCATTGTATCATACATTATATAGTTGTGATGGTTTGTTTTCTATGGAGAACTTAATCAAATGTCTTGAATTTCTCCAGGTTAATCCAGGTATTAACTCCAGTCAAGTTGCTGCAGGAATAAACCCAGCACTCACTCACACACAGTTCCAAGGCATGCTTGATGCAGAGAGTCCAGTTCCTGTTATTAACCTAAAAGATGGAACAAGGCTTGCAGGTGATGATGCCCCCAAAAGAAAAGATTTGGAAAGGTGGCTTAAAGAACATCCTGGCTATGTTGAAGATTCAGGAGCTTGTATTTCTGTGAGTATTCCTTTCAGCTCTGCTTCAGCTAAATAGTAAAACATTTCTCACAAAACGTATTTGGATTTGTATTCTATGTTACATGGAATTATTCCTTCTTTGTTCTTCTATTTTGTTTAGGAAAAGGAAAATGTCCATGGTTTTGGGTTTTTTTTTACATAGTTTGAGCTCTGCAAGCCTTCCTTCTCTTTCACAAATGCAACTGCCAAGAAAAGCAATACTAAATAAAGACATTTGATCTTTGTCTAATTTCACCTAAGATTAAAAAAATAATCTAGATAAGAAAACTCACGTTACCATGATACTGATGATGGGAGCTGAAAATGTATAACCACGTATTTAGTGATGTGCAAGAGGATTGAATAATTTACTCTGGGATATATCCCATACCTGTATTACAGTGCTATGGTAGTGATGTTTGTGTGGGTATGATGTTCTCATCATGTTACTTCTGAATTTGAGATTTGGTAATGTTGAACAGAATGTAGGAAAACAATATATACAACATCTGGAATTATAACCTTATTTCTCCATAAAGATGCTACAATATAAAACAGTAGCAACATTCCTGACAAAGCACTGATGAAAACTAAAAATTATTAAAACAGAGCAATGGGTAGAGGCATCAGAGAGAGGCTTTAGTGCTGTTTACTTGACTGCATATTCCATGATTGTGATTAGTAAATTAGTATGGCTATTAAAAAAGTTTTGAAATCGATGGTGACGTCAAATGAATGCCTGACTCAAGAATGCATGGGTATTTTAGCATTTTTAAAACAGTTATACCAGAAAGATATTGGGCTTTTCGATTCCTTTATAACAGAGGATGCAGCTGCATGATGGGAGGCCAAAACAAAAAAGGCACCGTTGTCGAAACCCTAATAAACTGGATATTAACAATTTGACTGGTGAAGAACGTGTTCAGCTCATAAATAGAAGAAATGCAAGAAAGGTATTTATCATACTGTTCCCATTCTAATGTTCTCCAAATGAAAAGTTACCGGACATGAAGAACTCTATATACTACACTTGCTAAACAACTGTGTACAGATTAAAGGGTTTTGTTAAAAAGCTTTCTCACAGAGCAAGAAAGTCAATGACAGTCTTCTAGTAAATGTTTTGCAACTATGAAAATATGTTAAGATACAGCTAGAAATTTACCCTGTTGTTTATGTTCAGATAGAATTGAACACTTGGTCTGTTGCAAAATTGTCATTGACTAATGCAGAGCCATGGCCACTAAAATACACATTGTTTTGATCAAAGCAGCAACGTTCTTGTAAGTTCTAAATTTTTTGTACATCTTTCATTACTGCTTCTTCACATGCTTAAAATTACATTGGTAGTGCATCCCACATAGAAAATTGTCCATTGGAATTGCTTAAATCCTGGCATCGAAGAGGTTCCTCGATTGTGTGGAAGGCAACTTCCTCTTGCAAGTAATAGAGGAGATGACAAGGAGAGGTGCCATGCTTAGAATCATAGAATAGTTAGGGTTGGAAAGGACCTTAAGATCATCTAGTTCCAACCCCCTTGCCATGCGCAGGGACACATCACACTAAACCATATCACCCAAGGCTCTGTCCAACCTGGCCTTAAACACCACCAGGGATGGGACATTCACAACTTCCTTGGGCAATCCATTCCAGTGCCTCACCACCCTCACAGTAAAGAAATTCTTCCTTTTATCTGATCTAAACTTCCCTGTTGAAGTTTTAATCCATTACCTCTTGTCCTATCACTACAGTCCCTAATGAAGAGTCCCCCCCAGCATCCTTTTAGGCCCCCTTCGGATACTGGAAGGCTGCCATGAGGTCTCCATGCAGCCTTCTCTTCTTCAGGCTGAACAGCTCTAACTTTCTCAGCCTATCTTCATATGGGAGGTGCTCCAGCCCCCTGAATTGTCATTGTGGCCCTCCTCTGGACTTGCTTAGCAATTCCATGTCCTTTTTATGTCGAGGACACCAGAACTACACGCAATACTCCAAGTGAGGTCTCACGAGAGCAGAGAGGAGCTGACAAGGAGAGGTGCCATGCTTGACCTTGTGCTCGCCAGCAGGGAAGGGCTGGTTGGAAATGTGATGCTCCAGGGCAGCTTTGGTTGTAGTGATCATGAGATGGTCGAGTTTGAGATCCTTAGGACAGTGAGAAGAGCGTGCAGCAAGCTCACTGCCCTGGACTTCAAGAGAGAAGACTTTGGCCTCTTCAGGAACCTGCTCAGTAAGGTTCCATGGGATAAAGCCCTAGAGGGCAGGGAGCCCAAGAGTGCTGGTTGATATTCAAGGATCACCTGCTACAAGCTCAGGAGTGTTGCGTCCTAACTAGAAGGAAGTGCAGCAGGAGGACCAGGAGACCTCCTTGGATGGATAAGGAGCTGCAGAGGGAAAAAAAAAAAAAAAGAGGCTTACAGAAGGTGGAAGCAAGGTCAGGCAGCCTGGGAAGAATACAGGGATGTTGCCTGGGAAGCTAGGGACCAGGTTATGAAAGCTAAGGCCCAGTTAGAATTAAATCTGGCTAGGGATGTGAAAGGTAACAGGAAGAGATTCTATAGGTATGTAGGAAATAAAAGACAGACTTGGGACAACATGGGCCCTCTCCAGAAGTTATCAGGAGAACTGGCTACCCTGGATTTGGAGAAGGCTGAGGTTCTTAATGACTTCTTTGCCTCAGTCTTCACCAGCAAATGCTCTGGCCACACCAGCCAAGTCTTGGAAGGCAGATGCAGGGATTGTGAGAATGAAGATCTTAGGCCCACTGTAGGAAAGGATCAGGGTCAAGACCATTTTAAGAACCTGAATGTGCACAAGTCCATGGGACCTGATGAAATCCATCCGCGGGTCCTGAAGGAGCTGGCAAATGAAGTTGCTAAGCCACTGTCCATCATATTTGAAAAATCATGGCAGTCAGGAGAAGTTCCTGAGGACTGGAAAAAGGGAAATATAACCCCCGTTTTCAAGGAGGGGAAAATGGATGACCCAGGGAACTACAGACCAGTCAGTCTCACCTCTGTGCCTGGCAAAATCTTGGAGCCGATTCTCCTGGAAGGCATGCTAAGGCACATGAAAACCAACAAGGTGCTTGGTGACAGCCAGCATGGCTTCACTAAGGGGAAATCCTTTCTGACCAGTTTGGTGGCCTTCTATGATAGGGGTACAGAACTTATGGACAGAGGTAGAGCAGTTGATGTCATCTACCTGTACTTGTGTAAAGCCTTTGACACTGTCTCGCATGACATCCTTGTCTCTAAGTTGGAGAGACATCAATTTGATAGGTGGACCACTCGGTGGATAAAGAACTGGCTGGATGGCTGCACGCAAAGAGTAGTGCTCAATGGCTCAATGTCCAGCTTGAGACCAGTAACGAGTGGTGTCCCTCAGGGATCGGTGTTGGGACCGGTCTTGTTCAACATCTTTGTGGGTGACATGGACAGTGGGATTGAGTGTGCCCTCCGCAAGTTTGCCGATGACACCAAGCTGTGTGGTTCAGTTGGTACACTGGAGAGAAGGAATGCCATCCAGAGGGACCTAGACACGCTTGTGAGGTGGGCCAATGCCCACCTCATAAAGTTCAACAAAGCCAAGCACAAGGTCCTACACCTGGGTTGGGGCAATCCCAGGCACATCTACAGGTTGGTTGGAGAAAAGATTCAGAGCAGCCCTGCGGAGGACTTGGGGGTGTTGGTTGATGAGAAACTTAACATGAACTGTCAGTGCATGCTCCCAGCGCATAAAACCAACCGTATCCTGTGCTGCGTCAAAAGAAGTGTGACCGGCAGTTAGAAGGAGGTGATCCTGCCCCTCTATTCTGCTCTTGTGAGACTTTATTTAGAGTGTTGTGTGCAATTCTTGTATCCTCAACATAAAAAGGACATAGAACTGTTGGAGCAAGTCCAAAGGAGGGCCACAAGGATGATCAGGGGGCTGGAGCACCTCTGCTATGAAAACTGGCTGAGAAAGGTGGGGCTGTTCAGCCTGATGTAGAGAAGGCTATGTGGAAAATTCATAGCAGCCTTCCAGTATCTGAAGGGGACCTACAAGGATGCTGGGGAGGGACTTCTTCATTAGGGACTGTAGTGATAGGACAAGGGGCAATGGGTTCAAACTTCAACACAGGAAATTTAGGTTAGGTATAAGGAAGAAGTTTTTTACTCTGAGGGTGGTGAGGTGTTGGTATGGATTACCCAAGGTTGTTGTGAATGCTCCATCCCTGCCAGTGTTCAAGGCCAGGTTGGTTGGAGTCTTGGGTGACATGATTTAGTGCAAGGTGTCCCTGCCCATGACAGGATGGTTTTAACTAGAAGATCTTAAGTTCCCTTCCAACCCTAACTGTTCTATGGTTCATTTAACTTCATGGTTCCCTCGTGCATACCTGTTTTCAGTCACATTGTTTAGGTAGTGTAACAGGAACAAATGTAGAAGGGGAATTTTTGTGTTTAAGCACAGAAGCGGAAGATTGGAGACCAGGTGTTGAGTTCAAATTTTTGAACAGGTGATCAAATCTTGGGAAAGGTGTAATACATTAGAATAGTCCTTGGGGAAGCCTAAAAGGCAATATTCAAGGAAAGCATGCAGAATATCACTGTTTATTGGACATATTTGGACAGAGGTATGGGATGGTGTCTTTGAATGTAGCTTTAGTACCAGAGCCATACTCCAGTGGGAGTCATGGAGGTATTATGTCACTGTATGTAACGTTTTCTCTTTTGATACTGTGTACTTTTCTTTGTGTTAGAGAGCAGGTGCAAGGAAAGCAGGAAATGTTTTTATGCTGCTATATTAGGGTCAGAAGCTTTGTGCATCTGTAGAGGAGGGTCAGGCAGAATTCTGAGTCTCTTATCTCTTCAGTGCATTGAGATAGCAGCTCTAGAGAGGAACCTGTGTGGTACTAGTCTCTTGAAAAACAGCTCTGGGCTATTCTACAGTATGCCATGCCCTGAGGAATATTTTCAGAGTTGATGATCAAGGAGTAAGAGATTTGCTGTAAAAGTCTGTTTTCATGATGGCTTTTTTTTTTTCTAATAAATTTCCATACCATAGTTGAGACTCTTCTAGTTTATTAATTTCAGTTTTCCCATTTATAAGCTGTCCCATGCTTCTCTGCATCACCAAACTCAGTTTGACTCCTTTTCTCTTTTAGTTCAGTTCTGCATTTAGTAGTAGGTGGTGAGGGGACTTAAAGTAACCTAGAAAATGTGAATTTAAGTTGCAATTTATAGAGAAAGCTCTGTAGAAACTGGAATTCTTTTTCCTTTCTTCTTTCTACCATTTCTTCTTTCTTTCTGGGTATCAACAATATCTCTGATTAATTTGAAAGCTGACTTTCTTGCTTATGTTATCATTAGGACATGCTGTCTAGCAATCTTAGACTTTTTTGCATGGAAAAAAATGCAAGAAATAATTTCACAAGAGAAGCAGAGCCTCTTAATAGAAGTATTTTTACAAGTTGACTGAGATTATAGGACTCGTTCAGTGGATAGAGGTTTAACAGGATTGTAGTTACAGCCTTCTTGCTAAGACTCGGGCACTATTGTTCTCTATTCGTGTGGTTGCTCTTCCATTTGTTGCTTGTTTTCATAATCTCTGTTATTAAATGTTATTCAGAATGTGAAGTATTAAAGTTGCAAAGTATAAGTTTAATAGATAAGTTTGAGTTTAGTAGGTTTAGAACAAATCAAGAGTATCTCACATATACCATGAAGAATCACTGGAAAGCTATATCATACTCATTGATAATTTCAAGTGAGACTTTATTTGTATTGTTCTGTAATAAAAGGCCAAAAAAATTAAACAGTGTCGGGTATGAATACTCCCTTTTTTCTTATTGAATGAGAAGTATTTCCTGACTTCTGTCTTCTGCTTCCCAGGTTGGGGGTGCATTTGCTCCCCCTCTGAAGGATTTGTGCAAGTTCTTGAAAGAAAATCCAGAGTATGGAGTGGCTCCTGAGTGGGGAGAAGTTGTAAAACAGTCTGTGAGTATTTGCAGAACAAGATAACCATGGCATGAAATGTATCTTAAAAACCAACAAGGCAAACAGGAAAAAAGGCATGCCAAAAGGCATACTTTTAATTTCTGGTATTATATTAAATGTGAAATGTGAGTCAATGTTAGCTTTTTTCTGCCAACTCAGTTCCCTAAACTGGTTTATTTGGCACAGCTGTGAGTAGGAGGAAGGGAAGGACAGTGGCTGGTAACCCCAAATTAGAGATTTTGGTGAAGGCTCTATAATACTGTGACTTTCTCATCTCTTTAATGTAGCTTTTGAAGGTTTTTAGGAAAAGTATTAGCCCACAGAATACTTTCTTATTCTTAAAGCTACAGTTGGGAAGATTAATATAATTTTAAATATTTATTTTACTTTTTAATTAATTAACTTTCATTGTGCACTTTTAAGAAATTACTATCCTCAATCAAAATTTTAATCAAGTATTAATAAATTTATTTTCTACTACTATTATGTAGCTGGTATCTCTTTCATTTTAAGTGTCATTGGCTCAAATGTGCTATATGGTTCTGAGTTCATTCCCTCTTTGCCTTGAAGATAAGGACATATTTTGAATTGTAAAAGTTGTGTTGTATAATGAAAAGGGTTTCTGGGTAACCCAGTTACTCTTCCATTCCATATGTCTAACAGGAGTGAAGATGGTTTTGTCAACATTCTTGCGAAGTCTGTTTCCTCACCTACTATAACTCATCAGAAGTATATTATATTTATGCTACGCTTTCAGCCTCTGGCAAAGAAATTACCAAGTTAAATCTTTTTTCTAGTTCACTGTCAACAGAACCTGTAATCTTTCTGTGAAGTTCTAAATGCCAGTCTCTCCAGTACCCTTGTGGGACATTCTGGTAGAAAAATTGGTAACTAGGAATAGGATTGGACTGCGGTGAATAGAGGTATAAATAACAGCACAATTACTTTTAGAATTTAGTGGTTATGCACAGGACAGAAAAATGGAGCATGAGCTCTGAATTCCTCTAGTTTCATTAGGTTAGTTTAAATTAGAGATATTTGCTAGGGGAAAAAAGAAGGCTCTACTGTAGAATCGAGGTAATAGTTGATCTTGTGATTACCATTTATAGGAGGAATTTTTAAGACAGTGCATTTCAAAGAGAATGTTAGTGTCCACTGCAATTCTTTCTTCATCATTAGGTAGGAGGTCTTACAGAAGTGAAGTAATACTGTGCAAGTCCTAAAAAGAAGTGCTCTAAATCGCATTTTAATTGAACTTGAGTCTTCAGTGTTTATTCTTAAGTTTATGGATGAGGTGAAATAAGAGGATGTTAGACACTAGCAGTAATAAAAAGGACTTGGAGATTGTTGGTCTATGTGCAGTCGCACATTTAATTTTAAATTGAGTAGTTTTTTAGTTTAACTGACAAATGATTTAAATGTGGTAATACTGTAAAGCGGTGCTGGTTTATATCTTGAACTGAGATTGCTCCTATAATTAGCTATATTTGGCTTGATCTGCCAGCAAGCCTCTAGGGATGAGTTAACAGAGGGGCAGAGGGTCTGAAGAAGACACCTGTGTGTACCTCACTGGAAATGGGTGTTCAGTTATTTGAGATGTGATAGCACAAAGTCACCACAAATTCCAGTGAGTTGTCTGGAGATCAAGCTGCTGTGCTAATATACCAGCATAATCTTTGATATTGCTACTGTATGCTCTGGTCTTTTGTTTGCTTTTCCATCTTTAAGCTTTCAAAATACTAACAATACCCAATGTGTCTCTTGGAGGGGTTTCTTCCAGAAGGTATGTTTGACCGTATTCTCACTGGACCTGTTGTGCGGGAAGAAGTGAGTCGGCGAGGAAGGCGCCCCAAAAGTGAGATTTCTAAGGCTACAGCAGCTGCCCCTGCCACAGGCATATCGGTTAACCCTCTGCTAGCTAATGGACTGCTTCCCAGAGTGGATCTGCCCAGTCTTCAGGCTTTACAGCAAAACCTGCAGTCACTGCAAGTGACAGCAGGATTAATGGGAAT
Organism: Amazona ochrocephala; assembly: GCA_039720435.1. Taxonomy (NCBI): domain Eukaryota; kingdom Metazoa; phylum Chordata; class Aves; order Psittaciformes; family Psittacidae; genus Amazona; species Amazona ochrocephala. Next base: position 2,782,991 of record CM077908.1, read on the forward strand.
GCCAGCTGGTTTAACTACTGGAGGAGAAGCTAAGAACATGGCTGCCATGTTCCCCATGCTGCTGTCGGGGATGGTTGGATTACAAAACTTGCTGGGCATGGGAGGACTTCTCACAAAGTCTACAGAATCCATTTCAGAGGAAAAAAAGGGAAGTGATTCAAAGGAGGCAGATACAAAGAAAGAAAGGACAGAAGACCAAAATACAGATGCTGGTGGTGAAAACTCTGTTTCAAGTTCTCCTTCAACATCCTCTGCTACTGCAGCTGCCAGTCCCCTCTCTCTTAACCCTTTACTTTTGTCCAACATAATTTACCCAGGGATGCTTCTCACTCCAGGCCTTAATCTTCATATCCCAGCTTTGTCCCAGTCTAATATTTTTGATGTACAGAACAGTGAAAGCAATGACACAGGCTCAGCAAAGCTTACAGAAGAAAAGGAGGAAAATTCTAGGGTCAGAGATCAGGAAGACAAAGGGGGAACAGAACCAAGCTCTCACAATGAAAACAGCACAGATGAGGGTTCAGAGAAAGCAGATGCTTCATCTGGATCTGATAGTACATCATCTTCATCTGAGGATTCAGATTCTAGTGATGACGACTGACCCCAGACTCTGCACTTAAATTATAAACTGATTTTGAATTTATCCTTTAATTATTTTATTGTAAATAACCTAGTGTTGAGTGCATCAATGATTTACTAACCGAGCATTTCAGTATTTGTTTAGAAGTGCAAACTGCTTTCAGAGACGTTTTGCATGTAATATTTCTTGAAGTTCATAAGCTTCCGAACTTGTATGTACTATCAAATACACAATGGTGTAAAATTACAACAAAAGGCATTATAAATTTGTTGGGGGGTTAATTTTATGAAAATGCTCAATTAAGAGCTGTATATTTAATATATTTGCAGTGAACACAGAATACTTTATGCATATTTGATTTAATTTGAATATAGTTTTACAGCCTCCTTGACACCTATAATTTACAGATCAAAACTCAGCAATAATTTGGGCAGCTAATGAATGTCATGAAAGCTGTAGAATCTACATCACCATCCATTGCTTTAATTACATGGAAATGCTCTAGTGTTGTGATGCACTACTGTTTCCAATTCAGGTACAAGTGTGTTTAAAAGAAGAAAAAATTTTCCAAATCAGCCAGTTAAACTGGCTACCTGTTACCTCAGCTGAGTTAGTTTAGGAAGTTTGCATTCATTTCTATTACTTGTTTTCAGGTTTTGTTTTCTAAAGACATCCTGTATATCATGTTAAAATCTGAGTTAAGACTGTTGAGTTTGTTTGGTTTCTTTTCCCTTTATTACAACTGTTCTTTTCTGACAGCACTAAGGGGAAATTAAAGCAAAACCTGTTTTATCTCATACTACTTGACACCATGTAGATCTATTTAGTTTACACCTTGCAAAGTTTTGGGCTCCCTCTGCAGAATTGCAAGTCTCAAAATGAGGAGTAGTTTCCCCAAGACTCAAAAGAGGCAGACTGTCATGAAGTGCCACTGAAAAGACCTTTCAGCACTGCATACTTCATGTAAAAATTGTTTGTTTGCTTTGTGTAGATTTCTATTTGTGTCTTATGTCATAAAACCTCCTGGAGTTGCCAATTTTGATAATGGTAAATAAAGTATAGATAGTTTTGAACTCCTTTTGAGTTTAAACTTCTCTGAAGATTTAAATCTGACTAAATATTACACAAAATCATTATAGGTATATCACTTCATATATTATGCTGAGTTACCTACTGAAGAAAAAGCACTTTGAATAGTAAGGAAGACAAATTATTCCTAGAAACCACAGTAACAGGGCATAAGGCATCTGTCTAAGTCCAAATCCTTAGAACAATTACTATATAAAAATCTGTCTAAGATTTGATATGTGATATGATTCCTCCTGCTTCTTAAGCTGCTATTACTCTGTCACAGTCGAGGCCCAGATTCACATTTACCGAAGTTCAGAACTGACCAAAACTTCAGTTGACCTTGTCTAAGAATAGGCAAGTATTAAGAGAAAATAGATACAGGTACTAGTAGAAGTCATTGATAAATCTTTACAAAGGGATAAATAAAAAAAGAAAAACACACAAAAAAAATAAAAATAAAAAAACACCCTGTATATTTGATATAGTTCTGTTGCTTGCTTGTACAGTAAAACTGTGGGTTTTATTAAGAACTTTACCAATGAAATATAACTTTATGTGCAAAATAACTAGTCCCATGATTAGAAGCAGTATTACATGTAATTATGCAACTATACAAGTACCATTTGGATTGTGCTGGTTACATATTTTCCCAGATAGTATTCTGTTTTCTGGCCCTTTATGCAGTGTCTTAGCAATAGTGAAAATTAAAAACTGCCAAGAGAAGAGGGTAGCAGTTCTTCATCATGGGGAAAAAAAATAAAAAATGTATTACTTCATATTTTGCTGTTTGTAATATAGCACTTTTATTTAACTAGGATGCATCTATGAAAGAGCCAAAGTTTTACAAACATTTATTAAATTAGTTTGCTGATGGAGTATGTCAACAATACCATCACTCCACATCCTTCCCCCTCAAAACAAATCCTAAATCTTGTGGCTAAAACCTAATTTATATAAGATTTCTGAAAGAAAATATTTTCCTAATTATAGTCAAGTGAGTTTGGTTACCATTCTAGTGATTCTTTCTATGTAATAAGGCAATTGCAGTTTCAAGTAATGAAGGCTGGTGTAGATTGGACATAATATATTGGGTTTATTTTTAATCTGTTTGAACTAGAAGGGAAACAATGTCCCACTATCAGCTAAACTATATGCAAATATGGTTGTATAAAGTTAAGGGTTATAAAGAAGCCTCAGTAGAATTACACTGATACTGAAGTTAAAATTAAAAGGATATCCAAGGTGATGATAAAGCGTGTGTTGGTAGTTACTAAAAGAACCTTAGCTGTTATTGCCTTGTATTTCTATCTCTTGTTTCAGGCTTCATGATCCAAGTCTTAGTCCAGGGGTTTTTTTGTACATTTGCAATATTTGCCAGTTGTGTTCTGTGTAGTCTGAATTTGCTTTCTGTAGTTGAACAAGCGTCTTAAAAAGTCATTTGTAATTTATTGAATTATTTTCTATGATGTTCTATAGAGCAAATAGAAGTTTAATTATTTTTTATTAAACATATTCTTCGACTATCCATGATGTCAGCCTCAATATGTGAAAATAATGCTGTTTGTGTAAGGATTAAACCTGCGTATTTCAGCAGCAAAAGTTAAGTTTTAGTGTTAAGCTCTAAAATGGAATATTTAGACTTAAAAAAAAAAAATCAGACCAAGGGTTTGTCCTGGGTTTAGCAGTAGCATTCATTTTTCTCTTAGTAGCTGGTGCAGTGTTGTGTTTTCAAATTTTGCCTGAGAACAATGCTGATAACACATCGATGTTTTGAGTTGTTGCTAAGTATTGCTTACTGTGATTGAGGACTTTTCAGTCTCATGCTCGACTAGTGAGGAGGGGCATGGGGATCTGGGAGGAAGCAGAGACAGGACACCTGACCCAAAGTAGCCAAAGGGGTGTTCCATACCACAGCACATCATGCCAAGTGTTATATAAACTGGGGGGAGTCACCCGGAAGGCCCTGATCACTGCTCGGTTCAGGCTGGGTATTGGTCGGTGGGTGGTGAGCGGTTGTATTATCTTCCCTTGTTATTTTCCTTATCATCATTATTATTATTGGTGATAGCAGTAGTAGTTTTGTATTATATTTTAGTTACTGGACTGTTCTTAGCTCAACCCATGGACATTACATCCTTTCGATTCTCCTTTCCATCCCTCTGTGTGGTTTTGAGTTACTGGCTGGGCTTAAACCATGAAAGGATGCTCCTCTGGGAATCAATTTCCCGTTAGTCTTTTGTCATACAAACAATATAAGTTGTTCCAGCCTTACAGTAGTTAGGGTTAGAAAGGAGTATATGGTCTAGGTTCTGGTCTAAAAGTTGACTTAACTTGAAATAATGATGCACCTGATAGTCCAGGATGAGGATGTTAGCAGTGGAGTACCTTTTGAATCTTCCTTTTAAAAGTCTGCATTGCTAAATCTTTTAATTATGTACACAGCACTTACTATTGCTATTTTTAATCTGTTTCGTACAGGGTATGGGCATTTCTCCTGAAAATGAGTTGTCTCCTGGTTGTCAGATGCTGCCTTGTTCCAACCTGTCATTGCACTTGAATGATTCAATGGTATAGACTGGGGGGGGGGGGGGGGGGGGGGGGGGGAAGCAAAATAGTGTCTTCTAATTTTGCAATCCTCTTAGTCTGTAAATGGAAATGTAACCAGATCTATTTTTCAGTGAAACTCTTTCAAAGGAACAGATGATCAGATTATACAGTCCATAGAATCATAGAATAGTTAGGGTTTTAAAGGACCTTAAGATCGAGTTACAACCCCCCTGCCATGGGCAGGGACACCTCCAGTAACACAGTATTGGTGTTCAATTTCTTGCACTCCTTTTGATTATTTTTTTTTTTAAACAGTATCTGGATGATTAGATGAGGTCATTGACAAAGTGTCCCAGGCAAGTTCCTGTTCTGTTTGTTGTATATTGTCTATGAGAAAATTATTTCTGCTGTGCTTAGTAATTTTAATTATTGTCAACATGAGAAGGCTGTATCAATGTAATAGGGGATTTGCATTGCTGTTAGTTGACCAAAACTTCACATTTTACATCTACATTGCTGGGACATCGGGGTTATGCTGGTATCTCTGGAGGAGACTTGTTGTACCAGTGTAGCTATAGGAGTTTACAAAATGACTCTCCTACCTCATCTACATGTCCCTTATGTTCTATAGGTGGATGGTACCATTCCTTTATCAACGTTCAGAGTGTCGTGGTTTAAGTCTCTATAAACTCACGCAGCCGCTCTCTCACTCACTCACCACTCTTTATTCCCTCCGCTCCTGGAGGAATGGGAAGGAGAATCAAAGAATGCAACTCCCACAGGTTGAGATAAGAACAGTTTAGTAACTAAGGTATAACACAAACCACTACTGCTACCACCAATAACAACAATGACAAGAGAAAACACAAGGGAAGAGTCTTTCTTCCCCCCCACTCCAAAGGGGGGGGGGAAGGGGAGAAGAATCAAAAGAATGCAACTCCCATGGGCTGAGATAAGAACAGTCCAGCAACCAAGGCACAACACAAACCACCGCTACCACCAACAACAAGAGAAACACAAGGGAAGAGGATACAACCGCTCACCACCCGACGACCGAACTGTGAACTCCAACTCTCGGGACCAGAGAAAATGGTCGTGGGTAAAACACACTCTATATGCATGCCAACATGCTGATCCCCACCAGAATCAGCAGGCAGGTCTCAAGGGTACCCAAAGGCCACTCAAACCCTTCAGAGCTCTCAAATGAGGCTGGGGGGGGGAGGAAGAAAGACTCTTCCCTTGTGTTTTCTCTTGTCATTGTTGTTATTGGTGGTAGCAGTGGTGGTTTGTGTTATACCTTAGTTACTAAACTGTTCTTATCTCAACCTGTGGGAGTTGCATTCTTTGATTCTCCTTCCCATTCCTCCAGGAGCAGAGGGAAGAAAGAGTGGGGAGTGAGTGAGAGAGCGGCTGCATGAGTTTATAGAGACTTAAACCATGACAGTTCTTTTTGGCGCCTAACGTGGGGCACGAAGAGTTGAGATAACGACAGGATTAATAGCCATTCGTCACAATGCTGATTTATTGGCTCTCGAAGTTGTTGCTCTGGTTCTCACAGGTTCAGCATGTGTTACTTCACTTACAGATGGTAATTTTTATCTTAACATTTTTCATGGAAGGGTGGTGGGGGTGCACTGTGGGGGATGCACTGCTTGCTCGGGCTTGATATTGGGTGGTGAGCAATTGTATTCTTTTCCCTTGTATTTTTTCTTGTCATTATTATTATTGGTGGTAGCAGTAGTGATTTGTGTTATACCTTAGTTACTAAACTGTTCTTATCTCAACCTGTGGTAGTTGCATTCTTTTGATTCTCCTTCCCATCCATCCAAGAGCGGAGGGAAGAAAGAGTGGGGAGTGAGTGAGAGAGCGACTGTGTGAGTTTGAGAAGCTTAAACCACGACACAGAGGAAAAAGAAATAATATCTTTCCAGAACTACACAGTGAGGAAAATCTCAAACACTTTGTTTTATTTATATTTCTAATCACATATGTAAAATTATTTTTTTTCTATTTAAAAAAAATACAGCAAGGACTTCTGATGGCTAAGAGTCTCTGATGACTCATGTTAACTATCAGTTAACAATTCACTGAGGAAAACTATTCTTTTAGGAAAAAACTTTTCCTAACTTACAGTAATTAAGTACATGTGAGAGAGGTCTTTGAAAATATTGATGATATAGAATCATATCATCATAGAATATATCATAGAATCATAAAATAATTAGGGTTGGAAAGGACCTTAAGATCATCGAGTTCCAACCCCCCTGACATGGGCAGGGACACCTCACACTAAGCCATGTCACCCAAGGCTCTGTCCAACCCGGCCTTGAACACTGCCAGGGATGGAGCATTCACAACTTCCCTGGGCAACCCATTCCAGGGCCTCACCACCCTTACAGTAAAAAACTTCCTCCTTATATCCCATATAAACTTCCCCTGTTTAAGTTTGAACCCATTACCCCTTGTCCTCTCACTACAGTCCCTAATGAAGAGTCCCTCCCCATCATCCTTATATCCCCCCTTCGGATATTGGAAGGCTGCTATGAGGTCTCTACACAGCCTTCTCTTCTCCAGGCTGAACAGCCCCAATTTTCTCAGCCTATCTTCATACGAGAGGTGCTCCAGTCCCCTGATCATCCTCATGGCCCTCCTCTGCACTTGTTCCAACAGTTCCATGTCCTCCTTATGTTGAGGACACCAGAAATGTACATAGTACTCCAAGTGAGGTCTCACAAGAGCAGTGTAGAGGGGCAGGGTCACCTCCTTTGACCTGTTGGTCACTCTCCTTTTGATGCAGTCCAGGATCCGGTTGGCTTTCTGGGATACGAGTGCAAACTGCTGGGTCATGTTAAGCTTGACCTCGTCCACACCAACAGGAAATGGCCTGTTAGAAATGTGATCCTCCGGGGCAGCCTTGGTTGCAGCAATCACGAGATGGTTGAATTAGAGATCCTCAGGACAGTGAGAAGAGAGTGCAGTAAGCTCAGTGCCCTAGACTTCAGGAGAGCAGACTTTGGCCTCTTCAGGAACCTGCTTAGTAGCCCTAGATGGCAGGGGGGGCCCAAGACTGCTGGTTGATATTCAAGGGTCACCTGCTGCAAGCTCAGGAGCGATGCATCCCAACTAGAAGGAAGTGCTGCAGGAGGGCCAGGAGACCTTAGGAAAGCTAAGGCCCATTTAGAATTAAACTTGGCTAGGGATGTGAAAGATAACAGGAAGGGATTCTATAGGTACATTGCAAATAAAAGACAGGTTAGGGACAACACGGGTCCTCTCCAGGAGTTATCGGGAGAACTGGCTACCCTGGATTTAGAGAAGGCTGAGGTTCTTAATGACTACTTTGCCTCAGTCTTCACCGGCAAATGCTCTGACCACCCCACCAGCCAAGTCTTGGAAGGCAGACGCAGGGACAGTGAGAATGAAGACCGTAAGCCCACTGTAGGAGAGGATCTGGTCTGAGACCATCTTAGGAACCTGAACATACACAAGTCCATGGGACCGGATGAAAACCATCCGCGGGTCCTGAAGGAGCTGGCAAATGAAGTTGCTAAGCCACTGTCCATCATATTTGAAAAATCATGGCAGTCAGGTGAAGTTCTCGATGACTTGGAAAAGGGAAATATAACCCCCATTTTCAAGAAGGGGAAAATGGATGAGCCGGGGAACTACAGACCAGTCAGTCTCACCTCTGTGCCTGGCAAAATCTTGGAGCAGATTCTCCTGGAAGGCATGCTAAGGCACATGAAAACCAACAAGGTGCTTGGTGACAGCCAGCATGGCTTCAGTCAGGGCAAATCCTTTCTGACCAGTTTGGTGGCCTTCTATGATAGGGGTACAGAACTTATGGACGGGGGTAGAGCAGTTGATGTCCTCTACCTGGACTTGTGCAAAGCGTTTGACACTGTCTCACATGACATCCTTGTCTCTAAGTTGGAGAGACATCAATTTGATAGGTGGACCACTCGGTGGATAAAGAACTGGCTGGATGGCCACACGCAAAGAGTAGTGCTCAGTGGCTCAATGTCCAGCTGGAGACCAGTAACGAGTGGTGTCCCCCAGGGATTGGTGTTGGGACCGGTCTTGTTCAACATCTTTGTGGGTGACATGGACAGTGGGTTTGAGTGCGCCCTCAGCAAGTTTGCCGATGACACCAAGCTCTGTGGTTTGGTTGGTACGCTGGAGGGAAGGAATGCCATCCAGAGGGACCTTGACACGCTTGTGAGGTGGGCTGATGCCAACCTGATGAAGTTTAGCCATGACAAGTACAAGGTCCTCCACCTGGGTCGGAGCAATCCCAGGCACATCTACAGGTTGGGCAGAGAAGAGATTCAGAGCAGCCCTGCGGAGAAGGACTTGGGGGTGTTGGTCGATGGAAAACTGAATATGAGCCAGCTTCAGTGTGTGCTTGCAGCCCAGAAAGCCAACCGTATCCTGGGCTGCATCAAAAGGAGCGTGACCAGCAGGTCGAGGGAGGTGATCCTGCCCCTCTACTCTGCTCTCGTGAGACCTCACTTGGAGTATTGTGTACAGTTCTGGTGTCCTCAACATAAAAAGGACATGGAACTGTTAGAACAAGTGCAGAGGAGGGCCACAAGGATGATCAGGGGACTGGAGCACCTCCCGTATGAAGATAGGCTGAGAAAATTGGGGCTGTTCAGCCTGGAGAAGAGAAGGCTGCGTGGAGACCTCATAGCAGCCTTCCAGTATCTGAATGGGACTATAGGGATGCTGGGGAGGGACTCTTCATGAGGGACTGTAGTGATAGGACAAGGGGTAATGGGTTCAAACTTAAACAGGGGAAGTTTAGATTGGATATGAGGAAGAAGTTCTTTACTGTGAGGGTGGTGAGGCCCTGGAATGGGTTGCCCAGGGAAGTTGTGAATGCTCCATCCCTGGCGGTGTTCAAGGCCAGGTTTTACATAGCCTTGGGTGGCATGGTTTAGTGGGAGGTGTCCCTGCCCATGGCAGGGGGGTTGGAACTCGATGATCTTGAGGTCCTTTCCAACACTAACTATTCTATGATTGTGTGATCTCCAAGTCCTCCTTCTCTGGGCTGCTCTGAATCTCTTCTCTGCCCAACCTGTACCTGTGCCTGGGAGTGCTCCTACCCAGGTGTAGGACCTTGCACTGAGTATGGTGGTTTTTTGGCATATACACACAGGAAGGATGTTGAAATGCATTATAACTCTAGTGGTGTCCGTAAATTATCCTGCCTAATGTTTCAGCCTGCCAGAAATTGTAAAAATGTTTTGATTGTTGTATTTCATTTTTTAGCCCAGGATTTTAGGAATGCTGGAAATAAATATAAAGAGTTAAGTGAAATGTTTCCACAAAATAGGGTGGGCTGAAGTCTTTTAATAATGTGAATACGGGTAAGTATTTCTGTTCAGAACAGTTTCAATCCCAAAACACTTCGACTTAGATAATTTGAATTTTAGTTTGAATTTAGAATGTTTCATACTTTATCTAACATTCATATTGCTTAAAAAAAAAAAACAACACAACAAAGAAAAAACAAAAACCCGACAAACTACTTGGCATTAATCAGATCAAGCATTTCTCTACTTAAAAGGAGCCCAGTGATGACAAGTTAAGGCTGTGATTTTTTTTTTTTAAACTCTTCCGCCTTTTAGGCTTTCACACACAAGGAAGGAAGATGCCATTCACAAGATCCTGACGTAAAGTTATTCTGCAAAATGAGAGCTTCATTTTCCCCATGTCCTGGATTCAGCAGTAGCAGTCATTTTTCTCCTGCTTGGTAGCTGCTGCAGTGCTGTGTTTTTGACTCTAAGCCGGAGAAGAACACTGATAACGCCGATATTTTTAGTTAGAATCATAGAATCATAGAATCATAGAATCATAGAATAGTTAGGGTTGGAAAGGACCTCAAGATCATCGAGTTCCAACCCCCCTGCCATGGGCAGGGACACCTCCCACTAAACCATGCCATCCAAGGCTATGTCCAACCCCACCTTGAACGCCGCCAGGGATGAAGCATTCACAACCTCCCTGGGCAACCCATTCCAGGGCCCCACCACCCTCACAGTACAGAATTTCTTCCTCATATCCAATCTAAACCTCCCCTGTTTAAGTTTAAACCCATTACCCCTTGTCCTCTCACCACAGTCCCTAATGAAGAGTCCCTCCCCAGCATCCCTATAGGCCCCCTTCAGGTATTGGAAGGCTGCTATGAGGTCTCCACGCAGCCTTCTCTTCTCCAGGCTGAACAGCCCCAATTTTCTCAGCCTATCTTCATACGAGAGGTGCTCCAGTCCCCTGATCATCCTCGTTGCTGCTCAATGAAGTTTACTCTGACCAAGGACTTTCTGAGTCTCGTGCTCTGCCAGGGAGGAGGGGAAGCCGGGAGGAAGCAGAGACAGGACACCTGACCCAAACTAACCAAAGAGGTATTCCATACCACAGCACGTCATGCCCGGTGTGTAAACTGGGTGCAGTTACCCAGAAGGGGTAGATCACTGCTTGGGTTGGGCTGGGTATCAGTCGGCGGGTGGTGAACGGCTGTATTCTCTTCCCTTGTTATTTCCCTTATCATTATTATTATTGCTGGTAGCAGTTGTGGTTTTGTGTTATACCTTAGTTACTGATCTGTTCTTATCTCAACCCGTGGGAGTTACATTCTTTCAGTTCTCCTCCCCATACCTCTGGGAGGGGGGGGAGGAAGGGGCGGGGGATGAGTGAGCAAGTGGCTACGTAGTTCTGGGTTGCTGGCTGGGCTTAAACCACAACAGTTCTTTTTGGCGCCCAGCGTGGTGCACGAAGGGCTGAAATAACGACAGATCTGACCAGAGTGTGTCTAATCGTATTTCTGATAAGCATTTATTGTTTTGGATTAATAGTCACCCATCACAATGCTGATTTATTGGCTCTCAAAGTTGTTGCTCTTGATCTCAGTTTCAGCATGTCATACCTTACTTACAGCTGGTATTTGCTGTGTTAGTTTTCCTTGGCGGGGGGCCTTGGGCTAAGGTTCTGTTTTCATTTTACTTTATGGTAATGACTTGTCATACAATAGACTCATTGATCGTGAAACTGATCTGACTTGCGTTCCCAGTGTGGTCACCACCTCTATGCTTTGGGAGGTATATAATGGAAGTGTTTAGCAATTACACATCTTTTTCCCCCTCCTCGGGTGGTCAACCTGTGAAGGAGGCATTCCTTTACCTTCCCAGCCCCCCTACCAGACCATTTACAACATCCTTTAAGAGTTCTGAAGGTTTTGAATGGCCTTTGGGTACCCTTGAGACCTGCCTGCTGATTGTGATGGGGATCACCATATGGAGAGTGTGTTTTACCCACAACCATTTCATCTGATCTCGAGAGTTAAGCATGTTCAGGTTTGGATCTTGTCTAGGGTTAGAGGATGATATAGGAGGGCCAAGAGATTTTCCCCGAGGCTGGACAGTCATGAGTGTCAGGGTGCGTGGGATAGTATGGGCAAGTATCTAGGCCACTGGGCCCCTCCAGTGCTTTGGAACTTCACCGCTGAACAAGTGCAAAATCCAGAAAAATTTCGTAAAACATTTAAATGAGGCGTGTTGTCATTCTGGTCATACCCGAGAGGGACAAATCATGGAAACATGCTGGGGCTTGGCCTATGCTTACAGAGCCCTGTTCAACACCGTCCAGCACCTTCAAAGGGAACAAAAATGTGTCTAGATCTGATGGCAAAGCAACAGACAACACAGCTACTTTAACTCCAAATACAGCACCTACACCAATTCCAAATACAGCAGCTACAGCAACCCTAGTGACCAGTACAACAGCTACTCAAACTCTGACTACAACAGATAATGCAGCTACTCCAACTCCAAGCACGGCAGGTACACCAGCCCAGGCAACAAGTACAGCACCTTCTCAAACTCCGACCGCAACAGACAGTGCAGTTACTCCAACTCCAACACAGCAGCTACACCAACCCCAGCGACAAGTACAGCAGCTACCCAAACCCCAACAACAGATACTGCAGCCACTCCAAACACAGTGATAATCACTGCAGCTAAACCAGAGGACCAATTCATGCCAATATCGGTTGCCCGCGTACACAAGGGGAAAAGAAAAAAGAGGCAAGAAAAATGAAGAAGGAAGATGGAGAAGGAATGACAGTGCACTTACTACATGGGACAGCATCTGATCAGGAGTCATCATCACATGAAACAGAGGAAGAAGAAGAAGAAGAGGTGACTTCTCGACCTTGGACCTCAACCGAGCTACAGAATACGCGAAAAGATTTTACCCATCAACCAGGAGAACACATCTTCACCTGATTGCTCCGATGATGGGACAATGGAGCTAGAAGGTAAGGAAGCTAAGCAGCTGGGATTACTTGCTAAGGAAGGGGGACTTGACAATGCAATTGCAAGAGAGAAACACTCCCTCAGCCTTTGAAAGCGGCTCTTGGCAGCTATGAAAGAAAGGTTTCCATACAAGGACGATGTTATGAGTCATTCAGCCAAGTGGGCTACTCTAGAGAAAGGCATTCAGTCTCTGAGGGAATCAGCCATTCTAGAGATGATCTATCACAAGCAGGATGCCAGGGATGCACCCATAGATCCAGATGAGGTCGAATGTACACAACCCATGTGGCGGAAATTTACACAGAATGCACCATCATCATATGCCCATTCATTGGCAACAGTAACCTGGAATGACATAGTACCACCAACAGTGGATGAAATGATTCGTTAATTCCGAGAGTTGGAAGAGAATCTCACCCCTTCCATCATTTCAGCTGTGGAAAAACTGTCCCAGAAGTTCAGACAATTGAGAGACGATATATCTGATCTATCCAGCTCCTCATGTGTGCCAATACACGTATCGGCTATTGACAAAAGGCATCCTGCTGCTTGAGAGAGAAGATATAAGAGGTATACGCCACGGGCCACCCTAGGGTTTTACCTGCGGGATCACAGAGAAGACATGAGGAAGTGGGATGGAACACCTACCTCAGCTCTGGAGGAACAGGTGCGTGAATTGAAGAGGAGAACAAAGGTCAAGGATGATCATCCCATGAAAGGTGTGGCTTCAGTCTCTGGTGAGCAGGTTTCAAGATGGAGTGGAAGATCTGATTTCACTCCAGCTCCTGTGATAAAGAAGACTAATCCCTTTCTACAAGACTTAAGTGACCAGTATTGTGATGACTATTAGAGGGGCCCTGCCTCCAGCCAGGTGGAGGTAGGGGACAGTCATATTTACTGGAGTGTGTGGATCAGATGGCTTGGCACATCAGTCCCACAGGAGTATAAGGCTCTAGTAGATAGCAGTGCACAGTGTACCCTGATGCCATCAAGCTGTCAAGGGGTGGAACCCATTTCTATTTCTGGAGTGACAGGAGGATCCCAAGAGTTGACTGTACTGGAGTCTGAAATCAGCCTGACTGCGAGGAAGTGGCAAAAACACCCCACTGTGATTGGTCCAGAGGCTCCATGCATCCTTGGCATAGACTACCTCAGGAGAGAGTACTTGAAAGACCCAAAAGGGTACCGATGGGCTTTTGGCATTGCTGCTTTGGAGACAGAGGAAATTGAGAAGCCCTCCACCTTGCCTGGTGTCCTGGGTTCAGCAGTAGCAGTCATTTTTCTCCTTCTTTGTAGCTGGTGCAGTGCTGTGGTTTTACTCTCAGCCTAAGAACAACCCTTATAACACCAATGGTTTTAGTTACTGCTGAAATATTTTGCCTGACTGAGGACTGAGTCTCATGCTCTGCCAGGGAGGAGGGGAAACTGGGAGGAAGCAGAGACAGGACACCTGACCCAAACTAGCCAAAGAGGTATTCCATACCACAGCACGTCATGCCCAGGATGTAAAAAGTAAGGGGAGCACATCGTCACCTGGTTGCTCCGATGCTGGGACAATGGGGCCGATGGTTACGAGCTAGAAGGTAGGGAAGCCAAGCATCTGGGATAACTTGCTAGGGAAGGGGGAACTGACAAAGAGATTGCAAAAGAGAAACAAGCCCTCAGACTCTGGAGGCGGCTCTTGGCAGCTGTGAAGGAAAGGTTTCCCTACAAGGACGATGTTATGTATTGCTCAGCCAAGTGGACCACAGTAGAGAAAGGCATCCAGTCCCTGAAAGAATCAGCTATTCTAGAGATGCTCTATCATAGGCTGGATGCTGGAAATGCAGCTGTAGATGCAGGTGTAGTTTAATGTACACGACCCATGTGGCAGAATGCAACATATAGATGGGGTCGTGATCGAAGGGTGGACTTAACAATGGACACTATTGCCCAGGTTATTCAAGTATGTGAAACCTGCTGCAATTAAGAAAGCCGGGCGGCTAAAGCCTCTCTGGTGTGGAGGATGATGGCTGAAGTACAAATATGGGGAGGCCTGGCAAATTGACTATATCACACTCCCACCAACTGGCCAAGGCAAGCGTCATGTGCTTACCATGGTGGAAGCAACCACCGCATGGCTGGAAACATACGCTGTGCCCCACGCCACTGCCCAGAACACTATCCTGGGCCTTGAGAAACAGATTTTGTGGCGACACGGCACCCCAGAGAGAATTGAGTCAGACAATGGACTCATTTCCAGAACAGCCTTATAGACATTTGGGCCAAAGAGCATGGCATTGAATGGGTATATCACATCCCCTACCATGCACCAGCCTCTGGGAAAATTGAATGGTACAATGGGCTGTTAAAAACTACCCTGAGAGCAATGGGTGATGGGACTTTCAAACATTGGTATACACATTTACCTAAGGCCACTTGGCTGGTCAACACCAGAGGATCTGCCAACAGGGCTGGTCCAGCCCAGTCAGAACTTCTACATACTGTGGAGGGGGACAAAGTTCCTGTGGTGTACATAAAGAATTTTCTGGGGAAGACAGTCTGGGTTATTCCTGCTTCAGGTAAAGGCAAACCCACTTGTGGGATTGCTTTTGCTCAGGGACCCGGATATACTTGGAAGGTAATGCGGGAAGATGGGGAAGTCCGATGTGTACCTCAAGGGGATTTGATTTTAGGGGAAAACAGCCAATGAACTCAATTGTATCCTGTTGCCTGCTATGTAATACTTTTATAGCCCACCAACCAGATGTCTTCAGGTCACCAGCGACTGGCTCTCTGACCGTCATCCCAACAAAGAATGAACTTTAATGAAACCGGATGACTTCTGCAGTAAAGGAACAATCAGCATCAGCAGGCAACGATCCAACACTGCACACGGCCTCCCCTGCTTTGAAAGACTGTTGCAAGAGATGGAGCTCGACATAACGGACCGAATGGACTCGGCAGCTTTATAGGGATTGGTCCATGCACTAAGGAATGATCTCTCTCCCCGTGTGTGTGTGTATGTATATATATATATGAGAGATAAGAGTGATGGTATATTGAAAATGTGGGATCTGAGCATGATGTGAATGGTATGGAATAAGGGGTGGATACTGTACTGAGTTCAGTAGTAGCAGTCTTTTTTATCCTTCACAGTAGCTGGTGCAGTGCTGTGTTTTTGACTTTAAGCCTGGGAACAGTGCTGATAACACCAATGTTTTCAGTTACGGCTTAGAATGTTTGGTCTGACCAAGGACTTTCTGAGTCTCATGCTCTGCCAGGAAGGAGGGGAAGCCGGGAGGAAGCAGAGACAGGACACCTGACCCAAACTAGCCAAAGAGGTATTCCATACCACAGCACATCATGCCCAGGATGTAAAAACAGAGGGCAGAGACCTGGAAGGGTGGGGTTCACGGGTGGGGTTCACTGCTGGGTCGGGCTTGGTATCAGGTGGTGAGCAGTTGTATTCTCTTTCCTTGTATTTCCCTTGTCATTATTATTATTGGTGGTAGCAGTAGTGGGTTTGTGTTATACCTTAGTTACTGGACTGTTCTTATCTCAACCTGTGGGAGTTGCATTATTTCAGTTCTCCTCCCCATTCCTCCGGGAGCTGGGGGGTAAAAAGAGGGGGGAGTGAGTGAGCAAACTGCATGAGTGGCTTAAACCACGACAACCTGGAACTTCAGATGCCCATACTCCCAGATATACCTGGTTAAGGATTTCTTCTATTTCAGGGAGGTCCTCCTGTTTACTTTTCTGTTGAATTAAAGATAAACTCAAAACTGCAATTAACTGATCATTTTTGACCCTTAATTCCATTTTGCCTTCTTTAAATGTTGCTTCTCACCCTAATAAAGATTTTGGAGAATTTGGCATGTGTAAAAATTTATGCATTCCTATTTATTTTCCCAATTTATACTCTAAAGGTTTCAGAAAGAATGCTTTTTTTTTCTTGGTGGCCAGTAGCTCCCACATCTGTAACAAATTCTTTTCCCTCTGATTTAACACCAAATAAGTTGCTCCTGTATCCACTTAAAAATTCCACTTTATTTCTTCTAGTCCCTAGTTTAAATTTAACCAGTGGATCTGCTAGGGTAGATTCCCCAGGTCCCTGTCAGTCTAGTTCCAGTTCAGTCACTGGAGCTACCCCATGGCACCCCCCCAGGGCAGTCTCACTTCCAACATCCAAACTCCTTACAGTATGCACACTGATCCCATCCCACAGGAGAATTCAATCTCTCACCTCTGCCTGACATTCCTCCTCTACCTCTGCCTCCTCCTCTCACATTAGTCCCTCCACCAGTTTCTACTTGTCCCAAAGCACTCACTGTAGCTGTACCTATAGCACGACTCAGCTCTTTCTTCTCTACCTGTTCCCGATTCCTACAAGCTCTCCACACTTCTTTAACATTCTCAAGTCCTTCTGCTCTGTTGCCAGTGACAGCAACCTCTTCGTCCTTATCAATAACAGATGGGGCAGATGCCAAGAGTGCTCCTCTCGGAGATGCCTGAAATACATAATCCCCCAACCTATCTTCCTGATTACTCTGTGGGTTTTGTTTTTTTTTTTTTTTTTTCTTTTTTAACTTTAAACATCATTCCCCCAGTATCACAGGCTGAACAACATCTCTCCAGCTTAGCTTTCTGGTTTTCCCTGTCCTTTTCCAAAGCCAAAATTAGGGATCTGGCAGAGCTATATTAATTTCCCATTCCGTCTGCCACTCTGGGTGGTTTCTTAAAGTGAAAAACGTATCTGCATACATTGCATACATCACTTCATCCCATGTTCCTTGTTGTCTTAAAAATAACATTAATTGCAACAACATATTATAATTCAAAGACCCATTTTTGGGCCATCTTTCCTGATCCTCTAAGGTATATAATGGTCACCATTGGTTACAATATTTAATTAAAGTCATTTTATTTACCGAGCCCCTGGAGGATCATCCTAATTCTTTCCAATGAGCCAGAATACATCCCAAAGGGCTCTTTTCTATTGTTTCTCCGCTCTGTTTCCCATTATTTTCTTATACACGTGATACATACACACACTCACACGGGACCCACAGACACACTCCACAGTTGCAACACTTGAGACAGAGACAAAATTCTATCAAACAACAGTTAATAACACAGTTATAACAGCCTGTCACCAATACCAAAATCACAAGACCAAAATCATCGCTATAACAAGCCACATAATAGACACACTCCCTTGCTCACAATTTTTGAAACGAAAACAAAAACATACACCAAGTACACAAATACTAATTAGCAGCACCATAAAAATAAAAATGGTTCACCATTCATTAATTACTCAAGCACAGCATCAAATACTGGTTTTCAGAAATTGGGTCAGATACCAGAATAATACAACCGCGTTCCCACATATGATGTCTCCTATGCCTTATGGAACAATTCAGAATGTATACCTGTATACCAAACGGATGCTAGCAGCTGGGTATATGCCTTTACCTACAAGATTTTCTTATCTCCATTTATGGAAGGCTTTCTTATCCCTGCGTATGCCTTACGGAATATTAACCACGTTCCTGCGTTGGATGTCTCCTATGTCTTATGGAACTCTAACCTGCATTCCTGCATAGGACGTCTCCTATGCCTTACAGCATGCCACAAAATAAAATAATCAAAAGAATACCTTTACAGTGATGGTGATGGCCCTTGTCTGCTCCCACAGTGATCCGAGTGAGTCAAGGGGTCCCTCCGGGGAAATTTGTCCCGGGGGCCCTAGGGAGCCCTGTCCTCAGCGGGTCCTGCAGACAAGCAGAGAGGGTCCCACCTGGGTCACCAAATTGATTCGGAGAAAACTCCAGGAACTTGCCAACAAAGTTTAAGTTGACAAGCAGGTATTCTTTATTGCAGTGCCAGGAGACATGGGGGATAGCTCCTCCAAGCGTGTCCCTCCCAAGCATCAACCAGGCTGTGATTATATTGTCGTTAAACATACATATTCATTAGGTTACATACATTACATCATACTTTTAAAGAATGCCTCCCGTATGCACACAAAAATGTGATAGTGGGCTTTCGGACCCCTAGAGGTTATTTCATCACTTTGTTTTAGGATTGTTGTCATATCAGTAACCACCAGGCAGTTCTGGCAAAGCTTATCTTAGTAATTTCCTTTTCTCTATAGTTGCTAACAAAGCCTAACATCCTAGAGGTTACTCATTTACAACCCTATTCTTCAATCAACCCCATTCTTCACACTTCTATAGCCCATAAGCTAGATGCCCATCTCAACCACTCTGGGTTCTGAAAAGATGATATGTGCTGTCGTGATCATCAGTGGAGAATAAAGTAATGAGAAAAGCCAGCAGCAGCAGCAGAACTTTCATCAGGTCACCATTGACTGACCCTGACTTCCCTCCGATCATGGCCCCAACAAAGAGTGAACTTTGACGAAACCAGAGGAGCTCAGCAGTGACCAGACAAGTTCAGCGGTGTTGTCAGTAGGCAACAATCCAACACTACACATCATCTCTCCTGCCCTGAAAAACTTACAAGAGATGGAGCCTTACATCATGGACTGGATGAATTCAGCAACTTTATAGGGATTGGTCCACCGACTAAGGAATTCTCTCTTTGTGTGTGTGTGTTTATATGTTGAAAATGTGGGATCTGAGCATGATGTGAATGGTATGGAATAAGGGGTGGATACTGTCATGGGTTCAGCAGCAGCAGTCATTTTTGTCCTTCATAGTAGCTGGGGCAGTGCTGTGTTTTCAACTTTCGGCCTGGGAACAGCACTGATAACACCGATGTTTATAGTTACGGCTTAGAATGTTTTGGTCTGACCAAGGACTTTCTGAGTCTCATGCTCTGCCAGGGAAGAGGGGAAGCCGGGAGGAAGCAGAAACAGGATACCTGACCCAGACTGACCAAAGAGGTATTCCATACCACAGTACGTCATGCCCAGGATGTAAAAAAACCGGGGGCAGGAACCCAGAAGAGTTTTAGTTCACAGCTCAGTCATCAAGTGGTAAGCAGTTGTATCCTCTTCCCTTGTATTTCTCTTGTCATTATTATTATTGGTGGTAGCAGTAGTGATTTGTGTTATACCTCAGTTACTGGACTGTTCTTATCTCAACCTGTGGGAGTTGCATTCTTTCGATTCTTCTCCCCATCCCCATCCCCCCTCCCCCTGGAGTGGGGGGGAAGAAAGAGGGGGAAGTGAGTGAGCGGGCTGCGTGATTTACAGCTTAAACCATGACAATATGAGACAACAGCAATGGTATATTGAAAAATGTGGGATCTGATCATGACGTGAATGGTATGGAATAAGGGGCGGATACTGTCCTGTGTTCAGCTGTAGCAGTTATTTTTCTAAGTAGCTGATGCAGTGCTGTGTTTTCAACTTTAGTCTAGGTACACTGCTGATAATCCACCAAAGTTTTAGTTGTTGCTAAGTAATGTTTACTCTGATCAAGGACTTTTCAGTCTTGTACTCTGCCAGTGAGGAGGGGCATGGGAAGCCAGGAGAAAGCAGAGACAGGACACCTGACCCAAACTAGCCAAAGTTTTTTGAAGGAGTAGATGAATGTTTGTAGAAAGTAAAATACCATAGTAAGTTATTGCAGCTTTCTGCTTTAATGAATAGTGTAAATGCAGCTTTACAGTAAAGCCCTGCAGTATTATAGGCAGACTTCGAGTTGGCAAAGGGAAACCCATCAGTGCCCTGTATGCCTCAGCACAGCTGCTGCCTCCCTGCAAAGTTCACAGCTACTCCATGTTAAAAAAAGAAGTGTAAGACATTAGATGCAGCCTAACCATCAGTTTTTAATGTTGCAGTGGAATGGGCTAGACTTCCAGGTTGTGGGACCTGCTGCCATCATCAGCTTCCAGTGTGGGCTCTGACATCTGTTGCTCTCACTGCTCTGTAAACATGCACACTGGTGTCCTCGAAAACACCACAGGTTAGTCAAATCAGCTTTTCTTGACATGTCGTTTTTCCCCTGAAGCTTTCACGGTTGATGGCTTTGAAATGCAGCACAAAAATAAACAGGCACAGTCAATAGATCTCTTTAAAAAGTACAGAGTTTTACTAGACTCCTAATTCCCGTGTACCAGCTCTAGGACTGATCTCTTCTTAAGGTTTATTCTTGGGAGTTGAAATAGAGAAATAGGCTAAAATATAGAATCATAAAATAGTTAAGGCTAGAAAGGACCTTAAGATCATAGAATCATAGAATCATAGAACAGTTAGGGTTGGAAAGGACCTTAAGATCATCGAGTTCCAACCCCCCTGCCATGGGCAGGGACACCTCCCACTAAACCATGCCATCCAAGGCTATGTCCAACCCCACCTGGAACGCTGCCAGGGATGGAGCATTCACAACTTCCCTGGGCAACCCATTCCAATGCCTCACCACCTGCACAGTAAAGAATTTCTTCCTCATATCCAATCTAAACTTCCCCTGTTTAAGTTTGAACCCATTACCCCTTGTCCTATCACTACAGTCCCTAATGAAGAGTCCCTCCCCAGCATCCCTATAGGCCCATTCAGATACTGGAAGGCTGCTATGAAGTATCCACGCAGCCTTCTCTTCTCCAGGCTGAATAGCCCCAACTTTCTCAGCCTATCTTCATATGGGAGGTGCTCCAGTCCCCTGATCATCCTCGTGACCCTCCTCTGGACTTGTTCCAACAGTTCCATGTCCTTTTTATGTTGAGGACACCAGAACTGCACACAATACTCCAAGTGAGGTCTCATGAGAGCAGAGTAGAGGGGCAGGATCACCTCCCTCAACCTGCTGGTCACGCTCCTTTTGATGCGGCCCAGGATACAGTTGGCTTTCTGGGCTGCAAGTGCACACTGCCAGATCATGTTCATTTTTTCATCGACCAACACCCCCAAGTCCTCTGCAGGGCTGCTCTGAATCTCTTCTCTGCCCAACCTGTAGCTGTGCCTGGGATTGCTCCGACCCAGGTGTAGGACCTTGCACTTGTCAGGGTTAAACTTCATCAGGTTGGCATCAGCCCACCTCACAAGCGTGTCAAGGTCCCTCTGGATGGCATTCCTTCCCTTCAATGTATCAACCGAACCACAGAGCTTGGTGTCATCGGCAAACTTGCTGAGGGCACACTCAATCTCACTGTCCATGTCACCCACAAAGATGTTGAACAGGACCGGTCCCAACACCGATCCCTGAGGGACACTACTCGTTACTGGTCTCCAGCTGGACATTGAGCCATTGAGCACAACTCTGCGTGCGGCCATCCAGCCAGTTCTTTATCCACCGAGTGGTCCACCTATCAAATTGGTCCACCTATCAAATTGATGTCTCTCCAACTTAGAGACAAGGATGTCATGTGAGAAAGTGTCAAATGCTTTGCACAAGTCCAGGTAGAGGACATCAACTGCTCTACCCCTGTCCATCAGTTCCATAGCCCCATCATAGAAGGCCACCAGATTGGTCAGGCAGGATTTCCCCTTAGTGAAGCCATGCTGGGTGTCACCAAGCACCTTGTTGGTTTTCATGTGCCTTAGCATACCTTCCAGGAGAATCCGCTCCAAGATTTTGCCAGGCACAGAAGTGAGACTGACTGGTCTGTAATTCCCCGGCTCATCCATTTTCCCCTTCTTAAAAATGGGGGTTATATTTCCCTTTTTCCAACCTCGGGAACTTCACCTGACTGCCATGATTTTTCAAATATGATGGACAGTGGCTTAGCAACTTCATTTGCCAGCTCCTTCAGGACCCGCGGATGGATTTCATCAGGTCCCATGGACTTGTATACATTCAGGTTCCTAAGATGGTCTCCAACCAGATCCTCTCCTACAGTGGGTCTACGGTCTTCATTCTCACTGTCCCTGGGTCTGCCTTCCAAGACTTGGGTGGTATGGTCAGAGCATTTGCCAGTGAAGACTGAGGCAAAGAAGTCATTAAGAACCTCAGCCTTCTCCAAATCCAGGGTAGCCAGTTATCCCCATAGCTTCCGGAGGGGGCCCACGTTGTCCCTTCTCTGTCTTTTATTTGCAATGCATCTGTAGAATCCCTTCCTGTTATCTTTCACATCCCTAGCCAAGTTTAATTCTAAGTGGGCCTTAGCTTTCCTAACCTTGTACCTAGCTTCCTGGACAACATCCCTGTATTCTTCCCAGGCCTCCTGTCCTTGCTTCCACCTTTTATAAGCCTCTTGTTTCCTTCGAATTTTGCTCAGCAGGTCCTTATCTGTGGGTGTAAATGTGAAGGATTTCTGAGTTGGACTAGCTCCTGGGAAAACTTTGAGACAGCTGAGGAATGTTGATGGGAAAGTTTTGGGAGTATTGTGGGCAAGATAAGAAGGAAGAGAGAAGCGAGAAGCAAGCAGCCAATCAAGGCAACCAGTGAGCAAGATATCCACCAATGAAGAAGTGAAGAGACCCACGTGGGGGGTGTTAGTGAACCAATTGTATTAGCCGCTTGTACACGCGGGGACTTCGGAAAACCTATATCAACCCTGGACCATCAGATAATAAATGACTTCGTTTCATGACCAGAAACGGGGTTCATGCTTTACGTCTCCACAAATGGCGCCCGAATAGGGACTCTAGTAGCGGATGAAGAGCACTGGTGGAGACCCTGACCGGACGAGTTCGACAGCGGACCAGAGAGCTGTATTCCCGGGATATTAAGCACCTTTGAAAAAGGTGAGCGGTCAGGAAGATGGGAGCGCAGATGTCTGCAGTAGAAGAGACTACTGTTTTTTTACTAATGTACATTTTAAAGCAACAGGGCTTTATTCGTGCCCTGCTTGAATGGCTTGAGGGGCGGGGATTTGATGTTGATTCGGCGCTTCAGCTGGAGCAGTGGGATTCTGCTAAAGAGACTCTTTGGGAGGCTGCGTGCAGGGGGGAGGAAAACGTTCTTCCGCTGATAGCAACATGGCACTTACTCTATGCGGCTCTTCGCAAGCTGCAGAGCCCATCGCGGGGCGCAGTCGCTGACTATCGTAATAAACTGACTGCCGCTGCCCCTCTGGAGCCGGTGGTGCCATCTGCGCCACCACTAACAAATATGGCGCTGCCCCCCCCCCGCACCCCCCCCCCCGACAGCGACCCCCCTGGCAGTGACCCTCCCTACTGCAACCCTCCCGACAAACCCCCTCCCTGCAATCTTCCCCACCGTGATCCCCCGGCCGGCAAATCCCCCCACCGCGCCCCCCCCATCCGGTACTTCCCGTAGCCGCTTGGGGTGGAGAAGATTACGACCCTCGTAAACGCTGGCAAAAATTGCAAAATGATGCAGCAGCGGACGGGGAGCATTTTGATATAGCATTTCCTGTAATAATACGAGATAATCAACCTAATGACTGGGAACCAATAAGATGGGAACTGATTAAAGAACTGAGAAAGACTGTTAGGCACTACGGGCTAGCCTCACTATATACTCGGAGCCTTTTACAGACTGTATTACAGGGAGATCCTATGACTCCGTTTGATATCAAAGCCATTGCCGAAATGCTGTTCACCCCCACCCACAAAGCGGTATTTTTGTCAGACTGGCGGGAGCGCTGCAGTGTAGCAGCGAGGGAGAATCGCGGTCGGAATGCCGGCGACCCTCTCGTGGAGGGCGGAATTCCGCAATTGATGGGGGAACCTCCTGTTGACACGCCGCAGCTACAGGCTCAGCTGGCCCCAGAGATTTTACGCCAGTCGGCAGAACTAGCGCTTAAGGCAATGCTTAAAGTGCCAGATGTCGGGAAATCCGTAAAAGCATTCACGGGTATCAAACAGGCAAAAGACGAGCCGTATATGCAATTTATAGATCGTTTGGAGACGGCTATCGATAAACAAGTACAGAATGATGCTGCCAAAGAGGCTTTATTACTGAAGCTAGCAATAGAGAATGCAAACTTGGACTGTCAGAAGGTGTTGCGTATGTTAAAAAAACCTACTTTGATCGATATGATTGAAGCATGTAATCGCATTGGCTCAATAGACTATGTTAACGAAAATTTAGCGGGGCATTTAGCCGCAGCTTTACAAATCGCACAGCGGCTGTGTTTTAAATGTGGCAAACCCGACCACTTTAAGCGTAGCTGCCCCCAGGCGAGCCAAGATGGCGACCCGAGCCTTTGTCCACGTTGCAAAAAGGGGCGTCACTATGTTAAGCACTGCCGGTCAAAGTACCACGCCAATGGGGACCTACTTCCGGTCTCGGGAAACGGGAGGCGGAGCGCGTCGCGGGGCCGCGCGCGGATACAAGGAGTCTCCGCCCCACACAATCCCGATTCGCCAGCGACATGGGTCTGGCACGCCTCCGCTCCTCCACCCCCGGAAGCGCCGGAGTGGATGTCCCCACAGCAACAGAAGTAAACATAGCAGACACCAAAGTGCAAAAGGTGCCGCTTGCACTGAAAGGTCCGTTGGGTAATGGATTTAGTGCCTTATTATTGGGACGTTCTAGTGTTACCTTACAGGGTCTTTTTGTTTTGCCTGCAGTAATTGATGCTGATTTTGAAGGACAAGTACAAGCAATGGTCTGGACCCCATCCCCACCTGTAACAGTCCCCGCGGGAGAACGTATATGCCAACTTGTCTTATTCCATGCACATACAGTAAATGCTCCCTCGGAGGAAAACAGGTGCAGGGGAACAGGTGGCTTTGGACCTACTGATAAGCCACACACTTTATGGACACAGTCGTTAGCAAAACAATGGCCAATCATCGAATGTGAAGTGCGAAACCCCCAGCATAAACCCAGCACTATCAAAATTAAAGGCCTACTGGACACCGGAGCAGATGTTACAGTCATTGGAGCCTCCTTTTGGCCATCAAATTGGGAGACAGTTTCATCAGCAACGGATCTAACAGGAATAGGAGGAATATCAACACCATGTCAAAGTGCATCGGTTATCCAGATAATAGATCCTGAAGGGCGTACTGCGAACCTCTGGCCATATATAGTGAACTGTCCTTTTAACCTTTTGGGAAGGGATGTCTTAAGCATGTGGGGAGTCTCGATAGCAACATTGCCTTTTTAACTGGGCTCATTGATGAGAATGTTCCAATCAGACTAAAGTGGCTGACAGAAAAACCAGTGTGGGTTGATCAATGGCCCCTAAATTTGGAAAAAACCCACGCCTTAACAGAATTGGTAACAGAACAGTTGAAGTTGGGACACTTGGTTCCAACCACAAGTCCCTGGAACACACCAGTATTTGTAATTAAGAAAAAATCAGGGAAATGGCATCTTTTACATGACCTTCGTGCAATTAATAATGTCATGGAGGACACGGGAGCCACGCAGCCAGGTTTGCCTTCCCCAACCATGATACCAAAAAATTGGAACATTGTCATTATGGACCTTAAAGATTGTTTTTTCACTATTCCCCTACACCCTGAAGATGCTCCAAGGTTTGCTTTTTCTATTCCCTCTGTTAACCATCAGGGAACAGCAGAGCGTTATCATTGGACTGTGTTACCACAGGGTATGAAAAACAGTCCGACAATATGTCAGTTATATGTGGCTAAGGCATTATCAGAGGTAAGACAGACATATCCAACAGCTATTTGCTATCATTATATGGATGACATTTTGTTAGCCTGTCAGGAACCACAGAAACTTTTAGAAATTGCCTCCAGCACTGAATCTTGCCTTGAAAAGCACGGGTTAGTTGTTGCTCCTGAAAAGGTACAACAGCAACCCCCATGGAAATACCTGGGATGGAAAATCCTCCAGCAGACTGTAGTGCCTCAACTGCTAAAGATCGATGTCAAAGTTAACACCCTAAACAATGTACAGAAATTAACTGGCACTATAAATTGGGTACAAATCCTTTTAGATATAGACAATGATACCCTTAGACCTCTATTTGAACTACTGAAGGGAGAACCTGCCCTCAACTCGCCCCGACAGTTAACTCCGGAGGCTGAGTATGCTATTGAACAAGTTAACAGAGCTTTAACCAATCGACAAGCTGCAAGGATAGATTACCAACTCCCAGTTACTCTGTATGTTATCCAAGGACCTAAGTCCCTCAAAGGATTAATAGGTCAATGGGATTCAAGGGAAAAGGATCCACTACGTGTCTTAGAATGGATCTTTTACCATACCAATTCTCCAAAACCATAGTTACTATTTGTGAACAGATAGCACACATAGTGTGTCGTGGCAGGCAGAGAACAACAGAATTAACAGGACATGAACAAGACATTATCTCTCTCCCCTTAACCAAGATGTATTTTCAATGGGCTTTTCAGAATAACACAGAACTACTAATAGCAATGACAAATTTTGGTGGAAAGGTTACTCCACACCACCCACCACATAAGCTATTCTCCCTGACAACAGAAATAGAGATTAAATCAGTTTCAAAATGTCAACGTAACCCTGTGGAAGGTCCGACCTATTTTACAGACGGTTCAGGTAAAACAGGCAGAGCAATCACAGTTTGGTTTGTGAATAACGAATGGCATCATGAAGAACAAAAAGTTCAGGGCTCAGCACAAATTGTAGAATTAGCTGCAGTAGTGTTTGCATTTCAGCATTGTCACCAAGCATTGAACCTCGTCACTGATTCAAATTATGTTGCTGGAGTTGTTACTAGAATTGAAAATTCATGGCTGAATGAAGTTGCCAATCCTACTTTATTCTATTATTTAAAAATGCTATTAGATGAACTCATGACACCTTATTATGTTCTGCATATTCGCAGCCATACAGATTTGCCTGGATTTATCATAAAGGGCAATCGAAGAGCTGATAGGTTAACGGCTCCTGTAGTAGCAACTCCTCTACCAAATCAGAACAGGCTAGATTATCGCATGCTTTTTACCACCAATCAGCGAGATCACTCAGGAAACAGTTTTCTCTCTCTTGGTCAGAAGCACATACAATAGTACAAACATGCCCTGACTGTCAACCATTTGCAACACATCCACATACTGGAGTAAACCCTCGTGTCACCAGTGCCTTACAGCTATGGCAAAGTGATGTCACTCACATCCCTGAATTTGGGAGACAGAAGTATGTCCATGTTTCCATCGATACATTTTCACATATGGTCTGGGCCACAGCAGAAACAGGTGAAAAGGCCCGTGATATTATTCGTCATTGGCGTGATGCCTTTGCAGCTCTAGGAGTTCCAAAACAAATAAAAATGGATAATGGCCCTGCCTATAATAGTAAGGTAATTGAAACATTTCCAAACACTTGGGGGATAAAACACAAGACAGGGATTCCACACTCACCACAAGGACAAGCCATTGTTGAACGATGCCACCTAACACTAAAAATGTTGTTAGAAAAACAAAAAAGGGGGAATGAAGGGAGAATCTCCACAGGCACGACTGTATAAAGCAATTTATGTATTAAACTTTCTGACGATTGGAGAGGGAAATGAGACCGTAGCTGTTACCAGACATATCCTGTCACACAGCAAAATTTTGCCTAATCCTATAGGGGTTCATCAACCGAAGGTTTGGGTAAAATCACAAACACTTCTCTGGGAAGGACCGCATCCACTAATAACCTGGGGACGAGGGTATGCTTGTGTCTCCACAGATCATGGTCCTTGGTGGATACCCGCACGGCTGGTGCGGCCTGTTTTGAACCATCCTGCGGTTACAGAAGCAGAATCCAGGGGTGGTCAGCAGCACACCGATGTCGACAATGCAACGGACGCCCTGGAATAGCATCGACATATGGGTGAACTTAGCCAGAACACTAAGACAAATAACTCTGTAATTCAGTATAGTCAGTAACACAGCTATTTCATAAATGTTTAGTAGAGAGACCATGGTCTAATAGTAGTAGCATTATTACTGTATCATAGAATCATAGAATAGTAAGGGTTGGAAAGGACCTCAAGATCATCGAGTTCCAACCCCCCTGCCATGGGCAGGGACACCTCCCACTAAACCATGCCACCCAAGGCTATGTCCAACCCCACCTGGAACGCCGCCAGGGATGAAGCATTCACAACCTCCCTGGGCAACCCATTCCAGGGCCCCACCACCCTCACAGTAAAGAATTTCTTCCTCAGATCCAATCTAAACCTCCCCTGTTTAAGTTTAAACCCATTACCCCTTGTCCTCTCACCACAGTCCCTAATGAAGAGTCCCTCCCCAGCATCTCTATAGGCCCCCTTCAGGTATTGGAAGGCTGCTATGAGGTCTCCACGCAGCCTTCTCTTCTCCAGGCTGAACAGCCCCAATTTTCTCAGCCTATCTTCATACGGGAGGTGCTCCAGTCCCCTGATCATCCTCGTGACCCTCCTCTGCACTTGTTCTAACAGTTCCATGTCCTTTTTATGTTGAGGACACCAGAACTGCACACAATACTCCAAGTGAGGTCTCACGAGAGCAGAGTAAAGGGGCAGGATCACCTCCCTCGACCTGCTGGTCACACTCCTTTTGATGCAGCCCAGGTTACGGTTGGCCTTCTGGGCTGCAAGCGCACACTGCCGGCTCATGTTCATTTTTTCATCGACCAACACCCCCAAGTCCTCTGCAGGGCTGCTCTGAATCTCCTCCTCGCCCAACCTGTAGCTGTGCCTGGGATTGCTCCGACCCAGGTGGAGGACTTTGCATTTAGCATGGTTAAACTTCATCAGGTTGGCATCAGCCCACCTCACAAGCATGTCAAGGTCCCTCTGGATGGCATTCCTTCCCTCCAATGTATCAATCGAACCACACAGCTTGGTGTCATCGGCAAACTTGCTGAGGGCGCACTCAAACCCACTGTCCATGTCACCCACAAAGATGTTGAACAAGACCGGTCCCAACACCGATCCCTGGGGGACACCACTCGTTACTGGTCTCCAGCTGGACACTGAGCCACTGAGCACTACTCTTTGCGTGCGGCCATCCAACCCGTTCTTTATCCACCGAGTGGTCCACCTATCAAATTGATGTCTCTCCAACTTAGAGAGAAGGATGTCATGGGAGACAGTGTCAAAGGCTTTACACAAGTCCAGGTAGATGACATCAACTGCTCTGCCCCTGTCCATCAGTTCCGTAGCCCCATCATAGAAGATCACTTATAAGAAGAGTAGAACGGTAGAAATGTAAAACTTCTTAAAACTTCTTGTACTGATATTTTCTCTTGCGCAAGACTTTGTACTGATATTTTCCTTTGTATTAGGTTTCTTGTTCCTTATCTGCTAAATTGTATGCAAGATATACTGGATAAAATGTTAAAGAAGGTTAGGTCTTTAGAAAAACAAAAAGGGGGAGATGTGGGTGTAAATGTGAAAGATTCCTGAGTTGGACTAGCTCCTGGGAAAACTTTGAGACAGCCGAGGAATGTTGATGGGAAAGTTTTGGGAGTATTGTGGGCAAGATAAGAAGGAAGAGAGAAGCGAGAAGCAAGCAGCCAATCAAGGCAACCAGTGAGCAAGATATCCACCAATGAAGAAGTGAAGAGACCCACGTGGGGGGTGTTAGTGAACCAATTGTATTAGCCGCTTGTACACGCGGGTACTTCGGAAAGCCTATATCAACCCTGGACCATCAGATAATAAATGACTTCGTTTCATGACCAGAAACGGGGTTCATGCTTTACGTCTCCACACTTATCCATACAAGGAGGTCTCCTGACTCTCCTGCTGAACTTCCTTCTAGTTGGGATGCATCACTCCTGAGCTTGCAGCAGGTGATCCTTGAATATCAACCAACAGTCTTGGGCCCCCCTGCCCTCTAGGGCTGTATCCCATGGAACCTTACTGAGCAGGTTCCTGAAGAGGCCAAAGTCTGCTCTCTTGAAGTCCAGGGCAGTGAGCTTGCTGCATGCTCTTCTCACTGTCCTGAGGATCTCGAATTCAACCATCTCATGATCCATGATCGCTGCAATCAAGGCTGCCCTGGAGCGTCACATTTCCAACCAGCCCTTCCCTGTTGGTGAGGACGAGGTCAAGCATGGCACCTCTCCTTGTTGGCTCCTCTATTACTTGCAGAAGGAAGTTGTCTTCCACACAATCGAGGAACCTTCTGGATTGCTTGTGCCGGGCTGTACCATCCCTCCAACAGATATCAGGGTGGTTGAAGTCCCCCATGAGGACAAGGGCCTGTGAGCGTGAGGCTGCTCCTATCTGCCTATAGAGCGCTTCATCCACTGAGTCCCCTTGGTCAGGCAGTCCTTAACAGATCCCCACAATAATGTCTCCCATTGCTGTTCTCCCTTTAACCCTGACCCACAAACTCTCTGTCGACTGCTCACCTGTCCCCAGACAGAGTTCCATACTCTCCAGCCTCTCCCTAACATAAATAGCAACTCCCCCTCCCCGTCTGCCAGGCCTGTCTTTCCTAAAGAGCCTGTAACCTTCCATTCCAACACACCAGTCGTAGGAGCCATCCCACCATGTTTCTGTGATGCCTATGATATCATACCCCCATAGACGTGCACACATCTCTAATTCCTCTTGTTTGTTCCCCATGCTACGTGCATTTGTGTAGAGGCATCTGAGCCGAGATCCAATTGATGCCGGCTCATTGGCTGGAGCAGCTGGAATATCTCTACATTGCTGCAAACGTTTACTATAGGTGCTAGCAGCCGACTGGGTGTGTTGGGATGGAACGATGCTTCCCTCCAACACATCTAGTTTAAAGCATCCTTGACCAGTCTGGCAAGCCTCCTACCAAATCCACTCTTCCCTTTCTTTGTCAGACCAGCTCCACCAGCCCCCAGTAGATCTGGCCTACTAAACTTAGTCCCATGTTCAAGGCACCCAAACCCCTGACTATAGCACCACCCTTCTAACCATTTATTAACCTGCCCAATCCTTCTAGCCTTTTTAAGGTCCTCCCTTGTACCCTGGAGAATTGATGAAAAGACAATCTGAGCTCTAGAGCCCCTAACCACCTCTCCCAGAGCTCTGTAGTCCTTCTTTATGTTCTCCAGGCTACTGCTATCTGTATCACTAGCACCCACATGGACCATTAGAAGTGGGTAATAGTCAGTGGGACCAACTAGATCAGGCAGCTTCTCGGCCACATCCCTGATCCGAGCCCCTGGTAGGCAACACACATCCCTTGAGCCTGGGTCAGGCCGGCAGATGGGTGCCTCTGTGCCTTTCAGATTAGAGTCCCCTACTACTATGGTCCGCCGCTTTTTCCTGGCAGCACCAGTAGTGATCTTCTTTACCAGTGAATCAGCCGGTTGTTTCTGATGGGAGTGTGGTTCCTCATCAGCTCCATGCAGGACAGCAAAGCGGTTCTGGGTGGGGACAACAGATTTAGGAGGAATCCCCTTGCTTTTAATTGCCCTCTTCCTCCTTTTTTTGTTGTTTTTTTTCTGTTACTGTTTCCCAGCTTCCTGGGTTAGCAGCCTCCTTTCCTGCATGGGCAACAGTAGACGCTCAAGGCCCCAGGACAGTGTGGTCCTGGAGGAAGCAGTGCTGCTTCCTCTCAGCTTCCCTGACATCTTTCAGCCTGGTAACAGCTTCCTGCAGCTCAGCCACCTGTTGCAGGAGGACCTCCACCAGGGAGCAAAGATCATCTAGTTCCAGCCCCCCTGCCATGGGCAGGGACACCTCCCACTAAACCATGCCACCCAAGGCTCTGTCCAACCCGGCCTTGAACACCGCCAGCGATGGAGCATTCACAGCTTCCCTGGGCAACCCATTCCAGTGCCTCGCCACCCTTACAGTAAAGAATTTCTTCCTCATATCCAATCTAAACTTCCCCTGTTTAAGTTTGAACCCATTACCCCTTGTCCTATCACTACAGTCCCTAATGAAGAGTCCCTCCCCAGCATCCCTATAGGCCCCCTTTAGATGTTGGAAGGCTGCTATGAGGTCTCCACGCAGCCTTCTCTTCTCCAGGCTGAACAGCCCCAACTTTCTCAGCCTATCTTCATACGGGAGGTGCTCCAGTCCCCGGATCATCCTCGTGGCCCTCCTTTGGACTTGTTCCAACAGTAAGTAAATTAGTTCTGCTTAGTGATCATCCTTGTATAAGATAAATGACCATAGTTGACATAGTTCTAGGGCCTTGTAACCTTGTGCAAAATTTATGGTGAGCAAAACAGAACGTGTAGATAAAGATTATCTGAGACTAGCAGATGTTCAGGATGAGTTGTAGCTGTGCTAACTGATAAGTAGAAGGACAGGGAGGAATCATTCAATTATGTCAGTGGTGTTACTAAACTAATTAAGCTGGTGTAAGCATTTATCTACTGTGCATGCTTCAAAAACTGCCAGGACGAAAGTTCAAGGAATGGCCAAGAGATGAAGATTGTTGGAAGAAGTAAATGACGACCAAAGAGCACTGCCGCATTTTTGTGCGCATGAGGGAGAAACTTTCTAGAAGATTGATGTAATATATAAGTAACCTTATGAATATGTATGTACGCAATAAATATGTATACTTAGTGACTATATATGGATGGCTTGTTTAGCAATTTGGAGAGACACGCTAGGAGGAGCTATGCCCTGTGTCTCCCGGCGTCAATAAAAAATACCTGATTGTCAACTTAAACTTTGTTGGTGAGTTCCTGGAGATTTCTCCAAATCAAGGTCCTCTCTGTTTGGCAGGGCCTTTACAACAGGAACTCTCCTCACATCTTCCCCATGTGTTGCTTTTCATCTATTGGTAACCGAGATTGAAGCACGGAATCAGACTCTACAACTCAAGGAGAGTTATAAAGCAGGTATGTTTATTACGGCGCCGGGTGCAAGGGGGATCATTCCTCCTAACTTGCACACCGAGGGGTTAAGCAAGCAGATATTTATTACACACAAACATGCATATTCATTAGGTTCCCGAGAAAGTGTCGGGGATATTACAATTAGTTTAGGTACTCATTATCATAAATCTCCCTTTTGGCGCTTGCTCACTGCCCTCCGATGGTCGTGGGCAGGGATCTTCAAGATGAAGTAAGCAGTCTTCCTCAGGGTGCACTTTTCACCTTTGGCACAGTTGGATACCCCAGTAATTCACAATTAGCTGAAACCAGCCGTATCTGCAAGTTTCTGATAGCTGCCAAAGATTTAGAGCAGTGTGACCTTGGTACAAAATTTATTGCAAGCAGGACAGGATGGGGAGACAAGGAGTATCTCAAGCTAGCAGATGTTTGGGAGTCACTGTCTTCAAACTTACTGATAAATTAGAAGGATGGTAAGAAAGAAGTCACTCATTAGAAGGATGAAAAGAAATAATTCACTCTTGTTAGTAAGACTGCTAAATTCTGTTATCACACCACAGACTTACAACACAAACCTTATTCTCTTAGACCTAAGTTAAATTAAGAGTGTTTTAACCCTTTGTTTTCCTGGCACTTGTTTTCCTTATATCAAGATCACCTGATTGTCTTTATTATCAGCACAGTCATTTGAAAGCTTTGACTTGGATACAAGTGATTGTTATTTTGTGCCCTTCTTTTGAATTTGGCTTTTTTTCTTTATAACAGTCTAAAACTCTTCCAATGTATTTGTCGTCGTTTACAGTTGGTTATATGAAGTCCTACACTCCAGCCTTTAACAGAGCTTGCATGCATTGTGTTTGGTTTGTTATTGAGCAGTTAACCGGTAACGTATATGTGATGCCCATGAACGTTTCGTAGTGTGTGTACCAGCTTCGGTATAGCGTCAGTTTCAGTACAGCCCGGCACCCCTTCCGCGCTCGCAGGCCCCACTCTCCGCAGTGCGGCGAGGTGCTGGGGAGGTGCTGGCGGGGCGCTGCCAGCTACGCGTGCGCGATAACGTCAGCGACAGGCCGTGCTCCCCCCTGCTGCATGCTGGGAGCGTTGCCTAGGGCGGGGGAGCTGTGGTCGGGCGCTTGCGCACAGTGGGGGGGGTGACCGGCCTGTCGTTCTTCCGCTGTTTAATGAACGGCCGTGTTGGATGGTGGAGTTTGGCGCTGGCGTGTTTGGATTTGAATGCTGCGTCGCGCCCCCGAGAAGTGGCGGTGTAGTGTGTGGCGGGGTGGCGTTGCTCCCTCGCGCCGGGGCGCGGCATGCTGGGTGAGGAGGAGGACGGTGAGTCGAGAGCCGTGGGCGCCGCAGCCTTTTCCGTGCAGGCCGAGGAGGGGGACACCCGGCAGCGCTACGAGGAGCTGTGCAGCAGTCTCAACATGGATGGGCGCGCTCGCTGTGAGGCCTGGCTCAGCTACCAGAACATGAAGCGCAACTTCACCCTGGAGGTGAGGCGCGATGGGGCGGGGGAGCTGCTCTGAGGCGAGCGGCCCTAGGCGGGGTGAGGGAAGGGGACAGTCACTGAGGTGCGGCGGCCTTTTCCTCATATTGCCCGTGTTGAAACGCCGTCCGGGTGTTACCCCGCAGCCGAGTGCGGCTGCATTTCACCCCCAACGCGGCCTCGGCCCGGCCCTGCGCCCGCGGTCCGCACGGAGGTAGCGCCTCAGCCGCGGGAAGCGCCGCTGAGAGACTTCCCGCTCCGCGATCGCAGCCCGGGCCCGCCGGGGAGCGGGGATCTCCAGTTCTGAGTCTGGGAAAATGTCGTGATCCTGAGTCATAGCGGTGAAAAGGTGTTAGAATAAAAGCGGTCATATCGTTTGGCTCCTGCTTGTGGCTGTTTCGCTGACAAACGTAGCGTAGTTACCTCGGTGAACACTTATCAGTAGCTGTTCAGTTGCCCACGTAAGTGCTTTCAGCGCTGTTGTAATAAATTTGGTTCTGTAAACGTGGCACATAGCCCCATGCATGGTTGAAGGCGTGCAGGTTTTGTAGTCTCATTTCTTCAGCCAATGACATAAAGCGACGCACCCGCTGTGATCGGGAAATGCCTTTTACCGGGTGGGTTTTTGAAAATCGAAGTGTTCCTTACGATAAAAGTACGTCTGTCTGGAGTCATCTGGAATTCTTTAGGGCCTCCCTTCCCATGAGCAGGCAGCTCTCAACGCTGAGTTGAAGGAGGCTTCGCACGGGCGGGGGGTGTGTGGTGAGCCGGGAGCCGTGTGGAGGAAGGAAGTGTTGTGGGCTGAAAGTGCCTCTGTCACACGCTGCCTGTAACCATCGGAAACGGGCTGGGAAGCTCAGAAACAGCACTTGTGTTTTTCTCCAATGTGTGTGCTCATCTGGCCCCGGGATACCACATAGCTCAAGAAGCACACAGCATCGAATTCAGTGTTCTGTGCCCCCCCTCCCCCCCGACCTTCTCTTATTGAAGTGTTATTTTTTTAGTCAGAGAGCACATAAGATTTCAAAGGCTTTTGTTAGAATTTTCTGTCTTGAAGTACATATTGAGTAACAGTTCTGTTGCATAATACAGGAAAAAAAAAAGAAACTTTTTCTGTTGCTACTGTCTCTTCAGGACAGAATGTTCTGATTGTAAGGAACTGTAGCTTTTGTATATTTTTTTTTTAACAGCAAGGCAGTACGAAATGTTATATTTTGCGTTGCTCTTCTATCATATTGTTAACTTTGGATCAAGAGTGACATTTATACAGGTAACTAGTAACTGCAATTTTAGGTCTGACACAGTTCAATGTTAAGTATCTGTTTAGCACCTGGTTTTATTGGAGTTAAAATCATAGAGTAGCTCAACAGAACTTTAAAACAGCAGATCAGCATTGTCACTGGTTGAACTTCATTCATGAGGTCCTAACCTTTTTCCTGATGTTGGGTGCATAGCTGAAGAGAATGCTTTTCTTTTCAATGGAGTCTTAGATGCTTGATGTTTTAATTCACAGGGAAATGATCTGCACTGGCTAGCACGTGCCTTGTACATGGCTTGCAGAAAAGCGGTTCCCACTGTGAGCAAAGGGACAGCTGAGGGAAATTATGTATCTTTAACCAGAATTTTGTGCTGTTCAGAACAAAGGTAACTTCTTGCTCATTTTTATACACTTACAAGATCTCAAAGACTACTCATCAGCTTATGAAATTTAGAAATTGATAACAAATGCTAAATGTCTGTCTTGCTTCCTGCTTTTAAAGATAGAATTCATATCACCGGAGTCTGTGTTATAGCTCATTGTCACAGAAGTAGAACAGTTCCATTTTGTCATTACGATGTTGTCAAAACATTGGTTTTCAAAATCAGAGATTGACTTCCCTCTCTTAAAGGAGAAAGAAACCAATATTTGAAAAATAGTCTGTTTTGGAAGAGTGTGCAAAGGGTAAATTTCTCATATGAGAAACCGTTTTTAATTGGCTGTGAAAATATTCACATTTTTTTGGGGGGAGGAAGAAGACTTCCCTTTTTACATGTTCTTGCTTTATAAAGACAAAGTGATGTCAGAATCTGATAAACAAAAATTGTATCAAATGTTTGTGTCTGTAAAGAGCTGAATAAAAAGTTACTGAAATAATTCACTTTCTTTTTTTCTTTTTATATAAATAAAATTACATTCTTATGCAGTCTTGCTCTCCATCTCCTTTACCGTTGGAGCTTTGTTATTGGTTTATGTAATACAGAAGTGTTCCTTTTAAAACTTTTTATTCCAAATCAGAAGTTCAGGAATTGAATGTGGATGAATTATTTCTGTGATGGGCTATCAAATATTAACAACTATGAAAAAGTGGATGTAGATGAAAGAGTGAAAAATAAATGAAAGCCAAATTTATGAAGTGAAATGTACTGAAACCTAAGGGTTTTTCATACTTTGTAGAATCATCTTAGCATTGTGGAACTCAGAGTTTGTTCTATTTAAGGTAATAAATTATTCAGAAAAATAAGGGAAATCTGCTTTTAGAGTAATCTGACTGTTGGAGCTGATTGTGTCTTTGAGGAAAAGCCAGAACTGTGAACATATAGTTAACATAGTCATCAGCCAAGGATCTAAAAATATATTGTGAGCTGTCTGAGTTCACCTATGTTTATGGGTGAAGGACTGGCTCCGAGTACTTTACCATGTTTGTAGTACTGCCATTTTATCAGTAGTTTGGGAAGTAGGATTTGCAGTTTTGTTGAAAACATATAGTATATTTCTGTAAAAATACCTCAAAACTGTCAGAACTAACCCGTTTGGTATTTTCAGCTTGATCGAGTTTTTTAACAAGATGAAAAAGTGGGAAGACATGGCAAATCTTCCTGCCCAATTCAGAGAACGAACTGAGAGAATAGAGAGAAACTTCACCATTTCTGCTGTCATTTTTAAGAAGTATAAGCCCATTTTTCAGGGCATTTTCAGATATCCTCAAGATCAGCCTCGTCAACAGAGAGGGAGAAAACAGAGGTATGTTCCTGTTATTTCCAAACTGATTTTGGAGCAGAATAGAGCAAAAATGTAATGAAGTTGCTTGGGGGTTTTTTAGTTATATTTTGAGTGTATTTTCATTAAAATATACTGCTTATACAATTCTGTAATTAGAAGAGTAAGCCCCTCTAGTTGGCTAGCTTGGATGGTAAGGTGTGAAGTAATTTTGAAGATTAAGTTGGAAGATAGTGCTTACTAATTTTGGAGTGAAATGTATGTTAATTTTGATTTTTAAACCATTATTTATATAACATAATGGAGTAACTAAAAAAGCAAAATAAACGATTAAGGCTGAACAAATTACTGGAGAACTTGAAAAGAATATAGCCTCACCATAAATTGATTTTGCCTGAATGAAAGAACTTAATACTAAATACAGTCTTACAGAGAAAGCCTAATAAAGACTGCTTGGTTTTGAGGCTCACATGTCTATTTCACAATCTACATTATGTGGAGAGCTATTTGGCTGTGAACGGGCATGTGAGCAATCCAGACAATTGCTTGACAATTGTAAGGTAGTGACCCACAGGCATTGAGGCCTCGCCTGAGGGTTACTAAAGTTCGTGTATGTGCAGAAGCCTTGGGAAAAGTTAGCACGGAAAACTACTGAGAGAGATAGGCAGAGAAGGAATGTTAACTGTAACCTTGAAACGTATGCTGTAATAGTTAACCAATCAGTAAACTGTTGCTAGCACTCGGCTAAGTGAAGTTAACCAACCAAGTGTTATCGAATGTTCTACTGTTCTGAAACTTTCCTATAAAAGGCATGATTGCGCACATTAAATTGTTCAGCGTGGATCATATTGATCTGTGTTTCGTTGTTCCCAAACCCCCGCGAAGAGTGGCGCCCGAACAGGGACCCCTCAGCTCTGCCTCCTGAGAGCTGCTTCCGCGGTGAAGATCAGCGCAGACCTGACGGGTGGGAGGCCGACCGAAAAGCAGCCGGCAGCAGCCCTGCTGAGTAGAGAGAGCACGCGCGTGCCGCAGGAGAAAGAAAAAAAAAAAGAAAAAAAAAAAAAAGGAAAGAGAGTCTCCGCGTAAAAGAGTCCACTTCGATAAAGGCAAGTGGCGGTCAGGGAGGAATGGGGGCGGCTCAAACTAAGGAAGAGACAGCTGTCCTTAATTTCCTCCAGTGCATCCTCTCAAGGAGAGGGATTAAATATGAAGAAGATGTACTTAAAGGGCTACTCCAGTGGAGTAAAGAAAAGGGGCTATTTAGTGGGATTGGAACAGCATTTGAAATATCCACATGGGAGGCGATAGGCGTACAGCTCTGGGACACTATAACTGATGGGGGGAAGGCAGCGCGTGAGGCTCAAAAATACTCCACACTGTG
The DNA here is from genome assembly GCA_039720435.1 of Amazona ochrocephala. NCBI lineage: Eukaryota > Metazoa > Chordata > Aves > Psittaciformes > Psittacidae > Amazona > Amazona ochrocephala. The sequence continues at coordinate 2,821,924 of CM077908.1, forward strand.
GAAACTTGTCCGAGAGACTTTGCGGGATATGAAATCAGAAAGAGCTGCAGCTGCTTCGGCAGTTAAAGCCTTATCTCCGGCAATGCCATCCACAACCCCCAGTGCCCCCCCACCCGGATCCCTGCTTGAGCCTCCCGCCCCCCTCCCGCCCTCCCTGCCTCCCAATTAATCGCAGAGCCCCTGACGAAGGGTTCCAAGAACCCCGATCGGAGTCCCTTTGATCACTGTACTGGAGGGAGAATTTACCCGAAAATTGCAAAAACGATTAAGAGGGGTTTTCAAGCCACGCCCAGTAAAGAGAAATCGAAATGTGATATTGCTACTAATCCTGACGATATTGAACCTCCCTGTGAGGTGAAGGCATCCACAGATTACAGGCCTGGTGTGCCAGAATATTCCCTTACCTCCACCCCAAACCGTTCCCCCATTGACTCTAATGTCTCTACCCCAGAAGAAGCAGAAAAACCGAAAGAACTAAATGACTCAACAAAAGAATTATTGCAGGAGGCAAGCAGATATCCCACTGTGTGGCGATTAATCACTGACTCCTTAAAAAATATGCAAGCAGAAGAGCTTTTCCACCCCCATGGAACAAATGCAAAAAAAAACCAGAACCGATGGATGGGCCAGGGGATACAAATTTGTATCTTCCTTTTTCACTTTTGCCGCCCCTGGCCTCCCTCCCCCCAGAGCCTGATCCTCAAGATCGTCAAGGTTGGGACAAATGGACAGGATTGTTAGATGAGAAAGTACAGACACTTCATGACGGACTTACAAATTTACAGCTCTCCGACACGGCTAAGTCAAAGAATGAGATAGTGGAGCCCAAACCCCCCCACCACCACCCCCACCCCCCCACCCCTGCGAACCTCCACCAGTTGCTGCCGTGGCTGCGGAGCCTGAGGATGGCGATGAAGGCAATCCTTTTGCCCCAGACCCTGTTAATCCCAAGAAAAAGCCGACTCTCAGATCGCCTGAAACCTACAGGAGAAAATGTTTTAATTGCACTTGATAACACTGAAACTCCAGAACACGTTAATGAGGAGCCTGTGCATTTTCATCAGACTGTTGTTGCTGCTCCTGAGATTCTGATGCCTGATAATTCTGATGCTGACCTGGATAGTCCTTTTGACCCGAGACCTGTTGATCCGGAAAAGAAGCCTGATTTAGATCCCCCAGATCCCCATGATAAATGGGCAGTTATAAAGGGAAAAGTAAGATGGGTGGGGGATGCAGATGTATTGTGTGCTTATACTCTCTCTGTGATATTCATGTACTAAAAGTTAGCAAATGTAACTACGTCTGTGTTTCTATCGACCCTTGCAGACCTTTATAGATACTGTTGGCCACTTCTCCCGATGTAGGCTGGCCACCTGCATTGGAATGAGTGTGCATTTTGGTCAGTATAAAAGCCCAAGCCTCATGCAATGTGAGGGAGGCAGAGCCTCTGCGGGGACGCCCGCTGAGATTGAGCCTGCCACCTTGCACTGCAATGATGCTGCTCGGAGCTGGTTTCCTGATTGTCTTCACAGGGTCATTGCAACTGCATTTTGTACGTGTGACCATGTAGTGGGAGTAATGATTGTCTGCATTTTGTGTTTCACATATTGTAGTTGTGTGGAGTGTGTTTGTGGGATCCCATGAATGTGTGTGTATGTGTGTGTCTGTTGAGGGCAGACAGTGTTCTGTGTATTTTTTGTTATTGGGTTAATGTAAAAGTTTTTAATGGGTAGCAGATTAACATTTTGGGCAAGAAAGGGTTAATGCAGAGGTGCTGCTGCCAGCAGGAATTTATGGGTGCTGCTGCCAGCAGGAATTTATGGCTGCTGCTCAGCAGGCTGGCAGCTGTAGCTGCTGCTGGGCAGGCAGGAGTTTGTAGCTCCTGCCGAGCAGTACTGCTTAGTGTGTTTAAGGTAACCTAGGGGAGAATCCAAGCTTTACCAACCTCCACCCAAACAGCACCAGGGTGGCAGAGATAGAAAAGAAAAGAAAAAAAAAATGGGTAATGACACAGCAAACTCCTTGACTGTTAACACCGTGCAGTTTGCTTCTGCACCTGCTTCACATTCCTGTTTCATCAGAATGCCTTTGCTTTAAGGAATCATTTTTAGCTTGATTTACTTCTCGAGAACGGATGGCATGGGGGAAGGGATATATTTGTGTTCTACCTACAGGTCCATGGAGGCTGCCTGCAAAGTTTCTCAAGCCTTGTCATGAGCCGGATGGACGAGCGGAAAAACCCAATGCCTTAGCTACAGGAGCTTGAATGTGTGTGCATGTAAAGTAGCTCTTATTAGAGGCTGTGATTTTGTGTATAACACCACCTGTACTTACTAGCCAGTTGCTAATAAGAAACTACGCCTTGTATTGTATGGATTTGTCACTTGTAAAAGAGATGTTAGCACTTGCGGATTTGCAGCAGCTGCTAGAATATGATAAGGCAAAACCCGCAGAAGTTAAGCTAACAGGAAGAGGTTATATGTTTGCTTACAGATCAAGGCATTCGGTGGATACCGGTTCGTTGGATACGGCCTGGCGAAACTCAGCAGAAAGCCTCTCCTCTACAGCAGAAGATGTCAGTGATGATTAAGAACCTGTTAGTGGTTAAGCTGTTAATTTTGCTCTTTGTATATAATTCTGTATCTCTGTTACACGAAATTAATCCTAGAAAAAATTTGTGGGTAACATGGGCCAGTGAGAGTGGGGTGTCGGAATTTTGTCTTGCTATGGCATCAGCCACAGATCCATTTCAAACATGTCTAATAGGAATACCTGGGTATAATGAGAACAGCTTTAAGGCATTTTCGATCAACAACTGCAGTAAGTCGACAAATGCTGCGGATTGCTCAGCAGAATTGATATCTGGATTGAATAGGACACTCCCTTGGGATCCACAAGAATTAAATTTAATGGCATCGCAAGCAATTGGGAATGCCTCAAAAGGCTGGACAGAAACCTGCCTAAATTTTGGATGTAAATATGCATCCTGCTCATATTTGATACACTCACCAGATGTTTCACCCAAAGATAATGCTTATTCGTTTAGAGTTACAGAATTGAGTAATCTTAGTCATATTCTCCACTCTAGATCTAAGTGATCAATAGGACTCACCCCTGATTGTAATGACAGTGTTCAATTACTGAGCAGAGCTGCTCTAGTAGCTCTGTCACTATTTGTCCCTGGAGCGGCTGCAGGAAATGCCCTAAGAACAGCAGCCCAGCTAGCTTGTTGGGCAGAAAAGCAGGCTAATGTAACTACTGCCGTTCTCAAAGAATTATTAATGGATCTAAATAGCTTAAGACACTCCCTCCTGCAGAACTGCGCAGCCATTGACTTTTTGCTGTTGGCACATGGTCATGGCTGTGAGGACTTTGAAGGTATGTGTTGTGTGAATCTGTCCGATCACAGTAAGAGCGTTCACAAACAATTGACCTATCTAAAAGGACACTCACAAAAAATCCAACAAGATGTGAATCCTTTAGATGACTGGCTCCGCAACATTTTTTCAGGATGGGGAATAGGGACTTGGATTCAAAATTGGATAATTATTGCTTTGAAGGTTTTAGGCATTATATTACTAATTTTGCTTGCATGCACCATTGTATTTACTATACTGAAGAAATTTGTAAACAGAATGCTAAATCAAATCTGGATTGCTCAAAAACAAGAAGAGGGTATTGTGGAAGCATTCCTTTCAGTTAACGGACATGTGAGCAATCCAGCCTTTGAATGAGAGAACTCCACTGGTAAGAAATTTCTTTGGCTGATCCCTCACTGCCACTAGCATCTTCAACATGCTGCTGCACCCTGTAGTATATATACTGCTAATGTAAATCTGTATGTGCTTTGCCATAGTAGTGACTTGTTACTGAATGAAGCAGGTGAACCTCTGCACTGACAACAAGGTGCCACAACTGACGTTGGCCAAATACCTCCTACCGCAGTCAAGGGCAAGACTGGGTTGGCCTCTGTGTTTGCCACCAAGAAGAACCTTTAGCTCCGCTGCTGGCTGCAACCCAGCAGGCGTTGAGTGGTGGGGACACATGCCATGCCAGACCTTGATGTGAGGGATGGCCTCTCCTGTTATGAGAGAACTATACAGGAGAGAAAGGCAGGCCAAGCAGCCTGTGGTTGGCATATGTTGGAGATACGATCTAGTCCAAATCCTCTGCTCAAATAGGGTCGTCTAAAGCAGGTATTATATATAAAAACACCCAAGGGAAATGTAAGGATTTTCTTCAAACAGTTTGCAAAGCGTAATTTGTACAAAAGCTTTTGAATTTGTCTAGTTTTGATTCTCTTTCTGCAATACAGCATTTGTGACATCTAACAGATGATCCCTTGCCCAAACCACCAGTTCTATATAAAGACCTACATGATAACGAGTGGAAAGGACCAGAACCATATCAAGTTATAGAATGTAACAAAGGATGTAATGTGACTGCAAGACTAAAGCAAAGTGTGCAAAATGATTCCAGTGGAAGTTTGTTATGCTGTTTTCAATGGTAATACGTATGTGACTATGTTAATACAAGTAGAAGTAAATTCTTTAAAAAAGATAGTTTTGCAGAATTGTAAGGCTTTAGATATATTAACAGCTCAAGTAGACAGAGTATGTACTTTAATTAATGAATCTTGTTGTAGTTATCTTGATCAGTCTGGAAAGACCTTGAAAGATGTTAAAGAAATTTGGAAGCATGCAAAAGTACTTCATGATGTCTATCAGAACGATAAAATTCCTTGGTTAGATGCCCTTCTTACATCTTGGGACTTCAATGGTTGGCTCACATCTCTGATTAAAGGTATTGGAATGATTTTGGTAGTAATCTTGACCATAGTTATGATTGTACCTTGTATTTTGCAATGTATTTGTGGTATGATTGAAAACCTGGTAAAACAGCTTTGGCTCATTCAAGAAAAGAAAAGGGGGAGATGTGGATGATTTCTTGTTAGAGAATGGACATATGCCTGCTCTGAATGAAAGCAAGTATGTGCAGCTGGCCATGTAGCAGGGGTAACTCCTGGTTACCTCTGTGCAGCCGACTGTGAAAAAGAAGCAACTCCCGGACAGTTAATGAAACAAGAATGCAGGCCTGGAACATAAGAAGGAGCTAGGATAAGAAGGTTGCTGAGCTGGACTGTAAATTTCGCTTGCTTACAAAAAACACACTTTAGGTTCTTATGAGTGCAAAAGTTACAAGTACTCTCAGAATGGGATTGGTTTCAAAAGTTGTTACAGGGTTGGGGTATTAGTAGTTGGCTAGGAGTAGTAATCAAACAAGGTTTAACAGTTTCAACGGTATTGATTATTATTGTTTTAATCTTTTGCTGTTTGTGGAAGTGGATTGCCAGTATGCTATTTTGTGCTGTGAATCGGGTCTGGATTGCTCAAAAACAAAAAGGGGGATTCGTGGAGAGCTATTTGGCTGTGAACGGGCATGTGAGCAATCCAGACAATTGCTTGACAATTGTAAGGTAGTGACCCACAGGCATTGAGGCCTCGCCTGAGGGTTACTAAAGTTCGTGTATGTGCAGAAGCCTTGGGAAAAGTTAGCACGGAAAACTACTGAGAGAGATAGGCAGAGAAGGAATGTTAACTGTAACCTTGAAACGTATGCTGTAATAGTTAACCAATCAGTAAACTGTTGCTAGCACTCGGCTAAGTGAAGTTAACCAACCAAGTGTTATCGAATGTTCTACTGTTCTGAAACTTTCCTATAAAAGGCATGATTGCGCACATTAAATTGTTCAGCGTGGATCATATTGATCTGTGTTTCGTTGTTCCCAAACCCCTGCGAAGACATTAGACAACTACACTTAAAAAAAACAGCAAACCAAACTAGAAGCGATGTGATAATATTGGACACAACATATCTGTAATGCCACCTTTGCTGCTCTAATGCTCTGCTGTCCTGGGGATGAGCTGCAGCATATGAAATAGCACTTCCTGTGGCCTGTTATATGGAAACAAGGAATGCCGTGGAGTTATAAAAATTGGTGCTAGGGGAAGGGGTTTTGTTTGTTTTTAAATCCACATAGTAAATACTTGAGCGTGGTTTCCAAGGGGGGGGGAGATGGATAAAAAAATTTGGATGAGTTGATTACTTTGTCAAGATTTTTATGTTACGAAGAACACAAAGCAATCTTGCTACCCATAAATGTGAAATAGGAAGTCCAGTATGGTGTATGTGGGAGTATTAAGAAATAACAAATATTCAAGAGCTGCAAAACTTGATTTATGAAGGAGTCTCGTGGATGAGTTATATTTTATTTTAAAGCATCTTAAAGACCAGCAGAGGAACTTGATTCTGATAATCATTTAATATATTTCAAATGTATGAAACCCTTTACAAAATGCTTTATGTTAGTACAGAGGTGACACTCTTGTGAGCACAGATTTCTGAAAGTTTTGCCTGTAATGAGTGTATTAACATCAACAAACAGTGTAACTGTTCCTCCAAGAATGTATACCTGTTTATATTGCTCATAATGCTTCTGAAGAAAGAATTTCAGCTCTGGCTCTCAAAATATTTCAATTGACTCTATGTACCATTTGTTGTGTGGGAAAAAAAAAAAAAAAAAAAAAAAAACACAACAAAAAACATTTTCTGTAGTTTTTAAATTTGGATATTTACCTGTCCTTTGGAAATAGGATCACAATTTTGCTTTAAAAGAAAATGTTTAGGCCAGCCATGTTTAACATTAAATTTACAGTGATTTTTCTCCTCCGGTCTTGGTCTATTTTTAATGGAGTCTGCTGTGTTGGTTTGTTGTTGTGACATTTGGGTCATTACATGCAGACTGAGACTGGAGTTCCACTTGTGTCTGCACTAAACCAATGTGTGGCTTGCTTTATTATGTTTAGTAAGGTTTTTTTGTGGGAAGGGTGTTTGATTTTGGCCACTCTGTAGTAAAGCTTAATTTTCTTTTTAAATTACTGAATGTTGTATGATCTTCTGTCTGGCTTAATTCATTGAGCTTATTGGGTGTCTTCTTGCTGTATTTTTCTTCAAAAGACGGCAACCATGTACTGTGACAGAAGTTCTCCAGTTTTGTTGGGTGCTGTTTGTTCATGCAAAAGGTAAGAGATTTGAAAGGGATTAAAAACAATAAACCTGGTTTTGTTAATCGTTACCTTATATCAGTCCTTAAACACTGAATTAGGTGCAGGCATTTCTGAATTCAGAAATGCCTTTGGAGAAAGGACCTTCTCAGAACAGCCTGAAGACAGAATGTGTTCTGTCTTAATTTCCCCAACTGTATATTTTACCACACTAAAGGTGAGCTGTACGTCCAAATAGTTTGGTAGCTTTTATGTGGAATAATTTACAAAGTTTTCAGTGTTGTGGAGGTTTATGCTGTTTTTCCAAGGGAAAAAGGTAGTTTAGAAATTTAGTTAATTCATATTTAGGTGTTGTAATTAATGTAAGGTGTATATATTTACTTGGAACAAAGAATATTTATATTCCTCCTAAGTTTCCAGCAACACAATGTATTTTTTTTTTCCCTATAACTTAGTAAAAATTTATCATACAATTCTAGGTGTGAATATTTAATGCTAGTATCACAGAGAGCATTCTAATTCTTTTAATAGCCTTTTTGTCCCCCCTGCCTTTTAAAAAAGTGAGTATGCAGCAACTGTATCAAACAAACATATGCATTATTAAATAGGTCTGCATTTGCCTGTCTGGCAAGGGTGGTTTTCTCTTGCATTTTGGACATAGCAGTATATATATAAATGGCTGACTGTCCTGAAGAATCATATTCCTTTGGAACACCTAAGGGGATCCTCTGTTAATCTGCTTCTGTTAGAAATAATGTGATGAACAAGCAATATATTGCAATGTATATATAACCTTTATTGTATAAGTAGCCTTAAAGCCAATAAGTATAGTAGAGGATTTCAGCAGTTTTTTGTCGGCAGTGACTGATGGGAGAGGGTGCCTCAGGAAGGAACAGGATTAAATCCTATTTTAGCTGTAAATTGTTTATTCATATCACATATAGTATGAAGTCTTTCTTCATCAAGCATGCATCTTAAAAAGAGCTTATGCATACCTGGGGCTTTATTCAAGCACTGCATGCTCACTGGGAGTTCTGTGTAAGATAGTGTTTTGAGGGAAATAAAGACAAGACTTATATTCCTCAATGAAAGAAAGTCTTTGTAGATTCAGGTCCATTGATAATTTCCAGAGACTTAAAGGATAAAAGGAATTTGGTTTTGGGGTGCGTGGTGGGGTGGCTTTTTTCCAGTTTAAAAGTGAATCAGTGTTAAAGTTCCTGCAATGTGCTGTGATTTCCTTAACTGACTGCTTTTGAGGATAGGGCAGAGCAGGCTGCCACAATATTGAATTATCTGGCAGTAATTTTCTTTAACACAGATTACCCTTTCTTTCTACACTGTGCCATATTGTAGAGGGTTGCCAGCAGCTCCCTTGTGGAAAACTTATTAGCAATATTACCAGACCCCACCATCGTATCTTTGTACAGAGATCAAGAAGGGTGTGGTATTGGACCAGTGCTGTACTGAACACTGTATCTTACATAGAAAATGCCATTTTTCCAATGGGCTGCAAATTCTGTTTTATTGGGGAAGAGAAATTTTGCTTTAAAAAGTGTGTTGTTTGAAACACAGAATTATTTTTCTTTTTTTTTTTTTTTCTTTTTTCAGTCCAGAGTAGCGCTCTCAGGTAATATAAAATAACCATTCATATCTACTGAGTCCAGAGGAGAATTAGTACTATACTTAAATTCCAGTCAGTCAGGACTTCACTTCCTCAGCACAGTTAGCTGAGAGAGTAAGAAGGTCTGATTGAAAACGCAGATTTTTCTCTTCCCTTCTATGAAATCCACACTTCTGTGGGTTGGTGGGACAGTTCACAAAGGTGCAAAGGGACTTCAGGAGTCCTCCTGTTGCTAAACTATTGGCTGATATGTTTGAGTAACTACATAACCAACTAACTGCATGTTACTTAGTGAGCAATTTCAGACATAAAAATTAACTTTGTAGAGAATGACATGTTAATAACATATCCAATTAAATTTTGCAAGAAGGAAAATTTACAGTAATTACAGACTTTAAAATTAGTGACTAGTATGGCAACTATCATGGTTTAAGCCCAGCCAGCAACCCAGAACCACACAGCCACTCACTCACTGCCCCCCCTTCTCCCCCCCCCCAGCCCATGGAGGGAGTGTGAGAAGAATTGAAATAATGTAACTCCCACAGGCTGAGATAAGAACAGTCCAGTAGCTAAGGTATAATGCAAACCACTTCTGCTACCACCAATAATGATAATGGAAATAACAAGGGAAGAGAATACATCTGCTCACCATCCACTGACCGATACCCAGTGCGACCTGAGCAGTGACCTAGCCCTTCCAGGTAACTGCCCCCTGTTAATATACTGGGCATAATGTGCTGTGATATGGAATACCCCTTTGGCTAGTTTGGGTCAAGTGTCCTGTCTCTGCTTCCTCCTGGTTTCCCCTTCTCTCTGGCAGAGCATGAGACTCAGAAAGTCCTTGGTCAGACCAAACATTCTAAGAAGTAACTGAAAACATCAGTGTTATCAGTGCTGTTCCCAGGCCGAAAGTCAAAAACACAGCACTGCCCCAGCTACTAAGAAGGAGAAAAATGACTGCTACTGCTGAACCCAACTGCTGAATCCACCCCTTATTCCATACCATTCACATTATGCTCAGATCTCACATTTTTCAGTATGCCATCACTCTTGTCTCATATTTATATATATATATATCTCCATACACACACACACACAAAGAGAGAGAGAAATCATTCCTTAGTGCATGGACCAATCCCTATAAAGCTGTTAAGTTCATCCAGTCCATGATGTCAGATTACATCTCTTGTAACAGTCTTTCAGAGCAGGAGAGGCTATGTCCAGTGTTGGATTGTTGCCTGTTGATGATCCTGCAGAACTCATCTGGTTTCATCAAAGTTCATTCTTTGTTGGGATGATGGTCAAAGGGAAGTCAGGGCCAGTTGCGGGTGACCTGAAGACATCTAGTTGGTGGGCTATAAAGGGGCTACATAGCAGGCAACAGCATACAGTTGAGTTCATTGGCTGTTTTACCCTGAAATCAAATCCCCTTGAGGTACACATCGTATTTCCCCATCTTCCCGCATAGCCCACCAAGTATATCTGGGTCCCTGAGCAAAAGCAATCACATGAGTGGGATTTACCTGAAGCAGGAATAGCTCAGACTGTCATCCCCAGCAAATTCTTTATGTGCACCACCAGAACTTTGTTGGGCCAAAAATAATTCACCCTTATGTTGCCAATCTAAGTCCATCTGAGCCACTTCAATCTTAGCAGCTTTATCCCCTTGCTGGTTGTTCTGGTGTTCCTCAGTGGCCCGACTCCTGGGTACATGAGCATTTACGTGGCGTACCTTGGCCACCAGGTTCTGCACCCAGGCAGTGATATCTTGCCACAGTGCAGCAGCCCAGATGGGTTTACCTCTGTGTTGCCAGTTGCTCTGCTTCCATTGCTGCAACCACCCCCACAGGGCCTGTGCCACCATCGATGAGTCAGTATAAAGTACTGGCCACTTCTCTCGTTCAGCAATGTCCAAGGCCAGCTGGTTGGCTGTCACCTCTGCAAACTGACTTGATTCACCCTCTCCTGCAGTTTCTGCAACTTGTTGTCAGAGACTCCATATAGCTGCCTTCCATCTCAGATGCTTTCCCACAATACGGCAGGACCCATCAGTAAACAAGGCATACTGCTCTTCACTTTCTGACAGCTCATTATATGGCGGGACCTCTTCAGCATGCATCACCTCCTCCTCTGATGACATTCCAAAATCTTTGCCTTCTGTCCAGTCCATGATAACTTTTAGAATTCCTAGAGGACTGGGATTACCTATTTGAGCTTGTTGTGTAATTAGTGCAGCCCACTTACTCCATGTAGCATCAGTTGCATGATGTGTAGAGGAGATGCTGCCTTTGAACATCCAGCCCAGCAAGGGCAACCGGGGTGCCAGGAGGAGCTGTGCTTCAGGGCCAATCACTTCCAAAGCAGCTCGAACCCCTTCATAGGCTGCCAGTATCTCTTTTTCGGTTGGGGTATAGCTGGCCTCAGATCCTCTGTATCCCTGACTCCAAAAGCCGAGGGGTTGACCTTGAGTCTCCCCTGGAGCTTTCTGCCAGAGGTTCCATGTAGGACCATTCTCCCCGGCTGTGGTGTAGAGTACATTTTTTACATCTGGCCCAGTCCAGACTGGTCCAAGTGCTACTGCATGAACTGTCTCTCATTTAATTTGTTCAAAGTCTTGTTGTTGCTCAGGGCCCCATTTAAAATCATTCTTCTTCCAGGTCACATGATAGAGAAGGCTTACAATCAAACTGTAATTTGGGATATGCATTCTCCAGAACCCATAACACCTAAGAAAGCTTGTGTTTCTTTCTTATTAGTTGGTGGTGACATTGCTTTTATCTTGTTGACCACATCTGTGGGGATATGGATCTTCATTCAGGCCACGAGAGTCTACTGTTAATCTCCACTCTCCGTTAGACTTTCGCACTGGCCATATGGGGCTATTAAAGGCTGAGCGGGTCCTACTGATCACTTCTTGGCTTTCCAGTCTACGAATCAGCTTATGGATGGGAAACAGGGAGTCTCGTTTGGTGCGATATTGCCACCGGTGCACTGTTGTGGTCGCAATTGGCACTTGTTCTTTGACCTTCAGCAACCAAACAACAGAAGGATCCTCTGAGAGACCAGGCAAGGTGGACAGCTGCTCTGTTTCCTCTGTCTCCAAAGCAGCAATATCAAAAGCCCATCGGTACCCTTTTGGGTCTTTCAAGTACCCTCTCCTGTGGTAGTCTATGCCAAGGATGCATGGAGCCTCTGGACCAGTCACAGTGGGGTGTTTTTGCCACTTCCTCGCAGTCAGGCTGATTTCAGACTCCAGTACAGTCAACTCTTGGGATCCTCCTGTCACTCCAGAAATAGAAATGGGTTCCACCCCTTGACAGCTTGATGGCATCAGGGTACACTGTTCACCGCTATCTACTAGAGCCTTATACTTCTGTGGGACTGATGTGCCAGGCCAGTTGATCCACACAGTCCAGTAAATATGACTGTCCCCTACCTCCACCTGGCTGGAGGCAGGGCCCCTCTAATAGTCATCACAACCTTGGACACTTAAGTCTTGTAGAAAGGGATTAGTCTTCTTTATCACAGGAGCTGGAGTAAAATCAGCTCTTCCACTCCATCTGGGAACCTGCTCACCAGAGACTGAAGCCACACCTTTCATGGGATGATCATCCTTGACCTTTGTTCTTCTCTACAATTCACGCACCTGTTCCTCCAGGGCTGAGGTAGGTGTTCCATCCCACTTCCTCATGTCTTCTCTGTGATCCCGCAGGTAAAACCATAGGGTGGCCCGTGGCGTATACCTCCTCTGTCTTCTCTCTCAAGTAGTTGGACACCTTTTGTTAATAGGTGCGACGTGAGGAACTGGATAGATCGGATAGATCATCTCACAATTGTTTGAATTCCTGTCTCGAGAGGGGACTCCTGCAGGGCCTGATCGGGGGGAGGCTCGGCGTCTACGAGCTTCACCTCGGAGCAGCAACTTGCACCGAGGGAGCCTCAAGTCCTCGACAAGGCCTGCCCCAGAGCCTGCAGCTCAGTGGAGGCGAGCAGCTGACTCAGAGGGGGCGGCGCCAGGAGGACCGGCGGCAGACCTGACTGGTTAAAAACCTGCCTCAGGGAGGGCAAGCGACCCAGAGCGCGGCGAACAGGGCGGGTTCGAGGCAGTTTGTGCGGCAGTTCGCGCGGGCGGGTGGGCGAGCGAGCGGGATGGTGAACACTCGCCGTACGAGCAAGGCTCAGTCTGGGAGCTGTGCTCTGGCTGCCCCGGCGGTGGCCAGTGTAGGCACCCAGACGGAGCCGATGGGAAGGGAGGCTGCAGTGCAGAGCTCGGGGTGTAGAGAGCACCTGCACTGCTGTCCTGAGGGAAGGGTGAGCAATGGGGAGGGCTGCACTCTGCGCTCCCTGGTGGAGGTCCTTCTGCAGCAGGTGGCTGAACTGCAGGAAGCTGTTACCAGGCTGAAAGGTGTCAGGGAAGCTGAGGGGAAGCAGCACTGCTTGCTCCGGGACCAGACTGTTCCGAGGCCTCGAGTGTCTACTGTTGCCCATGCAGGAAAGGAGGCTGCTAACCCAGGAAGCTGGGAAAAGGTAACAGAATAAAAAAAACTACAAAAAAAGGAGGAAGAGGGCAATTAAAAGCAAGGGGCTTCCTCCTACACTGTTGTCCCCACCCAGAACCGCTTTGCTGTCCTGCAGGGGGCTGATGAGCAACAGCGCTCCCACCAGGCGCAACCAGCTGGTGCACTGGTAAAGAAGGTCACTACTGGTGCTGCCAGGAAAAAGCGGCGGACCATAGTAGTCGGGGACTCTAATCTGAAAGGCACAGAGGCACCCATCTGCCGGCCTGACCCAGCCTCAAGGGAGGTGTGTTGCCTACCAGGGGCTCGGATCAGGGATGTGGCCGAGAAGCTGCCTGCTCTAGTCGGTCCCACTGACTATTACCCACTCCTGGTAATCCATGTGGGTCCTAGTGATATAGATAGCAGTAGCCCGGAGACCATAAGGAAGGACTACAGAGCTCTGGGAGAGGTGGTTAGGGGCTCTGGAGCTCAGATTGTCTTTTTGTCAATTCTCCAGGATACAGGGCAGGACCTTGAAAAGGCTAGGAGGATTGGGCAGGTTAATAAATGGTTAGAAGGGTGGTGCTATAGTCAGGGGTTTGGGTGCCTTGAACATGGGACTCAATATGGGTGGCCAGATCTACTGGGGGCTTGTGGAGCTGGTCTGACAAAGAAGGGGAAGAGTGGATTTGTTCCCCTGGTTGACGGGTAAATGGGAGGGGCCCACTGGTCTAGATACTTGCCCGTTCTATCCCACACACCCTGCCACTCATGACTGTCCAGCCTCGGGGAAAATCTCTTCATTCTCCTATATTGTTCTCTAACCCTAGACAAGACCCAAACTCGACTCTGCTTAACTCTTGAGATCAGACATAATCGTCATTGGTAAAATACACTCTGCATGTGTGCCAACATGGTGATCCCCATCACAATCCGCAGGCAGGTCTCAAGGTTACCCAGAGGCCATTGAAAATCTTTGGAACTCTCGAATGATGGTGTAAATAGTCTGGTGGGGGAGCTGGAATGTAAGGGAATGTCTCCTTCACAGGTTGACTACCTGAGGAGGGGAAAAAAGATGTGTAATTGCTAAACACTTCTATCATATACCTCCTAAAGTATAGAGGTGGTGACCACACTAGGAAAACAAGCCATATCAGTTTCATGATCCATGACTATTGTATTACAAGTCATTGCCATAAAGTTCAATGAAAGAAGAACCTTAGCCCAAGGCCCCCAGCCAATGAACACTAACACAGCGAAAACCAGCTGTAAGTAAGGTACGACATGCTGAAACTTTGAGATCAAGAGCAACAACTTTGAGAGCCAGTAAATCAGCATTGTGATGAGTGACTATTAATCCGAAACAATGAATGCTTATCACAAATATAATTAGACACACTCTCGTCAGTTCTGTCGTTATCTCAACCCTTTGTTCCCCACGTTGCATGCCACAAAGAACTGTCGTGGTTTAAGGCCAGCCGGCAACCCAGAACCACTCAGCCACTTGATCACTCCCCCCCATTCCTCCCCCCTCTCCCAGAGGGATGGGGAGGACAATCAAAAGAATGTAACTCCCACATGTTGAGATAAGAACAGTCCAGTAACTAAGGTATAACACAAAACCACTACTGCTACCACCAATAATAATAATGATAAGAGAAATAACAGCAGGAGAGAATACAAGCATTCACCACCTGCCGAACGAGACCCAGCCCGACCCGAGCAGCGATCTAACCCTTCTGGGTAACTGCCCCCAGTTTATATACTGGGCATGACGTCCTGTGGTATGGAATACCCCTTTGGCTACTTTGGGTCAGGTGTCCTGTCACTGCTTCCTCCCAGCTTCCCCTCCTCCCTGGCAGAGCATGAGACTCAGAAAGTCCTTGGTCAGAGTAAACATTACTGAGGAACCACTAAAAACATTGGTGTTATCAGGGTTGTTCCCAGGCTGAAAATCGAAAACACAGCACTGCTGCAGCTACTAAGAAGGAGAAAAATGACTGCTACTGCTGAATCCAGGACAGGAACATAAAAGTGTAAGCCAAACGTTGACCATTTAAGGCATGAAGTATTCCTGCTAAGTTTTGTTCACTGTGTTTTGAGCGTTGGCAGTAATCCTTATCATGGCAACAGCACATCATTGACAAGTTCAGGCTTGTCTCTGTGATATTGCTGCAAGCCTTAAGATCATTGTGCTCACTTTCTCAGATGGAGAAAGTGCAGGTCTTATTTATACCTTTGGTCTACTCTGCAAAGTAAGATCGTGGCTTTGGTTAGCAGTACTTTAAGATAACTTTTATTATTTGGTACTATGTTGTGGAAGGGAGTAATAAGCTATTGTTTGAAATGTTATTGACAAATCATTTGTATGAAACTACTGGTACTGTAAAATTAGATTTTGTGCTGACAGTTATGATTGTCATGCTAGACTTCATGTTTAAGAAAGGGAACCTGTGTTATGGGAGTGACTAAGGTTTTTATTGGTTAAATTTTGCTATTGTATTTAGGACTTTAACTGTTTTGAATCTTTTATGATTTGGAAATAACAAATATTTGCAGTTGATTCAAATTTCATACAGACTTTGTTATTTTAAATAGTTCCAATTATTTGCATTTAAATTACTTTTCTTTAAGAAGCATGGAGTTGGAAAATTTAATATAAATTTGAACAAGCTGCTATGTTTCTGTTAGAAAAGTAATTATAATTTAGAAAAATTCTTTAATCATATATACATTTTGATGTGTTCTATGTGAGTTTATTACTGTATGATAGATTTTTTCAAGGATTTAAACCTGTTTGTACTTGGCCCAGCTAAGTGGTTTGGAGCATACTGGGAGGGGAAGAGTTATTAGTCTTTACCGGCAAATGCTCTGACCACACCACCCAAGTCTTGGAAGGCAGACACGGGGACGGTGAGGGTGGGGACCCTGGGCCCACTGTGGGGGAGGATCTTGTTCGGGACCACCTTAGGAACCTGAATGTATACAAGTCCATGGGACCGGATGAAATCCATCCACGGGTCCTGAAGGAGCTGGCAAATGAAGTTGCTAAGCCACTGTCCATCATATTTGAAAAATCATGGCAGTCAGGTGAAGTTCCCGATGACTGGAAAAAGGGAAATATAACCCCCATTTTTAAGAAGGGGAAAATGGATGAGCCAGGGAATTACAGACCAGTCAGTCTCACCTCTGTGCCTGGCAAAATCTTGGAGCAGATTCTCCTGGAAGGCATGCTAAGGCACATGAAAACCAACAAGGTGCTTGGTGACAGCCAGCATGGCTTCACTAGGGGGAAATCCTGCCTGACCAATCTGGTGACCTTCTATGAAGGTGCTACGGAACTGATGGACAGGGGCAGAGCAGTTGATGTCATCTACCTGGACTTGTGTAAAGCCTTTGACACTGTCTCACATGACATCCTTGTCTCTAAGTTGGAGAGACATCAATTTGATAGGTGGACCACTCGGTGGATAAAGAACTGGCTGGATGGCCACAAGCAAAGAGTAGTGCTCAGTGGCTCAATGTCCAGCTGGAGACCAGTAACGAGTGGTGTCCCCCAGGGATCGGTGTTGGGACTGGTCTTGTTCAACATCTTTGTGGGTGATATGGACAGTGGGATTGAGTGTGCCCTCAGCAAGTTTGCCGATGACACCAAGCTGTGTGGTTCGGTTGATACATTGGAGGGAAGGAATGCCATCCAGAGGGACCTTGACACGCTTGTGAGTTGGGCTGATGCCAACCTGATGAAGTTTAACCATGACAAGTGCAAGGTCCTACACCTGGGTCTGAGCAATGCCAGGCACAGCTGCAGGTTGGGTGGGGAGGAGATTGAGAGCAGCCCTGCAGAGAAGGACTTGGGGGTGTGGGTTGATGAAAAAATGAACATGAGCCGGCAGTGTGTGCTTGCAGCCCAGAAGGCCAACCGTATCCTGGGCTGCATCAAAAGGAGTGTGACCAGCAGGTCGAGGGAGGTGCTCCTGCCCCTTTACTCTGCTCTCGTGAGACCTCACTTGGAGTATTGTGTGCAGTTCTGGTGTCCTCAACATAAAAAGGACATGGAAGTGTTAGAACAAGTCCAGAGGAGGGCCACGAGGATGATCAGGGGACTGGAGCACCTCCCGTATGAAGATAGGCTGAGAAAGTTGGGGCTGTTCAGCCTGGAGAAGAGAAGGCTGCGTGGAGACCTCATAGCAGCCTTCCAATACCTGAAGGGGGCCTATAGGGATGCTGGGGAGGGACTCTTCATTAGGGACTGTGGTGAGAGGACAAGGGGTAATGGGTTTAAACTTAAACGGGGGAGGTTTAGATTGGATATGAGGAAGAAATTCTTTACTGTAAGGGTGGTGAGGCCCTGGAATGGGTTGCCCAGGGAGGTTGTGAATGCTTCATCCCTGGTGGCGTTCCAGGTGGGGTTGGACATAGCCTTGGATGGCATGGTTTAGTGGGAGGTGTCCCTGCCCATGGCAGGGGGGTTGGAACTCGATGATCTTGAGGTCCTTTCCAACCCTAACTATTCTATGATTCTATGATTCTATGATTAGTATTGAAAGAGTGATAGAAAATCATGCTTTGCATATAAATTCATGAGATTGTGATTTATGGTATTAATGGTACTGTTTGTTTTATAATACTGTTTTTAGCTATGGCCATTGCTCTAAAGGAATATCGTAAACCAAAATGAGTTTGGTAAAGTGTTGTGAATTTGAATATAATCTTTGTGAAAGGTGGTGAGGGAGTGAAGAGGTTACAAGGCTTCTTTTCTACAGGAAGATAATAAATAAAAAACACTTTAGAGGTATATGAAACAAAGCTACATTGTAAACCAGATCAGAGAGATACATTTTAACTCTTTTGTAAAGCACAAGAGAAATAAATTTATTACTCTTTATAATGAGCATGCCACCAACAAAATTTTTGTAAAGAAAACAGGTTGGTAAAGAAAAATAATCTCCTGACTTTGAGTCAAATTTCAAATATTCATGCTGGAAAATGGGGGGAATTGAAGGAGGGGCAGAACATGCTTTTTCTAGCATATCTGGACACTTGGGTCTAGCTGACAGAAGTTAAAGTTCTTTGCAGCACTTTACAGCAGTGCAAAATTGGGGAAAAGGCAAGTGTCATTGTACGCCATTCTTCCCCTTCACATGCCTTTAGAGCAAGATTCTGCTTCAGGCAGATGGAGTAAGAATCTGCTGAAGTATGTAATGCTGCCAGACTGCAGGGCTTGTGCTGCCGCAGTTGGGTAACAATTTTTTCTCCCTTGAGGCAGTTTGCACAATACAGTTCATGCTGCTTCAAATTATTTATGCACTGATTAATCAGATAACTGTGAACGAGGGAGTCTGCAATATCATGTTTATCAACATTTTTGGGGAGGTTTGTTTACTAAACAGCACAGTATTTGAGTTCCTACACAATCGCTGCTGTTGCTGAAAACAAAAGTATTTCACTATTGTATGTGCTATATTTTTAGTGTGTGTCTGCTTTACTACCTGCGTTTCTATCCATATATTTATAGTCACCAAAGTCTGTGTTTCCAGGTATCAGTGATTATAGTAAAATATTATCAGTTCCTTGGTTAAAGGAATTTTAAATCTGTGCTAATTTTAATTAATGTATTATGTCTTTCTAATATTGAAGGTAATTTTCCTATGATCAGTGATGACTTGGTCAATTACTGCCATCTCTTGTTATGTGCTTTGGATCTAGTGTATGGAAATGCTCTCCAGTGTCCAAACTGTAAAGAACTTCTGAATCCTAATTTTAAAGGTATGTTGAAAAAAACCAATCTTTACCCAAAGCCTGCAACAACTGCTAAGGCTACTGAGATGAGTATGAATCTGTGTAGCAGAGAATAAGTTAAACAATATTGATTTGAAATATGTGGGAATTAAGATTTTCTGCATCTGGCTATGCAGATTTCTATTCCTGTAGCATAACAGACTGTTGAATTTTTTAAATAATACAATAAGTCAAGAATTTAATTTACTATGGAAATATCATTGGAGTTCCAAAGTAAATATGTCAGTTAATGACATTTTGATGTCAGTGAAAGATTGTGTAATTGCACAGCATTGCTGGTGACAGTCAAACTGGAGAGTTCCCATGAGGTGGCAGTTGGGGAAGATTGAGTGCGCAGAGATGAGTGGCAGTGCGACTGTCTCTTATTTCTGGATTGCTTCTGTTCACATTCTGAAGAGAATGGAAATGTAGGTTGGCATGATAGCCACAACTGCAAATGACTGGTGAGAAGTGTCCACTGAATTTCTCATGTAATTCTTTCCAGACTTAGACTTCAGTTTCAGTGCAGTACAGTATTCACATTTACTTTGTAGTAGTTTGGATGTGAACTGGGACCATTTTCTCAAATTTATTTGACTAAATATTAAAGTTCACAAGTGTTTGATTGATTTTCTGTTAGAACTGACATGTTTAATTTTTATCACTCAATATCTAGACTTTTTAAATATCTGAGTCAAAACTGTATGAAGATAGGCTGAGAAAGTTGGGGCTGTTCAGCCTGGAGAAGAGAAGGCTGCGTGGAGACCTCATAGCAGCCTTCCAATATCTGAAGGGGGCCTATAAGGATGCTGGGGAGGGAGTCTTCATTAGGGACTGTGGTGAGAGGACAAGGGGTAATGGGTTCAAACTTAAACAGAGGAAGTTTAGATTGGATATGAGGAAGAAATTCTTTACTGTAAGGGTGGTGAGGCCCTGGAATGGGTTGCCCAGTGAAGTTGTGAATGCTCTGTCGCTGGCGGTGTTCAAGGCCAGGTTGGACATAGCCTTGTGTGACATGGTTTAGTGGGAGGTGTCCCTGCCCATGGCAGGGGGGTTGGAACTAGATGATCTTAAGGTCCTTTCCAACCCTAACTATTCTATGATTCTATGACTTTTGAGAAAATCATAAACTTGAGTGGGCATTATATAATAATAATTCCTTCAAGGAAATTAATTATCATATCATTTTAATTTCATGTTACCTAGACTAAGCAGCATAGAATTTAAGTTTAATAAGGAAACAGGCTATGGATTTGCAAAATTAAATGCTGTAGTATTCTTAATTGTAGGTCTAACTGAAGACTTTCACAATAAGGACTATAAAGTATCATCTGATCCTCCCTGCATCATTGAAAAACTGTGTTCATTATATTATGGATTAGCTTTAGAAGCAAAAGGCATAAAGGAACATTTTTGGAAGCCGTATATTCGCAAAATTTTTGACAAAAAGGTTGGTCAATAAAATTGTGATGTACAAAAATTTCTCCTTAGTTATCTTCAAAACAATTTTTAGGAATTGAAATGTCCTCCATCCTTTCTTCTTAACTGTTTTACAGCTTCTGAAAGGAAAAGATGAAAATTTGACTGGATTTCTAGATCCTGGGAGCTTCGGAGATAGCTTGTGAGTCACTGCATTTGTGGTTTGGCTTGCATCTGCATTCTTCTGCAATAACATTGCCCTTGCAGTCTGAGATAGGCTGAGAAAGTTGGGGCTGTTCAGTCTGGAGAAGAGAAGGCTGCGTGGAGACCTCATAGCAGCCTTCCAACATCTGAAGGGGGCCTATAAGGGTGCTGGGGAGGGACTCTTCATTAGGGACTGTGGTGAGAGGACAATGGGTAACGGGTTCAAACTTAAACAGGGGAAGTTTAGATTGGATATGAGGAAGAAATTCTTTACTGTAAGGGTGGTGAGGCCCTGGAATGGGTTGCCCAGTGAAGTTGTGAATGCTCCATTGCTGACGGTGTTCAAGGCCAGGTTGGACATAACCTTGGATGGCATGGTTTAGTGGGAGGTGTCCCTGCCCATGGCAGGGGGGTTGGAACTCGATGATCTTAAGGTCCTTTCCAACCCTAACTATTCTATGATTCTATGAACTCAACTGTATGTTGTTGCCTGCTATGTGTCACTTTTATAGCCTACCAATTAGATGTCTTCAGGTCACCAGTGACAGGCTCTGTCTTTCCTTCGACCATCATCCCAACAAAGAATGAACTTTGATGAAACCAGATGAGTTCTGCGTTATCATCAGCAGGCAACGGTCCAACACTGCACACAGCCTCTCCTGCTCTGAAAGACTGTTACAAGAGATGGAGCCCGACATCATGGAGCAGATGAACTCAGCAGCTTTATAGGGATTGGTCCATGCACTAAGGAATGATCTCTCTCTCTCTCTCTGTGGATGTATATATATGTATATATATGAGATAAGAGTGATGGTATATTGAAAATGTGGGATCTGAGCATGACGTGAATGGTATGGAATAAGGGGTGGATACTGTCCTGGGTTCAGCAGTAGCAGTCATTTTTCTCCTTCTTAGTAGCTGCAGCAGTGCTGTGTTTTTGACTTTCAGCCTGGGAACAACCCTGATAACACCAATGTTTTTTGTTGTTACTCAGTAATGTTTACTCTGACCAAGTACTTCCTGAGTCTCATGCTCTGCCAGGGAGGAGGGGAAGCTGGGAGGAAGCAGAGACAGGACACCTGACCCAAAGTAGCCAAAGGGGTATTCCATACCACAGGACGTCATGCCCAGTATATAAACTGGGGGGAGTTACCCGGAAGGGCTAGATTGCTGCTCGAGTCGGGCTGGGTGTCGTTCGGCAGGTGGTAAGAGGTTGTATTCTCTTCCGCTGTTATTTCTCTTATCATTATTATTATTGGCGTTAGCAGTAGTGGTTTGTGTTATACCTTAGTTACTGGACTGTTCTTATCTCAACTTATGGGAGTTACATTCTCCTCCCCATCCCTCTGGGAGCAGGGGGAGAAAGAGGGTGGAGGGAGTGAGTGAGTGTCTGCGTGGCCGAGTTGCGGGTTGGGCTTAAATCACAACAGGCTCCATCTCTTGTCATAGTCTTTCAGTGCAGGAGAGATGGTGTTTTGTGTTGGATTATTGCCTGCTGTTGACCCCACTGAACTCATCTGGTCGCTGCTGAGCTCATCTTGTTTCATCAAAGTTCATTCTTCACTGGGGCGATTGAGGTAAGTCAGGGTCAGTTGATGGTGACCTGAGGAGTATTCTGCTGCTTCTTGCTTTTCCAATGACTTTGTTCTCCGCTGATGATCATGACAGCATGTATAATCTTTCAGAACCCAGAGTAGTTGAGATGGGCATCTGGCTGATGGGCTACAGAAGTGTTATATAGCAGGAAACAGCATATAATATAGTTCATTGGCTGTTTTCCCCCAAATTAAATCCCCTTGAGGTACACACCAGACTTCTCCATCTTCCCGCATTACCCACCAAGTATATCTGGGTCCCTGAGCAAAAGCAATCCCACAAGTGGGTTTGCCTTTGCCTGAAGCAGGAATAACCCAGACTGTCTTCCCCAGCGGATTATTTATGTGCACCACAGGAACTTTATTCCCCTCTACAGTAGGTAAAAGTTCTGATTGGGCTGGGCCAGCCCTGTTGACCAACCAGGTGGCTTTTGGTAAATGTGTATCCCAGTGTTTGAAAGTCCCACCCCCCATTGCTCTCAGGGTAGTTTTTAACAGCCCATTGTACCGTTTGATTTTCCCAGAGGCTGGTGCATGGTAGGGGATGTGATATACCCACTCAATGCCATGCTCTTTGGCTCAAGTGTCCATCAGGTTGTTCCGGAAATGAGTCCCACTGTGTGACACAATTCGCTCTGTGGTCCGTGTACCAGAGGACTTGTTTCTCAAGGCCCAGGATAGGGTTCCGGGCAGTGGCGTGGGGCACAGTGTATGTTTCCAGCCTTCCGGTGATTGCTTCCACCATGGTAAGCACATGGCGCTTGCCTTGGTGGGTTGGCGGGAGTGTGATATAATCAATCTGCCAGGCCTCCCCATATTTGTACTTCAGCCATCGTCCTCCATACCAAAGAGGCTTTAACTGTTTAGCTTGCACATGTGTCACACTCATGAATAACCTGGGCAATAGTGTCTATTGTTAAGTCCACCCCTCAGTCCCGGGCCCATCTATATGTTGCATCTCTGCCCTGTTGGCCTCAAGTGTCATGGGCCCACCGGGCCACAAATATTCACCCTTATGTTGCCAATCTAAGTCCATCTGAGCCACTTCAGTCTTATGAGCTTTTTTCACCTGTTGATTGTTCTGGTCTTCCTCAGTGGCCCGACTCTTGGGTACTTAAACTTTCTCACAGGCCATATGGGGCTATTAAAGGGTTAATGGGTCCTGATGATCACTCCTAGGCTTTCCAGTCTCCGGTTCAGCTTATGGATGGGAATCAGTGAGTCTCAGTTGGTGCGATATTTCCTCCAGTGCACTGTTGTGGTTGCGATTGGCAGTTGTTTTTTGACCTTCAGCAGTCCCACAACAGAAGGATCTTCTGAGAGACCAGGCAAGTTGGGCAGCTGCTTAATTTCCTCCATTTCAAAACAGCAATACCAAAAGCCCATCGGTACCCTTTTGAGTCTTTGAAGTACCGTCTCCTGAGACAGTCTATGCCAAGGATGCATGGAGCCTCTGGACCAGTCACAATGGGGTGCTTTTGCTTCTCCGTCTCAGTCAGGCTGATTTCACCCTCCAGTATAGTCAACTCTTGGGTTCTTCCTCTCACTTCAGAAATACAAATGGGTTCCACCCCTTGACAGCTTGATGGCATCAGGGTATGCTGTGCACCGGTATCTACTAGAGCCATATACTCCTTTGGGACTGATGTGCCAGGCCATCTGATCCACATAGTCCAGTAAAACCAATTGTCCCTCTTCTCCAAATGGCAGTGGCAGGGCCCCTCTAATAGTGATTATAAGATTCTTCAGTTAGGTCTTGCAGAAAGGGTTTAGAATTCCTTATCACAGGTGTTGGAGTAAAATTCGTTCTTCTACTATATCTGGGAAGCTGCTTACGGAAGACTGGAGCAGCAGCTCCGTTTGAAGGATCATCTCTTACCGATGTTCTCCAATTTACACACCAGTTCCTCCAGAACTGAGGTAGGTTTTCCATTCTACTTTCTCATGTCTTCTCTGTGATTTCACAGATAAAACCGTACGGTTGCCCATGGCATATACCTCATATATCTTCTCTTGTGCAGTAGGGTGCCTTCTCTTAATAGCTGAGTCATGGGTTTGTACATGTAGGGAGCTCGATAGATTGGATTGATCGTCTCTTAATTGTTTGATCTCTTGGGACAGTTTTTCCACAGCTGAAATGATGAAAGGAGTGAGATTGTCTTTGAACTCTCGGAGTTGACGAGTCACTTCATCCACTGTTGGTGGTGCTGCCTCAGTCCATGTCATTGATGCCAATGAGTGCGCATATGATGATGGCACACTCCGTGTAAGTTTCCACCACATGGGTCATGTACATTCAACTTCACCTGAATCTACAGGTGCATTCCCAGCATCTGGGCTCCGATAGATCATGTCTAGAATGGCTGATTCTCTCAGGGACTGGATGCCTCTCTCTATCGTGATATGCTTGTCCGAATGGCATATAACATTGTCCTCGTAGGGAAACCTTTACTTCACAGCTGCCAAGAGCTGCCTCCAAAGGCTGAGGGACCGTTTCTCTTTTGCAATCTCTGTCATTTCCCCCTTCCCTAGGAAGTGATCCCAGGTGCTTGGCTTCCCTATGCTCTAGTTTGCGACTGTCAGCCGCATTGTCCCAGCATTGGAGCAGCCAGGTGAAGATGTGCTGCGTGGTTCTGAGTTACCAGTTGGGCTTAAACCACGACATTTGTCTTACAGGCGCAATCACAGTTTCCCCTTGTTATACCTTAGTTTGCCCTGCTGTAGGGCAAAATCCTTCAGCCTCCCCTCCTAACATCTCTGGTGCCTGTGCCTGTTCTTGTGCTTGTGCTTATTCTCATTGTCAGCACCTTCGGCCCTGTAATTCACAATACCCCTTCTCCAGGGGGCTACCATCAAATCCAAATCCTCCTCCTCATTCTTCAACTGTTTAGTGCATAACTGTCCTATGCTGCACAAAGAACAAAAACGTTTAAGCGAATTTTGCTATCTTTCTCCAAGGACAATATTAACAAGTACTGGGGTGCAAAATTATAAGTACAATTGTCCTGGGTTCAGCAGTAGCAGTTATTATTCTCCTTCTTAGTAGCTGGTGCAGTGCTGTGTTTTTGACTTTCAGCCTGGGAACAACCCTGATAACACTGATGTTTCTAGTGGTTGTTCAGTAATGTTTACTCTGACCAAGGACTTTCTGAGTCTCATGCTCTGCCAGGAAGGAGGGGAAGCCGGGAGGAAGCAGAGACAGGACACCTGACCCAAAGTAACCAAAGAGGTATTCCATACCACAGCACGTCACGCCCAGTATATAAACTGGGGGCAGTTACCCGGAAGGGTTAGATCACTGCTCTGTCGGTCTGGGTATCAGTCGGCAGGTGGTGAGTGGTTGTATTCTCTTCCCTTGTTATTTCCCTTATCATTATTATTACTGGTGGTTGCAGTAGTGGTTTTGTGTTATACCTTAGTTACTGGACTGTTTTTACCTCAACCCGTGGGATTTGCATTCTTTCGATTCTCCTCCCCAATGCCCCAGGAGCAGGGGGAGGAAGGGGGGGGGAGTGAGCAAGCGACTGCGTGGTTCTGAGTTACTGGCTGAGCTTAAACCACAACAGTTCTTTGTGGCGCCCAACGTGGGGCTCGAAGGGTTGAGATAATGACATATCTGACCAGAGTGTGTCTAATTGTATTTGTGACAAGCATTCATTGTTTCGGATTAATAGTCACTCATCACAATGCTGATTTATTGGCTCTCAAAGTTGTTGTTGCACTTGATCTCGGAGTTTCAGCATGTCGTACCTTATTTACAGCTGGGATTTGCTGTTTTAGTGTTTATCGGCTGAGGGGCTTGGGCTAAGGTTCTTGTTTCTCTGTACTTTATGGTAATGACTTGTAATATAATAGACTCATTGATCATGAAACTGATCTGCCTTGCGTTCCCAGTGTGGTAATAGACTCATTGATCATGAAACTGATCTGCCTTGCGTTCCCAGTGTGGTCATCACCTCTATACTTTGGGAGGTATATAATGGAAGTGTTTAGCAATTACACATCTTTTTTTTTTCCTCCTCGGGTGGTCAACCTATGAAGGAAACATTCCCTTACATTCCCAGCCTTCCCACTAGACTATTTACAGCATCCTTTGAGAGTTCTGAAGGTTTTGAATGGCCTTTGGATACCCTTGAGACCTGCCTGCTGCGGAAAAACTGTCCCAGGAGTTCAAACAATTGAGAGACGATCTATTCGATCTATCCAACTCCCCATGTGTACCAACCCGCATCTCAGCTATTAGCAAAAGGTGTCCTACTGTTCGAGAGGGAAGATATAGGAGGTATACGCCACGGGCCACCCTATGGTTTTACCTGCGGGACCATGGAGAAGACATGAGAAAATGAAATGGAAAACCTATCTCAGTTCTGGAGGAATGGGTGTGTGAATGGAAGAGGAGAAGAAAGGTCAAGGATGATCATCCCATGAAAGCTGTGGCTTCATGTTTCTGGTGAGCAGGTTCCCAGATGAAGCGGAAGAGCTGATTTTACTCTAGCACTGCACCAGCTACTAAGAAGGAGAAAAATGACTGCTACTGCTGAATCCAGGACAACAATCCTTTTGCCATTCCAGATGATTTCTCAAAGTGAATAATATTTCCGCATAAGCTACTTCATCCCACTTTCCTTCTCGACTCAAGAATAACATCAATTGTAACAAAGTATTATAATGAATTGTGCTGTTCACAGGCCACTTTTCCCCAAAATCCAGTTTGTACAGTTCCTACCATTGGTTATAGTATTTTAACAGTCTCCTAAGTAACTGAACCACCTGGGGGTCCACCACTTTGTTTCAAAGTCTCAGAAGTGACCAAGCCACCTGAGGGTTCACTGATTTGTTTCCAGAGTGTTGCAAAATGCTACCCAGCAGGAACTTTTTCAGGATTCTCCCTTTGGAGGTAGTGGTACCTATAATCCTGATCTCCACCCAGATACAAGAGTCCAGACAACCAGAACCAGACTACCTTTACCCACCACACAGGGTGTTCCTTATGTGGTAAGGGACCAGAAAGAATGATTTTTAAGGAAATAAAATCAAGGGTCTTATCGAGATCCTGAGTTGGTCCAGGGAGCTGTGGTTCCTTTCAGGGAAACTGCCCAATGCCGGCATGAAGGTCCCAGAGACTCCCTGGATCCGCAGGAAACACGGCAGAGGGTCCTTGTTCAAGGCACGAAATTGTTACCTCAAAAGTCAGTCAGAGAAACTCTCTAAGACTCAATTTGGAGTTTTAGAAAGCAGGCATTCTTAATTGCAGCACTGGGCGCACACGTGAATCATTTCACAAAGGTGAGTGCGCCCATTACTTGCCGGCAGCAGCTATGTATTTGGCATACTCAAGCATATTCATAGCTTTTCCAGGAACTAATTATAATATTTGCATCCTAATTAAGCATGCACTTTATTGCTCAGTGGTGGTTTCTGCTGGTCACCGATAGCTTTTCTCACTGTGTTTAATGAATGACCTCGGTACTTGTGCACGCTTGCAAGGTTCTAGTGCTGAGTTAGCAGTTGGTATGTCCTTGTTTCTGTTCTGTTCCAGTATCGCTCCACGTTGGGTGCCACTCTGGTATCTTGAAGGCTGAAATCCTTGGTCTTATTTACTGTCTCCTTAGTTGTTATCAATGCCATGATCAATCCCAATTCCCCCGTCAGCCAAACATTCCTTTCTATCTATGCGTTAATAGGTGTCAGCCAGCAACTTAGAAACATGCAGCCGGTCACTCACTCCCCATCCCCTTCTTCCCCCCATACTCCCAGAGGGATGGGGAGGACAATAGAAAGAATGTCACTCCCACAGATGGAGATAAGAACAGTCCAGTAACTAAGGTATAATACAAACCAGTAATAATAATAAGTGAAATAACAGGGGGAGAGAATACAATTGCTCATCACTCACTGACCCATATCCAGCCTGACCTGAGCAATGATCTGGCCGTCCGGGTAAATCCCCCCAGTTTCTATAATGGGCGTGATGTGCTGTAGCATGGAATACACCTTTGGCTAGTTTGGGTCAGATGTCCTGTCTCTGCTTCCTCCTGGCTTCCCGTGCCCCTCTTCCTCAGTAGAGCATGAGACTCAGAAAGTCCTTCATCGGAGTAAACATTACTTAGCAACAATTAAAAGCATTGGTGTTACCAGCACTGTTCTCAGCCTTGGGTGGCATGGTTTAGTGGGAGGTGTCCATGCCATGGCAGTGGGGTTGGAACGAGATGATCTTAAGGTCCGTTCCAACCCTAACTATTCTATGATTCTATGATTTCCTTCCTTCCTTTCTCTCTCCCTCTCTTTCCTTTCCCTCCCTCCCTCCCTCCCTCCCTCTCTTCCTTCCTTCCTACCTTCCATCCTTCCTTCCTTCCTTCCATTTCCTTCTTTACTTTCTTCCTTCCTTCCTTGCTACCTTCCTACCTTCCTTCCTTCCGTTTCCTTCCTTCCTACAATTTCCTTCCTTCCTTCCTTCCTTCCATTTCCTTCCATCCCTCCTTCCTTCCATTTCCTTCCATTTCCTTCCATTTCCTTCCTTCCTTCCTTCCTTCCTTCCTTCCTTCCTTCCTTCCTTCCTTCCTTCCTTCCCCTTCCATTTCCTTCCATTTCCTTCCTTCCTTCCATTTCCTTCCAAACCTTCCTTCCTTCCTTCCTTTTCCTTCCATTTCCTTCAATTTCCTTCCTTCCTTCCATTTCCTTCCAAACCTTCCTTCCTTCCTTCCTTTTCCTTCCATTTCCTTCAATTTCCTTCCTTCCTTCCATTTCCTTCCAAACCTTCCATTACCTTCCTTCTTTGCTTCCTTCCTTCTTTGCTTCCATTACCTTCCTTCTTTGCTTCCTTCCTTCATTCCCCCTTCCATCTCCCCCCAATCTCCCCCATCTCTCCCCCTCCATCCCCCCATCTGTCCCCCTCCATCCCCCCTACCTCCCCTCCATCTCCCCCGTCTCCCCCCATCTCCCCCCCTTCCATCTCCCCCCAATCTCCCCCATCTCTCCCCCTCCATCCCCCTTCCTCCCCTCCATCTCCCCCCGTCTCCCCCATCTCCCCTCCCTCCCCCCTCCCTCCCCCCTGTCTCCCCCCCGTCTCCCCCCGTCCTTCCCCTCCGTCTCCCCCCCCTCCCTCCCCTCCGTCTCCCCCCCCTCCCTCCCTCCGTCTCCCCCCCCTTCCATCTCCCCCCATCTCCCCCCCTTCCATCTCCCCCCCTTCCATCTCCCCCCCTTCCATCTCCCCCATCTCTCCCCCTCCATCCCCCCTTCCTCCCTCCATCTCCCCCCCGTCTCCCCTCCCTCCCCCTCCCTCCCCTCCGTCTCCCCTCCTTCCATCTCCCCCATCTCCCCCCCTTCCATCTCCCCCCAATCTCCCCCATCCCTCCCCGTCCATCCCCTCCGTCTCCCCCCCCTTCCATCTCCCCCCATCTCCCCCCCTTCCATCTCCCCCCATCTCCCCCCCTTCCATCTCCCCCCAATCTCCCATCTCTCCCCCTCCATCCCCCCTTCCTCCCCTCCATCTCCCCCCCGTCTCCCCCCCATCTCCCCTCCCTCCCCCTCCGTCTCCCCTCTGTCTCCCCCCCTCCCCCTCCTCCCCTCTGTCTCCCCTCCTCTGCCCTCCGTCTCCCCCCCATCTCCCCTCCCTCCCCCCCTTCCATCTCCCCCCAATCTCCCCCCATCTCTCCCCCTCCATCCCCCCTTCCTCCCCTCCATCTCCCCCCCTCCCCCCTCCCTCCCCTCCGTCTCCCCTCCCTCCCCCCTCCGTCTCCCCCCCTTCCCTCCATCTCCCCCTTCCATCTCCCCCCATCTCCCCCCCTTCCATCTCCCCCATCTCCCCCCCTTCCATCTCCCCCCATCTCCCCCCTTCCATCTCCCCCCATCTCCCCCCTTCCATCTCCCCCCCATCTCCCCTCCCTCCCCCCTCCCTCCCCCCTCCATCTCCCCCCCTCCCCCTCCCTCCCCTCTGTCTCCCCTCCCTCTACCCTCCGTCTCCCCCCCATCTCCCCTCCCTTCCATCTCCCCCCAATCTCCCCCCATCTCTCCCCCTCCATCCCCCCTTCCTCCCCTCCATCTCCCCCCCGTCTCCCCCCCATCTCCCCTCCCTCCCCCCTCCCTCCCCCCTCCGTCTCCCTCCTCCCCCTCCCTCCCCTCCGTCTCCCCTCCCTCCCCCCTCCGTCTCCCCCCCGTCTCCCCCCCCTCCCCCCTCCCTCCCCTCCGTCTCCCCTCCTTCCATCTCCCCCCATCTCCCCCCCTTCCATCTCCCCCCCTTCCATCTCCCCCAATCTCCCCCATCTCTCCCCCCCTCCATCCCCCTTCCTCCCCTCCATCTCCCCCCCGTCTCCCCTCCCTCCCCCTCCGTCTCCCCTCCGTCTCCCCCCCTCCCCCCTCCCTCCCCTCCGTCTCCCTCCCTCCCCCCTCCGTCTCCCCCCCCCTCCCCCCTCCTTCCCCTCCATCTCCCCCCCTTCCATCTCCCCCATCTCCCCCCCTTCCATCTCCCCCCATCTCCCCCCCTTCCATCTCCCCCCATCTCCCCCCCTTCCATCTCCCCCAATCTCCCCCCATCTCTCCCCCTCCATCCCCCCTTCCTCCCCTCCATCTTCCCCCGTCTCCCCCCATCTCCCCTCCGTCTCCCCTCCCTCCCCCCTCCGTCTCCCCTCCCTCCCCCTCCGTCTCCCCTCCGTCTCCCCCCCTCCCCCCTCCCTCCCTCCGTCTCCCCCCCTCCCCCTCCCTCCCCTCCGTCTCCCCTCCCTCTGCCCTCCGTCTCCCCCCGTCTCCCCCCCATCTCCCCTCCTCCCCCCATCTCCCCTCTCTCCCCCCCATCTCCCCTCCCTCCCCTCCATCTCCCCCCATCTCCCCCCCTTCCATCTCCCCCCCTTCCATCTCCCCCCTTCCATCTCCCCCTCCGTCTCCCCTTCCTCCCCTCCGTCTCCCCCCCCTTCCCTCCCTTCCGTCTCCCCTCCGTCTCCCCCCCTCCCCCCCGTCTCCCCTCCGTCTCCCCTCCCTCCCCCCTCCGTCTCCCCCCCCCCTCCTCTCCCTCCATCTCCCCCCTTCCATCTCCCCCCATCTCCCCCCCTTCCATCTCCCCCCATCTCCCCCCCTTCCATCTCCCCCAATCTCCCCCCATCTCTCCCCCTCCATCCCCCCCCCCTCCTTCCCTCCATCTCCCCCCCTTCCATCTCCCCCATCTCCCCCCCTTCCATCTCCCCCCATCTCCCCCCTTCCATCTCCCCCCAATCTCCCCCATCTCTCCCCCTCCATCCCCCCTTCCTCCCCTCCATCTCCCCCCGTCTCCCCCCCATCTCCCCTCCGTCTCCCCTCCCTCCCCCCTCCGTCTCCCCCCCTCCCCTCCGTCTCCCTCCGTCTCCCCCCCTCCCCCCTCCCTCCCCTCCGTCTCCCCTCCCTCTGCCCTCCGTCTCCCCCCGTCTCCCCCCCATCTCCCCTCCCTCCCCCCATCTCCCCTCTCTCCCCCCATCTCCCCTCCCTCCCCTCCATCTCCCCCCATCTCCCCCCCTTCCATCTCCCCCCCTTCCATCTCCCCCCCTTCCATCTCCCCCTCCGTCTCCCCTTCCTCCCCTCCGTCTCCCCCCCCTTCCCTCCCTTCCCTCCCCTCCCTCCCCTCTATCTCCTCCACCATCTACCCCCCCCTCCAAAGTGTCCTTGCTCCCCCTAATGGAGGAATGGTACGTCCCAGCTGCAGTGGGGCAAGGGCCTCGGGGAGCATAGCCCCGCCCTCCTCATGAATATGCGAATATAGGCGGGGCGGTGTGACAGAGGCTGAGTCATTTCTGTGGCATTGATGGCAGAATATGTTGTGTCGTTGTTTTTCGGTCTTTGGTGAGTTTCCATGTGTTTGATTTTCTGTCTTCTTGCTTTGCTTTCACCATTATGATGGAGGAGATAGACCGGTTTCAGGTGTCTGTTTTTCGCGCCGAGATGCAGCCGCAGGTGAGGTGCGGGTAGAGCCGCAGTGTTTCCGAGAGTTGCCTCCTTGTTATGTGGCTGGGGGAGCATGATGGTGGTTCTGCTGAGGTCAGGCCAGTGCGCACCGCAGTCGTTATGTAACAGCGGTCCCCTCAGGGCCCTAGCCGAGTCTCGGGGTTGTGCCCAGCCGTGGCTATGTCATTTCTAATTGCCTGGTGGTCACGGTTGTCTTCTTGGCTTTTCTGTCTTGTTTTTCTTCTTCCCCCGGCATCTCTATGGGTGCTGTTGGTAGTAACGGTAGAAGCTGCCCGCAATGAGGGCGGGGGGGCGGGAGTGGCTCTGTTTCTACTTCGGTTGAAATGTGACTTCTCCAAATGCGGTGGCACCCTGGAGCACCCCGCGTAGCTAGTGCATGGGATGGTTCATGGAATCTGTGAATTGGTGTGGCCCAGCTGCAGTGGCTTCATGGAGTTGGATCCTGCTTTTGTGGGCCAGTTAAGGTGTGTGTGGCTCTAGCAGTCCATGCTGGTCAATATGTGTGTTCAAGATGGAGTGTGATCTTAGCCTCACTCCTTCCCTCTGGGGAGTGCAGCAGCTCAGTCTCTGGACTGGTGAGCATAGCAGCTCTGAGGAAACAGCAGCTTATGCTGCTGGAAGAGCCATTCCCTTCCTCTTTCAAGGAAAAAGCAGCATGCCAGCCTGTTCTGCCAGTTAAGCTGCACTATTGTAGGTGGTGGAAGAAATACAAAACATACTGTAAACAAATATCACAATTTGTGGGTGAATGACTTGTCAGCCTGGCAGATGGTTGCAGTTGAAGGAGGAACGTATTGCATTTGTAATAAGAGGCTCATCTGAATAGCTGAGGTCTCAATTTAAGTCATTATCATAGACTGTTTTGTTTTTACCTGCCTATTAGTTTGTGCCCTCTGTGGGGATGTGATTGGAAAGTGATTTTCCAAATGCTTTTTACTAATCATCTGTGGGTAAAAGTCTTGAGGAGTCACGCTGACGGAAGGAGCAAGAGGTCCTCTTTCCAGTGGCTCAGTAAGAAACCCTAATAGCTGATTCTTAGCTGAATTCTTTTCCCATTAGAAAACACTTTCACTGTGATAATTACCACCTCTAAACTGTATTGATGGTACAAGACCTAAGCTACTTCTGCAGGCCTTTGTGAAATTATGGTCTTCAGGAGAAGCCATATGGTACAGCTGTTGCTGGATGTGGCAGGAAGTGGAGACAGTGAGGAGTTAAACTGAAGTGGGGAGAGAATGCAACTTCAGCATCAGTGTTCTCCTACTGCCATGCTTTTGTGAGATATGTCTTGACTCTGTATGAGCCACAATACTAGCTCCTGTTCTACTTGGTGTACTTTTTATTTCTGGATTTAAAACATGGCTTGTTAATGCAGTTGGATACCCACTGGTGTGATGGAAATATAGAACAATGAAATATTTATGCAGCATAAGCAGAAATGTTAGAGTTCAAGGTTCTGGGCATGTTTGTAATGAAAATGTTTGGCATAGCTCCTGGATAATTAAGATGCCATGCATTATCTCTTTGTGTATGGGTCACTGTTAATACCTCAGAATTATTGTGGGCATGATAGCAGCAGGCAGCTACCACTGTAATTTGCTTGATGTAAAAGCTAGACCTGAGAACTACCAGTTCAAACTGGAGTTTGGCCATGCAGATGCTTTTGGGAATTTCAAAAGCATTTGCAAATTCCCTGAGCCATACCCCGTTATAGCTGGGGGAGTAGTTATATCTGAAAAGCTCTTGGAGCGGTTGGAGTAAATGGCCCTAAACTGTACTGCTTGTACAACTTAATATCCATTTCTGCACAAAGCAATTCTGAGAAGATTTTACATATAGTGTAAGAGCAGAATGTAATTTTGTTATGTTAAAGTCTGTTGGCTCTCCTACAAACAGGAAATAGTTCACAGTTGCTTGATAACTGAAATGACTGAGGTGGGAAATTTGACTGAATTACATTTCCTTGTACAGAAAAAGCACAGTTGTATACTCAGTGTTGACTGCATTGCTCTGCTTCTAATGTTTGCAAATACTGCAGAAGTAGAAGCAAAAAAAAAAAAAAAAAAAAAAAAAAAAAAAAAAAAACAAAAAAAAAAAAAAACACCAAAACAAACCCACCCCACCCCAAAAAAAACCAAACCAAAAACAAACAAAACAGAAACAGGGTAGGTGTACATGAGCTATCCTGTGATTAAATGTAACACAATCTTAATGTCATTCTTTGTATATGATATCACAGTGGCTGTGCAAACTGGGTGAAACGGATTATAATTAAATTGTTGCTCTCTGTGGCATAGATGAACCATGAGTTGTTTTGGGTGTTTTCTGTCTGTGACCCTGTTCTGTTCAGCTTGGGCCACCTTTGTGTGCTGTCTTGGGATCACCCCACATAGAATCATAGAGTTGTTAGGGTTGGAAAGGACCTTAAGATCATCTAGTTCCAACACCCTTGCCATGAGCAGGGACACCTTCCACTAAACCATGTCACCCAAGGCTATGTCCAACCCGGCCTTGAACACTGCCAGCGATGGAGCAATCACAGCTTCCCTGGGCAACCCATTCCAGTGCCTCACCACCCTTACAGTAAAGAATTTCTTCCTCATATCCAATCTAAACTTCCCCTGTTTAAGTTTGAACCCATTACCCCTTGTCCTATCACTACAGTCCCTAATGAAGAGTCCCTCCCCAGCATCCCTATAGGCCCCCTTCAGATATTGGAAGGCTGCTATGAGGTCTCCACGCAGCCTTCTCTTCTCCAGGCTGAACAGCCCCAACTTTCTCAGCCTATCTTCATACATCACACCCCTCAACTAAAAACTGTGGTTCTGCAGGCACTTTATAGAAGCTCTTATGATGATGCTTAATTTCCAGATATGGATACTAATCATATGGTCCCGTAACTTAGATTGGAAACATTGCTTTGGAGGTGAAGTAGTTAAAATATATATTTTTACTTCAACAGTTGTAGAGACAGAGAAGACATTAAATGGAAATGTAACCAGTTGAAGTAAACTGAAAACCTATAAGTTTTGTCGGGGTAGAGCACAGGTTGCAGGTAGGGTAGAGGCTGGCTGCTTCATAAGAAGTGACATGTCTCACCCAGGAATTATCTCAACAGGAGACCCTCTTCAAGACTAATGGCTCCTGTCCATGGGCAATGAGCTACTTATGGGTGAAAACAAAAGGTTTGGGAATAAGGAGAGGGAGATGGTAAGAGGAAAATAAGGTATGTGAGAGAGTAGTAAAGAGCAAAGGCACCAAAAATCATGTCCTGAGATAGCTGCGCTTAGCTTACTAAGATGTTATGATTTATGTAGTTGGTACATTATGTGATTATACATCATAATGAGCCAGGAATCTGCTGCTTTTTTTGACAGTCATAACACACTTGGATATCTTGTGTTTGTACAGTGTGACAGCATCAGCTCTAGATAGATCTGTATGTAGTAAAATATGCTGAAGATATGCCCAGAGGTTAGGCTAAATGTACATGAACTTTTTAGAACACAGATTTCATCTAAAGCATCAGAAGCTCTCTCTGAGCTGTGGTGCTGGTGGCAGGGACCTACATGAAGAGACTGCTTTTGTACAGCTCTAACACACAGATAAGGTAGTGGCTGGTTTAAGCAGCAGTTGGTGAAAGTGCCTTCAATTAACAGCTTTGACAAGCTTTCTTTGGTGCTTGTCCTGGTTGAAGCCCAGCCAGTAACTCAGAACCATGCAGCTGATGGCTCACTCCCCCCTTCTTCTTTCCCCCCTGTTCCTAGAGGGGTGAGGAGAATTGAAAGAATGTAAACTCCACAGGTTGAGATAAGAACAGTCCAATAACTACAGTAAAATACAAAACTACTACTACTACCAGTAATAATAATAATGATAAGGGAAATAATAAGGGAAGAGAATATGAAACTAAAAAGGGGGGGGGGGGGGACAACAAACAACATAAGTGATGTATGATACAATTGCTCTCCACTTGCCAAACGATACCCAGCCCAACCTGAGCAGTGATTGGGGCATACCACTTGGCTGCCTTTGACTCCAGTTCATATTGAAGTTCTAGCATGTCCGGTACAGCAGCATTCAATGGTGGTGTGACTTTATTCATAGTCTACTGTTAGTCTCCACTCTCACTTAGATTTCTGCACTGGCCATAAAGGGCTATGAAAGGGTGAGTGGGTCCTGCTGATCACTCCTTGGCTCTTCAGTCTATGGATCAGCTTATGGATGGGAATCGGTGAGTCTTGATTGGTGTGATATTGCAACCAGTACACTGTTGTGGTTGCGATTGGCACTTGTTGTTCTTTGACCTTCAGCAACCCCACAACAGAAGGATCCTCTGAGAGACCAGGCAAGGTAGGCAGCTACTTAATTTCCTTGTCTCCAAGGCAGCTATACCAAAAGCTCCATCTATACCCTTTTTGGTCTTTGAAGTACCCTCTCCTGAGATAGTCCAAGGATGCATGGAGCCTCTGGACCAGTCACAATGGGGTGCTTTTGCTACTCCTTCCCAGTTAGGCTGATTTCAGCCTCCAGAACAGTCAGCTTTTGGGATCCTCTTGTCACTCCAGGAAATATAAATGGGTTCTACCCATTGATAGCTTGATGGCATCAGGGTACACTGTGCACCAGTATCTACTAGAGCCTTATACTCCTGTGGGACTGATGGGCCAGGCCATCCAATCAACACAGTCCAGTAAACCTGATTCTCTCTCCTCTACCTGGCTGGAGGCAGGCCCCCTCTAATAGCAGTCATAAGATTCTTCACTTACTTTTTGTACTAAGGGATTAGAATTCCTTTTAATAGGAGTTTGAGTAAAATCAGGATCCTCATTGACTGTTGTTTTCCTTTTCAATTCATGAACCCATTCTTCCAGAACTGAGGTAGGTTTTCCATCCCTCTTTGTTATGTCTTCTCCATGATCCCGCAGGTAAAACCATAGGGTGGGCCATGGTGTGTACCACCTGTATGTTCCCTCTCGAGCAATAGGGTGCCTTCTGTTAACAGCTGAGATGTGGGTCTGTACATGTTTGGGATCTGGATAGATTGTCTCACAATTGCTTGAACTCCTGGGACAGGAGTTTTTCCACAGCTGAAATGATGGAGAGGGAGAGATTGTCTTCATACTCCCAGAGTTGATGACTCACTTAATCTACTGTTGGTGCTGCTGCATCCCTCCAGCTCATTGCTGCCAATAAGTTGGCATGTGATGATGGTGCACTGTGTGTAAGTTTCTGCCACATGGGTCGTATACATTCAATTTCATCTGGATCTATAGGTGTATTTCCAGTGTCCAATTTACGATAGATCATCTCTAGAGCAGCTAATTCCCTCAGGTACTGGAGGCTTTTCTCTATTGTGGTCCACTTGCCTGGGCAACATACAACATCTTCCTTGTAGGGATACCTTTCCTTCACAGCTGCCAAGAGCCACCTTCAGAGCCTGAGGATTTGTTTTTCTTTTGCAATTGCTTTGTCAATTCCCCCTTCCCTAGCAAGTGATCCCAGCTGCTTGGCTTCCCTACCTTCTAGTTCATGCCTGTCGGCCGCATTGTCCCAGCATCGGAGCAACCAGGTGATGATGTGTCCATTTGGAAGACAGCTGAAATATTTTTGCATATTCTGCAGCTCAGTCAAGGACAGGGATTGAGAAGTTATCTCTTCCTCTGATACTTGTACTAATTCTTCTCATTCAGATCTTACCCCCTCTATTTTGTCCATTGGATCTTCGTCTTCCTTCACTATGCGAGTTGCTTTTTGTGCTTCTTGTTTGCTTTTCCTTTTGCTTATAAGGGCAACTGATATTGGAATGGATTGGTCCTTTGGTTCAGCTGCAGTGCCTGCTACTGGGGTTGGAGTGATTGCAATGTCTGTTGTTGGAGTTGGAATAGCTGCTGTGCTTGTTGCTTGGGATAGAGCAGCTGTGTTGTCTGTTGCTTTGCCATCATATCCAGAGATATCTTTC
Organism: Amazona ochrocephala; assembly: GCA_039720435.1. Taxonomy (NCBI): domain Eukaryota; kingdom Metazoa; phylum Chordata; class Aves; order Psittaciformes; family Psittacidae; genus Amazona; species Amazona ochrocephala. Next base: position 2,859,996 of record CM077908.1, read on the forward strand.
CTGTTCCTTACATAGCAGGGCCAAGCCCCAGCATGTTGCAGAGATTTATCTCTCTGATATAGCCAGGACAACAGCATACCTTGTCAAAGTGTTCTACTAATTTTTCCAGATTTTGCACTTGTTCAGAGGTGAAGTTCCAAAGCACTGGAGGGGCCCACTGGCCTAGGTGTGCTTGCCCACATTATCCAACACAGCTTGCCACTCATGACTCTCCAGCCTCGGGGAAGATCTCTTGGTAGTATTCTTAAATAGTCATTTAACCTTAGGCAAGACCCAAGCCTGACCCTGCTTAGCTTCTGAGATCAGATGATATTGGGCATTCTCAGGGTGGTATGGCTGTAGGTAAAACATATGCAGCATATTCAGCAGCATGCAGACTCTCAGCAAAAGGAGCTGGCTGGTTGTAAGGGTGCTAAAAGGATATTCACAACCTCTAAAGTTCTCAAATGCTGCTGTAAATAGCCTGGTGGGAGAGCAGAGGGTGTGAGAGGATGTCTCCTTCATTGGTTGACCCTCTGGGGGGGTGGGGGTGGTGGGAAGAAAAGATGTGTAATTTTTAATAATACCCATTATATGCCTCCGAAAGTATGGAGGTGATGGCCACACTGAGAATGCATACCAGCTCAATTTCATGATCAATGAGTCTATTGTATTGCAAGCCCTTATCATGAAGTACAGTGAAATGAGAACCTTAGCCCTGGCCCCAAAGCCAATAAACACTAAACCAGCAAATACTCGCTGCAAGTAAGGTGGGACATAATGAAACTCTGAGACCAAGCAAATAAATTAACATTGATAAAGGGTTATCACAAATACATTTTGACACACTCAAAAAAAAAATCCCATGGGTTGAGATAAGAACAGTCCATTAATTAAAGTACAATACAAAACTACTAACACTAATAATGATAAGGGAAATAACAAGAGGAGAGAATATAAAACTAAAAAGGGAAAGAGAAAAAGGGGGGGGGGGGATCCAATAAGCACAAGTGATGCACAATACAATTGCTTACCACCTGCCAACCGATGCCCAACCCAAGCAGCGATCTGGGCCTTCCGGGTGCCTCCCTCCATTTTCTATACTGGGCATGATGTGCTGTGGTATGGAATACCCCTTTGGCTAGTTTGGGTCAGGTGTCCTGTCTTTGCTTCCTCCTGGCTTCCCATGCCCCTCCTCACTGGCAGAGCATGAGAGACTGAAAAGTCCCTGATCAGGGTAAGCGTTACTTAGCAAGAACTAAAACATTGGCGCGTTCAAGGTGGGGTTGGACATAGCCTTGGATGGCATGGTTTAGTGGGAGGTGTCCCCGCCCATGGCAGGGGGGTTGGAACTCGATGATCTTAAGGTCCTTTCCAACCCTTACTATTCTATGATTCTATGATTCTATGTTATCAGCATTGTTCTCAGACTAATGTCAAAACAACAGCACTGCACCAGCTACTAAGAAGGAGAAAAATAACTGTTACAGCTGAACCCAGGACAGTGCTTCTCTCATTATTTTGTATAGCTAGGTAATGAGAATTATCACCTGGAGAGACTTGAATTTATTTACCCTTTTTTGTTTTAGGAGACTTCTGGATATTGGAGCCAGTAGCATTCCTAATTTGTGCCTTCATAAGTATTTGAGTGCAGCTTCAAGCTATAATTGTTCTTAAGATTTACATTTTGGATAGCTTTTTCCAGCAGTGCATATGTTGCAAACCTTAAATTATAAATTCACAAAGCTGCTTCTGCCCTGAAAAAGATGGAACTAATAGATAGGGAAAACAGTATCTCCTTCCCATATGTGTTTTCTTAATGATAAGGGAATTTAAAATAACTACAAAGATCTGTTTCAGCTAAATATCTCATGTTCACTAGTACTTGAAAAGAGAATAATGACCTGAAAGTGTTTCTGTGCCCACCTGCAGTGTTAATTGAAAGTGGTGAAGACAAAGAGGTAGTACCAGGCTCAAGGGACCTTTCTTACAGAAACTGTATGTGAACCATCTTTTCCTGTATCTGAATGTATTGTCTAAGCCATCCTCACTAAGCTGAAAGGCTTCAATGGTAATGAGAGGTTTTTTTTTAATGCTTTCCCTTGTATTAATTCTATAAGCAACTTACAAACCAAATTGAAACCCTTGCCGATGACCCCATTCCTATTTTGTTGACTCTTTTCTAGTCTCCGCTTTGCCATATACAGTGCGAACAGCAAATGAAGCAGACACAAGTGTGGACCTAGCCTCCAAATTTACAACTGAGAAGGTACCTTAGGAGGAAAGTAGTTTGTTTTTTATTTGCTTGCTATGTGTTGCTCTTGTCCTTTTAATTGTGAGCTTCTTATATGAATGAGATTCATAGGGAGAAGAAATTGTCATGTGGCAGACTGGTAGAGAGGTGACTCTGCATTGATCAGGGATGTGTAACATAATTAAAACGTTGGGGAGCTCTGTCTGAATTACAGTAGTTTGGATGATAATGAGAAAGGAGTAAGTTCCCAAAATTAACTGAGCAAAGAGCATGAAGCCCTTCACCAGGCGATTCTGGAAAAACATTTTGCTGAAAAAGGAAGATGATATACTGTATACTGAACTCAACCTTTAAAATGTTTGGGGAACAGTCTGGCTTGTGAGACTTGTGATTTGTTTATGTAATTTTCTGCTTAATACCTGCATGGGTATTTCCTCTTCCCTTAACATCCTGACTGTTTGCATTTGCGGCATTCCCAGATCTTCAACTTCCCTAGAAACCAGGGCGCTGAGTACTTGAGATTTTCATGCTGTTGATTTTAACTCTCCTGAGGGAGTTTTGGCTGAGTAGCTGAAGGGGGATGTGGTGATTCCCTGCTGAAATCCCTCACAAGATCCCTCTGAGTCCTTGCTTGTGAGTGCAGGCTGAGTGAACTTGGAGTAGTTTATTTAGCTTGTCTAGACGGCAAACAGTCTGCCCAGGGTGCCTTGGGTTGAAGGGTAATAGGTCTGGCAAATGCGAAGTAGGTATGTGATGGAGAGGGCAGCCTGTAGTTTAGACATGAATCCAGAGGCTGAACAAAGTTCTGCAGTCTTCACACATCTCATTTTCATTCCAGAAATGTCTGACATCAAGCTGACACTCAGCAGGCAGCATTGTCGGTTGTGTGGGTTTTGGCATTGACTTGAGATCTCAGTCAGAGAGCCTTCAGACTTGGACACCCCTACTCTCAGAGAGGGGATTTACTAGGTACAGGAGAAAAGCAGGATGAAGAATGATTGATGGAGGAGTGAACAGGAAGGACAGCTCAGAAAAGGATCTGAGGGATTGGATGAAAGGTGCCAGGGGTATTCCAGGAACAAAAAGCAAGACCTCATTCACCTCCCATGTACAGGAATTGAATATGTAAAAAATCAGTGGCCTTTCTTAAAATAAAGGAGTCTTAACTGCTAACTGAAAAAGAATGTGTGGCCCTGGAGGTATGCTAGTAATAGTTGTGACATTGAATCACTGATTGGAGCCCTTGGACTATTGAAAGGTATGGATAACAAGGAATATCAGGCCCCAACCCTTGGATACCTACCCAGAAGAAAATGGGCAGTAGATGGGTAAAAAGTAATTTTTGCAGGAGGCAGTGCAGCCACTGACTGGAGAAACCCACCAATTCAAAAGAAGAGAAGGACTGAGCATGGTGCCTGATTAGCGTGAGAGGGACTTTTAACCGATAAGGGGTGGAATATTAATTAATGAATAAATTGTGTAACTCTCAACCAATGAGCACTGATTCCTTTGTCAAAATATATAAATAGCTTAAAGTTACAATCATTGGGGTGCTTGATTTGTGGAGACTTCCACTGAGTACCTGTAATGGATGGGAACCTAGCTGAGAGTTGATTCTCTCTGGTGACTGAGAGACATAACAAAGTAGTTGTTTGCCACAGTGTATTAGGTAGAGTATTAGGTGACTGTTTGTCATAAAGAGGCAGGAAAACATAGGTGTGCAGCTTTTCTGTGACCTTCATACTTGGCCGCACTGGGGTGCCTGGCCAATGCTGTCAGTGTGGGCAATGGTGAGATCATGAAACTTCACGGTCCCATGAGAAAACAATGAGAGATCTGGCATAAAGCCAGTTATTTTTCTAAGGATATAAAAGCAGGACCCTCTTGTGGCCATGGGAGAAGCCTCACCTATGGGTGGATGTCACGGTTGAGATGGACAAATGACATGTGACATGCTGCTTTGGTGATTAAGTAGAAGTTCTGCTTTGCTATTACAAACCCTTATTTATATACAGTTTCTAGCATACATGTGTCTTTTAGCCATTGGTTACATCAGTTAGCAACAGCACATTATTGGATGACCCTTTGCTGCATTACTAAAGTCTTTTATCTTGCCAAGCTCTTGTTCTGCAGTTAGTTACTCCCCTTGACTTGCTCGCTCCTCCGGATGCTTTCTGTCGCCTCATTCTTCATGGATAAGCTTTGATATCTTCAAGGCGAAGTTCTAACTTCATGCCCTCAGTCACATAGTCCCCCACAATTCCCCCTTTTTGTTTTTCAACAAAAGAGGCCGTGTTTATCATCCGCTTCAGGGCCCTTTGCAGACAGGATAGCAAGCATGGTACCACAGGCATAATACAGAGAAGAACAAACATCATAAGTCCATCTTCTATCAGAGATACAACCCAGCCTTCCAGTCCCCAGGGGCTCAACCACTTTCCCAGTCCAAAAAATCCATCATCTTCCTGCAATTTCTGAGTTTGGTCCATCAATTTCTGAATGCTAGCATGAATGGATTGAGAGTGATCTGATAAGTTCATGCAACACATTCCATCAAATTCTTGGCAACCATCTCCATGTGCTAACAATAAAAAATCAATGGCTGCTCTATTTTGAAGAGTAGCATGTCTTATAGAGTTAACATCTATTGCTAAGGCACTTAAGATTTTTGCCGTCTCATTAGTTTGTTTTCCTAACCAGCAAGCAAGCTTATTTAATTGCGTTAATGTTCTACCAGCAGCAACTCCCAGTGTGAAGAAACTAGCTACAATAATTTCCCCTCTATTCCAGAGATCAACACTATCATTACAATTGGAGTCAAGTGTTGCTCGTTTTTAGAGACCTCTGTGTAACTGTGTGTAATTTAAGATCATACTTAATGTTGGGTGTAAGCCATGATAGTCACCCCAACGTACACAGACCTCTTCTTGGTTTCCATGGAATACCGGGATAAGCTTTGTCACCACACAATAAGAATATACCTTGAGGCAATGCTTTTGGTAAGCTGTCAATAGTAGTTTCATTAACAACTGAATGCCATAAACTATTATTCACTGTCATATTATGAAACAGAGGACTGTTTGGTCAGACATCAGTAAAATTGTGATAATGCTTCAGGTCTGACCACAGAGACTCTGACCTGCCTTGGCCTGACCATGTCATGGCTGTGGTACATCACATTCCCTTCCAGCCAAAACACCAACTTTGAGGGGCATTCACCGTGCTCACAATATCTATCTCTTCTGGATCTCTTCTTATGTTGGGCAATGCTTGAACCCAATCAGAAATAGTTGCATTGTTTACTGCCCCTTGTACCGGCAGGCCAACTAGGCATGTATGGAAGGGTTGGTCTGCTGTACGTATCGAAGCACAAAAGGTCATTTGATTCAGTGTCCTGACTAAGGTCACCCAAATGATAGAGGTGTTCCATGGTGTCAGTGAGGGTGGATGCAGATTTCCACTTGCTGGAGTTGGGATCCAAAACAGGATGCACACACCGAGCAGGAATCCAGCGAGGGCCTCCATCTGTAGAAACACAAGCATACCCTCTTCCCCAGGTTAGTAGCTCCTGAGGGCCATACCATTTTCCTGTAACTAAATCCCTTACCATTACTTTAACTCCACGGCCCACCCCGTCTATATTTACTAAAGAATTGAAATGCCAAAGGATGGGCGGTGTCTGGATGTCATCAGAAGTCTGCAAAAAATTTAACACATATGTGACTTTGGCTAATCGTGCCTCAGGTGGCTCATCTGGCATTCCCCCTTTCTGTTTTTGAAGAAAACGTTTGAGCGTACTATGGGCTCGTTCTACAATGCCTTGACCTGTTGGAGAATGTGGGATATCAGTAACATGCGAAACTCCCCAAGGCTGCAAAAAGGACGCGACCTTCATTGACACATAAGCAGGGCCATTGTCTGTTTTTATCTGCTGTGGAACCCCTAAGGTTGCAAAAGCGCGCTGCCAATGGCGAGTAACATCCCAGGCAGATTCACTAGTATGAGTGGTGGCCACAATAGCAGAAGAAAATGTGTCTATGGATACATGCACATACTACTGTCTGCCAAATTCAGCAACATGTGTAACATCTGTTTGCCATATCTGTAATGCTTGTAAACCCCGAGGATTAGTGCCAAAATAGGTAGGAACATGCAGGCCTTGACAGTCAGGGCAGTCAGCAACGATGGATTGTGCTTCCCTATTGAAAATTTTAAACTGTCTCTTTAGAGCACGAGAGCCTTGGTGGAAAAAATTGATGAGATGCCTGCACTTGTTGTTTTATATTGGGAACAGGTCCAAGGGCAACTGCAGATACCAGTGAATCTGCCTTTGCATTACCTTCTACTATCATAGAATCATAGAATAGTTAGGGTTGGAAAGGACCTTAAGATCATCTAGTTCCAACCCCCCTGCCATGGGCAGGGACACCTCCCACTAAACCATGCCACCCAAGGCTATGTCCAACCCTGCCTTGAACACCTATACAGCCTGGGAGGGTGGTGTGACTCTTAACATGCATAATATAATATTGATGTCTCCTTTCTTGTATTGTTAGCCATACTAACTTCAGGATCCCAAACAACTTTTCATTGGACACTTGTCCCAAAACTACTTTGTCTAATCGTTGTACCAACCCGGCTACGTAAGCAGAGTCAGTAACAATGTTAACCAGACCAGGAAAATCATAGAATCATAGAATAGTTAGGGTTGGAAAGGACCTCAATATCATCGAGTTCCAACCCCCCTGCCATGGGCAGGGACACCTCCCACTAAATCATGCCATCCAAGGCTATGTCCAACCCCACCTTGAACACTGCCAGCAATGGAGCATTCACAACCTCCCTGGGCAACCCATTCCAGGGCCCCACCACCCTCACAGTAAAGAATTTCTTCCTCAGATCCAATCTAAACCTCCCCTGTTTAAGTTTAAACCCATTACCCCTTGTCCTCTCACTACAGTCCCTAATGAAGAGTCCCTCCCCAGCATCCCTATAGGCCCCCTTCATGTATTGGAAGGCTGATATGAGGTCTCCACACAGCCTTCTCTTCTCCAGGCTGAACAGCCTCAATTATATCAACCTGTCTTCATACGAGAGGTGCTCCAGTCCCCTGATAGTCCTCGTGGCCCTCCTCTGCACTTGTTCTAACAGTTCCATGTCCTTTTTATGTTGAGGACACCAGAACTGCACACAATACTCCAAGTGAGGTCTCACGAGAGCAGAGTAAAGGGGCAGGAGCACCTCCCTCGACCTGCTGGTCACACTCCTTTTGATGCAGCCCAGGATACGGTTGGCCTTCTGGGCTGCAAGCACACACTGCCGGCTCATGTTCATTTTTTCATCAACCCACACCCCCAAGTCCTTCTCTGCAGGGCTGCTCTGAATCTCCTCCCCGCCCAATCTGTAGCTGTGCCTGGGATTGCTCCCACCCAGGTGGAGGACTTTGCATTTAGCATGGTTAAACTTCATTAGGTTGGCATCAGCCCACCTCACAAGCGTGTCAAGGTCCCTCTGGATGGCATTCCTTCCCTCCAATGTATCAATCGAACCACAAAATGTTGAAATGCCATTGCTATTGCTCTAAGCTCTACCACTTGGGGCGAGCTTTCCTGATATCCTGTTCAGTGCTGCCAGTGTGAGTTTGCTTTCCACACAATAACAGCTTTTCTGGTTTTCCGAGCCATCTGTGAACACCAATGGCCCTTTGGCTGGAGTCAATTGACAACTGTTTTTGGACAAATTGCACCTGTCTTCCCAATTTAAGCAGTGGATGTGAGGGTAGATGATAATTTATTTGCTCTGTATAATTTATCAAAGCTGCTTGTAGTGCAGAGCTATTAGCCATGCTATTAATTCTGTACATCATGTTCTAATTTTCATAATTACTTGGGCAATTAGTTCAAAAAGACCTGGAGCTGTTTTGCTTGTCTTATGTGGCAAAAAGACCCATTCCAACACATGTAAGGGGTCTTGCCATTTGTCATGCCATTGAGCAATCATGCCAAAAGGTATTAGCTGATCAATCAAAACAATTGTTTGTATAGGTACTGACAAATCAATTTGCCACACGTTTGTTGCTAATTGCCTGTTCAACTTCCTCAATTACCGCTCGTGCTTCTCGTGTTAATGTGCGTGTAGCAGAAATCTCTGTGTCACCTCGTAGAAGTTCAAACAACGGTTGCAATTTTGTAGTGGGAATTCCAACATATGGTCGGACCCAATTGATTATTCCTGCTATTTTCTGTACATCATTTAATTTTTTTAACTCCAGTTGCAATTTTATGGGTTGTGGCATGACGGTTTGAGTCAAAACTGTCACGCCTAAATAGAGCCACGGTGCCTGGCGTTGCACCTTTTCAGGCGCAATGACCAACCCATGCCGACATAAAGATTCACAAGTTTTTGCTTCCATTTTAGTTAAGTCTTGTGGCGTTGTTGCAGCCAACAGGATATCATCCATATGATGATAGCAATATCCTGATGAAAACATAGCATGTACTGGGTTTAGTGCCTTTGCTACGAACCACTGACAAATTGTAGGTGAATTTTTCGTACCTTGTGGCAAGACTTTCCATTGGTATCTTTTTGCAGGCTCCCCATTTTTCACAGATGGCACAGTAAAAGCAAATTTCTCTCTGTCTTGTGGAGCTAGTGGAATTGTGAAGAAACAATCTTTTAAATCCATTACGACAATTTCCCATTGCATCGATATCATGGTGGGAGATGGCAACCCAGGTTGCAAAGCTCCCATAGTTGCCATGACATCATTAATTTTTCTTAAGTCATGTAACAACCTCCACTTTCCAGACTTCTTGTGAATAACAAACACAGGAGTGTTCCAGGGGCTGTGTGAGACCTCTATGTGTCCTGTGGCCAACTGCTCTGCTACAAGAGATTGCAGGGCTGCAAGCTTTTCCCGGTTGAGGGGCCACTGATCAACCCACACCTATGTCTCTGTTAACCATTTTAATGCAAGGGTGGGTTGAGAAATGCCCTGCATCACAGTGACCCCCATTAAAAATCCGTTGTTATCCGTACTCCCCATTGCCCTAGGCAGTCTCTCCCCCATAAATGCAGTGGTGCTGAGGTCACATAGGGTTGCACTGTAGCCCTTTGTCCTTCAGGATTGACAACAGTTATTGGTTTGACTGACATTAAGCTATTTGCAATCCCACCAAGCCCCACCACCCCTGAAGTGTTTGCAACCAAAGGCCAAGAGGTAGGCCAGTCACGTTGGGAAATGATAGTGACATCTGCTCCCGTATCAAGTAATCCATTGAGTTTTACGTGATTAGGAGTAGCACCGTCCATCATGAGTGTGCACATCATCTGTGGTCGCTTGTCCAAGGCTGTTTGTGACCAGAAAACAAGCGGTTTTCCCATTGATCCAAATCCACCGTCACCACTGATCATGTCATCAGTCTTGGGAACACAACTCACAAATGGCACAAGTTGAGCTAAACGCGTTCCTTTCTCTATTGTTACTTGTGGGGTTATGGTTGATACCAAAGCACAAATCTGTCCTATATAGTCAGCATCGATAACCCCCACACGCACTATTAGTCCTTGCAAAGTGGCACTTGATCTCCCAGTTCACAAAGCACTTAGTCCTCTCCTAATTGGTCCCCAAGCGTCTAAAGGCACTTTATGGACTCCTTGAGTTGTTACAGTTATTGTGTGGGCAGTGGATACATCCATCTCTGTGGATCCTCTTGTTTTACCTGATAATTGGTCGCATAAGTTAGCAGTGATTGGTATCGATTGATCAGCAGGCTGTTGGCAAATGGGTTGAATAGGGCAGGCATTTGTGTCAACATGCGCCGCCTTGCGCTCTTCTTGCCATTTCCCTGCCCTACGGGTTGACCATTTACATGATATTTTGAACGGCAGTATTTTGCAAGGTGTCCATTTTTACCACATCTATAGCACGGGGCTGTGGCTGTTAAAGATGTATGAGTACCTTTTTTCGGCCTCTTGGGACAGTCAACCTTTTGGTGTCCCTTTTGCCCACACCCAAAGCATTTTTGTTCTTTTGTGGTCATTGCAGCCATGGCTGTCACTAACGCAGTCATCTTATGGTCTATGGACCCCACCTTGGCACAAGCCTGTATCATATTGTTCAATGTGGGGTCCCCCAGCAGTGCTTCAATAACTTTTTGACAGTTGGCATTGGCACTGTCTTTCACCAGTTGCCTGACTAGTGATTCGCGCAATGAGACATCAAAAACTTGCTTTTCTATTGCTTCCTGTAATTCACCACAAAAGGTAAATAAGGCTCTTTTGCGCCCTGTTTTACTGTAGTATAACGTGCTTTTGGTGCAGCTAGTTCAGCAGTACGCAAAATGGCTTGAATGCCCACTTGTTTGACTTGGTCTAAAACTAGGGGGTGCCATTGTGCTTGATGTTGGGGATTGGCAAATCACCCAACCCCAGTTAAGACATCTGCCCCATTTCCATGCCTAGGATCGTCTTGGGGATACTGTAAATTTCTCAACCCTTGAGCGGTAGCTACTCGATTCCACGTTGCCTGAAACACCAAAAACTGCACAGGTTGGAACATTATTTGTGCAAGCATAGTAATATCATAAGGAGTCATTTCTTCCATTGATAACAGTCTCAACATCTGCATAGTGGTTGGGGAGTTAGGTCCATACTGAGCAACACACCACTGTAAATCTTGAATAACTTTTCAAGAATAAGGCTTATGTTCATTGGGCATTCCTCCCTCCGGATCCCCCCTAACAACGGAAAAAGCCAGAGGATCTGAGGAATTGATAGAGGCACCCCTTTGCCCTCCAAAGGGAGCATCAGTAGTTTTGGAAGGGTCCCAGTTGCCCTCCTCCATCGCTTGTTTTTTCATTAACTGCCATAAGGTTAAAGGATTATGAGGCAACACAGTTGTGTTGGAGGTAATTGCACCAGCCGTGCCATGGGTTGACATGCAGGGCCCCCAGCAGCATTATCATTTTTCATTAATGTCAATGGGTCCTTTAAAGGGGGTTTATTATTAGCCCCATTCATAGAGTCATCTTCATCGCCAGAGTCATTATTGCCAGTCAGGTAACAGGGGCCATAGGGCTGGAGCAGGGGAACCTGGTCCCTTCATGTCTGGAACAGGGTAATCTGGTCCCTTCATGTCTCTTTCAGGATTAGAAAGGATATAGACCATTGACTCTATAGGGGACCGGTATTGTCGATTAGCTGTGGCTGGGGCACCCGGACCATACATCTCATCATCAGAATCTTCCCCCAGTGTCTTTATCTTCTTCTTCCCTGGGATTTTATGTTGAACTGTGCTTCCCCCGGATGGTTCTTTACCCTTTACACCAAGTTGTGTAACAGGGGCCAGGGGCAAAGTTATATGGAGAGAAGCTCCATCCCCTTCACTTGGAGAACTTTTATTCTGAAACCCTTCTGCACTACGGGTGCCTGCACCTTGATTGTTAGGGGGAGCTGACAGCTCTGCCTTATCTTAGAATCATAGAATAGTTAGGGCTGGAAAGGACCTTAAGATCTTCTAGTTCCAACCCCCCTGCCAGGGGCAGGGACACCTCCCACTAAACCATGCCACCCAAGGCTATGTCCAACCTGGCCTTGAACACCGCCAGTGACGGAGCATTCACAACTTCCCTGGGCAACCCATACCAGTGCCTCACCACCCTCACAGTAAAGAATTTCTTCCTCATATCCTTATAAATTAAATTGCCATCTTCTCAAGAGATCCCACTCCTTTAACAGCATGCAGTTAACAGATTACTGGAGCATTACTGTAGTAGACAAGCAAAGTCTAGGTCTCAACTCCAATAGCAGAACTCTATAGAAATGGCAATTTCAGCAGTAAGATGAAAGGTCACAAATGAGGTAAGTAAACCCAGAAAATCCTTTTGAGGCAAGTATTTCCCTCAGCATTCTCTTACGGATTCTGAAACTGCAACTAGTAAAATGGTGTATTTTGAATTCCTAGAGCGTCATCATTTAATAGTATTTCACAGCTACAGTACATCATCACATTACATTACACTCTCACTGTCACCATGCAAACTACAATACCATGAAGTGATAACATAGTGTAATGAGACATACAATCCAGCGTAATGTGATATACAAGAAAGTCAATGCAGCATATCTCCAAAATTACCCTCATTTAAAGGGAAACCAAATGAATATTTCATATAAATTCACAGGTCATTCATTTCCTTCATTTTTTCAGATGTGTTAAAACTCTGTGCATCTTGATAATCCCACAGAGAACTTTAATAATATACGATTGCTAAGAAAGCTGAAATTGTAAAACAAAAAATATTTTGCATGCAAGTTTCTGAAAGGACTTTGAAAGTCTTCAGAAAAAAAAAAAGCTTTTATAAATGAAGAGCTAAAGCAATCACACAAGAGCCTTATGTCTTTGAGGGGTTGTATACATGATAGTTAACTATATTATGCCCAAGGAACTGAATATCAGGTTGGTTGGTGCTACTTTACTCCACATACATGCGCATACTGATATAGTTTGGTTATCCCATGAGTACATTTAGGAATAGATATCCCTGCTGTTGGAGATGTAAGTAAGGCAATTACTGCCTTTGCAACAGCAAGAGATTATCAAAGCTGGTAATAAAACCTCTCAAGAAAAAGCTAATAAGGAGAAACTTAGTTGCTGATGGGCATTTCTACACACAGTGAGCCTCTCCAAGGAAAAAATACTCAAATATAACAAAATTAGAGAAACATTATACTAACATTGCTTTCTTATGGAAAAATAGTTGTTACTTAAAAGGAAGCCTAGATGAAATAAGGCTTATATAACACACATTCATAAGATGTCCCCAATAGATGGGGAAGTTAGCTGATTTTGTTGTACTAAACTGAATGATTTGCATTGCCACTTCTTAAAATGTGTAGTAAGAAAGACTGTCTGCCCAGCTAACCTAAAGAAGCTGATTTTCTTTCACATCCCTCAACATTTCCTTGGAGCTGTGTGAATCTGCAGCATGCCCTCTTCCAGCATAGAAAAAGCTAGGTGTTCACCACCTTCTGTCAGCTGAGAAAGGAAGATACAAATAGAAAAGAGGAGAGAAAATCATGCACCTATCCACCCCACTGTCACCTCCCACCTTCACACATGTGAAGAGATTTCCTTCAGCAAACTGTTTCAGTGAGAATCAGAGGGTCAGCAGCAGGACAGCAGGAAATGGAATTTAACCTAGGGAAACTTTTGCTCCATGCGTATTAAAAATTCATTTAACATTGATATTGTAACACAGATTAAGTTAGTTAGAATATATTTCAGAAAAAAAAAAAAAAAAAAAAAAACCAAACCAAACCAAAAAGTGTAGTCTTCAATCTATGTAAAATAAATATTCTATCCTTGAACACACAAATTAACAATTTCATAGCATTTTCATATTTTAACTCAGTCTTTTAACAGCTCCTAAATATCTATTTTACTAATTTGAAATCATGACATGATTTGCTAATTCTTACTGTTCTGCAGAACTTGTAGAAGTAGCACTAAATTTGAACCAGATTTTCTGAACCTTGCTGAGGTGGGAGGTGTCCCTGCCCATGGCAGGGGAGTTGGAACTCGATGATCTTGAGGTCCTTTCCAACCCTTACTATTCTATGATTCTATGATTCTATGTATTAATTTAGTATTATTACTGTCAAGAGTAAAATATGCTCCCAAATGTGCTGCTTCACATCACAAGACGTCACAACTGAACTAGCATTCCATTATATCAAACTAGCAAAGCTACATGCAGTTTAAAATTATCAGTAAAAAAAGACTTTTTATGGAATTTAAAGCTGCCTGTTCTCAGTCAGAACTGCCTCAGAACACTTGCTCCACCCCAGAAAATTCAATGACTATGAATAACAGTCTCTGCTTGTGTCGTGGTTTAAGCTTCTCAGCCATGCACAGTTTTGCTCACTCACTCACTCCCCACTCTTTCTTCCCTCCGCTCCTGGAGGGATGGGAAGGAGAATCAAAAGAATGCAACTCCCATAGGTTGAGATAAGAACAGTTTAGTAACTAAGGTATAACACAAACCACTACTGCTACCACCAATAATAATGACAAGGCAAATACAAGGAAAGAATACAATAGCTCACCATCAATCCCAAACAAGCAGTGCACCCCCACCACCCTTCTGGGTCTCTGCTCTCCATTTCTACATCCTGGACATGACGTGCTGTGGTATGGAATAACCTCTTTGGTCAGTCTGGGTCAGGTGTCCTGTCTCTCCTTCCTCCCGGCTTCCCCTCCTCCCTAGCAGAGCATGAGACTCACAAAGTCCTTGGCCAGCCTAAACATTACCAAGCAGTAACTGAAAACACTGGTGTTATCACCACTGTTCCCAGGCTGAAAGTCAAAAACACAGTGCTGCACCAGCTACCAAGAAGGAGAAAAATGACTGCTACTGCTGAACCCATGACACTGCTTTACTAATAATTTTTCAAAAGTCAGAAATAATGCTATTTCAAAAAATCCATGTGGAGAAAAAAGGTTTTGATTTATTTACAGTTATTAAATAACTGTAAATTAGTGGGGCGGGTGGTTTAGATGATCTTTTTTTTTCTTTTCTTCATAGAATTTAAGTTGCTCTTTAAATGATTTTAAAGTCTCAAAGAGCAACTGCCACATTGTCAGCAGCATCTGAGCCTGTTTCTCCCCCCTGGACACATGATCAAGCAGGATATCCCCCAGGCGTTGCCACACCAAGACACTAAAGGCTGTCACAGAACTGACCTCATACCCCTGTCTCTTACTCTACAATAGCATTTTTCAGAGTAGTTTGTCTATAGCCACTCCCCGCTTTTGTAACATTCCTGTCCACATGGTCAGTACTACTGAGGCCTCTTTACTTAATGAGGCTCCCATGTCCCCAGCGGCTCACCTATCCAGGTGTCTATTCCAGGCCGGCCAGGCAGCTACCCCACTGCTCTCTGCTACGCTGGCCTCCGTCTCCACGGCTACGCTCTGCCATCCGTTCAAGTTTCAATTCGATCACGTCCTGCGCGATCATGTCAGAGTCACCAGATGTCGCAGTTGAGATGGACAGAGGACATGTGACATGCTGCTTTGGTGATTAAGTAGAAGTTCTGCTTTACTACTACAAACCCTTATTTATATACAGTTTCTAGCATACATGTGTCTTTTAGCCATTGGTTACATCAGTTAGCAACAGCACATTATTGGATGACCCTTTGCTGCATTACTAAAGTCTGTTATCTTGCCAAGCTCTTGTTCTGCAGTTAGTTACTCCCCTTGACTTGCTTGCTCCTCCGGATGCCTTCTACTTTCTCATCCAGATGCTTTCTGTTGCCTCATTCTTCATGGATAAGCTTTGATATCTTCAAGGCTAAGTTCTAACTTCATGCCTTCAGTCACATAGTCCCCCACAGGTGAATGCACTGCTTAGGAATTTTCCCAATTACCTGAGACTCCTGGCATCAGCTGCAATGGGGCTTCCCAGCTGGAAGTGTGGGCCTGGATGATGATTCATTTGTAATTGGTGATGGATTTCTTCTTAATCTCTGTTCTTTCTATGCAGTAATGATTTAATGCATTGCTAACTTTCTTTGGTACTTATATACCTGTATCTCTGATTTGCCTTATTGTAGTTATTCACTATATATAGAGAGATATTTACCTAATTCACATTAGTGTGCTTGCTTTAGTGTGCTTGTTTAATAAACTGCATATTATACAGCTAGTGTGTGGTCACTTTGTGGGGTACCCTGCCTGTCAGCAGAACAGTACCCTGTGCAGAAGAGACAGTGTCTCCTTTCTAAACTAGACACTGCATCTTTGTTTAGGAAGCCCCAAACCAGCAACACTGTGGTCCCTTATGAGCAGCACTTGGGCTGAACAGAGCACTGCAATTTTCTATAAGATGCACTGCATTTTTCTATAAGATGCACTGCAATTTTCTATAGGATGCAGCTACAGCATGTGGCAAATAGCCCAAGTTCCTATTCCTGCCTTCATCCTCCATTTTTTTAAATCATTTTGAGGATATCCTCCCTCATGAATTGAAGTTTAAAGAGTAGTTTTAAAGTTTGGGGGGGAGGAGGGGGGGTGTATTGAGATCCTGGTTTGGCCAGATGCCAGTTCCTAAACTGACTTACAACAGCTCCCAAGGAATTTATGATGCTTTCTAGCTTTAAATTCTTATATGTGTCATATTGCACCTCAGAGCTGTATGTACAAAAGGAAAGGTGTAATGCCTTCATGTATATATCCTTTACAAGGAAGGAAATGTTTTGGTACTGGAGCATCTTGAAAGCGTACCTCAGTTAATAGATGGTTTTAAATAGTTATTGCATGTCAGCCATTTTGTGAGTGCTGCAAGCAGTGGGGAGTGCAGTATGGCATTTCTCTAATTTTTAATGCTAATGATCCAGTTTAAGTCATGTAAAGTTAGCACAAGATACCAAACCTATAAATGCATGTGATTGTCGCTGGTGCTTATGTGTGAGAAGAGCCTGAAGGCTGCTTTTGCTGCTGGTTTCTCAGAGGGAAATCTTAACAGAAATCATGTAATTACTCTCATTTTTCTTCCATGTCCCTCAGTTGCTTTCCCAAAGTATTTGGTCTACTTACTGAGTTGGTGCTTCCTCTCTTACTCCCAGGACCCAGGATTAGTCATACATCATAATCTAAAGAAAGGGGACTTTCTTCCTTGTGCTGCAAATATATTTTTTTATTAGGAAAACAGACCTCTGAAATGTCTTTTCCTTTCCACAGCTTACACCTTTCTGGTTGCTGCATTTTGTTTAGCATGAATGTGGCAGTTGGGCAGACCCTTCACATCTGGGGCTCCAAGGGAGCATTTCAGCGCAAGCACTGTGGCATGTGCGGCAGACTGTCACTTCTGCCCCATTTGAAACAAAGTAAAGATCCAAATTCCTTGTTATCTGCCAGTGAGTTGAGCTACACTGATTGCAGGTGTACACAGTAGAAAGTCATCTCAGTGCAGTTCTGGTTCAATTTAATTAATAGAACTTGAGATTTTAATCATGCAGCAATATTAACACTGCTGGCTTTTCAATTGCTGAATAAAATGGCTTCAAATACTGGTTTGTCTTACAATTATAAAGTAATCGGGTTCAAAATCTGTAACCTGTAGTGGATATTGCAGGCCTAATTTGTTACTGTTAAATAAGAACTGTTCAGCATTTGCTCAGAAAAGAAAAACAGTGATGTTCTAAGTGATGCATTGGCAGAGTTAGTAGAAAGTCAATAAACAGTTGTTTATTGCTTTTTTGAAACTAAGTAGCTGTCTGATTGTATTTCAGTGCATTAGTTGCTGTATCGCTAAAATGCTATTTATTTTCACTTTGGTATGGGGTGGAGATGCTGAGACAAGCAGTTAGTGCTTTGGATCCAGCAGCTTGCACATGTTGATGAAAAGTTCCAACCACATCTTCCTGGGGAGCCTTCTGCTCTGGTCACCATATGATTCTGGAGTTCATTCAACATGTGAGACTTACTTAGAAAAAAAGATGATTTTCTTCAGCTCACCCAGAGAGAAGGTGAAGGCCAGCCATGGTTCTTAGAAGTGGGTAGGGGAGTTTGGAGAACCTCTTGTTCCTGGGATAAACTGGTGTTCTGCCTAAATGAGTCTGGCTTAAAAGCAGGCTTCTTTCTTATTAAGATGGATGGGCAGAGGCACCTAAAAAGATCAGGGATCTTATCAGCTTACACCAAATCAAAATCTTCTCTGTTGACTTTCTGCATGACAAATCAGTCTGTAAACCAGGCTTAAAATCCTCCAGTAACAGCAATTCCATAACTTCCATCAGGCAAATGCACAGCTGCTTAGCCTTACTTCTACACTTTTCCTTGCAATCCTGCTGCAATTTAAAGTAATTTAAATTTAAAAAAATTAAGTAATTTAATTTAAATTTCCCGTGTTCCTGGATGATTGAAGCTTCTACCTTTTATTTATAGGACTGCTGTGGAGATTTCATCTTCCTTGAAATAATGGGCTCCAAAACTGAATATTTAAGCTGGAGTCTGAGGGATGTGGAGGAGAACATGAGAGTCTTCTGCGAGGTTTGCAGGTTCCATTCCTGGGATGGAATAATGCTGGGCACAAGTATAAATTGGCAGAGGAATGGCTGGAGAGCAGCCCTGCAGAAAGGGGTCTGGGGGTGCTGGTCAACAGCAGCCTCAATAAGAATCAGCAGTGTGCCCTGGCAGCCATGAGGGCAAACTGCATCCTTGGGTGCATCACAGTACAACCAGATGGTCAAAAGAGGTGATTATCCCACTGTATTCAGCATTGGTGCAGCCTTACCTTGAGCACTCTGTGCAGTTCTGGCCCCCACATTTTAAGAAGGATGTTAAGGGACTAGAGTCCATCCAGAGAAGGGCGACAAAGCTGATGAAGGGGCTGGAAGGCATGTCCTATGAGGAGTGACTGAGGACTTAGGGCTTGTCTAGAAGGAGGCTGAAAGGCAACCTCTTTGTTCTCTACAGCTTCATGAAGAGGGGAAGTGGAAAGGGAGGTGCTGAGTTCTTCTCCCTGGTATCCAGTGACAGGATGCGTGGGAATGGTTCAAAGCTGTGCCAGGGGATGTTCAGACTTTACATTAGGAAGCATTTCTTTGCTGAGGGGGTGGTCAAACCCTGGAACGGGCTTCCTAGAGAGGTGGTGGATGCCCCAAGCCTGTCAGTGTTTAAGAAGCATTTAGGCAATGGCCTTAATAACATGCTTTAACTTTTGGTCAGGCAGTTGGACTAGATGATCATTGTAGGTCCCTTCCAACTGAACTATTCTGTTCACATCATCTGGCTTGAGACAGGTTACACCGCATAGCTGAGATTTTGTTGTCGGGGTCAGAGCTGAATGCATCGGTCTAGGGAAGCTTGTAAAAAAGGATAAAATTGCCAAGTGAATTCCAGTAGTGAAAACCCATAGTGAATGTCAGTGTGTTCCTAGGCATTCACAAGAAAAAGGCTAATTAGTCAAATAAATGTTTTTTATGCGTGGATGAGCTATAGAGAGAAATGTATCCATTCAGTATGCACAGAAGCAAAGTATATTCAATGCAGAGGCAGCTCCAGCCAAGCTGCTGTGGCAATGATGTCTTCTCACAGCTGGGGTTTGTTACTATGGAATCCTGTGCATTTCTGCAGAACATTTATGAAGTGATGGATGGGAAATATGACAGTGCCTTGATGCTCTTGGGCTATGGACTGATACATGCTAGCACTGGGGATGCTGTCTCTGGACCAGCTTTGTTTCCTTTTGGTTCCATTTTACTCTTTGAAGGGGAGCGGTCCCAGCTCATGCATGCAGTGGTGGTTACCCAGACTGTTGGTGCTTTGCGATCCCTCTGCACCAGTCATGAGCCTGTTGTGTAGCGGTAACGTGTTCCCCTGTGGGTCTGCTGTAGAGGTGCAGTGCTGCTGAGGCATAAAAGCATCATTCCAAACCTTGGAGATTAATTGCTGGTGTGGACTGGTGTTGTTATGGACTCTGCTGGTGTGTCCTTCAGCATCCCCACATCCAGTGTCAGGGGCAGGGGTGCAGTCTCCACCAGTTGCCAGGCCTCCTCTATATTCAGTAGGGGGAAAGGAAGACACATCTCCAGGGATGGACTCATCTCCTTTTAAGATGAGTGTCTACAGAGGGGATGAATTGCTCTTTGAAAATCATTTTTGTCTTCTCTGGTGATCTAGGAAGCCTTTTCTATTTGTTTGGTTTAGAGCCCAACTTTGAGATTGCTCTATCCAGACCAGAGTCCAGATCCTCAAAGGCAACTCAGAACATTGCTCCCCTCCCAGTGTTCATGCAAACATCAAAAGGAGCATGACTAGCAGGTCGAAGGATGTGATCCTGCCCCTCTACTCTGCTCTCGTGAGACCTCACTTGGAGTATTGTGTACGGTTCTGGTGTCCTCAATATAAAAAGGACATGGAACTGTTGGAACAAGTCCAAAGGAGGGCCACGAGGATGATCAGGGGACTGGAGCACCTCCTGTATGAAGATAGGCTGAGAAAGTTGGGGCTATTCAGCCTGGAGAAGAGAAGGCTGCGTGGAGACCTCATAGCAGCCTTCCAGTATCTGAAGGGGGCTATAGGGATGCTGGGGAGGGACTCTTCATGAGGGACTGTAGTGATAGGACAAGGGGTAACAGGTTCAAACTTAAACAGGGGAAGTTTAGACTGGATATAAGGAAGAAATTATTTACTGTGAGGGTGGTGAGGCACTGGAATGGGTTGCCCAGGGATGTTGTGAATGCTCCATCGCTGGCGGTGTTCAAGGCCAGGTTGGACATAGCCTTGGGTGACATGGTTTAGTGGGAGGTGTCCCTGCCCATGGCAGGGGGTTTGGAACTAGATGATCTTAAGGTCCTTTCCAACCCTAACTATTATATGATTCTATGCCATCCCTCCTGGTGCCACCCCCTGTGAGTCAGCTGCTCTTGTCAGCTGAGCTGCCAGCTCCTGGGCAAGTCCTGTTGAGAACTTGAGGCTCTCGCTTCTCTGAATTGAGGCTCCTGGATGCTGAGCTTCCCCCTCCTCCAGTGTTGAAGGCGTCCTCTCTCTAGCTACTCACCTCAGCAATTGGAGTCATGCTCTTGAAAAATGACTGTATTCTGCCTTTTCCCAGACTGTCAGAGAAACGGTTCATTCATATCTGGGAAGCCTGGAACCACGTGGTGGCCTGCCACTCACCACCTTACTTTTTTTATATATATATATATATATATATATATGCATGTTCAATTTAGTTTCTAGGTTCTAGGTGGGAAGAATTGACATGTTTGAAAACCAATTTTAATTTTCAATTTTCACTATGGTGTTAAGTAGAGACAGTTCCAACAAGTTTGCCATTAAAGGACTTTAAATATTTTCATCAGTGCTGGAGCTGCCTTAAGTGGTAGTTTGTCTAACTAAATCCTCTGATGTGCTGTATCACAAAGCACAACACTACCTGGACTAGCCTGTCTGCAAGTAGGCATGATGGGGCAGACTCCATATTTGGGAAGCTTTGGTTTTGGGGGGGATTTCAGTGACAGGTGTTGTGCTGACAGATACTGAAATTAAATCTTTCCAGTTAGCCACAAAATAGATCCAGATTGGGAAGTACAGACTTCTTCATTCCTCTCCAAGAAGGTCCAGAGATTGAATTCTCTTACTCATTCAGTCCCCATTTCTTCTGAGCTGGGCTTTCACACAGCTGGTCACAGAAGCTTTTTAGTTTTAATCATGAGGTTGACTGGTCCACCTGGAACTCAGCTGAAATTGTAAATGCATTTCATACAACACCCCAAAGAGTAATCACATGAAAATGGTTTCAGACTACTGCCAGCCCAGGCTGAATTTGAACTGGTGACCCACCCTCCATATTATATTCCCAGTATCATCCATCATATGTCAGATGTATTTCCAGAAGTACTTTTAGCATACTAAACATGCTCCCATGTTCTGTGTTTTGCCCCTATGTTTCAGCCATTCAAAACACCGGCATGTTCTCTTCCCTCTGAATGCAGACAGTTAGAGAAGAGACTGCATAACTGTTTAAGCCCAGCTGGTAACTCAGAACCACACAGCCACTCACTTGCTCACTCCCTCCCTTCTTCCCTCCCCCCCTGCTCCCGGAGGGATGGGGAGGAGAATTGAAAGAATGTAAATCCCATGGGTTGAGATAAGAGCAATCCCATAAGTAGGGTACCATACAAAACTACTACCACTAATAATAATAACGATAAGGGAAATAACAAGGGGAGAGAATATAAAACTAAAAGGGGAAAAGGAAAAGAAAACAATAAACACAAGTGATACACAATATAATTGCTCACCACCTGCCAACCAATACCCAGCCTGACCCAAGCAGCGATCTGGGCCTTCCAGGTAATTCCCCCCAGTTTCTATACTGGGCATGATGTGCTGTGATATGGAATACCCCTTTGACTAGTTTGGGTCAGGTGTTCTGTCTCTGCTTCCTCCTGGCTTCCCATGCCCCTCCTCACTGGCAGAGCATGAGAGTGAGAATTCCTTGATTGAGGTAAGCATTACTTAGCAACAACTGAAAACATCTGTGTGTTACCAGCATGGTTCTCAGACTGAAGTTGAAAACACAGCATTGCACCAGCTGCTAAGAAGTAGAAAAATAACTGTTACAACTGAGCCCAGGACAATAACTTTTAGCTAAACTATTCTGTTTCATTTTCTTTCTTAACAGGATCCAACAGCTGCATCTATTTTGGACAGAGATTGTGATATGAGAAAGGGAGAGACTGTAGCCATGAACTTTAAGTTGTCCCCACTTCAAGTGAAATTAGGTGAGTCTTTGATGATGGAGAGTGAAAAGGCTGAATCCAAGGTCTGAAATATGGTGAGGTGCTCATGGGATCATATGCAGATCTCCATGCATGTGGCTGAGCATGCCAGCTCAGCTAATTCACAGAGCAGTTTATCAGTGTGATCTTGATATTTTAGGTCAGTTTTAGGGAACTGACTTAAAAACATGCAAAGACCCTTTATCTGGGGCTGCTGTAGAGGAAGGAAGCTATTCCTTGAAAGGAAGGCATAGCTTTTTAAACCTACAGATTTCTATCAAGCTAAGATCAAGGATTGGCCAGCAAAAGAATGAAGATAATATAGAGGGACCATAAAAAGAAGAGAAGACAGGATAACTGCAAACAAAAGGGAAAGGATCAGAGACTTGGACTACCAGAAAAAGATAAAGCTGTGTTATTGTGAGGTGGAGTGTTTGTAGGTTTATAAAAGTTCACAGAGAAATACTTGTGCTATTTCTGAGCAGTATTTTTTAAGGTCCAGAAGCAGAATCACTGTATTAGCACAATATTCTGCTTCCTCAAAAGGTTAATGGTTACAAGAGGACAGCAAGCCACATGTGGCTCTCCTGCCTCCAAAACCTGAGCCACTGTTGTGCCACACAGACTCAAGAACCTTAAAGGGACAGGTAAAAGGAATAGTGTGTATTTTCTTCAGAGCATGGCTAAAATATGGGAACCTAAGTCTGGAAAATTTCCCATAGGAGCAGGAATCAGTCCCCTGGTTGTCCTTCACATCAGAACAAATGTCATTGACAGGATACTGCTGGAGCTGGTTGAGGTTGACCTGTTGGAGCAAGTCCAGAGGAGGGCCACAAAAATAATCAGCAGGATGGAATACCTCTCCCATGAGGAAAGGCTGAGAGAACTGGGCTTGTTTAGCCTGGAGAAGAGAAAGCTCCAGGAAGACCTTATTGTGGCCTTTCAATACTTAAAGGGGGTTTATAAGAAAGATGGGGACAGACTTTTTAATAGGGCCTGTAGCAACAGGACAAGGGGTAATGATTTTAAAATAAAAGAGGGTAGATTTAGACTTGATTTTTTTTTTTTTTTTTTTTTTTTTATAATGAGGGTGGTGAACCACCAGTTGCCCGGAGAGGTTGTAGATGCCCCATCCCTGGAAACATTCAAGGTTAGGGTGGACAGGGCTCTGAGCAACCTGATTTAGTTGAAGATGTTCCTGCTTATGGCAGGGGGATTGGACTAGATGATCTTTAGAGATCACTTCCAACCCAAACCCTTCTATGATTCTGTGCCATGCTGGGGAAGGCTCTGAAAGAAATGGGTACCCAGATATTCCATGGAATAGGTAGGACCAAATGAGTCACAGGGAAGGTTAGCAAACAGCTAAAGTTTGAAGATTTGGGGAAGTTTGGGCATTGGTGTATGACTATGAAGAGATATTCTATGATAGGTTTTACCCAAGGGCCTGCAGCACTACTGCAAACACTGGTGTTGGCCTCATTTATAAGAAGATCCTTAAAGAAACACCAGGAAAAGACTGGAAAGTGTTTGTGCAGTCTCAAGGCTCTGCCTGAGTAAGTGGTAAATTGAATAATCGGATGAATCTGGTCATGGCCATGCAGAAAGGAATTTCACAGAGTAGACCAATGGACAGCAAAGGAAAAGAAAGTGGTTGAATAGGCAAGATCTCACAGAAAGAGCGACTAAGGAGGAGAAGACAAAGTTGGATATGCAAACATAGCAAGATTATGCAGAAAAGTGTAGGACCTTGAGCTACTGATACAGGATATGAGCAAGTGCATTGGGACAGTAGATCTTTCCTGCAATCACAGTCATGAGCACTCTAAAATCAGTGGCTGCTTTTCAGGAAAAGGCAGGGAGAAGCAGTATGTGTTAATGACAGCACAACTCACAGTTTAGTAAATGATTACCACTGCCAGCATATCATATGCCACCAGGATCCTTTTTCACTGCCAAGAGAGTTCTGTAATGTTATTAAAGAGATAATTACTACTGTAATAGGTGTTTTGGATAATTTACATCAGGAATCAGGTTGGAGAGAAATTAATATTATTATTGGTAAGTCTGAGATATTCTTGCATTTCTAGTCAATAGGGTTAGAAAGAACCTTAATATTGTCTAGTTCCAACCCCCCTGCCATGGGTAGGGACACCACACACTAACCCATGTCACCTAAGACTCCATCCAACCTGGCCTTGAACGCTGCCAGGGATTCACAGCTTCCTTGGGCAACCTGTTCCAGTGCCTCACCACCCTCACAGTAAAGAACTTCTTCCTTATATCTAACCTAAACTTCCTCTGTTTAAGTTTGAACTTGTTACCCCTTGTCCTATCACTACAGTCCCTAACAAAGAGCCATACCCATGAGCTCTAGGTTACCTGCAATAAAACAAGACTAACAGTATTGTCTGTAGCCAGTGTAACATGCCTTTAATCCACATCAGCTCCTACTGCTGTTATTCTTAAAATCTGCCCAGCCTTTACAATTTTCAAGCACTTTAATGGCTCGCATCTCCCAGCTCTGGCTGCCATTCCTCCAACTTGATCTTTTGTCTCTTCTGCATTAAACTCATCAGGATTTGGATTGTTGGTGTTGTTTTTTTTTTTTTTAATCTTTTTAAGCCTAGGCAAAATTAAGGTAGTACATAAATGTTTAATAGCTTAACTGGCAAAACCATTTTTGGGGATGGTAACAACTGGGGTTTAATCCTATTGCAGGTTTTATATATGGAGAATGACATTTTTCACTGTTAGAATCAATTGTTCAAATGTCAAATGCTCTGCTGGAAGGTTGATAAATGCCATGTTTTACTCATATATAAATCTGTCATATGTGCCTGCTGTAAGCTTGGTTCAAATGAGCTCAATTAAATACCAACTCAGCATGAATACAACTTTTGCTTCCAGAGTCTGCAGTGATTGAATTGTGGCAGAAAGAATGTGCTGTGCTACATGCACTAAACACAGATTTATTACACTACTTGAGTGGTCTTTTCCTTGGTTGTTTCTCCCCCTCTGAATAAATGCATTTCATGGCCACATGTTTGCTTGGGGATCAGTTAGATACAAGAAAAAATAACCAGGTGGCTTACATTTCTAGTGACATCTTAAAGGTTACACCTGGTTTATAAGTGGAATAGTAAAACATATAGCTTGCTGCTGGGGCCATATCAACAAAGTGGAGAACCTCATATCTCCTGATCTGTGTAGTTCAGAATCTTAAACTCTTATATTATATCTGTATTAGGTATTTCTCACTTTTCTAACACTCCTGCTTTGTCTGTCAGGAATTGCAGGGCTTCTTTCTTGCAAATCACTTGATAAGGAGGCTCCTGACAGCACGGGGGGGGGGCTGCTTAGTTTTTTTAGGAGATTTCTCTGGCACATCCTTAATAGGAAGCATATCCAGATGGAGCAAGCCTTTTGAAAACAGAAGAGTTGTGATAAGGAGAGAGGGAGGAACAGAATAATCCCCAAGTGTAAATCTCAAGGGCTCTGTATCCTCTGGAAGGCAACAGATCTCCATGGGATCCCCAGGAGATGAGATATTTCTCCCCTGGGAGCACCCATTTCCTTGAACATAGTCTGTGCTTTGTATGGGTGAGACAAGTAACGTGGAAGCCAGGGTACAGTGGCAATATAGCACTGCTGTTGATTTTCTTCATGAAGAAAAATGCAGCCTACCACTCGGGTCACTTGTGGCTTGGGAGGAATTTATTTAAACATTATTTCATGTGTTATTACTCTTTCTATTTATAAGAGAAATTGTGTATGCTCATTTATTGTAGCATCCTTCCTGTAGGATATCTCCAGGCTCTTTTTTGGAGGAGATGAGGTTCAAAGATTGACATTGACAATATAATATACTAACTGAAAGAAAAAGCATGAAAATAACATATACAAAGCCAGTTAAATTTAATCATTAAATGCTCATAGAGTATAGCTCTTACCCAACAGGCATCGGGGGGGGGGGCAGAAGACTGGTTCAGCCTGTTGACCAAACCCAGCAATTACAATGGAGTCTTTCCTAATTTTCCCCCCTCTTAATTTAACATATTTATATGATTTAATTCAAATTAGTAACTCCCTGTAACCCTCCCACCTTTTACTGATTGGTCAGCTAATTTACATAAGGTTACATAATTGATTGCCTTGTTATACATGCTCAGAGAAGGGTTTTCTGATCTGTGGGTGTGATTTTTTTTAATAAAATAAGGTTATAATGAGAATAGTTCATTGAAAGGACATCCTAACCATGTTTTGCTGACATGTGAAGCCATATTTTGATGAATGTCCAGGTGTTGTTAGGATGTACCAGACTTCAAGGGTAGTCATTCCTGATTAGAGGTTCGTTAGTCTTGTTTTTCTTGGTCCTGCTTTCCTCAGTCCTGTTTTCCTTAGTCCACCTACATAAGGCCAAAGCCTCTCTGGTTGTCAGTTCTCCAGTGTTGTTTCTCAAGTCTCCTGACCCTTTAAGAGGTCCTTATATCTGTTCAGGCTCTATCATAGTAACATAAGTTAAAATTTTTTAGTCTATGCCTATGGAGCTTGAGTGACTCTAGTCATGCACACTTTGTTACTGATTGGTGTAAAATTATCTCACTTTGCAATACAAATCTAGTTTCCTTGTTTGGCAGCTGCTGTGCGGTTTATCAGTACATGGTGCTTTCAAGTTCCCGCTCCTGCAGGGGGTATAACAGAGCCTGCCTGTGGGTCCTTCACTCTGTTCCACCCTCCGTTCAGTTTCTCTTAGCATGTGCCAAGGTTGCAGGATTGCCTGGGGAACTATCACCAGGTAGATTCTGTATATGCTAACCGCATCCCATCCTGGAAGTAGCAGCTGCATTTTACCCTAAGGTTTTCTTAGTGTTATAATATAACTTTGAGGATTGGGGGGGTGGGGTGGTCTCTAATTTCCCCCAGTTTTCCACACATGGGCACATGAATATGAGCATGATGTGGTATGATGTTCAGATGTGCCTAGTCTTTCTGTCACTGCAATTTGCTTGATTTGTTATGCTACCCCACCAGGGCTTTACTGGCCTTCCCAGCCTTCCACTGTCATACGTGCACCTCTCTTGTGACAAGTTACTGGGTACCCATGCACCTTGCAAGCTGATAGACACACATCCTCTCACATCTTGTGTTGTACACACCACTCACCACTCTTGGCTAATATGCCTTCAGATAAAAAGTCATGTAAGCTGAAGGATGTAAGCTGAATTGACAAGGCTGCCTGCTCAGGTGTTGACAAAATCAACACAAAGAAGGGCAATAGTACTAAGTATTCTGGTTTCTCAGAGCCCTGTGTACTTAAATGTAGATTCCACCTCTTCCTCTGCCCCACCGCAGGGGAGCGGTTGGACTTTATGGTCTTAAAGGTCTTCCAACCTAAATGATTCTATGATTCTCCAGTTATGAATTACCCAGGTGTTGCTATTTCTGTAATTCCTTCTAATGTCTCCATAGGTAGATGAATTTCTATGTATCATTCAGGGAAAGCAAGTAGAGCCTAGTGTAATTAATGTAAACTGGCTCCAGAACAGACCACACCATCTGCAGACAACAGTGGATGATGATATTTTTTTCTGTTTGATTCATTAATGATGACCCTTAAACTTTACCTGACAGTTAATTGAATTTGTTCTGACTATTCAGTGATGTGGGCTTCCCTCTTTGTCTTCTCTGTGCAGCACACTCAGCTCTTAACCAGAAAAGGTTACTGTCTGCTTATTGAGTGTCAGGGCTAAAATGTTCTGTCAGTAGATCAGGGCTCTATTAAAGAAATAATGTGTAGAAATAGCACATGCTTCTTAAAGGGAAGGAATTTGTGCTGCAAAAAGGATGCCCACAGCACCCTGAAAAATTCTTGTTGCTTCTTTGAGATCTTAAGGGAGATCTGAAAGGAAACTAGAGCTCTGAAAAACAAACAAACTTTGGTGTGCCACAGGAGGAGAGCAGAATAGATGAGGATATCATCAATATTGTGTGTCCTGGCAATAGCAGGATGAGGATACCCTGCTAGTCTTGCATGCAGACCTCAGCTGAGCAGGAACAGAGGAACATCCAAGGAGTCCTTTTCCTCTGAACCTGTGGACAGTCTTAGGTTGTTGAAGAACGCTTCATCCATAGCTTCATCCTGGCTAGGTGGTCTATAACAGACTCCTACCAGGACATATGCTTGGTTGTCTTTCCCCCTGATCTTCACCCACAAACATGCAACCCCACCACCTCTCTTTCCTTGACCATCCCTTCTGAAATGCCTGTAGCCATCCATTGCAGCACTCCAATCATGAAATCATCACACCACATTTTTGTGATGGCAATTATGTCATGAGCCCTGCAGAGAAGGACTTGGGGGTGTTAGTCGATGAAAAAATGAACGTGAGCCGGCAGTGTGTGCTTGCAGCCCAGAAAGCCAACCGTATCCTGGGCTGCATCAAAAGGAGCATGACCAGTAGGTCGAAGGAGGTGATCCTGCCCCTCTACTCTGCTCTCGTGAGACCTCACTTGGAGTATTGTGTGCAGTTCTGGTGTCCTCAACATAAAAAGGACATGGAACTGTTGGAACAAGTCCAAAGGAGGGCCACAAGGATGATCAGGGGACTGGAGCACCTCCTGTATGAAGATAGGCTGAGAAAGTTGGGGCTATTCAGCCCGGAGAAGAGAAGGCTGCGTGGAGACCTCATAGCAGCCTTCCAGTATCTGAAGGGTGCCTATAGGGATGCTGGGGAGGGACTCTTCATTAGGGACTGTAGTGAGAGGACAAGGGGTAATGGGTTCAAACTTAAACAGGGGAAGTTTAGACTGGATATGAGGAAGAAATTCTTTACTGTAAGGGTGGTGAGGCACTGGAATGGGTTGCCCAGGGAAGTTGTGAATGCTCCATTGCTGGCGGTGTTCAAGGTGGGGTTGGACATAGCCTTGGATGGCATGGTTTAGTGGGAGGTGTCCCTGCCCATGGCAGGGGGGTTTGGAACTAGATGATCTTAAGGTCCTTTCCAACCCTAACTATTCTATGATTCTATGATTTCCCTGCTGCACAATGGCTTCCAGTTCCTCCTGTTTGTTGCTGTCCTGGGTTCAGCAGTAGCAGTCATTTTTCTCCTTCTTAGTAGCTGGCACAGTGCTGTGTTTTTGACTTTCAGCCTGGGAACAACGCTGATAACACCAATGTTTTTAGTTATTGCTAAGTAATGTTTACTCCGACCAAGGACTTTCTGAGTCTCATGCTCTGCCCAGGAGGAGGGGAAGCCGTGAGGAAGCAGAGACAGGACACCTGACCCGAACAAGCCAAAGCGGTATTCCATACTACAGCACGTCATGCCCAGTATATAAACTAGGGGGCTAGATCGTTGCTTGGGTTGGGCTGGGTATCGGTCGGCAGGTAGTGAGCGGTTGTATTCTCTTCTCTTGTTATTTCCCTTATCATTATTATAATTGGTGGTAGCAGTAGTAGTTTTGTGTTATACCTTAGTTACTGGACTGTTCTTATCTCAACTCATGGGAGTTACATTCTTTCGATTCTCCTCCCCATCCCTCCGGGAGCTGAGGGAGGAAGAAGGGGGGGAGTGAGCGAGCAGCCGTGTGGTTCTGAGTTGTCAGCTGGGCTTAAACAATGACAGTTGCCCATGAGGCAGGCATTGGCAGAGATGCATTTAAGTTGCCTTGTGGATCTGGACTCCAACAGTGGCACGCTACCCCCTGGCTCATTTCTAGTGAGCCTGGTTTTATCCCCTTCAAACTTATTTTAAAGCCCTCTCTTTGAGCCCTGCTAGCTCCTGGGCTAGGATCCTTTTCCCCCTTTGATACAGGCATACCCCATATGCTGCCAGCAGGCCTAGTGCCATGTAAACTGACCCATGGTCAAAACCCCAAAAATTCTGACGTTGATACCAGTCACACAGAAAACATAAATTGTGGTATTCAGTGCCACACATTTTGCAGTTTCATCAGCTCTTCAGTTTCCTTGAATTACATCTGATTTTCCATTCTAGTGGGTCTTGCAATGGATTATAGCAACTTTCTCTTGTTTCTGTATACTTCAGATAATTTTAAGATCTCTGTTCCATAGTTTATAGGTATACCACTGGAAGATAGAAGTCATCGTTCTTTTCAAATAGTTCCATGGACATGAACAACTCCAAAGGCATATTTGGAGTCTGTATATATATTAACTCTTTTTCCTTTGCCCGGTTCTAGAGCTCTGGTTAAGGTAATTAGTTCTGCTTCAGTCAGAGTTACCACGGCGTAGCCAGCCTCCCTTTCTCCTCTCATAACAAATCTGCTTCTGTCAGTGTATAATTAATTCTTCATGTGAAGCTTCAAGGGGAATGTCCTTCAAATCTGGTCTGCTGGCATATACCTGATCAATAACTTTCAAAAAGTCATGGTTAGATTTATTTTCTCTTTTAGGTGGTGGTGGTGGCATGGTGGTTCTGCAAATGGCTTATTTTCTGTCATTGCCCAATTGTCATTGTCCCCGAGAAACCTCAAATCTGAGATAGATTACAGTCTTTTCTTCACAGTTCTCAGCAGCATGTGCCCCCAATAGAATATCATCCACATACTGAAGAAGGGTTATTTGACTTTCCTTACCTGGCCACTACTCCAATTCCTTGGCCAGAATTGTTCCAAAGATGGTCAGACTATGTTTGAATCCTTGTGATAACACAGTCCAGCAGAGCTGAATCCTTTTTCCAGTCGATGGGTCCTTCCTTTCAAAGGCGAAAATATTTTGGCTGTTTTCATCCAAAGGTATGCAAAATAATAGTTATTAACAATGTATATGCTTTTTTACTGGAAAAATGGGAGTATTATATTCAGATTAACATTCTCTCAATAGTCCATATTTAAAGGAAATTATTCACTATTGGCTCCAAATGTTTTCTGGCTTCCCTATTGATAAGGTATTGTTTTTTCTTACCAGCCAAACTCCTGATTGTAGTTTATTTTTTTTTACTGGTTCAATATTTCTTTGTTTTCCAGATTTTTAGGTCTCCTATATGAAGGAGTTAACTGCATTCTTGATTTCCTCTGGCATATTTTAAAATCTTTCTTCCTCTTTTTTTTTTTTTGTCTCCATCTGTAATAAATGTATTTGAGCTTGCCGAGAATTAGCTTTAGGTAAATGAACTTGGACCTTTCCATTTTCAAAGTTAATTTGTGCTCCTAGTTTATTTAATAAATCCTTTCCTATAAGAGACATTGGGCACTCTGGTAAGTACAAAAATTCCACAATTTTACATTTCAATGATTTTAAGAAAGATTTATCTTCTTGCTTTCTTGTGGCTCCAACAACAGAAAATTTACTCAAGGGTCCTTTACAAGTATTTATAACAGAATATTTTGCTCCTGTATCTCCTAAAAACTTAAGAGTTTCATTCCCCATCTTTCATTCAGATTCAGTTCCCATCATAAGTAAATCAGCTTCAGGAGGTATTTCCTGAGGCTAGCTGATCCTTTTACCTTCTGGGCACTCATTTTTTCCACTGTCCTTGCTCTTCGCAAACAGCCTATTGATTGATTCTTAAAGGGTCTTATATTTCAATTATTCTTTTTTTTTCTGGTGTAAACAAATTATTTAATAAAACTTGGAGTACTGTGTACAGTTCTGGTGTCCTCAACATAAGAAGGACATGGAGCTGTTGGATAAAGTCTAGAGGAGGGCTATGAGGATGATAAGGGGACTGGAGCACCTCCTGTATGAAGACAGGCTGAGAAAGTTGGGGCTGTTCAATCTAGAGAAGAGGGGGCTGTTCAGCCTGGAGAAGGCTGCGTGGAGACCTCATAGCAGCCTTCTAGCATCTGAAGGGGGCCTACAAGGATGCTGGGGAGGGACTCTTCATTAGAAACTGTAGTGATAGGACAAGGCGTAACAGGTTCAAACTTTAACAGGGGAAGTTTAGGTTAGATATAAGGAGGAAGCTCTTTACTGTGAGGGTGG
Organism: Amazona ochrocephala; assembly: GCA_039720435.1. NCBI lineage: Eukaryota > Metazoa > Chordata > Aves > Psittaciformes > Psittacidae > Amazona > Amazona ochrocephala. Next base: position 2,892,473 of record CM077908.1, read on the forward strand.
TGAGGTGCTGGAAGGGGTTGGCCAAGGAAGTTGTGAATGCTCCATCCCTGGCAGTGCTCAAGGCCAGGTTGGATGGAGTCTTGGGTGACATGTTTTAGTGTGTGTTGTCCCTGCCCATGTCAGGGGTGTTGGAACTAGATGATCTTAAGGTCCTTCCCAACCCTGACCTATGATTCTATGAAAACTTGTATATCCTGCCAATCTGGATTATGATTTTCAGTGATTGTTTTAAGAGAGCTGTACATTTTCTCCAGGTTTTTTTTTTTCTTTATATGATCCAGCTGACTCTTTCCAAATCATGAAGTCAGAAGTGGTAAAGGGCATTTTAACAAATACAGGCTGTCCTCCCAGACCTACAGCCTGTCAGAGAGGAGCCATTAGTACAGGACTTTGTTGCACTCGGGTTCTCCCTGCTATAGGACTAAAATTATCACTCCCTCTGTAGTTATTTCTATGAATATTCCCACTATCTGGAGCTATCAACATTTGTATATTACCTTAATTATCCCTTAATTTCAAACACCTTTTTCCAATATTACATGCTCAATAACAGCTATTATATATGTCCTTATCTTCCATCATCATCATCATCACATTTGAATCAAAATCTAACAGTTTACATTTTTTTCCAAGTTTCGTGATAATTTTTTAATGCAAAGAGCAAATTAACATAAGGTCTTGCTGTTGAAAAAACATTAATTGCAAAATTGTATTATAACTTAATGACCCTTTCTCAAACAATTTTTCCCCATCTTCCAGCTTATATAGTGGCCACCATTTACTACAGTATTCAATTAACCATTCCCATATTTTTACCCAAAAGAATGTTCTGATCCATGATTTCATATACTCCAGTCATCAGGCATATGTGAAATTTACCTTTTTTACCTATTTTCTCCACTATTTCATATACTCCAGTCATTACTGTCAAACATATATAAATTTTACTTATTTTTACCTCCTTATCAGCAATCCCCTCTTAGTGCATGCACAGCCTTATGCCAAACAATCTCTCTTAAGCATTGCACCATTGTGTCACTTACCTGTTCTGTCTGGGGAGAGTACTCATGGAGTCCTCAATCAAAAGGTTGGTGCACGCTGGAGTCCAGAGAACAGTGTCTCCTCACCAAGAGCTGGCAAGTTGATCCAGCTGTCCCATCTGGGGTGCCAAAAGCTGTTGTCTGAAAAGCAGATTCATGCCTGGTGTGCAGTAACCCAGTTCCACATGCTCAGGGGAGATATTGTGTTTATTCAGTCCTGGGTGCTTGGTGGACTGTTCCACAAATCAAGCACACCAATGCTGTCTTTCTTCTTTGCATTTATACACAAAAGTGACAAGGTAGTACACTGCCAGTTACAATGATTGGTTGCAATCTACATATGATTGTAATAGTTGCTGTGTCATTCCTTCTAATAACTACGCATGCTCAGAGGAGGGGTCTTCACCTGGGCCGGGGTCTTTGGGACCTGTGGGTGTGATTTTTAGTATTATAATGAAGGCAGTTTGCTTCAGGACACCTTAAATGTTCTTTTGCCAAGTTAGGTAACTAAATGGTCACTTTGCCAAGCTGTCAAATGCTCATGCTTTTGGTGCCACCAGTCCTGGATGTTCTCCTTCAAACACAACCAATTAACTCATCCTTTAGTACTACCAATCCTGATTAGTAGGTGCAGTAACTGTGTAACTACAGCTACCAATTGCAGGTACACATTATAGCAAGCAACATATATCACTCTGGGCTAGTGAGGAATGATATCAATATGGCTATTGATATCTAAAAAAGGGGGCCTACAAGAAATCTGGAGAGGTACTTCTTACAAAGGAAGGTATTGACAGGACAAGGGGCAATGCCTTTAAACTGACAGAGGGAAGATTTAGATTAGACATTAGGAAAAATTTCTTCACTATGAGGGTGGCGAGGCACTGTCACAGATTGCCCAGAGAAGCCCCTGGCAGTGTTCAAGGCCAGATTGGATGGGGCTTGGAGCAACATGTCCGTGTCAGGGAGGTTGGAACTAGATGATCTTTGTTGTGGTTTAAGCCCAGCCGGCAACTCAAACACACACAGCCACTCACTCACACCCCCTCTTTTTTCTTCCTCTGCTCCCAGAGGGATGGGGAGGACAATCAAAAGAATGTAACTCCCACAGGTTGAGATAAGAACAGTACAGTAACTAAAATATAATACAAAACTACTACTGCTACCACCAATAATAATAATAATGACAAGGGAAATAAGAAGGGGAAAGAATACAATTGCTCACCACCAGCCAACCAATACTCAGCCCAACCCGAGCAATGATCTAGGCCTTCCGGGTAACTCCCTCCAGTTTATATACTGGGCGTGATGTGCTGTGGTATGGAATACCCCTTTGGCTAGTTTGGGTCAGGTGTCCTGTCTCTGCTTCCTCCTGGCTTCCCCTCCTCCCTGGCAGATCATGAGACTGAGAAAGTCCTTGATTGGAGTAAACATTACTTAGCAACAACTAAAAACATTGGTGTTATCAGTGTTGTTCCCAGACTAAAGTTGAAACCACAGCACTGCACCAGCTACTAAGAAGGAAAAAAATGACTGCTACTGCTGAACCCTGGACATCTTTAAGGTCCCTTCCAACCTTAACTTTTCTATGATTCTAGTTGGCAGTAATTTGCCTGTAGCATCTAGTGGGTACTTAATACCCAACCTCCTTCTTTTCTTAGCTTAATCACCTTAACAAAAACCTTTTTCACCATGAGGACAGTCAAGCACTGGAAAACTTTTCCCAGGGAGTTTGTGTCATCTCCATCCTTGGAGGTTTTCAAAACTTGACTGAAGAAGGCTCTAAGAAGCACAGTCTGGTCTCATAGCTGATTCTGCTTTGAGCAGGATGTTGGGCTAGAAAGCTCCTCAGATCCCTTCCAACTTGAAGTGTGCTATGATCCTATTCCTAGTTAAGACACCAGTTATTTTTTTAGATGTCATATACTTTCTACTCACTACTGAAAAAGCCTAAGTCCTATCTAGTTATTCTCCCTGGATCCCAATGCAAACAAGGTAGGATTTGCAGAGGTAGATGTAGGTAACTTGCGTGCGCTGGCAAAGAGCAGCGTCACATTAAAAGGCAAGACAATTTGGCAGAAAATAAACCCCCTTGTGTTCCAGCTGGTCTTCAGATATTAGAGGGGCTGGGTGCAGCTAGGCTTAGATTCTGAGTGATGCCCAATTTACCACTGTCAGTCTGGTTGCGTTTGCTATATTGAACAGTCACGATTCCGGATGCACTAATAGTGCACTACACCTTCAGTCTAATTGTGCTCATGAACTAACACGGCCACACTGAAGGATTTGGTCACGTTCAATGAGAAAAATATTGCTATAAGAAACAAATTTGAGCTCTTCTTGACATTGGTGATGTCTCAGGCAGCCATTGGAAAAGGAAGGTAAGTCTCAGTTGACAGAGGTATTTTTTTTCTGCTGTAACTTGGATTTTCAAGGAGACTTTGCAGGAAAATATCATAACCCAGAGGCTGGCTGTCATACTGTTCTAGTTTCAGCTGTAACAGTTATTTTATTTCCTAGCAGCTGGTGCAGTGCTGTGTTTTGGCTTCAGTCTGTGAATAATGCTGATAATACACCCATGTTTTAGTCATTGCTAAGTAGTGCTTACCCTGATCAAGGACTTTTCAGTCTCTCATGCTCTGCCAGTGAGGAGGGGCACAGGAAGCCGTGAGGGAGCAGAGATAGGACACCTGACCCAAACTAGCCAAAGGAATATTCCATATCACAGCACATCATGCTCAGTATATAAACTGGGGGGAGTTACCCAGAAGGGACTGATCTCTGCTCAGGGACAGGCTGGGTATTGGTCAGTGGGTGGTGAGCAATTGGATTGTGCATCACTTGTATTTTCTGAGCTTTCATTTCATCTCTTGTTGTTTCCTATTATTATTGTCAGTATTCTTTATATTATCACTATATTGTACATTATTTTAGTTATTAAACTCTTCTTATCTCAGCCTGTGGGATTTACATTCTTTCGATTCTCCTCCCCATCCCACCGGGGGGGGTGAGGGGGTGAGGGGGTGGTGAGCAAGCATCTGCATGGTACTGAGTTACTGGCTGGGGTTAAACCACAACACATACACAGATCCCTACCTTCTGCATACTGTAAATAATTAAGAGAAAGAACAGAAGAAAATAAAAAGTGAGTGAATCCTCCCATCCCATTTTTTTTTTCCTTTGTAGGACAGGGGGATGGTTTTAAGCAGAGAAAGTTAAAATCCATCCTGAAGAATGAGGTGTAATATTTTAATATCTTGAGAAGCACTGTGTTGACGCAGAAGTCCCGGACACAGCACACAGACCAATATGATCAGGCTGTGCCAAGTTTATTGCGCAGATAGCTCAGTATATATAGGCATTCTACTTGTCTATCATTAACACACACAACTCTAATTGGATACATGCATTGTTCACGCGACTAAATACAGAATAGGATTTGCTCAGACCCTCTGTCCAGGCACATAGTGCTCTCCACCTACATTCTACTTGGTGTCCTGCTTAATATATGATTAGTTAATATCTCTCATTTAAGTGTTAGTAACAGCTTAATGATTGGTTAACTATTACAGCATATGTTTCAAGGTTACAGTTATCAGTTCCCTCCTGCACCTCTCTCTCCGTAGCTTTCCGTGCTAACTTTCTCAAGGCTTCTGCACGTACATGAACTTTAGTAACCCCCAGGCGAGGCCTCAATGCCTGTGGGTCACTAACTTACAATTGTCAAGCAATTGTCTGGATTGCTCACATGCCTGTTCACAGCCAAATAGCTCTCCACAGCACTGTTTTGATCTTCTTATAAGCAATTTAAGAGAGGAGTGGAAGCAATAGGCAAATGTTCAAGACTGTTAAATGTGTGGACATTTCCTTGGGAAAATATGAATGCTGGTCTGGAGCAAACTGATGTATTGCCTGTAGCCCAAAAGAAAGAAATTCTCTTTCATGGCCTTGGAGCTGCATCAAAAGGAGCGTGACCAGCATGTTGAGGGAGGTGATCCTGCCCCTCTACTCTGCTCTCGTGAGACCTCACTTGGAGTATTGTGTGCAGTTCTGGTGTCCTCAACATAAAAAGGTCATGGAACTGTTGGAACAAGTCCAAAGGAGGGCCACAAGGATGATCAGGGGACTGGAGAACCTCCCGTATGAAGATAGGCTGAGAAAGTTGGGGCTGTTCAGCCTGGAGAAGAGAAGGCTGTGTGGAGACCTCATAGCAGCCTTCCAATATCTGAAGGGGGCCTATAGGGATGCTGGGGAGGGACTCTTCATTAGGGACTGTAGTGATAGGACAAGGGGTAACAGGTTCAAACTTAAACAGGGGAAGTTTAGACTGGATATGAGGAAGAAATTCTTTACTGTAAGGGTGGCGAGGCACTGGAATGGGTTGCCCAGGGAAGTTGTGAATGCTCCATCGCTGGCGGTGTTCAAGGCCGGGTTGGACATAGCCTTGGGTGGCATGGTTTAGTGAGAGATGTCCCTGCCCATGGCAAGGGGTTTGGAACTCGATGATCTTGAGGTCCTTTCCAACCCTAACTATTCTATGATTCTATGATTATGAAAAGCTGACTGTTATATCTAACAAGGTTGCAGAACAATAATAAAACTATTCAAATGTGGGATACAACAAAAAAGCAACTTGTCAGACCTCACAGACCAGTTCTATAATCCAGAGGCAGAATCACAGAATTATGAAAAATTAAGCAGAGAATATTTGGGAATCTAAAAATGAAGATTTGTGAGTACTTTTCTTGTGGTCTTTCACCTCAACAAATTATTTACTCTTGCTTCCTGATTACTCATCATGTAGTTAGCACTCAAGAAGACCCTTAGCAGTGGTTAACAAACAGGGTTGTTGAAAGGCTGAGTACTCTGAGCTGTGCTCTGTGGAGGAAATGTGGTATTTTAGGTGGAAGAAAGGGGTAAGTAGTGATATGTCATAATTTTTAAATGGCCACTACTGTAAAATCTATTATTTGGGGAAGTCCTTTAAAGCATCTAGGGTTTGCTACATATGGAATCCTCTGCCTGTCCAGCAGTGTTGAAGTCACCCAAGTCTGGTGGCCTTGGTCCTCAGTGATTTCCAGAGGGAGAGTGTCCCATGGGCACCATCTGCCCAAGAGCTGACTTTCGCTTTGTTCCTTTGGCCCAACAATGTTTTGAGACAATTTAGGTAATAAATCCCTCTATGAGACTGCAAATTAGAGAGATGATTTTAGCTGGCAGATCCTAGTTGTAAATGGTAGCTTAACGTGGAGAATGTCAGATATACCCAGTGAACGCAAACTCTCAGGGTGATGCCTTGCACTGCCATTGGGAGATGTCTGTTGACCTTCCTGAGGTCTTTGCATATCTGCAAATTTATACCAGATTATGGAGCTAGTGGTGAATCTTAAGTATGGTTTTTCACAAGGTCAACCAAAATAAGAAGTGTGCATGTAACACTGCAAATAAAGTAAGAAAACCATATATGGTCACTGTCCCAGGCACCGAGGCCTTTCCAGTGAGCAAAGTGTAGTAGGTTTAACCCCCAAATTTACCCCTCTGTGTTAATGGAATTTGCTGTTGTAAAGCACCCTCACCAGCATAGAAAGAGCAGAGGCACCTTGTTGGGGTTCCTGTTTATTCTATTTTCATAGAAGCATAGAAGAGTTAGGGTTGGAAAAGACCTTAAAATCATCTAGTTCCAACCCCCCTGCCATGGGCAGGGACACCTCCCACTAAAACATGTCACCCAAGGCTCTTGTCCAACCTGGCCTTGAACACCGCCAGGGATGGAGCATTCACAACTTCCTTGGCCAACCCATTCCAGTGCCTCACCACCCTCACAGTAAAGAACTTCTTCCTTATATATAACCTAAACTTCCCCTGTTTAAGTTTGAACCTGTTACGCCTTGTCCTATCACTACAGTTTCTAATGAAGAGTCGTCCCCAGCATCCTTATAGGCCCCCTTCAGATACTGGAAGGCAGCTATGAGGTCTCCACACAGCCTTCTCTTCTCCAGGCTGAACAGCCCCAACTTTCTCTGCCTGTCCTCAGACAGGAGGTGCTCCAGCCCCCAATAGTCCTCATGGCCCTCCTTTGGACTTGCTCCAACAGTTCTATGTCCTTCTTATGTTGAGGACACCAGAACTGCACACAGTACTCTAAGTGAGGTCTCACGAGAGCAGAGGGGCAGGATCACCTCCTTCGACCTGCTTTGATGCCTTTAAGCATCAAATTGATGCAATTTACCGAGGAAACTACTTTCTGTCCCCGGTTTCTGATACCATCCTCTTCAGAGGGGTGTGGAAGAGCAATGTGCATTTCCCACCAGACATTGCTGCAGAGGTGATGCTGTCAGAGCTGCTCTTATAGCTTCGTTACAGCATGATTGGGAGAGGAGATGCAAGTTGCTCTACCTCATGTTACTGGCCCCTGAAGAGCTGGGAGGAGGAAACCTTGTTTCTGTAACTGAGATGGAACAATGTGACTTAAGGCACCCAGGTAACAGATGCAGGGGATAGAAAAATGCCAGCTTGGATTGTATTTCTGGCTTGCCTTGCCTTATTTTATATCTCTGTGGGCTTCAAGTCAGGGCACGTCTCCTCGCTCAGCTGGCTTTGCTGGGTTGTGTATTGGGTGATCAGCAAATGATGATTCCTCCTGTCATTCCCCAATGAATATGCTGCCTGAGGGGAGACTCCTGAAGACAGCTCAGCCCCCAAATTTTGGCTTAACTGCCATCCCTGAAAAGGACAAGGCTGTCAGTCCCTGGGCTTCTTCCATATCTCTAGTACTCTACTAGTGCTGACCTGTAGTATTTTCATTACCCAAAGTTTTGTCTTGCCCTCCCATTGACCTCACAAGCGCAGCTGTTAGCAGCCACCAAGGCTTGTTGAAAGCAGAGAGTATTTTCTAACACCCTATTGCTCTGCTCATAGCTTTTACTAGTCCTCTTTGAGCGCTGTGTGTGCCAGCATCACTGGGGTGGAGAGACTGTCAGGAAATCTGAGTGTTAAAGCTGTTTCTCTTTTGGTCTTGGCAAAAGCCAGGCTCTTTCCAGTATATTGTCCATGAGAAAGAGATTCCAGGTTTGAGGGTGTTACTGACTGTGTGTGTACATACTGTGGTTCCTTCATCCTCCCTGCACTTGCTTAAACTTCTTGCCTTGGGGGAACTGGTACCTCATTCCTGCTCCCCGTCTCCTGCAGACACCCCAGCCCATGCATTCAGAGAGAGTTTCTGATGTTGCTTCACACTGAAGTTGTATCCAGGACAGATAATCCTGTTACCCTTATTTCCTGTCCCCCAGGGTTACTTGAGATTCACAGAAAAACAGAACAGCTGACGTTGGGAGGGACCACTAGGGGTCATTTAGTCCAACGTCCCTGCTCAAGAAGGGTCACCTACAGATCATTGCTCAGGACTGTGTCCAGATGGCTCTTGAAATACCTCCAGGGAAGGAGACTCCAAAACATCTCTGGGCAACCTATTCCAGTGCTCAATCACTCTTCCTCATAGAATCATCATAGAATCACAGAATGGTTTCTGTTGGAAGGGACCTTAAAGATCATCTGCTTCCAACCCCCTCCACTAGACCAAGTTGCTCAAAGCCCCATCCAACCTGGACTTAAACAGTTATAGGGATGGGGCATCCACAACTCTGGGCAACCTGTGCCAGTGCCTCACCACCCTCACAGGGAAGAATTTCTTCCTAATATCTAATCTAAATCTCCCCTCTGTCAGTTTAAAGCCATTTCCACTTGTCATATCACTACATGCCCTTGTAGGAGGTCCCTCTCCAGATTTCTTGTAGGCCCCCTTTAAGTATTGGAAGACTCTTATAAGGTCACCCCCGAGCCTTTTCTTCTCCAGGCTGAACAACTCTCTCAGCCTGTCTCCATAGGAGAGGTACTCCAGACCTTGGAGCATCTTCGTGGCCCTCCTCTGGACTCACTCTAACAGGTCTGCATCCTTCTTGTGTTGGGGGCCCCAGATGTGAACGCAGTACTTCAGGTGTGGTCTCATAAGAGTGGAATAGAAGGGGAGAATCCCCTCCCTTGACCTGCTGGTCACACTGCTGGGGATGCAGCCCAGGACATGGTTGGCTTTCTGGGCTGTGAGTGCACACTGCCAGCTCATGTTGAGCTTTTTGTCAACCATCACCCCCAAGTCCTTCTCCTCAGGGCTGCTCTCAGTCCAGTATCCGCCCAGCCTGTATTTGTGCTTGGGATTGCCTCGACCCAGGTGCAGGACCTTGCGCTTGGCCTTATTGAACTTCATGAGGTTTGCACTGGCCCACCTCTCAAGCCTGTTAAGGTCCCTCTGGATCCCATCCCTTCCCTCCAGCATGTCAACCGCACCACACAGTTTGGTGTCATTGACAAACTTGTTGAGGGCGCACTCAATCCCACTGTCCATGTCGCTGACAAAGATGTTGAACAGCACTGATCCATGTTCAGGTGGAACTTCCTGTGGTTTAATTTATACCTGTTGCCTCTTGTCCTACTGCTTGACAGCACCGAGAAGAGTCTGGCCCCACTGCCTTGACCACCTCCCTTCAGATACTTACATACATTGACTGGATCCCCCCGACCATTCTCTTCTCTAGGCTGAACAGGTCCAGCTCCCTCAGCCTTTCCTCAAATGAAAGATGCTCCAGAACCTTAATCATTCTAGTAGCCCTTTGCTAGAGTTCCTCCAGGAGCTCCACATCTCTCTTGTACTGGGGAGCTGTTCTGGTTTAACCCCAGCTGGTAACTCAGCACCATGCAGCCACTCACTCACCACTCCCCTTCTCCTCTCCCTGGGTGGGATGGGGAGGAGAATGTAAACCCCACATGTTGAGATAAGAACAGTCCAATAACTAAGGTCTAACATGATACTACTACTAATAAGAATTATACGGGAAATAACAAGAGGAGAGAATATAAAACTAAAAGGGGAAAGGAAAAAAACAAAAGCAAGTGATGCACAATCCAATCGCTCACCACCTGCCAACCAATAACCAGCCTGACCTGAGCAGCTATCTGGGCCTTTCAGGTAACTCCCCCCAGCTTCTATACTGAGCATAACATAGAATCATAAAATCATAGAATAGTTAGGGTTGGAAAGGACCTTAAGATCATCTAGTTCCAACCCCCCTGCCATAGGCAGGGACACCTCCCACTAAACCATGCCACCCAAGGCTATGTCCAACCCCACCTTGAACGCCGCCAGGGATGAAGCATTCACAACTTCCCTGGTGTCCTGGGTTCAGCAGCAGCAGTCATTTTTCTCCTTCTTGGTAGCTGGTGCGGCGCTGTGTTTTTGCTTTTGGGCCTGGGAACAGCGCTGATAACACCAGTGTTTTCAGTTACTGCTTGGTAATGTTTAGGCTGGCCAAGAACTTTCTGAGTCTCATGCTCTGATAGGGAGGAGGGGAAGCCAGGAGGAAGGAGAGACAGGACACCTGACTCAGACTAACCAAAGAGGTTATTCCATACCACAGCACGTCATGTCCAGGATGTAAAAACGGAGAGCAGAGACCTGGAAGGGTGGTGGGGGTGCACTGCTTGGTCAGGTTGGGATTGGTATTGAGCTATTGTATCTTTCCTTGTATATGCCTTGTCATTTTTATTATTGGTGGTAGCAGTAGTGGTTTGTGTTATACCTTAGTTACTAAACTGTTCTTATCTCAACCTATGGGAGTTGCATTCTTTCGATTCTCCTTCCCTTCCCTCCAGGAGCGGAGGGAAGAAAGAGTGGGGAGTGAGTGAGAGAACAACTGCGTGGCTGAGAAGCTTAAACCACGACACCTGGGCAACCCATTCCAGGGCCTCACCACCCTTACAGTAAAGAATTTCTTCCTTATATCCAGTCTAAACTTCCCCTGTTTAAGTTTGAACCCGTTACCCCTTGTCCTCTCACTACAGTCCCTAATGAAGAGTCCCTCCCCAGCATCCCTATAGGCCCCCTTCAGATATTGGAAGGCTGCTATGAGGTCTCCATGCAGCCTTCTCTTCTCCAGGCTGAACAGCCCCAATTCTCTCAGCCTATCTTCATATGGGAGGTTCTCCAGTCCCCTGATCATCCTCGTGGCCCTCCTCTGGACTTGCTCCAACAGTTCCATGACCTTTTTATGTTGAGGACACCAGAACTGCACACAGTACTCCAAGTGAGGTCTCACAAGAGCAGAGTAGAGGGGCAGGATCACCTCCCTCAACCTGCTGGTCATGCTCCTTTTGATGCAGCCCAGGATATGGTTGGCTTTCTGGGCTGCAAGTGCACACTGCCGGATCATGTTCATTTTTTCATCGACCAACACTCCCAAGCCCTTCTCCACAGGGCTACTCTGAATCTCTTCTCTGCCCAACCTGTAGCTGTGCCTGGCATTGCTCCGACCCAGGTGTAGGACCTTGTACTTATCATGGTTAAACTTCATCAGGTTGGCATCAGCCCACCTCATAAGTGTGTCAAGGTCCCTCTGGATGGCATTCCTTCCCTCCAATGTATCAACCGAACCACACAGCTTGGTGTCATCGGCAAACTTGCTGAGGGCGCACTCAATCCCACTGTCCATGTCACCAACAAAGATGTTGAACAAGATCGGTCCCAATGCCGATCCCTGAGGGGCACCACTCATTACTGGTTTCCAGCTGGACATTGAGCCATTGACCACAACTCTTTGCGTGCAGCCATCCAGCCAGTTCTTTATCCACCAAGTGGTCCACCTATCAAATTGATGTCTCTCCAACTTAGAGACAAGGATGTCATGTGAGACAGTGTCAAACGCTTTGCACAAGTCCAGGTAGATGACATCAACTGCTCTACCCCTGTCCATCAGTTCCATAGCCCCATCATAGAAGGCCACCAGATCGATCAGGCAGGATTTCCCCTTAGTGAAGCCATGCTGGCTGTCCCCAAGCACCTTGTTGGTTTTCATGTGCCTCAGCATGCCTTCCAGATGAACCCGCTCCAAGATTTTGCCAGGCACAGAGGTGAGACTGACTGGTCTGTAATTCCCTGGCTCATCCATTTTCCCCTTCTTAAAAATGGGGGTTATATTTCCCTTTTTCTAGTCGTCGGAACTTCACCTGACTGCCATGATTTTTCAAATATAATGGACAGTGGCTTAGCAACTTCATTTGCCAGCTCCTTCAGGACCGGAAGGGCTAGATCGCTGCTCGGGTCAGGCTGGGTATTTTTCAGCGGGTGATGAGCGGTTGTTTTCTCTTCCCTTATTATTTCCCTTATCATTCTTATTTTTGGCGGTAGCAGTAGTAGTTTTGTGTTACAGCTTAGTTACTGGACTGTTCTTTTCTCAACCCATGGGTGTTACATTCTTTTGATTCTCCTCCCCATCCCTCTGGGAGCAGGGGGAGGAAGGGGGGGGAGAGTGAGTGAGGGGCTGCATGGTTCTGAGTTACCGACTGGGATTAAACCATAACACAACCTAATCAATGATAGCTTAATCAGCATATTGGTTAATCATAAACTTATTAACTAGCTAATTGAGCTCTAAGGCTGTTTGTCAAATTTCCAGACAATATCAGTCTCGCTAAGGGAGAGATCAGATCAGTAATCTTGTTAAGGGAGCAGATTTGCTGTGTGGGATAACTCTCTGGCTGAGCTGCTGCTGTTCCAAGTACCTGGGACTTGGGCTGATGAATTGAATAGCAGGAAAATGCACCCTGGGCTGTACATATCCTGTTCTCCCATAGAGAGTCATATTAAATAGGCAATTCCTCCAGTGAAACAGTGTCTAAAAGTCCAGAATATTTATAGGACAGCATGCTAAGTTTGTAACACTCTTTCCCTTTCCTGTGGAAGAAAACAGAGGACATTCCATTTTCTCCAATACAAAATAGACATGACTCCATTTGGAGAGATGTGGATGAATTGCCTGTTAAGTGTAAAATATGCTTATATTTACACCAACCTGAAAGTGGAATGAAGGTGAATAATAAACTTATTGGAACACAGCACTGAAATGTAGATAAAACATTGCGTCTTTAGGCTTCCTGAATTTCATGCCTCTGATTTGAGATCTCCACGAAGCCTTCACCATACAGCCGACATGCAGCAAAGATCCCCCAGAAAGCCAGCCCGGCCATGAAAGATGGCATGTTCTACCATCTAACTATGCATTGTAGGCCAAGAACATCCATGTGAGCAAAAATTGGGATAGAGTTACTGGGGTAAAAAACTAGTTAATGTACTTTAAATTTCAGAAAAGTCTTTTCAAATATCAGTAGCCTGATAAATAATTCTCATGGCAGTTTGTTTTCCTTTAGCTCACACCATCATTTCATTCAAAGACACAGTGAAATTACCCTAGCATTTATATTTAAAATACCAAACCATAAAAATGTCAGGATTTTTCTTTCTCTCTATAGTAGACACCATTTCGTGAGGCTGATAAAATTGGGGCTGTTCAGCCTGGAGAAGAGAAGGCTGTGTGGAGACCTCATAGCAGCCTTCCAATACCTGAAGGGGGCCTATAGGGATGCTGGGGAGGGACTCTTCATTAGGGACTGTGGTGAGAGGACAAGGGGTAATGGGTTTAAACTTAAACAGGGGAGGTTTAGATTGGATATGAGGAAGAAATTCTTTATTGTGAGGGTGGTGGGGCCCTGGAATGGGTTGCCCAGGGAGGTTGTGAATGCTCCATTGCTGGCAGTGTTCAAGGTGGGGTTGGACATAGCCTTGGATGGCATGGTTTAGTGGGAGGTGTCCCTGCCCATGGCAGGGGGGTTGGAACTCGATGATCTTGAGGTCTTTTCCAACCCTTACTATTCTATGATTCTATGATCATACTGCAGAGCAGGGATTTCTCAACGTACGGTGGAGCGAGGAGTTAACCATTCAGCATGTTAACCAGCCTGGTTGCCTTTTCCATCTGCTTTCATTTTATGAGATAGAAAATACAGAATTTTGTTTGAAATGCATAGGCACCCAATACAGTAGATGATAAAACAGAATGGATGAAATAAATAGATTACATTTTACTGCTAAATCAAGGCCAGAAACAGGTCTGGGAGTGTTCTCTGACACAGACCAATCATTTAGCGCGTATTTTAGACTCATGCAAGCATGGATATTTGATTAGGCATGTATGCAGTTCAAGCCTGCTTATGTCAGGCTCTATTCAAGTGAGGGGTTTATGTGGAGAGCTATTTGGCTGTGAACGGGCATGTGAGCAATCCAGACAACTGCTTGACAATTTTAAGGTAGTAACCCACAGGCATTGAGGCCTCGCCTGGGGGTTACTAAAGTTCATGTACGTGCAGAAGCCTTGAGAAAGTTAGCACAGAAAGCTACTGAGAGAGAGGTGCAGGAGGAACTGATAACTGTAACCTTGAAACATATGCTGTAATAGTTAACCAATCATTAAGCTGTTACTAACACTTAGATGAGAGATATTAACCAATCATATATTAAGCAGGACACTAAAGTAGAATGTAGGTGGAGAGCACTATGTGCCTGGACAGAGGGTCTGAGCAAATCCTATTCTGTATTTAGTCGCGTGAACAATGCATGTATCCAATTAGAGTTGTGTGTGTTAATGATAGATAAGTAGAATGCCTATATATACTGAGCTATCTGCACAATAAACTTGGCACAGCCTGATCATATTGGTCTGTGTGCTGTGTCTGGGACTTCTGTGTCAACAGGTTTATACAAATATGAACTACATGATGATTTCCTTTGTAATTGAGGGCTGTAAGTATTCAGCTAAGCAAGTTTGTACTGTTACTCTTTTAAATACACATCCAACTTACTACATGCCATAAAGAGGTAAAATGCTTTGTGTTCAGAATAGTATTTTTTTTCCCTAAAGTTTACATCCATAAGTTTTCTTTGCTAGCTGGCTAACTACACTGCATGCCCTGCTGTCCTACATGTCAAAGCCCAATAGTGGATGTAAACAGAGAAGTTGTTCCTTCCTATGATCACATGAAGGTCAGATAGATGAGCTTTGGAGCTGAGACAGTGTGTCTAGGGGACAGGAACATGCTGCTGGAACATAATACCACTTTTGGAGATGCTTGTGGTATAAGTGGATGATACCTTTGGTCAGGCCCAGAGCAGTCACCTGTCCTCCTCTGTGCTAAGGAATAGTGTGGTGCTTCTGTTTTATGTAAACTTTCTGAAGGAAAACACATATAGTAACATCAGCCTGGCCATCAGAAACCTCTCTAACTTTTGCAGCTAGCACTCTTGGTGAGCATTACCCCAGAATGAGCCCTGCATTGCTTTGCGTGCAGTGCACTGACTGCTTGTTGCAATAGCTTCTATATGAGAAGTTAACAGCTGTATCCTCAGAAAAGAGATGCAAACATTGTCTTTGTACTCCCTAGGTTGTTGCAGAGTTTCTTGTTGTGAGCAATCCAGCCTCTGACTTAGCCTCACTCGAGTAGTGAGCTGAGGGCTTCACAGGCTACTGAAAGGGTCAACACAGGATGCCTACGTGCCGACATGAAGAGGACGTTGCCTTGGGGAGGCACTGAGCAGGCTTACCACAAAGGCACTGAGCACCGCAATCAGGCACTGAGCACCTGCATTCAGGTTTCCACAAAGGCACTGAGCACCCGATTCAGGTTGCCACAAAGGCACTGAGCAGGATGTGGCGCCAGATCAGATTACCACGGAGCAGGCCTTGCTTGCAAGGCCTGGGCCTGTTGCTATGGACGTTTCACAAGTTAACCAATCAGATAACGACTGTTCCAGTACTTTGTAACTTTTCTATAAAAGCTGATGCTTGCGTTTAATAAATTGTCAACGTTCGATCACATTGGTCGTTGCTGCGTTGTCCATGTTCTCCCGCCGCAAGTGGCGCCCGAACAGGGACCCTCTTGTCGTCGCTTTCCGGAGCTTTGAAGACGGCTGGAATAGGAGGGGAGCGGGAAAGCCGGCCGGATATCCTTGCTGCCCCGGCAAGAAGAAGAAGCAGTAAGAAGTGAATTCCTTGCTGCCCCGGCAAGAAGTGGAGTCTTGCTGAGCTGAAAGAGGCTGGAAGCGCGCTGTGACGGAATCTCACCCTGATCAGGTGAGCGGTCGGAGAGGAGATGGGGTCTACACTCTCAAAGGAAGAAGAGGCAGTAGTTAAGCTCCTCAAACATATCCTTTCTAAGAGAGGGATTAAATATGAAGAGGACACCCTGAGGGGGTTGTTACAATGGAGTAAAGATGAAGGGTTACTAGATGGTGTAGGCACTGCTCTTGAACTCTCTACTTGGGAGGCCAAAGGGGTGCAGCTATGGGACACTGTTAGCGATGGCGGCAAGGCTGGAGAGGAAGCACAGAAGTGTTCCACATTATGGAAGCTTATTCGTGAGACTTTACGGACAATGAAATCAGAGCGAGCTGCAGTAGCATCTGCCGCAAGTGCTCTTTCACCTCTTATACCCCAGCGGGAAAACGAGCCTTTAGCGCTGCCTGCCGTTGCTGCCGCGAATCCCTTTGAGCACCGTCTTGCTGCCCCGGGGCCTCGAAAATTAACTAAAACTGCAAAGAGTGCCTTTCACAACCCACCGCAAGACAAAGGAAAGAATGAAAAGAGGAGTAAAGATGTTATCGGAGCTATCAGTAGTAACTCTGAAAAAGAACTGGCTAGCCCACAGGACGCAGATTGCTGCCAGCCAAGGGAACCTGTTTGTTTTTCCTTTTCATCGTCTGAGTCCTCCCTTAAAACTTCTGTTGCAACCACCCCGGGGGGAAAAACCCCCAGAGAGCCCAAGGAGGAGGATCGGACGAGGGTATTGTTACAGGAGGTGACTGAGAGGCTGGGTGCTTTTGGGCCAAGAGAGGGATCTGGTCCAGGTTGTACTTTGTCTATGGAAACAGGCGGCGGGGCGCGGGGTAAGTCCCGACGCCGGGGCCGACAGGACCGGCCAGAGCCGGCGGCGGCCCCGGCCCGGTTAAGGCCGGCGCGGGCAAAGCGCGGCCCCGCGGCGGCGGCTGCCCCCGGCACCTGCCCCCCGCCGCCGCTTGCCGCGCGCGGGGCCGCCGGGGGCCGCCAGCCCGGCGGTCGGGGCGCTTCCACCCTCCCCCGGAGGGGGGGCACCGGAGGAGCGGGCGGAGGAGCCGGCCTGGCGCACAGGCGCAGGGCGGCGCGGCTCCTCAAGGTGTTGGCTGCGCGGGCTGGCTCCGGGGGGGAGCTTGCTGCGTGTGCGCGGACCCCAAGGGCCGAGATGGCGGCGCCCGGGCTGCAGCTGTGCGCGGCTCCCGCGCTGCTCCTGCTGCTCCTCCTGTGCCTGCCGCTGCGCGCCCGCACCGACGAGCACGAGCACACGTACCAAGATAAAAAGGAAGAAATGGATGATATGGACAGAGATCTAGGTGATGAGTATGGGTCAGAGGTAGCAGATATGATTGAATTGGCCAATCGTGCTGCCCAACGAGAAACACAGAAGGAGGGTGCAGCCTTTGTTGCTGCTGCATTAAAGGAAGCTGTGTCTCCCTTTTTAAAACAACCAGTGAAAGAAAAAAGTAAACGTTGTTATAATTGTGGAAAGGGGGGACACTTCCAAGCTCAATGCCAAGCTCCTAGAAAACAAAACTGGTATAAAAATTGTAATTCTACACGATTTAAGAGCTATTAATAATGTTATGGAAGATATGGGAACTTTGCAACCTGATCTGCCCTCACCTGTCGTGTTGCCTGAAAACTGGGAAATTCTAATTATTGATTTAAAGGACTGTTTCTTTACAATTGCATTGCATCCAGAGGATATGGAAAAGTTCACCTTTTCTGTTCCCTCAATCAATAAGTCTGAGCCAGCAAAACGATATCATTGGGTTGTGTTGCCACAAGGCATGAAAAACTCACCAATGATATGTCAACAGTTTGTTGCTTGGGCCTTGAAACCTTTTCGGCAAAAGTTTCCACAGTTGATTATTTATCATTATATGGATGATATATTAATTTGTGGAGAAACACTAGAAAAGCATAAGATTTTGACCATCTTAAAATCTGACTTAGAATCAAGAGGTCTGAGAATTGCCCCTGAAAAAATTCAAGATTCTACACCATGGAAATATCTGGGTTGGGTTATTACCCACAGTGCAATTCAACCTCAGAAGATAAAAATTACCTCCACAGTTAGAACACTTAATTATGTGCAAAAACTGGTCGGGGATATTCAATGGGTCAGAAATATTTCTGGCATTACTAATGATGATTTGAAACCTTTGATACAATTGTTAGGAACCTCTACAAAAGCTGATGAGTCCCGGTCTTTAGGCCCTGAACAACAAAAGGCGCTTGACATTATCAGTGAGAAAATTTGTCATAATCATGCTCAGCGAATTGTGTTATCACTTCCCATAATTCTAATGATTATCAATATTGATAATCAGCGCACATATCCTTTTGCACTTATTATGCAATGGGATAGTAGTGTTGCCTGTAGCCTTAGAATATTAGAATGGATATTTACTCCTCTCACACCAAAGAAAACCATCACCACAAAACCAGAAATTTTGTCTCAGTTAATTATGAAAGGACGTAGTCGAGCATTGGAAATATCTGGGAAAAATCCTCAAAAAATTGTTATCCCTGTTGTTCAAGAATATTTAGAGTGGTTGTTACACACTTCTCTGTCCCTACAAAGTGCTTTAGCAGACTTTGAAGGTGAAATAAGCAATGTCTATCCTTCATATAAACTGTTGCCAATGTTGAGTAATCGGAAGTTTGAAACATTTCCAAAGCATTCAGAAACGCCTGTGTCAGGTACTACTGTTTTTACAGACA
Source organism: Amazona ochrocephala (assembly GCA_039720435.1). NCBI lineage: Eukaryota > Metazoa > Chordata > Aves > Psittaciformes > Psittacidae > Amazona > Amazona ochrocephala. The sequence continues at coordinate 2,911,227 of CM077908.1, forward strand.
CTGGCAAGCGTTCTAAATTAGCTGCTTGTGTTTGGCAAAACAACCAGCAGTGGGAGAGACATTTGATTAATGGTACTATTGATGACTCCTTGCAGACGTGGTTATTTGGGCCTTTGAAAAATGGAATGATACACCACTTAACATTGTCTCTGATTCATTGTACGTTGTTGGAGTTGTACACAGAATTGAAGGATCACTTCTAAAAGAAGTCAAAAACAACTGGTTATATCAATTGTTACTAATGTTGTTGCGTTTATTGCAGAATCGTGAATTTCCCTATTTTATTACCCATCTTCGCAGCCACCAATCAAACTATGGATTAGCCATAGGTAATAATAAGGCTGATATATTAGTTTCTCCTGCTTGGGCTGGACCGCCCATTAATAGTTTTGCACAAGCCCGCGAATCACATTCCTTTTTGCATCAATCTGTGTTATAAATTGAGACCACAACGGACTAGAATCCAATTAGAATTTATTAATTATAGCAAGTAGAATATGAGCAAAAACAGCGCTGGACGGCAGGGGGGTCTACGCTCTGCCAACTGCCGTACTAAGCAGTTCAAACAGTCCCCTTTTATACATCTTTTCTTCCGTGTTCTTGAAGTAGTGGAGGTACTCTGCGCATGCTTCAGTTGTTGCTAGGGGGTCGTTTGTCATGTTTCTGTCGGTTCCTGGAACATCTGGCAGTTATCTTATCTTGCACAAACGGTGTTTGATGGCTGTTTTAGTTTGCGTAAGGCGATTTCATTATCTTATCTTGCACAAATGGTCTGACCTTTACATTGGGCTTAACATAAATATTAGCCATGCCTGCAAGCTTCTGACAATTGGCTAAAATTTAGAACAGTGTGGTTGTCAAACAATTGATAAGCAAACCAGATGTGCTGATGAGGAGTACACAGAGTTATCAGATTTACAGAAGACACTTTTTAGGGGAACTACTAAATCTCATTAGCACATCAAGAAAGCGATTAACAAGCCAGACGCGGGATGAGGAGTACACTAAGTTTGTAAAGAGGGCCATTATCACTTCACAGACTTGTAACATTGTAAAAGAGCTATTTCTATTTCAAAGACTTACTTTGTTCTCTAAGTTAAACTAGAAATATTTTGATCTCATGTTTTAAATACTTGCTTATACTCAAGGGAGTTACAAATAGTTATTTTTATTAACGTTGCCTTAACAATGTGAACATAGTAACTCAGAGTTTCGTATAGTTAATTATTAATGGTTTCTCACTTCATAATTTTCCTCACCATGTTTTATAACGAACTATTACTCTTAACACGAATCATAGTCTTGTTATAGCATAATGCTAATCAAGCTTAACTTACACGCCTTGCTTAACTGGCAAATTAATAATTCAAGTTTATTACAATTTATCATTATTACAATTTATCAGCAAATTAACTGTTTACATTTATCACAATCTGCAAAAATGCTTGCACGGCAGTTTGCCATTCCTCTAAGTGATGCACAAGGCATTGTAAAATCTTGTCCATCCTGTCAAAAAATTGGATTTGGTCTAGGAATTGGAGTTAATCCTAGAGGCTTGCAACCACTGCAACTGTGGCAAATGGATGTTACCCATTTTCCAGAATTCGGTCGACTTAAATATGTTCATGTTTGTATTGATACCTTTTCTATGGCACTGTGGGCAACTGCTCAGACAGGTGAAACAGTTAAACACGTACAACGCCATCTTTATATGTCTTTTGCAGTGCTTGGAGTTCCACAAAGTATTAAAACAGATAATGGTCCTGCTTATACATCACGACGATTTCTACAGCTTTGCACAACATGGGGAATTAAACATATTACAGGCATTGCTCATTCCCCTACTGGACAAGCTATAGTGGAACGGGCACACCAAACCCTAAAATCTCTTCTTTTAAAACAAAAAGAGGGAGAGGTACTCCCACCTGCAGAGAGACTGGCCAAAGCATTGTATGTATTGAATTTTTTGCGATTAGCAGGGGATAGGAATGAACCGCCTATGGTCATTCATGGGTTAGCCATGCAGTCAGGAGTAACAGATAATAAAACTGAGAAAATCCTAGTTCAGTACAAAGATTTAAATACAGGACAATGGAAAGGTCCTGCAGAGGTTAAATTAGCAGGCAGAGGATATATGTGTTTACTTACAGATAACAGGATTCGTTGGGTACCTGCCCGTTGGACTCCTCCGTGGAAGACTCCACCCACTGTGGATGCTGTAATGGATCATGACGAGTCTGACTAAGTTTGTTGGGTTAATCTTGTTAAATTTTGTTGATGTTATAACAAGTTTGATGCATGGAATAAATCCACGAGTAAATCTGTGGATCACTTGGGCAAATGAAACTGGCAAAGATGCATTTTGCCTTGTCATGCGGCCAGCCACAGATCCCTTTAAAACTTGTTTGTTGGGAATTCTGCTCTTTGATGTTTTAGCTTTTCTGACATGCCTTGCTGCAAAGTTGTGCAGCCATTGATTTTTGCTGCTAACACAGGGTCATGGTTGTACTGACTTTGAAGGAATGTGTTGTATGAATCAAAAATTTTTGTTATTGTGATTGTCATGTTGATTATGTGTAGAATTATATTTAGTTGTGTTAAAAGGTCATTATCTGAAGCTATGCAACACGTTTGGATTGCTCAAAAACAAAAAGAGGGAATTGTTGCAGAGTTTCTTGTTGTGAGCAATCCAGCCTCTGACTTAGCCTCACTCGAGTAGTGAGCTGAGGGCTTCACAGGCTACTGAAAGGGTCAACACAGGATGCCTACGTGCCGACATGAAGAGGACGTTGCCTTGGGGAGGCACTGAGCAGGCTTACCACAAAGGCACTGAGCACCGCAATCAGGCACTGAGCACCTGCATTCAGGTTTCCACAAAGGCACTGAGCACCCGATTCAGGTTGCCACAAAGGCACTGAGCAGGATGTCGGCGCCAGATCAGATTACCACGGAGCAGGCCTTGCTTGCAAGGCCTGGGCCTGTTGCTATGGACGTTTCACAAGTTAACCAATCAGATAACGACTGTTCCAGTACTTTGTAACTTTTCTATAAAAGCTGATGCTTGCGTTTAATAAATTGTCAACGTTCGATCACATTGGTCGTTGCTGCGTTGTCCATGTTCTCCCGCCGCACTAGGTCATTTACCAGTTCTGTGTCTGGCCAAGCCTTCAGCGGAGCTTATAACTATTCAAAGCTCATCAGTGGTTGTGACAGCTCTCAGCCATGCCAAAGGGACAGAGCAGCAGCCAGATTAGCAAAACATAAGAAAATGCAGCTACTTTGATACTTAAAACATGGAAGATTGATACACCTGCTATTGCTAGGTGTATTGCTATTAGTTCTCACAATTAGACATAGACCACTAATTTCCCCAAGTTTGACTGGGTCAGTAAAAACTACATACTTCAGTGAAAAATACTGTCTTGAGTTGCCGGCTGGGCTTAAACCATGACAATAGGTTATCATATTGTCATGGTTTAAACCCAGCCGGTAACTCAGTACCATGCAGCTGTTCACTCACTCCTCTTTCCTCCTCCCCAGGTTAGATGGGGAGGAGAATTGAAAGAATATAAAACCCATGGGTTGAGATAAGAACAGTTTAATAACTAAAATAAAGTAAAATATAGTGATAACAGAAAGAATACCAACAATAACAATACTGATAACAATAATAATAGGGAACAACAAAAAAGGGAGAAATGAAAATTCAAAAAACACAAGTGATGCATAATCCAGTTGCTCACCACCTGCTGACCGATACCCAGCCTGACCCAAGCAGCCATCTGCCCTTCTGGGTAACTCCCCCCAGTTTATATACTGGGCATGACATGCTGTGGTATGGAATATCCCTTTGGCTAGTTTGGGTCAGGTGTACCTGTCTCTGCTTCCTCCCAACTTCTTGTGCCCCTCCTCACTGGCAGAGCATGAGAGACTGAGAAGTCCTTGATCAGGGTAAGCGCTACTTAGCAATGACTAAAACATTGGTGTGTTATCAGCATCGTTCTCAGACTAAAGCCAAGACACAGCACTGCACCAGCTACTAGGAAGAAGAAAAAATAACTGTTACAGCTGAAACCAGGACACCCATCGTACATGGGCTCCTATCCCTACTGGAGGCAGTATTAATACAGTGCAAACACTGAATACCTGCAAAAGGCTTAGGTTTTGGTCCTGAATCCTATTTGTGATCCTGTGATAAGAAGTTATTCTCCTAAATGAAAAGCTAATTTAAATCCCGTCTTGTACCGAATACACAACGATAGTTTGATGTACTGTCCAAGTTTTAAAGCACATTTTCAGCAGTGAGTAGAACAAGCTCTGAAATTTTAAGCAAACAATATACTATTTAAAAATACAGCTGCAAAATGTTTCTTTTTTTTTTTTTTTTTTTAAATAAAGAAAGCAAGCTCCCAAGAATCTGTTTGCAATAAAAGAGAAAGACACATGGGGAATATCACAGGTTGCCAGGAAAAGAAGCATGGAGGCAGCAATATTTTCTGCTGTGGGGTGTGTTAGTCTGTTGAGATGCCATCCAGGGAAATGGTAATAACTCAGATGTGATGTCAAGCTAGGCTGGACTAACATTAAATGGTGGTGCTGCTTTGCTGGAGACACTTTTCTATCCCCACTGGGCCCCTCAGTGACAGCCCCAGTAGGACGAGAAAAAGTAAAAGGATAAATTCCCTTGCCCGGCACAAAGCACAGTCCTACAGAGTCCATGCAGCAACCAGGTGTGGGGAGTGAAGATAGAGGCAAGGTCTCTACCCTTTCTTTGCCCCAGCTAGTTCTCATCCAGAAGCTCCATGACCATCTTAGTGTGGTGTTGTCAACAAGCTGCTGAGAGTCAGGGTATGTTAGCTTTAGCCCCAGGTGACCTTGGAGGCAATGGGACACAGCTCAGTCTGGCCTTTGCAGTATCCCTGCTTAGGAGATTGAGAATTCACATCCTTTGCTATTAATTCTGCTATGCCTTTTGCTGCTATCAAATCTGTGTTTCTGCAGCTGTATGGTGGCCAGCCAGGCAGTTGCCCTAATTTTGCTTTTCGCCTTTGTATCCCACACATAGAGAAGCAGAGGGAGCTGGCTCGGAAAGGGTCCCTGAAGAATGGCAACATGGGAAGCCCAGTTAATCAGCAGCCCAAGAAGAACAACATGATGGCACGAACAAGGTAAAGGACTGGAAAAGCACTAAGCCGTACTCTAAGCTTCAATCCCTAATGACCTTAGGATGGACAAGAATGATGTTCATGGTTATTTGCCTACTGCCAAACATGCTGCAAGAGTAGTGATGGTTCTTCCTGGAGCTGGCAGTTCCAGACGTTCTATGCTGTGGTGCATCCCATCCTCTGGGGAGATGCAGGAACAGCTGGGCTCAGGACTGGTGACAGTGCAGCATGAAGGAGGCAGAGGTAGCCCAGCTTGGTCAAAATTAGAGGTTTGATATGGCTGTCTTGCATGTTCTGGGTAGTCTCATGTAACACATAATCCTGCCAGCAGGAGAGTACAATGCTGCTTCATGTAACACAAACTGGTTTAGAGCTTAGTTCTGCCTTGGCTACTTCTATCTCAGTAGTGTGATAAATGTAAACAGTTAATTTGCTGATAAATTGTAATAATGATAAATTGTAATAAACTTGAATTATTAATTTGCCAGTTAAGCAAGGCGTGTAAGTTAAGCTTGATTAGCATTATGCTATAACAAGACTATGATTTGTGTTAAGAGTAATAGTTCGTTATAAAACATGGTGAGGAAAATTATGAAGTAAGAAACCAGTAATAATTAACTATACGAAACTCTGAGTTACTATGTTCACATTGTTAAGGCAACGTTAATAAAAATAACTATTTGTAACTCCCTTGAATATAAGCAAGTATTTAAAACATGAGATCAAAGTATTTCTAGTTTAACTTAGAGAACAAAGTAAGTCTTTGAAGTAGAAATAGCTCTTTTACAATGTTACAAGTCTGTGAAGTGATAATGGCCCTCTTTACAAACTTAGTGTACTCCTCATCCCGCGTCTGGCTTGTTAATCGCTTTCTTGATGTGCTAGAGATTTAGTAGTTCCTCTGTTAATGAGATTTAGTAGTTCCTCTGCTAATGAGATTTAGTAGTTCCCCTAAAAAGCGTCTCCTGTAAATCTGATAACTCTGTGTACTCCTCATCAGCACATCTGGTTTGCTTATCAATTGTTTGACAACCACACTGTTCTAAATTTTAGCTAATTGTCAGAAGCTTATGTAAAGGTCAGACGCAAACTAAAACAGCCATCAAACACCGTTTGTGCAAGATAAGATAACCGCCAGATGTTCCAGGAACCAACCGACAGAAACATGACAAACGACCCCCTAGGAACAACTGAAGCATGTGCAGAGTACCCCCACTACTTCAAGAACACGGAAGAAAAGATGTATAAAAGGGGACTGTTTGAACTGCTTAGTGCGGCAGTTGGCGGAGCGTAGACCCCCCTGCCGTCCAGCGCTGTTTTTGCTCATATTCTACTTGCTATAATTAATAAATTCTAATTGGATTTTAGTCTGTTGTGGTCTCAATTTATAACAGTAGCCCCCCTGTTCCTTTTTGATCACAGAATCATAGAATCAACTAGGTTGGAAAAGACCTTTAAGATCATGTTGACGCAGAAGTCCCGGACACAGCACACAGACCAATATGATCAGGCTGTGCCAAAGTTTATTGCGCAGATAGCTCAGTATATATAGGCACTCTACTTGTCTATCATTAACACACACAAGTCTAATTGGATACATGTATTGTTCACGCGACTAAATACAGAATAGGATTCACTCAGTAACAGCTTAATGATTGGTTAACTATGACAGCATATGCTTCAAGGTTACAGTTAACATTCCTTCTCTGCGTATCTCTCTCAGTAGTTTTCCATGCTAACTTTTCCCAAGGCTTCTGCACGTACATGAACTTTAGTAACCCTCAGGCGAGGCCTCAGTGCCTGTGGGTCACTACCTTACAATTGTCAAGCAATTGTCTGGATTGCTCACATGCCCATTCACAGCCAAATAGCTCTCCACAAATCCCTCTTTTTGTTTTTGAGCAATCCAGACCCAATTCACAGCACGAGATAGCATACTGACAATACACTTCCATAAAGAACAAAAGATATAAACAATAATAATCAATACCATTAAAACTGTTAAACCTTGTTTGATTACTACTCCTAGCCAACCACTAATACCCCAACCCTGTAACAACTTTTGAAACCAATCCCATTCTGAGAGTACTTGTAACTTTTGCACTCATGAGAACCTAAAGTGTGTTTTTTGTAAGCAAGCGAAATTTACAGTCCAGCTCAGCAACCTTCTTATCCTAGCTCCTTCTTATCTTCCAGGCCTGCATTCTTGTTTCATTAACTGTCAGGGAGTTGCTTCTTTTTCACAGTCGGCTGCACAGAGGTAACCAGGAGTTACCCCTGCTACATGGCCAGCTGCACATACTTGCTTTCATTCAGAGCAGGCATATGTCCATTCTCTAACAAGAAATCATCCACATCTCCCCCTTTTCTTTTCTTGAATGAGCCAAAGCTGTTTTACCAGGTTTTCAATCATACCACAAATACATTGCAAAATACAAGGTACAATCATAACTATGGTCAAGATTACTACCAAAATCATTCCAATACCTTTAATCAGAGATGTGAGCCAACCATTGAAGTCCCAAGATGTAAGAAGGGCATCTAACCAAGGAATTTTATCGTTCTGATAGACATCATGAAGTACTTTTGCATGCTTCCAAATTTCTTTAACATCTTTCAAGGTCTTTCCAGACTGATCAAGATAACTACAACAAGATTCATTAATTAAAGTACATACTCTGTCTACTTGAGCTGTTAATATATCTAAAGCCTTACAATTCTGCAAAACTATCTTTTTTAAAGAATTTACTTCTACTTGTGTTAACTTAGTCACATATGTATTACCATTGAAAACAGCATAACAAACTTCCACTGGAATCATTTTGCACACTTTGCTTTAGTCTTGCAGTCACATTACATCCTTTGTTACATTCTATAACTTGATATGGTTCTGGTCCTTTCCACTCGTTATCATGTAGGTCTTTATATAGAACTGGTGGTTTGGGCAAGGGATCATCTGTTAGATGTCACAAATGCTGTATTGCAGAAAGAGAATCAAAACTAGACAAATTCAAAAGCTTTTGTCCAAATTACGCTTTGCAAACTGTTTGAAGAAAATCCTTACATTTCCCTTGGGTGTTTTTATATATAATACCTGCTTTAGACGACCCTATTTGAGCAGAGGATTTGGACTAATCATATCTCCAACATATGTCAACCACAGGCTGCTTGGCCTGCCTTTCTCTCCTGTATAGTTCTCTGATAACAGGAGAGGCCATCCCTCACATCAAGGTCTGGCATGGCATGTGTCCCCACCACTCAACGCCTGCTGGGTTGCAGCCAGCAGCAGAGCTAAAGGTTCTTCTTGGTGGCAAACACAGAGGTCAACCCAGTCTTGCCCTTGACTGCGGTAGGAGGTATTTGGCCAACCTCAGTCGTGGCACCTTGTTGTCAGTGCAGAGGTTCACCTGCTTCATTCAGTAACAAGTCACTACTATGCAAAGCACATACAGATTTACATTAGCAGTATGTACACTACAGGGTGCAGCAGCATGTTGAAGATGCCATTGGCAGTGAGGGACCAGCCAAAGAAAATTTTCCACCAGTTGTTTTCTCCCACCCTCTTAATTCGTTCCATTACCTGTTTTATAACACTATCATTGTATTAGAATCTTTCTAGTTTTTTGCCTTAGCATTTTCTAGCAGCTGCTGCAAATATGCATACTCTCACATCTGTTTTACAAGTGACAAATACATACAATACAAGGTGTAGTTTCTTATTAGCAACTGGCTAGTAAGTACAGGTGGTTTTATACACAAAATCACAGCCTCTAATAAGAGTTACTTTACATGCACATATATTCAAGCTCCTGTAGCTAACGCATTGGGTTTTTCTACTCGTCTGTCCAGCTCATGGCAAGGCTTGAGAAACTTTGCAGGCAGCCTCCCTGGACCTGGAGGTAGAACACAAATATATCCCTTCCCCCATGTTATCAGTTATTGAGAAGTAAGTCAGGTTAAAGTGTTTCCTTAAAGCCGAAGCATTCTGATGAAAAACAAATATGAAGCAGCTGCAGAAGCAAACTGCACCGTGTTAACAGTCAAGGAGTTTGCTGTGTCATTACCCATCTTTCTTCCCTTTTTTTTTTGTTTGTTTTTGGTTTTTTTTGTTTGTTTGTTTGTTTGGTTTTTTTATCTCTGCCACCCTGATGCTGTTTGGGTGGAGGGTGGTAAAGCTTGGATTCTCTCCTAGGTTACCTTAAACACACTAAGCAGGACTGCTCAGCAGCAGCTACAAACTCCTGCCTGCCCAGCAGCAGCTACAGCTGCCAGCCTGCTGAGCAGCAGCCATGAATCTCCGCCGGCAGCACCACTTTTCTATTAACCCTTTCTTGCCCAAAATGTTAATCTGCTACCCATTAAAAACTTTTACATTAACCCAATAAGAACAAATACACAGAACACTGTCTGCCCTCAACAGACACACACATACACACACATTCATGGGATCCCATAAACACACTCCACACAACTACAGTATGTGAAACACAAAATGCAGACAATCATTACTCCCACTGCATGGTCCCACGTACAAAACGTAGTGCAATGACCCTGTGAAGACAATCAGGAAACCAGCTCCAAGCCGCATCATTGCAGTGCAAGGTGGCAGGCTCAATCTCAGCGGGCGTCCCTGCAGAGGCTCTGTCTCCCTCACATTGCATGAGGCTTGGGCTTTTGTACTGACCAAAATGCACACTCATTCCAATGCAGGTGGCCAGCCTACATCGGGAGAAGTGGCCAACAGTATCTATAAAGGTCTGCAAGGGTCGATAGAAACATGGGCATACTTACATTTGCTAACTTTTAGTACATGAATATCACAGAGAGACTATAAGCACACAATACATCTGCATCCCCCACCCATCTTACTTTTCCCTTTATAACTGCCCATTTATCATGGGGATCTGGGAGATCTAAATCAGGCTTCTTTTCCGGATCAACAGGTCTCAGGTCAAAAGGACTATCCAGGTCAGCATCAGAATTATCAGGCGTCAGAACTTCAGGAGCAGCAACAGCAGTCTGATGAAAATCACAGGCTCCTCATTAATGTGTTCTGAAGTTTCAGCATTATCAAGTGCCATTAAAACATTTCCTCCCGTGAGTTTCAGGTGATCTGAGAGTAGGCTTTTTCTCGGGATTAACAGGGTCTGGGGCAAAAGGATCGCCTTCATCCCTGTCCTCAGTCTCCGCAGCTACGGCAGCGACTGGCGGAGGTTCGGAGGGGTGGGGGGGTAGGGGGTGTTTGGGCTCCACTATCTCATTCTTTGACTTAGCCATGTCGGAGAGCTGTAAATTTCTAAGTCCGTCATGAAGTGTCTGTACTTTCTCATCTAACAATCCTGTCCATTTGTCCCACCCTTGACGATCTTGAGGATTAGACTCTGGGGGGAGGGAGGCCAGGGCCGGCGAAAGTGATAAAGGAAGATACAAATTTGTATCCCCTGGCCCATCCATCGGTTCTGTTTTTTTCCATTTGTTCCATGGGGGTGGAAAAAGCTCTTCTGCTTGCATATTTTTTAAGGAGTCAGTGATTAATCTCCACACAGTGGGGTATTTGCTTGCCTCCTTGGACCCGTTACTTATCTCTTCCCACAGCACTGCCCCAATTTTCTCCCAAGTTGCGATTTGAAAGGCAGCATCCGCTGAGGGGATCAACTCTTTTCCCTTTGCCCAGTGTAGCAAAGCTCTCAAGGCAGGCTCGTTATAATTCGCTCCTCTCACAGAAAGGATGTGTTGGAGGAGTTTCACCACTGCTGACTCTTCCCTGGTCAGTGTGGACCCCATCTCCTCCCCGGCCGCTCACCTGATCAGGGCGAGATTCCCAAACTTTTTGCGCTAGCGACTTCCGAGTGCCGGGGCAGCACCCGATATCGACCGGCTTCTGCCCCCTCCTTCCTGTCAGTCTCGTCGGTTTTATCCAACGCCGATCTGAGGGTCCCTGTTCGGGCGCCACTTGTTGACGCAGAAGTCCCGGACACAGCACACAGACCAATATGATCAGGCTGTGCCAAAGTTTATTGCGCAGATAGCTCAGTATATATAGGCATTCTACTTGTCTATCATTAACACACACAAGTCTAATTGGATACATGTATTGTTCATGCGACTAAATACCGAATAGGATTCACTCAGTAACAGCTTAATGATTGGTTAACTATGACAGCATATGCTTCAAGGTTACAGATAACATTCCTTCTCTGCGTATCTCTCTCAGTAGTTTTCCATGCTAACTTTTCCCAAGGCTTCTGCATGTACAGGAACTTTAGTAACCCTCAGGCGAGGCCTCAGTGCCTGTGGGTCACTACCTTACAATTGTCAAGCAATTATCTGGATTGCTCACATGCCCATTCACAGTCAAATAGCTCTCCACAAGATCAAGTCCAATCTTTACCCCAGGACTGCCAAGTCCACCGCTAAACCATATCACTAAGGGCCTCATCTACATGGTTTTTGAACACTTCCAGGGACAGTGTTCCAAAACTTCCCTGGGAAGCCTGTTCTAATACCTGATCACCCTTTTGGTGAAGAAATGTTTCCTAATATCCAGTGTAAAACTCCCCTGGCGCAGCTCAAGGCCGTCTTCTCTTATCCTATCACTTGTTACTTGGGAGAAGAGACTAACCCCCACTTCACTACAACCTCCATTCAGGTAATTGTAGAGAGCTATAAGGTACCCCTGAGCCTTCTCCAGACTAAACAACCCCAGTTCCCTCAGCTCTTCCTCATAAGACTTGTGTGCAAAGCCCTTCACCAGCTTTGTTGCCCTTTTCTGGATCTGCACCAGCAACTCAGTATCTCTGAGTAGTGAGGGGCCCAGAACTGAACACAGGATTTGAGTTGCAGCCTCATCAGTGCTGAGTACAGGGGGAAGATCACTTCCCTGGCCCTGCTGGCCACACTGGTGCTGATACAGGCCAGGATGCCATTTGCCTTCTTGGCTGCCTGGGTACAAGCTGGCTCAGGTTCACCGGCTGTCACTCGGCAACCCCAGGTCCTTTTTGGCTGTGCAGCTTTCCAGCCACTCTTCCCCAAGCCTATAGCATTGCATGGGGTTGTTGTGGCCCAAGTGCAGGACCCAGCACTTAGCCTTGTTGAACCTCATAACATTGGTCACAGCCCATTGATCCAGCCTGTCCAGATCCCTCTGCAGAGCCTTCCTGTCCTCCAGCAGTTCAAGACAGATGGATTGTCCAAATAGACAATGCCCACAGCCTTTCTCTCATCAAGCAGGCAGGTCACCTTGTCATAGAAGGACATCAGGTTGGTCAAGCAAGATCTGCCCTTCATGAACCCATGCTGACTGGGCCTGATCACCCAGTTTTCCTGCACGTGCTGTGTGATTGAACTCAGGATGATCTGCTTCCATGACCTTCCCCGGCACTGAGGTCAGGCTGACAAGCCCTGTAGTTTCTGGGGTCCTCCTTTCTGACCTTTTTGTAGAGAGGCATCACGTTGGCCAACCTCCAGTCCTTTGGGACCTGCCCACTAGACCAGGCCTGCTGATAAATGATGGATAGTGACTTGGCAAGCTCCTCTGCCAGCTCCTTCAGCACTCTTGGGTGGAACCCATCTGGTCCCATAGACTTGTATACGTCTAAGTGGAGCAGGTCACTAACCATTTCTTCCTGAATTATGGGGACTTCAATCAGCTCCCCATCTCTGCCATCCAACTCAGGGGACTGACTGGGTACCCTGAGGATAGCTGGTGTGACTATTAAAGACTGAGGCAAAGGCAGCATTAGGTACCTCAGCCTGTTCCTCATCCTCCGTCACTAGGCTTCCCCCAGTACCCAATAAAGGATGGAGGTTCTCCTTGCCTCTCCTTTTATTGCTGATATATTTTGTAAAAATATTTTTATTATCTTTTATATCAGTGGCCAGATTAAGTTCCAGCTGTGCCTTTGCATTTCAAATTTTCTCCCTGCATAACCTAAGAACATCCTTGTACTCCTCATGGGGTGACAGTCCCTTCTTCCACAGGTGACAGATTTTCTTTTTTTTCTTGAGTTCCAGCAATATCTCCCTGTTCAGCCAGGCTAGTCTCTTCCCTACCAGTTTGATTTTCGGCACATGGGGACTGCCTGCTCCTGCACCTTGAAGATTTCATTCTTGAAGAGTGTCCAGCCTTCCTGGACCCCTTTGTCCTTCAGTAATCTATCCCAAGGTATTCTCCCAACCAGCATCCTAAACAGGCCAAAGTCAGCCCTCCGGAAGTCTAAGGTGGAGGTTTTGCTGACCTTCTTCCTGACTTCTCTAAGGATTGAAAATTCTATCATTTCATGATCGCTTTGCCCAAGGCGGCCTCCAACCGTCACATCATCCACCAGTCCTTCTCTGTTTGTGAACACAAATCTCCCCTAGTTGGCTCACTCACCAGCTGGGTCAGGAAGTTATCTTCCACACCCACTAAGCACCTCTCTGTTGTATCGTACTTCTGGTCATCTGGTAGGTTGAAGTCCCCCACAAGAACAAGGGCAAGTGATCATGAAACTTCTCCAAATTGTTTGAAGAACACTTAATCCGTAGCTTCATCCTGGCTGGGTGGTCTATAACAGGCTCCTACCAGGATATCTGTTTGGTTGGTCTTCCCCCTGATCTTCACCCACAAACATTCAGCTTTCTCACTCACAACATTGAGTTCGAGGCATTCAATGCAGCCCCTGACATACAATGCAACCCCACCACCTCTCTTTCCTTGCCCATCCCTTCTAAAGAGCCTGTAGCCATCCACTGCTGGAGTGCTCTCCATTCATACGAATCATTCCACCACATTTCTGTGATGGTGACTGTGTCATGGTTTCCCTGCTGCACAATGGCTTCCAGCTTCTCCTGTTTGTTGCCCATGCTGCGGGCATTGGCATATATGTATTTAAGTTGCCCTGTGGGTCTGATCTCCAACAGTGGCACACCACCCCCTGGCTCATTTTTAGTGAGCCTGGTTTTATCCCCTTCAAACCTAGTTTAAAACCCTCTCTTTGAGCCCTGCTAGCTCCTGGACTAGGATCCTTTTCCCCCTTTGATACAGGCATACCCCATATGCCTCCAGCAGGCCTGGTGCCATGTAAACCAACACATGGTAAAACCCCAAAACTCTGATGTTGACACCACTCCAGGAGCCAGTAATTAATTTGCATGATTTTCCTGATGCTTCCATTGTCATTGCTTGTGATTGGCAGGAGACATGAGAAAACTACTTGGGCTCCCACACCCTGAACCAGTCACTCCAAGGCCCTGAAGTCCTTCTTGAGTCCCCTGAGGCTTCTTGTTGATAAGACTTCTTCATTACCCACCTGAAAGACTAGTAAAAAATAGTGATCATTAGGCCATATTAGATGAGAGAGTTTTATGATGTTCCCACCCTGGCCCCAGGGACACAGCAGACTTCCCTCTGAGTTGGGTCCAGTCAACATATTGGGCCTTCTGTTCCTCTCAGGGTGGAGTCACCAATCACAACCACTCTTCTTTTTTTCCTAGTAGAGTTGGTCGTGATACAAGGCATTGTCTGACTCACTTGTGGTGACTCTTCCAACCTGGATGATCCCTTATATACTTCATCATCTTCCTCATTTTCTTGTTCCTCAAGTACCAGGGCCTCGTATATGATGACTCCTTCCCCATACTGATTGACTTAAACGCTTGTGAATAATCCATCTCTCTGTGCTTTGCTATATACCTCCTCTGCACTTTGAACAGCATGGTCATACTTTGCCAGAGCTGCTTTAGCACATCTTTGTATGATAGTATCAGACAGTACTACAAATTGCTGTAAAAAAAAAATAAAATTCTTGGCTGAATACTTTCTTTTTAGATTATTTCTATTTTTTACATGCAAGCTTCAGTATACCAATGTATCACTTACCTACATTCAAGAGGAAGGAACCCCCCTGAGTCCACAGGATTGCACGCTTTGCATGCTACTAGAAAGGTGGCAGTTTTTAGTAGAGGACCTCACTTAGAATGAAAGCAGAATCTGCATGAATGCTGGGTGCTTATTGATGAATGAGAAAGTTGCATGGATTAACCTAAGTAGAACAGGAGCTGCAAGTCAGAGCTTCTTTGTATGCAACACATCCAACAGATGAGGTTCCTTGTTTACATTAATTCCCAAAGCCCACAACACTAGTCATAAATCATGCCAGGATTTTGTCAAGTTTTGTTTGTAAGCCCCTGCAGTGTTGTTGGAATACACTTCATTGCTCACTGCTCTGTGTTTGGTTGTTGAGACCATACAAAGGAGACAGGCCCTTAGTGGCCACAAGAAATTCAACAAGATGCTCTCAGATGGCTTTTCCGCTTACCCTTTAATAACCCCATATAGAATCATAGAATCATAGAATAGTTAGGGTTGGAAAGGACCTCAAGATCATCGAGTTCCAACCCCCCTGCCATGGGCAGGGACACCTCCCACTAAACCATGCCATCCAAGGCTATGTCCAACCCCGCCTTGAATGCTGCCAGGGATGAAGCATTCACAACTTCCCTGGGCAACCCATTCCAGGGCCCCACCACCCTTACAGTAAAGTATTTCTTCCTCATATCCAATCTAAACTTACCCTGTTTAAGTTTGAACCCGTTACCCCTTGTCCTCTCACTACAGTCCCTAATGAAGAGTCCCTCCCCAGCATCCCTATAGGCCCCCTTCAGGTATTGGAAGGCTGCTATGAGGTCTCCACGCAGCCTTCTCTTCTCCAGGCTGAACAGCCCCAATTTTCTCAGCCTATCTTCATACGGGAGGTGCTCCAGTCCCCTGATCATCCTCGTGGCCCTCCTCTGGACTTGTTCCAAGAGTTCCATGTCCTTTTTATGTTGAGGACACCAGAACTGCACACAATACTCCAAGTGAGATCTCACAAGAGCAGAGTAGAGGGGCAGGATCACCTCCCTCAACCTGCTGGTCACACTCCTTTTGATGCAGCCCAGGATACGGTTGGCCTTCTGGGCTGCAAGCACACACTGCCAGATCATGTTCATTTTCTCATCGACCAACACCCCCAAGTCCTTCTCCACAGGGCTGCTCTGAATCTCTTCCCTGCCCAACCTGTAGCTGTGCCTGGGATTGCTCCGACCCAGGTGTAGGACCTTGCACTTGTCATGGTTAAACTTCATCAGGTTGGCATCAGCCCACCTCACAAGCGTGTCTAGGTCCCTCTGGATAGCATTCCTTCCCTTCAATGTATCAACCGAACCACACAGCTTGGTGTCATCGGCAAACTTGCTGAGGGCCCACTCAATCCCACTGTCCATGTCACCAACAAAGATGTTGAACAAGACCGTCCCCAACACCGATCCCTGGGGGAAGCAGCTCAAACCCCTTCATAGACTGCCAGTATCTCTTTCAGTTGGGGTATAGCTGGCCTCAGATCCTCTGTATCCCCGACTCCAAAAGTCAAGGGGCCAACATCAAGTCTCCCCTGGAGCTTTCTGCCAGAGGCTCCAGGTAGGACCATTCTCCCTGACTGCGGTGTAGAGGACATTTTTTACATCTGGCCCAGTCCGAACTGGTCCAAGGGCTACTGCATGAACTATCTCTCATTTAATTTGTTCAAAGGCTTGTTGCTCCTCAAGGCCCAATTGAAAATTGTTTTCCTTCCAGGTCACATGATAGAGAGGGCTTACAATGAAACTGTAATTCGGGATGTGCATCCTCCAGAACTCCATAGCACCCAAAAAAGCTTGTGTTTCTTTCTTATTATTTAGTGGAGACATTTCTGTTACCTTGCTGATCACATCTGTGGGGATCTGGCGACATCAATCATGCCATTTTATTCCCAAAAATTGAATCTCCTGTGCAGGTCCCTTGACCTTACTCTGTTTTATGGAAAAACCGTCTTTCAGCAGAATTTGGTTTATTTTCCTCCCTTTCTCAAAGACTTCTTCCGCTGTATCACCCCACACAATAATGTCATCAATGTATTGCAGGTGTTCTGGAGCTTGCCCCTGTTCCAGTGCAGTCTGGATCAGTCCATGGCAGATGGTAGGGCTGTGTTTCCACCCCTGGGGCAGTCGGTTCCAAGTGTACTGTGCTGCCTCTCCGAGGCACGGTGGCCTGGTTTAGGGTCGGCACAGGCAATCACCTACTCGCGATCGCGGGGTCCATTAGCATGCAGACACCAATGTGGTGGACGGCAAATGGCGTTTATTGCAGAGTGACACCGCATTATATAGCTTTGGTTTACAACGTCACATCCGTCTGCTTACGTCTCGAGCTAAGATCTGGGGAGGGGCTCTGTCTTTTCGTTACAGCACGACATCTTCCGACCGCCAAGCCCTGGCAGCCTACATTTCCCCCCCCTCTCTATGCTTAAGTGAATTACCTAAGATATACTAATCTAAAAAAAAAAAAAATAGGTATGACAAACTGGAACACACTTTGTAGCAATCTTAGGAAACATATGTAAGAAACCTTGAATAGAAAACCTAAGGCACTATAAGTGAGGTACTATAACGAGGTTCCACACAACCTATAAAACACAAGAAGGAGGTATGATGACCCTGTAAAATCAAAAAACTTGCTCCAAACAGCGTCATCGCAATGTAAGGAGGGAGGCCCATTCTGAGAGTACTTGTAACTTTTGCACTCGTGAGAACCTAAAGTGTAGTTTTTGTAAACAAGCGAAATTTACAGTCCAATTCAGCAAGCTTCTTATCTTAGCTGCTTTTTATCTTCCAGGCCTGCATTCTTGTTTCATTAACTGTCCGGGAGTTGCTTCTTTTCCACCGTCGGCTGCACAGAGGTAACCAGGAGTTACCCCTGCTACATGGCCAGCAGCACATATTTGCTTTCATTCAGAGCAGGCATATGTCCATTCTCTAACAAGAAATCATCCATGAGCCAAAGCTGTTTTACCAGGATTTCAATCATACCACGAATACGTTGCAAAATACAAGGTATAATCATAACTATGGTCAAGATTACTACCAAAATCATTCAAATACCTTTAATCAGGTGTCAGATGTCATAAATGCTGTACTGTAGAAAGAGAATCAAAACTAGATAAATTTAAAAGTTTTCTTGTAAAAATTACGTTTGCAAACTGTTTGAAGAAAATCTCTACATTTCCCTCTCTTTTTTTTTTTTTTTTTTTTTTTAATATGTATTACCTGTTTTAGGCAACCTTACTTGAGCAGAGGATTTGGACTAGATCGCATCTCCAACATATGCCAACCACAGGCTGCTTGGCCTGCCTTTCTCTCCTGTATAGTTCTCTGATAACAGGAGAGGCCATCCCTCACATCAAGATCTGGCATGGCATGTGTCCCCACCACTCAACGCCTGCTGGGTTGCAGCCAGCAGCGGAGCGAAAGGTTCTTCTTGGTGGCAAACACAGAGGCCAACCCAGTCTTGCCCTTGACTGCGGTAGGAGTCGTGGCACCTTGTTGTCAGTGCAGAGGTTCACCTGCTTTATTCAGTAACAAGTCACTACTATGGCAAGGCACGTACAGATTTACATTAACAGTATGTACACTACAGGGTGCAGTAGCGTGGTTTCTTATTAGCAACTGGCTAGTAAGTACAGGTAGTGTTATACACAAAATCACAGCCTTTAATAAGAGCTACTTTATATACACACACATTCAAGCTCCTGTAGCTAAGGCATTGGTTTTTTCCGCTTATCTGTCCAGCTCATGGCAAGGCTTGAGAAATTCTGCAGGCAGCCTCCATGGACCTGTAGGTAGAACACAAATATATCCCTTCCCCCATGCCATCAGTTCTCGAGAAGTAAGTCAAGCTAAAAATGATTCCTTAAAGCAAAGGCATTCTGATGAAACAGGAATGTGAAGCAGGTGCAGAAGCAAACTGCACCGTATCTCTGCCACCAGCTGTTTGGGTGGAGGTTGGGAAAGCTTGGATTCTCCCCTAGGTTACCTTAAACACACTAAGCAGGACTGCTCAGCAGCGGCTACAAACGCCTGCTTGCCCAGCAGCAGCTACAGCTGCCATAAATCCCTGCCGGCAGCAGCACCTCTGCATTAACCCTTTCTTGCCCAAAACGTTAACCTGCTACTCATTAAAATCTTTTACATTAACCCAATAACAAAAAATACACAGAACACTGTCTGCCCTCAACAGACACACACATACACACACATTCATGGGATCCCACAAACACACTCCACACAACTACAACATGTGAAACACAAAATGCAGACAATCATTACGCCCACTACATGGTCACACATACAAAACGTAGTGCAATGACCCTGTGAAGACAATCAAGAAACCAACTCCGAGCAGCATCATTGCAGTGCAGGGTGGCAGGCTCAATCTCAGCGGGCGTCCCCGCAGAGGCTCTGCCTCCCTCACATTGCGTAAGACTTGGGCTTCTAAACTAGTAGAAATGCACACCCGTTCCAATGCAGGTGGCCAGCCTGCACTGTAAGGAATGGCCTGCGTCTATGGAAGATTTGTGTTAGCTTTTTGGTATATGAATACTATAGAGAAGCTACAATAACAGAACATGCTTGTCTTTCACAGTTGTACTAGGGGGTAATACTACATGGATACATTCTTAAAATAGTTGCCGGTGTTCTACCATCATAATGCTCACTCTTTCTAACCGGCTCTTGGCAAACGATACGAGCTTATTTATTATGCAGGGTCTGAAGATCAGTGCCAACACGATCATTGCGAGTTCTGCAGGTGTGGAACTCTCAGGCTTGGGCAGGACACTTGGCTCTGGGGCGGAGGGGATGCTCGGCACCGAAGTGTACAGGTTACTGGGACGTCTGATGAGGTATTTCTGTGGACAAAAACTCACAATTTTCGTTAGCTTTATTCTGAAGATCTGGTTTAATAGACTTAAGCGGGCACCACTTAATTCTGCCGTCTTTTCTGACAGCGGCGTACCCCCGCCCCGTAAGAACTAGCCTCCACCCTTGTTCCCATTCTCCCAGCTCGTTTCTAATTATGACCAATGGGCCTTCTTCCAGTGCTCGAGTAGCCCAGTGTTTTTGGGTGGGGCTATTCACCTCTTCGCCCCTGGGAAATTGATTCAGTGCTAGCAGAGCAGTTGCCAATAGGCGTGCTTGATCTCCTGAGGGAATGGCATCAGCAAAACCTTCTGCTCTCGCTAACACCTCCAATTTAGATTTCAGAGTTTGATTCGCTCGTTCTACTATAGCTTGTCCTGTGCTATTATAGGGGATGCCTTGTGTTAGGGTAATACCCCATTTCAGAGCAAATGCCTGAGCTGATTTAGAAACAAAATTTGGACCATTGTCCGTTTTGATCTGATTAGGAATCCCAAGCCACGCCATGGCTGTCAACCAATGCTGAATGGTTGCTTTGGAGTCGGCCTTAAGATGTTGAGTGGCTACGATTACCCCACTATATGTGTCTACAGTTACCGCTAGCCATGCTCGAGGTTTCAGCAACTGGCAGAGTGTAAAATCTGTCTGCCACACTTCGGAGGCTTTAAGCCCCCTAGGGTTTATTCCGCTGGACCACAGTGGTGCTTTCTGGCAGTGAGGACATGTAGCTACTATATGTCTCGCGTCAGTGACGGAAATCCCGCATCTCTTTGCTAATGCTTTGGCTCCGATGTGGAGAGACTCATGTAGCTGACGGGCATCTCTCAATGTCCACAGCCCTTTTGCAGCAGCGTCTGCTTTGTCATTACCGGTTTGGAAATACCCTTTGATTGGGCTGTGGCTGTTGACATGGATGACTGATATAGTGCCCTTTCGAGAAAAAAGTGCTTCTTCAAGCATTAGGGCTACTGTGGATGTCGACACGCCAGGCCCCGACATGGCCAAGCAAAGTTTGGCCACAAATATTGAATCAGTCACTATGCTGAGATGTTCAGTGGGAAACAGCCCGCACGCTAGGACTACAGCCGTCGCCTCTAGCTGTTGAACTGAAAGAGCACAATCAGTCATTTTAATGCAGTGCCATTTTTCTTCTGATTTCCATACTGCTACCGCGGTTGAGGTCGCTGAAGATGCGTCGGTAAAGACCGTTGGTCCTGGTTGGGGGCGGTCCATGATTTTCTGTGGAAGGTCGATGTCGATGATTGCTAACAGTGGAGTCCAGGGGGGTTTTGCGGAGTACCGAACCTCTCCACCAAACCCGACGAGAGCTATAGCCAGATACTCTGACATCGCCACAGATTGCGCTGGGATCCGTTTACAAAAGGGTAGGTATAGCCTGGCAGGTTCAATGCCTAGATGTCTTAGGGCGAGTTTTCTGCCTTTCATAATAAGGTTACCAAGGCACTCAATTCCCGGAGAAAATGCACGTGAAGGTTTTCCTAACACTACCCATTGTATTGGTTGGGCTTTTTCAGGGGGGCCCTGGGCTAGTGCTCCGACTCCCCCTCCTGCTGTGAAGTGCACATACAGATCAAGTGGTATATTTGGATTCCATCTAGCGAGCGTGCTAGATGACACCTGTTGTTCAATGAAATCGAGAGAATTCATTGCTTCTGTCGTCAGAGTTTTTTGTTCCCATGGGTTCTTTCCTTTCAAAAGATCGTACGGGGGGTCATGACTTTGGGTGGGATCAGGATAATATTACGTAGCCATTGCAAGGATCCCACTAACTGTTGCATATCATGGAGTGTCTTAATATTCCGACGAATTTTTATTTGGGGAGGGGTTATGTAAGAACTTGTGATCTCCACTCCCAAAAAAGTTACACATGGTCCTCTTTTAATTTTTGCGCTTGCAATTTCGAACCCGTTCGTTTTCAGAGTTTCTGAAACTGTTGGTACTAGTTGGTCCACCTGGCTGCCAGACGGTGCAGCGATTAAAATATCGTCCATGTACTGGATGATGGTCGCAGTCCGGTCACTGCGCCGGACCGGTGCCAATGCTCGATCTACTGTAATTTGGCAGATAGTGGGGGAGTTGATCATTCCTTGAGGCAACACTTTCCACTGGAAACGTAGGTTGGGGCGTTGGCTGTTTGGGAACACGACAGAAAAAGCAAACCATTCCTTATCCTCTTCATGCAGGGGTATTGAAAAGAAACAATCCTTAATATCGAGGACAGCACAAGGTTGTCCTTTCGGTATCATAGAGTTCATTGGTAGTAGTGTTTGGACGGGACCCATTGGTTGAATTGTCTTGTTTATTTCACGCAGATCATGGAGGAGACAAAACCCCTCGCCAGTTCGTTTGGGTATTACAAAAACTGGAGTATTCCACGGACTAGTGGAAGGCTCTATATGGCCTCGTTGTAGTTCACGATCAAGTAGCTCAAGAAGAGCATCCATTCGAGGCTTCGATAGGGGCCACTGCTCGACCCACACTGGGTTGGACGATTTCCACGTTAGTTTAATTGGTGGAAGTGGGTGTGCAGCAGTGGCCCTTAGGGTAAATTTGTCACTCGAGCTTTTAATAGGACTAAAGCGTCCCTTCCCAGCAGGGGTGGAACCCCTGACATGACGTATGGGCGAAGGATGATGGTTTTTTCCGGTCCCTTTTCAGTATGAAGTGTGACAGCGATCAATTGAGCGCTCTTCCAGGCTCGGCTTGATCCCCCGACTCCACCCACCATAGGAGCATTTTCTAATTTCCAATGCGGAGGCCATTTTGTCTTAGGGATAACTGTAACATCTGCCCCAGTGTCTATCAAGAAAGGAATGCTAATAGTAGTATCATCTGAGCTATTATAGAGAGAACAGATCCCCCACACTACTGGTGGGTTATCGCACTTTATTACCAAGGCCACTCTAGGGTCTCGCCCCCATAAAGTTGCTCTTGCTGTTCCTGAGATAGGGGCAGAGTCGATTGAACCGTCGGCTGAACCGTAAAGTGGGTCGCTTCTCGAGGGAGCAGTGGGTTTGGGAGTGCTTCGTTCCATCTGGGGTTGGCATAGTTGGGCCGCCTCATGTCCCAAGTGGGAGAGGGCCGTGTGCGGCCCGAACGCCCTCTCCCCCTCCCGTTTCCCTGGGGTAGACCTCTACGAGTGCATTCCCTGGCAAAATGTCCTGTCCGTCCACAAATCCAACATGGTCCTTTGGTTAGGTTTTTACGGGGGGGCAGCTCCCCTAACTGAGGGCAGTTAGCTACCACGTGGCCTTTCAGGCCACATTTAGAACATATCATTACAGTAGCCATTACTGTGGCAGCTGCCTGAAGCGGGGTCAGCTGCTCTTCATTCGCGACATGTTTTATCATGGTCGCGACACTTGACCCCGCCGGCAGTGATCGTAGAATTTCTTTGGTTTTCACATTACATTGTTGACGCAAACAGTCCGCAACAACTGGGTCTTTGGCTTCTGGAGGCAGGGTCGAGGAATCGACCGCTGCTTGGAGACGATCTACAAATTGCGTAAAGCTCTCACTTTCGTTTTGTTTTATTGTGGACCAAGGTGATGGTCTTACAATAGTTCTAGCAGTTGTGTGAATAGCATCCCTAGCTGCACGAGTTGTTGCCTTGACTTCCTCAGCATGTAGGCCTTCAGCTTGTTCCTGGGGGGTAAGCATTGCTGGATCCGTACCCATTAGGTGCGGTAAACTGGAGGCACGTAATGGGTGGTGCCTTCCAGGTGCTTTGGCCAATTGTTTCACACAGTTATCTTCCCATTCTTGTTTGAAAACAATTATCCCTGCTCCATCAAAAATAATTTTGCAAATATGTCTTATGTCAAATGGGAGCAAGTCATCTCCTGCGAAAACCCCATCTATAAGAGTAGAAACCATGGCAGAATTAAGCCCCTTGTCTGCAATTGCTTTAACAATTGCTTGTATATCTTTAGGATTTACTGGTGAAAAAATATTTTGGCCTCCATCCGTCACTCGGACCGGGAATGCTAACGTGGTCGGTGGGACCCATTCAGCACATGCAGTCTTTATTTCTTTCCAGTCCATAAAAGAGGTGTTTTTCTTTTTAGGTGTCTTGTTAGTATGGGTAGGAATGACTTGGCTATTAAGTCTGTATAAGCATGTTTCACATGCATCATTCTCCTCTGAGTCTAGGCCGGGTGTGACCCACTCCTCCCAGCTAGTGTCTGATTCAGAGTCGGAACTTGACTGACTGGCTGCTTCCGGGCTCCGCAACTTTTTTGCTGGGCTTCGGCCCCGCCCGCTTCTCGGGCTCTGGCTCTGCCCACTTCCCTTGCAGGCTCCGCAAGGGGGCCGTGCTCTTTCTTTACTCCGGCCCCGCCCACTTCCCTTGCAGGCGGGCCGTTCCCCCCCTCTCTGTTCGCCCCGCCTGTTACTCGGGCTCCGGCCCCGCCCGCTTCTCGGGCTCCGGCTCTGCCCACTTCCCTTGCAGGCTCCGCAAGGGGGCCGTGCTCTTTCTTTACTCCGGCCCCGCCCGCTTCCCTTGCAGGCGGGCCGTTCCCCCCCTCTCTGGTGGAGAATGCGGGCATCGATCCCGCTACCTCTCGCAATGTAGGCAGCCAGGGCTTGGCGGTCGGAAGATGTCGTGCTGTAACGAAAAGACAGAGCCCCTCCCCAGATCTTAGCTCGAGACGTAAGCAGACGGATGTGACGTTGTAAACCAAAGCTATATAATGCGGTGTCACTCTGCAATAAACGCCATTTGCCGTCCACCACATTGGTGTCTGCGTGCTAATGGACCCCGCGATCGCGAGTAGGTGATTGCCTGTGCCGACCCTAAACCAGGCCACCGTGCCTCGGAGAGGCAGCAGTACTGGATGCCCTTCCAAGGAAAAGCGAACTGTGGCCTGCACTCTGCTGCCAGAGGAATTGAGAAAAATTCATTGGCAATATCATTTGTGGCATCCCACTTGGCTGCCTTTGACTCCAGTTCATACTGAAGTTCTAGCATGTCTGGTACGGCCACACTCAATGGTGGTGTGACTTCATTCAGGCCACGAGAGTCTGCTGTTAGTCTCCACTCTCCATTAGACTTTTGCACTGGCCTTATGGGACTATTAAAGGGTGAGCAGGTCCTACTGATCACTCCTTGACTCTCCATTCTACAGATCAGCTTATGGATGGGAATCAGGGAGTCTTGGTTCGTGCGATATTGCCAGCGGTGCACTGTTGTGGAATTGGCACTTGCTGTTCTTCAACCTTCAGCAACCCCACAACAGAAGGATCTTCTGAGAGACCAGGCAAGGTGGACAGCTGCTCAATTTCCTCTGTCTCCAAAGCAGCAATACCAAAAGCCCATCGGTACCCTTTTGGGTCTTTGAAGTACACTCTCCTGAGGTAGTCTATGCCAAGGATGCATGGAGCCTTTGGACCAGTCACAATGGGGTGCTTTTGCCACTTCCTCGCAGTCAGGCTGATTTCAAACTCCAGTACAGTCAACTCTTGGGATCCACCCCTTGACAGCTTGATGGCATGAGTGTACAGTGTGGACTGCTATCTACTAGAGCCTTATACTTCTGTGGGACTGATGTGCCAGGCCATCTGATCCACACAGTCCAGTAAACACAATTGTCTCTCACCTCCACCTGTCTGGAGGCAGGGCCCCTCTAATAGTGATCACAACAATGGTCACTTAAGTCTTGTTGACAGGGATTAGTCTTTATCACAGGAGCTGGAGTAAAATCAGGTCTTCCACTCCATCTCGGAACCTGCTCACCAGAGACTGAAGCCACAGCTTTCGTGGGATGATCATCCTTGACCTTTGTTCTCCTCTTCAATTCACACACCCGTTCTTCAGAACTGAGGTAGGTTTCCCAACCCACTTTCTCATGTCTTCTCCATGATCCCACAGGTAAAACCATAGGGTGTCCCTTGACATGTACCTCTTATATCTTCCCTCTTGATCAACAGAGCGCTTCCTGTTCATAGATGAGATGTAGGCCTGTACAAATGTGGAACAGGATATATCATCTCTTAATTGCTGGAATTCGTGGGACAGTTTTTCCATAGCTGAAAGATGGAGTGGGAGAGATTGTCTTCATACTCCTGGAGTTGATGACTGTCATGGTTTAAGCCTCTATAAACTCACGCAGTCGCTCTCTCACTCACTCCCCACTGTTTCTTCCCCCAGTCCCAGGGGAATGGGGAGGAGAATCAAAAGAATGCAACTCCCACAGGTTGAGATAAGAACAGTTTAATAACTAAGGTATAACACAAATCACTACTGCTACCACCAATAATAATAATAAGAGAAAATACAAGGGAAGAGCATACAACTGCTCACCACCAGTCCCCAGCCCGACCAAACAGTGCACCCCCACCAGCAGCAAGCCCCCACCCTTCCGGGTCTCTGTCCTCCATTTCTACATCCTGGACATGACGTGCTGTGGTATGGAATAACCTCTTTGGTTAGTCTGGGTCAGGTGTCCTGTCTCTGCTTCCTCCCGGCTTCCCCTCCTCCCTTGCAGAGCATGAGACTCAGAAAGTCCTTGGCCAGACCAAAACATTACCAAGCAGTAACTGAAAACACTGGTGTTATTAGTGCTGTTCCCAGGCCGAAAGTCAAAACCACAGCACTGCACCAGCTACCAAGAGGGAGAAAAATGACTGCTACTGCTGAACCCAGGACAATGACTCACTTCATCCACTGTTGGTGCTGCTGCATTCATCCGATTTATTGCTGCCAATGAGTTGGCATATGATGATGGTGCACTGTGTATAAATTTCTGCCACATGGGTTGTGTACATTCAACTTCATCTGGATCTATGGGTGTACTCCCAGTGTCCAACTTACAATAGATCATCTCTAGAGAAGCTAATTCTCTCAGGTACTGGGGACCATTCTCTATCATGGTCCACTTGCCTGGGAAACATATAACGTCTTCCTTGTAGGGATATATTGCCTTCACAGCTGCCAAGAGCCACCTTAAGAGCCTGAGGATTTGTTTTTCTTTTGCAATCGCTTTGTCAATTCCCCCTTCCCTAGCAAGTGATCCCAGCTGCTTGGCTTCCCTACCTTCTAATTCGTGACTGTCCTATTGTCCCAGTGTGAGAGCTTCCAGGTGATGATGTGCTCATTTGGACAACTGCTGAAATCTTTGCATATATTCCAAAGATCAGTCAAGGACAGGGATCAAGAAGTTACCTCCTGTTCTGCCTCTTCCTCTGTTTCTTGTGATGGTTCCTCTGGTTCTGCTAATGGCCTTTCTTTATCTTCCTTCGCTAAATGAGTTGTTTTTCGTTTCCATTTCTTCTTGCATATAGGGGCACGTGATACCAGCATGGATTGTTTCAACTGTATCACCCATTGCAAGGGTCTGAGTAGTTGTCATGCTTGTTGTCAGGGTTTGAGTAGTTGCAGTACTGGTTACAGGAATTAAAAGAGCTGCAGTGCTTGCCACCAAAGTTTGAATAGCCACTGTACTTGCCACTGGGGACTAAGCGGTTGCAGTGCTTGCTATGGGGATAAAATAACTGATGTGCCACTTGCCAGAGTTTGAGTAGGCATGGTACTGGTCATCAGAGTTGGAGCACCTACAGTGCTTGTTGTGGAGATTGCGGTAGCACTTATGCTTGTTGCCAGGGTTTTGATTAGCCATAGTTCTTGCCACTGGTGTTTCAGTAACTATAGTGCGTGTCACAGGGGTTGAAGTATCCACAATCCTTGACACTGGAGTCTGAGTCTCTCTTTTTCTCCTTCAAGCCACAGTGCTTCTTATTTGGTTTGGAGTAGCCACATGTAGCTGTTTAAGACTAAGCAAGATACGAACCATATTTAACAACATACTGATTCATAGCAATAGAATAGATAGAATAGTTAGGGTTGGAAAGGACCTTAAGATGACCTAGTTCCAACCCCCTGACATGGGCAGAGACACCTCACACTAAACCATGGCACCCAAGGCTCTGTCCAACCTGGCCTTGCACACCGCCAGGGATGGAGCATTCACAACTTCCCTGAGCAACCCATTCCAATGCCTCCCCACCCTTACAGTAAAGAACTTCCTCCTTATATCCAATCAAAACTTCCAATAGTTTAAATAAATAAATAATAACAAAAAATAACAATAAATAAACAGGGCCAGGCTGGTTTCAGCATCCCAAGAATATTCATAGAATCATAGAATCATAAAATAGTTAGGGTCGGAAAGGACCTTAAGATCATCTAGTTCAAACCCCCCTGCCATGGGCAGGGACATCTCCCACTAAACCATGCCATCCAAAGCTATGTCCAACCCCACCTTGAACACCGCCAGCAATGGAGCATTCACAACTTCCCTGGGCAACCCATTCCAGGGCCTCACCACCCTTACAGTAAAGAATTTATTCCTCATATCCAATCTAAACTTCCCCTGTTTAAGTTTGAACCCGTTACCCCTTGTCCTATCACTACAGTCCCTAATGAAGAGTCCCTCCCCAGCATCCCTATAGGCCCCCTTCAGATATTGGAAGGCTGCTATGAGGTCTCCACACAGCCTTCTCTTCTCCAGGCTGAAGAGCCCCAACTTTCTCAGCCTGTCTTCATACGGGAGGTGCTCCAGTCCCCTAATAGTCCTCGTGGCCCTCCTCTGGACTTGTTCCAACAGTTCCATGTCCTTTTTATGTTGAGGACACCAGAACTGCACACAATACTCCAAGTGAGATCTCACAGGAGCAGAGTAGAGGGGCAGGATCACCTCCCTTGACCTGCTGGTCATGCTCCCTTCGATGCAGCCCAGGATATGGTTGGCTTTCTGAGCGGCAAGTGCACACTGCCAGATCATGTTCATTTTTTCCATCGACCAACACCCCCAAGCCCTTCTCCACAGGGCTGCTCTGAATCTCTTCTCTGCCCAACCTGTAGCTGTGCCTGGGATTGCTCCGACCCAGGTGTAGGACTTTGCACTTCTCATGGTTAAACTTCATCAGGTTGGCATCAGCCCACCTCACAAGCGTGTCGAGGTCCCTCTGGATGGCATCCCTTCCCGCAAATGCAACAACCGAACCACACAGCTTGGTGTCATCGGCAAACTTGCTGAGGGCGCACTCAATCCCACTGTCCATGTCATCCACGAAGATGTTGAACAGGACCATCCCAACACTGATTCCTGAGGGACACCACTCGTTACTGGTTTCCAGCTGGACATTGAGCCATTGACCACAACTCTTTGCGTGCGGCCATCCAGCCAGTTCTTTATCCACCAAGTGGTCCGCCTATCAAATTGATGTCTCTCCAACTTAGAGACAAGGATGTCATGTGAGACAGTGTCAAACGCTTTGCACAAGTCCAGGTAGATGACATCAACTGCTCTACCCCTGTCCATCAGTTCCATAGCCCCATCATAGAAGGTCACCAGATTGGTCTGGCAGGATTTCCCCTTAGTGAAGCCATGCTGGCTGTCACCAAGCACCTTGTTGGTTTTCATGTGCCTCAGCATGCCTTCCAGGAGAATCTGCTCCAAGATTTTGCCAGGCACAGAGGTGAGACTGACTGCTCTGTAATTCCCTGGGTCATCCATTTTCCCCTTCTTAAAAATGGGGGTTATATTTCCCTTTTTCCAGTCATCGGGAAATTCACCTGACTGCCATGATTTTTCAAATATGACGGACAGTGGCTTAGCAACTTCATTTGCCAGCTCCTTCAGGACCCATGGATGGATTTCATCTGGTCCCATGGACTTGTGTACATGCAGGTTCCTAAGATGGTCTTGAACCAGATCCTCTCCTACAGTGAGCCTAAGGTCTTCATTCTCACAGTCCCTGGGTCTGCCTTCCAAGACTTGGGTGGTGTGGTCAGAGGAATTGCCGGTGAAGACTGAGGCAAAGAAGTCATTAAGTACCTCAGCCTTCTCCAAATCCAGGGTAGCCTGTTCTCCTGATAGCTTCTGGAGGGGGCCCGCTTTGTCCGTAGTCTTTTATTTGCAATGTACCTATAGAATCCATTCCTCTTATCCTTAACATCCCTAGCCAAGTTTAATTCTAAGTGGGCCTTAGCTTTCCTAACCTGGTCCCTAGCTTCCCGGACAACATCCCTGTATTCTTCCCAGGCTGCCTGATATTGCTTCCACCTTTTATAAGCCTCTTTTTTCCTTCGAATTTTCCTTAGCAGCTCCC
Organism: Amazona ochrocephala; assembly: GCA_039720435.1. Classification (NCBI taxonomy): domain Eukaryota; kingdom Metazoa; phylum Chordata; class Aves; order Psittaciformes; family Psittacidae; genus Amazona; species Amazona ochrocephala. The sequence continues at coordinate 2,941,274 of CM077908.1, forward strand.
TATCCATCCAAGGAGGTCTCCTGGCCCTCCTGCTAAACTTCCTTCTAGTTGGGATTCATTGCTTCTGAGCTTGCAGCAGGTGATCCTTGAATATCAACCAACAGTCTTGGGGCCCCATGCCCTCTAGGGCTGTATCCCATGGAACCTTACTAAGCAGGTTCCTGAAGAGGCCAAAGTCTGCTCTCTTGAAGTCCAGGGCAGTGAGCTTGCTGCACGCTCTTCTCACTGTCCTGAGGATCTCGAATTCGACCATCTCATGATCGCTGCAATCAAGGCTGCCTTGGAGCATCACATTTCCAACCAGCCCTTCCCTGTTGGTGAGGACGAGGTCAAGCATGGCACCTCTCCTTGTTGGCTCCTCTATTACTTGCAGAAGGAAGTTGTCTTCCACACAATCGAGGAATTTCCTGGGTTGTTTGTGCCAGGCCGTACCATCCCTCCAACAGATATCAGGGTGGTTGAAGTCCCCCATGAGAACAAGGGCCTGAGAGCATGATGCTATTCCTATCCGTCTATGGAGTGCTTCATCCACCGAGTCCCCTTGGTCAGGCGGTCTGTAACAGATCCCCACAATAATGTCACCCATCGCTGTTCTCCCTTTAACCCTGACCCACAAACTCTCTGTTGACTGATCACCTGTCCACAGACAGAGTTCCATGCACTCCAGCCTATCCCTAACATAACTAGTAACTCCCCCTCCCCGCCTACCAGGCCTGTCTTTCCTAAAGAGCCTGTAACCTTCCATTCCAACACTCCAGCCATAGGAGCCATCCCACCATGTTTCTGTGATGCCTATTATATCATACCCCTGTAGACATGCACACATCCCTAATTCCTCTTACTTGTTCCCCATGCTATGGGCATTTCTATAGAGGCATCTGAGCCAATCTCCAATTGAAGCCAGCTCATTGGCTGGAGCAGCTGGAATATCTCTACATTGCTCCGAGCATTTATTATAGGTGCTGGCAACTGACTGGGTGTGTTGGGATGGAATGATGCCCCCCTCCCCCAACACATCTAGTTTAAAGCATCCTTGACCAGTCTGGCAAGCCTCCTACCAAATCCACTCTTCCCTTTCTTTGTCAGACCAGCTTCATCAGCCCCCAGTACACCTGGCCTACTAAACTGAGTCCCATGTTCAAGGTACCCAAACCCCTGACTATAGCACCGTCCTTCTAACCATTTATTAACCTGGCCAATCCTCCTAGCCTTTTTAAGGTCCTCCCCTGTATCCTAGAGAACTGACGAAAAGACAATCTGAGCTCTAGAGCCCCTAACCACCTCTCCCAGGGCACTGTAGTCCTTCTTTATGTTCTCCAGGCTACTGCTGTCTATATCAGTAGCACCCACATGGATCACTAGAAGTGGGTAATAGTCAGTGGGACTGACTAGAGCAGGCAGCCTCTCTGCAATATCCCTGATCTGAGCCCCTGGTAGGCAAGACACATCCCTTGAGTCTGAGTCAGGCCGACAGATGGGTGCCTCTCTTCCTTTCAGAGTAGAGTCCCCCACCACTACAACCCACTGCTTCTTCTTGGCAGCACCAGTAGTGATCTTCTTTGCCAGTGCATCAGCCAGTTGTTCCTGGTGCGAGTGTGTTTCCTCATCAGCCCCCTGCAGGACAGCAAAGCGGTTCTGGGTGGGGACAACAGATGTAGGAGGAAGCCCCTTGCTTTTAATTGTTCTCTTCCTCCTTTTTTGTTGTTTTTTTCTGTTACTGTTTCCCAACTTCCTGGGTTAGCAGCCTCCTTTCCTGCATGAGCGACAGTGGACGCTTGAGGCCCCTGCACAATCTGGTCCTGGAGCCAGCAGTGATGCTTCCTCTCAGCTTCCCTGACATCTTTCAGCCTAGTAACAGTTTCCCACAGCTCAGCCACCTTCTGCAGGAGGACCTCCACCCCGAAGCACCGAGTGCAGCCGTTTCCATTGCGCATCCTCCCCTCAGGAGAGCAGGGCAGGCGCTCTCTACACCCCAAGCTCTGTGCTGCATCCTCCCCTCTCATCAGCTCTGTCTGGGTGCCTACGCTGTCCACCGCCAGGACAGCCAGAGCAGAGCTGCCAGACCGGGCCCTGGTCGTACGGGGAGTGCTCATTATCCTGCTCGCCTGCCCGCGCGAACTGCCCCGAACCCGCCCTGATAGCTTGATCTCCCTGGGGAAGGTTTTTAAACCAGTCAGGGCTGGTATTATTCCTCCTAGCGCCGCCCCCTGTGAGTCAGCCACTCGCGTCAGCTGAGCTGCTGGCTCTCGGGCAAGTCCAGTCGAGGACTTGAGGCTCCCTCGGTGGCTGTTGCTGCTCTGAGTTGAAGCTCCTGGACGCTGAGCTTCCCCCCCGATCAGGTGTTGAAGGCGTCCTCTCTCGAACTAGTCACCTCAACAACTGACTGGAAATGGCCGATGATGCCCGGTTTGAATCTGCTGCCGCTCCTCCTGGCACCGCCCCTTCTGAGTCAGCTGCTCGTGTCAGCTGTGCTGCCGGCTCCTGGGCAAGTCCTCATAACTGGGGCACAGGGATGGGAAAAGAGTAGGGTATTTTTTCTTATGGCAAGGCTAGCCAGGATTAGCATGACACAATTTATTCACTTGTAAAGAGGATTAATAGGTGGCATTTCACTGTGAGTTAGTACTAGTTAGAGCTGTTGTGTCACATATCTGATGCAATCTTTCCTTAGTTCCACGTTAAATTATCACCAAACACATCAGATTCGATCTGCAATCCATCCATGCTCTTCAGGGATTCAGCCCTTGCATGTGAATACCATACTTCTGAGTTCTATACAGTCACATATATTGACTTCAGCCTATATTTCATTCCTGTGAGAACTATCTGCTTCCAAAAATCTTAAAGTTTGTTCAGCTAAGGAAAAATGAGTCCTGCACAAGACAGGACTAGAGCTGTGCAGTCTGAAGGTCAATGCCAGAAAAGCTAGTTGAAGAAAGAACATTTTTAGGGAGCTTGGCTGTTGATATTCTCTTGACACTGTGTCTTTTGTTGCCTGTGGGAGAGATTTGTTAACTGAGAAGATATTTCTGTGGTGGTGTCAGACTTAAGGGGTGGGGCTCAGCTGCAGCAGGATTATGAACAACTTCAGACAAAAAAAAACATGAGAGGAAAACACTGAACTACTGTCTATCCCATCTCTGCCCACTTGTGAACTTGGTCTGTGTTAGAGATGTCCCATTTGAGAAGTAATTGTGTTTATTTGGTGCTGGAATAGCTGGGAAACTTGGAATTACATTAGGTGCTTGAACTGAATTCCCAGTTCACCAGTAGATTGTTTTGAATGCAAAATTATTTCTGGAATTAGGAAACATGTTCTTTCCCTGGTCAGTTTTACACTTCTGGCTTCAGTATATGCAGGACTCAGGTGATGGGTGGGCTAGCATTTTTCTTGGAGATTAAAACTTTTGCCACAGTCATGACTATGTTTTCCTGCTCTGCCAGGAGGAAGGACCACCTGCCTTGCATCGGCACTTGCTTTAGAGCCTGGGGAAAGGAGAAAGAGGAGGCAATACTGAGATTCCCATCAGAATTGCCCTGAGTCACAAGATAGAGCCTGAGCTCCACTCTGAAGGACACGTCACCTGTCTGAAATCTTCATGTAGTGTGCTGAGTCTTTAAGAAGTCCTCTTCATGATTAGGAGGACACTTATTTAACATGGGTTTTCACTGTGCAATGCAAGGCACGGTGTCATCCACAGCATGAGAAAATGAGTAGGCACGCAGGACTTCCTTGGCTGTGGATTCACTAGCTGGCTGTGGGCAACTGTTAAAGATGTGTTTGGCCCCCCCCTCCCTAAAACAGGGCACTGCCACCTTGGTTAACTTGCCAACTCCTTTAGGAAGAGAGTGTTTTTCAGTTGAATTCTTCTCCCCTTCTCATTCCTGGTAATGCTGAGGGAATATTTCCAAAATGTTTCTAAGGAAGCACAAAGCATTAAGACACCAAGTCTTCACTTCTTCCTTCGTGTACCTTCTTTCCTCTCCAGTGCTAGCTCAGGTGTGAGGTTAGCAACTTGTCTGGAGGGGGGTGAAGAGCTCTAAAAATGCTGTGTAGGGAGAAATGCTAAAAGAGAAAATGCATTCCTTAAGGAGTCTTTTTTTAAAAATGGAGGATGTAGTCAAAACCTAACAGAAATCCCATGGTCAAACCAAATCCTAGAGGACTGTCATGGGTTCAGCAGTAGCAGTCATTTTTCTCCTTCTTAGTAGCTGGTGCAGTGCTGTATTTTTGTCTTTCAGCCTGGGAACAGCGCTGATAACACCGATGTTTATAGTTACGGCTTAGAATGTTTGGTTTGACCAAGGACTTTCTGAGCCTCATGCTCTGCCAGGGAGGAGGGGAAGCCAGGAGGAAGCGGAGGTAGGGCACCTGACCCAAACTGACCAAAGAGATATTCCATACCACAGCACGTCATGCCCAGGATGGAAAAAACTGGGGGCAGGAACCCAGAAGGGTGGGGGTTTGCTGCTGGGTTGGGCTGGGTATTGGTGGTGAGCAGTTGTATTCTCTTTCCTTGTATTTCCCTTGTCATTATTATTATTGGTAGCAGTAGTGGTTTGTGTTATACCCTAGTTACTAAACTGTTCTTATCTCAACCTGTGGGAGTTGCATTCTTTTGATTCTCCTCCCCATCCCCCTGGGAGCTGGGGGGAAGAAAGAGGGGGGAGTGAGTGAGTGAACTGGGTGTTATAGTGGCTTAAACCACGACAAGGACGTGACCCAGTCTCTTTAAATGTTTACTCTTCTAAAGAAGGATTTTGCAGTTCAGCACTGGTACCATGCAACATCATTGCATTTATCCTTTTGGGTCAGTCTCTGTGCCTTCCAGCTGTGCTGCACTCACTCAGCCTTTCCCACAGCCCTTGCTGAGGAGCTCAGAGCATTCCACTGTGCCTGTTAGAGCAATGAGGCATATGTTTACATGGGTCAGCCTTCGGAGACTGCAGGTCCCACAGGTTTCCATCATGCTGATATCATGTTCAAAGACAGAATGAAGATTGCTGAGACTGCATCTCCCAGGGCTAGCACCTCCCCTCTGAAAGACAGACCTTCCCTGATAACCACTGCCCCAGGGCACCATGACCAAGTCCTTTTATTGCCCCTATTGTTGGTTTTTCCCTGCCATGTGCCCTGAGGCATTCTTCATCCCTGCAACCCTGCAACTGCCATCAGCTTCTTGCATTTTGTGATGTGTACCTGCTCCCAGCACAACTCTTTAGGGTCCCTGGGAGGGAGATTAATATAAATGTTAACTACACCCAGTGCTTCCTCCAAATACAAACAAGTACAAGCCAAATGTTTTTTCACTGCACACAGAAGGAGCTGCTTGCAGAAGTAGCTGGTTTGGTGTAAAAGTACAGGACCATAAAACGGCCATTTTTTTTTTTTTTGCTTCTCCACTCTATGCTTTGTGTTCATATATTTTATTAGGGGACTAAAGTGGAAATGGTGGAGAAAAGTAGTTACCTCTGTAGGGTCATTATCAGGAAGTCTGAATGGATTTACCTGCTACAAGCTCAGGAGTGCTGTGTCCTGACTACAAGGAAGTGCAGCAGGAGGGCCAGGAAACCTCCATGGACGGATAAGGTGCTGCTAAGGAAGCTTTGGGTGGAAAAAAGAGCCTTATAAAAGGTGGAAGCAAGGACAGGCGGCCTGGGAAGAATACAGGGATGTTGTCCGGGAAGCTAGGGATCAGGTTAGGAAAGCTAAGGCCCACTTAGAATTAAACTTGGCTAGGGATGTGAAAGATAAGAGGAAGGGATTCTGTAGTTGCATTGCAAATAAAAGACAGACTAGGGACACCGTGGGCCCTCTCCAGAAGCTATCAGGAGAACTGGCTACCCTGGATTTGAAGAAGGCTGAGGTTCTTGATGACTTCTTTGCCTCAGTCTTCACTGGCAAATGCTCTGACCATACCACCCAAGTCTTGGAAGGCAGACCCAGGGACTGTGAGAATGAAGACCTTAGGCTCACTGTAGGAGAGGATCTGGTTCGAGACCATCTTAGGAACCTGAACGTACACAAGTCCATGGGACCAGATGAAATCCATCCTCAGGTCCTGAAGGAGCTGGTGAATGAAGTTGCTAAGCCACTGTCCGTCATATTTGAAAAATCATGGCAATCAGGCGAAGTTCCCGATGACTGGAAAAAGGGAAATATAACCCCCATTTTCAAGGAGGGGAAAATGGATGACCAAGGGAACTACAGACCAGTCAGCCTCACATCTGTGCCTGGCAAAATCTTGGAGCAGGTTCTTCTGGAAGGCATGCTAAGGCACATGCAAAACAACAAGGTGCTTGCTCACAGCAGGCATAGCTTCACTAAGGGGAAATCTTGCCTGAGCAATTTGGTGGCCTTCTATGATGGGGCTACAGAACTGATGGACAGGGGTAGAGTAGTTGACATCATCTACCTGGACTTTTGCAAAGCATTTGACACTGTCCTGCACGACATCCTTGTCTCTAAATTGGAGAGACATCAATTTGATAGATGGACCACTTGGTGGATAAAGAACTGGCTGGATAGCCGCACGCAAAGAGTTGTGGTCAGTGGCTCAATGTCCAGCTGGAAACCAGTAACGAGTGGTGTCCCTCAGGAATCAGTGTTGGGACCGGTCTTGTTCAACATCTGTGTTGGTGACATGGACAGTGGGATTGAGTGTGCCCTCAGCAAATTTGCCGATGACACCAAGCTGTGTGGTTCGGTTGATGCATTTGCGGGAAGGGATGCCATCCAGAGGGACCTCGACACGCTTGTGAGGTGGGCTGTCATTCCAACCTGATGAAGTTTAACCATGTCGAGTGCAAGGTCCTACACCTGGTTCGGAGCATTCCCAGGCACAGCTACAAGTTGGGCAGAGAAGAGATTCAGAGCAGCCCTGTGGAGAAGGGCTTAGGGGTGTTGGTCGATGAGAAACTGAACATGAGCCAGCACTGTGCTCTCACAGCCCAGAAAGCCAACCGTATCCTGGGCTGCATCGAAGGGAGCATGACCAGCAGGTCGAGGGAGGTGATCCTGCCCCTCTACTCAGCTCTTGTGAGACCTCACTTGGAGTATTGTGTACAGTTCTGGTGTCCTCAACATAAGAAGGACATGGAACTGTTGGAACAAGTCCAGAGGAGGGCTACGAGGATAATCGGGGGCTGGAGCACCTCCCGTCAGAGGACAGACTTAGAAAATTGGGGCTGTTCAGCCTGGAGAAGAGAAGGCTGTGTGGAGACCTCATAGCTGCCTTCCATTATTTGAAGGGGGCCTATAGGGATGCTGGGGAGGGACTCTTCATTAGGGACTGTAGTGATAGGACAAGGGGTAACGGGTTCAAATTTAAACGGGAAATTTAGATTGTATATGAGGAAGAAATTCTTTACTGTAAGGGTGGTGAGGCACTGGAATGGGTTGGTCAAGGAAGTTGTGAATGCTCCATCGCTGGTGGTGTTCAAGGCCGGGTTGGACAGATCATTGGGTGGCATGGTTTAGTGGGAGGTATCCCTGCCCATGGCAGGGGGGTTGGAACTCGATGATCTTGAGGTCCTTTCCAACCCTAACTATTCTACGATTCTATGATTCTATTCTATGATTAAGACTATGCACGTGTCTATCAGAAAATTGAACACTAACCCTTCTGAACCATGGTCCCTTAAGCTGGTTATAACCATGGGACATGTTTGTTGGCTTGTTATGGAATATGATGGATGGCCTGGCGGTATGTATCAACTGCAGATTGCGCTGGGTCTTCCTCTCTGGTCTTTTTTTCAGACCTTTGCTTCAGCCAGAAGGTTTTCCTCATGTCCTCCTTGAAGATTATGCTGTGTTGACTTCCCAGGAAGGTGTATAAATATATGGCTGTTCTGGCACTGCTCTCCTTAAACCAGTCTCTGCTGCCATGGCCCAGAGAAGGCAAAAGCAAAGAGCACATACCCTGACTCTCTGTTACAGCATTATTAAGCCCTAAAATCTGCAGAGCTGCTGGGTACTCTCCTAACTGCAGATTGCTTGCAATAAAGCAAATTGTTCCTTGTTACAGTCTTTGCACCAAACAGATTATCTTCTCAAGCCCTATTTTCCGTCCAAAGTCATACAGGGGGAGGAGTGCCACGGAGTGTGCTGTCCATCTAAATCACCATGCAAATAGTATATTTTCCTTATATTGATGCCTCCACAAAGGAATTTGCATTTGATGCCTCCTAACGCCAAACTGTCTTTTTGTTAGGATTTTATGTAATTTTCACCACTAAATTACCTGAGTTTAAGCATATCCTTTCCTTTTATCAGTTGTTGATTTTACCCTTTAATGTGAGCTGACTTTGGACTCCAGGGTCTCAGCACTCAACTATCTCTGCAGTCAGTCTGCAAACTCACTATTTCCACATGTCTGTGTGAGGGAGAGTATCCTCCTATTGTTGAGAAAGGTCTCTAGATAGGATGATCTAGTCTGTTTTTCTGGTGGTTGTATAATAATATTTAGCTGAAAGAAGGCTGATGTCCAAGCAACCATCCCAGAGGCTCATTTGATGTCTTATCAGACGAGGTCCTTTCCAGCCCTTACTATTCTATGATTCTATGATTCTATGATATCTTGAAACCAACCCTTGGAAGAACCACTGGATCATATCTGACATTCCTGCATGTTTATCCCCAACATGTACACTTGGCCATTGTGTCTAGTATCCTGTTCTGGCTGTCTTGCCTGCAGATACCTTGCAACTGCAAAAGCAGGCGGCCAAGCCTGCTGCACAGACTTTGAAAATTACTTCAGGACGCTGTGCTCCCCAATGGACAGGATGGACTCAGCTACTTCTGGTTTGGCTCTCTGTCTCCTTTCTCAAAAGGAGGAACCTGCTCTGCTCAGCTGTGTGCTGGCTGCCACGTTGGTCTGCAGTCCTGAGCAGAATCCTTTCCTCTCCATCCAGAGTCAGTTCTGAGGCTGGCCTGGAAGCTGTACAATGGCATACAGGAGGCTTGAAAAGTACAGCACCCTGTATGTGACTCAACAGAAACATGAAGATACTTTTGAAGACAGGAAGCACCCAGCCGGGCACCACATGGAATGACAGAAAAAGGAAAACAAGCAGTAACTAGAAGGGTTGCCAAGTGCTGTCTTAGCCTCGGGCAGATCCCAGTTGTCCAAGTTAATCTATCTCAGTACAGTGCTGATACCAGCAAGGAGCAAAGCTCACTTTCAGATGCGCACACCAAAAACACTATGTCCCTGAGCTGGCACTGCAGCCAAATACTACTGCAGAGAGTCTGCTGGACTGTTAGAGGACAGAAATGAGATCTGGAGTCCCTTGCTGCTGTTGGCACATACTACATGTTTGCTCTAACCTCAAACAAGTAACATCCCCTCTTGATGTCCATTCCCTTCTGCAGCACAGGGGAGAAAGCTGTCTTCCCAAGATGCTACCACCACCCTGCATGGATGTTGCCAAGTGTGTGGCGGACACCATTGATAGGATAGCTCTGCAAGCAAGATGCAAGAAGCTGTGGAATAATTAGGAAATGTGGGATAATTAGGAATTAAACTTATATTTGAAATGCAGCATTGTCCACACATAAGGGAAAAATGGACTTTCAGGGCCTCTCAGGGCCTCTCAGGGCCTCTCAGGGAGAGATGCAGCCCCACCTGGTATGCCAGGAATGTGCACTCCACAGCTGTTCCCGTGGCAACACAGACGGAGGGTAGAGCGAGGTGGAGATCTCGCGGCCACACTTTGTCCTAACATCAGCAAAAGATGGGAACTAGGTGGTGCAAGAAACTGATAAGCTGCATGCTTGCTACCCTGAGCCAGCAGCCTGTCATCTTTTGACAGAATGCCGTCCTCTGTGTGAACTTTGCTTCATTATAATGTCATTATAATGCATTTACATGCTAAAATACACACCCATCTCCAATGTGACCCCCCTCCAAAATGAGACCACCCCTCTCTGAGCATGTGCTCTGAATTTTTGGTGTCATATACCTTTAAATCGAAGCGAGAGAAATTTGCACCAATAGTAATAAAAGTATGTATGACTAGAGTCACTCAAGCTCCACCTTGAAGGTGAAAATAATATAAAATGACCCAAGAGAGAGGGGGATATTGGGGAAGATGCCATCATGAACGAGTCAAGAAAGATAACATCAACAGACTCCTGGGATGGGTCGATGGGCTGGACCTCTCTTCCTCCCCCATAGGGACGCCTGTGAGTAAGACTTGCACTGTATCCAGTGCTTCCCTGGGAAAACTTAGAATCTCTATAGAGTTACTTTTACTGTCACCTGTATATTTTAGAGCTATGCTGTGTTAACTTTATCAAGCGCTTGTATCCATGTAACTATTATTTGCATGTGCTTTTGCAGACAGTATTTATCACTGGCAATCCATAAGAACCTGTACCTGTTGCCTCAATAAACTCAATCAATAAACCACACTGTTTCGATAGCCAATCGCCACTATTGGTAAATCCGGACCAGTAGAGGTTCGATATAAGTGAACGCGGTTGGATTGGTAGCTGTAGCTGATTGGACTGGGCAGTGTGGTGCACTATCAGTAAATCCAGACCAGTAGAGGAGGCTCGGCGTCTACGAGCTTCACCTCGGAGCAGCAACTTGCCCCGAGGGAGCTTCAAGTCCTCGACAAGGCCTGCCCAGGAGCCTGCAGCTCCGCGGAGGCGAGCGGCTGACTCAGAGGGGGCGGCGCCAGGAGGACCGGCGGCAGACCTGACTGGTTAAAAACCTGCCCCAGGGAGCGCGAGCGACCCGGAGCGCGGCGAACAGGGCGGGCTCGAAGCAGTTTGCGCGGCAGTTAGAGCGGGATGGTGAACACCCGCCGTACGGGCAAGGCTCCGTCTGGGAGCTCTGCTCTGGCTGCGCCAGTGGTGGCCAGCGTAGGCACCCAGACGGAGCCGACGGGAAGGGAGGCTGTAGTGCAGAGCTCGGGGTATCCTAAGGGAAGGGTGAGCAATGGGAACGGCTGCACTCGGTGCTCCCTGGTGGAGGTCCTCCTGCAGCAGGTGGCTGAACTGCAGGAAGCTGTTACCAGGCTGAAAGGTGTCAGGGAAGCTGAGGGGGAGCAGCACTGCTTGCACCGGGACCAAACTGTTCTGGGGCCTCGAGTGTCTACTGTTGCCCATGCAGGAAAGGAGGCTGCTAACCCAGGAAGCTGGGAAAAGGTAACAGAAAAAAACAACAAAAAAAGGAGGAAGAGGGTAATTAAAAGCAAGGGGCTTCCTCCTACATCTGTTGTCCCCACCCAGAACCGCTTTGCTATCCTGCAGGGGGCTGATGAGCAACAGCGCTCCCACCAGGCGCAACCAGCTAGTGCACTGGTAAAGAAGGTCACTGGTCCTGGTGCTGCCAGGAAAAAGCGGCGGACCATAGTAGTCGGGGACTCTAATCTGAAAGGCACAGAGGCACCCATCTGCCGGCCTGACCCAGGCTCAAGGGAGGTGTGTTGCCTACCAGGGGCTCGGATCAGGGATGTGGCTGAGAAGCTGCCTGCTCTAGTCGGTCCCACTGACTATTACCCACTCCTGGTAATACATGTGGGTGCTAGTGATATAGACAGCAGTAGCCTGGAGAACATGAAGAAGGACTACAGAGCTCTGGGAGAGGTGGTTAGGGGCTCTGGAGCTCAGATTGTCTTTTCGTCAATTCTCTAGGATACAGGGCAGGACCTTGAAAAGGCTAGGAGGATTGGCCAGGTTAATAAATGGTTAGAAGGGTGGTGCTATAGTCAGGGGTTTGAGTACCTTGAACATGGGACTCAATATGGGAGGCCAGGTCTACTGGGGGCTGGTGGAGCTGGTCTGACAAAGAAGGGGAAGAGTGGATTTGGTAGGAGGCTTGCCAGACTGGTCAAGGATGCTTTAAACTAGATGTGTTGGGGGAGGGGGGCATCATTCCATCCCAACACACCCAGTCGGTTGCCAGCACCTACAGTAAACGTTCGGAGCAATGTAGAGATATTCCAGCTGCTCCAGCCAATGAGCCGGCTTCAACTGGATATCGGCTCAAATGCCTCTACACAAATGCCAGTAGTATGGGGAACAAACAAGAGGAATTAGAGATGTGTGCACATCTACGGGGGTATGATATCATAGGCATCACAGAAACATGGTGGGATGGCACCAATGGCTGGTGTGTTGGAATGGAAGGTTACCGGCTCTTTAGGAAAGACAGGCGCGGCAGACGGGGAGGGGGAGTTGCTATTCATGTTGGGGATAGGCTAGAGAGTATGGAACTCTGTCTGGGGACAGGTGAGCAGTCGACAGAGAGTTTGTGGGTCAGGGTTAAAGGGAGAACAGCGATGGGTGACATTATTGTGGGGATCTGTTACAGACCGCCTGACCAAGGGGACTTGCTGGACGAAGCGCTCTATAGGCAGTTAGGAGCAGCCTCATGCTTGCAGGCCCTTGTTCTCATGGGAGACTTCAACCACGCTGATATCTGTTGGAGGGATGGTACGGCCTGGCACAAGCAATCCAGGAGGTTCCTCGATTGTGTGGAAGACAACTTCCTTCTGCAAGTAATAGAGGAGCCGACAAGGAGAGGTGCCGTGCTTGACCTCGTCCTCACCAACAGGGAAGGGCTGGTTGGAAATGTGACGCTCCAGGGCAGCCTTGATTGCAGCGATCGTGAGATGGTCGAATTCGAGATCCTCAGGACAGTGAGAAGAGCGTGCAGCAAGCTCACTGCCCTGGACTTCAAGAGAGCAGACTTTGGCCTCTTCAGGAACCTGCTCAGTAAGGTTCCATGGGATACAGCCCTAGAGGGCATGGGGCCCCAAGACTGTTGGTTGATATTCAAGGATCACCTGCTGCAAGCTCAGGAGCGATGCATCCCAACTAGAAGGAAGTTCAGCAGGAGGGCCAGGAGACCTCCTTGGATGGATAAGGAGCTGTTGAGCAAAATTCGAAGGAAAAAAGAGGCTTATAAAAGGTGGAAGCAATATCAGGCGGCCTGGGAAGAATACAGGGATGTTGTCCGGGAAGCTAGGGACCAGGTTAGGAAAGCTAAGGCCCACTTAGAATTAAACTTGGCTAGGGATGTTAAGGATAAGAGGAATGGATTTTATAGGTACATTGCCAATAAAAGACAGGCTAGGGACACCGTGGGCCCTCTCCAGAAGCTATCGGGAGAACTGGCTACCCTGGATTTGGAGAAGGCTGAGGTACTTAATGACTTCATTGCCTCAGTCTTTACCGGCAAATGCTCTGACCACACCACCCAAGTCTTGGAAGGCAGACGCGGGGATGGTGAGGGTGGGGACCCTGGGCTCACTGTGGGGGAGGATCTTGTTCGGGACCACCTTAGGAACCTGAATGTATACAAGTCCATGGGGCCGGATGAAATCCATCCACGGGTCCTGAAGGAGATGGCAAATGAAGTTGCTAAGCCACTGTCCATCGTATTTGAAAAATCATGGCAGTCAGGTGAAGTTCCCGATGACTGGAAAAAGGGAAATATAACCCCCATTTTTAAGAAGGGGAAAATGGATGATCCAGGGAATTACAGACCAGTCAGTCTCACCTCTGTGCCTGCAAAATCTTGGAGTAGGTTCTCCTGGAAGGCATGCTAAGGCACATGAAAAGCAACAAGGTGCTTGGTGACAGCCAGCATGGCTTCACTAGGGGGAAATCCTGCCTGACCAATCTGGTGACCTTCTATGAAGGTGCTACGGAACTGATGGACAGGGGCAGAGCAGTTGATGTCATCTACCTGGACTTGTGTAAAGTCTTTGACACTGTCTCACATGACATCCTTGTCTCTAAGTTGGAGAGACATCAATTTGATAGGTGGACCACTCGGTGGATAAAGAACTGGCTGGATGGCCGCACGCAAAGAGTTGTGGTCAGTGGCTCAGTGTCCAGCTGGAGACCAGTAACGAGTGGTGTCCCCCAGGGATCGGTGTTGGGACCGGTCTTGTTCAACATCTTTGTGGGTGACATGGACAGTGGGATTGAGTGCGTCCTCAGCAAGTTTGCCGATGACACCAAGCTGTGTGGTTCGGTTGATACATTGGAGGGAAAGAATGCCATCCAGAGGGACCTTGACACGCTTGTGAGGCGGGCTGATGCCAACCTGATGAAGTTTAACCATGACAAGTGCAAAGTCCTACGCCTGGGTCGGAGCAATCCTAGGCACAGCTACAGGTTGGGTGGGGAGGAGATTCAGAGCAGCCCTGCAGAGAAGGACTTGGGGGTGTGGGTTGATGAAAAAATGAACATGAGCCGGCAGTGTGCGCTTGCAGCCCAGAAGGCCAACCGTATCCTGGGCTGCATCAAAAGGAGTGTGACCAGCAGGTTGAGGGAGGTGATCCTGCCCCTTTACTCTGCTCTCGTGAGACCTCACTTGGAGTATTGTGTGCAGTTCTGGTGTCCTCAACATAAAAAGGACATGGAACTGTAAGAACAAGTGCAGAGGAGGGCCACGAGGATGATCAGGGGACTGGAGCCCCTGTCATATGAAGATATGCTGAGAGAATTGGGGCTGTTCAGCCTGGAGAAGAGAAGGCTGCGTGGAGACCTCATAGCAGCCTTCCAATACCTGAAGGGGGCCTATAGGGATGCTGGGGAGGGACTCTTCATTAGGGACTGTGGTGAGAGGACAAGGGGTAATGGGTTTAAACTTAAACAGGGGAGGTTTAGATTGGATATGAGGAAGAAATTCTTTACTGTGAGGGTGGTGGGGCCCTGGAATGGGTTGCCCAGGGAGGTTGTGAATGCTCCATTGCTGGCAGTGTTCAAGGTGGGGTTGGACATAGCCTTGGATGGCATGGTTTAGTGGGAGGTGTCCCTGCCCATGGCAGGGGGTTTGGAACTAGATGATCTTGAGGTCCTTTCCAACCCTTACTATTCTATGATTCTATGATATAAGCGAACGCGGTCAGACTGGTAGTTGCATATTGGAGAATAAAACAAGGGGTTTGCTTCCCCCCCCTTTTAATGCAACAGAAGCATGCTATAGAAGTTTTATGTGTATTTTCAAAGTATACAAAGAACAGCACAGTTCTTCTTTCCCTCTGTTTACCATCTTCTGATGTTTTTTGCATGTGCCTGAAGCCTGCAGGGTGGAGGTCAGTAGAGATTAAACAGCTTTCGGGGCAGATGTTTGTCAAGGTCATGTTTCCCAGTTATTTGGCAGCTGGCTCTTGCATAACTAGCTTCTCAATCTTCATGCTGCCACAGAGAATGTGTAAGAAGGTTTAGTGGCCCAACAGCACCATCCCCTGCTAGTGGAGTTAAGGAACCTAGGAGTGCAACTGGGATAGTGAGTGCTAATGGGAGGAAAGAGAGAATTGAAAGGCTCCTCTAGGATATTCCCATGGCAGTTTTGTGCTCTTACTTTTAGCATCCATGTAATGATCTGAGGGTATAAACTGGCACTTTTGCCTAGGCTCTTCCTTTACCATTCTCCCTTAAAGCTCACACAAAGTATGGCCACTCTTACCTAGAATGAATCAGGCTTTGTCACCAGGCTGCATGTGCCACTGTAAGTATGCCCTGGCTTTGACCTCTATCACCCTTCAGAGCTGACTCTTCATATCACCCTCGTATTTCTACTTCTTATGTCTCAAAAGAAACATCTGCATAGATGTGCAGTGCCACAGGACAAGCTGGGCAAGGTTGAGCCTAAGGGGAAGGCATGGAAAAATTTTCATTTTAAGGTGCTTTTCATCTCGTAGGAGAACATGGCACCCTTGTCACTTCCTTTCAAGGCTTTCCTGTGTGAGGGATTACTCCAAACCACATCTCATCAGACAAACCCCTCTGTTACAGAGCCACACAAACCCTGAAGCAGAAGGGCCAGCAATTTAGCATAGGGTTTTGTCACCTGGGATTACCTACAGAAGATTAATGCCAGACTAAGTACAGGTTTCTCACAGGGGCTGGCATCTGTATTTTAAGTCCCTGTATTTTGCAGATGAGCTGCTGCATTGCTTCCAAAAAATTACAGCTACATCCCTCCTTTGACCCCCTTGACACTGGTGGCGATCCTAGGATCACAGCAGTTAAATGCTGCCTGGCTGAGCACTCCTCTGACAGCTTGCTGAGAAGGCAAAGGCTGAGGACTAGTTGAGATTACATGGAGCAGAGCACCATGGCCCACACAACTGTGCAGCAAGCCACATCACAGAGTGGCATGGACAGCAGCAGGACAGGTTGCGTCTTTCCCTGGTGCCTGCAGAGAGTAGCTCTTCCCGTTGTTTCCCAGACCCAGTTGACAGCTTAAACTGGTGGTGGCTCCAAGCCTTTCTCTTTCTGTAAAAAGCTGCTCCAGCAAAAGATGAATTTGCTCCTGGAAGGAGCCCATCTTGCTGATTATGCGTAGTCTGTGGAGCCATTCCATAGTAACAATTGACGATACAAGTGATAAGATTGCATCAGGGAGTGGAAGGTACAAAAGAAGCCTCATTAAAATGTGACTGTCTCAGACGTGTTACTGGAAACCAGCACAGTAGGCACCAGGAAAAGAAAAGGCCACCAAAAGGCCATGATGAGATAAGTCCCATTATCTGCCGAAATGTTTGCCCTCCCGGAGCAGCATTTCTCCCGTAGTTGCCCATCCAGCTGCACCAGATGAGTTCACCTGGAAGAACTGCTCTCCACCTGGACTGCCTTCTCCTTTCTGCACTGGTCCCAAAAGAGTTGCGACCCACCTTCCTCAAGCCTGCATGATTTAGAAGTTTGCTGGGAGATGTAAATACAGACCCACAGAGAGAGCTGGAAAACTTGGACAAGCTCCCTTCACAACAGTCCTCCTGGTTTTTATTACCTTCATCTCCATCCCCAGCTCACTGATTTCTCTGCTCAGTTTTTTGCATGGAAAAGCTGGGATAGCAGCTGTGTTTGGCTTGTAGCTGCCTCTGTCCTGAGACAAACCTAAGGCAAAAATCAGACTAGCGGGAGATCCAACAACTGTGCTGGTGGGTGAGACAGAGAGCAGGGTGGGATTTCTCTTTACTTGCCTGAAGGCAGTGGGGCTGAGGGTTAACCAGGCTAATGTAAAACCTTGGTGTGATCCAGCAAGCCAAGCCATCCACCTTCACCCTCCCAGGCTCAGCTCTGTGGGGGGTCTGGGACCCAAGCACCAGGTCCCAGGACTGCCAGCCCATGTGCAAATAGACTGGAGACTGGCAGCAGAGGCACAGGTGTGAAGCCTGCTGGCTGTGCCCTTACCGTGCTGGGGCAGGGCTCTGTGAGATGCGCCAGTAGGGCTGTAGTTGTGCAGGAGAAAGACTGTTGCAGAAGATGAAGTCTGCAGGGGAAAAAAATCAGAAAGCTTTTTTTCTCCCCCTTTTTGCACATTTTTAAACACTTTTACTCTTTCCATGATGGTTATTGAACCTTCTGTTTAATAAAGGAGGAAATGAGCCACCATTAAATAGCTTTCTGAAGGGTTCTGAAAGCAGGCATCACTTGCATGCAGAGCTAGTCTGTGCCTAACATGCGACTTCCAGACCTCGTTATACATCCTTTAGGTGAGTCACCATGTGTGCTGTAGGGACTGGGATGGGAGAGTCAGAGCTGACAGTCATGTCAAACAGCCACAGCTTCCCAAACTGAAGAATAATCAGACCAGGAAGGGGAGAAAGCAGCAGCAACAGTAGAAGGATAGGTAGTTGTCATGGGTGTTGCGTTAAAAGGGGGGGGGGAAGACTACTGGCAGCTATCAGCCCAGGCAGCGTTCGCTATTTCGAACCTCACTGGGTCCGGTCTCACTGATAGTGCACCACCCTGCCCAATCCAATCAATAGCAACTATCAGCCCGGGCAGCATTCGCTATTTCGAACCTCACTGGATCTGGTCTCACTGATAGTGCACCACACTGTCAGTCGAATCGTGCTCCTGAACTCTCACGGCCACACTGAGAGATGGGGTCGCGTTCAGCGAGAGAATTACGATCGATTACAGAAACAGTGCAGTTTATTAATGCAACAGATACAGGTTCGTATGGATTGCCGGTGATAAATACTGTCTGCAAAAGCACGTGCATATAATAGTTACATGAATACAAGCGCTTGATAAAGTTAACACAGTATAGCTATAAAATATACAGATGACAGTAAAAGTAACTCTATAGAGATTCTAAGTTTTCCCAGGGAAGCACCGAATACAATGCAAGTCTTACCCACAGGCGTCCCTATGGGGGAGGAAGAGAGGTCCAGCCCGTCGACCGGTCCCGGAGTCGGTTGATGTTATCTTCCTTGACTCGTCCACGATGGTATCTTCCCTCCAATCCCCCTTTCTCTTGGGCTATTTTATATTATTTTTACCTTCAAGGTGGAGCTTGAGTGACTCTAGTCATACATACCTTTATTACCATTGGTGAAAATTTCTCTTGCCTCGATTTAAAGGTATATGAGACTAAAAATTCAGAGCACATGCTCAGAGAGAGGTGGTCTTATTTCGGAGGGGGGTCGCACTGGAGAGAGGTGTGTATTTTAGTATTATAATGAAGCAAAGTTCACACTAAGGACGGTATTTTGTCAAAAGATGACAGGCCGCTGGCTCAGGATGGCAAGTATGCAGCTTATCAGTTTCTTGTACCACCTAGTTCCCGTTTTATCTGCTGAAGTTAGGACAGAGCATACCCGCAAAATTTCCACCTCGCTGTATCCTCCGCCTGTTACGGGAACCGCTGTGGAGTGCACATTCCTGGTATACCAGGTACGGCTGCATCTCGCCCTGAGAGGCCCTGAAAGTCCATTTTCTATTTTGTGTGGACAATGCTGCATTTTTAATATAGATTTAATTCCCAATTATCCCAAATTTCCTAATTATTCCACAATGGGTAAACTTTGGTATCCATGTCTAGTGGCTAGTTCTAGAATTGCAAGCCTTGTTTTATTGCACACGTCCTCCTTTCACTCCCCTTTCTCAGAGCATCTATCATCTCCTTCCCCCCCCCCCCATGCACTAGTGATGAGCATCAAAGGCAGTTGCACCAAAGTGACTCTCAGCCCAATTCTGCATCCCACTCTCCCACCCAAGGCAGTCTGGGCAGTTGTTTGCCATCACAAGTCTTAACTTTTAGTTTGGTTTTCTTTCCTTGTGTACCACTGCTTCCTCCCCATGCACTCTAGCAGAGCAGTACAGGAGTCTCCAACCATCTCCCGAGAGGGAATATACTGGGTCAATGTCAGTGAGATCTGGCACTGCCAATCTTGCATAGGTGGCAGCTGATGGGGATCCACTGGGAGAAGATGGCAGGAAGTGGCTGCTGTCCCTTTTCTTTTTTGAGGGAGAGGGTTTGTTTTTTTTTTGGCATTATGATTATTGTCCACCTTCCAGTGGCCAACTTCTGGGCTGCATTAATTAATGGGGTTAATTGGCTGTCCAGGCAGGTATGGAGCTTCATACCAAACTTAATAGCAAACACCTTGGCTGTATCCAGAGCCTGGATAAAAGTTGGGTTTCTCTCATGCTGGTAAAGTGCTTTTAGCAGGCTCCAGATAGCCATTTCTGGTGGACAGAGAAATAGCACTCCTCAGAGTCCAGATTGGATCTGCACTTCCATTTTGTGTCCTCAACTTGGACAAAACTCAACCCAAGCAAATGCTTCCCAGATCTCCTTTCCCTGTGCGGTGCCTGGCACCCCAGGGGAGGGGATGGCAAGAGGCATTTGGAGGCCACCAAAAGCGAGATCCTTTTTGGATATATTTAATGGAAATATCTTTCAGGAGGAGAGACCTCCTGAACTTTGTGTTAATCTCAGAGCAGGAGATGAATTTCCAGCTGTCCTTGCATATAGTGAAACATAGTTGAAACAGCCAAATGCAAAGTTAAATGTAGTGTTTGACCTGAATAACATTTTAATTAGGAAGATAAATTTGTTGTAGCTCAACCTTAGTCCATGTTAGGAACCTGCTAATCATTTGACATGCAGAGTGTATTAATGCTGCGCTTAACTTGGCCATCCATTTTATTATCTGGGTTTGTGAGATTTTTCACTCCTGAAGCATCAGTCTGCATCTTGGGGGGGTGTGGGGTGTGTCTTTCTTTTTTCCCATTCAGAGCATGTAGCACACTGTTGTACTTCTATTCCCATCCATATAGAGCATTGCCTTAAACAGATAAGTTGTGTTTTGGCTTGGTTTGGGTTGTCTTGTTTTCTACCATCAGTTTTATGCATTAATTTATTTTAAAATGTGAGTTTTTTTTGAAAAACATGAAATATGTGTATTTTTTTAAATATTTAAATTGCAGTATTTATCACTGTTACTGGTTGTGTGTAGTGTAACAGAATTAATATTAAAAAGCATACATATGAAAACCAGCTTGCCAGACTGTAATTGGAGTGAACTGTGGTGAGAAGGTATGAAACACATCATCGCCTCTGAGACCTCAGCATTCACAGATACTGAAATCAGGGGGTGCCTCTCCTCCTGACAGCAGCAAAAGCAGAAGAAAGTGCTGCATCTGTACAACATCAGTGGGTGAATGTCCTGGGTTCAGCAGTAGCAGTCATTTTTCTCCTTCTTAGTAGCTGGTGCAGTGCTGTGTTTTCGACTTTCGGCCTGGGAACAGCGTGGATAACACTGATGTTTATAGTTATGGCTTAGAATGTTTGGTTTGACCAAGGACTTGCTGAGTCTCATGCTCTGCCAGGGAGGAGGGGAAGCCGGGAGGAAGCAGAAACAAGACACCTGACCCAAACTGACCAAAGAGATATTCCATACCACAGCACATCATGCCCAGGATGGAAAAACTGGGGGCAGGAACCCGGAAGAGTGCAGTTCACAGCTTGGTCATCGGGTGATGAGCAGCTGTATTCTCTTCCCTTGTATTTCCCTGATCATTATTATTATTGGTGGTAGCAGTAGTGATTTGTGTTGTACCTTAGTTACTGGACTGTTCTTATCTCAGCCCGTGAGAGTTACATTCTTTCGATTCTTCTCCCCATCCCTCCAGGAGCAGGGGGAAGAAAGAGGGGGGAGTGAGCGAGCAAACTGTGTAATTTATGGCTTAAACCACGACAGTGAAATAAACTTTTCTCCATCCTTGCAGCCATTTCTGCCCCTTAAAGCTGTTGGCACGAGAGCCAAGCACTGATTTTAGAGTCCAGATTCAGCAGCTGGGTACAGGGGATAGCCATGGAGGGCGACTGGCTCACGCTGGCAGCTGACCCAGTGCAGGGTGAGTCATCCCCCCCAACCAAGAGGCTTGGACCCCACTTTTTTGCAGAATGGTGCTCCCCAGATCTATGCCCCAGGATGCTTTGAGGCCACAGAAGTGGGGAGGCATCACTAGCATCCCCCTGTCCATCCTTCCCTCCCAGCCTCCCACTGGCTCTCAGGAGGGGATAGGGCTGATGGAGAGCCTGAACCTAGCTCAACAGAGACCAGCGGAGTGTGAAAATCAACAGCAACTTGTTTTCTTAATTTCAACAGCACATTAATCACATTTGCCTGGATGCATTTGGGTGCCCCAGGCTGCCCAGCCCCACTGTTCCCTGCAACAAAAAGAACAGGACTTGGCAGCCCTTCAGGGGAGATGTGCTGGCATCCACCTGCTAAGATAGAATCATAGAATGGTTAGGGTTGGAAAGCACTTTAAGATCATCTAGTTCCAAATGCCTAGATGGACAAGTCTTAACTGGTCATCCCCCAAAACGTGGCAGCAGAAGGGGTGTGGCTTCTGAAAGCCCTCACAGGGCTGGAGCCAGGAGCTGTGTGACAAGCCAAGCCACGCCACTGCAGGATTTCTGCTCAGCTCCCCATCTGCACTGAGATAGATAAGAATCGCTCACTCCAACTGCAGAACCAATTGCAGCACTCAGAGCAGGAGAGCAAATGAGCCACACAGGGTCACCAGCTTTTTAATTAAAAAGGGCAGACAGAGCAGGCAGTAATTCCCCTGGCTACCTCAGCAGGCTGGGCCAGCAGTGCCTGGTGCTGTGCCCCGAGCACTGTCTGCACAGGTGAAGTGCTGTGCTGTGTGCACACAGCTGGGTTACTGCAGTATTTCCAAGGAAATATGGGAGAGAGGGGCTGGAAAATCAACAGTTGCTGGTCCTGCACCTTACCAAAATAAAATTATCTTGACTAAGGCCAGCTGAAACATAACACTGTTATGCTAATTGCCTGCAGGAGGGGAGGAAGCCCAGAGCCAGGACAATGCTAGGAGGGTGCAGCTGTGCCCATGGAGTGATGTAGGCAGCAATGCAGGCAGCATTTGTGCCCTAGCGTAGGACCTGCTATTCTTGGGAGTGTGGCCACAGGGTTGACAGCCACCAAATTACCCTGCTCTCGTACTATGACATCACCAATGGCACAAGCACCATCCTGGGATGGCAGAGCAGTAGCACCAGAGCCCCATTCCCTTTCTTGAGTTGAGAGCCTCCAGCCCCATGCAGCACTCCTTATCCAGTGGGGCACCCTGGGACCCTACAGGACTCCAAGCGCTCCCACCCCAGTGGGCTGATGCACCATGTTCCTCTTTGCACAAAAACACAAGACCCCCATCAGCACTTATGCTGACTCCTACTGTCTGCCATGTTCTGTCAAAAAGACTTTCCAAGAGCAGGCTCCACTGCAGCTCTGGAAAGAAAACAAGTTTGTGACGCAGGTAAATGCCATGGGAGGAGGAAACCTTGGGGTTTACACCCCAACCCATTTGCAGATTCTCGGTGCTGGACAGGTGGCATAGAGACTCATGGGGTGCCTTGCAGCATAGCTGTAACGGGGGAGGGGGTGTGGGGGTGTGTCATGCTCCCTGGTTAGCAAAGCATGTGACACCTACAGGCTGTGCTCCTCGGCGTGTTCCCTGGAGCTGCACCCTGCATTGGCTTCAGGCTCATGGGGCAGGCAGTCACCAGTACAAGTTCTCACATCAGCCCTGTCCACCAGTAGATTTCAGAGTGTGCGGGGGTAGGATCTTGCTGAGGAAGGTGTCCTGGGTTCAGCAGTAGCAGTCATTTTTCTCCTTAGTAGCTGGTGCAGTGCTGTGATTTTGACTTTCAGCCTGGGAACAGTGTTGATAACATTGATGTTTTTAGTTGTTGCTAAGTAATGTTTACTCCGACCAAGGACTTTCTGAGTCTCATGCTCTGCCACGGAGGAGGGGAAGCCGGGAAGAAGCAGAGACAGGACATCTGACCCAAACTAGCCAAAGGGGTATTCCATACCACAGCATGTCATGCCCAGTATATAAACTGGGGGCAGTTACCCAGAAGGGCAAGATCACTGCTCAAGTAGGGCTGGGTATTGGTCAGTGGGTGGTGAGCGGTTGTATTCTCTTCCCTTGTTATTTCCCTTATCATTATTATTGGTGGTAGCAGTAGGGGTTTTGTATTATGCCTTAGTTACTGGACTGTTCTCTCAACCCGTGGGAGTTACATTCTTTAGATTCTCCTCCCCAACCCTCCAGGAACAGGGGGAAAAAGGGGGGGAGTGATTGAGCAGCTGTGTGGTTCTGAGTTATCGGCTGGGCTTAAACCACAACAGTTCTTTGTGGCGCCCAACATGGGGCACAAAGGGCTGACATAACGACAGATCTGACCAGAGTGTGTCTAATCGTATTTGTGATAAGCATTCATTGTTTTGGATTAATAGTACAAGGATTAGCAAGTACAGCAGCTACTCTCCACAGTGCTGGTTTATTGGCTCTCAAAGTTGTTGTTCTTGATCTCAGAGTTTCAGCATGTCGTACCTTACTTACAGCTGGTATTTGCTGTTTTGGTGTTTATCTGCTGGGGGCCTTGGGCTAAGGTTCTTGTTTCTCTGTACTTTATGGTAATGACTTGTAATACAATAGAATCATTGAGCATGAAACTGGTCTGGCTTACGTTCCCAGTGTGGTCATCACCTCTATACTATAGGAGGTATATAATGGAAGTGTTTAGCTATTACACATCTTTTTTCTCTTTCTCAGGTGGTCAAACTGTGAAGGAGACATTCTCTTACCTTCCCAGCCCCCCCACCAGACTATTTACAGCATCATCTAAGAGTTCTGAAGGTTTTGAATGGCCTTTGGATACCCTTGAGACCTGCCTGCTGATTGTGATGGGGATCACCATGTTGGCACACATACAGAGTGTGTTTTACCCATGACCATTTCATCTGATCTCAAAAGTTAAGCATGTTCAGGTTTGGGTCTGATCTAGGGTTAGACAACAATGTAAGAGGAGGGCCAAGAGATTTTCCTCGAGGCTGGACAGTCATGAGTGGGTGTGTGGGATAGTATGGGCAAGTATCTACGCCAGTGGGCCCCTTCAGTACTTTGGAACTTCACCACTGAACATGTGCAAAATCCAGAAAAGGTAGTAAAACACTTAAATGAGGTGTGTTGTCATCCTGGTCATACCAGAGAGGGGCAAATAATGGCAACATGCTGGGGCTTGGCCTATGCTTACATAGCCCTGTTCAACACTATCCAGCACCTTCAAAGGGAAAAAATGTCTCTGGATCTGATGGCAAAGCAACAGACAACGCAGCTACTCTAACTCCAAGCACAGCAGCTACACCACACACAGTGACAAGTACAGCAGCTACTCAAACCCCGACAGCAACAGACAATGCAGCTGCTGGTGCTACTCAAACCCCCAAGCACAGCGGCTGCACCAACCCCAACAAAAGATACTGCAGCCACTCCAACCACAGTGATAATCACTGCAGCTAAAACAGAGGACCAATTCATGCCAATATTTGTTGCCCCTGTTTGCAGGGGGAAAAGCAAAAAAGAAGCAGAAAGAGCAACCTGTGGCAGAAATTTACACGGACTGCACTGTCATCATATGCCCACTCATTGGCAGCACTAATCTGGCATGGCCTAGCACCACCAACAGTAGATGAACTGATTCATCAACTCTGAGAGTTCGAAGACAATCTCACCTCTTCCTTCATTTCAGATGTGGAAAAACTGTCCCAGGAGTTCAAACAATTGAGAGACTATTGATCCGATCTATCCAGCTCCCCATGTGTACCAACACACGTCTCAGCTATTAACAAAAGGCACCCTACTGCTCGAGAGAGAAGATATAGGAGGTACACGCCATGGGCCACCCTATAGTTTTACCTGTGGGATCACGGAGAAGACATGATGAATTGGGATGGAAAACCTACCTCAGTTCTGGATGAACAGGTATGTGAATTGAAGAGGAGAAGAAAGTTCAAGGCTGACCATCCCATGAAAGTTGCAGCTTCAGTCTTTGATGAGCTGGTTCCCAGATAGAGTGGAAGATCTGATTTTACTCCAGCTCCTGTGATAAAGAAGACTAATCCCTTTCTTCAAGATCTTAAGTGGACAATCTTATGATCACTATTAGAGGGGCCCTGCCTCCAGACAGGTGGAGGTGAGATACAATTGCATTTACTGGACTGTGTGGATCACATGGCCTGGCACATCAGTCCCACAGAAGTATAAGGCTCATTTTTCTCCTTCTCAGTAGCTGGTGCAGTGCTGTGTTTTTGACTTTCAGCCTGGGAACAATGCTGATAACACTGATGTTTTCAGTTGTTGCTAAGTAATGTTTACTCCGACCAAGGACTTTCTGAGTTTCATGCTCTGCCACGGAGGAGGGGAAGCTGGGAAGAAGCAGAGACAGGACACCTGACCCAAACTAACCAAAGGGGTATTCCATACCACAGCATGTCATACCCACTATATAAACTGGGGGCAGTTACCCAGAAGGGCAAGATCGCTGCTCAGGTAGGGCTGGGTATTGGTCGGTGGGTGATGAGCAGTTGTATTCTCTTCCCTTGTTATTTCCCTTATCATTATTATAATTGGTGGTAGCAGTAAGGGTTTTGTGTTATACTTTATTTACTGGACTGTTCTTATCTCAGCCCATGGGAGTTACATTCTTTCAATTCTCCTCCCCATCCCTCTGGGAGTGGGGGGAGAAAGGGGGGGGGGGAGAGTGATCGAGCGGCTGTGTGGTTCTGAGTTATCGGCTGGGCTTAAACCACGACAAGGTCCTATCTAACCCAAACTTTTCTATGATTCTTTGATCCTATGGCCTGCACAGCATATCCGGTTTTGAGGAATAAAATGTCAAGATGAACTCAGTCAGATCCCCACAGATACGATCAACAAAATAATAGCAGTGTCTCCACTAGCTAATAAGAAAGAAGCACAAGCTTTCTTAGGTGTTGTGGGGTTCTGGAGAATGCATATTCAAAATTACAGTCTGAATGTAAGCCCTTTCTGTCACGTGACCTGGAAGAGCGATTTCAAATGAGGCCCTGAGCAAAAACAAGCCTTTGAACAAATCAGGAGATAGTTCTTGCAGTAGCCCTTGGGCAGTCCAGATAGGGCAGGATGTGAAAAATGTGCTCTACACTGCAGCCAGGTAGAATGGTCCTACCTGGAGCCTCTGTCAGAAAGCACTAGGGGAGACAGTAGGTAGGACTAGAATCCTAAATTTCTGGAGAGCTAACTTCAGCCTCCTCAAAAATCTACTTAGAGGAATCCCATGGGATAGGGCTCTAGAAAAGAAGGGTGTCCAGGAGAGCGAGTCAATATTTAAGCACCACTTCCTTCAAGCTCAAGACCAGTGTATCCCTATAACGAAGAAGTCAGGCAAAGGGGGCAGGAGACCTGCATGGATGATTAGGTTGCTCCTAGTAAATCTCAAACACAAGAATGAAATTTCTGGTATGTGGAAAAAGGGACAAGTGGGAGAACTATAGGAGCATTGTCAGGGTATGCAGGGATGTGACAAGAAAGGTCAAGGCCCACTTAGAATTGAGTCTGGCAAAGGACATCAAGGACAACAAGAAGGGCTTCTACAAGTATATCAGCAACAAAGGGAAGATTAGGGAAAATGTAGGGCCACTGCTGAATCAGATGGGTGTCCTGGTAAAAGAAGACACACAGAAGGCAGAATTGCTGAATGCCTTCTTTGCCTCAGTCTTTACTAAGAACAGCCCTCAGGAGTCCCAGACCTCAGAGGTTAGAGATGAAGGCAAGAGAAAAGAAGACTTCCCCCTGGTCATAGAGGGTTGGGTTAGGGATAGGCTAGAGAGACTTAACACCCATAAATCCATGGGCCCTGATGGGATGCACCCACGGGTGCTGAGGGAGCTGGCAGATGTTGTTGCTCTGCGACTCTCCATCATTTTTGAAAAATCATGGAGAATGGGACAAGTGCTTGATGACTGGAGGAAGGCCAGTGTTACTCCCATCTTCAAAAAGGACAAGGAGGACCTGGGAAGCTACTGGCCAATCAGCCTCACCTCCATTCCTGGAAAGGTGATGGAACAGATCATTCTGGAGGTCATCACTAAGCATGTAAAAGAAGGTCATCAGGAGTAGTCAGCATGGGGGTTCACCAAGGGGAAATCTCGTTTGACCAATCTGATGGCCTTCTATGATGACATGGCAAGATGGGTTGGCGAGGGGAGAGCAGTGGATGTAATCTACCTCAACTTCAGCAAGGCTTTTGACGCTGTCTCCCATAACATCCTTGTAGGTAAGCTTAGGAAATGTGGTTAGGTGAGTGGACAGTGAGGTGGATTGAGAACTGGCTGAATGGCAGAGCTCAGAGGGTTGTGACTGGAAGAGTAGAATCCAGTTGGAGGCCTGTAGTCAGTGATGTTCTTCATGGATAAATATTGTATCCAGTCTTATTCAACTTGTTTATCAATGACTTGGATGAAGGGCTAGAGTGTACCCTCAGCAAGTCTGCTGATGATACAAAGATGGGGCAGTGGCTGATACACCTGAAGGCTGTGCTGCCATTCAGCAGGACCTTGATAGGCTGGAGAATTGGGTGGAGAGAAACCTAATGAGGTTCAACAAGGGCAAGTGTAGGGTACTGCACCTGGGGAGGAAGAGCCCCAAGTACTAGTACAGGTTGAGGGCTGACTTACTAGAGAGCAGTTCAGCTGAGAAGGACCTGGGAGTATTGGTAGATGCTATGTTGACTATGAGCCAGCAGTGTGCCCTTGCAGCCAGGAGGGCCAATAGTATCCTGGGGTGTGTCAGAAGGAGTGTGGCCAGCAGGTCAAGGCAGGTGATCCTTCCCCTCTACTCAACACTGGTGAGGTCACATCTGGAGTACTGTGTCCAGTTCTGGGCTCCTCAGTACAATGAAGGCAAGGAGCTACTGGAGAGGATCCAGCGGAGGGCCACAAGGATGATCAGGGGTCTGGAGCATCTTTCTTATGAGGAGAGACTGTGGGAGCTTGGTCTGTTTAGTCTAGAGAAGAAGAGACTGAGAGGGGATCTCATTTATGCATATAAATATCTCAAAGGCAGGTGCCAAGAGGATGGTGCCAGACTCTTTTCAGTGGTGCCTGGTGACAGGACAAGGAGTAAATAAATTGACGGGTGGCCATAAACTAAAGCACAAGAGGTTTCACCTCAACATGAGGAAGAACTTCTTTACATTGAGGGTGGCAGAGCACTGGGACAGGCTGCCCAGGGAGGTTGTAGAATCTCCCTCTTTGGAGACATTCAAAACCTGCCTGGACGTGTTCCTGTATACCCTGCTCTAGGTGGGCCCTGCCTGTCTTGGCAGGGAGGTTGGACTAGATGATCTCCAGAGGTCTCTTCCATCCCTAACAATTCTTTGATTCTGTGATTGTAAGCACATGGAGCTTGCCTTGGTGGGTTTGTGGGAGTGTGATATAGTCAATCTGCCAGGCCTCCCCATATTTATATTTCATCCGTTTTCCTCCATACCAGAGAGTCTTTAACCGCTTGGCTTACTTAATTGCAGTGCATGTTTCGCATTCATGAATAACCTGGGCGACAGTGTCCATTGTTAAGTCCACCCTTCGATCACGAGCCCATCTGTATGTTGCATCTCTGCCTTGATGGCCTGAGGTGTCATGGGCTCACTAGGCTAAAAAAAATAATTCACTTTTATGTTGCCTATTTAAATCAATCTGAGCCACTTCAGTCTTAGCCACTTCAGTCTTAGCAGCCTGATGCACCTGTTGGTTATTCTGATGTTCCTCAGTGGCATCCACAACAGTGTCCCCCATATTAGCTTGTCCCTTTATTCTCACCCATAAACTCTCAACTCGTTCGTCTGTCCCTGTGTAGAGCTCAATGCATTCCCGTTGCTCTCTGACATAAAGAGCAACTCCACCACCTTGCCTCTCTGACCTGTCCTTTCTAAATAGTACATAGCCTTCCATGACAACATTCCAGTCATGTGAGCACCATGTCTCAGTAATTGCAATGAGATCATGGCCCTGCAACTGCACATAGATTTCCAGTTCTTGTTTATTATTTGCCATGCTATGCACATTTGCATGCAGGCACTTCAGAGGTTATAACGCAACCAGGTTCCCTAGAAGGGGTGTAAGAGGATTCACCTTAACCATAAACACCCTTGATGCCATTAGCCCTTCAGTCCTCATCTTGAGAGGCAGTCAAGGAATATCTGTCACTGCATTTGTTGGTATGACCTACTCACCAGGAGGAAGTAATGGCATGGGCATTGCTACTTTTGACACACCACCTTCCTTTCCCCCCCCCCCTCCATTTAAAGCCTATCTTACAAAATTGGCCAGCCTGCTGCCAAAGATTCTCTTGCCCTTTTTACTCCAACCCTGGCAACAAGCACTGTGGCTACTCCAGCCCAAACTGCCAGACTGCCTTCTTGCCCATGTGCTGCTTTCCAGCCCCTAGCAGCTGGCATCCTGACCTCCCCGGACTCCCACACCACATTCAGCATTCCCAGGAGCAGGTTTCTTACCTTCCTACACCAGAGAATTCCCTGTTGCTGTCCTGGAGTGGACCAGCTTTGGAGATCTGCATGTGGGCAGCACCCAGCAAGGACAGAGAGAAGTGACTGCCGGCATCCTGATCTCCTGCACTGGGAGGCAGAGAGAGCTCATTTCCACATGTTTCATGCATGCCTCTTATTGCCAGCCTGAGCAGTGATGTGCATCTCAGCCCACTCTCTGATGCTGACATGATGCTGCTGTCTTCTGTGAGAGGAGTTGGGAAAGGTCCTCTGGCCACTGCAGACCTCTGGCAGGACTCTACCACCCGCCTCGCACATCCAGGAGTCAAATGCCACTTTGCTGGCATTTGCCTGGCTGTTCTCAAGATATTTTGGTTCAGGTAGTGGGACTGTTTGAAGGCTTAGCCTTCTCTTTTCTTCCTTCTATTTCCCTTTGCGCCTAGAAGCAAAGCATGGGTTTCCAGAAAGAAGCAGAATAAACCACCAAGTAGCTGAACTGGGAAGTATTTCTCTTTATAATTTATATGTGGCTTGGGTGCATGCTGGAAATGAAATACAAATTTGATTGAAATGCAAATTTGATAAAGGAGCCACAGCTGAATTTTGTATTTTTTTTTTTTTTTTTGTTCATAAAGGGAGTAGGGAATTGTGTTTTTTCTCCATTGCACTGATACAGAATGAAATTCTTCCAGCAATTAACAGGAGATAATGGCTTGAAATTAAACAGTTCTATCTCATTCTCTAACTATAGGACTTTTTATTTTTTTCAAACTATTTCATACCAAGCTCTCCTGGTTTCAGCTGGGATAGAGTTAATTTTCTTCCTAGTAGCTGGTGAAGTGCTGTGTTTTGGCTTTAGTCTGAGAATAATGCTGATAACACACCAGTGTTTTAGTTGTTGCTAAGTAGCGCTTACCCCGATCAAGGACTTTTCAGTCTCTCATGCTCTGCCAGTGAGGAGGGGCACAAGAAGCCAGGAGGAAGCAGAGACAGGGACAGCATGTCATGCTCGGTATAGAAACCGGGGGAGTTACCCAGAAGGGATGGATCATTTCTTGGGTCAGGCTGGGTATCAGTCGGTGGGTGGTGAACAATTGGATTGTTCATCACTTGTTGGTTTTCTTTTTCCTTTCCCCTTTTATTTTTATATTCTCTCCCTTCGTTATTTCCCTTATCACAGAATCATTGTCATTGTTAGTATTTAGTTATTAAACTGTCCTTATCTCAGCCCGCATGTTTTACATTCTTTCAATTCTCCTCCCCATCCTGCCCAGGAAAGGGGGAATGGGGGAGTGAATGAGTGGCTGCGTGGTTCTGAGTTACCGTCTGGGGTTAAGCCACGACACAAGTGAATAATAATAAGGCAGGCATTCAGGCAT
The DNA here is from genome assembly GCA_039720435.1 of Amazona ochrocephala. Classification (NCBI taxonomy): domain Eukaryota; kingdom Metazoa; phylum Chordata; class Aves; order Psittaciformes; family Psittacidae; genus Amazona; species Amazona ochrocephala. Next base: position 2,972,283 of record CM077908.1, read on the forward strand.
TAGGTATTCATACTTGGGCTACCTAGGACATGAAAGTAAATACACATGGCAGAGCTCCTTTTGCTGTTTGTTGTTAACAGCAAACTGTCAAGATACATAGAGCTGTATGCAAGTGGAGAGAGATATTAGCCTTGTGCCCAGCACTGTGTTGCTGAATCAACTATAGATACTGGTGTTGCCTTGTTCATGGGAATATCTAATAACAACCTTCCCAGTAGAGTTACCCAGCACTAACCCCACCAAGCACACCTCCCCTCTTGCTCATCTGTGCCCTCTACATTTTTTGCAGTGTAAATGCTCAGTCATGTCCTCACTTTGCAACAAGGTGCCTGGAAGATGTGGATGTAAAAAAGGAGTCTAAAGGAGGATAGAGGTCAGGTCAGGTCCCTGGGGCACCGTGTGGAAATTTTCTGGACTTCACAGCCCCAGTCACTCCTGCAGGTGATCACACCTTTTTTCCTGCTTGCTTGCTCTCTCAGGGGTCAGTTTCAGGGCTCTACCATGGTTGTGGAGGTGGCACACAGTGTCTGAGCAGCCTGGAGAGTGAGAGCCAGTACATCACTTCCTATTGAGCCAATCTCAGCAATATTCCTGATTCCTGGAAGGGCTTTTCCACCAGAAAGTTGGACTCCTTCTGCTTCAAAATTATTTCTAAAAAGAACTTTTAAAAATTGGTGGAACGCTCTCCTTCAGTATCTCCATGAAACAGGACCTTTTCTTTGTGTGGAAACACCTTCACTGCTTAATACTTGTCAATTTATAGTCACAATTGCAAACTAAATTAAAAGGGAAATCATAAAATAGATAGAATAGTTAGGGTTGGAAAGGACCATGGATCATCTAGATCCAACCCCCCTGCCATGGGCAGGGACACCTCACACTAAACCATGTCACCCAAGACTCTATCCAACCAGGCCTTGAACACTGCCAGGGATGGAGCATTCACAACTTCCCTGGTCAACCTGTTCCAGTGCCTCACCACCCTCGCAGTAAAGAACTTCTTCCGTATATCTAACCTGAACTTTCCCTGTTTCAGTTTAAACCTATTACCCCTTTGTCCTGGGTTCAGCAGTAGCAGTCATTTTTCTCCTTCTTAGTAGCTGGTGCAGCACTGTGTTTTTGATTTTGGGCCTGGGAACAGTGCTGATAACACCAGTGTTTTCAGTTACTGCTTGGTAATGTTTTGGTTTGACCAAGGACTTTCTGAGTCTCATGCTCTGCCAGGAAGGAGGGGAAGCCGGGAGGAAGCAGAGACAGGACACCTGACCCAAACTGACCAAAGAGAGGTATTCCATACCACAGCACGTCATGTCCAGGATGTAAAAATGGAGGGCAGAGACCCGGAAGGGTGGGGGTGCACTGCGTGGTTGGGCTTGATATTGGGTGGTGAGCAATTGTATTCTTTTCCCTTGTATTTCTCTTGTCATTATTATTATTGGTGGTAGCAGTAGTGATTTGTGTTATACCTTAGTTATTAAACTGTTCTTATCTCAACCTATGGGAATTGCATTCTTTCGATTCTCCTTCCCATCCCTCCAGGAGTGGAGGGAAGAAAGAGGGGGGAGTGAGTGAGTGAGCAAAACTGCATGGCTGAGAGGCTTAAACCGCGACACCCTTGTCCTATCACTACTGTCCCTGATGAAAAGTTCTACTCCAGCATCCTTATAGACCCCCTTCAGATATTGGAAAACTGATCCGAGGTCTCCACGCAGCCTTCTCCAGGCTGAACGGCCCCAACTTTCTCAGCCAATCTTCATACAGGAGGTCCTCCAGCCCGAACGGCCCCGACTTTCTCAGCCAATCTTCATACAGGAGGTTCTCCAGCCCCCTTATCATCCTTGTGACCCTCCTCTGGACTTGTTCCAACAGCTCCATGTCCTTTTTATGTTGAGTACACCAGAACTGCACACAGTACTCCAAGTAGGTTCTCACAAGAGCAGAGGGGCAGGATCACCTCCTTCAACCTGCTGGTCACACTCATTCACCCAACCAACATGATATATTTTTGAGTGAGTGGGATTGATGTGTGGCTTTTCAATTCACAGTTGTAACTTTTTCTTCTTAAGTGGGACTGGAAGATATTTCGGCATCTGAAGAAGTCCTTCTGGGCCACGCAGTACACATGGGTGAGCCCCGGCATCTTTCTGTAAAGCTGGTTGCAGGCCTGTGTAGGCAGGCAGGGGCTCTGACTCTTTAACCTGAGCAGGGAATCCTCCAGAAGAGTTAACAAGATAACAGGGAATGGTGGAACCATGTGTCCTGTCCTGATCGTGGGTGTGGCAGGAGGTGATCTTTTACAATACTCTGTGCTTTACAGGAGAAACCACAGTCTCTCCAGAGGTTGAAAAATGAAACAATTAATTTTATTGTAAACTTCCCTAAAACTTTGTCAGGAGGAACAAAAGTCTTGGCAGGTTCTTATTTTTTTGAAAGACACAAAGTAGAAGGAGAAAAGGAGAAAGAAAAAAGGGAAGGAAAGAAAACTGAGAAATAGGATCAACACTCCATGGATCCAGCGATGTCGTCTTGGTCAGCAAGTGGAAATTCTTTCAGCTGTAGTCCTTTCAGTTGTAGTCCTTGGAGTCCTTATGGTCCTTGTAGTCAGTGAGTCCACTGGGGTCCAGGGTGGAGGGGTGCACACCACACGGATGAAAGATGGTTGCCTTTTTATAGGATCAGGCTCTCTTGGAACCCTCCCACAGATGAAGACTCATTTTCAGGGGTATCTGGTGAGGCCCAGGCTCATCTGGTGAGTCCCCATCACACTGTCTCCTGGCACTTCCTTGCCTGGGCAGTTGATCTTCATGGCCTTAGGGCAGACAACCCAGGAAAGCATCCCCCACCTTAGTGTAGCCAGATCCCCTTCTCTGCCCCGCTGCTGTCTTCCCAAGCAATGATGAGTTTTCATTTCCTTCTATCTTTTGAGTTGTTTGGAGACAAACACAAAAAGGGTCTCTTGACTACCACAAGACCCCTGCAGCTGACAGGGAAGACCACCACATGGGTTGCCCCAGGCTGCATCCCCTCCCCTGGAGAGTCCTCAAATAATTTTTCATTCTGAACCACAACAAGGTCAAAGTATCCAAGTCTGCCATTAATTGGAAACCAGTGTTGCAGCTATATTTAGTTATAGCTCTCTAACTTATGATAGCACTCCCCAAGAAACCTGGTTAGAGACCAGAAGGTATTTGTCCTTGGGGTACAGAAAGTGGTCCCTCCACAGGAGAGGCAAAGACACGCACCTGGGATAAAAGCAGGTAACACTGATTGCAGCTATCCTGACTGATCCTAGAAGGACTGTTTTGTGGATATCATGTAATTGGGGAACTGCAGGGCAGCATCAGGGGTTTTTAGACTGTTCCCTGCATGGGGAAAAAGCAGCTCTAGTGAAACCAAGCACCTGCTTCTCACACCACCCTTACAGGCCTCAAGCAACAGAGCCTTAAATGCCCTCAGCACAAAGCTTTTTTTTTTTATGCCTCACCAATATCTCCCTTGATGGCATATTACCTAGAGAGAAATTTAAAAAGAAGCTAAAAAATTAAATTTACCCAAGAACTGTCTTTTTAACTTGTCTGCCTAGAGCTCCTGTTTGCTGTAGCACTTCCTCTGTGCTAAACATATATCTCAGCTCACTGGCAAAAAAAAAAACACCCACCTGGACAATTGTCATGGTTTAAGCCCAGCCGATAACTCAGAACCACACAGCCACTCGCTCACTCCCCTCCTTCTTCCTCCCCCTATTCCTGGAGGGATGGGGAGAAGAATCAAAAGAATGTAACTCCCACGGATTGAGAGAACAGTCCAGTAACTAAGGTATAATACAAAACTACTACTGCTATCACCAATTATAATAATGATAAGGGAAATAGCAAGGGGAGAAAATACAGTTGCTCACAACCTGCCGACCAATACCCAGTGTGGAGAATAAGGAACGGACCCCGTTTCTGGTTAGGAAACGAAATCGTTTATTACCCGAAGGTCCAGGGTTGATATAGGCTATACTAAGTACCCACGTGTATGAGCAGCTAATACAATTGGTTCGCTAACACCACCCACGTGGGTATCTTCACTTCTTCATTGGTGGATATCTTGCTCACTGGTTGCTTTGATTGGCTGCTTGCTTCTCGCTTCTTTCTTCCTTCTTATCTTGCCTACCTTTCTCTGCAATACTCCCAAAACTTTCCCAGCAACATTCCTCTGCTATCTCAAAGCTTTCCCAGGAGCTAGTCTAACTCAGAAATCCATCACATCATGGTCCTTTACACCCACATCTCCCACTTTTTGTTTTTCTAAAGACCTAACCTTCTTTAGTATTTTATCCAGTATATCTTGCACACAATTTAGCAGATAGGGAACAAGAAACCTAATACAAAGGAAAATATCAGTACAAGAAGTAAAGTTTTACATTTCTACCGTTTTACCCTTCTTGTAAGTGATACAGTAATGATGCTACTATTAGACCAAGGTATCTCTACTAAACATTTATGAAATGGCTGTGCTGCTAACTATGCTGAATTACAGAGTTGTTTGGCTCACTGTTCTAGCTAAGTTCACCCATATGTCAAAGCTATTCCAGGGTGTCATTGACATCGTCGACATCGATGTGCTGCTGACTACCCCTGGATTCTGCATCCGTAACCGCAGGATGGTTCAAAACAGACCGCACCAGCCGTGCGGGTATCCACCAAGGACCATGATCTGTGGGGACACATGCATACCCTCTCCCCCAAGTTATTAGTGGATGCGGTCCTTCCCAGAGAAGCGTTTGTGGTGATTTTACCCAAACCTTCGGTTGATGAGTCCCTATGGGATTAGGCAAAATTTGGCTGTGCGACAGGATATGTCTGGTAACGGCTACGGTCTCATTTCCCTCTCCAATCGTCAAGAAATTTAATACATAAATTGCTTTATGTAGTTGTGCCTGTGGAGATTCTCCCTTCATTCCCCCTTTTTGTTTTTCTAATAACATTTTTAGTGTTAGGTGGCATCGTTCAACAATGGCTTGTCCTTGTGGTGAGTGTGGGATCCTTGTCTTGTGTTTTATCCCCCAGGTGTTTAGAAATGTTTGAATTATCTTACTATTATAGGCAGGGCCATTGTCCGTTTTTATTTGCTTTGGAACACTTAGAGCTGCGAAGGCACCACACCAATGACGAAGAACATCATGGGCCTTTTCACCTGTTTCTGCTGTGGCCCAGACCATGTGTGAAAATGTATCGATGGAAACATGGACATACTTTTGTCTCCCAAACTCAGGGATGTGAGTGACATCACTTAGCCATAGTTGTAAGGCACTGGTGCCAGGAGGGCTTACTCCAGTATGTGGGTGTGTTGCAAATGGTTGACAGTCAGGGCATGTTTGTACTGTTGTATGTGCTTCTGACCAAGAGAGAGAAAACTGTTTCCTGAGTGATCTCGCTGATTGATGGTAAAAAGCATGTGATAATCTAGCCTGTTCTAACTGATTTGGTAGAGGAGTTGCTACTACAGGAGCCGTTCACCTATCAGCTCTTCGATTGCCCTCTATGATAAATCCAGGCAAATCTGTATGGCTACGAATATGCAGAACATAATAAGGTGTCATGAGTTCATCTAATAGCATTTTTCGCATTTTTAAATAATAGAATAAAGTAGGATTGGCAACTTCATTCAGCCATGAATTTTCAATTCTAGTAACAACTCCAGCAACATAATTTGAATCAGTGACAAGGTTCAATGCTCGGTGACAATGCTGAAATGCAAACGCTACTGCAGCTAATTCTACAATTCGTGCTGATCCCTGAACTTTTTGTTCTTCATGATGCCATTCGTTATTCTCAAACCAAACTGTGATTGCTCTGCCTGTTTTACCTGAACCGTCTGTAAAATAGGTCGGACCTTCCACAGGGTTATGTTGACATTTTGAAACTGATTTTATCTCTATTTCTGTTGTCAGGGAGAATAGCTTATGTGGTGGGTGGTGTGGAGTAACTTGTCCACCAAAATTTGTCATTGCTATTAGTAGTTCTGTGTTATTCTGAAAAGCCCATTGAAAATACATCTTGGTTAAGGGGAGAGAGATAGTGTCTTGTTCATGTCCTGTTAATTCTGTTGTTCTCTGCTGGCCACGACACACTATGTGTGCTATCTGTTCACAAATAGTAACTATGGTTTTGGAGAATTGGTATGGTAAAAAGATCTGTTCTAAGACACGTAGTGGATCCTTTTCCCTTGCATCCCATTGACCTATTAATCCTTTGAGGGACCTAGGCCCTTGGATAACATACAGAGTAACTGGGAGTTGGTAATCTAACCTTACAGCTTGTCGATTGGTTAAAGCTCTGTTAGCTTGTTCAATAGTATACTCAGCCTCCGGAGTTAACTGTCGGGGCGAGTTGAGGGCAGGTTCTCCCTTCAGTAGTTCAAATAGAGGTCGAAAGGTATCATTGTCTATATCTAAAAGGATTCGTACCCAATTTATAGTGCCAGTTAATTTCTGTACATCGTTTAGGGTGTTGACTTTGACATCAATCTTTAGCAGTTGAGGCACTACAGTCTGCTGGAGGATTTTCCATCCCAAATATTTCCATGGGGGTTGCTGTTGTACCTTTTCAGGAGCAACAACTAACCCGTGATTTTCAAGCAAGATTCGGTGCTGGAGGCAATTTCTAAAAGTTTCTGTGGTTCCTGACAGGCTAACAAAATGTCATCCATATAATGATAGCAAATAGCTGTTAGATATGTCTTTCTTACCTCTGATAATGCCTTAGCCACATATAACTGACATATTGTCAGACTGTTTTTCATACCCTGTGGTAATACAGTCCAATGATAACGCTCTGCTGTTCCCTGATGGTTAACAGAGGGAATAGAAAAAGCAAACCTTGGAGCATCTTCAGGGTGTAGGGGAATAGTGAAAAAACAATCTTTGAGGTCCATAATGCCAATGTTCCAATTCTTTGGTATCATGGTTGGGGAAGGCAAACCTGGCTGTGTGGCTCCCATGTCCTCCATGACATTATTAATTGCGCGGAGGTTGTGTAAAAGACGCCATTTCCCTGATTTTTTCTTAATTGCAAATACTGGTGTGTTCCAGGGACTTGTGGTCGGAACCAAGTGTCCCAACTTCAATTGTTCTGTTACCAATTCTGTTAAGGCGTGGATTTTTTCCAAATTTAGGGCCATTGATCAACCCACACTGTTTTTTCTGTCAGCCACTTTAGTCTGATTGGAACATTCTCATCAATGAGCCCAGTTAAAAAGGCAATGTTGCTATCGAGACTCCCCACATGCTTAAGACATCCCTTCCCAAAAGGTTAAAAGGACAGTTCACTATATATGGCCAGAGGTTCGCAGTACGCCCTTCAGGATCTATTATCTGGATAACTGATGCACTTTGACATGGTGTTGATATTCCTCCTATTCCTGTTAGATCCGTTGCTGATGAAATTGTCTCCCAATTTGATGGCCAAAAGGAGGCGCCAATGACTGTAACATCTGCTCCGGTGTCCAGTAGCCCTTGAAGTTTCGTAGTGCTGGGTTCATGCTGGGGGTTTCGCACTTCACATTCGATGGTTGGCTGCTGTTTTGCTAATGACTGTGTCCATAAAATGTGTGGCTTACCATTAGGCCCAAAGCCACCTGTTCCCCCGCACCTGTTTTCCTCCGAGGGGGCATTTACTGTACGTGCATGGAATAAGACAAGTTGGCATATGCGTTCTCCCGCGGGGACTGTTACGGGTGGGGATGGGGTCCAGACCATTGCTTGTATTTGTCCTTCAAAGTCAGCATCAATTACTGCAGGCAAAACAAAAAGACCCTGTAAGGTTACTCTAGAGCATCCCAGTAATAAAGCACTAAATCCATTACCCAACGGACCTTTCAGTGCAAGCGGCACCTTTTGCACTTTGGTGTCTGCTATGTTTACTTCTGTTGCTGTGGGGACATCCACTCCAGCACTTCCGGGGGTGGAGGAGCGGAGGCGTGCCAAACCCATCTCGTTGGCGAATTGGGATTGTGTGGGGCAGAGACTTCTTGTATCTGCGCGAGGCTCCACGACGCGCTCTGCCTCCCGTTTCCTGAGACCGGAAGTAGTTCCCCTTTGATGTTGCTCTTTGACCAGCAGTGCTTAACATAGTGACGCCCCTTTTTGCAACGTGGACAAAGGCTCCGGTTGCCATCTTGGCTCGCCTGGGGCAGTAATGCTTAAAGTGGCCGGGTTTGCCACACCTAAAACACAGCCGCTGTGTAGTTTGCAAAGCTGCGGCTAAATGCCCCGCTAAATTTTCGTTAACGTGGTCTATTGAGCCAATACGATTACATGCTTCAATCATATCGATCTGAAGCACAGAATCAGACTCTACAACTCAAGGAGAGTTATAAAGCAGGTATGTTTATTACGGCGCCGGGTGCAAGGGGGATCACTCCTCCTAACTTGCACTCCGAGGGGTTAAGCAAGCAGATATTTATTACACACAAACATGCATATGCATTAGGCTCCCAAGAAAGTGGCGGGGATATTACAATTAGTTTAGGTACTCATTATCATAAATCTCCTCCCTTTTGGCGCTTGCGCACTGGCCTCCGATGGTTGTGGGCTGGGGTCTTCAAGATGAAGTAAGTAGTCTTCCTCATGTGGGCAGGGGTCTTCAAGATGCACTTTTCACCTTTGGCACAGTTGGATACCCCAGTAATTCACAATTAGCTGAAACCAGCCGTATCTGCAAGTTTCTGATAGCTGCCAAAGATTTAGAGCAGTGTGACCTTGGTACAAAATTTATTGCAAGCAGGACAGGATGGGGAGACAAGGAGTATCTCAAGCTAGCAGATGTTTGGGAGTCACTGCCTCCAGACTAACTGATAAATTAGAAGCATGGTAAGAAAGAAGTCACTCATTAGAAGGATGAAAAGAAATAATTCACTCCTGTTAGTAAGACTACTAAATTCTGTTATCACACCACAGACTTACAACACAAACCTTATTCTCTTAGACCTAAGTTAAATTAAAAGTGTTTTAACCCTTTCTTTTCCTGGCACTTGTTTTCCTTATATCAGATCGAAGTAGGATTTTTAGCATACGCAACACCTTTTGACCGTCCGGGTTTGCATTCTCTATTGCTAATTTCAGTAATAAGGCATCTTTTGCAGCGTCATTCTGCACTTGCTTATCGACAGCCATCTCCAAACGATCTATATATTGCATATACGGCTCGTCTTTTGCCTGTCTGATACCCGTGAATGCTTTTACGGATTTCCCGACATCTGGCACTTTAAGCATTGACTTAAGCGCTAGTTCTGCCGACTGGCGTAAAATCTCTGGGGCCAGCCGAGCCTGTAGCTGCGGCGTGTTAACCGGAGGATCCCCCATTAATTGCGTGATTCCGGCCCCCAAGAGAGGGTCGCCTGGATTCCAACCGAGATTCTCAACCGCTGCTATATCGCATCGCTCCCGCCAATCTGACATAAATATCGCTTTCTGGGTGGGGGTGAGCAGCATTTCGGCAACAGCTTTGATATCAAACGGAGTCATAAGGTCTCCCAGTAACGCAGTCTGTAAAAGGCTCCGAGTATATGGCGAGGCAAGCCCGTAGTGCATAACAGTCTTTCTCAGTTCTTTAATCAGTTCCCATCTTATCGGTTCCCAGTCATTAGGTTGATTATTTCGTATTATTACAGGAAATGCTATATCAAAATGCTCCCCGTCCGCTGCAGCGTCATTTTGCAATTTTTGCCAGCATTTACGAGGATCATAATCTTCTCCACCCCAAGCGGCTACGGGGAGTACCGAATGGGGGGGGGGCGGTGGGGGGATTTGCCGGCTGGGGGATCACGGTGGGGAAGATTGCAGTGGGGGGGTTTGTCGGGAGGGTTGCAGTGGGGGGGGTCACTGCCAGGGGGATCGCTGTCGGGGGGGGTGTGGTGGGGGGGGGGTGGCGCCATGTCTGTTAGTGGTGGCGCAGATGGCACCACCGGCGCCATAGGGGCAGCGGCAGTCAGTTTGTTACAATAGTCAGCGACTGCGCCCCGCGATGGGCTCTGCGGCTTGCTAAGAGCCACATAGAGTAAGTGCCATGTTGTTATCAGCGGAAAAACAATTTCCTCCCCCCTGCACGCAGCCTCCCAAAGAGTCTCTTTAGCCGAATCCCACTGCTCCAGCTGAAGCGCTGTCTGAGAATCGACATCAAATCCCCGCCCCTTAAGCCATGCAAGCAGGGCACGAATAGCCTTTTCATCGTACGTAATGCCCTGTTGCTTTAAAATGTACTTTAGCAAAGAAACAATAGTCTCTTCCGCAGACATCTGTGATCCCATCTTCCTGACCGCTCACCTTTTTCAAAGGTACGTATTCTCCCGGGAATACAGCTCTCTGGTCCGCCGTCTTAACTTGTTTGGTCAGCTTCTCCACCGGGGCTCTTCATTCGCCTCTGAAGTCCCTGTTCGGGCGCCATTTGTAGAGAATAAGGAACGGACCCCGTTTCTGGTTAGGAAACGAAATCGTTTATTACCCGAAGGTCCAGGGTTGATATAGGCTATATGAAGTACCCGTGTGTATGAGCTGCTAATACAATTGGTTTGCTAACACCACCCACGTGGGTATCTTCACTTCTTCATTGGTGGATATCTTGCTCACTGGTTGCCTTGATTGGCTGCTTGCTTCTTGCTTCTTTTTTCCTTCTTATCTTGCCTACCTTTCTCTGCAATACTCCCAAAACTTTCCCAGCAACATTCCTCTGCTATCTCAAAGCTTTCCCAGGAGTTAGTCTAACTCAGAAATCCGTCACATCATGGTCGTTCACACCCACAACCCAGCATGACATGAACAGCGATCTGGGCCTTCCAGGTAACTCCCCCCAGTTTCTATAATGGGCATGACATGCTGTGGTATGGAATACCCCTTTGGCTAGTTTGGGTCAGGTGTCCTGTCTCTGCTTCCTCCCAGCTTCCCATGCCCCTCCTCTGTGGCAGAGCATGAGAGTGAGAAAGTCCTTGATCGGGGTAAACATTACTTAGCAAGAACTAAAAACATCAGTGTTATCAGCGCTGTTCCCAGGCTGAAAGTCAAAAACACAGCACTACACCAGCTACTAAGAAGGAGAAAAATGACTGCTACTGCTGAACCCAGGACAACTAGTGATAATAAAGACTAAGACATAATTTGTTCAGGAACAGCTCTACGGACTGGTGCTTTGTGGTCCCATGGATGGAGTGTCACAACAACACTACACGAATGGGAAATTAGGCTTGTGAAGTCACTAAGGTGACTCAGCCAACTATATCTTCTTCAGGAATCAGCTTTGGTGCCTCATCATCAGGCTCAGGAGAGCTGATATGAAGAGGTGCGCATACACCGTGTGTTGCAGAATGGATGGTTGCCTTAGGCCAGTGGACAAGGTCTGTTAGGGAGCTTGCATCTCCTAGTGCAAATCTGTCCCACACACCAATACTGCCACATTACAAGGAGGCTTTCCTTGAACCCTTTGTATTTGACCAGCCTGCCTGTTTCTCAAGAAAGATGAGACCCTTGTGCCCAACCAGCCTGTCTGCATACTGGACAGCCCACCAAATTGGGGGGTGATTCGACTAACCTATTCAGGGACACCCACTGACAGCATATGGGAACCCAACTAGATAGCAAACTGAATTGGAGGGCGATTCATCCAACGTATTCAGGGAGCCCCACCAGTAGTGTCACAGAGTCAAATCCCTTATTTCAAATATTCAAGTCTCCAGAGACTTACATAAAACAGATATCAGCTGAATATTTTAGTTACGCAAAATATGATATTGTAACAGGATAAGGTTCAGGGATTGCTGGTAATAGGGACTGTCTGCAAAAACAAGATTGAAGAGATACACAACCACACTATAATCATTAATAACAGCTTGCATGAATTAGTCATTTAGTGTGCGTAAGATAAATTATCATAGAATCATAGAATCATAGAATAGTTAGGGTTGGAAAGGACCTTAAGATCATCTAGTTCCAACCCCTCTGCCATGGGCAGGGACACCTCACACTAAACCATGTCACCCAAGGCTCTGTCCAACCTGTCTTTGAACACCGCCAGGGATGGAGCATTCACAGCTTCTCAGGCAACCCATTCCAGTGCCACACCACCCTTACGGTACAGCTTGGTGTCATCGGCAAACTTGCTGAGGGCGCACTCAATCCCACTGTCCCTGTCATCCACGAAGATGTTGAACAAGACCGGTCTCAACACCGATCCCTGAGGGACACCACTCATTATTGGTCTCCAGCTGGACATTGAGCCATTGACCACAACTCTTTGCGTGCGGCCATCCAGCCAGTTCTTTATCCACCGAGTGGTCCATCTATCAAATTGATGTCTCTCCAACTTAGAGACAAGGATGTCGTGCGGGACAGTGACGAAGGCTTTGCACGAGTCCAGGTAGATGATGTCAACTGCTCTACCCCTGTCCATCAGTTCCATAGCCCCATCATAGAAGGCCACCAAATTGGTTGGGCAGAATTTCCCCTTAGTGAAGCCATGCTGGCTGTCACCAAGCACCTTGTTGGTTTTCATGTGCCTTAGCATGCCTTCCAGGAGAATCCGCTCCAAGATTTTGCCAGGCACAGATGTGAGGCTGACTGGTCTGTAGTTCCCTGGGTCATCCATTTTCCCCTTCTTAAAAATGGGGGTTATATTTCCCTTTTTCCAGTCATCGGGAACTTCACCTGACTGCCATGATTTTTCAAATACGATGGACAGTGGCTTAGCAACTTCATTTGCCAGCTCCTTCAGGACCTGAGGATGGATTTCATCTGGTCCCATGGACTTGTGTACGTTCAGGTTCTTAAGATGGTTTCGAACCAGATCCTCTCCTACAGTGGGCCCAGGGTCTTCATTCTCACAGTCCCTGGGTCTGCCTTCCAAGACTTGGGTGGTATGGTCAGAGCATTTGCCAGTGAAGACTGAGGCAAAGAAGTCATCAAGAACCTCAGCCTTCTCTAAATCCAGGGTAGCCAGTTCTCCTGATAGCTTCTGGAGAGGGCCCACGTTGTCCCTAGCCTGTCTTTTATTGGCAATGCAACTATAGAATCCCTTCCTGTTATCCTTAACATCCCTAGCCAAGTTGAATTCTAAGTGGGCCTTAGCTTTCCTAACCTGGTCCCTGGCTTCCCGGACAACATCCCTGTATTCTTCCCAGGCCTCCTGTCCTTGCTTCCACCTTTTATAAGCCTCTTTTTTCCTTCGAATTTTCCTTAGCAGCCCCTTATCCATCCAAGCAGGTCTCCTGGCCCTTCTGCTGCACTTCCTTCTAGTCGGGACACAACACTCCTGAGCTTGCAGCAGGTGATCCTTGAATATCAACCAACAGTCTTGGGGCCCCATGCCCTCTAGGGCTATATCCCATGGAACCTTACGGAGCAGGTTCCTGAAGAGGCCAAAGTCTGCTCTCTTCAAGTCCAGGGCAGTGAGCTTGCTGCACGCTCTTCTCACTGTCCTGAGGATCTCGAATTCGACCATCTCATGATCGCTACAACCAAGGCTGCCCTGGAGCGTCACATTTCCAACCACCCCTTTCCTGTTGGTGAGCATGATGTCAAGCATGGCACCTCTCCTTGTTGGCTCCTCTATTACTTGCAGAAGGAAGTTGTCTTCCACACAATCGAGGAACCTCCTGGACTGCTTGTGCCAGGCCGTACTGTCCCTCCAACAGATATCAGGGTGGTTGAATTGCCCCATGAGAACAAGGGCCTGTGTGCGTGAGGCTGTTTCTATCTCTCTATAGAGCACTTCATCCACCAACTCCCCTTGGTCAGGCGGTCTGTAACAGATCCCCATAGTAATGTCTCCCATCACTGTTCTCCCTCTGAGCCTGACCCACAGACTCTCTGTTGACTGCTCACCTGTCCCCAGACAGAGTTCCACACTCTCTAGTCTATCCCTAACACAAATAGCAACTCCCCCTCCCCATCTGCCTGGCCTGTCTTTTCTGAAGAGCCTGTAACCTTCCATTCCAACCCTCCAGTCATAGGAGCCATCCCACCATGTTTCTGTGATGCCTATTATATCATATCCCCGTAGACATGCACACATCCCTAATTCCTCTTACTTGTTCCCCATACTATGGGCGTTTGTATAGAGGCATCTGAGCCAAGCTCCAATTGAAGCCAGCTCATTGGCTGTAGCGGCTGGAATATCTCTATGTTGCTCCGAGCATTTATTATAGGTGCTGGCAAGTGGCTGGGTGTGTTGGGATGGAATGATGCCCCCCTGCCCCAATACATCTATTTTTAAGCTTTCTTGACCAACCTGGCAAGCCTCCTGCCAATACAGGTCTTCCCCTTCTTTTTCGTACCAGCTCCACTAGCCTCCTGTAGACCTGGCCTCCCAAATTGAGGCCCATGTTCTTATTACCCAAATCCCTGACATGGCACCACCCTTCTAACCATTTATTAACCTGCCAAATCCACCTTGCCTTTTTAAGGTCCTCCCCTTTTCCTGGAGAATTGATGATAAGACTATCTGAGCTCCAAAGCTCCCTAACCACCTCTCCCATTGCTCTGTAGTCCTTCTTAATGTTCTCTGGGCTACTGCTGTCTATTGCCAGCACCCACATGGACGACTGGAAGTGAGTAATAGTCAGTGGGATTTAATAGACCAGGCAGCCTCTCTGCAACATCTCTGAACCGAGCCACTGATAGGCAACACACCTCCCTTGAGGCTGTGTCAGGCCGACAGATGGGTGCCTCTGTGCCTTTCAGAGTCCCCTACTACTATGACCCACCACTTTTTCCTGGCTGCACCAGTAGTGATCTTCTTTACTAGTGCATCAGCCAGTTGTTCATGTTGCGAGTGTGTTTCCTCATTAGCCCCCTGCAGAACTGCAAAGCGGTTCTGGGTGGGAACGTCAGATTTAGGAGGAAGCCCCTTGCTTTTAATTGTCCTCTTCCTCCTTTTTTTGTTGGTTTGTTTTTTTTGTTTTTTTTTTTTTTTTTTTCACTAGTTCCCAGCTTCTTGGCTTAGCAGCCTCCTTCTTTCCTGCATGTCACCTGATGCTGGCTTTCATTGAGAGGAACAAAATCCCTCAATAGTTTTAAGGCGTATAAACGTGGTGTGGAGATGGAGAGAAGCTGATCTGTCGGGGGTATGGGTATGGGAGATATGTGCTGGAACTGTGGACTGGAAGGAAAGAAGAGCCCAGGGAGTCCAGCAAAAGGCTAGTCAGAGGGGCAGGGTGATGCGTAGCATAGTGGTGGGAAGCAGAGCAACATGCACCAGCAGTAGCAGAGAATATGGGGCCAGGCACTCCCCTGCTTGCTCCTAGGATCTGGCAGTGTGGCCGTCTCAAAGAGGCACCACCCCTAGTATTACCCTAGGATGAATTTAGGCCTGGATCCATGTTCCTTGGATGCGAGCCCTCATAGAATCATAGAATCAACTAGGTTGGAAAAGACCTCTAAGATCAAGTCCAACCATTGCTCTAGGACTGCCAAGACCAGCACTAAATCATATCACTGAGTGCCTCATCTATACGGTTTTTGAACTTTTCCAGGGACAGTTGGTACCATGTCCTGGATTTACAGTATGGACAGGGCTTGGATCTCACAGTGTGAAATTAAGACATAAATGAGGTCAAATGTCTGGGTAATGCAATTTATTACCTAAAATTATTATAACCTATAAAAGAAGGAAGAGAAAAGAGAAGAGGAAAAAAAGAAAGTAGGAAAGGAAAGGATAGAAGCAGTATATTGATAGATTTGCAGAGAGAAAGAGAGAGAGACAAATAGTTACAAAGTCAACACCACGGAGTCATACAGCGTCCTATAGTCTGGATCGGTGGGAGAAGTCTTCCAACTAGCCGGTGGTTGTGTGGTCCTTTATACCATATTGTATCTGGATGAGGAAGAAATTCTTTACTGTAAGCGCGGTGAGGCACTGGAATGGGTTGCCCGGGGAAGTTGTGAATGCTCCATCCCTGGCGGTGTTCAAGGCCAGGTTGGACAGAGCCTTGGGTGGCATGGTTTAATGTGAGGTGTCCCTGCCCATGGCAGGCGGGTGGGATCTAGATGATCTTAAGGTCCTTTCCAACCCTAACTATTCTATGATTCTATGATTCTATGTCGATCAGATAGCCATTACCCCAGCATCCAATCATGGGTTTCATCTGTGAATTGTGTGTTTCAGCAGGTATATTTTTAATGTGTTGACCATACAGTTTGTTTCCTGAAAGGATGTTCCAGTCTGCTTTCTGTTTCTTGCAAGGACGTTACCACCCACTTTTTGCTTCTTACAAGGACGTTCCTGTCCGCTTGTCAGAAGTGAGACTTTCCAGCTTCCCCCTTGTGCAAGGACGTTCCTGTCCGCTTATCAGAACTGAAACATCCCGGCTCCCTCCTTAATGCCTCCTTGGCCATTACGTGCACAAGTTGTTTCAGAGAGCAATGAGGTCACTTTCTGAGGGGTAAACAGTCTCGCCATAACTGCTTCACAGAGAGCAATGGTTGAGACAAATACCCATTTTACATATCAATCCCTCTACAGGTTATTCCACCACTTCCCTGGGAAGCTTGTTCCAATACCTGGTCACTGCCTCTATGAAGAAATTTTTCCTAATATCAAATCTACACCTCCCCTGGCACAGCTTGAGGCCATTACCTCTTGTCCTAACACTTGTTGCTTGGGAGAAATGACCGACCCCCACCTCACTACAATCTCCTTTCAAGTAGTTGTAGAGTGATAAAGTCCCCCCTGAGCCTTTTCTTCTCCAGACTAAACAACCTCAGTTCCCTCAGCCATTACTCATAAGACTTATTCTCCAGACCCTTCACCATCTTTGTTGCCCTTTTCTGGATCCGCTCCAGCACCTCAATGTCTTTCCTGTAGTGAGGTGCCCAGAAGTGACCACATGTCCTGGGTTCAGCTGTAACAGTTATTTTTCTCCTTCTTAGTAGTTGGTGCAGTGCTGTGTTTTCAACTTTAGTCTGAGAACAATGCTGATAACACTCCAATGTTTTAGTTGTTGCTAAGTAATGCTTACCCTAATCAAGGACTTTTTCAGTCTCTCATGCTCTGCCAGTGAGGAGGGGCACAAGAAGCCAGGAGGAAGCAGAGACAGGACACCAGACCCAAACTAGCCAAAGGGGTAGCACATCATGCCCAGTATATAAACTGGGAGGAGTTACCTGGAAAGTCCAGATCGCTGCTCAGGCTGGGTATCGGTTGGCAGGTGGTGAGCAGTTGTATTGGACATCACTTGTGTTTATTGTTTTTTTTTCCCTTTCCCCTTTTAGTTTTATATTCTCTCCCCTTCTTATTTCCATTATTATTATTATTATTATTATTAGTGGTAGTAGTATTAGTTTTGTATTATACTTTAGTTATTGGACTGTTCTTCTCTCAACCCGTGGGATTTATATTCTTTCAATTCTCCTCCCCATCCCTCTGGGAGTAGGTGAGAAGAAGAGGGGAAGTGAGTGAGTGGCTGCATGGTTCTGAGTTACCGGCTGGGCTTAAACCACGACACCACAGTATTCCAGGTGCAGCCTCACCAGTGCTGAGTACAGGGTGACAATCACTTCCCTAGCCCTGCTGGCCACACTATTTCTGATACAGGCCAGGATGCAGTTGGCCTTCTTGTCTGCTTGGGCACAAGCTGGCTCACGTTCAGCGGCTGTCAGTCAGCACCCCCAGGTCTGTTTCCACCCAGCAGCTTTCCAGCCAACCTCCAATCCTCTATGACATGCCCACTAGACCAGTACTACTGATAAATGATGGAGAGTGGCTTGGCAATCTCCTCTTCCAGCTCCTTCAGTTCTCTTGGGTGGAGCCCATCCAGCCCCATACATTTGTATACATCTAAGTGGAGCAGGAGGTCGCTAACCATTTCTTCCTGAATTATGGGGACTTCAATCAGCCCCATCTCTGCCATTCAAATCAGGGAACTGAGTACCCTGGGGATGGCTGGTGTGACTATTGAAGACTGAGGCAAAGGCAGCGTTAAGTACCTCAGCCTTTTCCTCATCCTTAGTCACTAAGTTTCCCCTAGTATCCAGTAGAGGATGGAGGTTGTCTTTGGGCCTCCTTTTATTACTCATATATTTGAAATAGTATTTTTTATTATTTTTTCTATCAGTGGCAAGTCATAGTGGCAAGTCATGGCATGTCATAGAGGACACTTGCCTTCATATTTAGCACTTGGCTTTGACAGTTTGCTGTTGGAAAAAGTGACTTGGAGGAGCAATGCTGGCAGCAGCTGCCTTTGCCTCCATCCTCCTCTGTGTTGATCATGGGGCTTGAGAGCAGAGCAGAGGTTGCAGGGCAAAGCTCAGGATAAGCTGTCAGGATCTTGCAAAGTGGGACCTCTCCCAACTGAGTTGCTTTTCTCCCAAATATCTGGATAGGCTTCAGACCGTCTTCTGATCACTTCAGCCAGTGACGATAGGTAGGAAGGTGACAGTATGTCTGTCTTGGGTACCATAGCCCATAAGCCATAAAAAAGAAATCTGCACAGTTTGACATCACTTGGGGACCAAATTGGTTCCCAGGCTTAGTACCAGGCTTAGTACTACATCTTCCATGCCTTGCAGGGCTGGAAACAAATTGGATTTTAACCCAATTTCTCCCATATTGAGCATTCATTTAATTCTGCTGGCTTTACATGGCAAAATCTTCCTCTGAGTGTATGTCTTGTTAGCCCTTTCCTTTTTGGAAAGAGGCTGAGACCCAAACACATTCTCACATCATGGTTCATCTGCCAATGGCAGCATGCAGCAATGCTGGGTTTGCCATAGCTTGCTGCTACTGGTAAGGACAATGTTCAGAGGGGATCCTTGTTTCTAAAGGGGTATTTTGTTTCCCCCTATCACCTCTAAGGCTGCCATGATGCCCTGGCAAGCATTTCAGTGTATATCCACCCTGCCTCCCCCTCGGCCCATGGGAACTGCTTCCCCGATATCAAACTGCTAATGCCCCCTAACAAACACGCTCATTTAAGAGCTGTTAAAGCTAGGGGCTAGCGGGAGGTCACAGTCTGCACAAACAGGTGGTGTTTTGTCTCTGATAATTAAATTTTCCTATAGTTTTGGGTGAGAGGCTTTCTTACCTTTTATTTCAGTACAGCTGTCTTGAGCCAACTCTGTTCCTCCCTCTTCATCCTCTGCTCACTCTGAGTAAATGCTGTGTGCCAGGCTTGGGTCAGGTCCCCAAGGAGGGCGAGGGTCCCTGGGAGATTTTGGAGGTACACTCAGTGGATGGGCCAGCCCACATGCTCCACCAGCTCTGGGCTACTGTGGTCAGGCCCTCCCCCTCAAAAGGCAGTTGTTGAAGGCCAGGTAAGTGGTGCCAGCCCAGGGCTCATGGGTGCCCTCTGGCCTCTTGCGTATGCTTTTTCCTTCCTACTTCCTCTGTGCCAAGCACTTAAAAAAATGCTCAAACAAATAAAGAAGACAAAATTAAAATGCCCAGCAAGCTCTGTATGACTGGATGCTCCCTCCCTTATGTTCTCAGATGCTAAACCTTTGTCTTATTCCCTCACCAGACAAGATCTGCTGTGGCGTCTGTAAAGAAAGAGGCTAAACACACACACTACTTTCACAACTAAATCTACTTTATTCACTCAAGCATGGTAATATATATAGCATACAGATACGGGTCCAAGCCATGAAGCCAAACAGGAACTGTTTTCAGTCACTATAAATTCCATTCTATAAACAATCACTCCCCAGGCTGCTTCCCAGCCCGACCTTGCACCCAAACACTCCCTGGCTTACTCAACACCCAGGTACACTATCAGCAATTATTCTTCTTCTTTAATTATCCACATAATGGGAGCAGGACGGCTTGCAGTTCCGACATCTCCCCCTTTTTTGTTTTGCACGATACTGTGGCTTCGGTTCTTCGCAAATTGGCAACAAGCCTCTAGATGACATGGAGGGAAAGCAAAGCAAAGTGTTGACGTCCAGGCTCCAAAGACAAGATCTCACCAATGCGTTGGCCAGAAGTACTGGGAGTCTTGGGAACCTGGAGATAGATGCTGTCACTTCCAAAAACACAGTCCTTGGCTTTCCTTATCCCCTTCTCTGCTTGAGGAGTTGTAAATCACACAAGAACAGTTTCTTGACATTAGCATTTAAAGATGGGAAGTTCAAATACAATAGTTACTTATAATATTATTATTACTTATAATAGTTACTTATGCTAACTTTTGCTCTTTTTTTTTTACTGTGAGGGTGATGAAACCTGCTTTAGGTGACCCTATTTGAGCAGGGGATTTGGACTAAATCATCTCTCATGCCAACCACAGGCTGCTTGGCCTGCCCTTCCCTCCTGGTTGTCCCTCTTTATAACAGAGGAGGCCACCCCTCACATCAAGGTCTGGCGTGGCATGTGTCCCCACTGCTCAACGCCTGCTGGGTTGCAGCCAAGAGCGGAGCTAAAGGTCCTTCTTGGTAGCAAACACAGAGGCCAACTCAGTCTTGCCCTTGACTATGGTAGGAGGCATTTGGCCAACCTCAGTCCTTGCACCTTGTCAATGCAAAGTTTCACCTGCCTCATACAGTAACAAGTTGCTATCATGGCAAAGCACACACAGATTTACATTAGCAGTAGAACTACTACAGGGTGTTGAAGATGCTGATGACAGCGAGGGACCAGCCAAAGAAATTTCCTACCAGTTGTGTTCTCCCACCCTCTTAATTCATTCCATTACCTATTTTATAACACTACCATCGTGATGCACAGTTATTAGGATTTTTCTAGCTTCTGCCTTAGCATTTTCTAGCAGCTGCTGCAAATTGCATGCTCTAACATCTCTTTTACAAGTGACAAATCCATACTAATAGGGGTTGGAGTTATACTATGATACATGGCGTAGTTTCTTATTAGCAACTGGCTAGTAAATACAGGTGGTTTATACACAAATTCACAGCCTCTAATAATAGCTATGTTGCAGGCACACATATTTGAGTTGTTAAACATGGTCTGGTTACAGAGACTTTTCAGTTGCCCCCAAGTGATATTTTACAAATCATGACTTTTTCTCTTCCTCTGTCTCATTCCGCTCGGGGTCTTCAAGGTCAGCCCCTGCATCTGAGGCACTGGATTCTTTAACTTGCCTTTTCAGCTCATGGTACAGCATGACAAACTTTGCAGGCAGCCACTGCAGACCTCTAGGTAGGAGGAGGACACAAGCATACCCCCTCCCCCAGGTTATCAGTTCCACAGGCCCTTCCCATTTCTGCGGGCCCAAAGGATCACGATACCACACTTCAGCACATTCTGAAGGTGGACTATCAGTGTCAAAATGTCGTACTGCAGTGGCAGGAGTATTCATGGAAGATTGAGTGCAATTTAAAAAATTCAATGTATAGATGGCATTGTCTTGTGGGGGACTACATGACTGAGGGCATGAAGTTAGAACTTAACCTTGAAGATATCAAAGCTTATCCATGAAGAATGAGGCACCAAAGGTATCCAGATGGGAAAGCAGAAGGCATCTAGATGAGAAAGCAGAAGGCATCTAGATGAGAAAGCAGAAGGCATCCAGAGGAGCGAGCAAGTCAAAGGGAGTATCTAACTGCAGAACAAGAGCTTGGCAAGATAACAGACTTCAGTAATGTGGCAAAGGGTCATCCAATAATGTGCTGTTGCTAACTGATGTAACCAATGGCTAAAAGACACATGTATGTTAGAAACTGTATATAAGCAAGGGTTTGTAATAGTAAAGGGGAACTTTCTACTGAGTCACCGAAGAAACGTGTGTGTGTGTCTTTTTGGCCATATCGACAATGACATTGTCTATTTGTTCTTGAAGGACCATATTCCCCCTTTTTTGTTTTTGCAGCATGGATTTCAGAACAGCGTACGTTCGTTCCACAATAGAGTAATAGAATCATAGAATAGTTAGGGTTGGAAAGGACCTTAAGATCATCTAGTTCCAACCCCCCTGCCATGGGCAGGGACACATACCACTAAACCATGCCATCCAAGGCTATGGATTTCATCAGGTCCCATGGACTTGTGTACATGCAGGTTCCTAAGATGGTCTCGAACCAGATCCTCTCCTACAGTGGGCCCAGGGTCTTCATTCTCACTGTCCCTGGGTCTGCCTTCCAAGACTTGGGTGGTATGGTCAGAGCATTTGCCAGTGAAGACTGAGGCAAAGAAGTCATCAAGAACCTCAGCCTTCTCTAAATCCAGGGTAGCCAGTTCTCCTGATAGCTTCTGGAGAGGGCCCATGTTGTCCCTAGCCTGTCTTTTATTTGCAATGCAACTATAGAATCCCTTCCTGTTATCCTTAACATCCCTAGCCAAGTTGAATTCTAAGTGGGCCTTAGCTTTCCTAACCTGGTCCCTGGCTTCCCGGACAACATCCCTGTATTCTTCCCAGGCCTCCTGTCCTTGCTTCCACCTTTCATAAGCCTCTTTTTTCCTTCGAATTTTCCTCAGCAGCTCCTTATCCATCCAAGCAGGTCTCCTGGCCCTCCTGCTAAACTTCCTTCTAGTTGGGATGCATTGCTCCTGAGCTTGCAGCAGGTGATCCTTGAATATCAACCAACAGTCTTGGGGCCCCATGCCCTCTAGGGCTGTATCCCATGGAACCTTACTAAGCAGGTTCCTGAAGAGGCCAAAGTCTGCTCTCTTGAAGTCCAGGGCAGTGAGCTTGTTGCACGCTCTTCTCACTGTCCTGAGGATCTCGAATTTGACCATCTCATGATCGCTGCAATCAAGGCTGCCCTGGAGCATCACATTTCCAACCAGCCCTTCCCCATTGGTGAGGACAAGGTCAAGCACGGCACCTCTCCTTGTTGGCTCCTCTACTACTTGCAGAAGGAAGTTGTCTTCCACACAATCGAGGAACCTCCTGGACTGCTTGTGCCGGGCCGTACCATCCCTCCAACAGATATCAGGGTGGTTGAAGTCCCCCATGAGGACAAGGGACTGTGAGCGTGAGGCTGTTTCTATCTCTCTATAGATCACTTCATCCACCAACTCCCCTTGGTCAGGCGGTCTGTAACAGATCCCCACAATAATGTCACCCATCGCTGTTCTCCCTTTAACCCTGACTCACAAACTCTCTGTCGACTGCTCACCTGTCCCCAGACAGAGTTCCATACACTCCAGCCTATCCCTAACATAAATAGCAACTCCCCCTCCCCACCTACCCGGCCTGTCTTTCCTAAAGAGCCTGTAACCTTCCATTCCAACCCTCCAGTCATAGGAGCCATCCCACCTCGGCCTGTAGGGGAGTGGGGAATGCCAATGACATGTGTGACACCCCATTGCTGTAAAAATCATGATAATGCTAATGAATTATATGCAGGGCCATTATCCATTTTCAACTGTGAAGGAACTCCTAAGGTAGCAAATGCACTTGTTAAATGTCAGATAACACCATGAACCTTCCCTCCTTTATGGGCAGAAGCTGAAATCATGTATGAAAATGTGTCAACAGACACATGAAGATATTTAAAGGCACCAAAGGAAGCAATGTGTGTAACATCTGTTTGCCAAATTCATTTGCCAAATCTCGTTTGCCTTTAAGCCACAAGGATTTAAATCCATGGCAAATGAGGATTGAGCTGTTGACTGACAGTCAGGGCAAGACCTGACAATTTGCTTTGCTTGAGAATAAGACAGGTTAAACTGTTTCTTTAAAGCAGAGGCATTCTGATGAAAAAAGGAATGTGAAGCAGGTGCAAAAGTAAACTGCAGTGTTAACAGTCAAGGAGTCTGGTATGTCTTACCCTCAGTTAAAGGGGCCAGGAAGGTTGAAATGCTATCTAATATGTCTAATAAAAAAAGAATAATTCCTAGTTTCCAAACAATGTTTTAGCTTCAGCAAAATGTCAAAAAGTGCAGTTATCGATTTTTTTTAACACACTAAAAGGAAGGTTTGGTAACAATCGAACAACATATTCTTAGTCACAAACAATAGTTAAGGATTCTGCCGGGAACAACTGTAGCCTGTGTATGACTGCAGCAATTTCAACAAGCTGCGTAGAGCCTTCCACATGTATAACAGAGGATTGCCAGGAATCATTTTCAAACCAAACTACAGCAGCTTTGCCAGTTTTTCCAGAGCCATCAACAAAAATGGTTTTAGAATCCTGAATGGGTTGCGTTTGAATTACAAATCTCTCCTGTTGATCAAAATCTGAAAAAGCTTTTAGCAATTTATGTTTCTGAGTGCCATAAAATATTTTTCCTGTAAAGTCTGCTAACGCTGTTTGGAAAGAAACTGAGCAAAAAGGAACTGAAAGTCTGTTGCAGTTAATGGTAAAGAGAATTCTGCAGGGTCGTTGCCTGTTAAATGTTGAACCCTCATATGGCCTTTGGCTATTAAGTCAACAATCATATCTAATGGTTCTGTCACAGTCTTTCTCTGGGTATGTGGTAAAAAAAAACATTCCAAAAAGTAAACAGAGTTACTGTCGATTTGACATATCACTCCTAATGGCCTTCGCTGCATATTAACAACGAGCAGAGAACTCAGCAAGTGTAAACGCACTCTATCTGCCTGTAGTGTCTCAATTTTTTGAGTCACTATATTCAAAGCATTGATAGCTTTAGGGGTAAGCTGAAGAGGAGAATTCAAGTCTGAGTCCCCTTGTAATAAATCAAAGAGTGGTTCAAGGTCAGCATTAGTAATATCCAACATAGGCTGCACCCAATTAATAGTACCTAAGTGCTTCTCTAAATCATCCAAATTTGTGATTTTGTTTGCCAGTTGTAGCTTCTGAGGCTTTACTGTTCTTTCAGTTAGCACCCACTTCAAATATTTCCAGGGTGGAATTGTTTGTATTTTTTCCTGGGCAATTTGTAGTCCAAAACAACATAAATTTTCTGTTAAATGATTAACAGTAGTTTCTAGATATTGTTCCATTTCTGCACAGACCAAAATGTCGTCCATATAATGATAAATTATTGATTCAGGAAATGTGCTCCTAGTTGGTGATATAGCTGTGTAAACTACTAGCTGACAGATTGTTGGACTGTTCATCATTCCTTGTGGCAAAACAGTCCATTGATACCTTTGCATGGGAGCAGCACAGTTGACTGAAGGCACAGAATAAGCAAAATGATCACAATGTGCAGGATGCAAAGGAACTGTAAAAAAACAGTCCTTCAAATCAATAATGCAAAGAAACCAGTCAGCTGGAATCATGGTAGGATTAGGCAAACCTGGTTGTAAAGCCCCCATGGGTTGCATTACATTATTAATTGCACACAGATCTTGCAAAAGTTGCCATTTCCCTGATTTCTTTGGGATAACAAAATGGGTGTGTTCCAGGGACTAGTAGATGGAACAATATGTCCTACTTTCAGTTGCTCTTCAACCCATAAATGTACTTGCTCCAATTTTTCCCCTTTTAAAGGCCACTGATCAACCCAAACTGGTTTTTACTGCTAACCATGAAAGTTTGAGCAGGAGATTCAGATCAGCGACCGTGAGGATAAATTTGCCCTGTCTGTGGTAAGTAACAAATTCCACTGCGCTTGCAAATCTTGCCCCCACAGATTCATAGACACTGGCAGTATATATGGTTGAAAATCAGCTACAGCACCATCCGGTGCAAAAGCTTTGAGGACTCAAGTACTTTTAAAGAGATTGTATACCTCCTATTCCAGCTACTGTTGCTAAAGCCAATCAGTTGGCCATTGAGACTGTGAAATAATTGAAACATCTGCCCCAGTGTCTATTAATCCACTGAAGACTCTATTCTCTATTTGCAAATTCAATAAAGGTTGTTTCTGAGTAATCTCCTGGGTCCGATAAACCTCAGCTTTCCCAGAGCTTCCAAATCCAGAGGTATTCCTTGTGTTAATTTCTACTTTTGGCACCCAGTATGGAATCAAAACAAGTTGTGCTAATTTTTGACCTTTTGGAATTTTACAACTGCCATTTTTATTTCTCCTGTATAATCCAAATCTATTACTCCTGGATGAACTTTTACTCCTTGGAGAGTTGTACTTGAGCATCCTGACAGAAGACCCATAAATCCATTTGGTAAAGGTCCCCAAACATTGGTAGCTATAGTTTTAACAGTGGAGCAATCTAATTCAATGTCGATGCTTGCTGCCAAATCCAACCCGGCGCTGCCTGTTGTGGCAGCTGCAAGGTCAGAAATGGAGGGTTTGCTGCAAAAACCCTGTTGTTTTGAGGGGCACTGAGTTTTGCCATGCCCCGCTTGGAGTTTCCCAACAAAGGATTTCCATCCTTATCAAATTTAGATTGCTCCAGTGATATCCTTTCTTGCATCTAGGACAGAGCTGAGATGGCATTTTTTCTTTCTGCTTTTGTATCTTTTTGGGACACATTTTACTAATATGTCCTTCCTGTCCACAGTTAAAACATTTTTGCTGACTCAAAAACACAGGACTGCACCAGCTACTAAGAAGGAGAAAAATGACTGCTACTGCTGAACCCAGGACAGTATCCACCCCTTATTTCATACCATTCACGTCATGCTCAGAACCCACGTTTTCAATATACCATCACTCTTATCTCATATATATACATATACATATACATACACACACACACACAGAGATCATTGCTTAGTGCATGGACCAATCCCTATAAAGCTGCTGAGTCCATCTGATCCATGATGTCGGGCTCCATCTCTTGTAACAGTCTTTCAGGACAGGGGAAAGAGTGTGATATAGTCAGTCTGCTAGTCCTCCCCATATTTGTACTTCAGCCATCATCCTCCATACCAAAGAGGCTTTAACCGCTCAGCTTGCTTAACCGCAGCACATATTTCACACTCGTGAATAACCTGGGCAATAGTGTCCATTGCTAAGTCCACCACTCAATCATGAGTCCATCTGTACGCTGCATCTCTGCCCTGATGGCCAGAAGTGTCATGGGCCCACCAGGCTCAAAATAATTCACCCTCCCCTTCAGCAGTTTCTGCAACTTGTCATCGGGAACTCCATACAGCTGCCTTCCATCTCCGACACTTCCAAAGCACTGGAGAGGCCCAGTGGACTAGATACTTGCCTATACTGTCCCACACACCCTGCCACTCATGACTGTCCAGCCTTGGGGAAAATCTCTTGGTCCTCCTATATCATCATCTAACCCTAGATCAGACCCAAACCTGACTCTGCTTAACTCTCGAGATCAGACGAAATGATCATGGATAAAACGCACTCTGTATGTGTGCCAACATGGTGATCCCCATCACAATCAGCAGGCAGGTCTCAAGGGTACCCAAAGGCCATTCAAAACCTTCAAAACTCTCAAATGATGCTGCTGTACTTGTCACTGGGGTTGGTGTAGCTGCTGTGCTGGGAGTTGGAGTAGCTGCGTAATCTGTTGTTGTCAGAGTTTGAGTAGATGCTGTTCTAGTCACTAGGGTGTGAGGGAATGTTTCCCTCATAGGCTGACCACCCGAGGAGGGGAAAAAAGATGTGTAATTGCTATACACTTCTATTATATACCTCCCAAAGTACAGAGGTGGTGACCACACTGGGAACACAAGCCAGATCAGTTTCATGATCTGCGGGGGATTAAGGAACAAGGCAACACAGTTCAATGTGATCAACGCTGAACAATTTATTGTGCGCAATCATGCCTTTTATAGGAAAGTTTCAGAACACTAGAACATTCGATAACACTTGATTGGTTAACTTCACTTAGCTGAGTGCTAGCAACAGTTTAATGATTGGTTAACTATTACAGCATATGTTTCAAGGTTACAGTTATCAGTTCCCTCCTGCACCTCTCTCTCAGTAGCTTTCCGTGCTAACTTTCTCAAGGCTTCTGCACGTACATGAACTTTAGTAACCCCCAGGCGAGGCCTCAGTGCCTGTGGGTCACTACCCCACAATTGTCAAGCAGTTGTCTGGATTGCTCACATGCCCGTTCACAGCCAAATAGCTCTCCACAAATCCCTCTTTTTGTTTTTGAGCAATCCAGACCCAATTCACAGCACAAAATAGCATACTGGCAATACACTTCCACAAACAGCAAAAGATTAAAACAATAATAATCAATACCGTTGAAACTGTTAAACCTTGTTTGATTACTACTCCTAGCCAACTACTAATACCCCAACCCTGTAACAACTTTTGAAACCAATCCCATTCTGAGAGTACTTGTAACTTTTGCACTCGTGAGAACCTAAAGTGTGGTTTTTTGTAAGCAAGCAAGATTTACAGTCCAATTCAGCAACCTTCTTATCTTAGCTGCTTTTTATCTTCCAGGCCTGCATTCTTGTTTCATTAACTGTCCGGGAGTTGCTTCTTTTCCACGGTCGGCTGCACAGAGGTAACCAGGAGTTACCCCTGCTACATGGCCAGCTGCACATACTTGCTTTCATTCAGAGCAGGCATATGTCCATTCTCTAACAAGAAATGATCCACATCTCCCCCTTTTCTTTTCTTGAGTAAGCCAAAGCTGTTTTACCAGGTTTTCAATCATACCACGAATACATTGCAAAATACAAGGTACAATCATAACTATGGTCAAGATTACTACCAAAATCATTCCAATACCTTTAATCAGAGATGTGAGCCAACCATTAAAGTCCCAAGATGTAAGAAGGGCATCTAACCAAGGAATTTTATCGTTCTGATAGACATCATGAAGTACTATCACATGCTTCCAAATTTCTTTAACACCTTTCAAGGTCTTTCCAGACTGATCAAGATAACTACAACAAGATTCATTAATTAAAGTACATACTCTGTCTACTTGAGCTGTTAATATATCTAAAGCCTTACAATTCTGCAAAACTATCTTTTTTAAAGAATTTACTTCTACTTGTGTTAACTTAGTCACATACGTATTACCATTGAAAACAGCATAACAAACTTTCACTGGAATCATTTTGCACACTTTGCTTTAGTCTTGCAGTCACGTTACATCCTTTGTTACATTCTATAACTTGATATGGTTCTGGTCCTTTCCACTCGTTATCATGTAGGTCTTTATATAGAACTGGTGGTTTGGGCAAGGGATCATCTGTTAGATGTCACAAATGCTGTATTGCAGAAAGAGAATCAAAACTAGACAAATTCAAAAGCTTTTGTCCAAATTACGCTTTGCAAACTGTTTGAAGAAAATCCTTACATTTCCCTTGGGTGTTTTTATATATAATACCTGCTTTAGACGACCCTATTTGAGCAGAGGATTTGGACTAGATCATATCTCCAACATATGCCAACCACATGCTGCTTGGCCTGCCTTTCTCTCCTGTATAGTTCTCTCATAACAGGAGAGGCCATCCCTCACATCAAGGTCTGGCATGGCATGTGTCCCCACCACTCAACGCCTGCTGGGTTGCAGCC
Source organism: Amazona ochrocephala (assembly GCA_039720435.1). Lineage (NCBI taxonomy): Eukaryota > Metazoa > Chordata > Aves > Psittaciformes > Psittacidae > Amazona > Amazona ochrocephala. The sequence continues at coordinate 3,001,532 of CM077908.1, forward strand.
AGCAGCAGAGCGAAAGGTTCTTCTTGGTGGCAAACACAGAGGTCAACCCAGTCTTGCCCTTGACTGTGATAGGAGGTATTTGGCCAACGTCAGTCGTGGCACCTTGTTGTCAGTGCAGAGGTTCACCTGCTTCATTCAGTAACAAGTCACTACTATGACAAAGCACATACAGATTTACATTAGCAGTATGTACACTACAGGGTGCAGCAGCATGTTGAAGATGCTATTGGCAGTGAGGGACCAGCCAAAGAAATTTCTTACCAGTGGAGTTCTCTCATTCAAAGGCTGGATTACTCGCATGTCCGTTAACTGAAAGGAATGCTTCCACAGTACCCTCTTCTTGGTTTTGAGCAATCCAGATTTGATTTAGCATTCTGTTTACAAATTTCTTCAGTATAGTAAATACAATGGTGCATGCAAGCAAAATTAGTAATATAATGCCTAAAACCTTCAAAGCAATAATTATCCAATTTTGAATCCAAGCCCCTATTCGCTATCCTGAAAAAATGTTGCGGAGCCAGTCATCTAAAGGATCTTGTTGGATTTTTTGTGAGTGCCCTTTTAGATAGGTTAATTGTTTGTGAACGCTCTTACTGTGATCAGACAGATTCACACAACACATACCTTCAAAGTCCTCACAGCCATGACCCTGTGCTAACAGCAAAAAGTCAATGGCTGTGCGGTTCTGCAGGAGGGAGTGTCTTAAGCTATTTTGATCCATTAATAATTCTTCGAGAACGGCAGTAGTTACATTAGCCTGCTTTTCTGCCCAACAAGCTAGCTGGGCTGCTGTTCTTAGGGCATTTCCTGCAGCCGCTCCAGGGACAAATAGTGACAGAGCTACTCGACCAGCTCTGCTCAGTAATTGAACATTGTCATTACAATCAGGGGTAAGTCCTATTGATCGCTTAGATCTAGAGTGGAGAATATGACTAAGATTACTCAATTCTGTAAACTTTGGTGCAAAAATAGTCAGTGAGCCCAAGTAGCATGGTCCTCCAACAATGTCTTTTGGCATTCCTTGCCATGCCCTATCCCCACAGATTAAAAAGACATCTGGTGGTAGGGCCTTGGCAGAATTGTTATTCCAAAGGAGGGGCACTGACCCAGGCCGGTGAGTAGATCCGTATGCCTTAAAGGCTGTTGCCTTCCCAGCCGTATCATTTATCCCACAATATTCATTAGCGTACCAATAGGTGCTATCTTTGGGCAAAACATCTGGTGAGTGTATCAAATATGAGTAGGATGCATATTTACATCCAAAATTTAGGCAGGTTTCTGTCCAGCCTTTTGAGGCATTCCCAATTGCTTGTGACCCCATTAAATTTAATTCTTGTGGATCCCAAGGGAGTGTCCTAATCAACCCAGATATCAATTCTGCTGAGCAGTCCGCAACATTTTTTGACTTACTGCAGTTGTTGGTCGAAAATGCCTTAAAGCTGTTCTCATTATACCCAGGTATTCCTATTAGACATGTTTGAAATGGATCTGTGGCTGATGCCATAGCAAGACAAAATTCTGACACCCCATTCTCACTGGCCCATGTTACCCACAAATTTTTTCTAGGATTAATTTCGTGTAACAGAGATACAGAATTATATACAAAGAGCAAAATTAACAGCTTAACCACTAACAGGTTCTTAATCATCACTGACATCTTCTGCTGTAGACAAGATGCTTTCTGCTGAGTTTCGCCAGGGCCGTATCCAACGAGCCGGTATCCACCGAATGCCTTGATCTGTAAGCAAACACATAACCTCTTCCTGTTAGCTTAACTTCTGCGGGTTTTGCCTTATCATCTTCTAGCAGCTGCTGCAAATTTGCATGCACTAACATCTCTTTTACAAGTGACAAATCCATACAATACAAGGCGTAGTTTCTTATTAGCAACTGGCTAGTAAGTACAGGTGGTGTTATACACAAAATCACAGCCTCTAATAAGAGCTACTTTACATGCACACACATTCAAGCTCCTGTAGCTAAGGCATTGGGTTTTTCCGCTTGTCCATCCAGCTCATGACAAGGCTTGAGAAACTTTGCAGGCAGCCTCCATGGACCTGTAGGTAGAACACAAATATATCCCTTCCCCCATGCCATCCGTTCTCGAGAAGTAAGTCAAGCTAAAAATGATTCCTTAAAGCAAAGGCATTCTGATGAAACAGGAATGTGAAGCAGGTGCAGAAGCAAACTGCACCGTACCTCTGACAACCTGGTGCTGTTTGGGTGGAGATTGGTAAAGCTTGGATTCTCCCCTAGGTTACCTTAAACACACTAAGCAGTACTGCTCGGCGGCAGCAGCTACAAACGACTGCTTGCCCAGCAGCAGCTACAGCTGCCAGCCTGCTGAGCAGCAGCCATAAATTCCTGCCGGCAGCAGCACCTCTGCATTAACCCTTTCTTGCCCAAAATGTTAATCTGCTACCCATTAAAAACTTTTACATTAACCCAATAACAAAAAATACACAGAACACTGTCTGCCCTCAACAGACACACACATACACACACATTCATGGGATCCCACAAACACACTCCACACAACTACAATATGTGAAACACAAAATGCAGACAATCATTACTCCCACTACATGGTCACACGTACAAAATGTAGTTGCAATGACCTTGTGAAGGCAATCAGGAAACTAGCTCCGAGCAGCATCATTGCAGTGCAAGGTGGCAGGCTCAATCTCAGCGGGCGTCCCTGCAGAGGCTCTGCCTCCCTCACATTGCATGAGGCTTGGGCTTTTGTACTGACCAAAATGCACACTCATTCCAATGCAGGTGGCCAGCCTACATTGGGAGAAGTGGCCAACAGTATCTATAAAGGTCTGCAAGGGTCAATAGAAACACAGACGTAGTTACATTTGCTAACTTTTAGTACATGAATATCACAGAGAGACTATAAGCACACAATACATCTGCATCCCCTATCTATCTTACTTTTCCCTTTATAACTGCCCATTTATCATGAGGATCTGGGGGATCTAAATCAGGCTTCTTTTCCAGATCAACAGGTCTCAGGTCAAAAGGACACCGCCAGCGAATTCATTACCATAAAGTACAGTGAAACAAGAACCTTAGCCCAAGCCCCCCAGCTGATAAACACTAAGACAGCAAATACCATCTGTAAGGTACGACATGCTGAAACTCGGAAATCAAGAGTAGCAACTTTGTGAGCCAAAAAGTCAGCATAGTGAAGAGTGACTATTAATTTGAAACAATGAATGCTTATCACAAATATGATTAGACACACTCTAGTCAGATCTGACATTATCTCAACCCTTCGAGCCCCACGTTGGGCACCACAAAGAACTGCTGTGGTTTAAGCCCAGCTGGCAATCCAGAACCACGCAGCCCCTCGCTCACTCCCCCCCCTTCCTCCCCCCACTCCCGGAGGGATGGGGAGAAGAATTGAAAGAATGTACCTCCCACGGGTTGAGATAAGAACAGTCCAATAACTAAGGTATTATACAGAACCACTACTGCTGCCACCAATAATAATAATGATAAGGAAAATAACAAGGGAAGAGAATACAGCCGTTCACCACCCACCGAACGATACACAGCCCAACCCGAGCAGTGATCTAACCCTTTCAAGTAACTGCCCCCAGTTTATATACTGGGCATGACGTGCTGTGGTATGGAATACCTCTTTGGCTACTTTGGGTCAGGTGTCCTGTCTCTGCTTCCTCACGGCTTCCCCTCCTCCCTGGCAGAGCATGAGACTCAGAAAGTCCTTGGTCAAACTAAACATTACTGAGAAGCTACTGAAAACATCAGTGTTATCAGCGCTGTTCCCAGGCTGAAAGTCAGAAACACAGCACTGCACCAGCTACTAAAAAGGAGAAAAATGACTGTGACTGCTGAAACCTGGGCACTGGACTGTTCTTATCTCAAACTGTGGGAGTTACATTCTTTGGATTCTCCTTCCCATCCTTCTGGGAGCGGGTTGGGGAAGAAGAGGGGGTATGAGTGAGCAGATGCTTGAGTTACCAGCTGGGCTCAAACCATGACAGTTCTTTGAGCCTCCCAAAGTGGGGTACAAAGGGCTGAAATAATGACAGATCTGACCAGAGTGTGTCTAATCATATTTTTGACAAGCATTCATTGCTTTGGATTAATAGTCACTCGTCACAATGCTGATTTATTGGTTCTCAAAGTTGTTGCCCTTGATCTCAGAGTTTCAGCATGTCATACCTTACTTATTTGCTATTCTAGTGCTTGTCAGATGGGGTGCCTTGGCTAAGGTTCTTGTTTTGCTGTACTTCATGGTAATGACTTGTAATACAATAAACTCATTGATCATGAAACTGGTCAGGCTTGCATTCCCAGCATGGTCATTGCCTCTATACTTTGGGAGGTATATAATGGGAATTTTTAGCAATTACACATCTTTTTATTTCTCTTCGGGGGGTCAGCCTATGACAGAAGAATTTCCTCATGTGAGAGAAACAGCTTCACGGTGACTTCCAACTCCTCCTGTTTTTCATTCTTCTTGCTGAACTTCACTGACATTTGAGAAACTCATTGCTGAAGTAACACCAGTAACCATGGGACCTACCCTGCATCCTAGAAAGGAGTTTGGTTTATCCCTAGGTACAAAATCAACATGGTGTCTTATCTCAACCCGTGGGATTTGCATTCTTTCAATTCTCCTCCCCATCCCTCCAGGAGTACGGGGAGGAAGAAGCAGGGGAGTGAGAGAGTGGCTGCATGGTTCTGAGTTACTGGCTGGGCTTAAACCATGCCAGTTCTTTTTGGCACCCAATGTGGGGCTCAAACAGTTGTGATAAAGACAGATCTGACCAGAGCGTGTATAATCGTATCTGTGATAAGCATTCATTGTTTCAGATTAATAGTCACTCGTCACAGTGCTGGCTTATTTTCTCTTATAGTTGTTGCACTTGATCTCAGAGTTTCAGCATGTCATACCTTACTTACAGCTGGTATTTGCTGTTTTAGTGTTTATCAGCTGGAGGGCCTGGGCTAAGGTTATCGTTTCACAGTACTTTATGGTAATGACTTGCAATACAATAGACTCATTGAGCATGAAACTGGTCTGGCTTGCGTTGCCAGCGTGGTCATCACCTCTGTACTTTTAGAGGTATATAATGGAAGTGTTTAGCAATGTCATATCTTTTTTTTCCTCCTCGGGTGGTCAACTTATGAAGGAGACATTCCCTTAGATTCCCAGCTCCCTCACCAGACTATTTACAGCATCATCTAAGAGTTCTGAAGGTTCTGTGTGGCTTTTGAATACCCTTGAGACCTGCCTGATTGTGCTGGGGATCACCATGTTGGCACACATACAGAGTGTGTTTTACCCACGACCATTTCATCTGATCTCAAAAGTTAAGCATGTTCAGGTTTGGGTCTGATCTAGGGTTAGACGACAATGTAAGAGGACCAAGAGATCTTCCCTGAGGCTGGACAGTCATGAGTGGCAGGGTGTGTGGGGTAGTATTGGCAGGTTTCTAGGCCGGTGGGCCCCTTCAGTACTTTGGAACTTCACCACTGAACATGTGCAAAATCCAGAAAAGCTAGTAAAACACTTAAATGAGGTGCGTTGTCATCCTGGTCATAGCATAGAGGAACAAAACATGGCAAAATGATGGGGCTTTGCCTACGGCTACAGAGCCCTGTTCAACACTCTCTAGCACCTTCAAAGGGGAAAAGATATCTCTGGATCTGATGGCAAAGCAACAGACAACTCAGCTGCTCCAGGTACAGCAACTACACCAACCCCAGTGACATGTACAGCAGCTACTCAAACCCCAAAAGCAACAGACAGATTAGCTGCTGGTGCTACTCAACACCCAGGAAGAACAGCTGCACCAGCCCCGACAACAGATACTGCAGTCACTCCAACCACAGTGAAAGATATTGCAGCTAAACCAGAGGACCAATTATGCCAATATCGGTTACCCCTATGCACAAGGGGAAAAGCAAAAAAGAGGCACAAAGAGCAACCCGTACAGTGAAGGACGATGAAGAACCAATGCACTTACTATGGGGGACAGCATCTGAACAAGTTATTATTACGTGAGTAGGAGGAAGAGGAAGAAGAAGAGGTGACTTCTTGATCCCAGACCTCAACCAAGCTACAGAATATGCGAAGAGATTTTGTCCATCAACCAGGGGAGCACATGATCACCTGGTTGCTCCGATGCAGGGACAATGGGGCTGACGGTCACGAACTAGAAGGTAGGGTAGCCAAGCAGCTGGGATCACTTGATAGGGAAGGGGGAATTGACAAAGCAATTGCAAAAGAGAAACATTCCCTCAGCCTTTGGAGGAGGCTCTTGGCAGCTGTGAAGGAAAGGTTTCCCTACAAGGACAATGTTATGAGTCATTCAGCCAAATGGAGCATGCTAGAGAAAGGCATCCAGTCTCTGAGGGAATCAGCCATTCTAGAGGGGATCTATCGCAGGCTGGATGCTGGGAATGTATCCGTAGATTCAGAAGAAGTTGAATGCAGACGACCCATGTGGCGGAAATTTACACGGAGTGCACCATCATCATATGCCCACTTACTGGCAGCAATAACCTGGAATGACACAGTACCACCAACAGTGGATGAACTGATTCATCAACTCTGAGAGTTCGAAGACAATCTCACCTCTTCCTTCATTTCAGATGTGGAAAAACTGTCCCAGAAGTTCAAACAATTGAGAGATAATCTATCCGATCTATCCAGCTCTCCATGTATACCAGCCTGCATCTCAGCTATTAACGGAAGGTGCCCTACTGCTTGAGAGGGAAGATATAGGAGGTGCACACCATGGGCCACCCTATGGTTTTACCTGCGGGATCACAGAGAAGGCATGATGAAGTGGGATGGAAAACCTACCTAAGTTCTGGAGGAATGGGTGCATGAATTGAAGAGGAGAACAAATGTCAAAGATAATATCCCATGAAAGCTGCAGCTTCAGTCTTTGATGAGCCGGTTCCCAGATGGAGTGGAAGACGTGATTTTACTCCAGCTCCTGTGATAAAGAAGAATAATCCCTTTCTTCAAGATCTTAAGTGGACAATCTTATGATCACTATTAGAGGGGCCCTGCCTCCAGACAGGTGGAGGTGAGATACAATTGCGTTTACTGGACTGTGTGGATCAGATGGCCTGGCACGTCAGTCCCACAGAAGTATAAGGCTCTAGTAGATACCAGTGCACAATGTACCCTGATGCCATCAAGCTGTCAAGGGGTGGAACCCATTTATATTTCTGGAGTGACAGGAGGATCCCAAGAGTTGACTGTACTGGAGGCTGCAATCAGCCTGACTGCGAGGAAATAGCAAAAGCACCCCACTGTGAGTGGTCCAGAGGCTCCATGCATCCTTGGCACAGACTACCTCAGGAGAGGGTACTTGAAAGACCCAAAAGGGTACCGATGAGCTTTTGGTATTGCTGCTTTGGAGAGAGAGGAAATTGAGCAGCTGTCCACCTTGCCTGGTCTCTCAGAGGATCCTTCTGTTGTGGGGTTGCTGAAGGTTGAAGAACAAGTGCCAATTGTGACCACAACAGTGCACCGGCGGCAATATTGCATCAACTGAAACTCCCTGATTCCCATCCATAAGCTGACCCATAGACTGGAAAGACAAGGAGTGGTCAGCAGGACCTACTCACCCTTTCATAGACCCACATGGCCAGTGCGAAAGTCTAACGGAGAGTGGAGACTAACAGAAGACTATCATGGCCTGAATGAAGTCACACCACCATTGACTGCTGTTGTACCGGACATGCTAGAACTTCAATATGAACTGGAATCAAAGGCAGCCAAGTGGGATGCCACAACTGATATTGCCAATACATTTTTCTCAATTAATTTGGCAGCAGATTACTGGCCACAGTTCACTTTTATTTGAAGGGGCATCCAGTACACTTGGAACTGACTGCCCCAGGGGTAGAAACACAGCCCTACCATCTGCCATGGACAGATCCATACTGCACTTGAACTGGAATAAGCTCCAGAACACTTGCAATACATTGATGACATTATTGTGTGGGGTGATACAGCAGAATACAGGCCACAGTTCGTTTTTACTTGGAGGGGCGTCCCGTACATTTGTAACCAACTGCCCCAGGGGTGGAAGCGCAGCCCTACCATCTGCCATGGACTGATCCAGTCTGCACTGGAACAGGGGCAAGCTCCAGAACATCTGCAATACACTGATGACATTATTGTATGGGGTGATACAGCAGAGGAAGGTTTTAAGAAATGAAAGAAAATAATCCAAATCCTTCTGAAAGCCGGTTTTGCCATAAAAGAAAGGTCAACGGACCTGCATAGGAGATTCAGTTGTTGGGAAAAATATGGCAAGATGGACATTGTCAGATCCTCACAGATGTGTTCAACCAGACAACAGCAATGTCCCCACCAACTAATAAGAAAGAAACAGAATATTTCTTAGGTGTTGTGGAGTTCTAGAGAATGCACATCCCAAATTACAGTTTGATTGTAGCCCTCTCTGTCATGTGCCCTGGAAGAAGAATATTTTCAAATGGGGTCTTGAGCAACAGCAAGCTCTTGAACAAATTAAAGGATAGTTCATGCAGTAGCCCTTGGACCAGTCCGGACTGGGCCAGATGTAAAAAACGTGCTCTACTCCGCAGCCAGGGAGAATGGACCTACCTGGAGCCTCTGGCAGAAAGCTCCAGGGGAGACTCGAGGTCAACCCCTTGGCTTTTGGAGTCAGGGATACAGAGGATCTGAGGCCAGCTATACCCCAACTGAAAAAGAGATACTGGCAGCCTATGAAGGGGTTCGAACTGCTTTGGAAGTGATTGGCACTGAAGCACAGCTCCTCCTAGCACCCTGTTACGTTAAAAGGGGAAAAATAAACCCCTTGTTTTGTTCTCCAATATGCAACTATCAGTCCGGCCGCGTTCGCTATTTCGAACCTTACTGATCCGGATTCACCGATAGTGCACCACAATGAGAAATGGGGTTGTATTCAGTGAGAAAATTAGTTTATTGACACAATAGACACAGATTCTTATGGATTGCCGGTGATAGAGACTGTCTGCAAAAGCACGTGCAAATAATGATTACATGAATACAAGCGCTTGATAAAGTTAACACAGCATAGCTATAAAATATACAGATGCCAGTAAAAGTAACTCTATAGAGATTCTAAGTTTTCCCAGGGAAGCACCGAATACAGTGCAAGTCTTACCCACAGGTGTCCCTATGGGGGGGGAGAGAGGTCCAGCCCGTCAACCGGTCCCGGAGTCGGTTGATATTATTTTCCTTGACTCATCCACGATGGTATCTTCCCCAAATATCCCCCTCTTTCTTGGGTCTTTTTATATTATTTTTTATCTTTAAGGTGGAGCTTGAGTGACTCTAGTCATACGTACTATTATTATTACTCAGAGAGGGGTGATCTCATTTTGGAGGGGGGGTCGCATTGGAGATGGGTGTTATAATGACGTTATAATGAAGCAAAGTCCACACTGAGGACGGCATTCTGTCAAAAGATGACAGGCTGCTGGACCAGGGTAAGAAGTCTTATTGGCTTTTGCAAGGTCTCCACTCACTCTACCACGCAGCTTATCAGCTTCTTGCACCATCTCGTTCCGGTCAGTGTTGCCAGTTACACAGCTTATCAGCTTCTTGTACCATCTCGTTCCCGTCTTTGTGCTGAAGTTAGGACAAAGCGTAACTGCGAGATTTCCACCTCGCTCTACCCTTCGTCTTCGTGTTGCCACGGGAACTGCGGTGGAGTGCACATTACTGGCATACCCGGTGCGGCTGCATCTCGCCCTGAGAGGCCTTGAAAGTCCGTTTTTCCCTTATGTGTGGACAATGCTACATTTCAAATATAAGTTTAATTCCTAATTATCCCATATTTCCTAATTATTCCACACACCCCAGTTGCCCGTGCTGGGCTGGATGTTCAAAGGCAGGGTCTCCTCTACACATCGTGCAACCGATGCTACATGGAGTAAGTGGGCTGCACTAATTACACAATGAGCTGAAATAGGAAATCCTATTTTCCCAGGGTTCCTAGTAGTCCTCATGGACTGGACAGAAGGCAAAGATTTTGGAATGTCATCAGAGGAGGAGGTGATGCGTGCTGAAGAGGCCCCGCCCTATAATAAACTGTCAGAAAGTGAAAAGCAATATGCCTTTTTTACTGATGGGTCCTGCTGTATTGTGGGAAAGCATCAGAGATGGAAGGCAGCTGTATGGAGTCCCCTATTATAAGCTGCAGAAACTGCTGAAGGAGAGGGTGAATCGAGTCAGTTTGTAGAGGTGAAAGCCATCCAGCTGGCCTTGGACATTGCTGAACAAGAAAAGTGGCCAGTACTTTATTTTTGTACTGACTCATGGATGGTGACAAATGCCCTGTGGGGGTGGTTGCAGCAATGGAAGCAGAGCAACCGTCAATGAAGAGGTAAACCCATCTGGACTGCTGCACTGTGGCAAGATATCGCTGCCCAGGTGCAGAACCTGGTGGTGATAGTACGCCATGTAGATGCTCATGTACCCAAGAGTCGGGCCACTGAGGAATACCAAAGCAAGCAACAAGTGGATAAAGCTGCTAAGATTGAAGTGGCTCAGATGGACTTAGATTGGCAATATAAGGGTGAATTATTGAAGGGTGAATTATATGAAGAATGTAACTCCCATGGGTTGAGATAAGAACAGTCCAGTAACTAAGGTATAATACAAAACCTCTACTGCTATCAGCAGTAATAATAATGATAAGGGAAATAGCAACTAATAACAATTATCAGGCTGGTTTCAGCCTCCAGTACAATCAACTCTTGGGATTCTCCTGTTGCTGTAGAAATACAAATGCGTTCCACCCCTTGATAGTTTGATGGCATCGGTGTACACTATGCACCACTATCTACTAGAGTCTGATACTCCCGTGGGATTGATGTGCCAGGCCATCTGATCCACCCCATCCAATAAACCCAATTGTCCCTCTACCCCACCTTGCTGGATGCAGAGCCCCTCTAATAGTGATCATAAGATTGTCCCCTTGCATCCTGTAGAAAGGGATAAAAATTCCTCCTGTAGATACCTCCTGTATCTTCTCTTTCGAGTAGGGCACCTTCCGTTAATAGCCGAGACGTGGGTTGGCACACATGGGGAGCTGAATACATTGGATAGATTGCCTCTCAATTGTTTCAACTCCTGGAGCAGTTTTTCTACAGCTGAAATGATGGAAGGGGTGAGATTGTCTTTGAACATTCAGAGTTGATGAGTCAGTTCATCCACTGTTGGTGGTGCTGCCTCACTCCTGGTCATTGATGTCAGTGAGTGGGCATACGATGATGGAGTGCTCCATGTAAGTTTCTGCCACATAGGTTGTGTACATTTGACTTCATCTGGATGTATGGATGCATTCCCAGCATCTGACCTGCGATAGATCCCCTCTAGAATGGCTGATTCCCTCAGAGACTGGATGCCTTTCTCTAGCATGCTCCATTTGGCTGAATGACTCATAACATTGTCCTTGTAGGGAAACCTTTCCTTCACAGCTGCCAAGAGCCTCCTCCAAAGGCTGAGGGAATGTTTCTCTTTTGCAATTGCTTTGTCAATTCCCCCTTCCCTATCAAGTGATCCCAGCTGCTTGGCTACCCTACCTTCTAGTTCGTGACCGTCAGCCCCATCGGAGCAACCAGGTGACGATGTTCTCCCCTGGAAGACACCTGAAATCTTTTTGCATATTCCACAGTTTATTCGAGGTCCTGTTTCAAGAAGTCGCCTCTTCTTCTTCCTTTTCCACTGATTCATGCATTAATGATTCTTGTTCAGATGCTGTCCCCCATAGTAAGTCCATTTCTTCACTGTACGGGTTGCTCTTTGTGTCTCTTTGCTTTTCCCCTATGAGGGGCAACATATACTGGCACGGATTGGTCATTTTGTTTAGCTGCAGTGTCTGTCACTGTGGTTGGAATGGCTGCAGTGCCTGTCACCGGGGTTGGTGTGACTGCAGGGCCTGTTGTCGGGGTTGGTGAAGCTCCGTGCTTGGGGGCTGAGTAGCTGCATTGTCTGTTCCTTTGCCATCAGATCGAGAGACATCTTTTTCCCTTTGAAGGTGCTGGACAGCATTGAGCAGGGCTCTGTAGATGTAGGCCAAGCCCCAGCTCAATGCAGTGAGTTGTCCCTCTCTGGTATTGCCAGGACAGCACACCTCATTTAAGTGTTCTGCTAATTTTTCCGAATTTCACACTTGTTCAGTGGTGAAGTTCCAAAGCACTGGAGGGGCCCACTGGCTTAGATACATGTCCATACTATCCCACACACCCTGCCACTCATGACTGTCCAGCCTTGGGGAAAATCTCTTGGTGATCCTTATATATCGTTGTCTAACCCTAGACAAGACCCGAACCCGATCCTGCTTAATTTTTGAGATGAGACAAAATAGGGTGTTGTCAGGGTGGGATGGCCATGTGTAAAACACATGTTGTATGTTTAGCAAAATGCTGATCCCCAGCACAAGCAGCAGGCAGGTCTCAGGTGTATTCAAAGTCCATCCAAAACCTTTAGAATTCTCAAATGCTGCTGTAAATAGCCTGGTGGGAGAGCTGAGAATCTAAGGGAATGTCTCCTTCATAAGTTGACCACCCGAGGAGGAAAAAAAAGATATGACATTGCTAAACACTTCCATTATATACCTCTAAAAGTACAGAGGTGATGACCACGCTGGCAACACAAGCCAGACCAGTTTCATGCTCAATGAGTCTATTGTATTGCAAGTCATTACCATAAAGTACTGTGAAACGATAACCTTAGCCCAGGCCCTCCAGCTGATAAACACTAAAACAGCAAATACCAGCTGTAAGTAAGGTATGACATGCTGAAACTCTGAGATCAAGTGCAACAACTATAAGAGAAAATAAGCCAGCACTGTGACGAGTGACTATTAATCTGAAACAATGAATGCTTATCACAGATACGATTATACACGCTCTGGTCAGATCTGTCTTTATCACAACTGTTTGAGCCCCACATTGGGTGCCAAAAAGAACTGGCATGGTTTAAGCCCAGCCAGTAACTCAGAACCATGCAGCCACTCTCTCACTCCCCTGCTTCTTCCTCCCCGTACTCCTGGAGGGATGGGGAGGAGAATTGAAAGAATGCAAATCCCACGGGTTGAGATAAGACACCATGTTGATTTTGTACCTAGGGATAAACCAAACTCCTTTCTAGGATGCAGGGTAGGTCCCATGGTTACTGGTGTTACTTCAGCAATGAGTTTCTCAAATGTCAGTGAAGCTCGGCAAGAAGAATGAAAACCAGGAACATTCGGTGGAGGGGCGATCACTTCTGGTTCTTGTTTCTTGGCTTTAGGAAGGAAACATTAAGATTCCATCTGCCTTCACTGTTACTGCCAGTTCCTGCTCACATCCCTTTGCTTGCCCCATCCACATGCTCTCATAGGGAGTTCCTGCTGTCCTTCCCATTTTACGGTTGAAGATGTTCTTTCCCTGACACATGTGGACCTGTGCAGCCCTCCATGGTGCATGATGATGGGCACCAATGAGCAAGAGGCTCCAGCATCCTTGGGTGAATGCAGGGCAGAAATGCATTGACATGGGGGACATTGTCCTTTGCTTTCCCTCCAACCTGCTGGAGACCCAGTCAAGTGCTTGCTGCTCACAGGGAGCTGGCAATGGGCAGGCTCCTGCAGCCAGAAAAAACTCTTGCCAGAAGGAGACTGTGCAGAGGAGCTGTGCAAGATGGCCCCAGATCCTGTTCACTGCTCATTGGAGACCATGAACCGGCTCTGGCACAGGTCCCACTCTGATCACTCTCGTGCAAAGCCTTGGCTCAGCTGCAGAAGCTGCAGCCATCAGCCCTAAGACAGTAGATAGCATGAGAAGATGTTTCTCCTGGTGCCTGTTGCTGCTCTGCCACCAGAAGCTTTTCCTGGGGAGGGGGGTGCAGAACATCCTCCTATCTACCCCAGAAACAGCAAATTATATCCTCCTTCCCTTTTTATGCAATGTGTTTGGGGGTGTTTGTGTGAAGAATGGGATGGTTGGGACCCCCCAGGACCCAGCTTGGAGGGGTGGGTGCTTTGCATGCTGGGCAGGGACGAGCCTGTGCCCCCTCCCCCCAACCCTCCCCCCCCATCTGGTAAACTTGAAGCTATACCCCTGGCTAGCCTGTAGTGTCTGCCCACTCCCCCCCTCACCCCCCCCCCCCCCCCAAAGCATCACTCCATGATCCTCTCCCTCAGCCTTTCTCCCTTGCTGGAAGACTGGAGATGACCTAGCTCACATGTATGACAAAGTGTCCTGGGTTCAGCAGTAGCAGTCATTTTTCTCCTTCTTGGTAGCTGGTGCAGTGCTGTGTTTTTGACTTTTGGCCTAGGAACAGTGCTGATAACACCAGCATTTTCAGTTACTGCTTGGTGATGTTTTGGTCTGACCAAGGACTTTCTGAGTCTCATGCTCTTCCAGGGAGGAGGGGAAGCCGGGAGGAAGGAGAGACAGGACACCTGACCCAGACTGACCAAAGAGGTTATTCCATACCACAGCATGTCATGTCCAGGATGAAAGAAAGGAGAGCAGAGACCCGGAAGGGTGGGGGTTCACTGGTGGGGGTGCATGGTGGGGGGTGCACAGCTTGGTCAGGTTGGGATTGATGGTGAGCTATTGTATTCTTTCCTTGTATTTGCCTTGTCATTATGACTGGTGGTAGCAGTAGTGATTTGGGTTATAATTTAGTTACTAAACTGTTCTTATCTCAACCTGTGGGAGTTGCATTCTTTCAATTCTCCTCCCCATTTCCCCGGGACTGGGGGAAGAAAGAGTGGGGAGTGAGTGAGAGAGCAACTGCATGAGTTTATAGACTTAAACCACGACACAAAGCTGTCCAAGTTGTTTATTTAAGGACACAAGGATTTTCACAAGGATTTTCTTGCTGCATTCCCACATCATGTTGGTTGCTAATGCAGGCCGGCTCGCAGCTGCCGTGGCACCCACTGCCCCAGCTGCTGCAGACTGCTGCTGGGGGGCTGGGGTACAATCGTGTGGCACCCATGAAACTGGCTCTTGGCTTTGCAATGGGGACTGCAAATGGGGACCAGCCCCTCCAGGACCTCGGTTTCCAGGAAAGCTTGGTGCATAACCTTTTGGGGGCTGTTTGGGAGAGTGCGTATGTGGGGTGGGTACAGGACACGGGCTGTGCTATAGATAACCCCCAGGGCTGGCCTGAACTGCTGGGTTCTGGAAGATGGCATCCAATGATCTCAGCTGGATTTTTCAGCTGCCTGAGGCTGGGCAGCAAGGCCAGTGACGGGAAGGGGCTAAATTTAGCCTGTCCTGTTGCTGTGAGTGGCGGGGCACTTGCTGGTGGTGCATCCCAGGAAGCCCAGGAGATGGGGAAGGGGGTTCTTTTCCCAATGAGGCTGGGACACCCCTCCCCTAGGGCACCCCTCTCCTGCATGGCTCCTGCATCCCAGTTTGGCCAGCACCAGTACAGACCTGGGCTTGTGCTGGTGAACATCAATTGCACTGCTCATGGACATCATCCAAGCTGAGCTGGGTGGTTTAACTCAGGGAGCAGCTGGTGGGGCATGGGACGGGACAGGGAGCAGCTGGCAGTGGATGGGATGGGATGGGGTGCAGTGACGTGGCTGGCCATGTTTTTGAGTGGAAGCCCCATCTGACAGTGTGTGTCCCTCTTCTCCCAACAGGCCTTACATGGCTGCACTGTGAAGGTTCCCACCATCGATGGGCGGGTGATCCCGCTGCCCTGCAATGACATCATCAAGCCGGGGACAGTGAAGAGACTGTGTGGGGAGGGTCTGCCCTTCCCCAAGGCCCTCAGACAGCAAGATGACTTGATTGTGGAGTTCAAAATCCACTTACTGGACAGAATAGCTCCCCAGATAAGACAGACACTCAAGCAACACTTCCCATGCTCCTAGAGCTCAGGGACTCTCCTCCAAGCAGTAATGCTCTAAACACACATGCTGCAGCATCTGGCCTGTGTGTAGCAGAGGTGCCACAGTGCTTTCAAATGCAAACTTCACCCCCCACCTGTTGCCACAAAAGTCGTTCAGAGAAATTCTCTAAGACTCAATTTGGACTTTTAGAAAGCAGGCATTCTTTATTGCAGAGCTGGGTGCACACACAAATAGTTTTGCAAAGGTGAGCGCACCCATTACTTGCTGGCGGCAGCTCTATATTTAGCATACTCATGCATATTCACAGATTTTCCAAGAAATTATTTACATATTCATGAGATTCTCGGGAACTAATTATTATATTTTCATTCTAATTACGCATGTGCTTTCTTGCTGAGTGGGGGTCTTTGGTGGTCATCAATAGTCTTCCTCACTGTGTTTACTGAATGACCTCAGTGCTTGCACATGCTTGCAAGATCCTAGTGCTGAATTAGCAGTTGGTATGTCCTTGCTTCTGTTCTGTTCCAGTCTCACTCCATGCTGGGTGCCACTCTGCTATCTTGAAGGCTGACATCCTTGGTCTTATTTACTGTCTTTTTAGTTGTTATCAGTCCCGTGATGTTCCTTCCCCCATCAGCCAAACATTCCTTTCTCTCTACGTGTTAGCAAGTTAGTACAGTTTGCTATATTTTACTATGTTAGTTTAAACCTATAATTTAGACCTACACACCACTTTCCCAAAATTTCCATCCAACCTACCCCCCACCCATCCTTCTTGGCCTATTTTCTACTCTGGCAATGGGGAGGCTCCTGCCCTGCCCATCATGGCTCTCCTGGCTGCCAAACTTTTTATTTTTCCGCCTTGCACAAGCAAGCAACATGGGCCCTTTGCCTGGGGAAGTACATCACATTCTGGGTTTTAATGTCATCTTCTTTTCAGGCCACTTTTCCCATGAGAAGATGGACTTATTGGGGTTTGGCACAGTGCAACTTGGACTCCATAGGATCTTACATCCCCACTGTTAGTTTTCTCTTCCCCTCTGATGCTTGCTGCTGTTCAGGGTCCCAGCTGTACTGTGCCAAGGAGACTGTCCCACACATGTAGGGCAGAGGGACTGTGCCTGCTGTAGTGCCTCGTGCCTCCCCCCCCCCCCCCCAAGCTGGACTGTTTCTAACCTGGGACGACAGTACAGGGTCCAACCATGGTCTGCTCTCCTGTGCCCTAGGTGGGGCTTTCTTGTTCAGATGGTGTTGAGTTTGATTTTTTGTTTTTAATACATATACAGAGAGCTAATTAGATAAATTCCATATGGGGCTTTCTCTGCCTATTTTGGGATTCCTAGAGTGGCAAGCTGTGCATGTGTGTTTGTGTGCACACATGCATACGTACCACACACCTGGATGCAAAAGCAGAGCCAACTGCTAGTAGAGCTGTGGTTTTCACTAGTGTTTCTGTTCAACCTTCAGGATTTTACTAGGAAGAGAAATGCACATGTATATATTTTTCTACAGGGACAATTAATTCAGTAGGTATTTCTGGGCATTAGGGTGGAGCTAGAAGGCACATGAGGCAATCTGACTTTGTTTTTTGATGCTGTAGTTTTTTAAAGTCTTTTGATTTCCATCATGAGAATGTTTATAGTTCCTACCCTTTTGGCCCACTACTGCCAAATGCCATTTTTTTATTCCTGGGAAGGGCTCCTACAGAATGGGAGGTGCATTTGATCTGGCTTTGTATGGCTCCTCTTCCACTACAGCACCTGCTGAGAAAATCTCTGCCAAAATATTCCCCCCCCCCGAATATTTTTTTACAAAGAGGAACCACTGACTTGAAACAGGGGGGTCTTTGGGGAGAGGGGGGTCAAGCATAGGGCACCCATCGCTGCTAGGTGTACAGCTGTACGTTGTATCATACACAGCCCCTGTGGAAAGGGGCGAGGAGACCTGTTAGGCACTGCTTAATTTCTTGCCCGGTTTGACTGGTGAGGGTATGCCACTAGTTCCCTCTGCTGGTACCTGTGGAGTTCGACATAGAGAAACCTGGTGGACAACTGCCGGAGAGTGAGAGGTCAGCACACAGATGCAAGCTGCTTTGTTTTTCTGTTTCAATGAGACCTAAATATTTTATAGTGGAGGGCTGTGGATTTTTTGGGTGTTTTGCTTGTTTGTTTTAACAACTGTATTGAGAGAAAAAATAAAGTATTTTTAAAAAATATGCCTCCTTGGGGTGTGTTGTGATGGGAGATGCTAGGCACAGGCAGCAGGGCCAGGGAAGGGGCTTGGCCCCTACTGGCACTGGGGGAACCACATCAGGACTCTGCATCCCCTTGGGGCTTCCAGGATGTGGCTGGCACCAGGAACAGGAGTGGGGGCTAGCCAAGGAGTATTTGTGAGTGGTGGGGTGGTATAGCCGGGGATGAGACAGTGAAGGGGGGCTCCTCACCAACAGAGGCTGCCTAAGGGGGCTGGAGACACACTAGTGCCCAGCTTTCTTGGAGGGGCCCTGGGGCTGGTCAAGAAGCAGTGGCACATATCGCATCCAGGGACATTCCCACTGATAGCAGGAAAAATGTTTGCCCATAAGGTGCCAAGCAGGAGCAGCTGAAAGGGCAGGCAATGTAAGCAAAAAGCCTTAGGAGAGGCCTGGGCAGAGGCTGCCAAACCCTAAATGGCTCACTGCCCCCTCCCAGGCAGGAGCTTGGGGCCATGTAACCTATAACAACCTGACCCTGAAGCCCACAGCAGACAGGGCTAGGAACAGCTAATGGGCTGGGCAGACTGAGGGCACAGGGGAGAGTCAGAGCTAGCCCAACCCCCTCTAGTCATGGGGGCTGACAGTGCTGCCAGGATTGCCCACAGGGCAGGAGATGGCCATGGGAAGGGGATATCCTTGGAGCAGGAACACCCATGGGGCAGGGGATGGCACTTGGGAGGGCATGTCCATGGGGCAAGTGATACCGGAATGGAGGAATGCCCTTGGGACAATGCCATGGGGAGGGGATGCTCATGGAACAGGAAAGTCCAAGGGGCATGGATGCCCATAGAGATGGCCCATAAGATGGCCTAGACTAGGACAGGAACCATGCTGAGCCCATAAGAGTTTTGGGGTGCTGCAGGACCCCAATCTCTTGGGTCAAGAACCAGCCTCTAACACCAACACCTTGGCCAGGGATCTTGCACACAACATCGCTGGGCTGCACGTGGTCCTCTGTGTGGCCTGGCTGCAGCTCTGGGGCCACAAGGAGATGCCAAGCATGAGTGATGAAAGGGGCTGCCCTCACCTGCCCACCTTGCTAACCCTGCTCCATCCAAGGCAAGCCCCAGCTGACAGTACCTTCCATCTGCCAGCATTTCTGGGGCTGCCCAGCCTCCCCAGCAAGGTGGTGGGTAGGGGAGGAGGGTGGCACAGGAAGGCTCTTGCCCATGTAGCTACCAGAGGGGTTCTGCTGCAGGGGTAGTCCCTGGAAAAGGGCACAGGCTGGGGCCAAACCTAGTCCCTGGTGGTGCCTGTTTTTCTGGGGCTGCTAAGGGTAAAGGTTCATAGGGTTGGGCCTAGCCAAGCTCCCTAGCTGCTGCAGATGGTGATTTGGGGGATACCCTCAGCCCCCCTAACAAGGTTTACACAGCTCCAGCACAGGACAGATGCTCTCAGCGCTCCCATGGGTGCTGTCCCTATCCAGAGCCATGTCCCAAAGATGGCAGGAGAAAAGATGAGGGTTTCCAGTCCTCTTGATGGATTTAATTAGCATTTGCAATTAGGAGGTGGCAGGAAAGGGTTTGGGCTGCCCCCTACCATCCCATGCCCTGCTTGCTCCAGCCTCCACAGCACACGGAGACAGCAGGGTGGAGGAGCTGGGGGCTTGTGGAGTGACACACCCCCAAACTGGCAGGGAAGAAGAAATCCACTCACTATCAGAGCTGAAGCCAGCACTTGGAGTCTTGGAGAGCTCCTGGCATTGGTGCAGAACCATCCTAGATGGCTGAAAGTGGCTGCTTCCCACCCTGGCTGGAACTACCTCTGTCTTGGGATTGCACTGATAAACAGGTAGGACACAACAAAAACAAAGCCAGCATCTGCATCCGCCCTGCTTGGAGGGACAGAGCAGCAGGGAGAAGTGCAGGCAGGGAAGCAGCCATGGAGTAAAGCTTTCCAGGTGCCAGTTATCCCCCAAAAGGGCTGGTGTGGGGCAGAGGAAGTGCCAGCCCTCCCGCTTGGCTCTCTTGGCCCCCAGGAGTCTGCCTGTGAGAGGGACAAGCTATCCTCAACCCTACTGCTGTAGGAGGAAACAACAGCCAGCATTTTCCTAACTATTCTATGATTCTATGATTTTATATGCTCTGACCACATCACCCAAGTCTTGGAAGGCAGACGCGGGGACGGTGAGGGTGGGGACCCTGGGCCCACTGTGGGGGAGGATCTTGTTCGGGACCACCTTAGGAACCTGAATGTATACAAGTCAATGGGACCGGATGAAATCCATCCACGGGTCCTGAAGGAGCTGGCAAATGAAGTTGCTAAGCCACTGTCCATCATATTTGAAAAATCATGGCAGTCAGGTGAAGTTCCCGATGACTGGAAAAAGGGAAATATAACCCCCATTTTTAAGAAGGGGAAAATGGATGACCCAGGGAATTACAGACCAGTCAGTCTCACCTCTGTGCCTGGCAAAATCTTGGAGCGGATTCTCCTGGAAGGCATGCTAAGGCACATGAAAAACAAAAAGGTGCTTGGTGACAGCCAGCATGGCTTCACTAAGGGGAAATCCTGCCTGACCAATCTGGTGACCTTCTATGAAGGGGCTACGGAACTGATGGACAGGGGTAGAGCTGTTGATGTCATCTACCTGGACTTGTGTAAAGCCTTTGACACTGTCTCACATGACATCCTTCTCTCTAAGTTGGAGAGACATCAATTTGATAGGTGGACCACTTGGTGGATAAAGAACTGGCTGGATGGCCGCACGCAAAGAGTAGTGCTCAGTGGCTCAGTGTCCAGCTGGAGACCAGTAACGAGTGGTGTCCCCCAGGGATCGGTGTTGGGACCGGTCTTGTTCAACATCTTTGTGGGTGACATGGACAGTGGGATTGAGTGCGCCCTCAGCAAGTTTGCCGATGACACCAAGCTGTGTGGTTCGGTTGATACATTGGAGGGAAGGAATGCCATCCAGAGGGACCTTGACATGCTTGTGAGGTGGGCTGATGCCAACCTGATGAAGTTCAACCATGCTAAATGCAAAGTCCTCCACCTGGGTCGGAGCAATGCCAGGCACAGCTACAGGTTGGGCGGGGAGGAGATTGAGAGCAGCCCTGCAGAGAAGGACTTGGGGGTGTGGGTTGATGAAAAAATGAACATGAGCTGGCAGTGTGCGCTTGCAGCCCAGAAGGCCAACCGTATCCTGGGCTGCATCAAAAGGAGTGTGACCAGCAGGTCGAGGGAGGTGATCCTGCCCCTTTACTCTGCTCTCGTGAGACCTCACTTGGAGTATTGTGTGCAGTTCTGGTGTCCTCAACATAAAAAGGACATGGAAGTGTTAGAACAAGTGCAGAGGAGGGTCACGAGGATGATCAGGGGACTGGAGCACCTCCCGTATGAAGATAGGCTGAGAAAATTGGGGCTGTTCAGCCTGGAGAAGAGAAGGCTGCGTGGAGACCTCATAGCAGCCTTCCAATACCTGAAGGGAGCCTATAGGGATGCTGGGGAGGGACTCTTCATCAAGGACTGTGGTGAGAGGACAAGGGGTAATGGGTTTAAACTTAAACAGGGGAGGTTTAGATTGGATCTGAGGAAGAAATTCTTTACTGTGAGGGTGGTGGGGCCCTGGAATGGGTTGCCCAGGGAAGTTGTGAATGCTTCATCCCTGGCGGCGTTCAAGTTGGGGTTGGACATAGCTTTGGATGGCATGGTTTAGGGGGAGGTGTCCCTGCCCATGGCGGGGGGGTTGGAACTCGATGATCTTGAGGTCCTTTCCAACCCTTACTATTCTATGATTCTATGATTCTATGATTCTATCTGCAGAACAGAACAGAGATGGCATAAGGACAGGGCAAGAACGGTGCTGGCAGGCAGACAACTCTAAAGTAAGACAGAGCACCTGAGTAGGGGCTACTCATCCTCCCCAAGGGCTCACATGTCCTCCTACCACAGCTACTTAACCAGTGTTCCCAATTTCAGCATTTTTCTCCCCATTGCTACACATAAGCTCCTGTTTCATGGATAGTCCTATCCTCCTGCCATTTTTAGATGAGACTCACCTCACCTGTCTCCCCTTAAATCTATCCAGGTTGATGAAGCCTTCCAAGATCTGCCAGGCTTTAGGGCTGAAACTCCTACCGCCCAGGCCCTGCAGAACTCCTGCCTCAGCGTGGCTCAGCCCAAAGGCCTAGGACACCCTCCTGCCACACAATCTACATTTAAGCCTCTTTGCAGAAGCCCTCGGTTACTGCTACCCTGCCCCTGCCCCCCCCCCCCAAAAAAAAACAACAACAAACCCAAAACCACAAAACACACACAAAAAAGAAAAGCTAATAGCACATGGCCATTTTGTGCATCCGATGGTCATTGCCTCAAACAGGCTCTCTATATCCAGCCTGCCACAACTGCTCCTGTGTGCATGACAGGACCAGATCCAGGCCATCTCTCATACAAAATGCTGAAGTACAGCAGTAGCCCATTTTTAAGTTCAGAGAAGGGAAAATAAACCAAGGAGCAAGGCAGCAACCTCTAAGTAGAAAAGGATAAGAACCACAATTGGAACCCAACTAGTGAGTATGAGGCACAACAAGGGTCAAGCTGGCAGCAGAACCATGCTTGCCATCAGAAACCCAAAGGCATACATGAAACAGTGCAGAGGAAGGAGGAAATCTCTCCACAGAGCCTGATAAACAGTGCTGCTGCAGCATCAGAAGCTACCCTTTTCCCTGATCACAAACTTCAGAGACAGTCTAAGAGCCCCCTTGTGCCTGCCTTCAGGCAAAGCAGATGAAACAGGGATTGCTGGACAAGTTCTTTGCTGCAGAGGGGCCAAACCAGCAGGAGACCTGACAGCTCAGGGCCAGCATCAGAGAAGCAAGAGATACCTGCTACCTCTCTTACTTAGTGCTTCTTGTCAATTAGGGCAGGGGAGAAAACTGCCAAAACAATTTATTCTGTTAATGGGCTAAGAGGCATAAGAATGAAGAGCAACTTCAAATGCACCAGGGAAACACACATAGATGGGGTCTACCAGACTGAGGAGTGCTCAGATAGCATGTGAGACACAGGGTTAACAGGCAGCAGAAACTACACTGCACCAGTCTGTGGAAGTGTTTCTTGTTGAGAATGGACATGTGAGCAATCCAGCCTTTGATTACCACAAAGCAAACCTGCTTGCTCAGCTGCAACCAATCATTAAGCTATTGCTAACAGTTGGCTAAGAGGTGTTATCCAATCAGATGTTATGGAATGTTCCAGTACTCTGTAACTTTGCTATAAAAGGTGGTGCTTGTGTTTAATAAATTGGCAATGTTTGATCACATTGGTTGTTGCTGTGTTGTCCATGATGATCTCCTGCAGCACCAGTCCCCTACAAAGGAATTGCTAAGGGCCTGCTTAGAGTTTCATGGGATTTTTTTATTGTTTTTGTGTTTTTTTGTTTGTTTTTTTAATACAGGCTAGCATTATACTCTTTGTTAAAGCTGCTGATTCTGCCACATAAACTAAAATGGAAATTTCTGAGAATTTAAGTTGGTTCCCCTCCTTGTTAATGCACTGTCTGCCTCCCAACTGAACACCAGTCTGGATTTGTATTTGCAGAAAACATCCCCCATACAAAGTCTGACATGCAGCTTACACCATTCTAACTGAGGAATGAAGAAGCTAAGAGTTCACTGAACATTGGATTTTTCCTGTACAACGTGGCCTGATGTAGGGTTTGGTCCACAGAGGACAGCAAGTTAACCGTAGAGATCATCATCATTGTCTTCACTGTACACGTTGCCCCCGCTGTTGCCTCCTGTGCCTTGGCTTGGACCAGCACTGCCCTGGTTACCTGATGGGAACCTGTATGCAGTGGTGCAGAAGGGGAGAAGAGATGCTGTTCAAAAGCCTCCTTGAAAAGCTCAGCACAATGCCCTCCCCTCCACACCAACACCCCAGTGCTAAGTGGGACAGACAGGAGAAATGGGATGAGGCCTTATGGCAGGTCACACAAAAGGCTTAAACAGCTGTTGGATGTCACTCATGTTAAAGGAAGAAAAGGTTCACAGACTTAAGGAGCACTAACAGAGCAGCTATGACCAACCTGCAGCACAACCTACACCTGCTACATGCTCAGCTAGCTGCTGTACGTGCTGAGGAGAATGGGAAAAAGCAGTGGAAGAGGGAATTTGTTACCCAGAATCCAGCAGAAAGCTGCCTCAGTACTCTGTTCTGGGGCTGGCTGAGCTATACTGCCCTCCCCCTATGGTTACCTGAAGCTGCCAAAGCCACGGCTCTGCTGTAGAGTCTGTGCAAACATCTCGTATTTCCTGATGTCATTGTCACTGACAGAGCGTCGAGCAAAGCGCATGGCCTCCTCAAAGTGATCCCGGCGGATCTCAGGAACTGGGTCATCCTCCTCCACTTCCTGCAGTGGGACAGAGGGCCCAGGTGAGCTGTGTGCCCAAGCTCTGCAGCCCAACAGCTGCTCACATCCTCCCTCTAGGCCAGGATGCTCCAACACCCACCAAAGTAGGGGCTGGAGAGGGACACTGTGGCAGACTGAGTCACAGCTGCAGCAGGGGCCTCCTGAGCAATGCTGACAATGAGGCACCCCAGGAGGGCCTCAAGCGCCCACAAGATGAGAACAAAATGCTCCAGCTCCATGCTCTATGCTGAGAGCCCACTCATCCCTATCTGAGGATTATGGGCAGAAACGCATCCCACCTCATACATGAGCAGAGGTGAGCTGCCTTGTCTCATGGAAAGGCTCAGAGTGCCTCACTCACCATGGCAGAAGGGTTGGTCTGCCTCTCTCGTTCTCGTCTGATCTCACTCTCAATGGACTCACGGATGGCCAGTTTGCAGGCACGCTGGCAAATTTCTGTCAGGTCAGCCCCCGAAAAGCCATTGGTCATCTTAGCTAAGAAATCCAGGTCAACATCCTAATAAAAAAAAACAAATAAAAAAACACCAAAACCAAACACAAAAAACCCAGAAAACCCACCAAAAAGCAAGCAGACACACAAAAAAAACCCCAAAAACCAAACAAAAAACAAAACCAAAAAGAAACTAAAACCCAAACAAACAACAACAAAATTCAAACCAAACAAATAAGCCCCCCCAAACAAAACACACGCAAAACCAACAACTCAACAAAACAAAAAAAATATCCCAAACCTAAGAGACTTACACCCTCATGCAACGAAGGGGTGTCTTTAGATCCCAGAGTATCAACATGCTGCCTTAACTTTGGCCAATTTGGAAAAGATGAGCTCTTGCTTTTGGGGAAAAAACTTAACCACATAGAAAGGCAGGCCACACTCCCCACACATCCAGCAAGACCCTGCGAAGCAGCTGTAAATCACAGGATGGTTTGGGTTGGAAAGGACCTTAAGGATCATCCAGTCCCTACCCCCTGCCATGGACAGGGACACCTTCCACTAGACCAGGTTGCTCCAAGCTCCATCCAAATTGGCCTTGAACACTGCCAGGGATGGGGCAGCCACAGCTTCTCTGGCCAGTGCCTCACCACTCTCATAGTAAAGAATTTCTTCTAATATCTAATATAATCTACCCTC
The DNA here is from genome assembly GCA_039720435.1 of Amazona ochrocephala. NCBI lineage: Eukaryota > Metazoa > Chordata > Aves > Psittaciformes > Psittacidae > Amazona > Amazona ochrocephala. The sequence continues at coordinate 3,027,163 of CM077908.1, forward strand.
TTTCACTTTAAAACCATTACTCCTTATCCTATCACTACACACCCTGAGAAAGAGTACCTCCCCATCTTTCCTGTAGGTCCCCTTTAAGTACCGGAAGGCTGCAATAAGGTCTCCCCAGAGCCTTCTTTTTTCCAGGCTGAACAAGCCCAGCTCTCTCAGCCTTTCCTCACAGGAGAGGTGCTCCAGCCCTCAAAGCATCTCCATGCCCTCCGCTGGACTCGCTCCAACAGCTTCATGTCCCTCTTGTATTGTTGCCCCAAGCTGGACACAGGACTGCAGGGGGGGTCTCACAAGAGCAGAGTAGAGGGGAAGAATGCTTCTGCACTGTTCATACTCAAGAAGAGGCAGGTTAATGCGTGGATTTAGGGTACAATTTGCTCAGGTCTCAGCATTAGGAGTCAAATGAAACAGACTGGAAATGGAGACAGGCCACAGGCAGACCAAGATAACCAACCTCCTTCTCCTTCCCCTCAATCAAGGGAGTAGTACTGTGACCTCCTTTGAAGCTTTCCTTCCCAACAGCACCTAAAAAGATAAGCTTAGCATAAAAAAGCTTGAGCTCTCACTTGACTGCTTTTCCTGATTAACTATCAGTTGCATTATTGCCTGCTCCTCAGGCAAGGGAAGCAGCTCTTGCCCATGACAGAGTTGAGCAACAATTAACTCCAGTGGTTCCTCTTCAATTTCCATTTCCTACCCATTTTTTTACATTTATTTTTCTTTCAGAGTACAAGAATCTTTTCCATCTTGCCATAACGGGCTTTCCTGTTTCCACATCATGGGCAGAACTCTACTATATGATAAAGACCTACTATGCTTACACACCTAATACCTAGTCTCAGAGCTCAAGCCTCTCCCTAACTCTTAATTTCCATCCTTCAGGGACTGAAGGCTTCCCAGCTCTGTACTACATGGAGCAGTCCCCAGCTTGTGAAGAGCACATGCAGCACACAGCAAACCCAAGCCAGACATGGTCAGGGTGCAGGTCCTACCTTGGCAACTGGTGATTTCCTCAGGTTGGCTTTAAGAATAGCCACCCGGGACTTCTCATCAGGCAAGGGGATGTAGATGAGCTGATCCAGGCGGCCAGGGCGCAAGATGGCTGGGTCAATGATGTCTGGCCTGTTGGTGGCACCGATGATGAAGACATTTTTCTTGGTGGACATGCCATCCATCTCTGTCAGGATCTGGTTGATGACGCGGTCTGCAGCACCACCACCATCGCCAATATTCCCACCTCGAGCCTTTGCGATGGAGTCTAGCTCATCAAAGAAGAGCACACAAGGGGCTGCTTGGCGGGCCTGCAAAAAGCAACCGGAAACTATTACTCCATGTTAATACCACCCAGCAAAGAGTATGCTGATATCACACTAAGCCTACCCTACCATTAAAGCAGCTCAGGGGAATACCAGAGCATTGCTGCTTCAAGGAGAGCTTGAAGGAACTGCTCCAGAACAGTCGCTTGCCCCACAAACCCTCAATTAAACTCTCCTGAACAACAAACTGAATTTCCCCAAAGTTAGGAGCATTATAAAACAAGCAGAAGGGTGGTAACTCCAATGCCTAGAGGGAAAGCTGGAGCTAATCTGCCTGGACCAGAACTCTCCTTGCAAGATCTAGGGATGTCAACTGGTTATTTAGGCACTCAAATATCACTAGGTGAGATATATGAAATGGAAGGGGGAAATCCAATCATTGTCTTCAGCTATCTAATGGATAGATATAGGAAAAAGGGAGCCAGATCTTCCTTCAAGATGCACAGTAAAAAGATGAAAGACCACAGGCACAAATGACTGCAAAGAAAATTTCAGTTAGAAATAAGGAAAAATCTTCAGAAAGAGCTCAAACACTAGCACAAGGCCTAAAGAGATCAGGGATTCTCCAGCCTTAGCACATGTTCAGAACATGAGGCCCCAATTTCCAAGTTGTCTTCCTGCTCTGGATAAACAGCTTGACCAAATGCCCTCTGAGGTTCCCTCTCGATTTAAATTTTTCTCTCTCGCTCTCCTTCCAATTTTGCTTTCAGCACCTTCCCTGACCACAGGAGTGAGGATTCTCAAGATAATCCATGCAGGTACCTTCTGGGACAGGAGGTCACACTATCTATGGGGTAACTGGCCAGTAGGAGTGAGCTCCTTTCCAAGCTATATTCCATTCTTGTCTTGAAATATATAGAATATTTCAGTTGAAAGAGACCTACAGTGATTATGTCAGTCCATCTACAGAAAAATAAGTACCCGTAGTATGTTTTGAAAGTATGTAGGTGATGGTTAATGAGGCGCCAAAGTAGTTTTCAGGGATGTGGAGAATATCTATGCCATCCTAATGCTAGCCTCACTGCTAAGATACTGGGACATTTATCATCCTGTAACAACAGATACAAATTACAGCAGGAAGAAACCATTTAAATAGTTATGTTGCCAAAGAGAATTAATTCTCTAATATCAGGAAAGCAGCCTCTGCTCTTGGTGCAAATGGGGAAAACACAAAATACACAAAGAACTAGGCCAGTAAGACAGGTGTAGCAGAGACAATGCCTTGGGGGTATCTCAGCACAAATGTAGTACAAGGAGTAGAAGATACACTTACCTTGTCAAAGATCTCACGCACATTAGCTTCAGACTCACCAAACCACATGGTGAGCAATTCTGGCCCCTTGATGGAAATGAAGTTTGCCTGGCATTCATTAGCAATGGCTTTGGCTAGCAGCGTCTTACCACAGCCAGGTGGCCCATAGAACAGAACCCCTTTTGACGGGGTCATACCAAATTTGAGGAACTTGTCTGGGTGCTCCACAGGATACTGAAGAGGAACAAACCAAACAAAAACCTCTCAATGAACCAGAACAGGTCTGTACCTTAGAATCACAAAATGGTTTGGGTTGGAAGGGACCTTCAAAGATCATCTAGTTCAATCTCCTCCCTGCCATGGGCAGGGACATCTTTTACTAGACCAGTTTTGTTTCTGCTTCTACCAGAAACACTGCGATATTTCTGGTAGGTTAAGCACAAGATTCTGCCTGCTCAGTGCCACTGGAATTGTTAAATGGACATTGGTTTGAAAAGTACCACAGCTAAATTGTAAAGCCGCCTTAAACAGTCTACTTCCACCTATGAACTAAGTACCAGTTCAGGTAGTTTTCCAGCACGCTTAACCCCAGCTTCACTCTGCCCTGCAGAAGCAAAAGGGAACAGCTCATTATGTAACCTATTTGCTCTGCCCTCCAGAGACAGGCAAGATGTCTGATACGAGCATTTATTCTCTGCAATAAGGTCAGAGATATACGATGATTTTAACACCAGAAAATTAAGACTGAAAAGTAGATTCTTTTATACACAGACAGGCTGTTTATACAGTGCCAATTGAAAGCAGGGACATATCAAACCCAAACCACCCAACACTGGTAGGCACTAGAAGTTTCCACAGATCATGACTTTGTTCTAGTCTCTCCTTTCACAGAAGACTTCAAAATTACCTCTCACCTGTCCCTATGCTAACACTGATGGAAAGCACTTCAGGGGCTCTTGATATGAGAATTTTCATCCACTTTCTGGAATATAAAGCCATCACGTAACAAGATTCTCAGCAGTGGTCCCACTGCTGGTCTCCACTTAAGAGAAGCAGAACTGCTGTCATTTCTGCATGTAGCAAAACACCCACCCAAGATGTCACTGTAGACTCAGCTAAGGAAAGCCCAATGCTGCTTCCCAGCACCTTCCTCTGCTTAAGTTTGCTAAGATGGAACAGCATGGTATTTTCAGTCCATTACAAGAAAGCACCATAAAAACTCTGCATTTACCCTGTTCACAGCCCAAACAGGAATGTGAAGAGGTTCTGAATTTTATTATAATAATTATTTTTCAATCTGACTAGGAAAAAATCTGTTGGAAACCCCTACCTGTACAAGTTCCTGGAGTTCTCTCTTTACATCTTCTAGACCACCAATATCTTCCCAGGTAACTTGTGGCACCTCCACTACAGTCTCCCGAAGAGCAGAAGGGTTGCTCTGGCTCAGAGCCCACTATCATTAGAAGAAACAGCATTATATAAATTATAACACGTTATGTTCACACTCTTCAGATAAGCAATTAGACACTGCACCCAAAAGAAAGGGCCACTCCTGCATTACCCTGAAGTCATCCATGGTCACAGCCAGCGAGTTCATCACTTCAGCATCAATAGTTTCATCTTCTAGGTCTATGAGATCCATTTTCTTTCTGATAGCCTGAAGAGCAGCTTCTGAGCAAAGAGCAGCCAAGTCAGCACCAACATGGCCATGAGTCTCATTCGCCACCTGAAAGAGGAGCACTATGACTCACAGGGATACAAGCAAGCACTCTGCAAGGGCAATGGTCTGGTCACTCACCCAGAGGTGCAACAAAACACTGGAGGACAGGAGCATCAGTGCTCTGCTGCAAATTCAAGACAAGTGCCATCACATATTTAACAGGCAAAGACATTGCCGTTCCACCTCCTATTTAGATCAAAGCTGCAACTGGAATTCAGATGGTGCACAGAAAGATAACCCTAAGGACTGAAGTTCTTCATTCAGGACAGAGATTACAGTAACCATCCAGTATCACCATAATGTTCACCCAGCTCTGTGAAGCACTGTTTGAGGCTTGCTTTATTTTTAAAGAAAATGACACAGCAAACAAATCCAGGAAGACAGGCACTTCCAGACTGGACTGATACACATTTCACTTGGTCATGCCATTCTTCACTAGCAAGTGAAGATTTCTGGTCACTGGTAAACTAATTAGAAGGAAGCCCAGAGATCGTACACTTGCCGAGTTTCATGCTGTCCTAAATGAGCAGAGACAAGCTTTCCTGAGAGCATGCTACTCACCTGTTCCAGATCCACATCATGAGCCAGTTTCATATTTTTTGTGTGGATCTGCAGGATCTCCAGGCGGCCAGTGGCATCTGGGATACCGATATCTACCTCTCTATCAAAACGACCTGGGGAATACAAAACATATGTTGAGCTGCTGATTCTGTGAACTAAAGCTGCTGCAGCTGCTGCCTTCCCCTGACAGAGGAACATGATGACGAGCCACAAACATATGATTTCAGAAAATGCCAGAGCTTTGAGTTTCTCTGCAGCATTTATCGGCACAGCAGCAGAGTCAGATTAGGGAAGGAGAAAAGGCTTTAACCATTTAGGGAAAGTGAGACTACTATATTAACTAGAGATCAAGATTATATAAACGTAGGATTTCTGTTTTGCTTCCCCTCCCCCAAGACTCATTTATAGAAAATATGCTTCCCCTAACCAACATACCATGAGACATTTTTGTTTATTTCTACCTTTGTGTCCTCAGCACAGAAGAGACACAAATACCGAGACTTAATTTTTCAGAACTTTCATAGCAGTACCCAAGTGGTGAAAAATATGAACTGCCCCAATATCTGGGGAGGCAGGAAACCTACATATTACTGCAATATTAACTAAGGTATGTATACCTATCATTTTCCTCTAGCCATAGCTGTGCATTCAAACACCTCACTACACATTTAAGAGGCCATTTTTTCCCTCAAACTTGACTTTACCAATTGATCATACAACAGACATTCATTCACACTGCAATGTTTCTAAAACCTGAATCTCAGAAACTACCAGACTTCTCATCAATCAAAAGAGGAATTGGACAATTCGGAGCCTTCTGCAACCTGAGACATGAACAACCCCTTAAGTGTTTAGTCGTGAAATAGCCTCACTTAATTGATGAAGTGAAAAAGTGTGCAATCCTCTAAGTATTTTGTTATTTCTGCAAGTTCTAACCTAATAAAGCACAGAAAATGATACCAAAGACTGGAAGCCTAGAAATGAATTTCAAACAAGTAGCTGGAGACAATTCAATAGTTTAATGTAACACACAAATGATGTTTAATATTAATTTCTGCTCAAACTTTCCAAGGCCCCTGCTGAAGCATAGCTCATAACAAAATATCTATTACATACATACAAAAAAAAAAAAGAACAAAAAACGAAGAAAAACCAACCCCAAAACAAACAAACAAATGAAAAAAAGCAATTGTGGTTACCAAATCGCCTGAGTGCTGGGTCAATGCTATTTGGCCTGTTGGTAGCTGCCATGACAATCACATGTGCTCTCTGTTTCAGTCCATCCATAAGAGTCAACAGCTGAGACACTATGCGACGTTCCACCTCTCCATGTGTCTATGGAGAGAGAAAGTAATTATTAGACCAAAAGCTCTAAAACACAGCACAGGAGCTAGTACTGCACCAGAGCAGACCGATACAACAGACATGAATGCGATCAGATTCTTCCAGTATCCAGCTTCTGACACTCAAGTGAACTCAAGCATTAAGTTAAATACTACTTTACGCTGTAGCCAAATGCAGATTCACATCAGCCACTACCAAAAAAGATGTACTCCTTTACTTTCTACAGGCTTTCTTTACCTTCTCTCTCTTAGGAGCAATGGCATCCAGTTCATCAATGAAGATGATGGCAGGAGCATTCTTCTCTGCTTCTTCAAAGGCTTTCCTCAGGTTGCTCTCAGACTCACCAGCCAGCTTGCTCATGATCTCAGGACCTGAAAGAGAATAACAGCACTGTGGCACCCAGAAGAGAGGCAGCTAGCCCCAAGGCATGCAGCTGAATTTTTTTAGTAAAATGTTCACATGGGAGTATCTACATTTCAAGCCAAAGCAAATGGAGAGAAAAGTATGCTTCTAAGAGATCCAAGAAAAAGAAACTTGACCCTCAGGAGTGCAAAGCCACCAGCTGACTAAAGGTAACCAGCTGCAGAACCACTAGTACAGGCAGGTACTAAGAGGTAACTAAGGTAACTTTCATTACAAATAACTTGCCAATTCATACCAGCTCAGTCTACAACACTGCCTGTAGCTCTAGGCTCGGGACCAACAGACAGAGAACACATCATTAATTCTGACAATGCTACTTTTATTACGCAATAGAAGAACAAAAATCTAAAGTAATGCCCGGCTCATTGACATGCATTGACAACTTCTGCACACTTGGAAAGTAAATGACAAGAGCAACATACGGTGAGAAACGGTCCATTTACATCTGACATAGAATCATAGAATAGTTAGGGTTGGAAAGGACCTCAAGATCATCTAGTTCCAAACCCCCTGCCAATGGGCAGGGACACCTCACACTAAATCATGTCACTCAAGGCTCTGTCCAACCTGGCCTTGAATGCTGCCAGCAATGGAGCATTCACAACTTCCCTGGGCAACCCATTCCAGGGCCTCACCACCCTTACAGTAAAGAATTTCTTCCTCATATCCAATCTAAACTTCCCCTGTTTAAGTTTGAACCCATTACCCCTTGTCCTGTCATTACAGTCCTTAATGAAAAGTCCCTCCCCAGCATCCTTATAGGCCCCCTTCAGATACTGGAAAGCTGCTATGAGGTCACCACACAGCCTTCAGTTCTTTAGGCTGAACAGCCCCAACTTTCTCAGCCTGTCTTCATACAGGAGGTTCTCCAGTCCCCTGATCATCCTCGTGGCCCTCCTATGGACTTGTTCCAACAGTTCCATGTCCTTTTTATGTTGAGGATACCAGAACTGTACACAATACTCCAAGTGAGGCCTCACTAGAGCGGAGTAGAGAGGCAGGATCACCTCCTTCAACCTGCTGGTCACGCTCCTTTTAGAAATCATAGAATAGTTAGGGTTGGAAAGGACCTTAAGATCATCTAGTTCCAACCCCCCTGCCATGGGCAGGGACACCTCCCACTAAACCATGCCATCCAAGGCTATGTCCAACTTGGCCTTGAACACTGCCAGCAATAGAGCATTCACAACTTCCCTGGGCAACCCATTCCAGTGCCTCACCACCATTACAGTAAAGAATTTCTTCCTCATATCCAATCTAGACTCCCCCTGTTTAAGCTTGAACCTGTTACCCCTAGTCCTAACACTACAGTCCCTAATGAAGAGTCCCTCCCCAGCATCCCTATAGGCCCCCTTCAGGTATTGGAAGGCTGCTATGAGGTCTCCACGCAGCCTTCTCTTCTCCAGGCTGAACAGCCCCAACTTTCTCAGCCTATCTTCATACGGGAGGTGCTCCAGTCCCCTGATCATCCTCGTGGCCCTCCTCTGCACTAGTTCCAACAGTTCCATGTCCTTTTTATGTTGAGGACACCAGAACTGCACACAATACTCCAAGTGAGGTCTCACGAGAGCAGAGTAGAGGGGCAGGATCGCCTCCTTTGACCTGCTGGCCACGTTCCTTTTGATGCAGCCCAGGATACAGTTGGCTTTCTGGGCTGCAAGCGCACACTGCCAGCTCATGTTAAGTTTCTCATCGACCAACACCCCCAAGTCCTTCTCTGCAGGGCTGCTCTGAACCTCTTCTCTGCCCAACCTGTAGCTGGAGCTGGGATTGCTCCGAACCAGGTGTAGGACCTTGCACTTGGCATGGTTAAACTTCATCAGGTTGGCATCAGCCCACCTCACAAGCGTGTCAAGGTCCCTCTGGATGGCATTCCTTCCCTCCAGCGTATCAACTGAACCACACAGCTTGGTGTCATCGGCAAACATGGGGAGGGCGCACTCAATCTCACCGTCCATGTCACCCACAAAGATGTTGAACAAGACCGGTCCCAACACAGATCCCTGAGGGACACTACTCGTTACTGGTCTCCAGCTGGACATTGAGCCATTGACCACAACTCTTTGCGTGCAGCCATCCAGCCAGTTCTTTAACCACCGAGTGGTCCATCTATCAAATTGATGTCTGTTGACGAGGAAGTCCTGGACACAGCACACAGACCAATATGATCAGGCTGTGCCAAAGTTTATTGCGCAGATAGCGCAGTATATATAGGCACTCTACTTGTCTATCATTAACACACCCAAGTCTAATTGGATACATGTATTGTTTACGTGACTAAATACAGAGTAGGATTCACTCAGTAACAGCTTAATGATTGGTTAACTATGACAGCATATGCTTCAAGGTTACAGTTAACATTCCTCCTCTGCTTATCTCTCTCAGTAGTTTTCCGTGCTAACTTTTCCCAAGGCTTCTGCACGTACACGAACTTTAGTAACCCTCAGGCGAGGCCTCAATGCCTGCGGGTCACTACTTTACAACTGTCAAGCAATTGTCTGGATTGCTCACATGCCCATTCACAGTCAAATAACTCTCCACAAATCCCTCTTTTTGTTTTTGAGCAATCCAGACCCGATTCACAGCACGAGATAGCATACCGATAATACACTTCCTCAAACAACAAAAGATTAAAACAATAAGAATCAATACCATTAAAACTGTTAAACCTTGTTTGATTAGTACTCCTAGCCAACCACTAATACCCCAACCCTGTAATAATCTTGGAAACCAATCCCAATTCAAGAGCACTTGTAACTTTAGTACTCCATCTTTTAGAATTCGAATGCTTCTATGTATAGATTCAGAATGATCAGAAAGATTCATACAGCACATTCCTTCAATATCTTCACATCCGTGACCTTGGGCTAGTAGTAAAAAATCAATTGCTGCTCTATTTTGCAGAGTAGCATGCCTTATACTATCTACATCTAATAAAAGATTACTTAAAGCTTCAGAAGTAGCATTAGTTTGTTTTGCAAGCCAACAGCCTAGTCTATTTAAAGTAGTTAACGCGTGAGCAGTCCCGACTGAGGGGACAAAACTCACGAAAAATCGCTCTGCTCTATTCCAAAATTCTATGTGATCATTACAAAAACTACTAAAAGCGTGTGAACTTACTCTGCTCTCGTGAGACCTCACTTGGAGTATTGTGTGCAGTTCTGGTGTCCTCAGCATAAAAAGGACATGGAACTGTTGGAACAAGTGCAGAGGAGGGCCACGAGGATGATCAGGGGACTGGAGCACCTCTCGTATGAAGATAGGCTGAGAGAATTGGGGCTGTTCAGCCTGGAGAAGAGAAGGCTGCGTGGAGACCTCATAGCAGCCTTCCAATACCTGAAGGGGGCCTATAGGGATGCTGGGGAGGGACTCTTCATTAGGGACTGTGGTGAGAGGACAAGGGGTAATGGGTTTAAACTTAAACAGGGGAGGTTTAGATTGGATCTGAGGAAGAAATTCTTTACTGTGAGGGTGGTGGGGCCCTGGAATGGGTTGCCCAGGGAGGTTGTGAATGCTTCATCCCTGGCGGTGTTCAAGGTGGGGTTGGACATAGCCTTGGATGGCATGGTTTAGTGGGAGGTGTCCCTGCCCATGGCAGGGGGGTTGGAACTCGATGATCTTGAGGTCCTTTCCAACCCTTACTATTCTATGATTCTATGATTCTTTTTACACGATAATTGCTTTTACGTCTGATTTGCAAAATTTGTGATCGATTTGGCATTAATTGGGTCAGTCGTGCTAAACTACATGGTCCTCCTTTTATGTGAGAAGGGATCCCTGGCCAGGCACGATCCCCACAAACTAAAAAGTGACCACTAGGCAAGCTAATAGGTTGGTTAGTAGCTTTAGATATGTTGCTGGAGGTATAATCACACCAATAGCTATGGTTAGCATACACCGGCAGGGTGGTATTAACCCACCAAGCTCGTGACTGATTCCTCCCAACATAATTGAAATATAGACAATAGTCCATTTTTACAGACCCTAATCATAGAATCATAGAATAGTTAGGGTTGGAAAGGACCTCAAGATCGAGTTCCAACCCCCCTGCCATGGGCAGGGACACCTCCCACTAAACCATGCCATCCAAGGCTATGTCCAACCCCACCTTGAATGCTGCCAGGGATGAAGCAATAATTCCAATTCTTGTGGTTCCAATGAACTCTTTGGCAGGTAAGGTATCCAGCCATCCCAGGCATCTACCTTTCCCGTGCCCTGTGCAACAGCCTGCTGAGCCGTTGGAACAGGAAAATTATCTATGGGCACAGCCACCAAACAAGTGGTGAATGGATTCTCTGGGGTTGATGTAGCTATACACAGGGAATCTTGACCTGTAAGATTTGCCAACGTAACCCAAATATTAGTCTTTGGTTGGTTCGGAATCCGTGTTTCCCCAACAGTTAAAATCCACATGATGATTATCAAAGTGGCTGATCTGACTGGTCCATATGTTCTTTCCATGGCCTCACCCACCAACTCAGGACCCATCCTGGTCCTTCACCTGTCAAAACACAAACATATCCTCTGCCAGTCATTTTTACCTCTACTGGGCCTTTCCATTCTCCTGTTCGCAAATCTTTAAACTGAACTTTTGCTGCCTCAACCTTTTGCACCTTTGGTTGTAATGATGTATGATGGATTACAATTGGTGGAGATTCTCGGTTCCCTGTTAAATGCAGATAATTTAATGCATACAGAGCTTTTGCAAGACGTTCAAATGGCATCTGTTCTCCCTCTTTTTGTTTTTGCAAAAGCGATTTCAGGGTTGCCTGAGCTCGCTCAACAATGGCTTGACCTGTGGCAGAGTGTGGAATACCAGTGACTCTACGGATTCCCCACAGATTACAAAAATGTGCAAATGAATGTGACACATATGCCGGTGCATTGTCTGTTTTGATTTCTAAAGGAATGCCTAATGCAGCAATAGCAGCATGCATGTGTTTAATAACATGTTTAGCAGACTCACCAGTTTGAGCTGTGGCCCACATAGCATGAGAAAAGGTGTCAATGCTGACATGCACATATTTTAAATGGCCAAACTCAGCAATGTGCGTGACATCCATTTGCCATAGTTGTAAGGCAGCCTATCCTCTAGGATTGGCCCCTAAGCCTAGACCAAAACCAACTTTTTGGCAGGAAGCACAAGACTGTACAATGCCTCGAGCGTCAGTAATAGGCAAGTTAAATTGCCAAGCTAACACCCTCGCTGATTGATGGAAAAAATCATGTGAGAGACGTGCCTGTTCAAACAAATTAACTGTATGATTTGTCCATGTTGCAAGCAACAAGTTTGTCTGCATTGTTGTTACCAATAGACAGACCATATTGGAACTGATGGCTACGAATGTGTGTGATAAAATATGGTGTTAGCCGCTGGTTTAACAAATGTAGCAACTGCATTAAAAGCATATACAAGGTAGCGTTTTTCACCGTTTTAACCATCGCTTGCTCAAGGTGTTGCACTGTCCCAACAACATAGAGAGAATCTGACACAATGTTTAACGGTGTTTCTGGCCATTGCTGGAAAACCCATAATACTGCTCTTAACTCCAGTGTTTGTAGAGAATCACCAAGATGACCTTGCAAAATATAATGTTTCCACTGGCTGTCTGTGTACCAAGTGGCAGCAGCTCGTTTAGATTTTCACCCAGCATCAGTAAAAACTGTAAGCCCTTCTCCTGGGGTTTCAGACCTGACTGGAATTTCTTCAAAAGTCTGGTCCTGTAAGATAGGTAAAAATTTTGTTGGAGGATAAGCGTTACTAAGTGTGCCTGGATATTCAGCAAGTGCAATTTGGAATGTCTCTGAAGTAGTCAGCAACCAGTTAAGATAATCCTGTACAATGGGAATGTAAATAACATCTGGTTCCCGACCCGCCATATCTATGATTCTTTTTCTGCCTTTTATTATCATGTTGGCAAAGAGTTCAATGCAGGTGCAGATGGTGTTTTTCGGCTGGAAGGATAAAAAGATCCACTCCAGTATTTTAAGGTCCTTATCGTTTTGCTGTATAATGAGACCAAGTAAATGTTTTCTTTGAGCTGAGGAATTGACAATTAACAGGCGCAAAGGTAATCCTGTTATTTGTCTTTGCACTGTAGCTGTTAAAATTTTGTCTGTCACCTTTTCTAATGCTAATTTTTGTTCAGGTGTTAACTGTCTGCGGCTATTAGCATTAACAGAGGTGCCTAACAAAGACATTAAAGGAGCTAAATCATCATTTGTGATTCCTGCAATTGATCTCACCCATTGTATGTTTCCCATGAGTTTTTGTGCATCAGCAAGAGTGTTAATTTCAGTGTGCAGTTTGATTTTTTGGGGACGTACGGTACTACCCGTAATTGTCCAACCTAAATATTGCCAAGGGCATTGCCGCTGTACTTCTTCTGGGGCTATGTGTAAATTTTTTGATCCCAGAGTGTGTTGCAGTTCCTGCAAAATTTCAGTGACATCAAGTTTTTCACCTGCTATGAGAATGTCATCCATATAATGGTACACTAAAAGGGATTGATGAGTCTGTCTAAAGGGTTGCAAAGCCCAGGCAACAAAAGTTTGACACAGAGTTGGTGAATTTTTCATACCCTGAGGCAAAACTACCCATTGGTACCGTTTTGCAGGTTCCTGCTTGTTTATGGCTGGCACAGTAAAAGCGAATTTTTCTGCGTCGTCAGGGTGTAATGGTATTGTAAAAAAACAGTCTTTCAAGTCAATAATCAATAAATCCCAATGTTCAGGAAGCATTACAGGAGAGGGTAATCCTGGCTGTAAGGCTCCCATGTCTTGCATTACAGCGTTTACAGCTTGCAAATCATGGAGCAAACGCCATTTTCCTGATTTTTTTGGGAACTGTAAAAATAGGAGTATTCCATGGGCTCGTAGATGGTGTTATATGTCCTGCATCCAATTGCTCTTGTACTAAATTCTGTACGATTTGCAGCCATTCCTGCTTTAGCGGCCATTGGTCCACCCCCACAGGAGTGGTGGTGGTCCATGTGAGTTTTAAAATAGGCTGTTCTACCATGGCCGCTGCTAAAAATTTTAGTTATGAGACGTGCTCCCATTTGTGACAGGACATCTCGACCGATTAGTGCTACTGGTAAGTGCATTACATATGGCTGCGTTGTCACCACGGTGCCATCAGTAAAAGCAACAGAAACTCCAGTTTCTACTGATCATGGTTTGCTGAGTTCCCCCCACCCCGATCACGCTAGTGTGTGCCGGTAATAGTGGCCAATTTGCTGGCCATCTGACAGCCGGGATGATAGTAACATCCGCCCCTGTATCAATTAACATAGAAAGGGTTATTGATTGTCCGTTTTGATGGGTGATAATTATCTTTTCCTCAGGTTTCCCCTTTGCTATGTCGATTGCCAACATAATCTCCAGGGTACCTGTTGATTCAAATCCTCCTTGTCCCCTTTCACGAGTCTGGACTTTTGGCGCACAGGCTTGAAATGGTATTAATTGAGCAATTTTTGACTTTGCCGGTATGGTAAGAGGCGGGGTCAAGGTATATAACATGATTTTTATGACGCCGTGATAGTCCGAATCAATAAGTCCTGGCACCACAAATATACCTTTTCTAGAAACAGATGACCGACCAATAAGCAATGCACTTAATCCATGCCCTAACGGTCCCTTCTGGTCAGAATCAATTACTACGACTTCCGTGGAAGTCAGAGTAATGTCTACTGCTGTTGCCAGGTCCACTCCTGCGCTGCCGACTGTGGCGGCTGTGCAGCGGTCCAAGCACCCTGCATTTGTGTCGTCGCGCGCGGGTGAATCGCGCTCGACTCCTTGTTTCCCGAGTTTTTGCACTCATGGGTATTGAAATAACTTCTCTTACAATGTATGCACCATTTCCTTGCCCGTGCAGTAGTTTGTCCGATCAGATCTGGATTAGGTGGACTCTTACAATTCCTTCTAAGATGACCTTGTTTCCCGCAATTAAAGCATTTTCCTACCCTTGGTTTTACAGCAGCTCCCACAGCTGCAGCCATTACAGTAGCTTTTTCTTGTTCGAGCATACATTCAGCTGCCTCCAACAGATGTGCCGCATTTGACCCTCTTGGCAAATGACTAAGTGCCCTTTTCATTTTCTCATTAGCATTATCAAATGCAAGCATATCCAAAAACTTACTTCTCATGATTTCATCTAAATCAGGATGCGCCATTATAGCGATGTGCAAGCGATCGATAAATTTGCTGTACGGCTCTGTAGGTCCCTGCTGCACAGATGTAAATGCAGGCCGAACCTTATCATCAGGTATGCTAAGGAGGGCTTTAAAGGCTAAATCTTGACTTAATTGCAAGACTTCATGGGCAAATCGCACTTGCAAATCAAGCCTCACAAATGGTCCCGCTCCCATTAACATTTGCGCTTGCACCCCGCATAATGGATCCCCCTGTTGTCGCGGTGTTGCGGCAGCTCTATCACAAGCAGTTTGCCAGTTTTGATAAAAGTGCAACTGTTGTGATGGAGAAAGTAACATTTGTGCAACCATTAGAGAATCATATGGAGTGAACAAATGAGAAGAAAAAATATGCTGTCACAGCGATTGCGAGTACGGCGACTTCAAGCCATACTGTGAAATGGCACTTTTAGCTTCTTTTAAAATTTTCCAATCTAATGCTTCCCACACATATTCCCCATTATCAGCTACAACCGGAAAAGCCATAGGCAATAATTGCCCCTCAACCAATGCATCACAAATTACCCCTCTCCACCTCGCGGATGGGTTCCCAAGGCCCCCCAGACTGCCCCCCACCCCAACCCCGATCCCTGCCAACGGCACTGGTGGCGCAAGAGGAGGGGGGGGGGTTAAAACCGGGAAAGTTAGGCGGGCCGTCAGGTGGAGAAGGCATCGACTTTTCCTGCACTTTGTCCAGCCGCACTTCTAAGGCCTCCAATTTTTTCAACAACTCGTGTAGCTGGACTTCTTTAAGTCCGTTGTCGTGGTCGTCGATCCGCTCACAACGAGATGGCGGCTCTGATGGTGGTAAAGGTGGAAAAAGTTACAATGGTCTCACCGGTGACGGATCCCGTGAAGCGGCCGCAGAGAGGCCGTGGATCTCTGCTGAGAAGACTGCAAGTCTTTGTTGGAAGATGAAAGTGGTGGCGGCAACGAATCAGCTACTTGTGTAGATGTCTCTGCGCTGGTTTGAGTCAGAGCCGAGTGACCCGATATTCCCCGGTCGCCCACAGCTGTACGTCTTGGCGTTACAGCGGGTATGAGAGGCCCCGTAAAAAGCATGCTAGTAGCCGATCCCGACTCCCCCGTCGGAGTCAGTGCTGCAAACGCAGATGCCGCAGCTTTTCGCTCTGCTTGCATGTCTTTCAGAGAGTCAACAACCAATCTCCACACAGTGGGGTATTTGCTTGCCTCCTTGGACCCATTACTTATCTCTTCCCACAGCACTGCCCCTATTTTCTCCCAAGTTGCGATTTGAAAGGCAGCATCCGCTGAGGGGATCAACTCTTTTCCCTTTGCCCAGTGTAGCAAAGCTCTCAAGGCAGGCTCGTTATAATTCGCTCCTCTCACAGAAAGGATGTGTTGGAGGAGTTTCACCACTGCTGACTCTTCCCTGGTCAGTGTGGACCCCATCTCCTCCCCGGCCGCTCACCTGATCAGGGCGAGATTCCCAAACTTTTTGCGCTAGCGACTTCCGAGTGCCGGGGCAGCACCCGATATCGACCGGCTTCTGCCCCCTCCTTCCTGTCGGTCTCGTCGGTTTTATCCAACGCCGATCTGAGGGTCCCTGTTCGGGCACCACTTGTTGATGCAGAAGTCCCGGACACAGCACACAGACCAATATGATCAGGCTGTGCCAAAGTTTATTGCGCAGATAGCGCAGTATATATAGGCACTCTACTTGTCTATCATTAACACACCCAAGTCTAATTGGATACATGTATTGTTCACGCGACTAAATACAGAATAGGATTCACTCAGTAACAGCTTAATGATTGGTTAACTATGACAGCATATGCTTCAAGGTTACAGTTAACATTCCTCCTCTGCTTATCTCTCTCAGTAGTTTTCCATGCTAACTTTTCCCAAGGCTTCTGCACGTACACGAACTTTAGTAACCCCCACGCGAGGCCTCAGTGCCTGTGGGTCACTACCTTACAATTGTCAAGCAATTGTCTGGATTGCTCACATGCCCATTCACAGTCAAATAGCTCTCCACAGATGTCTCTCCAATTTAGAGACAAGGATGTCATGTGGGACAGTGTCAAACGCTTTGCACAAGTCCAGGTAGGTGACATCAACTGCTCTACCCCTGTCCATCAGTTCCGTAGCCCCTTCATAGAAGGCCACCAGATTGGTCAGGCAGGATTTCCCCTTAGCGAAGCCATGCTGGCTGTCACCAAGCACCTTGTTGGTTTTCATGTGCATCAGCATGCCTTCCAGGAGAATCCGCTCCAAGATTCTGCCAGACAAAGAGGCGAGACTGACTGGTCTGTAATTCCCCGGCTCATCCATTTTCCCCTTCTTGAAAATGGGGGTTATATTTCCCTTTTTCCAGTCATCGGGAATTCCACCTGACTGCCATGATTTTTCAAATATGATGGACAGTGGCTTATCAACTTCATTCACCAGCTCCTTCAGGACCCACAGATGGATTTCATCAGGTCCCATGGACTTGTGCACATTCAGGTTCACAAGCACATCTTGAGATACAAAGCAAGTTACTTTCCTACCACTGCTCACTGCTATGCTGTGCCATGCACTCCTTTGCTTTCACCTTCATGGGTCTAAGTGACTGAAATCAGAAAACCAGCACTACTCGTTTTCTGAATACAACATGCTGACAGCAACAGATACTAGTGTCCTGCACCCATATAGAACAATCTTACCCACTTCACTCCCAGCTCTGCCTTCACCAACATAAATGAACACTCAACCAGACCAACTCCAAGTCCCTGCATCACAAAGCTGTCTTTCCAACTAGCCTGCTACAAAACAAGTCGAGCTTAAGGGAAGCGCCACTACAGATACTTCCACACAAATGGCCTCCAGTATCCCCAGAGCACACTTCAAAGAGGTAAGGAAGGATGCCAGGGAGAATACATGGCTCTTCAATCCCTATTAATACCATTCATTATGAGATGGATGAATGAGCACACAGCAGACCTGGGGCCAAAGCAGCCACAAAACTTACCATTGATCAGGAAGAAGAAAGCCCCTGTTTCATTGGCCACTGCTCGGGCAATCAGTGTTTTACCAGTGCCAGGAGGACCATACAGCAGGATCCCACGTGGAGGCTGAGGACAAAGGCAAAGAACTGAGGTGAAGAGCTAGTATCTGAATGTCTAAGTACCTTCACAGTGAAATAGTAAGCATTTGATAAAGCCAGTTCAAAACTGTGATGCAAAAGTCATCCCAGCATTGCTAATCAATGCCTTTACTACTTTGCATGACACACAAACAAAAACCTTGCCAATAACTGACAGCACTGATTCAAAGTATCCCTCTGCTTTGCAAGTTGCCAGTACCTTAATGTGTCCAAAACATGTAAGGAAATACTTTCGTAACACTAGCATTAAAACAAAACAAAGCAAACAAACACTACCCCCCCCAAAAAAAAAATTACAACACAAAACAAAAAAACAATACAAAACAAAAAAAAAAAAAAAAGAAAACCCACCCAAATTACTTCTTCCCCTCCCAATACCTCGTAAACCTCTAACATCAAAAGTCATCCACAAGGGCCAGCCCACTCACCCACATGGTGCACATGGGGACTTACCTTCACCCCTATGGCCTTAAAGAGTGCAGGGTGTCGGAGGGGAAGTTCCACCATCTCTTTGATTTGAGCCAGCTGTTTCCGGCAGCCACCAATGTCATCATAGCCCACTTCATTCAGTGACTCTTCTTCATCCTACCCAGAAGGAAATATGTTAAACATCTGAGTGAAAACAATACTTCGATAACCCCTTCCAGTCTATAGAACCCAGGAATCTGGGTTTTTGTTTGCTGCTATTTCTTTGCTGTCTTGAGATTCCCACTTTCTTCCTGGTGTCTTCTACAATTGTTTCTTAGCTCTCTCTTCCCAGACATGCAAAGGGAAATGCCTGCATGTACCTACACCTCACTGAAGCATACCCTCTTGAATAAAAGCCTCTACTGCCAGGTTCCCTACAGACTCCAGCATAAAACAAGCTCTGAAACCTTCTGATGTGGTTAACAAAGATAACAATAGACAATGAAGCCCAGTATAAAATATACTTATTTTTTAAACTCTAAGTGATATTTCTAATTTCTTGACATACCCCAGCTACCACAGAGTTCCCCAACATAGTGTTTTTGTTTGGGACTGACTCAAATTAAGAGAAAATGTCAAGATCCAGATGTGCAGATAAGACCAACTGTAACCAACTCTTTCAGTATCCATTCATTTGGCTGTCCAGATCTCTACTGGCCTTCGTTATCTGTAACATTAGGCAACACTAAAATAATAAAACAACACAGCCTGGAATCTCAGAGGGGTTTCAGTCCAAGCCCTGCAAACAGGAACTACTACTTCAAAGCAGGTTGCTCAGGGTCTGGCCCTAGCAAGCACTGAAGGTCTCCGGGTCCGGAGATTCCTGCCCTCTCCGGGCCTTGCTCCAGGGTTTGGGGAAGTCTTTTTCCTAATATTTATTGGGAATTTCCCTTGATCCAGCTTGTGCCATTGCCTCTAGTCCTGCCCCTGCGCACAGCTCTCTCAAGAGCCTGGTTATCTACCCCTTCCCATTAGGCAGTTGCCAGTAAGCCTGCCTCTGCCTTCCCTTTTCCATGCTGTGTCAACCCACTCTCCCAGCTGCTTCTCCTTCATTCCTTGGCTGAACTTGATCCCATCTGTCTCTGCTGTGTCCTGAAGAACCCAAACTGGACTCACCCGGTGCCCAGTCATAGTCTCACAAGTGTCAGAGAGGTGATTTTTTCACAAGGTAGTTAACTACAAATCAGCATTCACCCTGACTTGCAGGTAGTAAAAAGGAACTTACTTTATGAAGTATACAACCACCTTGGCTCATTTCTCTGAGATTTCCTACTCTGTAACAGTAAGGTGGCCAAGACTTGACAGACAATCCACTCAGGCTGCCTCAAGCTTGGTACACTCAAGGCTAGATACCTTAAGGGACTGGGGGGGGAACAATAATAAAAATATTAAAAACCATTTAGAGATTTCAAGTTTCTCACTGAAAAAGTACTAATTGCTCTCTAATCACATGACATGAAATTTAGCAACTTTGTAAGCCCTCCCTGCTATGGACTGAGGGAAATTTAGAATTAAAAGATGCATCTAAGTACAGAATGAGATATCTGGAAACATATGCAAAGCCAGCTGCTGCCAAAGTATAGCATCTCTTTAGCAAACCTAAGCATTGGTGCTATCTCAGCATCTAAGGAAGGATACGGGAAGCACATTTCTCTGGCTGCCTTCAACAGCAGCTCATCTCCTGAAACCAGATGTTTTAATCATTTTATTCAATACGCAAAATGCCAAAACAGGAACTGCAAACACTGCTGCTCTCAAGGACTGTCACCAAAACAGATTTCAGATGGGGGGACTCAGTAGAACCACATAGCAGGATTCTGCTCACCTCTCGTTTGATGGGCTCTCCTTCACAATGGATCACTGTGTCTGGAGCCACTATGCAGTAAGGACTTGGATCTGTCTCCACCACTTTGAACTCCACTGCACGCATCCCTCCACGCACTAAGAAGATGTCACCTGTAAAACTCCACAATTCAGTAGCCTGCTGCAACAGATGTCTGCAAAATGTCAACCCTTATACTACTAGCAGCCACAGAGGACAAGGAAGTGGGTAACATAGACATATACTACTGGCATTTTTAACACTGCTCTGCATTTTTAACTCAAAATCTGCATGTACTGTAACTACCCAAGCACCTGAAGCAGATGAAGTTCTCAAATTTCATCCAGAAACAAACAGCAAACAAAACCAGCATACAACAGAAAAGAACACTACCTAAATAGAATACAAACACAAGGAATCAATTTCTTTTCCACTCAGTTTCAATTTAACATTTCTAAAACAGGCAAAAAGGCCCAACTTAATTATAAAAAAAAAAGTTGTTATAACTAGTTGTTACTAATTGCCCCCAGAAGCAGAATTATATATAATACTGTGCTATGACTCCTGGCTAAACTGGGCTATAGAACCTGCATAACTTCAACTGGTGTTTATACTGTATTAGTCATAGAATCACAGAATGGTTTGGGTTGGAAGGGACCTTAGAGATCATCCAGTTTCAACCCCCTGCCACGGACAGGAACAACTTCCACTAGACCAGGTTGCTCAAAGCTCCATCCAACCTGGCTTTGAACACTTCCAGGGATGGCACAGCCACAGCTTCTCTGGGCAACCTGTGCCAGCGCCTCACCATCCTCACAGTACAGAATTTTTTCCTAAGATCTCATCTCAATCTCTGTCAGTTTAAAGCCATTCCCCCTTGTCCTGTCCCTACAGGCCCTTGTCAAAAGCTCCTCTCCAGATTTCTTGTCTCCCCTTTTAGGTATTGGAAGACTGTTATAAGGTGTCCCCAGAGCCTTCTTCAGGCTGAACAAGCCAGCTCTCTCAGCCTGTCTCCATAAAAGAGGTGCTCTAGCCCTCAGGGCATTTTCATGGCCTCCAGTGGACTCGCTCAAGTAGGCCTGCATCCCTCTTGCGTTGGAGCCCCCAGAGCTGAACACAGTACTCCAAGTGGGGTCTCACAAGAGCACAATGGAGGGAAGAATCGCCTCCCTCGACCTGCTGGTCACACTTCTTTTGATGCAGCCCAGGACATGGTTGCTTTCTGGGCTGTGAGCACACACTGCTGGTTCATGTTGTGCTTCTCATCAATCAGCACCCCAAGTCTTTCTCCTCAGGGGTGCTCTCAATCCATTCTCATCCCAGCCTGTACTTGTGCTTGGGATTGCCCTGACCCAGGTGTAAGACCTTGCACTTGGCTTGCTTGAACTTCATGAGGTTTGCGCTGGCCCACCCCTCAAGCTTGTCAAGGTCCCTCTGGATGGTATCCCTTACCTCCAATGTATCAACCGAACCACACAGCTTAGTGTCATCAGCGAACTTGCTGAAGGCACTCTCAATCCCACTGTCCATGTTGCTGACAAAGATGCTGAACAGGATCGGTCCCAACACAGATCCCTGAGAGACACCACTAGTCACTGATCTACACTTGGACATCGAGTCATTAACCACAACTCTGAGTACAACAATCCGGCCAATTCCTTATCCACCAAGTGGTCCATCCATCAAATCCATGCCTCTCCAGTTCAGAGACAAGGATGTCGTGTAGGACAGTGTCAAATGCCTTGCACAAGTCCAGGTAGATGACGTCAGTTGCTCTTCCCTTATCCACCAATGCCATGGCCCCATCTTAGAAGGCCACCAAATTGGTCAGGCATGATTTGCCCTTAGTGAAGCCATGTTGGCTGTCACCAATCACCCCCTTATTTTCCATGTACCTTAGCATGGTTTCCAGGAGGATCTGCTCCATGATCTTGCCAGGCACCAAAGTGAGACTGACTGGTCTGTAGTTCCCTGGGTCTTCCTTTTTTTCCTTCTGAAAAATGGGGGTTATATTTCCCCTTTTCCAGTCAGCAGGAACTTCAACAGACTGCCACTTCTCAAATATGATGGATAATGGCTTGGCAACTACATCTGCCAGTTCCCTCAGGACCCACAGATGCATCTCAATCAGGTCCCATAGACTTGTGCACCTTCAGGTTTCTTAAATGATCTCAAACTTGATCTTCTCCTACAGTGTGTGATTCTTCAGTCTCCCAGTCCCTGCCTTCTGCAACATGGGCAGTATGGCTGGAGTTCTTGCTGGTGAAGACCAAGGCAAAAAAGTCATTGAGTACCTCAGCCTTCTCCATGTCCCACGTAACTAGGTCTCCCATTTCCCTATGGAGAGGGCCCACATTTTCCCTCGTCTTCCTTTTATCCTCAATGTACCTATAGAAGCTTTTCTTGTTGTCCTTAATGTCCCTGGCCAGACTGAGTTCTGTCAGGGTTTTAGCTTTCCTAACCTGATCCCTGGCTGCTCCAACTATTTCTCTGTGTTCTTCCCAGTCTACCCATCCTTGCTTCCACCCTCTGTAGGCCTCCTTTTTACACTGGAGTTTTTCCAGGAGCTCCTTGTTCATCCACGCAGGCCTCCTGGTGTTCCTGCCTGACTTCCTCTTTGTTGGGATGCATCGCTCCTGAGCTTGGAGGAAGTGATCCTCGAATATTAACCAGCTTTCTTGGGCCCCTCTTCCCTCTAGGGTTCTATCCCATGGTACTCCACCAAGCAGATCCCTCAAGAGGCCAAAATCCACTCTCTTGAAGTCCAGGGCAGACAGCTTGCTGCACACCCTCCTAGCCACCCTAAGGATCTCAAACTCCACCATTAGGATCTATTTGTTCCAGCAGAAGTGCTACTAGCATAACTCTAAAAGTATATTTGTTTTTTTATGCACTCTCCCAGTTATCAAATTACTTTGAAAAAGTGAATTTAGTCAGGGTGCCAGCTAGTATATCCAGCCAACTGATTAATATTCGGGCAACTCCACAATCCCATCAAGTGGAGAAAAATCTCATTAAACAGAGGTTCTACCTGAACCTTTTCTGATGTTCTCCCATCCCATGTAGCAAAAGAACCGTAAGAGAACTATCAAGCTGCTCTGTCAGTCAGCAACAGATATTACCCTTTCTTCTGAAGATTAGGAAAAAAATAAACCAGCACCAGGAAAGTCTCACTTTTCAGATGTCAGTCTAATGCTTTGTGGAGATCTGCGCAAGCTTCTAGAAATTCTCTTTATTCAGTCTCAGTACTAGCTCACACTCACTGCCTACCAGGACTTTAATAACAGGGCCTATTACCTTTCCTGATAGGTCTGTATGCTTCCAGGAAGTACGGCTTGAGATAGACTTCAAACAGATTCCCTGTGATCCCTTCTACTGTGTCATCAATTGGCAGCACATGTATACGTTTGCCATATTTCACATCTGGGCAAGGCTGGATGCTGCAACAGAAGAAAACTGCAGTTAACCATATCATCCTGGACATATACCCTAGTCTGGAAAAGACAGCGATGTCCCTTCCCAAGCCAGTACAAATGCCAGCAAAGCCCCAGTGAGGCTTCCTGCCCGCATAACAATGCTAACAAGGCAAAAATCATGCCCATCAGAGCACTAGTAATCACAACACATGCCTTAACTCCTTCACTCCTCTCAGCCCTATCCAAAACTGCTTGGGAGTCTCATACTTTCTTCCTACCTCCTGCTCTTTTGTAGCCCCCCTCACCATCCCCAAGAAACATTTACAAGTTACTAATGCAGCCTCAAGACCTGTGAGAGTCATAAGCTAACTTCTGTTTCAACAAGGAGCTACTGCTGAACCAACTGTAAGGGTTGGTACAGGGTTGGGTCTCTAAATCAAAATTTCAGCTATTATTTTACAGTGTAGGCAAACAGCCTCCTGTAGCAACACCTCAGAGTACCAAGCTGTGGCACAGGCAGAAAGCTCAACTGGGTTTGACAGCTAAGAAAAGCCTACATAGAACTGCAGCTGAGTATGCAACTTCTCATATGCTACTTTGTTTGAGACCCTTAATAGATTCTTTTACCACATGCTTTACGGAGAGGATACAGCAGAAGAGTAAAGGAAAAGACAGACTGCCCCAGAAGGAAAAGTTGACACACTACAAGCAGGAAGCAATTAACACATGAGCCTGGATTTTGGCAGAAATCAGGCCACAGAAAGTCACACAGTAAGTACTTAAAGAACAGCAAGAAAAACTTTGAGGGTAAGAGGTATGAAAAATTTCTGACCCTTGCAACAAAGCTAAGACAATCAGTAACACATCTGGAATGCTAAGAACCACTACAGACAGTCCCAGAACAGAAGGGGAGTGCACAACTGTCACACTAGAAATTATTCCAACAGCAATGTCACATCAGGTTAAAGTAAGGATTCACTTCTATTTTAAATCCAGACTGGTTCAAAGCACTGCTCTTTTCCAACTACAGTGGTATTTAAAACTTGCATTTTCTAGTAGTAGAGAGATGGGTGGAACAGACTTGTTCCTCTCCTCTACAAAGTTCACATGAAACACATTTGGCATTTAAAGATTATTCCAGATACCACCCCAGGAAGTCTAGTGTCAGAAACCAGGCTCAAATTTTCCTAGAACATGCATAATTTACCAGATTAGGTAGATGTTCAGCCCTCACATATTTAAGCCTGCAAATTAGCTTTTTTATGTTTAAGAAATGCTCACATTTCCTGCCTCCACACTCCCATCATAGAATGGAATCTGCCTCCTATAAGCCAAGATGTATACTTCAGTGCTTTCCCACTATCTTGCAAATGCTGCACAAAATTCCTGCAACACTGTCAAAGCATTCTTAATTTTAAA
Source organism: Amazona ochrocephala (assembly GCA_039720435.1). Classification (NCBI taxonomy): domain Eukaryota; kingdom Metazoa; phylum Chordata; class Aves; order Psittaciformes; family Psittacidae; genus Amazona; species Amazona ochrocephala. Next base: position 3,052,205 of record CM077908.1, read on the forward strand.
ATTATTTTATAACAAAAATTGGAATATAAACCACCCTAGAGGACTTTTAATCTTGCTACTTGACTGCTTCATGTTTCTGTCACTCACTTCTAGCAAGTTTTAACTTCTGTTTGTCACAGGGCAGCTCAGTGCTTGAGCTAACCCCACTGTGGGATCAATTACAATGTTGTTTACAGCTTTCCACAGTTAACTTTGTAGACATAAAAAATTTAGACATGAAAAATTCGTGAATTCATTTAACAATGCAAATTTGGGAAGATGATTGTGACAACAGTGGGGTAATAGAACAACTTAATGACACAGGACCTGGGCTCGTGAAGGTCCTGAAAAGACTACAAGAACCTTTAGCATAAATTTTTTAGTATTAACCTGCAAGACACATGCTTGAACAGATTTCACTGATCTCCACTGGAAGACGTAAGAATACTTCCTGCAGGCCCTGTCTCTGCTACAGACCAAATCATTTCAGAGCCAATGCACAAATTATTTAGGACACCCAGGGATATGCAACAGTTAGCAAACTAGTCCTCACCTGATCACGTCACCCAGGCGCACTCTCAGGTTGTTACGAACAACCCTATTCATGCGAATCTTCTCATCTGAGCAGGTATCATCTGACAGAACAATACAGACTGCTTCTCTCCTCTTCTTTCCTTTTAGCAGAACAGTGTCTCCTCTGAACAGCTGCAATTCATCCATTTTTGCCTGCAAACAATAAAAGCATAGAACAAGCTTTTGACAAAACAAGAATTCAAGCATTTGAAGGAGAGTTACTTGACTTCGTAGAATTATATCTTGGAAGCAATATACTAGATCTATAAAGGCAGAGGCTCCTACTACACCAGTCAAGAGCTAATCCTGAAGCCAGACTAAGGGCACAAATTCATCTGAAACCTAAAGGTTGAGAATCAAAATATATTTTATCATGGAAGAGTGTTAGAAAACAAGACAACCCACCTCCCTCACTTGTAACTGCTGCAGCTTTTGACACAAATACTTAGATTCATGTTGCAAAGTTACAATTCAAGTTAATAGACAGCAACAGCTTGCATATTACTAGATTAAATGCTTTGCTTTTATAGATTACACACCTGGGACAGTGACACAACACTGTTGTCTTCATTGATGGCTTCATCAACAATTAACCGATTTGGCCTGTTCTTCTGCTTCAAAATTGCAGTTGATAAGTCATCCGCTTTAGAACTGGCAAAGAAAACAGAAGTTAATGAGTCTAAGTAATATTGCTCCCCCCTTTCCAGCCACCCCACTGTTTTGTTCTCAATTTTCTACCCATTTCTTTGTTGTCTTGTCTTTTAGAAACTATTATTGTTTGTAAGACAAAGGAGAATATTATTCCTAGGCATCAGTTTCAGGAGTTCAAAGCAGAATATTTCTTGTCACTAAATATAACTACTTTACTAGCCTCAAGTGGAAATAGCTATGAAGCTATCTACGAAGTGATCAGTGAGATGTTGCTGACTATGTTTTGCCCAAAAGAATTAGTCAGACTCATCTGAAATCACATATAACCACCCCCGCCAAAACGAAAGTTCAATTCTATTTCATGTCAAATCCCAAATAAATAGGGGAATTAAAAGACAGTGCTGCAGCTCCCCTGACAGGAAGAGTTGTAAGAGTTTAGCCTGTCAATGTCTATTAGTTAAACCTAGCAAGCCAGTAGAAATATTATAGAATCATAGAATAGTTAGGGTTGGAAAGGACCTTAAGATCATCTAGTTCCAACCCCCCTGCCATGGGCAGGGACACCTCCCACTAAACCATGCCATCCAAGGCTATGTCCAACCCCACCTTGAACGCCGCCAGGGATGAAGCATTCACAACTTCCCTGGGCAACCCATTCCAGGGCCTCACCACCCTCACAGTAAAGAATTTCTTCCTCATATCCAATCTAAACTTCCCCTGTTTAAGTTTGAACCCGTTACCCCTTGTCCTCTCACTGTAGTCCCTAATGAAGAGTCCCTCCCCAGCATCCCTATAGGCCCCCTTCGGGTATTGGAAGGCTGCTATGAGGTCTCCACGCAGCCTTCTCTTCTCCAGGCTGAACAGCCCCAATTTTCTCAGCCTATCTTCATACGGGAGGTGCTCCAGTCCCCTGATCGTCCTCGTGACCCTCCTTTGGACTTGTTCCAACAGTTCCATGTCCTTTTTATTTTGAGGACACCAGAACTGCACACAATACTCCAAGTGATATTCAAGTGTTCATGATTTTTTTATATATATATATATATATAAACATAAGCACCTTTCCATAATACCTTCACAGGAGTCACTGCAGCTCTAGTCCACTATGCCACAAGATACATGACAGATAATTCGTTTGCCTTGACAAAATGAAGCATATCAAACATCAAGGAAATGGAAGAAAGGCAAATTAAATTTTTTACTTCAAAATCTAATACAGCAATCAATTAACTTCATGAAATAAATATAAACTTGAATCAACTGATTCCCAAAGGAGCTCTTGGAAGTTGTACATTAGCCAGCCACAACAGCAGCAGACTGTTGTAACTTCCCCTGGTGGGCATCTGACTACTCTCTCAAAGTAGTCCAGATGTGCCAGTGATTAACGTCAGAACAGAAAACTTGACACAGTTTGGTTTGATTCTCACCAAAAAGAAAACATAAAGTCTTCCTCTGTCCTAAGCAAGTAGCAAGCACCAGCAAAGAGTAGGAAGCTTTGTGGACATCGGTGTTGGCCATACACTTTGGCTCAATTTCAATGTTTTATGGAAAAAAATAACCATAAGAAATCAAACCTTGAGTGGAAGCAGCAGAGCAAGCAGCTACACAGCATGAACACAGACTGCGGCAACAGTGCATTACTTGGCATGCTCACTGCATTTTTAAAAGTGTATCAGACAGAGGTGACATACCTACAGAGTATTATGTTAACCAAGGTCCCCCTACCCCTCAAAATAGAGTTTTTTCCAAAACAGACTACATGGTATTGACACCTTCCTTTGTCATGTAAAAGGGGGAACACCACCAAGCAAGCTTATGAGGGCAACCAGCTTGTTTCCAAAAGATTTCCAAGCTTTGCATAAGCCCTGGTAGCATAGGAAATATGTCAAAAATGAGAGGCAACATTATTTTAAATTAACAACAGGAGGAGTTGTAAAACATGTCTTTCCAGGACTGCCAGCCTTTTTCCTCTCTTGATTAAAGAGTGCAAGAGGTAAGAAATCGACATCCATCCCTTTCAATGACCACGGGAGATGTTACAGATCCACTGTCTAAACCCAAAAAGACACAAGACAGACTGCTGGACACATGCAGAAGGAGCTCATGAATTCCATCTTTAACCTAATATGTGGTCATGGTAAAGCCCTAAAAGTTCTGGGATTTCCAGGAAAACTAAGAGCACAATGAGAAAACTGAAAACAACACATTGCCAGTGTTGTGGTTTAAGCCCAACCGGCAACCCAGAACCACGCAGCCCCTCGCTCACTCCCCCCCCCTTCCTCCCCCTACTCCAAGAGGGATAGAGAGGAGAATTGAAAGAATGTAACTCCCACGGGTTGAGATAAGAACAGTCCAGTAACTAAGGTATAACACAAAACCACTACTGCTACCACCAACAATAAAGAGAAGGGAAATAAGGTAAGAGAATACAATCGCTCACCACCCACCGACCAATACCCAGCCCTACCCAAGCAGTGATCTAGCCCTTCCGGGTAACTGCCCCCAGTTTATATAGTGGGCATGATGTGCTGTGGGGTATGGAATTCCTCTTTGGTCAGTTTGGGTCAGGTGTCCTGTCTCTGCTTCCTCCCAGCTTCCCCTCCTCCCTGGCAGAGGCATGAGACTCAGAAAGTCCTTGGTCAGAGTAAACATTACTGAGCAACAACTAAAAACATTGGTGTTATCAGCATTGTTCCCAGGCTGAAAGTCAAAACCACAGGACTGCACCAGCTACTGAGAAGGAGAAAAAATGACTGCTACTGCTGAACCCAGGACAGTTAGGTATCCTGGTTTTGGCTGGGATAGAGTTAATTTTCTTCCAATGGCTTTAGTTGTTGCTAAGTTAATGCTTACCCCAATCAAGGACTTCCTCAGTCTCTCATGTTCTGCCAGTGAGGAGGGGCACAAGAAGCCAGGAGGAAGCAGAGACAGGACACCTGACCCAAACTAGCCAAAGGGGTATTCCATACCACAGCATGTTATGCCCAGTACAGAAACTAGGGGGAATCACCCAGAAGGGACTGATCCCTGCTCGGATCGGGCTGGGTATCGGTCAGGAGGCAGTGAGCAATTGTATTGTGCAACAATTCTGTTTATTATTGGTTTGTGTTTTTTTTTTTTTTTTTTTTTACAGTTTTCTCTCTCTGTGAGGTGCATTGAGAAATGGCTGAATGGCAGAGTTCAGAGGGTTAGGATCAGCAGAGCAGAATCCAGTTGGAGTCTTGCAGTCAGTGGCATTTCCCAGGGATCAATACTGGGTCTGGTCTTATTCAATTTGCTTATCAATGAGCTGGATCAAGAGCTAGAGTGCACCCTCAGTAAGTTTGCTGATGATACAAAGCTGGGGGGCAGTGGCTGATACACCTGAAGGCTGTGCTGCCATTCAGTGGGACCTTGAGAGGCTGGAGAATTGGGCAGAGAGAAACCTAATGAGATTCAACAAGGGCAAGTGTAGGGTACTGCATCTGGGGAGGAAGAGCCCCAAGTACCAGTACAGGCTGGGGGCTGACCTACTAGAGAGCAAGTCAGCTGAGAAGGACCTGGGAGTATTGGTGCATGCTATGTTGACTATGACCTATCAGTATGCCTTTGCAGCCAGGAGGGCCAATAGTATCCTGGGGTGTGTCAGAAGGAGTGTGGCCAGCAGGTCAAGGGAGGTGATCCTCCCCCTCTCCTTGACACTGGTGAGGTCACATCTGGAGTACTGTGTCCAGTTCTGGGCTCCTCAGTACAAGGAAGACAAGGAGCTACTGGAGAGGGTCCACCGGAGGGACACAAGCATGATCAGGGGTCTGGTCATCTTTTTTTATGAGGAGAGACTGCAGGAGCTGGGCCTGTTTAGTACAGAAGAAGAGACTGGGAGGGGATCTCATTAATGCATATAAATACCTCAAAGGTGGGTGCCAGGAGGATGGTGCCAGACTCTTTTCAGTGGTGCCCAGTGACAGGACAAGGAGCAATGGCCATAAACTGAAACACAAGAAGTTTCACCTCAACATGAGGAAGAACTTCTTTAAATTGTGGGTGGCAGAGCACTGGAACAGGCTGCCCAGGAGGGTTGTGGAGTCTCCCTCTCTGGAGACATTCAAAACCTGCCTAGACGCATTCCTGTGTAACCTGCTCTAGGTGGCCCTGCCTTGGCAGGGGGTTGGGCTAGGCGATCTCCAGAGGTCCCTTCCAACCCTTATGATTCTGTGAAAAGCTTGGAGGCATTAAGAAAATAGAATAAAAGTCTCCAAGTAACAGCATGCATACATCTATATGCGTGGGGTCAGCTTCAGTTATCTGGCTTGATAGTTCTGCAAAGAAACAAAGGTGTTAAGAAATTACATGACAGCTACACAGGAGAGTGATGTTATTTCTCCTATTGACAAGTGTAAGGACTTGGACAGAGAAGCACTATCCATTTTCCAGTAGCAATTCAGAATATCGTCATCACCATTTGTCCTTATTGCATCTCTTTGGGGATTCCTCACACTGTAACTGAGATGATGAAGGAAAATATGTCTGTGCACCTCAATCACGCTCAGACAATTCCAGATATCTATGCATCAGGAAAGGAGAGCCCAAACTGAAAATACTAAGCAGGAAAGTATAAGGCATGGGTTGGGGTTCTCTCCTGCCAACTTTCCTACGTGTGTTGGTAAAATTTAGCAAAGGGCAGGACAGAGCTAGCCTAGGAAATTTCTAAAGCTCCTCAATAAGTTTCCCATCAGAAAGCCTGGTGCAAATCCCCCTACTCACCCCTTTTGTCAGCTCCTTCACACATTTTCTCTCTCTCTTGGCTTCCTTTCACTAACTCAACAGAGGTAAACTGAACATAAAATGTATCTTCAGAGCTGTTTTGGAATTAAAAGGAAAGTCAAAGCTTGCACCAAGCCTGACTCTAGACAGAAGCCAGAAGAGGACATAATGGCACAGCTAATGGCCAAACTTGCATATTAAAGCATAAGACTTAAATAAAATTGAAGCAAATATGTACTCACCCTAAAGGCCAACAATAATGGGTTTTCCATTTCCATTCTCAGTCCCCTTTTCTCTCTCAGTAAAGCAGTCCAATAGCCCCATTTGACCCAGGGAAAAGGTGGGGAGGGACATTTTACAAGTTATATTACTTCATTGTTTATCTCTGTGCCAGAGCTCCCCTTGTTCAGCATACAATAATGCCCAGAAGCTATGCACTGTGGTGGACAGTATGAAGAGATCAGAAAGTAATTATTGATTCTTCTGAAAATTACTACCAATCTCCAAAGTTCCACATGAAGTAGGGAATTAAGTTGCTCCTGCAAGTCTATGCTAAATACACAATGAAAATTCACCAAGTCAAAATTATTTCAGCTTCAGTAACAAAAGTGAAAAGTCATGCCTTTTGTATGCTGGTGTGCCATTTTATCAATACCCTCATGAACTTGCTTCCTAGATAAAACCAGACAGTAGTTTCTTACTGCCCTGAACATCCATGTTATAGACTGAACTACTTTTCCCAGGTAAGTATTAAATAAATAAAAAACCCTAAAACATTTTATGCATTGAAGCACATGAGTGAAATACCTGACTATCCTGGGTTCGGGGTGATCTCTCCCCCTCTGTGTGTGTGTGGATGTATATATATATACATGTGATGGTATATTGAAAATGTGGGATCTGAGCATGACATGAATGGTATGGAATAAGGGGTGGATACTGTCATGGGTTCAGCAGTAGTAGTCATTTTTCTCCTTCTTGGTAGCTGGTGCAGCATTGTGGTTTTGACTTTCAGCCTGGGAAGAGCACTGATAACACTGATGTTTTCAGTTACTGCTTGGTAATGTTTTGGTCTGACCAAGGACTTTCTGAGTCTCATGCTCTGCCAGGAAGGAGGGGAAGCCGGGAGGAAGGAGAGACAGGACACCTGACCCAAACTGACCAAAGAGGTATTCCATACCACAGCACGTCATGCGCAGGATGTAAAAACTAAGGGCAGAGACCCAGAAGAGGGGGGTTTGCTGCTGGGCCGGGCTTGGTATCGGGTGGTGAGCAGTTGTATTCTCTTTCCTTGTATTTCTCTTGTCATTATTATTATTGGTGGTAACAGTAGCGGTTTGTGTTACACCTTAGTTACTAAACTGCTCTTATCTCAACCTGTGGGAGTTACATTCTTTCGATTCTCCTCCCCATCCCTCCAGGAGCAGGGGGAAGAAAGAGGGAGGAATGAGTGAGCAAACTGCGTGATTTACGGCTTAAACCACGACACTGACGACTGCAGCCACTTACTGAAACAGCACATAACAACCAAGCAGTGAGTTCACCCACTCTCAAAATACTAAGTCCTCAGTTTCAGACAGGTATGCACATGAAGATGAGAATCTCTTCAGAAACCACACTCTAATAGCTCTTGCAATGCTACTCTCTGTGCTAAAGCACAATTCAGCAAGATGGCTGCCAACAGCATTGACCCAAAAATTACAACTAAAAGGCAAATGTTTTCCAGTCACAGAGTAACTTCTGTTGATTCTTACATGGTGAGAACTTTGCAAAAGTAGAAATTTATTTTTAAAGAAACTGTTCACCTTGCTCAGACTCAAAACATGCCTTTGAAACCATCACTTCCATCACAAGCTCTACTAGGGGCACTAAATTCTTGGCACACCTTGCTAGAACTGATTTAGTAGGACCAAGCAGGTCTAAGTTGCAGGAGTCGCAAAAGGGAAGAAGATACACCACAGACACTAAAGGGACTGAAAGTGCCTCTGGCAAGGCCAACAAGTCGTTTGAAATATTCTTAGATTTGGAAATTCTCTTTAGGTTCTATTTTTACACCTCTCAAATGGCAATGAATCGGCTTGCACACGTAGACTGGGAGCTGAAAGATCAGCATTACTCATTTTTAAGGAGTACAAAAGACGACCCTCAGCATGGAACTGAAAACAGAGTGAGGCAAGACTAGAAACGAAACCATAGCCGACTGCCTCAGCGGCCAGCACGGCACAACATATCCGGCCTCTTCGAATACCAAGTGACTTCTAGCCCCGATCCGAGGGCCGCTACGGGCCTGTAGGGAGGAGGCCGGGACGTGCCTCCCCCCGTAGCTGCCCTACCAGCCTCTCCACCGCTTTCGGGGAACCTGGAAGACAAAGCCCTTCCTGGCTGAGGCCTATCCCAGGATGGACGGCCCCGGGCAGGGACACAGCCAAGGCCTCCACGGGAGGCCCGACCTAGACAGGCCTCACCCCCTTCATGACTCGACACATCCCGGGGAGGCCCGGCCGAGGGAGGGGGCAGGGGCAGCAACTCTTAGGGCCCCCCTGCGGGCATACGCCTAATCGGGTGCGCGCGAGGAGCCGCCTATCCCCCTCCGAGCCCCACTCCCACCTCCTCAGAGCCTGCATGACACAGCGGGATCAACGCCGGATCGAGCTCGCCGCCGGGCCCAGCCTGGGCAGCGCAGCGCGGATGCAGGATTAGGAGAAGCAGGCCGAACCAGGCCCAGCACCACCACGGCTGGCCCTAGGCCGCGGCCTGCCAGCGGGCGGCCCACACTTACTCGGATCCTGAGGCCATGGTGCTGGGGGAGGGAAAAGGGCGAGGGGAAGTCGAGAAACAACGGGTGGGCAACTGCAGATCTCGAACAGGCTCGCAGCAGAACTGGACGCTTCACGCTGACTGAACCTTAAAGCCGACTCATCAGAAGAGGAAGCTCCGTCTCGTGATGTCGCACCCGCCTAGCAACAGCGTACACTGACCAATCAGAAATTCCGCCCGGCCAGCACCTCAGCCAATCGAGGAGACGGAAGTGAGAGAAAGACCCGGGGGGGAAAGAACGAGAACTCTCCTCCCTTCCCCTTTCCTTTCCCCTTTCCTTTCCCCTTTCCTTTCCCCTTTCCTTTCCCCTTTCCTTTCCCCTCGTCAGCCAATCACAGCACTGCCCCTGCCGTGGCTGTTCTACAGGGCGACATAAGTCGGGCACCCAATAACAACATTCCACCAATGGGAAAATCCAAGTTGAAAGTCCCACCATGACGCTCTCCGGGTAAGTTTCGCCTCATTTGCACCCGAGGAAAGAGACGTGCGCGAGGAGGGTTGCAGTCGATGAGAAGGAGTCAGAGGTGAGGGCTCGGGAAGCAGCTCGAGTTCGTTGAGTGCATCTGGGTTCAGCCGGTTGGGCTGCGCGCGTGGGTGCTGGCAGCGGGTCTGGTTTGGTTCTGTCGGGGGTGGTCTCGGGACGGCCTCGGTGAGGCTTTGGGGGGATGCGCTCCAGAGGCCTCACTTCCCTGATATTTTTCTCTTTTCCTCCCCCCCCCCGGCAGGGCTCATGTTTCCAGACAATTGTCCTAGCATAGCCTTTGTCCCATCAGGGATTTGAAGTTCTAGCTCCCCTTGAACCATCTGAAATAGCCCCACTGCTGGCCATCCTTTCATGACTCGCTGCCCTCCTAGCGCTGCTTCCTGGTCTGTTTGAGCATCCCCACCTGGGTGACATTTCCTTAGGGTCAGAAACATTACTGAAGCAAAGTGGTATTGTACCCACAGCCCTGACCCTGCTCACATCAGGGGGAATCAGATGTGTTTGATGTCTGTTCTCAACCACCTGGCACCGACAGGCACTCCCTTGTTTTCTCCGAAGTGCTTACAAATAATTTAATTACTTGGTGCTCTGTTCCAAGGAGCCAGCTAGTACTGTGAGAAATCTGCTCAGCAATCAAAAATTTACAGACGGAAATTGTGAAACAAAGAGCCCTTTAATAGCAGCATGCCAGGTGCATCATCCACGGACAGATGAGTGCACCTGCTCAGCAGATATTTACAGTTTATATACCTTTCTAGATTTTGCCTCCTGACTGTGCCAGCCTTTCTCTGGGAAATGATTTACGTTTTCTGTGAACCCAAACCCCTCCCCTCTGACAGCTTTTGGAGGGTCTCTGGTGGTCGTGGGGAGGAAGGCTCCGAGTCTTCCTCACGAATGAGCTTCTGAACTTTGCTTCTGGCACATACATTCAAGCCTTGCAGTTACATAAACTCCTTATCTATATACAGATGTTCCTGTCACTGTCTGCAAACTCCCTTGGCTGGGGCCCACACCCTGGAACCCCATGCCTTACAGACTTTGTGTTCTACCTATAGCTCACTCATAACAAAACCTCCGATATTTTTCTCACAGTACTTAATCTCTGCCTCCTCTCTTCTGCCTTCATTTTTTTAAACCCCAGGCAGTAAGGTGGGACTGAAGAAGAGTAGTTGCAGGGATCTCTCAGCCTGGAGGAATCTCTCTCTGCTGAATTTAACCTCTCCCAGCAAGGTGTTGTCTCCCAACATCTGGGTTTTCAGTCCTCTCTGTTCATCCCTTGCTCTCCAGGATATTTTTTTTTTCTGAAGGATCTGTCACTGAAATCTGGGAAATAAACTCCAACCAGAATGACAGGTTAGAAACTGGTATTACTTTATTACGGTACCAGGTGCAAGGGGGATCACTCCACCTATCACTCACCCCAAGAAGAAAGAGTTTACAACTTATATGTCTTCATTATGTGCATATTCACCATAATTACACAAAATGCCCACCCAATTCTTGTTACTCATGCATATGGTAATATGGGTAGATGTGAATTTGAGGGGTAGTTTCTGTGGGTTGTGATAGTCGTTTAGGGAGAAATACCCCCACTCATTTTACCCTTTGATGGCAATCTGTTAGTTAAGGATATTGGAGTGTGTGTTTAGTCTTGCCAGTTAACTGTATGTTCTTGTTTGGACTTATTTACAGCCCTGAGAGGCTTCTATAGCTGTTTTCTCTTGCAGCTGTTTACCTATTTCTCATGCCTTATTAACAGGAGGAAGGTCCATATCAATTTGAAAGAAGACATCTGGTCCTTTTGTTGCATGCCTTCCTTAACTTGAGAGATCTTGTAGCTTTGTCCATGACTATGTTTCTATACACAATGGAATGCCTGTTTAATTCTGTATCAGAACTGCAAGGCAAAGCCCACTTAAGGCCTCTTCAGCATTCAGAGGAGGCTGCAGCAGCTCCTACCTTAGACTTTTCCTGAGCTTTGTAATGTCCTGTTTCTTCTCCCTCAACTCACCTTTTGCCTTGTAGTTCCCAAGCCTTTCTTCCTTCTTATGGGAGGAAAGGCTTGCCAAAAGCTTGGCTAATGTGGATGTGGGACATTCTTCACCCAAAATTAGCTGCACCAAACATGAGGCAGGAGCAGGTGCTGCTCAGTGTCCACAAAGGGGCCCAGAGCCATGTAGTGTGGTTAGCACAGACATGCACCCCCCAGCCCCCAGGGATTCAGGGGACACACAGGCACAGGTCTCAACACCGCCACCTTCCCTGGCTAGTGAAGGGCAGTATAAATCAGACCTCGAGCTGTGTGCTTCGGCCAAAATCACTTCTGTGGGCTCCTAACTACATTGACTGAATAAAGCACCAGTATACAAAACACAAGTAGGACAGATGGCCTGACCAACCCTATGCTTTATGAGACCGTCTGGTTCTGACAACAGCTCCCTGCATTGACCCGAAAACAGGGTCCAACACATAGTGTGCAATAGCCAATTCGCAGACAAAGTATTTGTTTGTTCCGTTTGCACAAAAAGGGGTGCTAGGTGGTATCCCACAGAGCTAGCACGCTGCCCCACACAGAATTCACGTATTTATACAATGCAGTTCAGGTTAGTAATTCCCCATAACCCTCCCACCATTTAAATATTGGTCAGTTAATTTATGTCGAGTTACATGTTGTGGTTTAAGCCCAGACAGTAAATCAGAACTTCCTGCCCTTTTTGTAGAGAGGTGTCACATTGGGCGACTTCCAGTCCTCTGGCACCTGCCCACTATTCCAGGACTGCTGGATAATGGAGAGCGGCTTGGCAAGATCCTCTGTCAGCTCCTTCAGCACTCCTGGGTGGAACCTATCCAGCCCCATAGATTTGTATATGTGTAAGTGGAGCAGGAGGTCGCTAACCATTTCTTCCTGAATTATAGGGACTTCAAAAAGCTCTCCATCTCTGTCATCCAACTCTGGGAACTGAGTATCCTGAGGATCGCTGGTGTGAGTATTAAAGACTGAGGCAAAGGCAGCATGAAGTACCTCAGCCTTTTCCTCATCCTCAGTCACTAGATTTACCCAATTATCCAGTAGAGGATGGAGGTTGTCCTTGGCCCTCCTGTTATTGCTAATATATTTGAAAAAGAGCTTTTTTACTCTCTTTTATGGCAGTGGCCAGATTAAGTTCCAGCTGTGTCTTTGCCTTTCAAACTTTCTCTCTACATAAAATAACAAAATCCTTGTACTTCTCATGGAGTGACAGTCCCTTCTTCCACAAATGATAAATTCTCCTCAAAAGAATGTAAACCCCATAGGTTGAGATAAGAACATTCCAATAATTAAAGTATAATACAAAACTACTACTACTAATGATAAGGGAAATAACAAGGGGAGAGAATATGAAAATAAAATGGAGGGAATAAAAAAAAAAAAAAAAAAAAACAAACAAAAAAAAACAGTAAACACGAGTGCTGTAAAATACAATTGCTCACCACCCGCTGACCAGTACCCAGGGCGAACTGAGCAGCAATCTGGGCCTTCTGGTTAACTCTCCCCAGTTTAAATACTGGGCATGATGTGCTATGGTATGGAATGCCCCTTTGGCCAGTTTCTGTCAGGTGTCCTGTCTCTGCTTCCTTCTGGCTTCCTGTGCCCATCCTCATGGCAGAGCATGAGAGAATGAAAAGTCCCTAATCAGGGTAAGCATTGCTTAGCAACAACTAAAACATCAGTGTATTATGAACATTGTTCTCAGGACTAAAGCTGAAACATAGCACTACACCAGCTACTAAAGAGAAAAATAACTTAGAGCTGAACCTAGGACAGTATCCACCCCTTATTCCATACCATTCACATCATGTTCAGATCTCACATTTTTCAATATACCAGCACTTTTTGTGTCTTGATATATGTATCAAGAGTACGGGTAGCTGCTGGGCAGCTATGCAAAAAAAGAATCCGATCCTAATGGAGCCCAAATCAAAGCTCAAGAGCTTTTTATACATATATATATACACACACACAAAGAGACAGATACTGTTTCTTAGTCATAGAATCATAGAATAGTTAGGATTGGAAAGGACCTCAAGATCATCTAGTTCCAACCCCCCTGCCATGGGCAGAGACACCTCCCACTAAACCGTGCCATCCAAGGCTATGTCCAACCCCACCTTGAACACCGCCAGGGATGGAGCATTCACAACTTCCCTGGGCAGCACATTCCAGGGCCTCACCACCCTCACAGTAACGAATTTCTTCCTCATATCCAAACTAGACTCCCCCTGTTTAAGCTTGAACCCATTACCCCTTGTCCTCTCACTACAGTCCCTAATGAAGAGTCCCTCCCCAACATCCCTATAGGCCCCCTTCAGGTAGTGGAAGGCTGCTATGAGGTCTCCACGCAGCCTTCTCTTCTCCAGGCTGAACAGCACCAATTTTCTCAGCCTGTCTTCATATGGGAGGTGCTCCAGTCCCCTGATCATCCTCGTGGCCCTCCTCTGCACTTGTTCTAACAGTTCCATGTCCTTTTTATGTTGAGGACACCAGAACTGCACACAATACTCCAAGTGAGGTCTCACGAGAGCAGAGTAAAGGGGCAGGATCACCTCCCTCGACCTGCTGGTCACACTCCTTTTGATGCAGCCCAGGATACGGTTGGCTTTCTGGGCTGCAAGCGCACACTGCCGGCTCATGTTCATTTTTTCATCAACCAGTACCCCCAAGTCCTTCTCTGCAGGGCTGCTCTGAATCTCTTCACTGCCCAACCTGTAGCTGTGTCTGGGATTGCTCCGACCCAGGTGTAGGACCTTGCACTTGTCATGGTTTAACTTCATCAGGTTGGCATCAGCCCACCTCACAAGCGTGTCAAGGTCCCTCTGGATGGCATCCCTTCCCTCTAGCATATCAACAGAACCACGCAGCTTGGTGTCATCGGCAAACTTGCTGAGGGCGCACTCAATCCCACTGTCCATGTCACCCACAAAGATGTTGAACAAGACCGGTCCCAACACAGATCCCTGGGGGACACCACTCGTTACTGGTCTCCAACTGGACATTGAGCCATTGACCACAACTCTTTGCATATGGCCATCCAGCCAGTTCTTTATCCACCGAGTGGTCCACCTATCAAATTGATGTCTCTCCAACTTAGAGGCAAGGATGTCGTGTGAGACAGTGTCAAAGGCTTTACACAAGTCCAGGTAGATGACATCAACTGCTCTACCCTGTCCATCAGTTCTGTAGCCCCTTCATAGAAGGCCACCAGATTGGTCAGGCAGGATTTCCCCTTAGTGAAGCCATGCTGGCTGTCACCAAGCACCTTTTTGTTTTTCATGTGCCTTAGCATGCCTTCCAAGAGAATCTGCTCCAAGATTTTGCCAGGCACAGAGGTGAGACTGACTGGTCTGTAATTCCCTCGGTCATCCATTTTCCCCTTCTTAAAAATGGGGGTTATATTTCCCTTTTTCCAGTCATCGGGAATTCTACCTGACTGCCATGATTTTTCAAATATGATGGACAGTGGCTTAGCAACTTCATTTGCCAGCTCCTTCAGGACCTGAGGATGGATTTCATCTGGTCCCATGGACTTGTGTACGTTCAGGTTCCTAAGATGGTCTCCAACCAGCTCCTCTCCTACAGTGGGCCCAGGGTCTTCATTCTCACTGTCACTGCGTCTGCCTTCCAAGACTTGGATGGTGTGGTCGGAGCATTTGCCGGTGAAGCCTGAGGCAAAGAAGTCATTAAGAACCTCAGCCTTCTCTAAATCCAGGGTAGCCAGTTCTCCCGATAACTTCTGGAGAGGGCCCACATTGTCCGTAGTCTGTCTTTTATTTGCAATGTACCTACAGAATCCCTTCCTGTTATCCTTAACATCCCTAGCCAAGTTGAATTCTAAGTGGGCCTTAGCTTTCCTAACCTGGTCCCTGGCTTCCCGGACAACATCCCTGTATTCTTCCCAGGCCGCCTGACCTTGCTTCCACCTTTTATAAGCCTCCTTTTTTCCTTCAGATTTTCCTCAGCAGCTCCTTATCCATCCAAGGAGGTCTCCTGGCCCTTCTGCTGAACTTCCTTCTAGTTGGGATGCATTGCTCTTGAGCTTGCAGCAGATGATCCTTGCATATCAACCAACAGTCTTGGGCCGCCCTGCCCTCTAGGGCTGTATCCCATGGAACCTTACTGAGCAGGTTCCTGAAGAGGCCAAAGTCTGCTCTCTTCAAGTCCAGGGCAGTGAGCTTGCTGCGCGCTCTTCTCACTCTCCTCAGGATCTCGAATTTGACTATCTCATGATCGCTGCAATCAAGGCTGCCCTGGAGCATCACATTTCCAACCAGCCCTTCCCTGCTGGTGAGGACGATGTCAAGCATGGCACCTCTCCTTGTCGGCTCCTCTACTACTTGCAGAAGGAAGTTGTCTTCCACACAATCGAGGAACTTTCTGGATTGCTTGTGCCAGTCCGTCCCATCCCTCCAACAGATATCAGGGTGGTTGAAGTCTCCCATGAGAACAAGGGCCTGCGAGCGTGAGGCTGCTCCTATCTGTCTATAGAGCGCTTCGTCCAGCAAGTCCCCTTGGTCAGGCGGTCTGTAACAGATCCCCACAATAATGTCACCCATCGCTGTTCTCCCTTTAACCCTGACCCACAAACTCTCTGTCGACTGTTCACGTGTCCCCAGACAGAGTTCCATACTCTCCAGCCTATCCCTAACATAAATAGCAACTCCCCCTCCCTGCCTACCAGGCCTGTCTTTCCTGAAGAGCCTGTCACCTTCCATTCCAGCACACCAGTCGTAGGAGCCATCCCACCATGTTTCTGTGATGCCTATGATATCATACCCCCGTAGATGTGCACACATCTCTAATTCCTCTTGTTTGTTCCCCATGCTATGGGCATTTGTGTAGAGGCCTTTGAGCCGAGATCCAATTGAAACCGGCTCACTGGCTGGAGCAGCTGGAATATCTCTACATTGCTGCAAATGTTTACTATAGGTGCTACCAACCGACTGGGTGTGTTGGGATGGAATGCTGCCCCCCTCCCCTAGCACATCTAGTTTAAAGCGTCCTTGACCAGTCTGGCAAGCCTCCTACCAAATCCACTCTTCCCTTTCCTTGTCAGACCAGCTCCACCAGCCCCCAGTAGACCTGGCCTACTAAACTGAGTCCCATGTTCAAGGTACCCAAACCCCTGAGTATAGCAACACCCTTCTAACCTTTTATTAACCTGGCCAATCCTCCTAGCCTTTTCAAGGTCCTGCCCTGTATCCTGGAGATTTGACAAAAAGACGATCTGCACTCCAGAGCCCCTAACCACCTCTCCCAGAGCTCTGTGGTCCTTCTTTATGGTCTCCGAGCTACTGCTATCTATATCAGTAGCACCCACATGGATCACTCGAAGTGGGTAATAGTCAGTGGGACTGTCTAGAGCAGGCAGCTTCTCGGCAACATCCCTGATCCAAGCCCCTCGTAGGCAACACACCTCCTTGAGCCTGTGTCAGGCCGACAGATGGGTGCCTCTGTTCCTTTCAGCATAGAGTCCCCTACTACTACAGCCCGCCGCTTTTTCCTGGGAGCCCCAGTTGTTATCTTTACCAGTGCATCAGCTGGTTATGCCTGGTGGGTGCGCTGTTGCTCATCAGCCCCCTGCAGGACAGGAAAGCGGTTCTGGGTGGTGACAACAGATGTAGGAGGAATCCCCTTGCTTTTAATTGCCCGCTTCCTCCTTTTTTTGTTGTTTTTTTCTGTTACCTTTTCCCAGCTTCCTGGGTTAGCAGCCTCCTTTCCTGCATGAGCAACAGTAGACGCTCGAGGCCCCGGAACAGTCTGGTCCCGGAGCAAGCAGTGCTGCTTCCCCTCAGCTTCCCTGACACATTTCAGCCTGGTAACAGCTTCCTACAGCTCAGCCACCTGCTGCTGAAGCACGGAATCAGACTCTACAACTCAAGGAGAGTTATAAAGCAGGTATGTTTATTACGGCGCCGGGTGCAAGGGGGATCATTCCTCCTAACTTGCACACCGAGGGGTTAAGCAAGCAGATATTTATTACACACAAACATGCATATTCATTAGGTTCCCGAGAAAGTGGCGGGGATATTACAATTAGTTTAGGTACTCATTATCATAAATCTCCCTTTTGGCGCTTGCGCACTGCCCTCCGATGGTTGTGGGCAGGGGTCTTCCTCATGTGGGCAAGGGTCTTCAAGATGCACTTTTCACCTTTGGCACAGTTGGACACCCCAGTAACTCACAATTAGCTGAAACCAGCCGTATCTGCAAGTTTCTGATAGCTGCCAAAGATTTAGAGCAGTGTGACCTTGGTACAAAATTTATTGCAAGCAGGATAGGATGGGCAGGCAAGGAGTATCCCAAGCTAGCAGATGTTTGGGAGTCACTGTCTTCAAACTTACTGATAAATTAGAAGGATGGTAAGAAAGAAGTCACTCATTAGAAGGATGAAAAGAAATAATTCACTCTTGTTAGTAAGACTACTAAATTCTGTTATCACACCACAGACTTACAACACAAACCTTGTTCTCTTAGACCTAAGTTAAATTAAAAGTGTTTTAACCCTTTCTTTTCCTGGCACTTGTTTTCCTTATATCACTGCAGGAGGACCTCCACCAGGGAGCACAGAGTGCAGCCCTGCACATTACTCACCCTTCCCTCAGGACAGCAATGCAGGCGCTCTCTTCACCCCAAGCTCTGCACTGCAGCCTCCCTTCCCATCGGTTCCGTCTGGGTGCCTACACTGGCCACCGCCAGGGTTGCCATAGCAGAGCTCCCAGACCGAGCCTTGCTCGTACGGCGAGTGTTCACCATCCTGCTCACCACCCCACTCGCCTGCCCGCGCAAACTGCCTCAAACCCGCCCTGTTTGCCCGCCCTGTTCGCCGCGCTCTGGGTCACTCGCGCTCCCTGGGGCAGGTTTTTAACCAGTCAGGTCTGCCGCCGGTCCTCCTGGCGCCGCCCCCTCTGAGTTAGCTGCTCGCCTCTGCTGAGCTGCAGGCTCCTGGGCAGGCCTTGTCGAGGACTTGAAGCTCCCTCGGGGCAAGTTGCTGCTCCGAGGTGAAGCTCGTAGATGCCGAGCCTCCCCCCGATCAGGTGCTGCAGGCGTCCCCTCTGATAAAGTTCACTGAGTTCATTCAGTCCATGATGTCAGGCTTCATCTGTCATAGAAGTCTTTCAGGGCAGAAGAGATGGTGTGTAGTACTGGATTGTTGACTGCTGATGACACCACTGAACTCATCTGGTCACTGCCGAGTTCCTCTGGTTTCAACAAATTTCATTCTTTGATAGGGTGATAATCAGAGGGAAGTCAGGTTCAGTCCATGGTGACCTGAGGACAGTTCTGGGAAAATCCTGTGGTTGCTGCCGGCTTTTCCCATGATTTTATTCTCTGCTTGCGATCATAACAGAGGACCTGATCTAGCTGAAGATGTCCCTGCTCATTGCAGGGGGGTTGGACTAGATGACCTCTGTAGGTCTTTTCCAACCCAAACTATTCTATGATTTTATAACAGCACGCATATTCTTTTCAAAGCCCAGAGTGGTGGAGATGGGCGTTTAGCTGATGTGCTATAGAAGTGTTATATAGCAGTCAACAGCAGATAATTGAGTTCATTGACTGTTTTCCCCCAAATTTAAATCCCCTTGAGGTACACACCAGACTTTCCCATTTTCCCATATTACCCACCAAGCATATCGAGGTCCCTGAGCGAAAGCAATCTCACAAGTGGGTTTGCCTTTACTTAAAGCAGAAATAACCCAGACTGTCTTCCCCAGCAAATTCTTAATGTGCACCACAGGAACTTTATCCCCCTTCTACAGTGCGTAAAAGTTTTGGTTGGTCTGGGCCATCCCTGTTGGGAGATCAAGTAGCATTGCCCAACCAGGTGGCTAAATGTGTGCCCCAACGTGTGAAAGTCCCACCACCCATTGCTCTCAGCGTAGTTTTTAACAGCCCATTGTACCATTCGATTTTCCCAGAGGCTGGTGCATGATAGGGAATGTGGTATACCCACTTGATGCATGCTCTTTGGCCCAAGTAAGTGTCCATGAGGTTATTCCAGAAATTAGTCCCCGAGGCTGACTCAGTTCTTTCTGGGGTGCCGTGTCGCCACAGGGCTTGTTTCTCAAGGCCCAGGGCAGTGGTGTGGGGCACAGCATAGGTTTCCAGCCATCCAGTTCTTGCTTCCACCATTGTAAGCACATGGCGCTTTCCTTGGCAGGTCAGTGGGAGTATGAGATAGTCAATCTGCCAGACCTGCTTAATTGCAGCGCATGCTTCACAATCATTAATATCCTGGGTGATAGTGTCCATTTTTAAGTCCACCCCTGAATGATGAACTATCCTGTATTCAGCTGTAGCAGTTATTTTTCTTCTTAAAATAAGAAAAAATAAGGGGGGGGGGGGTGAGAGCGCAACTGTGGAAGCATTTCTTTCAGTTAACAGAGATGTGAGCAATCCAGCCTTTGATTTAGCTGAGCTCGTGCTATGAGCAAAGGGCTTTGTGAAATGTTGTGGTTTGAGGAGGAAACAGAGGACGAGCGTGTGCTAACAAAAAGAGGAAGCATGAAGAAGTCAGCTTGCAAGAAAGTCTGGACAGGATGTCACGAAGCAAGATCAGCAAGAACTGCTCGCCTTTAAAGCAAACTGCAAGTTGCAAAACGAGGAAAAATTTTGCTTGCCTGGCACTATGGACATTTATAGACATTTTAAAAATATGACCAATCAGTAAGCCGTTGCTAATATGTAGTTAAGCTGAACTAACCAGTCAAGTATGATAGAGTGTTATAGTGTTCTGAAACTTTCTTATAAAAAGAAGTGTTTGTGCACAATAAAGTGTTCAGCGTTTGATCACATTGATCAGTGTTGCGTTGTTCCATATCCCCCGCAAGTGGCGCCCGAACAGGGACCCTCAGATCTGCCTCCTGAGAGCTGCTCCGGTGGTGAAGATCAGCGCAGACCTGACGGGTGGGAAGCCGACCGAAAAGGAGCCGGCAGCAGCCCTGCCGATGTAGAAGAAGGACGCGCGCCCCGCAGAAGAGAAGTGTCTCTGCGAAAAGGTCCACTCCAATAAAGGCAAGTGGTGGTCGGGGAGGAATGGGGGCAGCTCAAACTAAAGAGGAAGCAGCTGTCCTTAATCTCCTCCAACACATCCTCTCAAAGAGAGGGATTAAATATGAAGAAAATGTTCTTAAAGGGCTACTCCAATGGAGTAAAGAAAAGGGGCTATTTAGCGGGATTGGAACAGCATTTGAAATATCCACAAGGGAGGAAATTGGCGTTCAGATTTGGGACACTATATCTCGTGGGGGGAAGGCAGCACGCGAAGTCCAAAAATATTCCACGCTGTGGAGGCTTATCCGAGAGACTTTGAGGGACATGAAATTAGAAAAGGCTGCAGCTGCTTCGGAGGCTAAAGCCTTATCTCCGGTAACACCCTCTGTGCCTCCGCCGCCGCCTCTCCCCCCGCCCGAGCCTCTAGCCCTGCCTGCCTCCCAGTTACCCGCGGAGCCCCCAATGAACAGCAAAAGGATCCCCGATCGAAACCCCTTTGATAATTATACTGGGGGGAGAACTCACCCGAAAATTGCAAAAACAGTAAAGAGGGGATGTCAACTTATGCCCAGTAAGGAAAAAACAGAATCTAATATAGTTGCTAATTCTGACAATGTTGAACCTCGCCGCGAGGTGGAAGCGTCCACAGATTATAGGCCTTGTGCGTCAGAATATTCCCTTACCCCCACCTCTCCAAACCTCCGCCAGTCGCTGCTGAGGCTGCAGAGACTGAGGACGGGGATGAAAGCGATCCTTTTGCCCCGGACCCTGTTAATCCCGAGAAAAAGCCTACTCTCAGATCACCTGAAACCTGCGGGAGAAAATGTTTTAATTGCACTTGATAATGCTGAAACTCCAGAACACATTAATGAGGAGCCTGTGCACGTTCATCAAACTGTTGTTGCTGCTCCTGAAGTTCTGATGCCTGATATTTCTGATGCTGACCTGGATAGTCCTTTTGACCCGAGACCTGTTGATCCGGAAAAGAAGCCTAACTTAGATCCCCCAGACCCTCATGATAAATGGGCAGTTATAAAGGGAAAAGTAAGATGGGTGGGGGATGCAGATGTATTGTGTGCTTATAGTCTCTCTGTAATATTCATGTACTAAAAGTTAGCAAATATAAGTATGTCCGTGTTTCTACCAACCCTTGCGGACCTTTATAGATACTGTTGGCCACTTCTCCCGATGTAGGCTGGCCACCTGCATTGGAATGAGTGTGCATTTTGGTCAGTGTAAAAGCCCAAGCCTCATGCAATGTGAGGGAGGCAGAGCCTCTGCAGGGACGCCCGCTGAGATTGAGCCTGCCACCTTGCACTGCGATGATGCTGCTCGGAGCTGGTTTCCTGATTGTCTTTACAGGTCATTGCACTATGTTTTGTACGTGAAACCATATAGTGAGAGTAATGATTGTCTGCATTTTGTGTTTCACATAATGTAGTTGTGTGGAGTGTGTTTGTGGGATCCCATGAATGTGTGTGTATGTGTGTGTCTGTTAAGGGCAGACAGTGTTCTGTGTATTTTTTGTTATTTGGTTAATGTAAAAGTTTTTAATGGGTAGCAGATTAACATTTTAGGCATAAAAGGGTTAATGGAAAAATCGTGCTGCCGGCAGAGATTTATAACTGCTGCTCAGCAGGCTGGCAGCTGTAGCTGCTGCTGGGCAGGCAGACGTTTGTAGCTGCTGCCGAGCAGTCCTGCTTAATATGTTTAAGGTAACCTAGGGAAAAATCCAAACTTTTCCAACCTCCACCCAAACAGCATCAGGGTGGCAAAGAAAGGAAAAAAAAAAAAAAAAAAAAAAAAAAATGGTTAATGACATGGCAAACTCCTTGATTGTTAACACTGTGCAGTTTGCTTCTACAGCTATTTCACATTCCTTTTATCGGAATGCCTTTGCTTTAAGGAATCATTTTTAACCTGACTTACTTCTCAAGAACTGATAACCTGGGGGGAAAGGGTATGTTTGTGTCCTCCTACCTACAGGTCCATGGAAGCTGCCTGCAAAGTTTTTCAAGCCTTGCTATGAGCTGGACAGACGAGCGGAAAAACCCAATGCCTTAGCTACAAGAGCTTAAATATATGTGCATGTAAAGTAACTCTTGTTAAAAGCTGTGATTTTGTGTGTAAGGCCACCTGTACTTACTAGCCAGTTGTTAATAAGAAACTACACCTTATATTGTATATATTTGTCACTTGTAAAACAGATGTTAAAGTATGCATATTTGCAACAACTGCTAGAAAATGCTAAGGCAAAAAACTAGAAAGATTCTAATACAATAATAGTGTTATAAAACAGGTACTAGAACGAATTAAGTGAGTGGGGTCCTTGCAGCCTGGACTACCATCACCCACAATGTTACCTGAAAATTGGGAAATCTTGATTATTGACTTAAAAGACTGTTTCTTTTCCATTCCATTGCACCCACAAGACGCAGAAAAATTTGCCTTTTCTGTGCCATCCATAAACAAGTCAGAACCAGCTAAAAGATATCATTGGATAGTGTTACCCCAGGGTATGAAAAATTCTCCTACTATTTGCCAACACTTTGTAGCCTGGGCATTGAACCCTTTTAGACAGAAATTTCCCCAACTTATTGTTTACCATTATATGGATGACATATTAATATGCGGCGAACAGCTAAACAAAGATGAAATTTTAAGGTGTCTAAAGCTGGATTTGGAAACTCAAGGTTTGCAAATTGCCCCAGAAAAGGTGCAAAAATCTTCACCATGGAAATACTTGGGATGGGTTATTTCCCACAGTGCTATTCAGCCTCAAAAATTGAAAATCTCTACTGAGATAAAAACATTAAACGATGTCCAAAAATTAGTCGGAGATATTCAATGGGTTAGAAATATCTCTGGCATTACTAATAATGATCTGAAGCCGTTAGTCCAGTTACTGGGTTCTTCTACAAAAACTAATAAGGCTCGCACATTGGGTTCTGTGCAAGAAAAAGCACTAAGAATTCTTATGGATAAGATCTATAACAACCATGCTCAGTGAATTGTGTTAACACTTCCAGTTACACTCATGATCATAAATTCGGACAACCAGCGTTTGTATCCCTTTGCCATAATCACACAGTGGGATAACACTGCATCTGCCAATCTTAGAATATTAGAGTGGATTTTTTTCTCCGATAACACCACAAAAAACGATTGTCACAAAACCCGAGATCTTATCACAACTAATCATAAAAGGCAGAAATAAAATCATTGATATTACCGGCAGAGAACCCTACAGAATTATTTTGCCGTTGGTTCAGGAATATTTAGAATGGTTATTGCGAGTTTCTCTTCCATTTCAAACCGCATTGACCCAGTATGATAGAGAAATCAGTAACATCTACCCTCCTTATAGGCTATTGCCCTTGCTGCGCAATCGGCATTTTGAAACATTCCCAAAACGATCTGAAACACCAGTTACAGGTATCACAGTCTTTACAGATGCAGGAAAGCAATCACGCTTGGCAGCCTGTGTCTGGCAACATGAGCAACAATGGCAAAAACATTTAATTCCTGGAACTCCAGATGATTCTTTACAGACTTTAGAACTCCAAGCTGTTATTTGGGCCTTTGAAAACTGGAGTAATTCACCTCTCAATGTCGTTTCTGATTCTTTATATGTAGTAGGTATTATTCATAGAATCGAAGGCTCTATCCTAAAAGAAATTAAGAACAACTGGTTATATAGTCTTTTGCTAAAATTGCTACGACTCTTGCAGATTCGAACTCATTCCTATTTTATCACACATATTCGCAGTCATCAATTCACACATGGTCTCTCAATTGGAAACAACCAAGCAGATCTTTTAGTTTCTCCTGCCTGGGCTGGGCTACCTGTTAACAGCTTTGCCCAAGCCAGAGAATCTCACTCATTTTTCCACCAATCAGCAAAAATGCTTGCTAGATAATTTGCCATTCCTGTTACAGATGCTCAGGGAATAGTAAAATCCTGTCCTTCCTGTCAAAAAATTGGTTTTGGCCTCGGACTAGGCGTTAATCCTAGAGGCTTACAACCACTTCAATTATGGCAAATGGATGTTACACATTTTTCTGAGTTTGGTCGACAAAAATTTATTCATGTCTGTATTGACACCTTTTCTATGGCATTATGGGCAACTGCTCAAACAGGAGAAACAGCAAAGCATGTTCGCCGTCATTTGTATATGTGTTTTGCCATTTTGGGAGTTCCAAAATCTATCAAAACTGATAATGGTCCTGCTTATGTCTCCCGATCCATGGCTCATTTTTATGGTATTTGGGGAATTAAACATATTACAGGTATTGCTCATTCCTCAACCGGTCAAGCTATTGTTGAACGTGCTCATCAAATCATTAAAAACCTCCTCTTAAAACAAAAGGGGGGAAAGTCACTCCCTCCTGCAGAACGATTGGCAAAAGCAATATATGTGGCTAATTATTTGCGATTAACAGGAGACAGAACTGACCCACCTATGGTCATTCATAGCTTGGCAATGCAATCAGGATTATCAGAAAAACCTAACCAAAAAATTTTGGTACAGTATAAAGACTTGATCACGGGTCAATGGAAAGGACCTGCAGAAGTTAAGCTAACAGGAAGAGGTTATATGTGTTTGCCTACAGATCAAGGCATCCGGTGGATACCGGCTCGTTGGATACGGCCGTGGCGAGATTCAGCAGAAAATATCTTGTCCGCACCGGAAGATGTCAGTGATGATTAAGAACCTGTTAGTGGTTAAGCTGTTAATTTTGCTGTTTGTATATAGTTCTGTATCTTTGTTACATGAAATCAATCCTAGGAAAAATTTGTGGGGGACATGGGCCAATGAGAGTGGGGTGTCGGAATTTTGTCTTGCTATGGCATCAGCTACAGATCCTTTTCAAACATGCCTAATAGGAATACCTAGATATAATGAGAAGAGTTTTAAGGCATTTTCAACCAACGACTGCAGTAAATCAACAACTGTTGCAGATTGCTCAGCAAAATTAATATCTGGATTGATTAGAACACTCCCTTGGGATCCACAAGAATTAAATTTAATGGCATCACAAGCAATTGGGAATAGCTCACAAAACTGGACACAGACCTGCATAATGTTTGGATCTAAATATGCAGGCTGGCCACATCCGATAAACTCACCAGATATTTCGCCCAAAAATAGTGCCTATTGGTATGCTGGTGAATATTGTGGAGTAAATGATACAGATGGAAAGGCAACAGCCTTTAAGGCATACGGAGCTACTCACCAGCCTGGATCAGTGTCCCTCCTTTGGAATAACAAATCTGCCAAGGCCCTACCACCAGATGTCTTTTTAATCTGTGGAGATAGGGCATGGCAAGGAATACCAAAAGACATTGTTGGAGGGCCATGCTATTTGGGCTCACTGACTATTTTTGCACCAAAATTTACAGAATTGCGAAATCTTAGTCATATTCTCCGCTCTAAATCAAAGTGATCAATTGGACTTACCCCTGATTGTAATGACAATGTTCAATTACTTAGCAGAGCTGCTCGTATTGCTCTGTCATTGTTTGTCCCTGGAGCAGCTGCAGGAAATGCCTTAAAAACAGTAGCCCGGTTAGCTCGTTGGGCAGAAAAGCAGGCTAACACAACTACTGCCGTTCTCGAAGAGTTATTAATGGATCAAAATAGTCTGCGGCATTCCTTGCTACAAAACCGTGCAGCCATCGACTTTTTACTGCTGGCACAGGGTCATGGCTGTAAGGACTTTGAAGGTATGTGTTGTGTGAACCTGTCTGATCACAGTGAGAGCATTCACAAACAATTAACCTACCTAAAAGAACACTCTCAGAAAATTCAACAAAATGTAAATCCATTAAATGACTGGCTCCATAACACCTTTTCGAAATGGGGAATAGAGACTTGGATTCAAAATTGGATAATTATTGCTTTGAAAGTTTTAGGCATTGTATTATTGATTTTGCTTGTATGTACCATTGTATTTGCTATATTAAAGAAACTTGTAAAGAAAATGCTAAATCAAATCTGGATTGCTCAAAAACAAGAAGAGGGTATTGTGGAAGCATTTCTTTCAGTTAACAGAGATGTGAGCAATCCAGCCTTTGATTTAGCTGAGCTCATGCTATGAGCAAAGGGCTTTGTGAAATGTTGTGGTTTGAGGAGGAAACAGAGGATGAGTGTGTGCTAACAAAAAGAGGAAGCATGAAGAAGTCAGCTTGCAAGAAAGTCTGGACAGGATGTCACGAAGCAAGATCAGCAAGAACTGCTCGCCTTTAAAGCAAACTGCAAGTTGCAAAACGAGGAAAAATTTTGCTTGCCTGGCACTATGGACATTTATAGACATTTTAAAAATATGACCAATCAGTAAGCCGTTGCTAATACGTAGTTAAGCTGAACTAACCAATCAAGTATGATAGAGTGTTATAGTGTTCTGAAACTTTCTTATAAAAAGAAGCGTTTGTGCACAATAAAGTGTTCAGCGTTTGATCACATTGATCAGTGTTGCGTTGTTCCATATCCCCCGCACGCAACTGCATGGCTGACTGGGCTTAAACCCCATCAGTTCTTTTTGGCGCCCAACATGGGGCATGAAGGGTTGAGATAATGACAGATATGACCAGAGTGTGTCTAATTGTATTTGTGATAAGCATTCATTGTTTCAGATTAATAGTCACTCGTCACAATGCTGATTTATTGGCTCTCAAAGTTGTTGCTCTTGATCTTGGAGTTTCAGCATGTCATACCTTACTTACAGCTGGTATTTGCTATTTTAGTGTTTATCGGCTGGGGGGCTCGGGCTGAGGTTCTTGTTTAGCTGTACTTCATGCTAATGACTTGTAATACAGTAGAATCATTGATCATGAAACTGATGTGGCTTGTGTTCCCAGTGTGGTCATCACCTCTATACTTTGGGAGGTATATAATGGGAATTTTTAGCAATTACGCATCTTTTATTTCCCCTCCTCAGGTGGTCAACCCATGAAGGAGACATTCCCTTATGCTCCCAGCCTCCCCATCAGACCGTTTACAGCATCATTTGAACCAAGAGATTTTCCCTGAGGCTGGACAGTCAGGAGTGGCAGGGTGTGGGGGACAGTATGGGCAAGTATCTAGGCCAGTGGGCCCCTCCAGTGCTTTGGAACTTCATCACTGAACAAGTGCAAAATACAGAAAAATTAGTAAAACACTTAAATGAGGTGTGTGGCCATCCTGGTCATACCAGAGAGGGACAAATCATGGCAACATGCTGGGGCTTGGCCTCTGCTTACAGAGCCCTGTTCAACACTATCCAGCACCTTCAAAAGTAAAAAAATGTCCCTGGATCTGATGGCAAAGCAACAGACAGTGCAGCTACTCCAGCTCCAAGCACAGCAGCTACACCAGCCCCAGCGACAAGTACCGCAGCTACTCAGACTCTGACCGCAACAGACAGCACAGGTACTCCAGCTCCAAGCACAGCAGATACACCAGCCCCAGCAACAAGTACAGTAGCTACTCAAACTTCGACCGCAAAAGACAGCGCAGCTAATCCAACTCCAAGTACAGCAGCTACACCAGAGGACCAATGCGCACCAATATCGTTTGCCCCTGTACACAAGGGGGAAAGCAAAAAAGAGGCAAGGAAGATGAAGCAAGATGAAGAAACGATATACTCACCACCCGGGACAGCATCTGACCAGGATTTATTAGTATGTGAATCAGAGGAAGAGGAAGAGGTGACCTCTCAACCCTGGACCTCAACCGAGCTACGGAATGTGTGAAAAAATTTTCCCCGTCAACCAGGGGAGCTCATCATCACCTCATTGCTCCGATGCTGTGACAATGGGGCCGACGGTCATGATCTAGAAGGTAGGGAAGCCAAGCAGTTGGGATCACTTGCTAAGGAAGGGGGAATTGACAAAGCAATTGCAAGAGAGAAACAGTCCCTCAGCCTTTGGAAGAGGCTCTTGGCTGCTCTGAAGGAAAGGTTTCCCTACAAGGATGATGTTATGAGTCATTCGGCCAAGTGGACTGCTCTAGAGAAAGGCATCCAGTCCCTGAGGGAGTCAGCCAATGTAGAGATGATCTATCACATCAAGCCAAATGCCAGGAATGTATCCGTAGATCCAGATGAAGTCGAATGTACATGACCCATGTTACGGAAATTTACACGCAGTGCACCATCATCATATACCCATTCATTGGCAACAGTAACCTGGAATGACATAATACCACCACCAGTGGGTGAAATTATTTATAAACTCCGAGAGTTTGAAGACAATCTCACCTCTTCCTTCATTTCAGATGTGGAAAAACTGTCTCAGAAGTTCAAACAATTGAGAGACGATCTATCTGATCTATCCAGCTCCTCACGTATACCAACCCACGTCTCAGCTATTAACAAAAGGCATTCTGCCGCTCGAGAGAGTAGATATCGAAGATATATGCCACAGGCCACCCTATGGTTTTACCTGCGGGATCATGGAGAAGACATGACGAAGTGGGATGGAAAACCTACCTCAGCTCTGGAGGAACGGGTGCATGAATTGTAGAGGAGAACAAAGGTCAAGGATGATCTTCCCATGAAAGCTGTGGCTTCAGTCTGTGGTGAGCAGATTCCCAGATGGTGTGGAAGAGCTGATTTTACTCCAGCTCCTGTGATAAAGAAGAATAATCCCTTTCTACAGGGCTTGAGCATCCAACGTTGTGATGACTATTAGAGGGGCCCTGCTGCCAGCCAGGTGGAGGTAAGGGACAATCGGATTTTCTGGACTGTGTGGATCAGACGGCCTGGCATATCAATCCCACAGAAGTATAAGGCTCTAGTAGATAGCGGTCCACACTGTACCCTCATGCCATCAAGCTGTCCAGGGGTGGAACCCATTTATATTTCTGGAGTGACAGGAGGATCCCAAGAGTTGACTGTACTGGAGGCTGCAATCAGCCTGACTGCGAGGAAATAGCAAAAGCACCCCACTGTGAGTGGTCCAGAGGCTCCATGCATCCTTGGCATAGACTGCCTCAGGAGAGGGTACTTGAAAGACCCAAAAGGGTACCGATGGGCTTTTGGTATTGCTGCTTTGGAGACAGATGAAATTGAGCAGCTGTCCACCTTGCCTGGTCTCTCAGAGGATCCTTCTGTGGTGGGGTTGCTGAAGGTCGAAGAACAACAAGCGCCGCTCGCGACCACAGCAGTGTGCTGGTGCCAATATCGCACCAACCGAGACTCCCTGATTCCCATCCATAAGCTGACCCATAGACTGGGAAGACAAGGAGTGATCAGTAGGACCCGCTCACCTTCAATAGCCCCATATGGCCAGTGCGAAAGTCTAAGGGAGGGTGGACACTAACAGTAGACTCTCGTGGTCTGAATGAAGTCACACCACCCTTGAGTGCTGCTGTACCAGACATGCTAGAACTTCAATATGAACTGGAATCAAAGGCAGCCGAGTGGGATGCCACAATTGGTATTGCCAATGCATTTTTCTCAATTCCTTTGGCAGCAGAGTGCAGGCCACAGTTCGCTTTTCCTTGGAGGGGCGTCCAGTACACTTGGAACTGACTGCCCCAGGGGTGGAAACACAGCCCTACCATCTGCCATGGACTGATCAGACTGCACTGGAACAGGTGCAAGCTCCAGAACACCTGCAATATGTTGATGACATTATTGTGTGGGGCGATACAGTGGAAGAAGTCTTTGAGAAAGGGAGGAAAATAATCCAAATCCTTTTGAAGGCCGGTTTTGCAGTAAAAGAAAGAAGGATCAAGGGACAGGAGATTCAGTTGTTGGGAATAAAATGGAAAGATGGACGTTGCCAGATGTCCAAAGATGTGATCAACCAGATAACAGCTATGTCTTCACCAACTAATAAGAAAGAAATGCAAGCTTTCTTGGGTGTTGTGGGGTTCTGGAGAATGCACATCCCAAATTACAGTTTTATCGTAAGCCCTCTCTTTCATGTGACCAGGAAGAAGAATGATTTTAAATGGGGCTCTGAGCAACAAAAAGCCTTTGAAAAATTTAAATGAGAGATAATTCATGCAGTAGCCCTTGGACCAGTCTGGGCCAGGAAAAACATGCAAAATGTGCTTTACATGATAGCTGGGGAGAATGGTCCTACCTGGAGCTTCTGGCAGAAAGCTCCAGGGGAGACTCAAGGTCAACCCCTCGGCTTTTGGAGTTGGGGATACAGACAATCCAAGGCTGGCTCTACTCCAACTGAAAAAGTGATAATGGCAGTGATGCTAGACAGAGTAAGTGGGCTGCATTAATTGCACAACGAGCTCAAATAGGAAATCCCAGTCATCCAGGAATTCTAGAAGTCATCATAGACTGGCCAGAGGGCAAAGATTTTGGAATGTCAACAGAGGAGGAGGTGATGCCTACCTGGACTTGTGCAAAGCATTTGACACTGTCCCACACGACATCCTTGCCTCTAAGTTGGAGAGACATCAATTTGTTAGGTGGACCACTCGGTGGATAAGGTACTGGCTGGATGGCCGCACGCAAAGAGTTGTGGTCAATGGCTCAATGTCCAGCTGGAGACCAGTAACGAGTGGTGTCCCTCAGGGATCTGTGTTGGGACCGGTCTTGTTCAACATCTTTGTGGGTGACATGGACAGTGGGATTGAATGTGCCCTCAGGAAGTTTGCCGATAACACCAAGTTGTGTGGTTCAGTTGATATGCTGGAGGGAAGGGATGCCATCCAGAGGGACCTTGACACGCTTGTGAGGTGGGCTGATGCCAACACAATGAAGTTAAACCATGACAAGTGCAAGGTCCTACACCTGGGTGGGAGCAATCCCTGACACAGCTACAGGTTGGGCAGTGAAGAGATTCAGAGCAGCCCTGTGGAGAAGGACTTGGGGGTGTTGGTTGATGAAAAAATGAATATGAGCTGGCAGTGTGCGCTTACAGCCCAGAAAGCCAACTGTATCCTGGGCTGCATCAAAAGGAGCGTGACCAGCAGGTCGAGGGAGGTGATCCTGCCCCTTTACTCTGCTCTCGTGAGACCTCACTTGGAGTATTGTGTGAAGTTCTGGTGTCATAGAATCATAGAATCATTGAATAGTAAGGGTTGGAAAGGACCTCAAGATCATCGAGTTCCAACCCCCCTGCCATGGGCAGGGACACCTCCTACTAAACCATGCCATCCAAGGCTATGTCCAACCCTGCCCTGAACGCCGCCAGGGATGAAGCATCCACAACCTCCCTGGGCAACCCATTCCAGGGCCCCACCACCCTCACAGTAAAGAATTTCTTCCTCATATCCAATCTAAACCTCCCCTGTTTAAGTTTAAACCCATTACCCCTTGTCCTCTCACCACAGTCCTTGATGAAGAGTCCCTCCCCAACATCCCTATAGGCCCCCTTCAGGTATTGGAAGGCTGCTATGAGGTCTCCACGCAGCCTTCTCTTCTCCAGGCTGAACAGCCCCAATTTTCTCAGCCTATCTTCATACGAGAGGTGCTCCAGTCCCCTGGTCATCCTCGTAGCCCTCCTCTGCACTTGTTCTAACAGTTCCATGTCCTTTTTATGTTGAGGACACCAGAACTGCACACAGTACTCCAAGTGAGGTCTCACGAGAGCAGAGTAAAGGGGCAGGATCACCTCCCTCGACCAGCTGGTCACACTCCTTTTGATGCAGCCCAGGATACGGTTGGCCTTCTGGGCTGCAAGCGCACACTGCCAGCTCACGTTCATTTTTTCATCAACCCACACCCCCATGGAGCTGTTATAGCAAGTCCAGAGGAGGGCCGTGGGGACGATAAGGGGGCTGGAGCACCTCCCATACGAAGACTGGTTAAGAAAGTTGGGGCAGTTTAGCCTGTAGAGGAGACAGATGCGTGGAGGCCTGTCATGGGTTCAGCAGTAGCAGGCATTTTTCTCCTTCTCAGTGGCTGGTGCAGCGCTGTGTTTTTGATTTTGGGCCTGGGAACAGCGCTGATAACACCAGTGTTTTCACTTACTGCTTGGTAATGTTTAGGCTGGCCAAGGACTTTCTGAGCCTCATGCTCTGCCAGGGAGGAGGGGAAGCTGGGAGGAAGCAGAGACAGGACACCTGACCGAAACTGACAAAGAGGTTATTCCATACCACAGCACGTCATGTCCAGGATGTAAAAACAGAGGGCAGAGACCCAGAAGGCTGGTGGGGGTGCACTGTGGGGGGTGCACAGTTTGGTTGGGCTGGGGACTGGTGGTGAGCAATTCTGTTCTCTTTCCTTGTATTTGCCTTGTCATTTTTATTATTGGTGGTAGCAGTAGTGGTTTGGCTTATACCTTAGTTACTAAACTGTTCTTATCTCAACCTGTGGGAGTTGCATTCTTTCGATTCTCCTTCCCATCCCTCCAGGAGCGGAGGGAAGAAAGAGTGGGGAGTGAGTGAGAGAGCGACTGCGTGGCTGAGAGGCTTAAACCACGACAAAACCTCATAGAACATTTCCAATATCTGAATGCGGCCTACAAGGATACTGGGGAGGGACTCTTCATCAGGGACTGTAGCAATAGGACAGAGCATGAGGTTCAGAGAGTCCTTGGTCGAAGTGAACATTACTTAGCAACAACTAAAAACATCAGTGTTATCAGCGCTGTTTCCAGGCTGAAAGTCAAAAACACAGCAGTGCACCAGCTACTAAAAAGGAGAAAAATGACTGCTATAGCTGAACCCGGGACAGTATCCACCCCTCATTACATACCATTCACGTAATTCTCAGATCCCACCTTTCTCAATATATGATAGATTTTGACTCATATGCATATATATATACCCACACACACGCAAAGAGAGAGAAATATCATTCCTTAGTCCATGGAACAAACCCCTATAACGTTGTTGAATTCATCCAGTCCGTGATGTCTGGTTCCATCTCCTGTAAAAGTCTTTCAGTGCAGGAGAGATGGCGTGCAGTGTTGAATTGACCTGAAGACATCTAGTTGGTGAGCTATAAAAGTGCTACGTAGCAGGCAACAGCATATAAATGAGTTCATTGGCTATTTTTCCCTAAAATCAAATCCCTTTGAGGTACACATCGGACTTCCCCCTCTTCCCACATTACCCAACAAGAATAGCTGGGTCCATGAGCAAAGGCAATCCCACAAGCAGGATTGCCTTTACCTGAAGGAGGAATAACCCAGACTGTCTTCCCTAGCAAATTCTTTATGTGCAAAAGCTCTGATTGGGCTGGGTTAGCCCTGTTGGCAGATCCCCTAGTGTTGACCAACCAGGTGGCTTTAGGTAAACGTGCATCCCAATGTTTGAAAGTCCCACCACCCATTCATTGCTCTAAGTGTAGTTTTTAACAGCCCATTGTACCATTCAATTTTCCCAGAGGCTGGTGCATGGTAGGGGATGTGATATACCCACTCAGTGCCATGCTCTTTGGCCCAAGTGTCTATAAGTTTGTTGCAGAAATGAGTCCCATTCTGTAACTCATTTCTCTCTGGGGTGCCTTGTTGCCACAAGATTTGTTTCTCAAGGCCCAGGATAGTATTCCAGGCAGTGGCATGGGGCACAGCGTATGTTTCCAGCCATCCAGTGGTTGCTTCTACCATGGTAAGCACATGGAGTTTGCCTTGTTGGGTTGGTGGGAGTGTGATACAGTCAGTCTGTCAGGCTTCCCCATACAGAGCCTTGGGTGATATGGTTTAGTGGGAGGTGTCCCTGCCCATGGCAGGGGGTTTGCAACTAGATGATCTTAAGGTCCTTTCCAACCCTAACTGTTCTATGATTCTATGATTCAATTTGTATTTCAGCCATTGTCCTCCATACCAGAGAGGCTTTTATTGTTAGGCTTGCTTAATTGCAGCACGTTTCACAGTGTGAATAACCTGGGCAATAGTGTCCATTGTTAAGTCCACCCCTCGATCACGAGCCCATCTGTATGTTGCATCTCTGCCCTGATGGTCTGAAGTGTCATGAGCCCACTGGGCCAAAAATAATTCAACCTTATGTTGCCCATCTAAATCCATCTAAGCCACTTCAATCTTAGCAGCTTGATCCACTTGCTGGTTGTTCTGGTGCTCTCCAGTGGCCCGATTCTTAGGCACATGAGCATCTACATGGCGTCCCTTCACCACCAGGTTCTGCACCCAGGCAGCGATATCTTCCCACAGTGCAGCAGCCCAGATGGGTTTACCACTGTGTTGCCAGTTGCTCTGCTTCCATTGCCACAATGACCCCCACAGAGCATTTGCCACCATCAAAAGTCAGGATAGAGATCAAGTACTGGCCATTTTTCTTGTTCAGCAATGTCCAAGGCCAGCTGGATGGCTTTCACCTCTGCAAACTGACTCGATTCACCCACTCCTTCAGTAGTTTCTGCAACTTGTCATCGAGGACTCCATACAGCTGCCTTCCATATCCAACACTTTCTCACAATACGGCAGGACCCATCAGTAAACAAGTCATATTGCTTTTTAATATGCCTTAAAGAAAGCTTTAAGCTAAATCTGCTGGGAGAGGGGGGCATCATTCCATCCCAGCACTCCCAGTCATTTGCCAGCACCTATAATAAACGCTCGAAGCAATGTAGAGATATTCCAGCTGCTCCAGCCAATGAGCCGGCTTCATTTGGAGCTCGGCTCAGATGCCTCTATACAAACACACATAGTATGGGGAGCAAACAAGAGGAATTAGAAATGCGTGCACATGTACAGGGATATGATATAATAGGTATCACAGAAACATGGTGGGATGGCTCCTGTGACTGGTGTGTTGGAATGGAAGGTGACAGGCTCTATAGAAAAGACAGGCCTGGCAGATGGGGATGGGGAGTTGCTATTTATGTTAGGGATAGGCTGGAGAGTATGAAACTCTGTCTGGGGACAGGTGATCAGTCAACAGAGAGTTTGTGGGTCAGGGTTAAAGGGAGAACTGCGATGGGAAACATTATTGTGGGGATCTGTTACAGACCGCCTGATCAAGAGGACTTTGTGGATTAAGCGCTCTATAGGCAGATAGGAGAAGTCTCACGCTCACAGGCCCTTATCCTCATGGGGGGCTTCAACCACCCTGATATCTGTTGGAGGGATGGTGCGGCCAGAGAGTTATGAAATCGAGCCATAAAAGGAGATAAATAGATAAGAGGAAGGGGCATATGAAATCGAGTGAGTGGAGATGTAAACATCGTCGGGACAGCATGCTCACCAGGCTGCAGCCCCCAGCAAGCTGTGAGAGGGTCAAGGGGGTGGGGCCCTCCTTTGGAGATGGCAACAGGGAGGATGAGTGGAGGAAGGTACAAGAGAGCACATTGGAGGGGAAGAAGGACAAGCAGGTCAGCTGGTGGTGCTAGCTCATGTAGAGCTCTCAGATTTACATTGAGGGCTCGGCTGCAGGCTTGAAATTCAGCCACTATGAAAAGACAGCTTTGAATGCTGCGCCCAGGTCAGCAGAGATGTTCAAGGCACCAGCCCCCAGCAAAGGTGTGGTGGAGAGTGCAGAGGCTGAGGGTACCTTGGAGTAGATGCCCAAGGCTGCCAGCAAGCCAAGTCCTGAAGCAATGGAAGAGCCCTTGGAAACCAGCAGGTACCAATCAGCAAGGAGGTGAAGGAATGGAGTTGGCCCTTCAGGATGGACAGCCCCCCAGACTTGGTGCTTTCTGAGCTGAAGCACAGCAAAGAAAAGGAGACTCATTTCAGTACTTTCATTTTAACATTTATTTTTTATTACTTGTTGGTGGGAGTTATTATATGTTAGTGGGAGCATTCGGAATTGATTATTGTTAATCTTGTTCTCTAGTGACTGCTTGGATGATCATTTGATTGAATGCAGTCTTTTTATTTATTTGTCTTTTTAAACAATAATAGAACAAAATAATAGTTAGGAAAATTATCAACAAGACTAATGCAGTGCTAATGAGTGATTTTATCCATGAACACAAATTCCATGCTAATCCCCTGAAGATTCTATGTATCCAACTTCCTGGTATGCCATATTGAAGCTTTTGAGTATTCTGTTCTGCCTTTTCCAATAAGTCTAAGTAATGCTCCACATCTTGAGTCACATTTGGAACGTGTATACAACAGTGATCAGTTCTGCCTTTCAAGTATCCACAAACCCCATGCTCTTTAAGTAAGAGCATATTGAGACAAGGGGGGCTCAAAATCACAAAATGAAATATATAAACCTTTAGAATCAGTTTTAAGTAATGTTGAGCTTGATGGCTTTTTAACAGTAGCAATGGAAAATTACTGAGGTGCATGATTCACAGAAAAAAAATAGAGTACAGCTAGAGAACATACTGAGAATTCTTGTACAAGATAAACCATTGTAGTTGACAAAGTTTTTAGGCCCTTATGACCTTAGTACAAAATGAGTGTAAGAAAAACAGGATAGAAGAACAGGATGCAAGGATAAGGAGTATCTGGGAATGGCAGGTGTCTAGGATGGGCTGCAGTTAAACTAACTGATAAGTAGAAGGACAGGATGATTGTTGTGTCTGTGGTGTTAACAAACCAATTAAGCTGGTATAAACATCTACTGTGCGTGCTTCAAAGACAGCCAGAAGTGATGAAGATTGTTGGAAGAAGTAAACGACCCTCAGAGACCACCACCACATTTTTGTATGCATGCGGGGAACTTTCTGGGAAGTGACATAATCCATACTTAGCCTCATGAATATGTATGTATGCCCAGTGGCTATATAAGGACGGCTTGTGTAGCAATACGGAGATACACGTTAGGAGGAGCTATCCCCCGTGTCTCCCGGCACCACAATAAAGAATACCTGCTTGTCCACTTGAAAACTTTGTTGGTGAGCTTGTTTGTGGAGTTTTCTCCAAATCAATTTGGCACCCCAGATGGGACATACTCTGCTCGGCTGCAGGATCTGCTGAGGACAGGGCTCCCTAGCGCCCTTGGGAATTTTTCCCGGAGGGACCCCTCGACTCATTTGGATCACTGCGGGAGCAGACAAGGACCATCTTCATAAAAGGTATTCTTTTCTTTTGTATAGTCTATAAGGTGCAGGGGGCATCTTGCATAAAGACTAATTGGTTTGGTAAGTGTACGCAAGGTTAGGAAGCCTTCCGTAAATCAGGGTAGGAAATCTCGTAGGTAAAGGCGTATACCTGGCTGCTAGCGTCCATTTGGTATACACCCACAAGAACCAGGGAGCACCTTGTGGTTTGGGTCCTACAAGGCACAGGGGGTGTCTTGTGGAAATGGTTTTGGATCTTATTGGTATCCGACTTATTTTGTGGCTTGTTACGGTAATGATTTTGGTCTTGTGATTTTGGTATTAGTGACAGGCGGTTATAACTGTGTTATTAATTGTTGTTTGTTTGATAGACTTTTGGTCTCTGTCTCAAGTGTTGTAACTATGTGTCTGTTGGATCCTGTGTGTGTGTGTGAATGTGAGAATGATAATGGAAAATCAGCAGAATGGAGAGATCTTGAAAAAGAGTCCTTTAGGGTGCATTTTGGCACATTGGAAAGAACTGGGAGGGTCTCCTGGGGGCTCAGTAAATAAGAAAATGTTGGTAAAGTATTGTAACCAGTGGCGGCCTTTGTACACTTTGGAGGATCAGGAGAAATGGCCTAAAAATGGAACTCTGAATTATAATACATTGTTACAATTGATGTTGTTTTTGGGGTGGCAAGGAAAATGGGATGAAGTAATGAATGCAAAATTAATATAGCTCCACCAGATCCCTTAATTTTGGCTTTGGAAAAGGACAGGGAAAAACTGAAAGTCAAGATGGAGAGAAGTTGTTCAGCTTGTGATATCGGAGAAAGATACTTAAAGTTAAAAAACAGTAACCAGGAAGATAGGTTGGAAAATTATGTATCGTAAATACATCTGAGAAGAGTACCCTCTGCATCTGTCCTATGTGATATTGATAAGGAGGAAGAGGTTGCTGTCACTGGCAACAAGCAGCAGATTCGCATTCAGAGTTAAGAAAGGGTTAAAACAGAAGTGCTGCTGCAGAGCAGGGTGAGCAACTGTGAGAGAAGAAAAAAAAAGGGAAAACCAAGGGGGAAAGATGCGAGCTCATGCAGCTCCTGTGTTTGAGAGTGGGATGAGGCTGGGGAGGCAGAGGTGGAGGAGGGATGTGGGACAGAGGTGAGGGATTGGGCTCTTCTTCTGTGGAACCAGATCAGTGTACGTACTGTGGGGAGTTTGGACTTTGGAAGTGAGACTGCCCTGGGGGAGAGTGCCATGAGGTGGCTCCGGTGACTGAATTGGAACTAGACTGACAGGGACCTGGGAAATCTACCCTAGCAGATCCACTGGTTAAATTAAAACTAGGGACTAGAGGAAATAAAGTGGAACTTTTAGTGGATACAGGAGCAACTTATTTGGTGTTAAATCAGAGGGAAAAGAATTTGTTATAGATGTGGGAGCTACTGGCCATCGAGAAGAGAGGAAAAAAAAAAAAAAGCATTCTTTCTGAAACCTTTAGAGTATAAATTGGGAAAACAAATAGGAATGCATAAATTTTTACACATGCCAAATTCTCCAAAATCTTTATTAGGGTGAGAAGCAACATTTAAAGAAGGCAAAATGGAATTAAGGGTCAAAAATGATCAATTAATTGCAGTTTTGAGTTTATCTTTAATTCAACAGAAAAGTGAACAGGAGGACCTCCCTGAAATAGAAGAAATCCTTAATCAGGTATATCTGGGAAGAACGGGCATCTGAAGTGCCAGGTAAGGCGAAAAATGCTTTGCCTGTTAAAGTAGAAATAAAAAAGGGGGGCTGTTGACGCAGAAGTCCCGGACACAGCATAAACGACCAATATGATCAAGCCGTTGCCAAATTTATTGTGCAGATAGCTCAGTATATATAGGCATTCTACTTGTCTATCATTAACACACACAACTCTAATTGGATACATGCATTGTTCACGCAACTAAATACAGAATAGGATTCGCTTGGACCCTCTGTCCACGCACATAGTGCTCTCCACCTACATTCTACTTGGTGTCCTGCTTAATATATGAATGGTTAATATCTCTCAGCTAAGTGTTAGTAACAGCTTAATGATTGGTTAACTATTACAGCATATGTTTCAAGGTTGCAGTTATCAGTTCCCTCCTGCACATCTCTCTCTCAGTAGCTTTCCGTGCCAACTTCCTCAAGGCTTCTGCACGTACACGAACTTTAGTAACCCTCAGGTGAGGCCTCAATGCCTGTGGGTTACTACCTTACAATTGTCAAGCACTTGTCTGGATTGCTCACATGCCTGTTCACAGCCAAATAGCTCTCCACAGGGGGCCTGCCCAATTAGAATAAAACAATATCCCTTAAAATTGGAGGATCAAAGAGAATAAAAAAGAAAAAAAATGATAAATTTAAAAATATAGATTATTAATTGAATGTGAATTGGAATATAATAGTCCTATCTGGACAGCAAAGAAATATGATGGGAAAAGTTGAAGATTGGTTCAAAGTCTCAGAGCAGTCAACAAAATTGCACAGGATATTCATCTAGTAGTAGCTAATCCATATACCTTATTGACTAAATTGAATAATAATCAGAAATGGTTTGCTATCTTGGATTTAAAGGACGCTTTCTTTTGCTTACCATTAGCCAAAGTAATCCAGAATTTATTTGCTTTTGAATGGGAAAATCCTGACACAGGAAAGAAAACTCAATTAACTTGGACGGTATTACTTCAAGGGTTTAAAAACAGTCCAACGATTTTTGGAAATCAGTTAGCATTGGAACTAGAATCATGGAAGCCACCTACTCAGATGGGGACTCTGTTACAATATGTGAATGACCTATTAATTGCTACTGAAATGAAGGAAGAATGTATCCAGTGGACGGTGGAATTATTAAATTTTCTGGGACTGAATGGTTATCAGGTATCCAAACAAAAGGCCCAACTAATCCCAACCCTAGTTTCCTACCTAGGATATGAAATAACAGGAGGACAGAGAGAACTTGGAGCTACTAGAAAAGAAGCCATTTGTCAAACTCCATGACCGTCACCGTCAAGGAGCTCCAGACATTCCTGGGAATAACTGGATGGTGCAGACTTTGGATCTATGATTATGGTGTTCTGGTTAGACCACTATATGAACTGTTAAAAGGAAATACTCCCTCTTTAAAATGGACTAATACAGCAGAGGAGGCTTTTAGAAATTTAAAAATATAGCTAATGAGAACTGCAGCTCTGGGACTTCCGGATGTGACTGAACCGTTTTGGCTATATTCCTATAAAAAAACAGGGAATAGCTTTGGGGGTCCTTGCTCAGAAACTAGGACCCTGCAGAAGGGCAGTGGCGTATTTTTCAAAACAGCTGGATGAAGCGAGCAAAGGATGTCCCGGATGCCTAAGGGCTGTGGCGGCAGTTGTCATGAATATTGAAGAGGCTTGCAAATTCACCTTGGGACAAGAATTACTGTGCTAGTGTCCCATGTTGTATCAGCAGGCCTGGAACAGAAAGGAGCCTATTGGTTACCTCCTTCACGTTTTTTAAAATACCAGGCCACCTGTGTAGAACAAGATGATATAAAAATTGTGGTCACTAATGTCGTGAATCCAGCATCCTTTTGCAGGAACAATCGACAGAACCACTAACATAAAACTGCTTGGCCACTATAAAGACTGTATATTTGAGCTGACCAGATGCTGATTCTCGGTTTACTGATGGTAGTAGCTTCATAAAAAGTGATGATCGAAAGGCAGGATATGCCATTACCACCCCTTCACAGGTAATAGAAGCTAAACCTTTACCCACAAACACCTCAGCCCAAAAGGCAGAAATAATAGCATTAACGAGAGCCCTGGAATTGGCTAAAGACAAAAGGATAAATATTTTGACTGATACTAAATACGAAACTGATGTGGTACATGCACATGGTGCTATCTGGAAAGAACGAGGACTTTTGAACACACAAGGGAAACAGATTAAACATGCTACAGAAATTCTACAGCTACTGGAAGCTGTTCAGCTACCTGGAGAAGTAGCTATTATGTATTGTGGAGGGCATCAACAAGGTGACTCTTATCAGGAAACTGGAAATAATTTGGCTGATTTTGAAGCCAAACGAGCAGCTGAACAATCTAAAATCGTGTTCTTAATCCTTGATGGCAAACTAACAATTGAGAAATCTAAACCTCGGTATTCAAAAGAAGATAGAAAATTGATTGAAGATCTAAAAGGGCAGGAAAATAAAGAGGATTGGGTTCAGATACCTGATGGGCAAACTGTAATCCCCTATAACCAACTCTGGAAGTTAGTTCAGGAGGAACATAATAAAACTCATTGGGGTAGCAACTCTTTGTATAAATACTTAAACAAATTGTATGAAGGAATCTCTAAACTATAGTTCAATCAGTGGCAAAACAATGTCAGCTCTGTCTTAAGAATAATCCTAAAGCTGAAAATAGAAATCAAATTGGGACAATTGGAAGAGGAAATTATCCAGGACAGCAGTGGCAAATAGATTTTTCTGAATTACTGAGAAAAGGATGTTATCGATACTTATTTGTGTTAACAGATACTATTTCAGGCTGGCCAGAAGCAATTGCTTGTAGAATAAATCATAGAATCATAGAATCATAGAATAGTTAGGGTTGGAAAGGACCTCAAGATCATCGAGTTCCAACCCCCCTGCCATGGGCAGGGACACCTCCCACTAAACCATGCCATCCAAGGCTATGTCCAACCCCACCTGGAACGCCGCCAGGGATGAAGCATTCACAACTTCCCTGGGCAACCCATTCCAGGGCCTCACCACCCTCACAGTAAAGAATTTCTTCCTCATATCCAATCTAAACCTCCCCTGTTTAAGTTTAAACCCATTACCCCTTGTCCTCTCACCACAGTCCCTAATGAAGAGTCCCTCCCCAGCATCCCTATAGGCCCCCTTCAGGTATCGGAAGGCTGCTATGAGGTCTCCACGCAGCCTTCTCTTCTCCAGGCTGAACAGCCCCAATTTTCTCAGCCTATCTTCATACGAGAGGTGCTCCAGTCCCCTGATCATCCTCCTGGCCCTCCTCTGCACTTGTTCTAACAGTTCCATGTCCTTTTTATGTTGAGGACACCAGAACTGCACACAATACTCCAAGTGAGGTCTCACGAGAGCAGAGTAAAGGGGCAGGATCACCTCCCTTGACCTGCTGGTCACACTCCTTTTGATGCAGCTCAGGATACGGTTGGTCCACCTATCGAATTGATGTCTCTCCAACTTAGAGAGAAGGATGTCGTGTGAGACAGTGTCAAAGGCTTTACACAAGTCCAGGTAGATGACATCAACTGCTCTGCCCCTGTCCATCAGTTCCGTAGCCCCTTCATAGAAGGTCACCAGATTGGTCAAGACAAGTAATTAAAACATTATTAAACGAGATAATACCTCGTTTTGGAGTACCAGCAGCAATTTCTTCCGACCGAGGCTCACAATTTAGTGCAAAATTGTCAAAAGAAACTAGACATAAATTAGAAATTGATTGGCAACTACATGTTCCATACAGGTCTCAGGCCAGTGGGCAAGTAGAAAAGATGAACCATCTGATCATAGAATCATAGAATCATAGAATAGTTAGGGTTGGAAAGGACATTAAGATCATCTAGTTCCAACCCCCCTGCCATGGGCAGGGACACCTCCCACTAAACCATGCCATCCAAGGCTATGTCCAACCCCACCTTGAACGCCGCCAGGGATGAAGCATTCACAACTTCCCTGGGCAACCCATTCCAGGGCCCCACCACCCTCACAGTAAAGAATTTCTTCCTCATATCCAATCTAAACTTCCCCCTGTTTAAGTTTGAACCCATTACCCCTTGTCCTCTCACTGCAGTCCCTAATGAAGAGTCCCTCCCCAGCATCCCTATAGGCCCCCTTCAGGTATTGGAAGGCTGCTATGAGGTCTCCACGCAGCCTTCTCTTCTCCAG
The DNA here is from genome assembly GCA_039720435.1 of Amazona ochrocephala. NCBI lineage: Eukaryota > Metazoa > Chordata > Aves > Psittaciformes > Psittacidae > Amazona > Amazona ochrocephala. The sequence continues at coordinate 3,095,288 of CM077908.1, forward strand.
GCTGAACAGCCCCAACTTTCTCAGCCTATCTTCATACGGGAGGTGCTCCAGTTCCCTGATCATCCTCGTGACCCTCCTTTGGACTTGTTCTAACAGTTCCATGTCCTTTTTATGTTGAGGACACCAGAACTGCACACAATACTCCAAGTGAGGTCTCATGAGAGCAGAGTAGAGGAGCAGGATCACCTCCCTCAACCTGCTGGTCACACTCCTTTTGATGCAGCCCAGGATACAGTTTGCTTTCTGGGCTGCAAGCACACAATGCTGGCTCATGTTCATTTTCCCACTGACCAACAACTCCAAGTTTTTCTCTGCAGGGCTGCTCTGAATCTCTTCTCTGCCCAACCTGTAGCTGTGCCTGGGTTTGCTCTGAACCAGGTGGAGGACTTTGCACTTGTCAAGGTTACACTTCATCAGGTTGGCATCAGCCCACCTCACAAGCGTGTCAAGGTCCCTCTGGTTGGCATTTTTTCCCTCCAGTGTATCAACTGAACCACACAGCTTGGTGTCATCGCCAAACTTGCTGAGGGCACATTCAATCCCACTGTCCATGTCACCAACAAAGATGTTGAACAAGACCGGTCCCAACACAGATCCCTGAGGGACACCACTCGTTACTGGTCTCCAGCTGGACATTGAGCCATTGACCACAACTCTTTGCATATGGCCATCCAGCCAGTTCTTTATCCACCGAGTGGTCCACCTATCAAATTGATGTCTCTCCAACTTAGAGGCAAGGATGTCGTGTGAGACAGTGTCAAAGGCTTTACACAAGTCCAGGTAGACGACATCAACTGCTCTACCCCTGTCCATCAGTTCCGTAGCCCCTTCATAGAAGGCCACCAGATTGGTCAGGCAGGATTTCCCCTTAGTGAAGCCATGCTGGCTGTCACCAAGCACCTTGTTGCTTTTCATGTGCCTTAGCATGCCTTCCAGGAGAATCCGCTCCAAGATTTTGCCAGGCACAGAGGTGAGACTGACTGGTCTGTAGTTCCCTTGGTCATCCATTTTCCCCTTCTTAAAAATGGGGGTTATATTTCCCATTTTCCAGTCATCGGGAACTTCACCTGACTGCCATGATTTTTCAAATATGATGGACAGTGGCTTTGCAACTTCATTCGCCAGCTCCTTCAGGACCTGCGGATGGATTTCATCTGGTCCCATGGACTTGTGTACGTTCAGGTTCCTAAGATGGTCTCCAACCAGATCCTCTCCTACAGTGGGCCCAGGGTCTTCATTCTCACTGTCACTGCGTCTGCCTTCCAAGACTTGGATGGTGTGGTCAGAGCATTTGCCGGTGAAGCCTGAGGCAAAGAAGTCATTAAGAACCTCAGCCTTCCCTAAATCCAGGGTAGCCAGTTCTCCCGATAACTTCTGGAGAGGGCCCACGTTGTCCGTAGTCTGTCTTTTATTTGCAATGTACCTACAGAATCCCTTCCTGTTATCCTTAACATCCCTAGCCAAGTTGAATTCTAAGTGGGCCTTAGCTTTCCTAACCTGGTCCCTGGCTTCCCGGACAACATCCCTGTATTCTTCCCAGGCCGCCTGACCTTGCTTCCACCTTTTATAAGCCTCCTTTTTTCCTTCAGATTTTCCTCAGCAGCTCCTTATCCATCCAAGGAGGTCTCCTGGCCCTTCTGCTGAACTTCCTTCTAGTTGGGATGCATTGCTCTTGAGCTTGCAGCAGATGATCCTTGCATATCAACCAACAGTCTTGGGCCGCCCTGCCCTCTAGGGCTGTATCCCATGGAACCTTACTGAGCAGGTTCCTGAAGAGGCCAAAGTCTGCTCTCTTCAAGTCCAGGGCAGTGAGCTTGCTGCGCTCTCTTCTCACTCTCCTCAGGATCTCGAATTTGACTATCTCATGATCGCTGCAATCAAGGCTGCCCTGGAGCGTCACATTCCCAACCAGCCCTTCCCTGTTGGTGAGGACGAGGTCAAGTATGGCACCTCTCCTTGTTGGCTCCTCTACTACTTGCAGAAGGAAATTGTCTTCCACACAATCGAGGAACCTTCTGGATTGCTTGTGCCAGTCCGTCCCATCCCTCCAACCCATCCAGATATCAGGGTGGTTGAAGTCTCCCATGAGAACAAGGGCCTGCGAGCGTGAGGCTGCTCCTATCTGTCTATAGAGCACTTCATCCACCAACTCCCCTTGGTCAGGCGGTCTGTAACAGATCCCCACAATAATGTCACCCATCGCTGTTCTCCCTTTAACCCTGACCCACAAACTCTCTGTCGACTGTTCACGTGTCCCCAGACAGAGTTCCATACTCTCCAGCCTATCCCTAACATAAATAGCAACTCCCCCTCCCCGCCTACTGGGCCTTTCTTTCCTAAAGAGCCTGTCACCTTCCATTCCAACACACCAGTCGTAGGAGCCATCCCACCATGTTTCTGTGATGCCTATGATATCATACCCCTGTAGTCGTGCACACATCTCTAATTCCTCTTGTTTGTTCCCCATGCTATGGGCATTTGTATAGCGGCATCTGAGACGAGATCCAATTGAAACCGGCTCATTGGCTGGAGCAGCTGGAATATCTCTACATTGCTGCAAACGTTTACTATAGGTGCTACCAACCGACTGAGTGTGTTGGGATGGAATGATTCCCCCCCTCCCCTAACACATCTAGTTTAAAGCATCCTTGACCAGTCTGGCAAGCCTCCTACCATATCCACTCTTCCCTTTCCTTGTCAGACCAGCTCCACCAGCCCCCAGTAGACCTGGCCTACTAAACTGAGTCCCATGTTCAAGGTACCCAAACCCCTGACTATAGCAACACCCTTCTAACCATTTATTAACCTGGCCAATCCTCCTAGCCTTTTTAAGGTCCTGCCCTGTATCCTGGAGAATTGACAAAAAGACAATCTGAGCTCCAGAGCCCCTAACCACCTCTCCCAGAGCTCTGTAGTCCTTCTTTATGGTCTCCGAGCTACTGCTATCTATATCAGTAGCACCCACATGGATCACTCGAAGTGGGTAATAGTCAGTGGGACCAACTAGATCAGGCAGCTTCTCGGCAACATCCCTGATCCGAGCCCCTGGTAGGCAACACACCTCCCTTGAGCCTGTGTCAGGCCGACAGATTGGTGCCTCTGTTCCTGTCTGGTTTTGGAGCAAGCAGTGCCGTTTCCTCTCAGCTTCCCTGACACCTTTCAGCCTTGTAACAGCTTCCTGCAGCTCAGCCACCTGCTGCAGGAGGACCTCCACCAGGGAGCACAGAGTGCAGTGCTGCCCAGTGTGCACCCTCCCCTCACAAGACCAGTGCAGGTGCTCTCTACACCCCGAGCTCTGCACTGCAGCCTCCCTTCCCATCGGCTCTGTCTGGGTGCCTACACTGGCCATTGCCGGGGCAGCTAGAGCAGAGCTCCCAGACCAAGCCCTGGTCATACAGTGAGTGCTCACCATACCTCTCACAACCCCGCACAAACTGCCTCGAACCCACCCTTGTCGCTCACGCTTCCTGGAGCGGGTTTTTAATCAGTCGGAGTGGTGCCTGTCCTCCTGGCGCCACCCCGTCTGAATCAGCTGCTCGCGTCTGCTGAGCTGCCGGGTCCTAGGCAGGCCTTGTCGAGGACTTGAGGCTCCCTCGGTGCCTGTTGCTGCTCCGAGGTGAAGCTCCTGGGTGCCGAGCCTCCCCCCGATCAGGTGCTGCAGGCGTCCCATCTTGAGACGGTCACGTCAGCTATGACCGAGGGAAAGGTTAAAATTTGGGATGGTTAATCCTAATCCAAGTAATAAATATTATACCTGTGTACAAAGATGCATTACACCAGAAACCAGTGGAGGAGATTTTGTTGTGTAAAGACTTTGACACTGTCTCACATGACATCCTAACGGGTAACAGGTTCAAACTTAAACAGGGGAAGTTTAGATTGGACATGAGGAAGAAATTCGTTACTGTAAGGGGGATGAGGCACTGGAATGGGTTGCCCAGGGAAGTTGTGAATGCTCCATTGCTGGTGGAGTTCAAGGCGGGGTTGGATATAGCCTTGGATGGCATGGTTTAGTGGGAGGTGTCCCTGCCCATGGCAGGGGGGTTGGAACTCGATGATCTTGAGGTCCTTTCCAACCCTAACTATTCTATGATTCTATGATTCTATGACATGGACAGTGGGATTGAGTGCACCCTCAGCAAGTTTGCTGATGACACCAAGCTGTGTGGTTCGGTTGATATGCTGGAGGGAAAGAATGCCATCCAGAGGGACCTTGACACGCTTGTGAGGTGGGCTGATGCCAACCTGATGAAGTTTAACCATGACAAGTGCAAGGTCCTACACCTGGGTCGGAGCAATCCCAAGTACAGCTACAGGTTGGGCAGTGAAGAGATTCAAAGCAGCCCTGTGGAGAAGGACTTGGGGGTGTTGGTTGATGAGAAAATGAACATGAGCCGGCAGTGTGCACTTGCAGCCCAGAAGGCCAACCGTATCCTGGGCTGCATCAAAAGGAGTGTGACCAGCAGGTCGAGGGAGGTGCTCCTGCCCCTTTACTCTGCTCTCGTGAGACCTCACTTGGAGTATTGCGTGCAGTTCTGGTGTCCTCAACATAAAAAGGACATGGAACTGTTGGAACAAGTCCAGAGGAGGGCCAGGAGGATGATCAGGGGACTGGAGCACCTCTCGTATGAAGATAGGCTGAGAAAATTGGGGCTGTTCAGCCTGGAGAAGAGAAGGCTGCGTGGAGACCTCATAGCAGCCTTCCATTATCTGAAGGGCGCCTATAGGGATGCTGAGGAGGGACTCTTCATTAGGGACTGTAGTGAGAGGACAGTGGGTAATGGGTTCAAACATAAACAGGGGAAGTTTAGATTGGATATGAGGAAGAAATTCTTTACTGTAAGGGTGGTGAGGCCCTGGAATGGGTTGCCCAGGGAAGTTGTGAATACTCCATTGCTGGCGGTGTTCAAGGCCGGGTTGGACATAGCCTTGGGTGGCATGGTTTAGTGGGAGGTGTCCCTGCCCATGGCAGGGGGGTTGGAACTAGATGATCTTAAGGTCCTTTCCAACCCTAACTATTCTATGATTCTATGATTCTATAAATTATGAAGATTGGAAGAGAAATGAAATCAAGCATCAAGTAGAAATGGGAAATTATTTCAAGAAGACTTTGGACGCTAATCGTCGCATATAAAATGTTGCAAACGAATTTGCAAAAGGACAGGAAAAGCGGGGATTTGAGATGAGGGGGGCTCAAAATCACAAAATGAAATATATAAACCTTTAGAATCAGTTTTAAGTAATGTTGAGCTTGATGGCTTTTTAACAGTAGCAATGGAAAATTTCTGAGGTGCATGATTCACAGAAAAAAAATAGAGTACAGCTAGAGAACATACTGAGAATTCTTGTACAAGATAAACCATTGTAGTTGACAAAGTTTTTAGGCCCTTATGACCTTAGTACAAAATGAGTGTAAGAAAAATAGGATAGAAGAACAGGATGCAAGGATAAGGAGTATCTGGGAATGGCAGGTGTCTAGGATGGGCTGCAGTTAAACTAACTGATAAGTAGAAGGACAGGATGATTGTTGTGTCTGTGGTGTTAACAAACCAATTAAGCTGGTATAAACATCTACTGTGCGTGCTTCAAAGACAGCCAGAAGTGATGAAGATTGTTAGAAGAAGTAAACGACCCTCAGAGACCACCACCACATTTTTGTATGCATGCGGGGAACTTTCTGGGAAGTGACATAATCCATACTTAGCCTCATGAATATGTATGTATGCCCAGTGGCTATATAAGGACGGCTTGTGTAGCAATACGGAGATACACGTTAGGAGGAGCTATCCCCCGTGTCTCCCGGCACCACAATAAAGAATACCTGCTTGTCCACTTGAAAACTTTGTTGGTGAGCTTGTTCGTGGAGTTTTCTCCAAATCAACAATTCCCTGCTTTGAGGCTTACAGGATGCATATATATCCTATAAGCCTCATCTCATATTATTTTCCCATATTTAATTCTGAAACGTCATTGTGAACAGCAACATTGAAACATGCTTGCTAGGTTACAAACACAAATAATTATTATTATAATTATTACAAACAAATTCTTTAAGCATGTGCAGTTTTGTAGCCAACAGGTAAGTTCGTACCATAACTCTTCAAAACCCTCGAGGTATCATCTCTTGTGACTTGGTGCCAGATTTGTCTGTTCCCAAATTTCAGTCATATCTGTAGATATTTTTTTGCTCTGATCTGTGTATATGCAGTAGCTTGTATTTATACTTGCACAAACGTCTCCTTGGAAAGCTAATAGCAAGCCAACAGCCATACAGTTTTGCAATGTCACCTGGAATAGGCTGGATACCTCAATCTGTAATGCCTGTATAGCATCTATAATTTCACTTTCAATGTTTTCAATTACTGCAGATATATTTACAGTCATCTTTTCTAATCCACTCACTCCCAACCAAGGGAGAAGCCATCTAACGAAATTGTGAAATCCTGTGGGAGAATTGGCAATAGCATTATGAGTTGAGTGTTCTATGAGTTTGTACAAAACATACAAAGCAAGTGAAAAATGTGGCACCAGATCAGGTCCCGCAAAACAAGTAATTCACCTGAATTATTTTCAGTGAGCTGTGGAATATATATCCACCCTCCACCCCTCTGCTCACAATCAAGGGGTGGAGATAGTGGTGGGGGCACTGGAGCCTTCCACATTTTTCCTTTTCTTTAGGGCCCATAGTGTTTATTTCAGGCCACTCTAACACCAGCTTTTCCAATTTATTAGTGGGTAATCCATCCATTAAATCTTTAGGAATACCCTTTTGCCACCCCAATGTCCACAACCCTTGCCTTTTATTAGAAATATTTCTACCTTCTGGGAAAGTAGAGGGTGTCCAGCATTTCCCATTAGTTGGGCGAGAAGGGGTTTTTACCTCTGTTTGTCTCAGTCCCTTAGTATCAATTTTACTAGAAATATTGACAGGACCATACTTTCTCCCATAATTAATCAAGTCCTGGGCAACTTCTCCCCATGTCCATACTTTTTTTTCTGTCTTTCAATCAGGCGATAGCAGTCCTTCAAGGGCAGCAACAGCTCTTTCACTTTAGGATGTTGCTCATATCTTTCCCTGCAATTGGATCCCCACGGCTTTCAGGTGGAGAATAGGGTTGATTGAAGAATAGGGTGGATTGAAGAATGGGGTTGATTGAAGAATAGGGCTGTAAATAAGTAACTTCAAGGATGCTAGGCTTTGTTAGCAACTATAGAGAAAAGGAAATTACTAAGATAAGCTTTGTCAGAACCACCTGGTGGTTACTGATACAACAGCGGTCCTAAAATGAAGTGATGAAGAAATAACCCCCAGGGTCCCAAAGCCCACTACCACATTTTAGTGCATGGGAGGGATTCTCTAAAAGTATGATGTAATGTATGTAATCTAATGAATATGTATGTTTAAGGACAATATAATCACAGCCTGGTTGATGTTTGGATGAGACACGCTAGGAGGAGCTATACCCCGTGTCTCCCAGCACCACAATAAAGAATACCTTGTCAACTTAAACTTTGTTGGTGAGTTCCTGGAGATTTCTCCGAATCACAGGGAGTCAGGGAGACCCTGAATGAGGGGAGTCATATGTTTGGGATTGACTGGTATCATCATCAGGGACTCCTGTTTAGGTCTAAGTTCCCGATCATGCATCATTTGCAGACATGCTGCTTTCTGTACATTTTCTACCAACTGGTTGACTGTCCCTGTGATGGAGAGGTGATCTCCCCTGATTTACAGAACAGAACTTCACAACTCACAAAGAGTTATAAAGCAGGTATGTTTATTGCGGCACCAGGTGCAAGGGGTATTGCTCCACCTAACTTGCACACCGAGAGCTCAACAAGCTAGATATTTATTGCACACAAGCATACATATTCATCAGACTTCACAAGCATAGGAGGGGATTTCTCAGAAGAGGAGGAGATTATTACAGTTAGTTCTAAGAATGCATTAATACCATTCCCCTCCCCTCTACGCCTGCGCCCTGCCATCTCGTGGTCTCAGGATGGGTTCTTCTGGATGAAGTAAGAGGTCTTCCTCACTATGCACTTTTCACCCTTGCACAGTTTCCCCAGCTGGCAACCACAAGTCTTGTAGAGACTAGTTGAAACAGGATCTTGTCAGACATTCATCTTCTTGAGGGAAAAGGGTTCCTGATTTCAAACAATGTGTTTCGGTTACCTATTCTATTTTGGGTTATAGTTTAACCACAAGACTAGCAAGAACATACCTGTTCCCTATGCTAAGTTAAGGCAATCAAGACATAGTTTCAAAAAAAGCCAACTCTTAACTCTTTCCTTAGTCTGTTACTATTCCTCACATCACCCCTTTCCAAACGGTTAAGTCCTTCAGCCCAATAAGTTGCTCATTGCATTAAGGACCAGGGTGTGCAGTGGTCACTGGTGGTTAAAAATACTCCTGGCCCCCAATATCCCTCAGCTTCCTTCTCACTCAGCAAAATTTGATCTCCCCCAGACAGAGATACTCTCCAAACATATTCAGTTTCTGATTCTTTTGGAGTACAACTGAATTCCTTTTTAAATTTAGCTAATTCCGTAGCAGTATACGGAACCTCTTTGGTGGTAATTTGTGGGAATTCATCCTCTCCGTCTTCGAAAGTATATTCAGTTTTTATCAAGGGTCAGAGAGAAGCGGCAGGAATGTTTAATTTTTCTAACCTTAGTCTCGCCTCTTCCAGGTCACTGTGGGGGTATTCAATTGTTTTCTAGGACCGTGGAGAGATGCTTTTCTCTGCCAGGAGTTGCTTTTTCAGGGCTAATTGCATCCACACATAGGTGAGGCTTCTCTCATGGCCACAAGAGGGTCCCGGTTTTATACCCTTATCAAAATAACTGGCTTTATGCCAGATCTCTAATTGTTTACTCGTGGGGCTGTGCAGTTTCTGATGATCTCACTGTTGTCCACTCTGAGAGTGTTGGCCAGGTGCCCCAGTGCGACCAAGTATGAAGGTCGTAGAACACCTGCACACCTGTGTTTTCCTGCCTATTTCCAAAAAACAGTCATGATGAACACAAACGTATATACTCTGCCGAATACACTGTGGCAAACAAAATGCTTTGTTATGGTTCTCAGTCATGAGAGGGAATCAACTCCCAGCTAGGTTCTCGCCCATTGCACGCATGTGGCAGAAACTTACACAAAGTGCACCATCATCATATGCCACTCATTGGCATCAATGACCTGGAGTGAGGCAGCACCACAAACACTGGATGAAGTGAGTCGTCAACTCCGAGAATTCAAAGACAATCTCACCCCTTCCATCAATTCAGCTGTGGAAGAATTCCTGACCCAGGAGTTAAAACAATTAAGAAACGATCTATATGATCTATTCAGCTCCCCACATGTACCAACCCCCATCTCAGCTATTAACAGAGCCCAAGAGAGAAGATATAGGAGGTACACGCCACGGGCCACCCTATGGTTTTACCTGCGGGATCACAGAGAAGACCCGAGAAAGTGGGATGGAAAACCTATCTGTCTTGAAGGAATGGGTGCGTGAATTGAGGGGGAAAACAACGTTCAAGGATGATCCTCCCAAGAAAGTTGCTGCTCCAGTCTTTGCTGAGCAGCTTCCCAGATGGAGTGGAAGACCTGATTTTACTCCAAATGCTGAGATAAGGAATACTAATCCCTATCTGTAAGATGCAAGTGGATAATCATATGATCACTGTTAGAGAGGCTCTGCCTCCAGCCAGGAGGAGGAGAGGGTTTATTGGACTGTGTGGATCACATGGCCTGGCACATCAGTCCCACAGGAGTATAAGGCTCTAGTAGATGCCGATGCAGAGTGTACCCTGATGCCGTCAAATTCTCAAGGGGTAAAACCCATTTGTATAAAGGATCCCAAGAGCTGACTGTACTGGAGTCTGAAATCAGCCTAACCGGGAAGGAGTGGAAAAAACACCCTATTGTGACTGGACCTCAGAGAGGGTACTTAAAAGACCCAAAAGAGTACCGATGGGCTTTTGGTATTGCTGCCTTGGAGACAGAGGAAATTAAGCAGCTCTCCACCTTGCACTCAGAGAATCCTTCTTTTGTGGGGTTACTGAAGGTCAAAGAACAACAAGGCAAATCACGGCCACAACAGTGCACCGGTGGCAATATCACACTAACCGAGACTCACTCATTCCAATCCATAAGCTCATCCACAGACTGGAGATCCAAGGAGTGATCAGCCGGACCCGCTCACCTTCAATAGCCCCATATGGCCAGTGCAAAAGTCTAAGGGAGGGTGGACACTAACAGTAGACTATCGTGGCCTGAATGAAGTCACACCACCATAGAGTGCTGCCATACCGGACATGCTAGAACTTCAGCATGAGCTGGAATCAAAGGCAGCCAAGTCGGATGCTACAATTGATATTGCCAATGCATTTTTCTCAATTCCTTTGGCAGCAGAGTGCAGGCCACAGTTCGCTTTTCCTTGGAGGGGCGTCCAGTACACTTGGAACTCTCTGCCCCAGGGGTGGAAACACAGCCCTACCATCTGCCATGGACTGATCAGACTGTACTGGAACAGGGTCAAGAACCAGAACACCTGCAATACATTGATGACATTATCGTGTGGGGCGATACAGTGGAAGAAGTATTTGAGAAAGGGAGGAAAATAATCCAAATCCTTTTGAAGGCCGGTTTCGCAGTAAAAGAAAGAAAGATCAAGGGACAGGAGATTCAGTTGTTGGGAATAAAATGGAAAGATGGACATCACCAGATGTCCAAAGATGTGATCAACCAGATAACAGCAATGTCTCCATCAACTAATAAGAAAGAAACGCAAGCTTTCTTGGGTGTTGTGGGGTTCTGGAGAATGCACATCCCAAATTACAGTTTTATCGTAAGCCCTCTCTTTCATGTGACCAGGAAGAAGAATGATTTTAAATGGGGCTCTGAGCAACAAAAAGCCTTTGAAAAATTTAAATGAGAGATAATTCATGCAGTAGCCCTTGGACCAGTCTGGGCCAGGAAAAACATGCAAAATGTGCTTTACATGATAGCTGGGGAGAATGGTCCTACCTGGAGCTTCTGGCAGAAAGCTCCAGGGGAGACTCAAGGTCAACCCCTCGGCTTTTGGAGTTGGGGATACAGACAATCCAAGGCTGGCTCTACTCCAACTGAAAAAGTGATAATGGCAGTGATGCTAGACAGAGTAAGTGGGCTGCATTAATTGCACAACGAGCTCAAATAGGAAATCCCAGTCATCCAGGAATTCTAGAAGTCATCATAGACTGGCCAGAGGGCAAAGATTTTGGAATGGCAACAGAGGAGGAGGTGATGCCTACCTGGACTTGTGCAAAGCATTCGACACTGTCCCACACGACATCCTTGCCTCTAAGTTGGAGAGACATCAATTTGTTAGGTGGACCACTCGGTGGATAAGGTACTGGCTGGATGGCCGCACACAAAGAGTTGTGGTCAATGGCTCAATGTCCAGCTGGAGACCAGTAACGAGTGGTGTCCCTCAGGGATCTGTGTTGGGACCAGTCTTGTTCAACATCTTTGTGGGTGACATGGACAGTGGGATTGAATGTGCCCTCAGCAAGTTTGCTGATGACACCAAGCTGCGTGGTTCAGTTGATATGCTAGAGGGAAGGGATGCCATCCAGAGGGACCTTGACACGCTTGTGAGGTGGGCTGATGCCAACACAATGAAGTTAAACCATGACAAGTGCAAGGTCCTGCACCTGGGTGGGAGCAATCCCAGGCACAGCTACAGGTTGGGCAGAGAAGAGATTCAGAGCAGCCCTGTGGAGAAGGACTTGGGGGTGTTGGTTGATGAAAAAGTGAACATGAGCCGGCAGTGTGTGCTTGCATCCCAGAAAGCCAACTGTATCCTGGGCTGCATCAAAAGGAGTGTGACCAGCAGGTCGAGGGAGGTGATCCTGCCCCTCTACTCTGCTCTCGTGAGACCTCACTTGGAGTATTGTGTGCAGTTCTGGTGTCCTCAACATAAAAAGGACATGGAACTGTTAGAACAAGTGCAGAGGAGGGCCACGAGGATGATCAGGGGACTGGAGCACCTCCCGTATGAAGACAGGCTGAGAAAATTGGGGCTGTTCAGCCTGGAGAAGAGAAGGCTGCATGGAGACCTCATAGCAGCCTTCCAATACCTGAAGGGGGCCTATAGGGATGCTGGGGAGGGACTCTTCGTTAGGGACTGTGGTGAGAGGACAAGGGGTAATGGGTTCAAACATAAACGGGAAGTTTAGATTGGATATGAGGAAGAAATTCCTTATTGTAAGGGTGGTGAGGCCCTGGAATGGGTTGCCCAGGGAAGTTGTGAATGCTCCATCCCTGGCGGTGTTCAAGGTGGGGTTGGACATAGCCTTGGATGGCATGGTTTAGTGGGAGGTGTCCCTGCCCATGGCAGGGGGGTTATAACTAGGTGATCTTGAAGTCCTTTCCAACCCTTACTATTCTATGATTCTATGACAATCAAAAGAATGTAAAACCTATGGGAAGCTGGGGAGAATGGTTCTACCTTAGTAGGTTAGCGTCAACACCAATACACTGTTTTTCTCACACAGTCCGCCTTGCCTGGTCTCTCAAAGGATCTTTCTGTTGAGGGGTTGCTGAAGGTCAAAGAACAACAAGTGCCAATCACTGCCACAACAGCGCATCGGCGGCAATATTGGGCCAACCAAGACTCCCTGATTCCCCTCCATCAGCTGATCCACAGACTGGAGAGCCAAGGAGTGATCAGCAGGACCCGCTCACTCTTTAATAGCCCCATATGGCCAGTGTGAAAGGATAGCGGTAAGAGAAGAATCACAATAGACTCGTGGCCTGAATGAAGTCACACCACCATAGAGTGCTGCCATACCGGACATGGTAGAACTTCAATATGAACTGGAGTCAAAGGCAGCCAAGTGGTATTTCACAACTGATGTTGCCACTGCATTTTTGTCAATTCCTTTGGCAGCCGAGAGACGGCCACAGTTCGTTTTTACTTGGAGGGGCGTCCAGTACACTTGGAACCGGCTGCCCCAGGGGTGGAAACACAGCCCTACCATCTGCCATGGACTGATACAGACTGCACTGGAACAGGGGCAAGCTCCAGAACACCTGCAATACATTGATGGATCACACTGCTAGGACTGAAGAGGCTCAGATGGATTTAGATTGGCAACATAAGGGTGAATTATTTTGAGCCTGGTGGTCCCATGACACCTCCGGCCATCAAGGCAGAGATGCACATATAGATGGGCTCATGATCGAGGGGTGGACTTAAAAAGGGACACCAGGTTATTCATGAATGTGAAATGTGCTGCAATTAAGCAAGCCAAGCAGTTAAAGCCTCTTTGGTATGGAAGACGATGGCTGAAGTACAAATATGAGGAGGCCTGGCAGATTGATTATATCACACTCCCATCAACCCAAAAAGGCAAGGGCCATGTGCAATTGTGGAAGCAACCAGTGGATGGCTAGAAACATGCATTGTGTCCCATACCACTGCCTGGAACACTATCCGGGGCCTCAAGAAACAAGTCTTGTGGCGACAATGCACCCCAGAGAGAATTGAGTTGCACAATGGGACTCATTTCCGGAACAGCATTATAGACACTTACTTGGGCCAAAGAGCATGGCATTGAGTGGGTATATCACATCCACTATCATGCACCAGCCTCTGGGAAAATCAAACGGTACAATGGGCTGTTACAAACTACACTGAGAGCAATGGGTGGTGGGACTTTCAAACACTGGGATACATGTTTACCAGAAAGTTACCTGGTTTTTCAACACCTGGGGATCTGCCAAAAGGGCTGGCCCAGCCCAATCAGAACTCTGACATACTGTAGAAGGGGATAAAGTTCCTGTGGTGCACATTAAGAATTTGCTGGGGAATACAGCCTGGGTTATTCCTGCTTCAGGTAAATGCATACCCACTTGCAGGACTGCTTTTGCTCAGGGACCCTGATATACTTGGTGAGTAATGTGGGAAGATGGGGAAGTCTGATGTATACCTCAAGGGGATTTAATTTTGGGGGAAAACAGCCACTGAACTCAGTTGTCTGGTGTTGACTGTTATATAGCACTTCTATAGCTCATCAGCTGGATGCCCATCTCCACTACTCTGGGCTTTGAAAAGAAGATATGTGCTGTTATGATTATCAGCAAAGAATAAAGTCATGGGAAAAGCCAGCAGCAACAACAGAACTGTCCTCAGGTCACCATCGACTGACCCTGACTTCACTCCGATCATCACCCCAACAAAGAACGAACTTGGATGAAACCAGATGAGCTCAGAAGTGACCAGACAAGTTCGGGTTTGGAGGTGTCATCAGCAGGCAACAATCCAACACTACACACTGTCTTTCCTGACCTGAAAGACTGGTACAAGAGATGGAGTCTGACATCATGGACTGGATGAATTCAGCAACTTCATAGTGATTGGTCCATGGACCGAGGAATATCTCTCTTTTTGTGTGTGTGTGTATATATATATATGAGAAAAAAAAGCGATGGCATATTGAAAAATGTGGGATCTGAGCATGATGTGAATGGTATGGAATAAAGGGTGGATACTGTCCTGGGTTCATCTGTAGCAGTCATTTTTCTCCTTCGTAGCTGGTGCAGTGCTAGTTTTGGCTTTATCTACTATGCATTTTTCCAAAGGATTGCAGCAATTTCAGAATCACATTTTCTTGGCATTTTTCAGTATTTATAGCAAGAATTATTAACAATATCAACTGCATCTTACCAAAGTCCAGCATTTTATAAAGTTATTTTTCTGAGTTTTAATGGTTCTGATGGAGTTCCCACTTTTCTGGATTTGTGGCCTTATTTAATCTGGTGTAGTGGATCCACAGTTCCAATCCTTGTAGTTTTGCCATGGTGTAGGTGTGAGAAATGGTCTCTAGATAAAAGCTTTTCTTGTTAAAGCTCAGGGTAGACACAACAGTGAAGCAGCTATTTATTAAAGTTTTTGCAAAATTAGGTGTCCTAGTAAGTAGGCACACACAGCAAAGGCAGAACTATGATTTATATTTCCTATCCTGTCCACAAGTTCCCTCCCTTGTTTCCCCTGGGTTGGTACTCCAAGGTTTACAGCCTATCCAATGCGTTTAATCTACATGCTAACTCTCCTGCCTCTGTTTACAGATCTGGAGGAAATTTGGAAACAAACTAAAATATTTCATGAAATAGCCAAGGATGATACCTCCTGGGGGTTTGAAGAAATATGGAAGAAGTTAACTTCATGGTTACCTAATCTCTCCTGGTTGAGGCAACTGGTTGCAGGAATATTAATATTAATTGCTTTAATATTACTTGTGGTATGATACAATGTTCCTTCTGGTATTGGAAACAATCTATGATAAATTATGAAGATTGGAAGAGAAATTAAATCAAGCATCAAGTAGAAACGAGAAATTATTTCAAAAAGACTTTGGACGCTAATGGTAGTACATAAAATGTTGCAAAAGAATTTGCAAAAGAACAGAAAAAGGGGGGATTTGAGACAACGAGGCATAAAAGCACAAAATGTAATCAGTTCTAAGCAACCTTAATTTTGATGGCTTTGTAGTGGAAAATAACTGAGGTGCTTGAAGGTAGTTGACATAGTTTTAGGCCCTTATGACCTTAGTACAAAAAGTGTAAGAAAAACAGGATAGAAAAACAGGACCTGGGGATGGCGAGTATCTGGGACTAGCAGATGTCCAGGATGGGTGCAGTTAAACTAACTGGTAAGTAGAAGGACAGGATGATTGCTATGCTTGTGGCGTTAATGAACCCATTAAGCTGGTGTAAACATCTACTGGGGAGTATCTGGGAATGGCAGATGTCCAGGATGGGCTGCAGCTAAACTAACAGATAAGTAGAAGGACAGGAAGATTGCTATGTCTGTAATGTTAATTAAGCTGGTGCTTCAAAGACTGCCAGAAATGATGAAGATTGTTGGAAGAAGTAAATGAACCTCAAAGGCCACCACCACCACATTTTTGTATGCATACGGGAAACTTTCTGGAAAATGATATAATTCATGCGTAGCCTCATGAATATGCATGTATGCCCAGTGACTATATAAGGATGGCTTGTGTAGCAATACGGTGACACACGTTAGGAGGAGCTATCCCCTGTGTCTCCCGGTGCCGCAATAAAGAATACCTGCTTGCCAGCTTGAAACCTTGTTGGCGAATTTGTTCCTGGAGTTTTCTCCGAATCACTACCATCAATAATAATGATAAGGGAAATAACAAGGGAAAAGAATAAAACCTATCAACACCCGCCGACTGATACCCAGCCCGACCCGAGCAGAAATCTCGCCCTTCCGGGTAACTGCCCCCAGTTTATATACAGGCCATGGCATGCTGTGGTATGGAATATCCCTTTGGTTCGTTTGGGTCAGGTGTCCTGTCACTGCTTCCTCCCAGCTTCCCCTCCTCCCCAGCAGAGCATGAGACTCAGGAAGCCCTTGGTCACATTAAACATTACCTAGCAACTGCTAAAAACATCGGTGTTATATGCGTTCTTCCCAGGCTGAAAGTCAAAAACACAGAACTGCACCAGCTACTAAGAGGGAGAAAAATGACTGCTACTACTGAACCCAGGACAGTATCCTCCTCTTATTCCATTCCATTCCATTCACGTCATGCTCAGACCCCGCATTTTTCAATATGCCATCACTCTTGTCTCATACATATATGTCTCTATATGTACCCACACACACACAAAAAAAGAAATATCATTCCTTAGTGCATGGAACAATCCCTATAAAGCTGCTGAGTTCATCTGGTCCATGATGTCAGGCTCCATCTCTTGTAACAGTCTTTCAGAGCAGGAGAGGCTGTGTGCAGTGTTTGATTGTTGCCTGCTGATGACACTGCGGAACTTATCTGGTCACTGCTGAGCTTCTCTGGTTTCATCAAAGTTCATTCTTTTGTTGCGATGGTGATCGGAGGGAAGTCAGGGCCATTTGCGGGTGACCTGAAGACATCTAGTTGGTGGGCTATAAAAGTGCTACATAGCAGGCAACAACATACAATTGAGTTCATTGGATGTTTTCCCTAAAATCAAATCCCCTTGAGGTACACATCAGACTTCCCCCTCTTCCCTCATTACCGACCAAGTATATCAGGGTCCCTGAGCAAAAGCAATCCCACGAGTGGGTTTGCCTTTACCTGAAGCAGGAATAACCCAGACTGTCTTCCCCAGAAAATTCTTCACATGTGCACCACAGGAACTTTATCCCCTTCTACAGTATGTGAAAGTTCTGACTGGGCTGGGCCAGCCCTGTTGGCAGATCCTCTGGGGTTGACCAACCAGGTGGCTTTTGGTAAGTGTGCATCCCAGTGTTTGAAAGTCCCACCACTCATTGCTCTCAGTGTAGTTTTTAATAGTCAGTTGTACCGTTTGATTTTCCCAGAGGCTGGTGCATGGTAGGGGATGTGACATACCCACTCAATGCCATGCTCTTTAGCCCAAGTGTCTCTAAGGCTGTTCCGGAAATGAGTCCCATTGTCTGACTCAATTCTCTCTGGGGTGCCATGTCGCCACAAGATTTGTTTCTCAAAGCCCGGGATAGTGTTCCGGGCAGCGGCGTGGGGCACAGCGCATGTTTCCAGCCATCCAGTGGTTGCTTCCAGCAGGGTAAGCACATGGCGCTTGCCTTTTCGGGTTGGTTGGCGTCAGTCTGCCAGGCTTCCTCATATTTGTACTTCAGCCATCATCCTCCATACCAAAGAGGCTTTAACCGCTTGGCTTGCTTAGTTGCAGCACATGTTTCACAGTCATGAATAACCTGGGCAATAGTGTCCATTGTTAAGTCCACCCCTTGATTATGAGCCCATCTGTATGTTGCATCTCTGCCCTGATGGCCTGAAATGTCATGGGCCCACCAGGACAAAAAAAATTCACCCTTATTTTGCCAATCTGAGTCCATCTGAGCCACTTGAATCTTGGCAGCTTTATCCACTTGTTGGTTGTTCTGGAGTTCCTCCGTGGCCCGACTCTTGGGTACATGAGCATCTACGTGGCGTACCTTCACCACCAGATTCTGCACCCAGGCAGCGGTATCTTGCCACAGTGCAGCAGCCCAGATGGGTTTACCACTGTGTTGCCAGTGGCTCTGCTTCCATTGCTGCAAGCTCCCTCTCAAGGTCCTTTGCCCCCATCCATGAGTCAGTATAAAGTTCTGGCCACTTTTCTCGTTCAGCAATGTCCAAGGCCAGCTGGATGGCTTTCACCTCTGCAAACTGACTTGATTCACCCTCTCCTCCAGCAGTTTCTGCAACTCGTTGTAGGGGACTCCATGCAGCTCCCTTCCATCTCCGATGCTTTCCCACAATACAGCAGGACCCATCAGTAAACAAGGCATTGCTTTTCACTTTCTCACAGTTTATTATACGGTGATACCTATTCATCACGCATCACCTCCTCCACTGGTGACATTCCAAAGTCTTTGCCCTCTGGCCAGTCCATGATGACTTATAAGATTCCTGGATGACTGGGATTTCCTATTCGAGCTCATTGTGTATTTAGTGCAGCCCACTTACTCCATGTAGCATCAGTTGCATGATGTGTAGAGGAGACCCTGCCTTTGAACATCCAGCCCAGCACGGGCAACCGGGGTGCCAGGAGGAGCTGTGCTTCAGGGCCAATCACTTCTGAAGCAGCTCGAGGCCTTTCATAGGCTGCCAGGATCTCTTTTTCAGTTGGGGTATAGCTGGCCTCAGGTCCTCTGTATCCCTGACACCAAAATCCGTGGGGTCGACCTTGAGTCTCCCCTGCTGCTTTCTGCCAGAGGCTTGTGAGAAACTGATCTGAAGTCAGGCTCCAATGTCCATTGTCTCAAAGATTGTTATGAGAAGTTGAGATGGGAACCGGTCTTGTTCAACATCTTTGTGGGTGACATGGACAGTGGGATTGAGTGCGCCCTCAGCAAGTTTGCCGATGACACCAAGCTGTGTGGTTCGGTTGATACATTGGAGGGAAGGAATGCCATCCAGAGGGACCTTGACACGCTTGTGAGGTGGGCTGATGCCAACCTGATGAAGTTTAACCATGCTAAATGCAAAGTCCTCCACCTGGGTCGGAGCAATGCCAGGCACAGCTACAGATTGGGCAGAGAAGAGATTCAGAGCAGCCCTGTGGAGAAGGACTTGGGGGTGTGGGTTGATGAAAAAATGAACATGAGCCGGCAGTGTGCACTTGCAGCCCAGAAGGCCAACCGTATCCTGGGCTGCATCAAAAGGAGTGTGACCAGCAGGTCGAGGGAGGTGCTCCTGCCCCTCTACTCTGCTCTCGTGAGACCTCACTTGGAGTATTGTGTGCAGTTCTGGTGTCCTCAACATAAAAAGGACATGGAACTGTTAGAACAAGTGCAGAGGAGGGCCACGAGGATGATCAGGGGACTGGAGCACCTCTCGTATGAAGATAGGCTGAGAAAATTGGTGCTGTTCAGCCTGGAGAAGAGAAGGCTGCGTGGAGACCTCATAGCAGCCTTCCAATACCTGAAGGGGGCCTATAGGGATGCTGGGGAGGGACTCTTCATTAGGGACTGTGGTGAGAGGACAAGGGGTAATGGGTTTAAACTTAAACAGGGGAGGTTTAGATTGGATCTGAGGAAGAAATTCTTTACTGTGAGGGTGGTGGGGCCCTGGAATGGGTTGCCCAGGGAAGTTGTGAATGCTTCATCCCTGGCAGTGTTCAAGGTGGGGTTGGACATAGCCTTGGGTGGCATGGTTTAGTGGGAGGTGTCCCTGCCCATGGCGGGGGGGTTGGAACTCGATGATCTTGAGGTCCTTTCCAACCCTTACTATTCTATGATTCTATGATTCTATGATTCCGCAGTCCATCATCTCAAGGATTGGTGTGAGGAATTGCTGTCCATTATCCCAAGAATTGCTGCAGGCGTGCAGTTGAAGAGCGGTCTGCAAGGCCCGCAAAACTTGTCTACCAGGCACATGTAATACCTGACATGAAGATCAGAGGTACTCCCCCCAACTCATTATAAAAGGGGGAAAAGGTTATCACAGTGGAGGACACCTCCGTGAGGACACTCTCCACCAATGACTACTACAGACCCTGAAGGACACCCTCCACGAGACATCACCATGAGGAGAACTCCAGAAGACACACTCCACGGGGTACCTTCAAAGGGACAACTCCAGAAGGACACCTCCGCAAGGACACCCACCTACAACGACTACTACGGACTCTTGGGGACACTCTGCTGCGATACCAACTACAGACCCTGGAGGACTCTCACCAGCTCCAGACCACAGATCCCCAGGACACTGCTGGATCCATGGTGGTGACAATCTCTCTCTCTGCACCCCGAATCCTTCCTTCATTTCCATCCTTTTTCCAGTCTGTCCTATTGCTATCCCCTTTTTATAATGATTGTCTTTTTATAATAAACCAACCAATCGATTACTGTACTTGACTTCATTTGCATCTTAATTTCACTCTTGGGATCGCAAAGGAAACAGGGTCCAGCACTGGGGATTTCTCCAGTCATACCCTCACAAGGTTCCAGGTAGGACCATTCTCCCCAGCTGTGGTGTAGAGCACAGTTTTCATGTCTTGCACGGTTCAGATTGGTCCAAGGGCTACTGTATGAACTATTTCTCATTTAAATTTTTCAAAGGCTTGCTGTTGCTCAGAGCCCCATTTAAAATCATTCTTCTTCTGGGTCACGTGATAGAGAGGGCTTACAACAAAACTGTAATTTGGGATGTGCATTCTCCAGAACCCCTCAACACCTAAGAAAGCTTGTGTTTCTTACTTGTTAGTTGGTGAAGACATTGCTGTTATGTGGTTGATCACAACTGTGGGGATCTGGCGACATCCATTTTGCCATTTTATTCCCAAAATTGAATCTCCTGTGCAGGACCCTTGACCTTACTCCGATTTATGGCAAAACTGTCTTTCAGCAGGATTTGGATTATTTTCCTCCCTTTCTCAAAAACTTCTTCCGCTGTATCGCCCCACACGATAATGTCATCAATGTATTGCAGGTGTTCTGGAGCTTGCCCCTGTTCCAGTACAGTCTGATCAGTTCATGGCAGATGGTAGGGCTGTGTTTCCACCCCTGGGGCAGTCAGTTCCAAGTGTACTGAACGCCTCTCCAAGGAAAAGCGAACTGTGGCCTGCACTCTGCTGCCAGAGGAATTGAGAAAAATGCATTAGCAATACCAATTGTGGCATCCCACTTGGCTGCCTTTGATTCCAGTTCATATTGAAGTTCTAGTATGTCCCGTACGGCAGCCCTCTATGGTGTTGTGACTTCATTCAGGCCACGAGAGTCTACTGTTAGTCTCCACTCTCCGTTAGACTTTTGCATTGGCCATATGGGGTTATTAAAGGGTAAGCGGGTCCTACTGATCACTCCTTGACTCTCCAATCTACGGATCAGCTTATGGATGGGAATCAGGGAGTCTCGGTTGGTGCGATATTGCCGCCGGCACACTGTTGTGGTTGCGATTGGCACTTGTTCTTTGACCTTCAGCAACCCCACAACAGAAGGATCCTCTGAGAGACCAGGCAAGGTGGACAGCTGCTCAATTTCCTCTGTCTCCAAAGCAGCAATACCAAAAGCTCATCAGTACCCTTTTGGGTCTTTCAAGTACCCTCTCCTGAGGCAGTCTATGCCAAGGATGCATGGAGCCTCTGGACCACTCACAATGGGGTGCTTTTGCTATTTCCTCACAGTCAGGCTGATTGCAGCCTCCAGTACAGTCAACTCTTGGGATCCTCCTGTCACTCCAGAAATATAAATGGGTTCCACCCCTGGACAGCTTGATGGCATCAGGGTACATTGTGCACTGGCATCTACTAGAGCCTTATACTGGGACTGATGTGTGTTGCGTAAAAGGGGGGAAAATAAACCCCTTGCTTTATTAGAGGGGCTGGGAATGGCTCCAATATGCAACTACCAGTCTGGCTGCATTCGCTATTTCGAACCTTACTGATCCGGATTCACCGATAGTGCACCACACTGCCAGTCCAGTTGTGCTCATGAACCCTCACGGCCACGCCGGGAGATGGGGTCGCATTCAGTGTGAAAATTACGATCGGCTACCAAAACAATGCAGTTTATTGATTGCGATTGGCTACCGAAACAGTGCAGTTTATTGAGGCAACAGATACAGGTTCTTATGGATTGCTGGTGATAAATACTGTCTGCAAAAGCACGTGTGAATAATTTACCCTGTTTTCCCCTGTAGCTGATTCTACACTAGCAGCCATAGTGAGACCGGAGATGATTTCCACTCCTACCAGGACATATTTCTTTTTACCTGAGGGTCTCAAAGGTCCGATATAATCAATTTGCCAGGAATGCCATAATGTTTTCTTATCTCGGATGTGTAAGGGAGGGGCTTTACTTGGGTGGTCTTTATTGAGTCGCAAGTAAAAATGAACAGGCAGTTACTACCTGTTCACATAGCTTAACTGATACAGGCCATCCTCGGGATAAGCCTTCCCGATATAAGTCTGCTCTTCCAGTGTGGCCACACTTAACCTGTAACCATTCAAGCAATCGTTCCCATTCCTGGTCACTGTCTATGACATAAATTTTCCTCAGTTGTGTGAGGCTGTTCACTTCTTGGTTAAACTGAGCAGTGATTGAATTTTGAACGATCGTGTCCTTTTACCCAACCAACATGTAGCTTCCTTTGTTTCCCTATCTCTAACAGTTGTTTTCAGCTATTGGTTTCCCAAACTGGGATTCTATTCACCTGCCAATCATTTGCTGCCCAATGACCCACCCATTCAGTGGCTCCTTTAAAAACAGCATATGAATCAGTGTAAATGTGACTAGCACCATGCTGTGCTGCTAGTAGGACTGCTCTGAGTTCCCCCACTTGTGCATTTCCTTCTCCTGTTTCAGTTATTACCAGGTGGGACAGGAATCTCTGCCAAAATTTTTGCCAAAGCATTGTGTGCAATGGTAGGGGAATGTTTATACCCCTGTGGAAGTCGGTTAAAGGTATATTGGATTCCTTTCTATGCGAATGCAAACTGCGCTTTGTCCTGTTCAAGGAGAGGAATCATGAAAAACATATCCTTAGCATCTAAGGCAGCCATCCAAGGGTGGGCAGCTCCTTGTATCATTGTCACAATTTCGGCAATATTTGGGACTGCTGCAGTTAAAGGTGCAGTATTGGCATTTAATTGTCAGTAATCTACTGTGAAATGCCATTGTCCTGTGGGTTTCTTTACAGGCCACACCGGGGAACTGTAAGGTGAGTGAGTTTGTTTAATGATACCCCTCTTTTCCAACTCCATTACCACTCCGTCAACCCCTGTAAGTGCTGCTGCAGGCAATGGGTATTGCCGAACACTGGTAATTTTAGACGGAGGTAAGGGTATGGATGTTTGTAACAGATTTAACCTCATTGTGCCTGATCCTTGTTCATGTCCTGCAAAACTCCACATAGTCCCATCTAGGAGGTTCCATGTTCGCCCACACAAGATGTCAAATCCTAAAAGGTTAGTATGTGCAGCACCTACTAATACTTCTACCCGGGTTAGTCTCTGCTCCTCTGGTAGCCAAAGGGTTATTTTTGCAGTGGGGCATTCCTTTACTACACCATCAATTCCTGTGAATATAACTCCGTGTTGGGTAGGTTTTATGCCTAAAGCTTGTGCTGTCTCATTAGTGATCACTGACATTTGAGCCCCAGTATCAATAAGAAATTCCACCAATATTTTTCGGGGTCCAACCGGGATGGCAATAATAGGTTCAGAGTTGTCATTAGAGAGCCATTGTACTGCTAACACCCACCGGGCAGGGTGGCTCACTGCCCTCCCTGGGGATGGAAGTTTTTTTGCTGAGATTCTGACAGGTTGATCAAATCGCTTTCTGGTGCAGAAGGCACACTCTCCTGTGGAGAGCTATTTGGCTGTGAACGGGCATGTGAGCAATCCAGACAACTGCTTGACAATTTGTAAGGTAGTGACCCACAGGCACTGAGGCCTCGCCTGGGGGTTACTAAAGTTCATGTACGTGCAGAAGCCTTGAGAAAGTTAGCACGGAAAGCTACTGAGAGAGATGTGCAGGAGGGAACTGATAACTGTAACCTTGAAACATATGCTGTAATAGTTAACCAATCATTAAACTGTTGCTAGCACTCGGCTAAGTGAAGTTAACCAATCAAGTGTTATCGAATGTTCTAGTGTTCTGAAACTTTCCTATAAAAGGCAGGATTGCGCACAATAAATTATTCAGCGTTTGATCACATTGATCGTTGTTGCATTGTTCTATATCCCCCGCAAGTGGCGCCCGAACAGGGACCCTCAGATCTGCCTCCTGAGAGCTGCTTCGGTGGTGAAGATCAGCGCAGACCTGACGGGTGGGAAGCCGACCGAAAAGGAGCTGGCAGTAGCCCTGCCGATGTAGAGGAAGCACGCGCGTGCCGCAGAAGAAAAGTGTCTCTGAAGAAAAGTTTCTCTGCAATAAGGGGTCCACTCCAATAAAGGCAAGCGGCGGTCGGGGAGGAATGGAGGCGGCTCAAACAAAGGAAGAGGCAGCTGTCCTCAATCTCCTCCAACACATCCTCTCAAGGAGAGGGATTAAATATGACGAAGATGTACTTAAAGGGCTACTCCAGTGGAGTAAAGAAAAGGGGCTATTTAGTGGGATTGGAACGGCATTTGAAATATCCACATGGGAGGCGATAGGCGTCCAGCTCTGGGACACTATAACTGATGGGGGGAAGGCAGCGCGTGAGGCCCAAAAATATTCCACGCTATGGAAGCTTATCTGAGAGACTTTGCGAGATATGAAATCAGAGAGAGCTGCAGCTGCTTCGGCGGCTCAAGCCTTATCTCCGGTAATGCCAACTATGCCTCCGCCTGAGCCTCTAACCCTACCTGCCTCCCAATTACCCTCAGAGCCCCCGACGAAGGGTTCGAAGAACCCCGATTGGAGTCCCTTCGATCATTATACCGGGGGGAGAACTCACCCGAAAATTGCAAAGACAGTTAAGATGGGTTTTCAATCTACGCCCAGTAAGGAGAGATCAAAATCTGATATTGCTACTGATCTTGACAATATTGAACCTCGCTGTGAGGTGAAGGCATCCACAGATTATAGGCCTTGTGCATCAGAATATTCCCTTACCTCCACCCCAAACCAAGAACTAAATGACTCAACAAAAGAATTATTGCAGGAGGCAGGCAGATACCCCACTGTGTGGAGATTAATCACTGACTCCTTAAAAAATATGCAAGCAGAAGAGCTTTTTCCACCCCCATGGAACAAATGGGAAAAAACAGAACCGATGGATGGGCCAGGGGATACGAATTTGTATCTTCCTTTA
This sequence comes from Amazona ochrocephala, assembly GCA_039720435.1. Lineage (NCBI taxonomy): Eukaryota > Metazoa > Chordata > Aves > Psittaciformes > Psittacidae > Amazona > Amazona ochrocephala. Next base: position 3,120,572 of record CM077908.1, read on the forward strand.
TCACTTTCGCTGCCCCTGGCCTCCCTCCCCCCAGAGCCTAATCCTCAAGATCGTCAAGGGTGGGACAAATGGACAGGATTGTTAGATGAGAAAGTACAGACACTTCATGACGGACTTACAAATTTACAGCTCTCCGACACGGCTAAGTCAAAGAATGAGATAGTGGAGCCCAAACCCCCCCACCACCACCCCCACCCCCCCACCCCTCCGAACCTCCGCCAGTTGCTGCCGCGGCTGCGGAGACTGAGGACGGGGATGAAGGCGATCCTTTTGCCCCGGACCCTGTTAATCCCGAGAAAAAGCCTACTCTCAGATCACCTGAAACTCACGGGAGGAAATGTTTTAATGGCACTTGATAATGCTGAAACTTCAGAACACATTAATGAGGAGCCTGTGATTTTCATCAGACTGTTGTTGCTGCTCCTGAAGTTCTGACACCTGATAATTCTGATGCTGACCTGGATAGTCCTTTTGATCCGAGACCTGTTGATCCGGAAAAGAAGCCTGATTTAGATCCCCCAGATCCTCATGATAAATGGGCAGTTATAAAGGGAAAAGTAAGATAGATAGGGGATGCAGATGTATTGTGTGCTTATAGTCTCTCTGTGATATTCATGTACTAAAAGTTAGCAAATGTAACTACGTCTGTGTTTCTATCAACCCTTGCAGACCTTTATAGATACTGTTGGCCACTTCTCCCGATGTAGGCTGGCCACCTGCATTGGAATGAGTGTGCATTTTGGTCAGTACAAAAGCCCAAGCCTCATGCAATGTGAGGGAGGCAGAGCCTCTGCAGGGACGCCTGCCGAGATTGAGCCTGCCACCTTGCACTGCAATGATGCTGCTCGGAGCTGGTTTCTTGATTGTCTTCACAGGGTCGTTGCACTACGTTTTGTACGTGGGACCATGTAGTGGGAGTAATCATAGAATCATAGAATAGTTAGGGTTGGAAAGGACCTCAAGATCATCGAGTTCCAACCCCCCTGCCATGGGCAGTTTGTGTTTCACATATTGTAGTTGTGTGGAGTGTGTTTGTGGGATCCCATGAATGTGTGTGTATGTGTGTGTCTGTTGAGGGCAGACAGTGTTCTGTGTATTTTTTCTTATTGGGTTCATGTAAAAGTTTTTAACGGGTAGCAGATTAACATTTTGGGCAAGAAAGGGTTAATAGAAAAGTGGTGCTGCTGGCAGAGATTTATGGCTGCTGCTCAGCAGGCTGGCAGCTGTAGCTGCTGCTGGGCAGGCAGGTGTTTGTAGCTGCTGCTGAGCAGTCCTGCTTAGTGTGTTTAAGGTAACCTAGGGGAGAATCCAAGATTTCAAACACGAACTGCTAACAGAAAACGCAAGAGGGGTAGCGCACCCCCAAGCTTTATCAACCTCCACCCAAACAGCACCAGGGTGGCAGAGATAGCAAAGAAAAAAAAAAAAAAGAAAAAAAAAAGAAAAAAAAAGGAAAAAAGGAAAAAAAAATGTGTAATGACACAGCAAACTCCTTGACTGTTAACACGGTGCAGTTTGCTTCTGCAGCTGCTTCATATTCCTGTTTCAGCAGAATGCCTCTTTAAGGAATCCTTTTAACCTGACTTACTTCTCAATAACTGATAACATGGGGGAAGGGATATATTTGTGTTCTACCTACAGGTCCATGGAGGCTGCCTGCAAAGTTTCTCAAGCCTTGCAATGAGCTGGACAGCCGAGCGGAAAAACCCAATGCCTTAGCTACAGGAGCTTGAATATATGTGCATGTAAAGTAGCTCTTATTAGAGGCTGTGGTTTTGTGTATAAAACCACCTGTACTTACTAACCAGTTGTTAATAAGAAACTACACCTTATATTGTATGTATTTGTCACTTGTAAAACAGATGTTAGAGTATGCATATTTGCAGCAGCTGCTAGAAAATGCTAAGGCAAAAAACTAGAAAGATTCTAATACAATGATAGTGTTATAAAACAGGCAATGGAACGAATTAAGAGGGTGGGAGAACACCACTGGTGGAAAATTTTCCTTGGCAGGTCCCTCACTGCCAATGGCATCTTCAACATGCTGCTGCACCCTGTAGTATACATATTGCTAATGTAAATCTGTATGTGCTTTGCCATAGTAGTGACTTGCTACTGGATGAAGCAGGTGAACCTCTGCACTGACAACAAGGTGTCACAACTGACGTTGGCCAAATACCTCCTATCACAGTTAAGGGCAAGACTGGGTTGGGCTCTGTGTTTGCCACCAAGAAGAACCTTTTGCTCCGCTGCTGGCTGCAACCCAGCAGGCGTTGAGTGGTGGGGACACATGCCATGCCAGACCTTGATGTGAGGGATGGCCTCCCCTGTTATCAGAGAACTATACAGGAGAGAAAGGCAGGCCAAGCAGACTGTGGTTGGCATATGTTGGAGGTACGATCTAGTCCAAATCCTCTGCTCAAGTAGGGTCGTCTAAAACAGGTAATATATATAAAATAAAAACAAAAACAAAAAAAAAAAAAAGAGGGAAATGTAAGGATTTTCTTCAAACAGTTTGCAAACGTAATTTGTACAAAAAACTTTTAAATTTGTCTAGTTTTGATTCTCTTTCTACAGTACAGCATTTGTGACATCTGGCAGCTGATTAAAGGTATTGGAATGATTTTAGTGATAATCTTGACCACAGTTATGATTGTACCTTGTATTTTGCAATGTATTCGTGGTATGATTGAAAACCTGGTAAAACAGCTTTGGCTTACTCAAGAAAAGAAAAGGGGGAGATGTGGATGATTTCTTGTTAGAGAATGGACATATGCCTGCTCTGAATGAAAGCCAAGCATGTGCAGCTGGCCATGTAGCAGGGGTAACTCCTGGTTACCTCTGTGCAGCCGACCGTGGAAAAGAAGCAACTCCCGGACAGTTAATGAAACAAGAATGCAGGCCTGGAAGATAAGAAGGAGCTAAGATAAGAAGCTTGCTGAATTGGACTGTAAATCTTGCTTGCTTACCAAAACCACACTTTAGGTTCTCACGAGTGCAAAAGTTACAAGTACTCTCAGAATGGGATTGGTTTCAAAAGTTGTTACAGGTTTGGGGTATAAGTGGTTGGCTAGCAGTACTAATCAAACAAGGTTTAACAGTTTTAATGGTATTGATTATTATTGTTTATATCTTTTGTTCTTTATGGAAGTGTATTGTCAGTATGCTATTTTGTGCTGTGAATTGGGTCTGGATTGCTCAAAAACAAAAAGAGGGATTTGTGGAGAGCTATTTGGCTGTGAACGGGCATGTGAGCAATCCAGACAACTGCTTGACTATTTGTAAGGTAGTGACCCACAGGCACTGAGGCCTCGCCTGGGGGTTACTAAAGTTCATGTACGTGCAGAAGCCTTGAGAAAGTTAGCACAGAAAGCTACTGAGAGAGATGTGCAGGAGGGAACTGATAACTGTAACCTTGAAACATATGCTGTAATAGTTAACCAATCATTAAACTGTTGCTAGCACTCGGCTAAGTGAAGTTAACCAATCAAGTGTTATCGAATGTTCTAGTGTTCTGAAACTTTCCTATAAAAGGCAGGATTGCGCACAATAAATTATTCAGCGTTTGATCACATTGATCGTTGTTGCATTGTTCTATATCCCCCGCAAGTGGCGCCCGAACAGGGACCCTCAGATCTGCCTCCTGAGAGCTGCTTCGGTGGTGAAGATCAGCGCAGACCTGACGGGTGGGAAGCCGACCGAAAAGGAGCTGGCAGTAGCCCTGCCGATGTAGAGGAAGCACGCGCGTGCCGCAGAAGAAAAGTGTCTCTGAAGAAAAGTTTCTCTGCAATAAGGGGTCCACTCCAATAAAGGCAAGCGGCGGTCGGGGAGGAATGGAGGCGGCTCAAACAAAGGAAGAGGCAGCTGTCCTCAATCTCCTCCAACACATCCTCTCAAGGAGAGGGATTAAATATGACGAAGATGTACTTAAAGGGCTACTCCAGTGGAGTAAAGAAAAGGGGCTATTTAGTGGGATTGGAACGGCATTTGAAATATCCACATGGGAGGCGATAGGCGTCCAGCTCTGGGACACTATAACTGATGGGGGGAAGGCAGCGCGTGAGGCCCAAAAATATTCCACGCTATGGAAGCTTATCTGAGAGACTTTGCGAGATATGAAATCAGAGAGAGCTGCAGCTGCTTCGGCGGCTCAAGCCTTATCTCCGGTAATGCCAACTATGCCTCCGCCTGAGCCTCTAACCCTACCTGCCTCCCAATTACCCTCAGAGCCCCCGACGAAGGGTTCGAAGAACCCCGATTGGAGTCCCTTCGATCATTATACCGGGGGGAGAACTCACCCGAAAATTGCAAAGACAGTTAAGATGGGTTTTCAATCTACGCCCAGTAAGGAGAGATCAAAATCTGATATTGCTACTGATCTTGACAATATTGAACCTCGCTGTGAGGTGAAGGCATCCACAGATTATAGGCCTTGTGCATCAGAATATTCCCTTACCTCCACCCCAAACCAAGAACTAAATGACTCAACAAAAGAATTATTGCAGGAGGCAGGCAGATACCCCACTGTGTGGAGATTAATCACTGACTCCTTAAAAAATATGCAAGCAGAAGAGCTTTTTCCACCCCCATGGAACAAATGGGAAAAAACAGAACCGATGGATGGGCCAGGGGATACGAATTTGTATCTTCCTTTATCACTTTCGCTGCCCCTGGCCTCCCTCCCCCCAGAGCCTAATCCTCAAGATCGTCAAGGGTGGGACAAATGGACAGGATTGTTAGATGAGAAAGTACAGACACTTCATGACGGACTTACAAATTTACAGCTCTCCGACACGGCTAAGTCAAAGAATGAGATAGTGGAGCCCAAACCCCCCCACCACCACCCCCACCCCCCCACCCCTCCGAACCTCCGCCAGTTGCTGCCGCGGCTGCGGAGACTGAGGACGGGGATGAAGGCGATCCTTTTGCCCCGGACCCTGTTAATCCCGAGAAAAAGCCTACTCTCAGATCACCTGAAACTCACGGGAGGAAATGTTTTAATGGCACTTGATAATGCTGAAACTTCAGAACACATTAATGAGGAGCCTGTGATTTTCATCAGACTGTTGTTGCTGCTCCTGAAGTTCTGACACCTGATAATTCTGATGCTGACCTGGATAGTCCTTTTGATCCGAGACCTGTTGATCCGGAAAAGAAGCCTGATTTAGATCCCCCAGATCCTCATGATAAATGGGCAGTTATAAAGGGAAAAGTAAGATAGATAGGGGATGCAGATGTATTGTGTGCTTATAGTCTCTCTGTGATATTCATGTACTAAAAGTTAGCAAATGTAACTACGTCTGTGTTTCTATCAACCCTTGCAGACCTTTATAGATACTGTTGGCCACTTCTCCCGATGTAGGCTGGCCACCTGCATTGGAATGAGTGTGCATTTTGGTCAGTACAAAAGCCCAAGCCTCATGCAATGTGAGGGAGGCAGAGCCTCTGCAGGGACGCCTGCCGAGATTGAGCCTGCCACCTTGCACTGCAATGATGCTGCTCGGAGCTGGTTTCTTGATTGTCTTCACAGGGTCGTTGCACTACGTTTTGTACGTGGGACCATGTAGTGGGAGTAATCATAGAATCATAGAATAGTTAGGGTTGGAAAGGACCTCAAGATCATCGAGTTCCAACCCCCCTGCCATGGGCAGTTTGTGTTTCACATATTGTAGTTGTGTGGAGTGTGTTTGTGGGATCCCATGAATGTGTGTGTATGTGTGTGTCTGTTGAGGGCAGACAGTGTTCTGTGTATTTTTTCTTATTGGGTTCATGTAAAAGTTTTTAACGGGTAGCAGATTAACATTTTGGGCAAGAAAGGGTTAATAGAAAAGTGGTGCTGCTGGCAGAGATTTATGGCTGCTGCTCAGCAGGCTGGCAGCTGTAGCTGCTGCTGGGCAGGCAGGTGTTTGTAGCTGCTGCTGAGCAGTCCTGCTTAGTGTGTTTAAGGTAACCTAGGGGAGAATCCAAGATTTCAAACACGAACTGCTAACAGAAAACGCAAGAGGGGTAGCGCACCCCCAAGCTTTATCAACCTCCACCCAAACAGCACCAGGGTGGCAGAGATAGCAAAGAAAAAAAAAAAAAAAGAAAAAAAAAAGAAAAAAAAAGGAAAAAAGGAAAAAAAAATGTGTAATGACACAGCAAACTCCTTGACTGTTAACACGGTGCAGTTTGCTTCTGCAGCTGCTTCATATTCCTGTTTCAGCAGAATGCCTCTTTAAGGAATCCTTTTAACCTGACTTACTTCTCAATAACTGATAACATGGGGGAAGGGATATATTTGTGTTCTACCTACAGGTCCATGGAGGCTGCCTGCAAAGTTTCTCAAGCCTTGCAATGAGCTGGACAGCCGAGCGGAAAAACCCAATGCCTTAGCTACAGGAGCTTGAATATATGTGCATGTAAAGTAGCTCTTATTAGAGGCTGTGGTTTTGTGTATAAAACCACCTGTACTTACTAACCAGTTGTTAATAAGAAACTACACCTTATATTGTATGTATTTGTCACTTGTAAAACAGATGTTAGAGTATGCATATTTGCAGCAGCTGCTAGAAAATGCTAAGGCAAAAAACTAGAAAGATTCTAATACAATGATAGTGTTATAAAACAGGCAATGGAACGAATTAAGAGGGTGGGAGAACACCACTGGTGGAAAATTTTCCTTGGCAGGTCCCTCACTGCCAATGGCATCTTCAACATGCTGCTGCACCCTGTAGTATACATATTGCTAATGTAAATCTGTATGTGCTTTGCCATAGTAGTGACTTGCTACTGGATGAAGCAGGTGAACCTCTGCACTGACAACAAGGTGTCACAACTGACGTTGGCCAAATACCTCCTATCACAGTTAAGGGCAAGACTGGGTTGGGCTCTGTGTTTGCCACCAAGAAGAACCTTTTGCTCCGCTGCTGGCTGCAACCCAGCAGGCGTTGAGTGGTGGGGACACATGCCATGCCAGACCTTGATGTGAGGGATGGCCTCCCCTGTTATCAGAGAACTATACAGGAGAGAAAGGCAGGCCAAGCAGACTGTGGTTGGCATATGTTGGAGGTACGATCTAGTCCAAATCCTCTGCTCAAGTAGGGTCGTCTAAAACAGGTAATATATATAAAATAAAAACAAAAACAAAAAAAAAAAAGAGGGAAATGTAAGGATTTTCTTCAAACAGTTTGCAAACGTAATTTGTACAAAAAACTTTTAAATTTGTCTAGTTTTGATTCTCTTTCTACAGTACAGCATTTGTGACATCTGGCAGCTGATTAAAGGTATTGGAATGATTTTAGTGATAATCTTGACCACAGTTATGATTGTACCTTGTATTTTGCAATGTATTCGTGGTATGATTGAAAACCTGGTAAAACAGCTTTGGCTTACTCAAGAAAAGAAAAGGGGGAGATGTGGATGATTTCTTGTTAGAGAATGGACATATGCCTGCTCTGAATGAAAGCCAAGCATGTGCAGCTGGCCATGTAGCAGGGGTAACTCCTGGTTACCTCTGTGCAGCCGACCGTGGAAAAGAAGCAACTCCCGGACAGTTAATGAAACAAGAATGCAGGCCTGGAAGATAAGAAGGAGCTAAGATAAGAAGCTTGCTGAATTGGACTGTAAATCTTGCTTGCTTACCAAAACCACACTTTAGGTTCTCACGAGTGCAAAAGTTACAAGTACTCTCAGAATGGGATTGGTTTCAAAAGTTGTTACAGGTTTGGGGTATAAGTGGTTGGCTAGCAGTACTAATCAAACAAGGTTTAACAGTTTTAATGGTATTGATTATTATTGTTTATATCTTTTGTTCTTTATGGAAGTGTATTGTCAGTATGCTATTTTGTGCTGTGAATTGGGTCTGGATTGCTCAAAAACAAAAAGAGGGATTTGTGGAGAGCTATTTGGCTGTGAACGGGCATGTGAGCAATCCAGACAACTGCTTGACTATTTGTAAGGTAGTGACCCACAGGCACTGAGGCCTCGCCTGGGGGTTACTAAAGTTCATGTACGTGCAGAAGCCTTGAGAAAGTTAGCACAGAAAGCTACTGAGAGAGATGTGCAGGAGGGAACTGATAACTGTAACCTTGAAACATATGCTGTAATAGTTAACCAATCATTAAACTGTTGCTAGCACTCGGCTAAGTGAAGTTAACCAATCAAGTGTTATCGAATGTTCTAGTGTTCTGAAACTTTCCTATAAAAGGCAGGATTGCGCACAATAAATTGTTCAGCGTTTGATCACATTGATCGTTGTTGTGTTGTTCTATATCCCCCGCACTCTCCTCATGGTTTGGGAATTCTTTACCCAAACTTTTTTCCCCTACTGAATTATTTCTTTCAGATAGAGATCGGATTAATCTGGTGGCCTTCTATGATGGGGCTACGGAAATGATGGACAGGGGTAGAGCAGTTGATGTCATCTACCTGGACTTGTGCAAAGCGTTTGACATTGTCTCACATGACATCCTTGTCTCTAAGTTGGAGAGACATCAATTTGATAGGTGGTCCACTCGGTGGATAAAGAACTGGCTGGATGGCCGCACGCAGAGTTGTGCTCAATGGCTCAGGACAATCAGGGGACTGGAGCACCTCCCATATGAAGTTAGGCTGAGAAAATTGGGGCTATTCAGCCTGAAGAAGAGAAGGCTGCATGGAGACCTCATAGCAGCCTTCCAATACCTGAAGGGGGCCTATAGGGATGCTGGGGAGGGACTCTTCATGAGGGACTGTGGTGAGAGGACAAGGGGTAATGGGTTCAGACATAAACAGGGGAAGTTTAGATTGGATATGAGGAAGAAATTCGTTACTGTAAGGGTGATGAGGCCCTGGAATGGGTTGCCCAGGGAAGTTGTGAATGCTCCATTGCTGGCGGTGTTCAAGGCGGGGTTGGACGTAGCCTTGGATGGCATGGTTTAGTGGGAGGTGTCCCTGCCCATGGCAGGGGGGGTGGAACTCGATGATCTTGAGGTCCTTTCCAACCCTAACTATTCTATGATTCTATGATTCTATGGAGGCCCTCTGTCAACATACCGCGTAGGATGTGTAGAGGTACAGCCAGATCCAGGGCTTTACACCACAACTCATTCTGTTCCTTGTTAGATCTGAACCTCCCATCAAATTTAGAGTTGTGGGTATAGAAACAATTGGATTTAGGTTTTTCAGTCCGATTTTGGTTAGGGTTAGAATTCCGAGTGTGCACTTGACAGACCCTTCGGGTGTGGTCGGAGGGTTTTTCCCTAGATGAACCGACCCATCCCATTTTGCGTCCATATCGGTCTATTTCATGTATGAGTTCACTCCAGGTGAATACGTAAGCCTGTCAGCCTCGCCTGGGACTGTGATCTCGTATGCGGTCCCGAATATTGACTACAAATGTCTTAAGGCAATCAGGGAAACTGCGAACGAGGGGATTTAATCAGTCAGGGTCTATAGTCGCTGACATTGGGGATTTTCGAAAATCGTCTCTATTGTACATTGCTTGTACACAGGCTGCTTTCTGCACTGCCTCAGCTAAATCAGAGTAGCTAGTAGTTTGAATCGGTAGTGGTTCTCCTGTCTCTCGTTGGTCTAACCCACCTGCCCAATATGCTACTCGAGCAGTTAGGGAATAATGGTGATCCCCTGGCGTGGTAGTTAAAAACACTCCAGGTCCCCAAAAGCCTCCTGCTTCTTCCTCATTCAGCATAATCATATCTCCTCCCTGAAGGGAGATTCGCCCCAGATATTCTGCCTCAGACTCCCCCATACGTCTGGGGCATTTTTCCCTTAATTTCATTAATTCTGTGGGTGACCACGGTCTGGTACGTACAACTGTGCGGACCTCATAGTCACTATCGACAGCAGTCTCAGTTTTAATCAGAGGTCGCAAGGGAATCAGGGTCTCTTCCTTATCACTGTCAGACCATAAATCTTCAGTCTGAGCTGGGCAATGCATTAACCTCCGAATCTGCTGCACTGTGGCAGAAGGCTGCATTTTATCTAACAGCCCATTCACCTTTTCCACTAGTAATTTAAGTTGATAACTTTGATCTACAAGTCGATCAACCTGGGTTCCTAAGGCCTTATTTTCACCCTTGAGTTGATCAACCCATGTGCCGTGGTTTAAGCCTCTCAGCCATGCAGTTTGCTCACTCACTCCCCCCTCTTTCTTGACCCCGCTCCCGGAGGGATGGGAAGGAGAATCAAAAGAATGCAACTCTCACAGGTTGAGATAAGAACAGTTTAGTAACTAAGGTATAACACAAACCACTACTGCTACCACCAATAATAATACAAGAGAAATACAAGGAAAGAGAATACAACTGCTCACCACCCGATACCAAGCCCGATGCAGCAGCGAACCCCCACCCTTTCGGGTCTCTGCCCTCCTTTTTTACATCCTGGGCATGACGTGCTGTGGCATGGAATACCTCTTTGGTCAGTTTGGGTCAGGTGCCCTACCTCCGCTTCCTCCCAGCTTCCCCTCCTCCCTGGCAGAGCATGAGACTCAGAAAGTCCTTGGTCAAACCAAAACATTCTAAGCAGTAACCGAAAACACTGGTGTTGTCAGCGCTGTTCCCAGGCCGAAAGTCAAAAACACAGCGCTGCACCAGCTACCAAGAAGGAGAAAAATGACTGCTACTGCTGAATCCATGACACCGTGATACAAGGTGAACATTTTGAGCTTTCAAATTTTTATTTTCGCTCTCAAGTTGATTATTTCAAGTTTCCAGTTTTTCTCCTGTCTCCTTGTGAAAAGCTAATGATGATTTCAGCACTTCATTTTCTGATTTCAGAGCAGCATATTCTACATCAGAAGTCAGATTAGGAGCAGGGGCATTTTTAGCTTCCTCTTGTGCACAAGATAAACAAGCACCTAACGCTGCACATGTAACGTTTTTACCTTTTCCCACCTTAAGGTTGTGTAAAGCCCGACACTGTTCAGTACATTCTACCACTTTCTCTTCTTCCTTCCAAAATTTTTGGGCCCACTCCTTCCCAGCTGGGGAAGGGGCACAATCATGTTTTTGCAGCAGTTTATACATGGCAATCCTGCCAACTACGCCAATTTTCTATTGTGTAAAAGGGGGGAAAATAAACCCCTTGCTTAATTAGAGGGGCCGGGAACGGCTACAATATGCAACTACCAGTCCAGCCACGTTCGCTATTTCGAACCTTACTGATCCGGATTCACCAATAGTGCACCACACTGCCCAGTCCAATCAGCTGCAACTACCAGTCTGGCCGCGTTCGCTATTTCGAACCTTACTGATCTGGATTCACCGATAGTGCACCACACTGCCAGTCCAGTTGTGCTCATGAACCCTCACGGCCATGCCGGGAGATGGGGTCGCGTTCAGTGTGAAAATTACGATCGGCTACCGAAACAGTGCAGTTTATTGATTGCGATTGGCTACCGAAACAGTGCAGTTTATTGAGGCAACAGATACAGGTTCTTATGTATTGCTGGTGATAAATACTGTCTGCAAAAGCATGTGCGAATAATAGTTAGATGGATACAAGCGCTCGATAAAGTTAACACGGCCTGGCTCTAAAATATAAAGGTAACAGTGAAAAGTAACTCTCTAGAGATTCTAAGTTTTCCCAGGGAAGCACTGGATACAGTGCAAGTCTTACCCACAGGCGTCCCTATGGGGGGGAAGTGAGACAAGGAGGCACAAAAGCACAAAATGAAATCAGTTCTAAGTAACCAGAAGTTTGATATCTTTGTAATGAAAAATAACTGAAGTGCTTGAAGGTAGTTGACATAGTTTTAGGTCCTTACACCTTAGTACATAAAGTGTAAGAAAAACAATAGGAAAACAGGACCTGGGGATGGAGAGTATCTGGGACTAGCAGATGTCCAGGATGGGCGCATTTAAACTCACTGATAAGTAGAAGGACAGGATGATTGACATCCTTCTCTCTAAGTTGGAGAGACATCAATTTGATAGGTGGACCACTCGGTGGATAAAGAACTGGCTGGATGGCCGCACGCAAAGAGTAGTGCTCAGTGGCTCAGTGTCCAGCTGGAGACCAGTAACGAGGGGTGTCCCCCAGGGATCGGTGTTGGGACCGGTCTTGTTCAACATCTTTGTGGGTGACATGGACAGTGGGATTGAGTGCGCCCTCAGCAAGTTTGCCGACGACACCAAGCTGTGTGGTTCGGTTGATAAGTTGGAGGGAAGGAATGCCATCCAGAGGGACCTTGACACGCTTGTGAGGTGGGCGGATACCAACCTAATGAAGTTTAACCATGCTAAGTGCAAGGGCCTACACCTAGGTCGGAGCAATGCCAGGCACAGCTACAGGTTGGGTGGGGAGGAGATTCAGAGCAGCCCTGCAGAGAAGGACTTGGGGGTGTGGGTTGATGAAAAAATGAACATGAGCTGGCAGTGTGTGCTTGCAGCCCAGAAAGCCAACCGTATCCTGGGCTGCATCAAAAGGAGTGTGACCAGCAGGTCGAGGGAGGTGCTCCTGCCCCTCTACTCTGCTCTCGTGAGACCTCACTTGGAGTATTGTGTGCAGTTCTGGTGTCCTCAACATAAAAAGGACATGGAACTGTTAGAACAAGTGCAGAGGAGGGCCACGAGGATGATCAGGGGACTGGAGCACCTCTCGTATGAAGATAGGCTGAGAAAATTGGGGCTGTTCAGCCTGGAGAAGAGAAGGCTGCGTGGAGACCTCATAGCAGCCTTCCAATACCTGAAGGGGGCCTATAGGGATGCTGGGGAGGGACTCTTCATTAGGGACTGTGGTGAGAGGACAAGGGGTAATGGGTTTAAACTTAAACAGGGGAGGTTTAGATTGGATCTGAGGAAGAAATTCTTTACTGTGAGGGTGGTGAGGCCCTGGAATGGGTTGCCCAGGGAGGTTGTGGGTGCTTCATCCCTGGCGGCGTTCCAGGTGGGGTTGGACATAGCCTTGGATGGCATGGTTTAGTGGGAGGTGTCCCTGCCCATGGCAGGGGGGTTGGAACTCGATGATCTTGAGGTCCTTTCCAACCCTTACTATTCTATGATTCTATGATTCTATGATTGCTATGTCTGTAATGTTAATTAAGCTGGTGCATCAAAGACTGCCAGCAGTTAGGAAGACTGTTGGAAGAAGTAAATGACTCTCAATGACCACCATCACATTTTTGCTGCCTCTGCGAGGCACGGTGGCCTGGTTCAGGGTCGGCACAGGCAATCACCTACTCGCGATCGCGGGGTCCATTAGCACGCAGACACCAATGTGGTGGACGGCAAATGGCGTTTATTGCAGAGTGACACCGCATTATATAGCTTTGGTTTACAACGTCACTTCTGTCTGCTTACGTCTCAAGCTAAGACCTGGGGAGGGGCTCTGTCTTCCCGTTACAGCACGACATCTTCCGACCACCAAGCCCTGGCTGCCTACATTTCCCCCCCCTCTCTATGCTTAAGTGAATTACCTAAGATATACTAATCTAAAAAAATAGGTATGAGAAACTGGAACACACTTTGTAACGGTCTTAGAAAACATATGTAAGAAACCTTGAATAGAAAACATAAGGCACTATAAGTGAGATGCTATAAAGAGGTTCCCCACAAAATATAAAACACAAAAATGAGGTATGATGACCCTGTAAAATCAAAAGGTTGCTCCAAACAGCATCGTCACAATGTAAGGAGGCAGGCCCATTCTGAGAGTACTTGTAACTTTTGCACTCGTGAGAATCTAAAGTGTGGTTTTTGTAAGCAAGCAAGATTTACAGTCCAATTCAGCAAGCTTCTTATCTTAGCTCCTTCTTATCTTCCAGGCCTGCATTCTTTTTTCATTGATTGTCCGGAAGTTGCTTCTTTTCCACGGTCGGCTGCACAGAGGTAATCAGGAGTTACCCCTGCTACATGGCCAGCTGCACATACTTGCTTTCATTGAGAGCAGGCATATGTCCATTCTCTAACAAGAAATCATCCACATCTCCCCCTTTTCTTTTCTTGAGTAAGCCAAAGCTGTTTTACCAGGTTTTCAATCATACCACAAATACATTGCAAAATACAAGGTACAATCATAACTATGGTCAAGATTACTACCAAAATCATTCCAATACCTTTAATCAGAGATGTGAGCCAACCATTGAAGTCCCAAGATGTAAGAAGGGCATCTAACCAAGGAATTTTATCGTTCTGATAGACATCATGAAGTACTTTCGCATGCTTCCAAATTTCTTTAACATCTTTCAAGGTCTTTCCAAACTGATCAAGATAACTACAAGAAGATTCATTAATTAAAGTACATACTCTGTCTACTTGAGCTGTTAATATATCTAAAGCCTTGCAATTCTGCAAAACTATCTTTTTTAAAGAATTTACTTCTACTTGTGTTAACTTAGTCACATATGTATTACCATTGAAAACAGCATAACAAACTTTCACTGGAATCATTTTGCACACTTTGCTTTAGTCTTGCAGTCACATTACATCCTTTGTTACATTCTATAACTTGATATGGTTCTGGTCCTTTCCACTCATTATCATGTAGGTCTTTATATAGAACTGGTGGTTTGGGCAAGGGATCATCTGTTAGATGTCACATGCTGTATTGCAGAAAGAGAATCAAAACTAGATAAATTCAAAAGCTTTTGTCCAAATTACGCTTTGCAAACTGTTTGATGAAAATCCTTACATTTCCCTTGGGTGTTTTTATATATAATACCTGCTTTAGACGACCCTATTTGAGCAGAGGATTTGGACTAGATCATATCTCCAACATATGCCAACCACAGGCTGCTTGGCCTGCCTTTCTCTCCTGTATAGTTCTCTGATAACAGGAGAGGCCATCCCTCACATCAAGGTCTGGCATGGCATGTGTCCCCACCACTCAACGCCTGCTGGGTTGCAGCCAGCAGCGGAGCAAAAGGTTCTTCTTGGTGGCAAACACAGAGGCCAACCCAGTCTTGCCCTTGACTGCAGTAGGAGGTATTTGGCCAACGTCAGTTGTGGCACCTTGTTGTCAGTGCAGAGGTTCACCTGCTTCATTCAGGAACAAGTCACTACTATTGCAAAGCACGTACAGATTTACATTAGCAATATGTACACTACAGGGTGCAGCAGCGTAGTTTCTTATTAGCAACTGGCTAGTAAGCACAGGTGGCGCTATACACAAAATCACAGCCTCTAATAAGAGCTACTTTACATGCACACACATTCAAGCTCCTGTAGCTAAGGCATTGGGTTTTTCCGCTCGTCCATCCAGCTCATGACAAGGCTTGAGAAACTTTGCAGGCAGCCTCCATGGACCTGTAGGTAGAACACAAATATATCCCTTCCCCCATGCCATCAGTTCTCGAGAAGTAAGTCAAGCTAAAAATGATTCCTTAAAGCAAAGGCATTCTGATGAAACAGGAATGTGAAGCAGGTGCAGAAGCAAACTGCACCGTACTTCTGACAACCTGGTGCTGTTTGGGTGGAGATTGGTAAAGCTTGGATTCTCCCCTAGGTTACCTTAAACACACTAAGCAGTACTGCTCGGCGGCAGCAGCTACAAACGACTGCTTGCCCAGCAGCAGCTACAGCTGCCAGCCTGCTGAGCAGCAGCCATAAATTCCTGCCGGCAGCAGCACCTCTGCATTAACCCTTTCTTGCCCAAAATGTTAATCTGCTACCCATTAAAAACTTTTACATTAACCCAATAACAAAAAATACACAGAACACTGTCTGCCCTCAACAGACACACACATACACACACATTCATGGGATCCCACAAACACACTCCACACAACTACAATATGTGAAACACAAAATGCAGACAATCATTACTCCCACTACATGGTCACACATATAAAATGTAGTTGCAATGACCCTGTGAAGACAATCAAGAAACCAGCTCCGAGCAGCATCATCGCAGTGCAAGGTGGCAGGCTCAATCTCAGCGGGCGTCCCCGCAGAGGCTCTGCCTCCCTCACATTGCATGAGGCTTCGGCTTCTAAACTGGCAGAAATGCACACTCGTTCCAATGCAGGTGGCCAGCCTGCATTGGAAGGAATGGCCTACGTCTATGAAAGGTTTACAAGGGCCAGTCAAAAACATAAACATACTTACATGTATTTAGCTTTTAGTATATAAATATCACAACAAGACTATAAAAACACAATATACTTGCCTTATTTTGTCTTTACAATAAATACTAAAAGGTGACACTAAATGGGTACATTCTCAAAGCCACTTTTCAATGATTGAAACAAGCTCACCCAAATTTGACTAAGCACTATTGGCTTTGTTATAGTGTTATGCCACCCTATTGCGAAGCAATTACGGTTGATAGTCTGCCTGACCATACTATAGGGAACAATCCGACGGACTGTAATTAGCAAAATAATACTCAAGGGATCTCCCTCGGTCAAGTGACAGGGAAAGGGAGATACATAGGACAGATCCCAGAAGGGAAAAAACATCTTTGTGCAAACAAAACAATACCACAAACAAGTAGTTGGTTAGTTCCTGCTAAGAACGCCAAGTGGGTATGTTCCAAAACAGGATTAACAGTCTGTGTTTTCACAAATATTTACACTTAATCAATGAATTTTGTGTACAAATCATCCTACTCCCCAGAATAAGAATCACACAAATGCCAAAAGACTAGACAGAAAACTAAAATGGGTATATCGTTCACTTTTAGTCGGCAGACTTAGTGTTGCTCTCTATCTGCCTAGGCATTATTGTGCAACTGCATTTTGCATATATGCCACTTGTGATGATAACAGTAATATTTTGATATTCTCTAATAGTAGCATAATTTTGCCTTCTTAAACCTTTGATCTGAATCTTGCAATAGAGCAGTTTATTTATTAGCATATAGGAGGCTGGGTTTTAACTCCCCTTTCCTCTTGTCTGAACGTTGTTCTTTCTACAAATCTTTTGCAGGAGAAAATCCTTTCTAACTAGTGGAAAGGCTTGTGTGTGTATGTGAGAGTGCTGTGTGTTGGTCTCTGTGGCTCTCTAAATAGTAATAGCAACATGTCCAAACCTAATATTAATCTAGCCTTTATGGCTGGCTTATTTTATTTTATTTATGATTAGGACACGCAGATGAAGCTATTCTTTGCATGAAGATTTTCTGAAAGAAGAGAATGGGTCTGCTTCTTGAAGGACTTCCAGAAGTGTGTGCTCTGGAAGGCAAGCGCGTCACTTGCATTAGTGTCTAGGGTTGGTTTGTGTATTTCACCTGTTAAAGCGGTGAGTTCTCAAGGCAAAAATCCTAGCAATGAGATGCTTGAATCTCACATGAATTCTCTTGAAGGAGATGTATCTGAGGGCAGGCTGTAGTACTTGGTTAAGGAGAGCTGTATCTTTTGTATGTGTTCAGTTGACAAAGAATATAGCCCTGTAGCAGTCTTTTTGTAGTGCTGGTTTAAGACACAGTAAATTAATATAGTGCAAGATATCAGAATAAGAATCACACAAAGGCATTACCGCCCCCTCCCACGGATGCTAATTTGCCGCTGTCTGAATTCTGCTGGTGTAGAATTCTCAGGCTTGGACCAAATGCTCGGCTTTGGAGTGGACGGGACGCTTGGTATCGGAGTGTACAGGCTGTGGGGATGTCCGATGATGTGGTCCTATGGACAAAAACTCACAATTTTCATTAGTTTTATTCTGAAGATCTGGTTTAATAGACTTATACGAATTGCGAAAGCTCACTTTCATTTTGTCTTATCGTGGACCATGGTTATGGTTTGACAATAGTTCTGGAAGTTGTATGAATAACATCTCTAGCTGCATGAGTCATTATCATGACTTCATCCGGGTCTTGAAACTTTTTGATTGGGCTCCGGCCCCACCTACTTCTCGGACTCTGGCTCTGCCCTTTTCCCTTGCAGGCTCCGCAAGGGGGGGCTGTGCTTTTTCTTCACTCCGACCCCGCCCACCCCCCTTGCGGGCGGGCCTTTCCCCCCCCTTGACTCGCCCTGCCTGTTACTCAGGCTCCGGCCCCGCCCGCTTCCCCTGCAGGCGGGCTTCCCCCCCTCTCTGCTCGCCCCGCCTGTCAGTGGGGGGGGTGTGTGCCTTACAAGGGCATATTTCCGGATGGTCGTTCTGATTGGCTGTCCGCCCCGTACTCGCGCTTCCCTCCCCTTCCTGTTTATCCGTGCTTGTTAGTGCTAGCACTTCCTCCTTGTTCCCGCATGGGGCATCTTCGCCCCGCCCTTCCCCTTGCCGCTCGGCGCCATCTTGGGGCGCATAGGGCGGTGGTCTAGCCCAGGCGTCTTTGGGCTCTGATTTCTCTGCGGCACTCCTGGCCTCTTCAGCAAGCCCGCCCCAGAAGGATTTTGCGCGGTTTTGTCCCTCCGCAAGCGGGTCGGGATTCTGGGAATCGGGAGGTATAGCGCCCTCCCGCGAGTCTTTAGACTCGGTAAAAGTGCCATCATCTGGTGGGCGCGGAGTCTGCGTGGCTGCCCCGACTCCCAATTTGGGGGTAACCGACAAACAGTCCCTCGCCGCCCTCCAGATGTCCTGCTCCTGCATGGCCTTTTGCAGAGCCTGTTTAACTTTCCCCCACGACTTAAGATTTTTCCCACAACCCGAGGACATCGTCTCCTCGGCTAATGCTGTGGTGCATTTAGCCCACACTTCTGGGTGGAGAATATCCACCGCCTGGTCAATGACCCCGATCTGCAAAAGTCTCGCAACGGCGAGAATAAAATCTTTGCGATCAATACCCCACTGCTTATATAATTCTAATACAACCTTCACAAGGGCCTCCATCGTCCTTGAAGGTCTGGGAGCGTCCTCCCCGCCGGGCTGGTCCTGCCGCTCCTGCCGCCGCACACCCGTCCAGGCGAGATTCCCGGGTTTCGGCACCACTTGCTGCCTCTGCGAGGCACGGTGGCCTGGTTCAGGGTCGGCACAGGCAATCACCTACTCGCGATCGCGGGGTCCATTAGCACGCAGACACCAATGTGGTGGACGGCAAATGGCGTTTATTGCAGAGTGACACCGCATTATATAGCTTTGGTTTACAACGTCACTTCCGTCTGCTTACGTCTCAAGCTAAGACCTGGGGAGGGGCTCTGTCTTTCCGTTACAGCGCGACATCTTCCGACCGCCAAGCCCTGGCTGCCTACACATTTTTGTATGTATGCGGGAAGCTTTCTGGAAAATGATGTAATTCATGTGTAGCCTCATGAATATGTATGTATGCCCAAGTGACTATATAAGGATGGCCTGTGTGGCAATACGGTGACACACATTAGGAGGAGCTATCCCCCATGTCTCCCAGCCCCGCAATAAAGAATACCTGTTTGTCAACTTGAAAACTTTGATGGAGAGTTTGTTCCTGGAGTTTTCTCCAAATCCGAAGAGAGGTCCAGCCTGTCGACCCGTCCCAGGAGTCTGTTGATATCTTCCTCAATTCGTCCACGACGGTACCTTCCCCAATATCCCCCTCTCTCGAGTCATTTTATACTATTTTTCACCTTCAAGGTGGAGCTTGCGTGACTCTAGTCATACATGCCTTTATTATTATTGGTGCAAATCTCTCTCGCTTCGCTTTTAAAGGTATATGACACCAAAATTCAGAGCGCATGCTCGGGGGGGGGGGGGTCTCATTTTGGAGGGGGGTCGCATTGGAGATGGGAGTGTATTTTAGCATGTAAATGCATTATAATGACATTATAATGAAGCAAAGTTCACACTGAGGACGGCATTCTGTCAAAAGATGACAGGCTGCTGGCTCAGGGTAGCAAGTATGCAGCTTATCAGTTTCTTGCACCACCTAGTTCCCATCTTTTGCTGATGTTAGGACAAAGTGTGGCCGCGAGATCTCCACCTCGCTCCACCCTCTGTCTGTGCTGCCACAGGAACCGCTATGGAGTGGACATTCCTGGTATACCAGGTGTGGCTGCATCTTGCCCCGAGAGGCCCTGAAGGTCCACTTTTCCCTTATGTATGGACAATGCTGCCTTTCAAATATAAGTTTAATTCCTAATTATTCCACAACTACATGGGACAGTACCTGAAGAAGAGTTATTATTACAGGAATCAGAGGAAGAGGAAGAAGGTCCTACACCTGGGTCGGAGCAATCCCAGACACAGCTACAGGTTGGGCAGAGAAGAGATTCGGAGCAGCTCTGTGGAGAAGGACTTGGGGGTGTTGGTCGATGAGAAAATGAACATGAGCCGGCAGTGTGCACTTGCAGCCCAGAAAGCCAACCGTATCCTGGGCTGCATCAAAAGGAGCGTGACCAGCAGGTCGAGGGAGGTGATCCTGCCCCTCTACTCCGCTCTCGTGAGACCTCACTTGGAGTATTGTGTGCAGTTCTGGTGTCCTCAACATAAAAAGGACATGGAACTGTTGGAACAAGTGCAGAGGAGGGCCACGAGGATGATCAGGGGACTGGAGCACCTCCCGTATGAAGATAGGCTGAGAAAGTTGGGGCTGTTCAGCCTGGAGAAGAGAAGGCTGCGTGGAGACCTCATAGCAGCCTTCCATTATCTGAAGGGGGGCTATATGGATGCTGAGGAGGGACTCTTCATTAGGGACTGTAGTGATAGGTCAAGGGCTAACAGGGTAAAACTTAAACGGGGGAAGTTTAGATTGGATATGAGGAAGAAAATCTTTACTGTAAGGGTGGTGAGGCACTTTAATGGGTTGCCCAGGGAAGTTGTGAATGCTCCATCCCTGGCGGTGTTCAAGGCCGGGTTGGACATAGCCTTGGATGGCATGGTTTAGTGGGAGGTGGCCCTGCCCGTGGTAGGGGGGTTGGAACTAGATGATCTTAAGGTCCTTTCCAACACTAAGTATTCTATGATTCTATAACTGTAGGCACAGCAAAGATACCAGCATACCATCCACACCTTCATCATCCCTTTATCACAAGTCTGGTTAGTGCCCTCCTGTTTTCAGACATGTACTAAAGGCAATATAAAGTTGTCTGTCCAGCTCAAGCACCAAGCAGACACACACCATGTATAAATAACCCTCCTCTCCATCAGGGCAGATGAAAGCTCAGCACCTAACTTGTCTCCTGCCAGTCACAGCAGGTTTACAGCACCATAACTCAACCAGCCCCATGCTTTATGCCTCACTGTGCTTTCCACAGAGGTAATGGTGAATTCCTGCACCACCTCCCTCAGGAAGTCATCTCCTTGGAAAGCAGATGGAGAGAGGTGACCCCTGGCTTGTAAGGGAGATGCTGTCTGTATGGGTACCTCAGGGAGCAATGAAAACCAGCTACTAAGCCCCTGCTGATTTTGGGACCCATGAAACCCATTGCCATTAAGGAACTGCGGGGGATATGGAACAACGCAACACTGATCAATGTGATCAAACGCTGAACACTTTATTGTGCACAAACGCTTCTTTTTATAAGAAAGTTTCAGAACACTATAACACTCTATCATACTTGATTGGTTAGTTCAGCTTAACTACGTATTAGCAACGGCTTACTGATTGGTCATATTTTTAAAATGTCTATAAATGTCCATAGTGCCAGGCAAGCAAAATTTTTCCTCGTTTTGCAACTTGCAGTTTGCTTTAAAGGCGAGCAGTTCTTGCTGATCTTGCTTCGTGACATCCTGTCCAGACTTTCTTGCAAGCTGACTTCTTCATGCTTCCTCTTTTTGTTAGCACACACTCGTCCTCTGTTTCCTCCTCAAACCACAACGTTTCACAAAGCCCTTTGCTCATAGCATGAGCTCAGCTAAATCAAAGGCTGGATTGCTCACATCTCTGTTAACTGAAAGAAATGCTTCCACAATACCCTCTTCTTGTTTTTGAGCAATCCAGATTTGATTTAGCATTTTCTTTACAAGTTTCTTTAATATAGCAAATACAATGGTACATACAAGCAAAATCAATAATACAATGCCTAAAACTTTCAAAGCAATAATTATCCAATTTTGAATCCAAGTCTCTATTCCCCATTTCGAAAAGGTGTTATGGAGCCAGTCATTTAATGGATTTACATTTTGTTGAATTTTCTGAGAGTGTTCTTTTAGGTAGGTTAATTGTTTGTGAATGCTCTCACTGTGATCAGACAGGTTCACACAACACATACCTTCAAAGTCCTTACAGCCATGACCCTGTGCCAGCAGTAAAAAGTCGATGGCTGCACGGTTTTGTAGCAAGGAATGCCGCAGACTATTTTGATCCATTAATATCTCTTCGAGAACGGCAGTAGTTGTGTTAGCCTGCTTTTCTGCCCAACGAGCTAACTGGGCTACTGTTTTTAAGGCATTTCCTGCAGCTGCTCCAGGGACAAACAATGACAGAGCAATACGAGCAGCTCTGCTAAGTAATTGAACATTGTCATTACAATCAGGGGTAAGTCCAATTGATCGCTTTGATTTAGAGCGGAGAATATGACTAAGATTTCGCAATTCTGTAAATTTTGGTGCAAAAATAGTCAGTGAGCCCAAATAGCATGGCCCTCCAACAATGTCTTTTGGTATTCCTTGCCATGCCCTATCTCCACAGATTAAAAAGACATCTGGTGGTAGGGCCTTGGCAGATTTGTTATTCCAAAGGAGGGACACTGATCCAGGCTGGTGAGTAGCTCCGTATGCCTTAAAGGCTGTTGCCTTTCCATCTGTATCATTTACCCCGCAATATTCACCAGCATACCAATAGGCACTATTTTTGGGCGAAACATCTGGTGAGTTTATCGGATGTGGCCAGCCTGCATATTTAGATCCAAACATTATGCAGGTCTGTGTCCAGTTTTGTGAGCTATTCCCAATTGCTTGTGATGCCATTAAATTTAATTCTTGTGGATCCCAAGGGAGTGTTCTAATCAATCCAGATATTAATTTTGCTGAACAATCTGCAACAGTTGTTGATTTACTGCAGTCGTTGGTTGAAAATGCCTTAAAACTGTTCTCATTATATCCAGGTATTCCTATTAGGCATGTTTGAAAAGGATCTGTAGCTGATGCCATAGCAAAACAAAATTCTGACACACCACTCTCATTGGCCCATGTCACCCACAAATTTTTCCTAGGATTGATTTCATGTAACAAAGATACGGAACTATATACAAACAACAAAATTAACAGCTTAACCACTAACAGGTTCTTAATCATCACTGACATCTTCCGGTGCAGACGAGATATTTTCTGCTGAATCTCGCCACGGCCGTATCCAACGAGCCGGTATCCACCGGATGCCTTGATCTGTAGGTAAACACATATAACCTCTTCCTGTTAGCTTAACTTCTGCAGGTCCTTTCCATTGACCCGTGATCAAGTCTTTATACTGTACCAAAATTTTTTGGTTAGGTTTTTCTGATAATCCTGATTGCATTGCCAAGCTATGAATGACCATAGGTGGGTCAGTTCTGTCTCCTGTTAATCGCAAATAATTAGCCACATATATTGCCTTTGCCAATCGTTCTGCAGGAGGGAGTGATTCTCTCCCCTTTTGTTTTAAGAGGAGGTTTTTAATGATTTGATGAGCACGTTCAACAATAGCTTGACCGGTTGAGGAATGAGCAATACCTGTAATATGTTTAATTCCCCAAATACCATAAAAATGAGCCATGGATCAGGAGCCATAAGCAGGACCATTATCAGTTTTGATAGATTTTGGAACTCCCAAAATGGCAAAACACATATACAAATGACGGCGAACATGCTTTGCTGTTTCTCCTGTTTGAGCAGTTGCCCATAATGCCATAGAAAAGGTGTCAATACAGACATGAATAAATTTTTGTCGACCAAACTCAGAAAAATGTGTAACATCCATTTGCCATAATTGAAGTGGTTGTAAGCCTCTAGGATTAACGCTTAGTCCGAGGCCAAAATCAATTTTTTGACAGGAAGGACAGGATTTTACTATTCCCTGAGCATCTGTAACAGGAATGGCAAATTGTCTAGCAAGCATTTTTGCTGATTGGTGGAAAAATGAGTGAGATTCTCTGGCTTGGGCAAAGCTGTTAACAGGTGGCCCAGCCCAGGCAGGAGAAACTAAAAGATCTGCTTGGTTGCTTCCAATTGAGAGACCATGTGTGAATTGATGACTGCGAATATGTGTGATAAAATAGGAATGAGTTCGAATCTGCAAGAGTCGTAGCAATTTTAGCAAAAGACTATATAACCAGTTGTTCTTAATTTCTTTTAGGATAGAGCCTTCGATTCTATGAATAATACCTACTACATATAAAGAATCAGAGACAACATTGAGAGATGAATTATTCCAGTTTTCAAAGGCCCAAATAACAGCTTGGAGTTCTAAAGTCTGTAAAGAATCATCTGGAGTTCCAGGAATTAAATGTTTTTGCCATTGTTGCTCATGTTGGCAGACACAGGCTGCCAAGCGTGATCGCTTTCCTGCATCTGTAAAGACTGTGATACCTGTAACTGGTGTTTCAGATCGTTTTGGGAATGTTTCAAAATGCTGATTGCGCAGCAAGGGCAATAGCCTATAAGGAGGGTAGATGTTACTGATTTCTCCATCATATTGGGTCAATGCGGTTTGAAATGGAAGAGAAACTCACAATAACCATTCTAAATAGTCTTGAACCAACGGCAAAATAATTCTGTAGGGTTCTCTGCCGGTAATATCAATGATTCTATTTCTGCCTTTCATGATCAGCTGTGATAAGATCTCGGGTTTTGTGACAATCGTTTTTCGTGGTGTTATCGGAGAAAAAATCCACTCTAATATTCTAAGATTGGCGGATGCAGTGTTATCCCACTGTGTGATTATGGCAAAGGGATACAAACGCTGGTTGTCCGAATTTATGATCATGAGTGTAACTGGAAGTGTTAACACAATTCGCTGAGCATGGTTGTTACAGATTTTATCCATAATAATTCTCAGTGCTTTTTCCTGCACAGGACCCAATGTGCGAGCTTCATTAGCTTTTGTAGAAGTACCCAGTAACTGGACTAACGGCTTCAGATCATCATTAGTAATGCCAGAGATATTTCTAACCCATCGAATATCTCCAACCAATTTTTGGACATCGTTTAATGTTTTTATCTCAGTAGAGATTTTCAATTTTTGAGGCTGAATAGCACTGTGGGAAATAACCCATCCCAAGTATTTCCATGGTGAAGATTTTTGCACCTTTTCTGGGGCAATTTGCAAACCTTGAGATTCCAAATCCAGCTTTAGACACCTTAAAATTTCATCTTTGTTTAGCTGTTCACCGCATATTAATATGTCATCCATATAATGGTAAACAATAAGTTGGGGAAATTTCTGTCTAAAAGGGTTCAATGCCCAGGCTACAAAGTGTTGGCAAATAGTAGGAGAATTTTTCATACCCTGGGGTAACACTATCCAATGATATCTTTTAGCTGGTTCTGACTTGTTTATGGATGGCACAGAAAAGGCAAATTTTTCTGCGTCTTGTGGGTGCAATGGAATGGAAAAGAAACAGTCTTTTAAGTCAATAATCAAGATTTCCCAATTTTCAGGTAACATTGTGGGTGATGGTAGTCCAGGCTGCAAGGACCCCACCCACTTAATTCGTTCTAGTACCTGTTTTATAACACTATTATTGTATTAGAATCTTTCTAGTTTTTTTTTTTTTTTGCCTTAGCATTTTCTAGCAGTTGTTGCAAATATGCATACTTTAACATCTGTTTTACAAGTGACAAATATATACAATATAAGGTGTAGTTTCTTATTAACAACTGGCTAGTAAGTACAGGTGGCCTTACACACAAAATCACAGCTTTTAACAAGAGTTACTTTACATGCACATATATTTAAGCTCTTGTAGCTAAGGCATTGGGTTTTTCCGCTTGTCTGTCCAGCTCATGGCAAGGCTTAAAAAACTTTGCAGGCAGCTTCCATGGACCTGTAGGTAGGAGGACACAAACATACCCTTTCCCCCCAGGTTATCAGTTCTTGAGAAGTAAGTCAGGTTAAAAATGATTCCTTAAAGCAAAGGCATTCCGATAAAAGGAATGTGAAATAGCTGTAGAAGCAAACTGCACAGTGTTAACAATCAAGGAGTTTGCCATGTCATTAACCATTTTTTTTTTTTTTTTTTTTTTTTTTCCTTTCTTTGCCACCCTGATGCTGTTTGGGTGGAGGTTGGAAAAGTTTGGATTTTTCCCTAGGTTACCTTAAACATATTAAGCAGGACTGCTCGGCAGCAGCTACAAACGTCTGCCTGCCCAGCAGCAGCTACAGCTGCCAGCCTGCTGAGCAGCAGTTATAAATCTCTGCCGGCAGCACGATTTTTCCATTAACCCTTTTATGCCTAAAATGTTAATCTGCTACCCGTTAAAAACTTTTACATGAACCCAATAACAAAAAAAATACACAGAACACTGTCTGCCCTCAACAGACACACACATACACACACATTCATGGGATCCCACAAACACACTCCACACAACTACATTATGTGAAACACAAAATGCAGACAATCATTACTCTCACTATATGGTTTCACGTACAAAACATAGTGCAATAACCCTGTGAAGACAATCAGGAAACCAGCTCCGAGCAGCATCATCGCAGTGCAAGGTGGCAGGCTCAATCTCAGCGGGCGTCCCTGCAGAGGCTCTGCCTCCCTTACATTGCATGAGGCTTGGGCTTTTACACTGACCAAAATGCACACTCATTCCAATGCAGGTGGCCAGCCTACATCGGGAGAAGTGGCCAACAGTATCTATAAAGGTCTGTAAGGGTTGGTAGAAACACGGACATACTTATATTTGCTAACTTTTAGTACATGAATATTACAAAGAGACTATAAGCACACAATACATCTGCATCCCCCACCCATCTTACTTTTCCCTTTATAACTGCCCATTTATCATGAGGGTCTGGGGGATCTAAGTTAGGCTTCTTTTCCAGATCAGCAGGTCTCGGGTCAAAAGGACTATCCAGGTCAGCATCAGAAATATCAGGCGTCAGAACTTCAGGAGCAGCAACAACAGTTTGATGAACGTGCACAGGCTCCTCATTAATGTGTTCTGGAGTTTCAGCATTATCAAGTGCAATTAAAACATTTTCTCCCGCAGGTTTCAGGTGATCTGAGAGTAGGCTTTTTCTCGGGATTAACAGGGTCCGGGGCAAAAGGATCACTTTCATCCCCGTCCTCAGTCTCTGCAGCCTCAGCAGCGACTGGCGGAGGTTTGGAGAGGTGGGGGTAAGGGAATATTCTGACGCACAAGGCCTATAATCTGTGGACGCTTCCACCTCGCGGCGAGGTTCAACATTGTCAGAATTAGCAACAACATCAGATTCCGATTTTTCCTTACTGGGCATAGATTGAAAACCCCTCTTAATCGTCTTTGCAATTTTCGGGTGAGTTCTCCCCCCGGTATAATGATCAAAGGGATTTCGATCGGGGATCTTTTTGCTGTTCATTGGGGGCTCCGCGGGTAATTGGGAGGCAGGCAGGGCTAGAGGCTCGGGCGGGGGGAGAGGCGGCGGCGGAGGCACGGAGGGTGTTACCGGAGATAAGGCTTTAGCCTCCAAAGCAGCTGCAGCCTTTTCTAATTTCATGTCCCTCGAAGTCTCTCGGATAAGCCTCCACAGCGTGGAATATTTTTGGACTTCACGCGCTGCCTTCCCCCCATGAGATATAGTGTCCCAAATCTGAACGCCAATTTCCTCCCATGTGGATATTTCAAATGCTGTTCCAATCCCGCTAAATAGCCCCTTTTCTTTACTCCATTGGAGTAGCGCTTTAAGAACATTTTCTTCATATTTAATCCCTCTCTTTGAGAGGATGTGTTGGAGGAGATTAAGGACAGCTGCTTCCTCTTTAGTTTGAGCTGCCCCCATTCCTCCCCGACCACCACTTGCCTTTATTGGAGTGGACCTTTTCGCAGAGACACTTCTCTTCTGCGGGACGCGCGTCCTTCTTCTACACAGGCAGGGCTGCTGCCGGCTCCTTTTCGGTCGGCTTCCCACCCGTCAGGTCTGCACTGATCTTCACCACCGGAGCAGCTCTCAGGAGGCAGATCTGAGGGTCCCTGTTCGGGCGCCACTTGCGGGGGATATGGAACAACGCAACACTGATCAATGTGATCAAACGCTGAACACTTTATTGTGCACAAATGCTTCTTTTTATAAGAAAGTTTCAGAACACTATAACACTCTATCATACTTGATTGGTTAGTTCAGCTTAACTACGTATTAGCAACGGCTTACTGATTGGTCATATTTTTAAAGTGTCTATAAATGTCCATAGTGCCAGGCAAGCAGAATTTTTCCTCGCTCTGCAACTTGCAGTTTGCTTTAAAGGCGAACAGTTCTTGCTGATCTTGCTTCGTGACATCCTGTCCAGACTTTCTTGCAAGCTGACTTCTTCATGCTTCCTCTTTTTGTTAGCACACACTCGTCCTCTGTTTCCTCCTCAAACCACAACGTTTCACAAAGCCCTTTGCTCATAGCACGAGCTCACCTAAATCAAAGGCTGGATTGCTCACATCTCTGTTAACTGAAAGAAATGCTTCCACAAGGAACCGTGTTCATAGTGATGAATCCACACAGTCACTTGCCCATGAATACCATACTGCCCAAATACACAGCTCTGTGCAACAATGCCTTGTCCTGGGCCAGTGCTGCTCAGAGCTGAATATTTCAATTCAACAATCAAACTAATTTTGGAAAGGGTATAAGGGCCTGATACAAAAGCCATTTAAATACTGACCATTGCTGTGCAGGGACGGCTCACACTTGTAAGAAAATGCTCCCTCCTTTCCAAAATGCTTTGGCTCACATTTTGTACGCTTCAAAAACTTCACATAGTTTTAGAGTGTGTTCTCAGGTTTGGAAGGTGAATTGCTGAGAACTTGTTTCTAATATAGGCAATTTAAACTAACTATTTAAATATGTGACCTTTTAAAATACTGTAGAATTCTGACATAGTTGAGATCTCTGAAAAGACTGTACTTCAAAAAAAAAAAAAAAAAAGCTAAGAAAATGTCGCCTGTTTCTGTTTATAAACTGAGATTACAAGGGGAAAAAACAACTTGTCTACTTGCTTTCTTTGATGACATACCAGTTTTGGTCAGTGAAGGAAAATAGACTTGAAATAAATTTATGATGGTTTAGTTTTTGAAGAGTGAATTCCTTTAGTAATATTTTTGTCTAGAAGCCTGCTGCAGATAATACATGTACTTTATCTCTTTAACAATGGCTGTTGTGATGCTCATAGAAAAGCAATTGTGAGCTACACTGCAGCATCAAAAAGTTGTACTTTAACACACCAATGACTATTAATGAAACACTTGGAAAAAGATTTACAAAACCACACCATCTCTTTAATTATTAGCTTTGAATTTTTCATTCAGTAATTTTCTCCCTGTCCTCACCGATATTTTGGTAAATCAGTTCATTCTGTTGAAATCTGTGGAGCTACATTGGTTTACATAAACTGTAAGGAAAATATTTTTCAGAAAACAAAACATTAAAATGAATTTTAAAAGCACACTTACTAGAAGAGCTTAATCTCCATGAAGTCTACTTTTTGGTCCTTTATGGTTTTCAAGTCCTTACTAAAAACCAGATTCTAAAGATTAGAGCAGTGCATCAGTTTCTAATTGATTGCCTTACAGATATTTAAAAGGAAGTATGTTATCAATAGAGATTATCTCAATCAAAATATTCAGTGAATTCTAATGTTATTCTTTTCTCACTGAAATATAAAAGATCAAGCCAAGACACTGCTTGCTTGAATTTAAAAAAACCCCAACAGTTGAAGAACCTGCTCCATGAGTATTTTTAATAGATATTTTTTACTTAATTTTTCATGTGGAAATCAGACAGGATTTCTCTTCTAAGATCAGTACTTGGAATGAGATCATTGCCGTTTCACATACACCTAGGCCTGAAAAACTATAACATCCAGAAAGAGACCTTATTTAAAATGATCTTTCTTGACATCTTTCAATGAAAAAAACCACCAACTTTTTTATCAACAAAACATTTTGAGCCCAGAAATCTACTATCCTACAGCAGCTGGGAGGGAGATTGGTAAATAACAATGTATTTTTAAAAATAGATAAAGAAATGCTTCTAAAATCAAAATATTAGTATTTGGTTACCAACATTTTAAATTACATAAATTTAAATTACATTTAAATTACATAGCTGCCAGCTATCCTGGTGGCAGTCATGAACAACAACCAGAAAGCAGTTACTGAAGAAGTTTGTCATCTTTTCTTATTTTTGCCATAATTTCACTGACCCCATTTTGTGGTGCTTTTTAGGCCACCAATGGTCAATAGACCAGATTCAATTAACACTGCTTTAGAAGGTAAAAGCCTTAATAGCAAAACCTAGCTAACTCACCACATATCTTCCTTTGCTTTGGAAAAAGTCAGCAGGGGCTTATTCCTTTGTTATGTGTGACTTCTCCAGACCCTTTTGCTAACAACTGCTTCAAAACTGAGCTGTCACCCCAGTTTTGAAGGGGGAAATAGAGACATGTAGAAATTTTCAGAAAGGAAAACAGATTTAGTGCACTTTGATGGACCAAATAATAAACATCCCATTAACCCCTCAGATTTTTGTTTCTGCAACTTTGCATAGAGGTTAATGTCCCATGAAAATACAGCCTTAGAGCACAAATAGGGAGACCAGTATGAAACAAATAGCCAGAATGTCACATGCCAAATATAAACACAACTTTGACCTGATATGTCCTTCATGATCTGCTTAGCCTTTGAGTCAAAAAAAGTTGAGAAACTCTCAGATAATGGCATGTAACCCTTACAGACCCAGGCAAAAGATATCACTCATTATCCTGTCAAGGACTCCACATGCCACTCTATGCAACCTGCTTTGAAATCAATTGCAAGTGATTACACATTATCATAGATTGGCACAAGGAGTCCTTGAGAGAATAATGAGCTGCAGGTGATGATAACCAGAGACTACTGTCTCACTGCAAGTTTGATTGCACATCCTTCCACTGATGCAATTGAGCACCCACCACCACCACAAAGCACCACAGGAAATAAATTAATAAAGGGTGGCACCAGAAAGTAAAACATTAAAAGCTCTTTTGAAAAATTAAAGCTGAATGGAAGTTCTTCACTGTAATATTAACAAAGTTAACATCATTAGAATGTTTTGGATTAGAAATAAGATAAAAAGGTTTCAGTAGATCTTGCAGCTTATCTTTTGGCAAAATAAAATCTGGACAGCAGATTTCTTTAAATGAGCAGGAGAAGTGTTGGACCAAGTCATCTAAAGGAAATCTATTATTTTAAAATAAAGCATGCAGCCAAGTTAGAAACTTAGAAAGGAAGAAGGAAATTTTAGAATATCTGCTAATACCTCCTGGTTACTAGAAATTCACCTGTTCTTCACAACGTGGTCTGGCTTTCTATCAGCAAATGCATAGACAGCAAAGTTAAGAAATTATATCATGCTGAAGCTGTGGGTATTATCAATTCATTGTCCAGCTCTTTCCAAGTGAGACACTCAGGCCTAAACGTTCTAGAAAGCAGCAGATCATGGCCAAGACTCTCAGACAGGGGATCCCATCCCTGACTTTGTACTGTGAGTAAAGGATGGAGGCATTAAGGATGATGTATTCACTGTGTGCCTGGAGTGGCGTACACAATGATCAATGCCTGAGACAGATTCTGGAGTTACAAATTTGCTTGAAAAGTGTGGAGAGCTATTTGGCTGTGAACGGGCATGTGAGCAATCCAGACAACTGCTTGACAATTGTAAGGTAGTGACCCGCAGGCATTGAGGCCTCGCCTGAGGGTTACTAAAGTTCGTGTATGTGCAGAAGCCTTGGGAAAAGTTAGCACGGAAAACTACTGAGAGAGATAGGCAGAGAAGGAATGTTAACTGTAACCTTGAAACATATGCTGTCATAGTTAACCAATCATTAAACTGTTGCTAGCACTCCGCTAAGTGAAGTTAACCAACCAAGTGTTATCGAATGTTCTACTGTTCTGAAACTTTCCTATAAAAGGCATGATTGCGCACATTAAATTGCTCAGCGTGGATCACATTGATCTGTGTTTCGTTGTTCCTAAACCCCCGCGAAGGAAAAGTAGCAGCAAATTCAATCATGTGTTGTACCTGGCTCAGTACCAGTGGAAATGTGATGAAAAATATACAGATTTCTTCACTAGGGATTTATTTTTGAAGTTTGTATTCAAGCTAAGTCTTAAACTTTTTTGCTGTCCCAGCAGTATCAGTGGAAACTTTGCCATTGCCTTTGCTGGAACTGAGATCTCTGCCTTCTCATCTGGAAATCAGCTCCATGAAAATGAAACAGAATCAGTTTTTTGAGATCTTGTTTCATATAGTTATCACATTATTCTCACTGCCTCCCTGGTGGTCAGCTGTCCAACACCGACATCATGGGATTATTCCCTGTGTGCTAGCTAATATGTTCTCCAGGATGTGAGAATCCTATTTTTAGCATTTCGGACAACATGGATTCCAGCTGGGTTATCTCACTTTAGGTGATTATTCAAAAAGGGTCAACAAGAGTAACTATCAGCCAGTGGCTGAATCAACACCAGGAGATATCAAAGCTGTGAAAGATCGATTAAAATTGTTTCTTCACATGCCAGAGAAGCACCCAAGTGACCAGGTTTCATTTAGACCTTGTTTTTCATGGGTCTCCCCATACCAAGCTCTTTCAGACACCCTGTTTGCAGCCCTATGGGCTCTAAATATAAACCTGACACTTCTTTCTTCTAATTTAACCATTGCCAATTTGCCCAGGCAGAACAGACCTGTGTCTACAGGCTTCCCAATTCATAGCCTAATGTTAAAATACACCCACAGAACTCAGTGCTTTCTAACGAATGCCATCAAGCATGACTTAGTCCTCTCTTTCACTGAAAAATGCTGAGTAGAGCTGTATGGGCTTGTTAGCACAGAATAAAATGTGCTTGGCCCCAAACTGTAAATCAATATCCGTATCTGAGAGGTGACATTTCAACAACTGTGGAATGCTGGAGCCTGTTAGAATTTTTTTATATTTTTTAAGTGTCAGATTATAAAATGTCGCGGTTGAGATGGACAAACGACATGTGACATGCTTCTTTGGTGATTAAGTAGAAGTTCCCTTTACTATTACAAACCCTTACTTATATACAGTTTCTAACATACATGTGTCTTTTAGCCATTGGTTACATCAGTTAGCAACAGCACATTATTGGATGACCCTTTGCCGCATTACTGAAGTCCGTTATCTTGCCAAGCTCTTGTTCTGCAGTTAGTTACTCCCCTTGACCCGCTCGCTCCTCCAGATGCCATCTGCTTTCCCATCCAGATACCTTTGGTGCCTCATTCTTCATGGATAAGCTTTGATATCTTCAAGGCTGAGTTCTAACTTCATACCCTCAGTCAGGGAATCCATGGACCTGCCATAGCCCCCCACAGTAAACCTCATAAATGACGAGCATCTTACAACACTGTGTGTGCCTGTGTCGGCACCTTTTTGGATGCAAGCACAGTGACCCTGGAAAAATAGTCTCTACAGGTTTACAAACTCACCCTGTGCTGTAAAGTTCTAATTAAGCACTGACATACCCTGGGTTATTTAAATACCCTCAGACACTGGAGAGGTTAAAGAAATCACAGAAGCATAAGGCTGGAAGAGATCTGAAGGGGTCATCTGGTCCATTCTCTTGCCCCAAGGCAAGATCAGCTAGATTTAGGAAATCCCCAGCACATCTTTGAATTCATTCCTTAAAACCATCCTGTGATGGAACCTTCACCACCTCCTCAGGCAATGTTTCACTGCTTCTACTGTCAGAACCATCAAAAAGGATTTTCCTAATATTTAATCAGAATTTTCCTTCCTCCAGTTTAAACCATGCAGAAAAAAAAAAAATAACCAAACTGGGCAAGGAAAAAATTGGGGGTGGAAGGGGATTTCTGTTGAAAAAGGGGAGCTGAACAAAGAAAATAAAGGTGTTTAACTAGAAAATTGAGTCAAAGAAAGTGAATGTAAAGAGGAAGGGCTATGCAGAGGAGGACATGTAGTTCCCTACACAGGGTAGAGACTGCAAATAAACTTTTTTGGGGGGGGGGGAGGAGTAAAAATTCAAGAACTTTCCTTTCAATGGTTTTCCCTTTCCCCTTTTATCCTCTTTATAACTTCCTTCTCTTACACCTCTCCATGCTGCTCAGCATTCCCCCTTCCGACTGTGCTATAGTTTTTTCCCTATAGTTATAGGGTTTTTTCTTCTATAGGTTTTATTGACCAAACAGTGAATAAATTGTCAGGATGCAGCATGCCGAGGGAATTTCTGAGGCCAAACAGGCAAGCAATGAGCATCAGTGACAGTAGTTGAATGCATACTCCAGTGTAGGGGGGGGGCTACAGCAGATCCGTGGATTCCCTGACTGAGGGTATGAAGTTAGAACTCAGCCTTGAAGATATCAAAGCTTATCCATGAAGACTGAGGCACCGAAGGCATCCGAATGGGAAAGTAAAAGGCATCTGGATGAGAAAGCAGAAGGCATTGAGAGGAACGAGCAAGTCAAAGGGAGTAACTAACTGCGGAACGAGAGCTTGGCAAGATAACGGACTTTAGTAATGCGGCAAAGGGTCATCCAATAATGTGCTGTTGCTAACTGATGTAACCAATGGCTAAAAGACACATGTATGTTAGAAACTGTATAT
This sequence comes from Amazona ochrocephala, assembly GCA_039720435.1. Taxonomy (NCBI): domain Eukaryota; kingdom Metazoa; phylum Chordata; class Aves; order Psittaciformes; family Psittacidae; genus Amazona; species Amazona ochrocephala. Next base: position 3,155,082 of record CM077908.1, read on the forward strand.
AAGTAAAGGTTTGTAAGAGCAAAGAAGAAATTTCTACTGAGACACTGAAGAAATGTGTGTGTGTGTTTTTGGCCGTCTCAACCACGACATCTGGTGACCCCGACATGATCAGACTGGAACTTAAACTTAAGAGAGGAAAAAAAGAAGAACGGCAGAGGATAGCCATGGAGACGGAGCCCAGTGTAGCATCGAGAGCAGTGGGATTCTGTGCAGCAGGCCTGATTTGAGACACCTGGATAGGTGAGCCACTGGGAACATGGGAGCCTCATTAAGTAAAGAGGAGTTCATCGTACTGACCATGTGGACAATAATGTTACAAAAGCAGGGTGTGGATGTAGACGAACTACTCCTCCGAAAAATGCTATTATGGAGTAAGAGACAGGGGTATGAGGCCGATACTGTGACAGCCTTTAGTGTCTCAGTGTGGAAACGCCTCGGGGATATCCTGCATGATCATGCAACCAGGGGGGAGAAACAGGCTCAGATGCTGCTTACGACATGGCGATTGCTCTTTGAGACTTTAAAATCATTTAAGGAGCAGCAAGACAAAGCGGAGCTGTCGGCCCCCCTTAACGACCAAGGCGCAGGCACCCGGAATGCGGAAGAGATTCGGAATAAAAGTTCTCCAGGTGAAGGGGACAGAGCTTCTCTCCATATAACTTTGCGCCCGGCCCCTGTTACACAACTTGATGTAAGGGGTAAAGAACCATCCGGGGGACCCACAGTTCGATGTAAAATCCCTGGGGGGGAAGAAGATAAAGGCACTGAGGGAAGATTCTGATGATGAGATGCATGGTTTGGGCGCCCCAGCCACAGCTAATTGACAATACAGGTCCCCTATAGAGTCACAGGTCCATATCCTTTCTAATCCTGAAAGAAATGTGAAAGGACCAGATTACCCTGTTTCAGAGCCTGGCGCCCCCACCCCCCTCAAGACCCTCCGCCGGTTGCTGCCACGGCTGCAACGACGGATGAAGATGATCCTTTTGACCCAAGCCCTGTAAATCCCAAGAAAGAGCCTGCTCTCAGATCACCTGAAACCTGTGGGAGGAAATGTTTTAATTAACTCCAGAACACATTTATGAGGAGCCTGTGCACGTTCATCAGACTGCTGTTGCTGCTCCTGAAGTTCTGATGCCTGATAATTCTGATGCTGACCTGGATAGTCCTTTTGACCCCATGCCTGTTGATCCGGAAAAGGAGCCTGATTTATATCCCCCAGATCCTCATGATAAATGGGCAGCTGTAAAGGGAGAAGCGAGATGGGTGGGGGATGCAGATGTATCGTGTGCTTTCCTGGTGGTGTATGTGTCGGATCAAGACCCGCGGTGGGAAGGTCTCTCGTATACTCTTATCAAAATATATCAAGCGAACAGTAGCAGACCATAGACTTAAAACCCTATATATAACTCATTTTATATAGTCTCTCTGTAACACTCATGTGCTAGAGGTTAGCAAATATAAGTATGTCCATGTTTGTACCGACCCTTACAGACCTTTATAGATACTGTTGGCCACTTCTTCTGATGTAGGCTGGCCACCTGCGTACGAATGAGTGGGCATTTTGGTCAATATGAAAGCCCAAGCCTCATGCAATGTGGTGGAGGCAGAGCTTCCGTGGGGACGCCCCCTGAGGTTGAGCCTGCCACCTTGCACTGCAGTGATGCTACTCGGAGTTGGTTTCCTAATTGTATTCACAGGGTTGTTGCACCACGTTCTGTACGTGGGACCGTGTTGTGGGAGTAATGATTTTCTGGATTTTGTGTTTCAAATATTGTAGTTGTGTGGAGTGTGTTTGTGGGATCCCATGCGTATGTGTGTGTGTGTGTTGAAGGAAGATGGTGTTCTGTGTATTTTTTGTTATCGGGTTCATGTAAAAGTTTTTAATGGGTAGCCAATTAACATTTCAGGCAAGAAAGGGTTAATTCAAAAGTTCAGTTGCCGGCAGGTATTTATGGCTGCTGCTCAGCAGTCAGGCAGGCAGCTGTAGCTGCTGTTGAGTAGGCAGGCATTTATAGCTGCTGCCGAGCAGGCCGGCGTTTGTAGCCAGCAAAGCAGAGTGAGCAACTTTGAAAGAAAGAAAAAAAAAAAGTTATTTGATAGAGTTCAGTAACCATGTTCAAAAGAAGCTGCCCTCCAACTCGGCTCCCAGTGCTCCACCGGTGGCACAGCCAGGATGGACACAGGAGCCGTGGAGTGAAAAAAAAAAAAGAAAAAGAAAGGGTAATGACACAGCGAACTCCTTGACTGTTAACACCGTGCAGTTTATTTCTGCAGATGCTTCACATTCCTTTTTTATCAGAATGCCTCTGATTTAAGGAATCACTAGAACCTGTCTTCCTCTCAAGAACTGATAACCTGGGGGAGGGGGTATATTTGTGTCCTTCTACCCACAGGTCCATGGCAGCTGCCTGCAAAGTTTGTCAAGCCTTGCCATGAGCTGGACAGACGAGTGGAAGAACCTGATGCCTCAGCTCTAAGAGCTGATTGTGAATACCCCGAGCAGAATGAGATAGAGGAAGAGAAAAATGAATGATTGCAAATCATCACTTGGGGGCAACTGAAAAGTAACAGCTTGAATATATGTGCTTGTAAAGTAGCTATTATTAGAGGCTGTGATTTTGTGTATAAAACCACCTGTACTTACTAGCCAGTTGCTAGTAAGAAACTACACCTTGTATTGTATGGATTTGTCACTTGTAAAACAGATGTTAGAGCATGCAAATTTGCAGCAGCTGCTAGAAAATGCTAAGGCAAAAGCTAGAAAGATTCTAATACAATGGTAGTGTTATAAAGCAGACAATGGAACAAATTAAGAGGGTGAGAGAACTCCACTGGTAAGAAATTTCTTTGGCTGGTCCCTCACTGCCACTAGCATCTTCAACATTCTGCTGCTCCCTGTAGTATACATACTGCTGATGTAAATCTGTGTGTGCTTTGCCATAGTAGCGATTTGTTACTGAATGAAGCAGGTGAAACTCTGCATTGACAACGAGGTGCCAGGACTGAGGTTGGCCAAATGCCTCCTACCACAGTCAAGGGCAAGACTGGGTTGGCCTCTGTGTTTGCCACCAAGAAGAACCTTTAGCTCCGCTGTTGGCTGCAACCCAGCAGGCGTTGAGCGGTGGGGACACATGCCATGCCAGACCTTGATGTGAGGGATGGCCTCCCCTGTTATCAGAGAGCCAACCAGTGGAAGAGCCGACGGTGTTTATAGATGGCTCAGGGAAAACCAGAAAAGCTGTTATTGTGTGAAAAGAAAACTTTCACTGGCAGCACCAAATAGAATATCAAGAAGGATCACCCCAAGTAGTAGAGCTTAGAGCAATAGCAATGGTGTTTCAACATTTTCCTGGCCCGGTTAACATTGTTACTGACTCTGCTTACGTAGCCGGGGTGGTACAGCGATTAAACAAAGCAGTTTTGGGACAAGTGTCCAATGAAAAGTTGTTTGGGATCCTAAATTTAGTATGGCTAACAATACAAAAACAGAGACATCGCTATTATATTATGCATGTTAAGAGTCACACCACCCTCCCAGGTTTTGTAATGGAGGGTAATGCAAAGGCAGATGCACTAGTATCTGCGGTTGCCCTTGGACCCGTCCCCAATATAAAACAACAAGTGCAGGCATCTCATCACTTTTTCACCAAGGCTCTCGTGCTCTACAGCGACAGTTTAAAATTTCCAATAGTGAAGCACAAGCCACTGTTGCTGCCTGCCCTGACTGTCAAGGCCAACATGTTCCTACCTATTTTGGCACTAATCTTTGGGGTTTACAAGCATTACAGATCTGGCAAACAGATGTTACACATGTTGCCGAAATTGGCAGGCAGAAAATATGTGCATGTTTCCATAGATACATTTTCTCCTGCTATTGTGGCCACCGCTCATACTGGTGAACCTGCCCGGGATGTCGTTCGCTATTGGCAATGTGCATTTGCATCTTTAGGGGTTCCACAGCAGATAAAGACAGACAATGGCCCTGCTTATGTATCACTAAGAGTTGAGCCTTTTTTTAAGTTTGGGGAGATTCTCATGTTACTGATATCCCCCATTCTCCAAAAGGTCAAGACATTGTAGAACGAGCCCATGGTACACTCAAATGTTTTCTTTAAAAACAAGAAGGGGGAATGCCAGGTGAGCCACCTGAGGCACGATTAGCCAAAGTCACATATGTGTTAAATTTTTTGCAGACTTCTGATGACATCCAGACACCGCCCATCCTTCGGCATTTCAATTCGTTAGTAGACAAAGACGGGGTGGGCCGTGGAGTTAAAGTACTGGTAAGGGATTTAGTTACAGGAAAATGGTATGGTTCTCAAGAGCCACTAATTTGGGGAAGAGGGTATGCTTGCGTTTCTACAGATGGAGGCCCCCGCTGGATTTCTGTGTGCATCCTGTTTTGGATTCCGACTCCAACAAACGGAAATTTGCATCCACCCTCACTGACACCGTGAAACAGCTCTAACATCTGGGTGACCTTAGCCAGGGCACTGAATCAAACGACCTTTTCTGCTTTGATACGTACAGCGGACCGGCCTTTCCATACATGTCTAGTTGGCCTGCCGGTACAAGGGGTTGTAAACAAAGCAAATATTTCTGATAGGGTTCAAGCGTTGCCCAACATAACGAGAGATCCAGAAGAGATAGATATTGTGGGCACGGTGAATGCCCCTCAATGTTGGTGTTTTGGGCGGAAAGGAATGCGATGTACCACGGCCATGACATGATCAGGCCAAGGTGGGTCAGAGTCTCTGTGGTCATACCTGAAGCGTTATCATAATTTTACTGATGTCTGACCAAACAGTCGTCTGTTTCTTAATATGACAGCGAATAATAGTTTATGGCGTTCAGTTGTTAATGAAACTACTATCGATAGCTTACCAAAAGCATTACCTAGAGGTATATTCTTATTGTGTGGTGACAAAGCTTATCCCGGTATTCCATGGAAACCAAGAGGAGGTCTGTGTACGTTGGGGCTGCTATCATGGCTAACACCCAACATAAGTATGATCTTAAATCACGCACAGTTACATGGAGGTCGTCAAAAATGAGCAACAATTGAATCCAGTTGTAATGGTAATGTTGATATCTGGAATAGAGGGGAAATTATCGCAGCTAGTTTCTTTACGCCGGGAGTCGCTGCTGCTAGAGCATTAGCGCAATTAAATAAGCTTGCTTGCTGGTTAGGAAAACAAACTAATGAGACGGCAAAAATCTTAAGTGCTTTAGCAACAGATGCTAATTCTATAAGACACGGTACTCTTCAAGATAGAGCAGCCATTGATTTTCTATTGTTAGCACATGGAGATGGTTGCCAAGAATTTGATGGAATGTGTTGTATGAACTGCTCAGATCACTCTCAATCCATTCATGCTAGCATCCAGAAATTGATGGACCAAACTCAGAAATTGCAGGAAGATGATGGATTTTTTGGACTGGGAAAGTGGTTGAGCTCCTGGGGCCTGGAAGGCTGGGATGTATCTCCGATAAAAGGTGGACTTATGATGTTGTTTGTTCTTCTCTGTATTGTGCTTGTGGTACCATGCTTGTTATCCTGTCTGCAAAGGGCCCTGCACTGGATGCTAAACACGGCCTTCTTTGTCGAAAAACAAAAAGGGGGAATTGTGGGGGGCTACGGCAGGTCCGTGGATTCCCTGACAGAGGGTATGAAGTTAGAACTCAGCCTTGAAGATATCACAGCTTATCCATGAAGAATGAGGCACCGAAGGTATCCGGATGGGAAACCAGAAGGCATCTGGCTGAGAATGCAAAAGGCATCTGGAGGAGCGAGCAAGTCAAAGGGAGTAACTAACTGCAGAACAAGAGCTTGGCAAGGTAACAGACTTCAGTAATGCGGCAAAAGGTCATAGAATCATAGAATCATAGAATAGTTAGGGTTGGAAAGGACCTTAAGATCATCAAGTTCCAACCCCCCTGCCATGGCTTGTGAGGTGGGCTGATGCCAACCTGATGAAGTGTAACCATGCCAAGTGCAAGGTCCTGCACCTGGGTGGGAGCAATCCCAGGCACAGCTACAGGTTGGGCAGAGAAGAGACTCAGCGCAGCCCTGTGGAGAAGGACTTGGGGGTGTTATTCTATGAAAAAATGAACATGAGCCGGCAGTGTGCGCGTGCAGCCCAGAAAACCAACTGTATCCTGGGCTGTATCAAAAGGAGCATGACCAGCAGGTTGAGGGAGGTGATCCTGCCCCTCTACTCTGTTCTCGTGAGACCACACTTGGAGTATTGTGTGCCGTTCGGGTGTCCTCAACGTAAAAGGACATGGAGCTGTTGGAACAGGTCCAGAGGATGGCCATAAGGATGTATATGCTGTATATGCAATTTGTAGATCGTTTGGAGACGGCTGTCGATAAGCAAGTGGAGAATGATGCTGCCAAAGATGCCTTATTATTGAAACTAGCAATAGAGAATGCAAACCAGACTGTCAGAAGGTGTTGGGTATGCTAAAAAATCCTACTTTGAGCGATATGATTGAAGCACGTAACCATATTGGCTCAGTAGACTACGTTAGCGAAAATCTAGCGGGGCATTTAGCCGAAGCTCTGCAAACCACCCAGTGGCTGTGTTTTAAGTGTTGCAAACCCAGCCACTTTAAGCATTACTGCCCCCAAGTGAGCCAAGATGGCGACCCGAACCCTTGTCCACGTTGCAAAAAGGGGCATCACTATGCTAAGTACTGCCGGTCAAAGTGCCACGTCAATGGGGAACCAGTTCCAGTTTCAGGAAACGGAGCCATGTGCAGATACAGGAAGTCTCCGCCCCACACAATCCCAATTCGCCAAGGTCTGGCACGCCTCCTCTACTCCACTCCCGGAAGCGCCGGATTGGATGTCCCCACAGCAACAGAATTAAACATAGCAGACACCAAAGTGCAAAAGGTGCTGCTGGCACTGAAAGGTCCATTGGGGAATGGATTTAGTGCTTTATTACTGGGACGCTCTAGTGTCACCTTACCGGGTCTTTTTGTTTTGCCTGCAGTAATTGATGCTGACTTTGAAGGACAAATACAAGCAATGGTCTGGACCCCATCCCCACCCGTAACAGTCCCCGTGGGAGAACGTATATGCCAACTTGTCTTATTTCATGCACGTATTGTAAATGCCTCCTTGGAGAAAAACATGCTCAGAGGAATGGGTGGCTTTGGGTCTACTGGTAAGCCACACATTTTATGGACACAGTTGTTGGCGAAACAACGGCCAACCATCGAATGTGAAGTGCGAAACCCCCAGCATAAACCCAGCGCTATGAAACTTCAAGGCCTACTGGACATCGGAGCAGATGTTACAGTCATCGGAGCCTCCTTTTGGCCATCAAATTGGAAGACAATTTCATCAGCAACGGATCTAACAGGAATAGGAGGAACATCAACACCACGTCAAAGTGCATCGGTTATCCAGATAATAGATCCTGAAGGGCGTACTGTGAACCACTGCCCATATGTAGTGAACTGTCCTTTTAACCTTTTGGGAAGGGACGTCTTAAGCATGTGGGGAGTCTCGATAGCAACATCGCCTTTTTAACTGGGGTCATTGATGAGAATGTTCCACTCAGACTAAAGTGGCTGACAGAAAAAACAGTGTGGGTTGATCAATGGCCCCAAATTTGGAAAAAAACCACGCCTTAACAGAACTGGAAACAGAACAATTGAAGTTGGGACACTTGGTTCCGACCACAAGTCCCTGGAACACACCAGTATTTGTAATTAAGAAAAAATCAGGGAAATGGCGTCTTTTACACAACCTCCGCGCAATTAATAATGTCATGGAGGACATGGGAGCCACACAGCCAGGTTTCCCTTCCCCAACCATGATACCAAAGAATTGGAACATTGGCATTATGGACCTCAAAGATTGTTTTTTCACTATTCCCCTACACCCTGAAGAAGCTCCAAGGTTTGCTTTTTCTATTCCCTCTGTTAACCATCAGGGAACAGCAGAGCGTTATCATTGGACTGTATTACCACAGGGTATGAAAAACAGTCTGACAATATGTCAGTTATATGTGGCTAAGGCATTATCAGAGGTAAGAAAGACATATCTAACAGCTATTTGCTATCATTATATGGATGATATTTTGTTAGCCTGTCAGGAACCACAGAAACTTTTAGAAATTGCCTCCAGCACTGAATCTTGCTTGAAAATCACGGGTTAGTTGTTGCTCCTGAAAAGGTACAACAGCAACCCCGATGGAAATACCCGGGATGGAAAATCCTCCAGCAGACTGTAGTGCCTCAACTGCTAAAGATCGATGTCAAAGTTAACACCCTAAACGATGTACAGAAATTAACTGGCACTATAAATTGGGTACGAATCCTTTTAGGTATAGACAATGATACCTTTCGACCTCTATTTGAACTACTGAAGGGAGAACCTGCCCTCAACTCGCCCCGACAGTTAACTCCGGAGGCTGAGTATACTATTGAACAAGCTAACAGAGCTTTAACCAATCGACAAGCTGCAAGGATAGATTACCAACTCCCAGTTACTCTGTATGTTATTTAGGGGTCTAGGTCCCTCAAAGGATTAATAGGTCAATGGGATGCAAGGGAAAAGGATCCACTACGTGTCTTAGAATGGATCTTTTTACAATACCAATTCTCCAAAACCATAGTTACTATTTGTGAACAGATAGCACACATAGTGTGTCGTGGCCAGCAGAGAACAACAGAATTAACAGGACACGAGCCAGACACTATCTCTCTCCCCTTAACCAAGATGTATTTCCAATGGGCTTTTCAGAATAACACAGAACTACTAATAGCAATGACAAATTTTGGTGGACAAGTTACTCCACACCACCCACCACATAAGCTATTCTCCCTGACAACAGAAATAGAGATGAAATCAGTTTCAAAATGTCAACATAACCCTGAAGAAGGTCCAACTTGTTTTACAGATGTTTCAGGTGAAACAGGCAGAGCAATCACAGTTTGGTTTGTGAATAACGAATGGCATCATGAAGAACAAAAAGTTCAGGGATCAGCACAAATTGTAGAATTAGCTGCAGTAGTGTTTGCATTTCAGCATTGTCACCGAGCATTGAACCTTGTCACTGATTCAAATTATGTTGCTGGAGTTGTTACTAGAATCGAAAATTCATGGCTGAAGGAAGTTACCAATCCTACTTTATTCTATTATTCAAAAATGCTAAAAATGCTATTGGCTGCACGCATGACACCTTATTATGTTCTGCATATTCGTAGCCATAGAGATTTGCCTGGATTTATCATAGTGGGAAATCGAAGAGCTGATAGGTTAACGGCTCCTGTAGTAGCAACTCCTCAACCAAATCAGTTAGAACAGGCTAGATTATCACATGCTTTTTACCACCAATCAGCGAGATCACTCAGAAAGCAGTTTTCTCTCTCTTGGTCAGAAGCACGTACAACAGTACAAACATGCCCTGACTGTCAACAGTTTGCAACACACACACATACTGGAGTAAACCCTCGTGGCACCAGTGCCTTACAACTTTGGCAAAGTGATGTCACTCACATCCCTGAGTCTGGGAGACAAAAGTATGGACAGTGGGATTGAGTGCGCCCTCAGCAAGTTTGCCGATGACACCAAGCTGTGTGGTTCGGTTGATACATTGGAGGGAAGGAATGCCATCCAGAGGGACCTTGACACGCTTGTGAGGTGGGCTGATGCCAACCTAATGAAGTTTAACCATGCTAAGTGCTAAGTCCTACACCTGGGTCGGAGCAATGCCAAGCACAGCTACAGGTTGGGCGGGGAGGAGATTCAGAGCAGCCCTGCAGAGAAGGACTTGGGGGTGTGGGTTGATGAAAAAATGAACATGAGCCGGCAGTGTGCGCTTGCAGCCCAGAAGGCCAACCGTATCCTGGGCTGCATCAAAAGGAGCGTGACCAGCAGGTCAAGGGAGGTGATCCTGCCCCTTTACTCTGCTCTCGTGAGACCTCACTTGGAGTATTGTGTGCAGTTCTGGTGTCCTCAACATAAAAAGGACATGGAACTGTTAGAACAAGTGCAGAGGAGGGCCATGAGGATGATCAGGGGACTGGAGCACCTCTCGTATGAAGATAGGCTGAGAAAATTGGGGCTGTTCAGCCTGGAGAAGAGAAGGCTGCGTGGAGACCTCATAGCAGCCTTCCAATACCTGAAGGGGGCCTATAGGGATGCTGGGGAGGGACTCTTCATTAGGGACTGTGGTGAGAGGACAAGGGGTAATGGGTTTAAACTTAAACAGGGGAAGTTTAGATTGGATGTGAGGAAGAAATTCTTTACTGTGAGGGTGGTGAGGCCCTGGAATGGGTTGCCCAGGGAGGTTGTGGATGCTTCATCCCTGGCGGCGTTCCAGGTGGGGTTGGACATAGCCTTGGATGGCATGGTTTAGTGGATACCCGCACGGCTGGTGCGGTCTGTTTTGAACCATCCTGCGGTTACGGATGCAGAATCCAGGGGTAGTCAGCAGCACATCGATGTCGACGATGTCAATGACACCCTGGAATAGCTTCGACATATGGGTGAACTTAGCTAGAACACCGAGTCAAACAACTCTCTGTAATTCAGTATAGTTAGTAGCACAGCCATTTTGTACATGTTTAGTAGAGATACCTTGGTCTAATAGTAGCGTCATTACTGTATCACTTACAAGAGGGATAAAACAGTAGAAATATAAAACTTTGCTTCTTATACTGATATTTTCCTTTGTATTAGGTTTCTTTTTCCCTATCGGCTAAATTGTGTGCAAGATATATTGGATAATATGTCAAAGAAGGTTAGGTCTTTAGAAAAACAAAAAGGGGGAGATGTGGGTGTAAAGGACCATGATGGGAATTTCTGAGCTAGACTAGCTGCTGGGAAAGTTTTGGGAGTATTGCAGAGAAAGGTAGGCAAGATAAGAAGGAAGAAAGAAGCGAGAAGCAAGCAGCCAATCAAGGCAACCAGTGAGCAAGATATCAACCAATGAAGAAGCGAAAATACCCACGTGGGTGGTGATAGCTAACCAATTGTATTAGCCGCTCATACACGTGGGTACTTTGTATAGCCTATATCAACCCTGGACCTTCGGGTAATAAAGGATTTCGTTTCCTAACCAGAAACGGGGTCCGTGCCTTATTCTCCACCCTTGAGGCTCCCTCGGTGCCTGTTGCTGCTCCGAGGTGAAGCTCCTGGGCGCCGAGCCTCCCCCCCCCCGATCAGGCGCTGCAGGCATCCCCTCTCGAGACAGTCACCTCAGCAATGGGCCGGAAATGGCTGATGATGCCCGGATTGAATCTGCCACCAGTCCTCCTGGTGCCGCCCTCTCTGAGTCAGCTGCTCGCATTCACTTTGATGCAGGCTCCTGGGCAGGCCTTGTTGAGGACTTGAGGCTCCCTCGATGCCTGTTGCTGCTCCAAGGTGAAGCTCCTGGGCACCAAGTCTCCCCCCGATCAGGCACTGCAGGCACCGCCTCTCGAGACAGTCACCCAAGGCTCTCTCCAACCCAGCCTTGAGCACTGCCAGGGATGGAGCATTCACAACTTCCCTGGGTAATCCATTCCAGGGCCTCACCACCCTCACAGTAAAGAACTTCTTCCTTATATCTAATCTAAACTTCCCCTGTTGAAGTTTGAACCCATTACCCCTTGTCCTCTCGCTACAGTCCCTAATGAAGAGTCCCTCCCCAGCATCCTTGTAGGCCCCTTTCGGATCCTGGAAGGCTGCTATGAGGTCTCCACGCAACCTTTGCTTCTCCAGGCTGAACAGCTCCAACTTTCTCAGCCTGTCTTCATATGGGAGGTGCTCCAGTCCCCTGATCATCAAATAATATTGATTTGTCTAAAATATGCGCTTATGAAACCAAGCCCATGCTTTTTGAGGTATTTTTACTTTTTGACTCTAAAGTCTTTGTGTTCTCTAAACTCCTCATACTCTTCCTTCCTCCCTTTGGTTTGTGGGTTTTTTTGTTTTGTTTTGGTTTGTTTTGTTTGTTTGGGGCTTTTTTTTTTTTTTTTTTTTTTTCCTCTGAAGATCTGCATAAACCTTCCTACACCTAGCCACAGAAGAGGTATGGTCCAGAAATAGTTTAGGGTCCTCTGCTCCTTTCTTCAGTTATGCCGTGGGAGTATAAACTACTTGGAGACAAATATTCAGCTGTTTGGGAAGATGAGTCTCAAATTCTCCTCAGTCATCAGCATGGGAAAGAAAAACCATAGCTAAGATCACTGAAGGTCTTCTCTTCCAAGTCTTGGTTTGGCTAGTGCAAAACAGTTATGTTCATACTGTCTATCGGGCACAGTTCAGCATGAGCGAGCAGAGGCAATGTGAGAAGGTAGAGCCAAAGACCTGAACTGGAATAACAGCATAAATACAGTTATCACATGTATATGGGACAAACTATGATCCTTCAGACATTTCCCTAAAGACTCACCATTTCTCTTTGCCAAATCCGAACCCTTCTTGCACAACAGAAAGCTTTCCCAGCAGAGGTGGCCTGGGCAGCAACTTATGTTTTCATTACCAGCAAATATTTCTGAGAAAGGCTAGAACAGAGCATGCCAGGGTCTGGAATTATAAACAAACTAATTGCATGTAATTACTTAAGAGCATCAAGTATACTTTTGTGATTTTATACTTAATTGTTACTGTAATGATATTCAATTTGCAAGTACAATTATTGTAAAATGCTTTATTGATAACTTTAACCTTCCTATTGTGTGTGATCACCTCACCAGAAGTGAGAAATTGGTAAATTATTTGCATATGATTAAATTACAATTTTGCTGCAACATCTAAGAGGTCAAAGCAATAAGCAAACTTTATTTTTGCCTTTTGCCAGAAGCCTACTAATAATAAACTAACACGTATTTTCTTAGCAGTATTTCCTCTTTGATTTGATTTTATTTCTTATTTTTTCATTTTACATCCACTTAGGTTGCTTATCATTTCATGTAAAGTTGGATTGCCAATGCTCCAGGGAGGTGTTGGGAGGGCACACATACTGGTGCTTAAAAGCCATTCAAGAGCCAGTTTTAATGTAAAATATGCAAGATTGGTTAAACGTTTTCCTTCTTACGCTTTGTCACAATGTGTAAGTAATTGCTAATATGCACAAAGAGAGAAAGAGCTCTGAAAATTTTTTGTACTGGAGCGTCGCAGTTGAGACGGCCAAAAACACACACACACATTTCTTTGGTGACTCAGTAGAAAGTTCTTCTTTATTCTTACAAACCCTCACTTATATGCAGTTTCTAAAATACATGTGTCTTTTAGCCATTGGTTACATCAGTTAGCAACAGCACATTATTGGATGGCATCCAGGAGCTTCAACTCGGAGCAGCAACAGGCACCGAGGGAGCCTCAAGTCCTCGACAGGGCTTGCCCAGGAGCCGGCAGGTCAGCGGATGGGAGGAGCTGACTCACAGGGGACGGCGCCAGGAGGAGCAGCACCAGCCCTTGGTGGTTAAAAACCTGCCCCGGAGAGCGCAAGTGACCAGGGGCACAGCAAACAGAGCTGTTAGAGGCAGTTTGCGGGGCAGTTCGCGCGGGCAGGTGAGTGGGATGGTGAGCACTCGCTGTATGACCAGGGCTGAGTCTGGGAGCTCTGCTCTGGCTGCCCCGGCAGTGGCCGGTGTAGACACCCAGACAGAGCTGATGAGAGGGGAGACTGCAGCGCAGAGCTTGGGGTGTAGAGGGCCTGAACTGCACTCGTGGGAGGAGGATGCACAATGGACTGGGCTGCTCTCTGTGCTCCCTGGTGGAGGTCCTCCTGCAGCAGGTGGCTGAGCTGCGGGACACTGTTACTAGGCTGAAAGGTGTCAGGGAAGCTGAGGGGAAACAGCACTGCTTGCTCCAGGACCAGGCTGTGCAGGGGCCTCGAGCATCTACTGTCGTTCATGCAGGAAAGGAGGCTGATAACCCAGGAAGCTGGGAAACAGTAACAGAAAAAAACAACAAAGAAAGGAGGAAGATGACAATTAAAAGCAAGGGGCTTCCTCCTAAATCTGTTGTCCCCACCTAGAACCACTTTGCTGTCCTGCAGGGGGCTGATGAGGAACCACACTCGAACCAGGAACAACCGGCTGATGCACTGGTAAAGAAGATCACTACTGCTGCTGCCAGGAAAAAGCATCGGGCCGTAGAAGTAGGGGACTCTAATCTGAAAGGAAGAGAGGCACCCATCTGTCGGCCTGACCCAGGCTCAAGGGAGGTGTGTTGCCTACCAGGGGCTCGGATCAGGGATGTTGCAGAGAAGCTGCCTGCTCTAGTCAGTCCCACTGACTATTACCCACTTCGAGTGATCCATGTGGGTGCTACTGATATAGATAGCAGTAGCCTGGAGAACATAAAGAAGGATTACAGAGCTCCGGGAGAGGTGGTTAGGGGCTCTGAAGCACAGATTGTCTTTTTGTCAATTCTCCAGGATACAGGGCAGGACCTTAAAAAGGCTAGGAGGATTGGCCAGGTTAATAAATGGTTAGAAGGGTGGTGCTGTAGTCAGGGGTTTGGGTACCTTGGACATGGGACTCAATTTAGTAGGCCAGGTCTACTAGGGGCTGGTGGAGCTGGTCTGACAAAGAAAGGGAAGAGTGGATTTGGTAGGAGGCTTGCCGGACTGGTCAAGGATGCTGTAAACTAGATGTGTTGGGGGAGGGGGGCATCATTCCATCCCAACACACCCAGTCAGTTGTCAGCACATATAATAAACATTCAGAGCAATGTAGAGATATTCCAGCTGCTCCAGCCAATGAGCCGGTTTCAATTGGATCTCGTCTCAGATGCCTCTATACAAATGCCCATAGCATGGGGAACAAACAAGAGGAATTAGAGATGTGTGCACGACTACAGGGGTATGATATCATAGGCATCACAGAAACATGGTGGGATGGCTCCTACGACTGGTGTGTTGGAATGGAAGGTGACAGTCTCTTTAGGACAGACAGGCCTGGTAGGCGGGGAGGGGGAGTTGCTATTTATGTTAGGGATAGGCTGGAGAGTATGGAATTATGTCTGGGGACAGGTGAGCAGTCGACTGAGAGTTTGTGGGTCAGGGTTAAAGGGAGAACAGCGATGGGAAACATTATTATGGGGATCTGTTACAGACCACCTGACCAAGGGGACTCAGTGGATGAAGTGCTCTATAGACAGATAGGAACACCCCATGCTCACAGGCCCTTGTTCACATGAGGGACTTCACTCACCCTGATATCTGTTGGAGGGATGGGACGGCCTGGCACAAGCAATCCAGGAAGTTCCTCAGTTGTGTGGAAGACTACTTCCTTCTGCAAATAATAGAGGAGCTGACAAGGAGAGGTGCCATGCTTGACCTCATCCTCACCTTGGTTGCAGTGATCATGAGATGGTCGAATTGAGATCCTCAGGACAGTGAGAAGAGGGTGCAGCAAGCTCACTGCCCTGGACGTCAAGGGAGCAGACTTTGGCCTCTCAGGAAACTGCTCAGTAAGATTCCATGGGATACAGCCCTAGAGGGCAGGGGGGCCCAAGACTGTTGGTTAATATGCAAGGATCAAACGCTGCAAGCTCAGGAGCAATGCATCCCTAGTGGAAGGAAGTTCAGCAGGAGGGCCAGGAGACCTCCTTGGATGGATAAGGGGCTGCTGAGCAAAATTCGAAGGAAAAAAGAGGCTTATGAAAGGTGGAAGCAAGGTCAGGAGGCCTGGGAAGAGTACAGGGATGTTGTCCGGGAAGCTAGGGACCAGGTTAGGAAAGCTAAGGCCCACTTAGAATTCAACTTGGCTAGGGATGTTAAGGATAACAGGAACGGATTCTATAGGTGCATTGCAAATAAAACACAGGCCAGGGACACCGTGGGCCCTCTCCAGAAGCTATCGGGAGAACTGGCTACCCTGGATTTGGAGAAGGCTGAGGTTCTTGATGACTTCTTTGCCTCAGTCTTCACTAGCAAATGCTCTGACCACATCACCCAAGTCTTGGAAGGCAGAAGCAGGTACTGTGAGAATGAAGACCTTGGGCCCACTGTAGGAGATGATCTTGTTCGAGACCATCTTAGGAACCT
The DNA here is from genome assembly GCA_039720435.1 of Amazona ochrocephala. Lineage (NCBI taxonomy): Eukaryota > Metazoa > Chordata > Aves > Psittaciformes > Psittacidae > Amazona > Amazona ochrocephala. The sequence goes on from CM077908.1 coordinate 3,171,089, forward strand.
GAATGTATACAAGTCCATGGGACCTGATGAAATCCATCCGCGGGTCCTGAAGGAGCTGGCAAATGAAGTTGCTAAGCCACTGTCCATCGTATTTGAAAAATCATGGCAGTCAGGTGAAGTTCCCGACGACTAGAAAAAGGGAAATATAACCCCCATTTTCAAGAAGGGGAAAATGGATGACCCGGGGAACTACAGACCAGTCAGCCTCATCTCTTTGCCAGGCAAAATCTGGGAGCGGATTCTCCTGGAAGGTATGCTGAGGCACATGAAAAACAACAAGGTGCTTGGTGACAGCCAACACGGCTTCACTAAGGGGAAATCTTGCCTGACCATTTTGGTGGCCTTCTATGATGGGGCTACGGAACTCATGGAGAGGGGTAGAGCAGTTGATGTCACCTACCTGGACTTGTGCAAAGCGTTCGACACTGTCTCACATGAGATCCTTCTCTCTAAGTTGGAGAGACATCAATTTGATAGGTGGACCACTCGGTGGATAAAGAACTGGCTGGATGGCCGCACGCAAAGAGTTGTGGTCAATGGCTCAATGTCCAGCTGGAGACTGGTAAAGAGTGGTGTCCCTCAGGAATCAAAGTTGGACTGGTCTTGTTCAACATCTTTGTGGGTGACATGGACAGTGGGATTGAGTGTACCCTCAGCAAGTTTGCCGATGACACCAATCTGTGTGGTTTGGTTGATACGTTGGGGGGAAGGAATGCCATCCAGAAGGACCTTGACATGCTTGTGAGGTGGGCTGATGCCAACTTGATGAAGTTTAACCATGCCAAGTGCCAGGTCCTACACCTGGGTGGGAGCAGTCCCAAGCACAGCTGCAGGTCGGGCAGAGAAGAGATTAAGAGCAGCCCTGCAGAGAAGGACTTGGGGGTGTTGGTCGATGAAAAAATGAACATGAGCCGGCAGTGTGCGCTTGCATCCCAGAAAGCCAACTGTATCCTGGGCTGCATCAAAAGGAGTGTGACCAGCAGGTCAAGGGAGGTGATCCTGCCCCTCTACTCTGCTCTCGTGAGACCTCACTTGGAGTATTGTGTGCAGTTCTGGTGTCCTCAACATAAAAGGACATGGAAGTGTTGGAACACGTTCAAAGGATGGCCATGAGGACTGGAGCACCTTCCGTATGAAGATAGGCTGAGAAAGTTGGGGCTGTTCAGCCTGGAGAATAGAAGGTTGCGTGGAGACCTCATAGCAGCCTTCCAGTAGCTGAAGGGGGCCTATAGGGATGCTGGGGAGGGACTCTTCATTAGGGACTGTGGTGACAGGACAAGGAGTAACAGGTTCAAACTTCAACAGGGGAAGTTTAGATTGGATATGAGGAAGAAAATCTTTACTGTAAGGGTGGTGAGGCCCTGGAATGGGTTGCCCAGGGAAGTTGTGAATGCTCCATCCCTGGCAGTGTTCAAGGCTGGGTTGGACATAGCCTTTGGTGAGATGGTTTAGTGGGAGGTGTCCCTGCCCATGGCAGGGGGGTTGGAACTTGATGATCTTAAGGTCCTTTCCAACCCTAACTATTCTATGATTCTATGATTCTATGACCTTTTGCCGCATTACTGAAGTCTGTTACCTTGCCAAGCTCTTGTTCTGCAGTTAGTTACTCCCTTTGACTTGCTCGCTCCTCCAGATGCCTTTTGCATTCTCAGCCAGATGCCTTCTGGTTTCCCATCCGGATACCTTCGGTGCCTCATTCTTCATGGATAAGCTGTGATATCTTCAAGGCTGAGTTCTAACTTCATACCCTCTGTCAGGGAATCCACGGACCTGCCGTAGCCCCCCACAATTCCCCCTTTTTGTTTTTCGACAAAGAAGGCCGTGTTTAGCATCCAGTGCAGGGCCCTTTGCAGACAGGATAACAAGCATGGTACCACAAGCACAATACAGAGAAGAACAAACAACATCATAAGTCCACCTTTTATCGGAGATACATCCCAGCCTTCCAGGCCCCAGGAGCTCAACCACTTTCCCAGTCCAAAAAATCCATCATCTTCCTGCAATTTCTGAGTTTGGTCCATCAATTTCTGGATGCTAGCATGAATGGATTGAGAGTGATCTGAGCAGTTCATACAACACATTCCATCAAATTCTTGGCAACCATCTCCATGTGCTAACAATAGAAAATCAATGGCTGCTCTATCTTGAAGAGTACCGTGTCTTATAGAATTAGCATCTGTTGCTAAAGCACTTAAGATTTTTGCCGTCTCATTAGTTTGTTTTCCTAACCAGCAAGCAAGCTTATTTAATTGCGCTAATGCTCTAGCAGCAGCGACTCCCGGCGTAAAGAAACTAGCTGCGATAATTTCCCCTCTATTCCAGATATCAACATTACCATTACAACTGGATTCAATTGTTGCTCATTTTTGACGACCTCCATGTAACTGTGCGTGATTTAAGATCATACTTATGTTGGGTGTTAGCCATGATAGCAGCCCCAACGTACACAGACCTCCTCTTGGTTTCCATGGAATACCGGGATAAGCTTTGTCACCACACAATAAGAATATACCTCTAGGTAATGCTTTTGGTAAGCTATCGATAGTAGTTTCATTAACAACTGAACGCCATAAACTATTATTCGCTGTCATATTAAGAAACAGACGACTGTTTGGTCAGACATCAGTAAAATTATGATAACGCTTCAGGTATGACCACAGAGACTCTGACCCACCTTGGCCTGATCATGTCATGGCCGTGGTACATCGCATTCCTTTCCGCCCAAAACACCAACATTGAGGGGCATTCACCGTGCCCACAATATCTATCTCTTCTGGATCTCTCGTTATGTTGGGCAACGCTTGAACCCTATCAGAAATATTTGCTTTGTTTACAACCCCTTGTACCGGCAGGCCAACTAGACATGTATGGAAAGGCCGGTCCGCTGTACGTATCAAAGCAGAAAAGGTCGTTTGATTCAGTGCCCTGGCTAAGGTCACCCAGATGTTAGAGCTGTTTCACGGTGTCAGTGAGGGTGGATGCAAATTTCCGTTTGTTGGAGTCGGAATCCAAAACAGGATGCACACAGAAATCCAGCGGGGGCCTCCATCTGTAGAAACGCAAGCATACCCTCTTCCCCAAATTAGTGGCTCTTGAGAACCATACCATTTTCCTGTAACTAAATCCCTTACCAGTACTTTAACTCCACGGCCCACCCCGTCTTTGTCTACTAACGAATTGAAATGCCGAAGGATGGGCGGTGTCTGGATGTCATCAGAAGTCTGCAAAAAATTTAACACATATGTGACTTTGGCTAATCGTGCCTCAGGTGGCTCACCTGGCATTCCCCCTTCTTGTTTTTAAAGAAAACATTTGAGTGTACCATGGGCTCGTTCTACAATGTCTTGACCTTTTGGAGAATGGGGGATATCAGTAACATGAGAATCTCCCCAAACTTAAAAAAAGGCTCAACTCTTAGTGATACATAAGCAGGGCCATTGTCTGTCTTTATCTGCTGTGGAACCCCTAAAGATGCAAATGCACATTGCCAATAGCGAACGACATCCCGGGCAGGTTCACCAGTATGAGCGGTGGCCACAATAGCAGGAGAAAATGTATCTATGGAAACATGCACATATTTTCTGCCTGCCAATTTCGGCAACATGTGTAACATCTGTTTGCCAGATCTGTAATGCTTGTAAACCCCAAAGATTAGTGCCAAAATAGGTAGGAACATGTTGGCCTTGACAGTCAGGGCAGGCAGCAACAGTGGCTTGTGCTTCACTATTGGAAATTTTAAACTGTCGCTGTAGAGCACGAGAGCCTTGGTGAAAAAGTGATGAGATGCCTGCACTTGTTGTTTTATATTGGGGACGGGTCCAAGGGCAACCGCAGATACTAGTGCATCTGCCTTTGCATTACCCTCCATTACAAAACCTGGGAGGGTGGTGTGACTCTTAACATGCATAATATAATAGCGATGTCTCTGTTTTTGTATTGTTAGCCATACTAAATTTAGGATCCCAAACAACTTTTCATTGGACACTTGTCCCAAAACTGCTTTGTTTAATCGCTGTACCACCCCGGCTACGTAAGCAGAGTCAGTAACAATGTTAACCGGGCCAGGAAAATGTTGAAACACCATTGCTATTGCTCTAAGCTCTACTACTTGGGGTGATCCTTCTTGATATTCTATTTGGTGCTGCCAGTGAAAGTTTTCTTTTCACACAATAACAGCTTTTCTGGTTTTCCCTGAGCCATCTATAAACACCGTCGGCTCTTCCACTGGTTGGCTCTCTGATAACAGGGGAGGCCATCCCTCACATCAAGGTCTGGCATGGCATGTGTCCCCACCGCTCAACGCCTGCTGGGTTGCAGCCAACAGCGGAGCTAAAGGTTCTTCTTGGTGGCAAACACAGAGGCCAACCCAGTCTTGCCCTTGACTGTGGTAGGAGGCATTTGGCCAACCTCAGTCCTGGCACCTCGTTGTCAATGCAGAGTTTCACCTGCTTCATTCAGTAACAAATCGCTACTATGGCAAAGCACACACAGATTTACATCAGCAGTATGTATACTACAGGGAGCAGCAGAATGTTGAAGATGCTAGTGGCAGTGAGGGACCAGCCAAAGAAATTTCTTACCAGTGGAGTTCTCTCACCCTCTTAATTTGTTCCATTGTCTGCTTTATAACACTACCATTGTATTAGAATCTTTCTAGCTTTTGCCTTAGCATTTTCTAGCAGCTGCTGCAAATTTGCATGCTCTAACATCTGTTTTACAAGTGACAAATCCATACAATACAAGGTGTAGTTTCTTACTAGCAACTGGCTAGTAAGTACAGGTGGTTTTATACACAAAATCACAGCCTCTAATAATAGCTACTTTACAAGCACATATATTCAAGCTGTTACTTTTCAGTTGCCCCCAAGTGATGATTTGCAATCATTCATTTTTCTCTTCCTCTATCTCATTCTGCTCGGGGTATTCACAATCAGCTCTTAGAGCTGAGGCATCAGGTTCTTCCACTCGTCTGTCCAGCTCATGGCAAGGCTTGACAAACTTTGCAGGCAGCTGCCATGGACCTGTGGGTAGAAGGACACAAATATACCCCCTCCCCCAGGTTATCAGTTCTTGAGAGGAAGACAGGTTCTAGTGATTCCTTAAATCAGAGGCATTCTGATAAAAAAGGAATGTGAAGCATCTGCAGAAATAAACTGCACGGTGTTAACAGTCAAGGAGTTCGCTGTGTCATTACCCTTTCTTTTTCTTTTTTTTTTTTCACTCCACGGCTCCTGTGTCCATCCTGGCTGTGCCACCGGTGGAGCACTGGGAGCCGAGTTGGAGGGCAGCTTCTTTTGAACATGGTTACTGAACTCTATCAAATAACTTTTTTTTTTTCTTTCTTTCAAAGTTGCTCACTCTGCTTTGCTGGCTACAAACGCCGGCCTGCTCGGCAGCAGCTATAAATGCCTGCCTACTCAACAGCAGCTACAGCTGCCTGCCTGACTGCTGAGCAGCAGCCATAAATACCTGCCGGCAACTGAACTTTTGAATTAACCCTTTCTTGCCTGAAATGTTAATTGGCTACCCATTAAAAACTTTTACATGAACCCGATAACAAAAAATACACAGAACACCATCTTCCTTCAACACACACACACACATACGCATGGGATCCCACAAACACACTCCACACAACTACAATATTTGAAACACAAAATCCAGAAAATCATTACTCCCACAACACGGTCCCACGTACAGAACGTGGTGCAACAACCCTGTGAATACAATTAGGAAACCAACTCCGAGTAGCATCACTGCAGTGCAAGGTGGCAGGCTCAACCTCAGGGGGCGTCCCCACGGAAGCTCTGCCTCCACCACATTGCATGAGGCTTGGGCTTTCATATTGACCAAAATGCCCACTCATTCGTACGCAGGTGGCCAGCCTACATCAGAAGAAGTGGCCAACAGTATCTATAAAGGTCTGTAAGGGTCGGTACAAACATGGACATACTTATATTTGCTAACCTCTAGCACATGAGTGTTACAGAGAGACTATATAAAATGAGTTATATATAGGGTTTTAAGTCTATGGTCTGCTACTGTTCGCTTGATATATTTTGATAAGAGTATACGAGAGACCTTCCCACCGCGGGTCTTGATCCGACACATACACCACCAGGAAAGCACACGATACATCTGCATCCCCCACCCATCTCGCTTCTCCCTTTACAGCTGCCCATTTATCATGAGGATCTGGGGGATATAAATCAGGCTCCTTTTCCGGATCAACAGGCATGGGGTCAAAAGGACTATCCAGGTCAGCATCAGAATTATCAGGCATCAGAACTTCAGGAGCAGCAACAGCAGTCTGATGAACGTGCACAGGCTCCTCATAAATGTGTTCTGGAGTTAATTAAAACATTTCCTCCCACAGGTTTCAGGTGATCTGAGAGCAGGCTCTTTCTTGGGATTTACAGGGCTTGGGTCAAAAGGATCATCTTCATCCGTCGTTGCAGCCGTGGCAGCAACCGGCGGAGGGTCTTGAGGGGGGTGGGGGCGCCAGGCTCTGAAACAGGGTAATCTGGTCCTTTCACATTTCTTTCAGGATTAGAAAGGATATGGACCTGTGACTCTATAGGGGACCTGTATTGTCAATTAGCTGTGGCTGGGGCGCCCAAACCATGCATCTCATCATCAGAATCTTCCCTCAGTGCCTTTATCTTCTTCCCCCCCAGGGATTTTACATCGAACTGTGGGTCCCCCGGATGGTTCTTTACCCCTTACATCAAGTTGTGTAACAGGGGCCGGGCGCAAAGTTATATGGAGAGAAGCTCTGTCCCCTTCACCTGGAGAACTTTTATTCCGAATCTCTTCCGCATTCCGGGTGCCTGCGCCTTGGTCGTTAAGGGGGGCCGACAGCTCCGCTTTGTCTTGCTGCTCCTTAAATGATTTTAAAGTCTCAAAGAGCAATCGCCATGTCGTAAGCAGCATCTGAGCCTGTTTCTCCCCCCTGGTTGCATGATCATGCAGGATATCCCCGAGGCGTTTCCACACTGAGACACTAAAGGCTGTCACAGTATCGGCCTCATACCCCTGTCTCTTACTCCATAATAGCATTTTTCGGAGGAGTAGTTCGTCTACATCCACACCCTGCTTTTGTAACATTATTGTCCACATGGTCAGTACGATGAACTCCTCTTTACTTAATGAGGCTCCCATGTTCCCAGTGGCTCACCTATCCAGGTGTCTCAAATCAGGCCTGCTGCACAGAATCCCACTGCTCTCGATGCTACACTGGGCTCCGTCTCCATGGCTATCCTCTGCCGTTCTTCTTTTTTTCCTCTCTTAAGTTTAAGTTCCAGTCTGATCATGTCGGGGTCACCAGATGTCGTGGTTGAGACGGCCAAAAACACACACACACATTTCTTCAGTGTCTCAGTAGAAATTTCTTCTTTGCTCTTACAAACCTTTACTTATATACAGTTTCTAACATACATGTGTCTTTTAGCCATTGGTTACATCAGTTAGCAACAGCACATTATTGGATGACCCTTTGCCGCATTACTAAAGTCCGTTATCTTGCCAAGCTCTCGTTCCGCAGTTAGTTACTCCCTTTGACTTGCTCGTTCCTCTCAATGCCTTCTGCTTTCTCATCCAGATGCCTTTTACTTTCCCATTCGGATGCCTTCGGTGCCTCAGTCTTCATGGATAAGCTTTGATATCTTCAAGGCTGAGTTCTAACTTCATACCCTCAGTCAGGGAATCCACGGATCTGCTGTAGCCCCCCCCCCCCACTGGAGTATGCATTCAACTACTGTCACTGATGCTCATTGCTTGCCTGTTTGGCCTCAGAAATTCCCTCGGCATGCTGCATCCTGACAATTTATTCACTGTTTGGTCAATAAAACCTATAGAAGAAAAAACCCTATAACTATAGGGAAAAAACTATAGCACAGTCGGAAGGGGGAATGCTGAGCAGCATGGAGAGGTGTAAGAGAAGGAAGTTATAAAGAGGATAAAAGGGGAAAGGGAAAACCATTGAAAGGAAAGTTCTTGAATTTTTACTCCTCCCCCCCCCCCGAAAAAGTTTATTTGCAGTCTCTACCCTGTGTAGGGAACTACATGTCCTCCTCTGCATAGCCCTTCCTCTTTACATTCACTTTCTTTGACTCAATTTTCTAGTTAAACACCTTTATTTTCTTTGTTCAGCTCCCCTTTTTCAACAGAAATCCCCTTCCACCCCCAATTTTTTCCTTGCCCAGTTTGGTTATTTTTTTTTTTTCTGCATGGTTTAAACTGGAGGAAGGAAAATTCTGATTAAATATTAGGAAAATCCTTTTTGATGGTTCTGACAGTAGAAGCAGTGAAACATTGCCTGAGGAGGTGGTGAAGGTTCCATCACAGGATGGTTTTAAGGAATGAATTCAAAGATGTGCTGGGGATTTCCTAAATCTAGCTGATCTTGCCTTGGGGCAAGAGAATGGACCAGATGACCCCTTCAGATCTCTTCCAGCCTTATGCTTCTGTGATTTCTTTAACCTCTCCAGTGTCTGAGGGTATTTAAATAACCCAGGGTATGTCAGTGCTTAATTAGAACTTTACAGCACAGGGTGAGTTTGTAAACCTGTAGAGACTATTTTTCCAGGGTCACTGTGCTTGCATCCAAAAAGGTGCCGACACAGGCACACACAGTGTTGTAAGATGCTCGTCATTTATGAGGTTTACTGTGGGGGGCTATGGCAGGTCCATGGATTCCCTGACTGAGGGTATGAAGTTAGAACTCAGCCTTGAAGATATCAAAGCTTATCCATGAAGAATGAGGCACCAAAGGTATCTGGATGGGAAAGCAGATGGCATCTGGAGGAGCGAGCGGGTCAAGGGGAGTAACTAACTGCAGAACAAGAGCTTGGCAAGATAACGGACTTCAGTAATGCGGCAAAGGGTCATCCAATAATGTGCTGTTGCTAACTGATGTAACCAATGGCTAAAAGACACATGTATGTTAGAAACTGTATATAAGTAAGGGTTTGTAATAGTAAAGGGAACTTCTACTTAATCACCAAAGAAGCATGTCACATGTCGTTTGTCCATCTCAACCGCGACATTTTATAATCTGACACTTAAAAAATATAAAAAAATTCTAACAGGCTCCAGCATTCCACAGTTGTTGAAATGTCACCTCTCAGATACGGATATTGATTTACAGTTTGGGGCCAAGCACATTTTATTCTGTGCTAACAAGCCCATACAGCTCTACTCAGCATTTTTCAGTGAAAGAGAGGACTAAGTCATGCTTGATGGCATTCGTTAGAAAGCACTGAGTTCTGTGGGTGTATTTTAACATTAGGCTATGAATTGGGAAGCCTGTAGACACAGGTCTGTTCTGCCTGGGCAAATTGGCAATGGTTAAATTAGAAGAAAGAAGTGTCAGGTTTATATTTAGAGCCCATAGGGCTGCAAACAGGGTGTCTGAAAGAGCTTGGTATGGGGAGACCCATGAAAAACAAGGTCTAAATGAAACCTGGTCACTTGGGTGCTTCTCTGGCATGTGAAGAAACAATTTTAATCGATCTTTCACAGCTTTGATATCTCCTGGTGTTGATTCAGCCACTGGCTGATAGTTACTCTTGTTGACCCTTTTTGAATAATCACCTAAAGTGAGATAACCCAGCTGGAATCCATGTTGTCCGAAATGCTAAAAATAGGATTCTCACATCCTGGAGAACATATTAGCTAGCACACAGGGAATAATCCCATGATGTCGGTGTTGGACAGCTGACCACCAGGGAGGCAGTGAGAATAATGTGATAACTATATGAAACAAGATCTCAAAAAACTGATTCTGTTTCATTTTCATGGAGCTGATTTCCAGATGAGAAGGCAGAGATCTCAGTTCCAGCAAAGGCAATGGCAAAGTTTCCACTGATACTGCTGGGACAGCAAAAAAGTTTAAGACTTAGCTTGAATACAAACTTCAAAAATAAATCCCTAGTGAAGAAATCTGTATATTTTTCATCACATTTCCACTGGTACTGAGCCAGGTACAACACATGATTGAATTTGCTGCTACTTTTCCTTCGCGGGGGTTTAGGAACAACGAAACACAGATCAATGTGATCCACGCTGAGCAATTTAATGTGCGCAATCATGCCTTTTATAGGAAAGTTTCAGAACAGTAGAACATTCGATAACACTTGGTTGGTTAACTTCACTTAGCGGAGTGCTAGCAACAGTTTAATGATTGGTTAACTATGACAGCATATGTTTCAAGGTTACAGTTAACATTCCTTCTCTGCCTATCTCTCTCAGTAGTTTTCCGTGCTAACTTTTCCCAAGGCTTCTGCACATACACGAACTTTAGTAACCCTCAGGCGAGGCCTCAATGCCTGCGGGTCACTACCTTACAATTGTCAAGCAGTTGTCTGGATTGCTCACATGCCCGTTCACAGCCAAATAGCTCTCCACACTTTTCAAGCAAATTTGTAACTCCAGAATCTGTCTCAGGCATTGATCATTGTGTACGCCACTCCAGGCACACAGTGAATACATCATCCTTAATGCCTCCATCCTTTACTCACAGTACAAAGTCAGGGATGGGATCCCCTGTCTGAGAGTCTTGGCCATGATCTGCTGCTTTCTAGAACGTTTAGGCCTGAGTGTCTCACTTGGAAAGAGCTGGACAATGAATTGATAATACCCACAGCTTCAGCATGATATAATTTCTTAACTTTGCTGTCTATGCATTTGCTGATAGAAAGCCAGACCACGTTGTGAAGAACAGGTGAATTTCTAGTAACCAGGAGGTATTAGCAGATATTCTAAAATTTCCTTCTTCCTTTCTAAGTTTCTAACTTGGCTGCATGCTTTATTTTAAAATAATAGATTTCCTTTAGATGACTTGGTCCAACACTTCTCCTGCTCATTTAAAGAAATCTGCTGTCCAGATTTTATTTTGCCAAAAGATAAGCTGCAAGATCTACTGAAACCTTTTTATCTTATTTCTAATCCAAAACATTCTAATGATGTTAACTTTGTTAATATTACAGTGAAGAACTTCCATTCAGCTTTAATTTTTCAAAAGAGCTTTTAATGTTTTACTTTCTGGTGCCACCCTTTATTAATTTATTTCCTGTGGTGCTTTGTGGTGGTGGTGGGTGCTCAATTGCATCAGTGGAAGGATGTGCAATCAAACTTGCAGTGAGACAGTAGTCTCTGGTTATCATCACCTGCAGCTCATTATTCTCTCAAGGACTCCTTGTGCCAATCTATGATAATGTGTAATCACTTGCAATTGATTTCAAAGCAGGTTGCATAGAGTGGCATGTGGAGTCCTTGACAGGATAATGAGTGATATCTTTTGCCTGGGTCTGTAAGGGTTACATGCCATTATCTGAGAGTTTCTCAACTTTTTTTGACTCAAAGGCTAAGCAGATCATGAAGGACATATCAGGTCAAAGTTGTGTTTATATTTGGCATGTGACATTCTGGCTATTTGTTTCATACTGGTCTCCCTATTTGTGCTCTAAGGCTGTATTTTCATGGGACATTAACCTCTATGCAAAGTTGCAGAAACAAAAATCTGAGGGGTTAATGGGATGTTTATTATTTGGTCCATCAAAGTGCACTAAATCTGTTTTCCTTTCTGAAAATTTCTACATGTCTCTATTTCCCCCTTCAAAACTGGGGTGACAGCTCAGTTTTGAAGCAGTTGTTAGCAAAAGGGTCTGGAGAAGTCACACATAACAAAGGAATAAGCCCCTGCTGACTTTTTCCAAAGCAAAGGAAGATATGTGGTGAGTTAGCTAGGTTTTGCTATTAAGGCTTTTACCTTCTAAAGCAGTGTTAATTGAATCTGGTCTATTGACCATTGGTGGCCTAAAAAGCACCACAAAATGGGGTCAGTGAAATTATGGCAAAAATAAGAAAAGATGACAAACTTCTTCAGTAACTGCTTTCTGGTTGTTGTTCATGACTGCCACCAGGATAGCTGGCAGCTATGTAATTTAAATGTAATTTAAATTTATGTAATTTAAAATGTTGGTAACCAAATACTAATATTTTGATTTTAGAAGCATTTCTTTATCTATTTTTAAAAATACATTGTTATTTACCAATCTCCCTCCCAGCTGCTGTAGGATAGTAGATTTCTGGGCTCAAAATGTTTTGTTGATAAAAAAGTTGGTGGTTTTTTTCATTGAAAGATGTCAAGAAAGATCATTTTAAATAAGGTCTCTTTCTGGATGTTATAGTTTTTCAGGCCTAGGTGTATGTGAAACGGCAATGATCTCATTCCAAGTACTGATCTTAGAAGAGAAATCCTGTCTGATTTCCACATGAAAAATTAAGTAAAAAATATCTATTAAAAATACTCATGGAGCAGGTTCTTCAACTGTTGGGGTTTTTTTAAATTCAAGCAAGCAGTGTCTTGGCTTGATCTTTTATATTTCAGTGAGAAAAGAATAACATTAGAATTCACTGAATATTTTGATTGAGATAATCTCTATTGATAACATACTTCCTTTTAAATATCTGTAAGGCAATCAATTAGAAACTGATGCACTGCTCTAATCTTTAGAATCTGGTTTTTAGTAAGGACTTGAAAACCATAAAGGACCAAAAAGTAGACTTCATGGAGATTAAGCTCTTCTAGTAAGTGTGCTTTTAAAATTCATTTTAATGTTTTGTTTTCTGAAAAATATTTTCCTTACAGTTTATGTAAACCAATGTAGCTCCACAGATTTCAACAGAATGAACTGATTTACCAAAATATCGGTGAGGACAGGGAGAAAATTACTGAATGAAAAATTCAAAGCTAATAATTAAAGAGATGGTGTGGTTTTGTAAATCTTTTTCCAAGTGTTTCATTAATAGTCATTGGTGTGTTAAAGTACAACTTTTTGATGCTGCAGTGTAGCTCACAATTGCTTTTCTATGAGCATCACAACAGCCATTGTTAAAGAGATAAAGTACATGTATTATCTGCAGCAGGCTTCTAGACAAAAATATTACTAAAGGAATTCACTCTTCAAAAACTAAACCATCATAAATTTATTTCAAGTCTATTTTCCTTCACTGACCAAAACTGGTATGTCATCAAAGAAAGCAAGTAGACAAGTTGTTTTTTCCCCTTGTAATCTCAGTTTATAAACAGAAACAGGCGACATTTTCTTAGCTTTTTTTTTTTTTTTTTTGAAGTACAGTCTTTTCAGAGATCTCAACTATGTCAGAATTCTACAGTATTTTAAAAGGTCACATATTTAAATAGTTAGTTTAAATTGCCTATATTAGAAACAAGTTCTCAGCAATTCACCTTCCAAACCTGAGAACACACTCTAAAACTATGTGAAGTTTTTGAAGCGTACAAAATGTGAGCCAAAGCATTTTGGAAAGGAGGGAGCATTTTCTTACAAGTGTGAGCCGTCCCTGCACAGCAATGGTCAGTATTTAAATGGCTTTTGTATCAGGCCCTTATACCCTTTCCAAAATTAGTTTGATTGTTGAATTGAAATATTCAGCTCTGAGCAGCACTGGCCCAGGATAAGGCATTGTTGCACAGAGCTGTGTATTTGGGCAGTATGGTATTCATGGGCAAGTGACTGTGTGGATTCATCACTATGAACACGGTTCCTTGTGGAAGCATTTCTTTCAGTTAACAGAGATGTGAGCAATCCAGCCTTTGATTTAGGTGAGCTCGTGCTATGAGCAAAGGGCTTTGTGAAACGTTGTGGTTTGAGGAGGAAACAGAGGACGAGTGTGTGCTAACAAAAAGAGGAAGCATGAAGAAGTCAGCTTGCAAGAAAGTCTGGACAGGATGTCACGAAGCAAGATCAGCAAGAACTGTTCGCCTTTAAAGCAAACTGCAAGTTGCAGAGCGAGGAAAAATTCTGCTTGCCTGGCACTATGGACATTTATAGACACTTTAAAAATATGACCAATCAGTAAGCCGTTGCTAATACGTAGTTAAGCTGAACTAACCAATCAAGTATGATAGAGTGTTATAGTGTTCTGAAACTTTCTTATAAAAAGAAGCATTTGTGCACAATAAAGTGTTCAGCGTTTGATCACATTGATCAGTGTTGCGTTGTTCCATATCCCCCGCAAGTGGCGCCCGAACAGGGACCCTCAGATCTGCCTCCTGAGAGCTGCTCCGGTGGTGAAGATCAGTGCAGACCTGACGGGTGGGAAGCCGACCGAAAAGGAGCCGGCAGCAGCCCTGCCTGTGTAGAAGAAGGACGCGCGTCCCGCAGAAGAGAAGTGTCTCTGCGAAAAGGTCCACTCCAATAAAGGCAAGTGGCGGTCGGGGAGGAATGGGGGCAGCTCAAACTAAAGAGGAAGCAGCTGTCCTTAATCTCCTCCAACACATCCTCTCAAAGAGAGGGATTAAATATGAAGAAAATGTTCTTAAAGCGCTACTCCAATGGAGTAAAGAAAAGGGGCTATTTAGCGGGATTGGAACAGCATTTGAAATATCCACATGGGAGGAAATTGGCGTTCAGATTTGGGACACTATATCTCATGGGGGGAAGGCAGCGCGTGAAGTCCAAAAATATTCCACGCTGTGGAGGCTTATCCGAGAGACTTCGAGGGACATGAAATTAGAAAAGGCTGCAGCTGCTTTGGAGGCTAAAGCCTTATCTCCGGTAACACCCTCCGTGCCTCCGCCGCCGCCTCTCCCCCCGCCCGAGCCTCTAGCCCTGCCTGCCTCCCAATTACCCGCGGAGCCCCCAATGAACAGCAAAAAGATCCCCGATCGAAATCCCTTTGATCATTATACCGGGGGGAGAACTCACCCGAAAATTGCAAAGACGATTAAGAGGGGTTTTCAATCTATGCCCAGTAAGGAAAAATCGGAATCTGATGTTGTTGCTAATTCTGACAATGTTGAACCTCGCCGCGAGGTGGAAGCGTCCACAGATTATAGGCCTTGTGCGTCAGAATATTCCCTTACCCCCACCTCTCCAAACCTCCGCCAGTCGCTGCTGAGGCTGCAGAGACTGAGGACGGGGATGAAAGTGATCCTTTTGCCCCGGACCCTGTTAATCCCGAGAAAAAGCCTACTCTCAGATCACCTGAAACCTGCGGGAGAAAATGTTTTAATTGCACTTGATAATGCTGAAACTCCAGAACACATTAATGAGGAGCCTGTGCACGTTCATCAAACTGTTGTTGCTGCTCCTGAAGTTCTGACGCCTGATATTTCTGATGCTGACCTGGATAGTCCTTTTGACCCGAGACCTGCTGATCCGGAAAAGAAGCCTAACTTAGATCCCCCAGACCCTCATGATAAATGGGCAGTTATAAAGGGAAAAGTAAGATGGGTGGGGGATGCAGATGTATTGTGTGCTTATAGTCTCTTTGTAATATTCATGTACTAAAAGTTAGCAAATATAAGTATGTCCGTGTTTCTACCAACCCTTACAGACCTTTATAGATACTGTTGGCCACTTCTCCCGATGTAGGCTGGCCACCTGCATTGGAATGAGTGTGCATTTTGGTCAGTGTAAAAGCCCAAGCCTCATGCAATGTAAGGGAGGCAGAGCCTCTGCAGGGACGCCCGCTGAGATTGAGCCTGCCACCTTGCACTGCGATGATGCTGCTCGGAGCTGGTTTCCTGATTGTCTTCACAGGGTCATTGCACTATGTTTTGTACGTGAAACCATATAGTGAGAGTAATGATTGTCTGCATTTTGTGTTTCACATAATGTAGTTGTGTGGAGTGTGTTTGTGGGATCCCATGAATGTGTGTGTATGTGTGTGTCTGTTGAGGGCAGACAGTGTTCTGTGTATTTTTTTTGTTATTGGGTTCATGTAAAAGTTTTTAACGGGTAGCAGATTAACATTTTAGGCATAAAAGGGTTAATGGAAAAATCGTGCTGCCGGCAGAGATTTATAACTGCTGCTCAGCAGGCTGGCAGCTGTAGCTGCTGCTGGGCAGGCAGACGTTTGTAGCTGCTGCCGAGCAGTCCTGCTTAATATGTTTAAGGTAACCTAGGGAAAAATCCAAACTTTTCCAACCTCCACCCAAACAGCATCAGGGTGGCAAAGAAAGGAAAAAAAAAAAAAAAAAAAAAAAAAAATGGTTAATGACATGGCAAACTCCTTGATTGTTAACACTGTGCAGTTTGCTTCTACAGCTATTTCACATTCCTTTTATCGGAATGCCTTTGCTTTAAGGAATCATTTTTAACCTGACTTACTTCTCAAGAACTGATAACCTGGGGGGAAAGGGTATGTTTGTGTCCTCCTACCTACAGGTCCATGGAAGCTGCCTGCAAAGTTTTTTAAGCCTTGCCATGAGCTGGACAGACAAGCGGAAAAACCCAATGCCTTAGCTACAAGAGCTTAAATATATGTGCATGTAAAGTAACTCTTGTTAAAAGCTGTGATTTTGTGTGTAAGGCCACCTGTACTTACTAGCCAGTTGTTAATAAGAAACTACACCTTATATTGTATATATTTGTCACTTGTAAAACAGATGTTAAAGTATGCATATTTGCAACAACTGCTAGAAAATGCTAAGGCAAAAAAAAAAAAAACTAGAAAGATTCTAATACAATAATAGTGTTATAAAACAGGTACTAGAACGAATTAAGTGGGTGGGGTCCTTGCAGCCTGGACTACCATCACCCACAATGTTACCTGAAAATTGGGAAATCTTGATTATTGACTTAAAAGACTGTTTCTTTTCCATTCCATTGCACCCACAAGACGCAGAAAAATTTGCCTTTTCTGTGCCATCCATAAACAAGTCAGAACCAGCTAAAAGATATCATTGGATAGTGTTACCCCAGGGTATGAAAAATTCTCCTACGATTTACCAACACTTTGTAGCCTGGGCATTGAACCCTTTTAGACAGAAATTTCCCCAACTTATTGTTTACCATTATATGGATGACATATTAATATGCGGTGAACAGCTAAACAAAGATGAAATTTTAAGGTGTCTAAAGCTGGATTTGGAATCTCAAGGTTTGCAAATTGCCCCAGAAAAGGTGCAAAAATCTTCACCATGGAAATACTTGGGATGGGTTATTTCCCACAGTGCTATTCAGCCTCAAAAATTGAAAATCTCTACTGAGATAAAAACATTAAACGATGTCCAAAAATTGGTTGGAGATATTCGATGGGTTAGAAATATCTCTGGCATTACTAATGATGATCTGAAGCCGTTAGTCCAGTTACTGGGTACTTCTACAAAAGCTAATGAAGCTCGCACATTGGGTCCTGTGCAGGAAAAAGCACTGAGAATTATTATGGATAAAATCTGTAACAACCATGCTCAGCGAATTGTGTTAACACTTCCAGTTACACTCATGATCATAAATTCGGACAACCAGCGTTTGTATCCCTTTGCCATAATCACACAGTGGGATAACACTGCATCTGCCAATCTTAGAATATTAGAGTGGATTTTTTCTCCGATAACACCACGAAAAACGATTGTCACAAAACCCGAGATCTTATCACAGCTGATCATGAAAGGCAGAAATAGAATCATTGATATTACCGGCAGAGAACCCTACAGAATTATTTTGCCGTTGGTTCAAGACTATTTAGAATGGTTATTGTGAGTTTCTCTTCCATTTCAAACCGCATTGACCCAATATGATGGAGAAATCAGTAACATCTACCCTCCTTATAGGCTATTGCCCTTGCTGCGCAATCAGCATTTTGAAACATTCCCAAAACGATCTGAAACACCAGTTACAGGTATCACAGTCTTTACAGATGCAGGAAAGCGATCACGCTTGGCAGCCTGTGTCTGCCAACATGAGCAACAATGGCAAAAACATTTAATTCCTGGAACTCCAGATGATTCTTTACAGACTTTAGAACTCCAAGCTGTTATTTGGGCCTTTGAAAACTGGAATAATTCATCTCTCAATGTTGTCTCTGATTCTTTATATGTAGTAGGTATTATTCATAGAATCGAAGGCTCTATCCTAAAAGAAATTAAGAACAACTGGTTATATAGTCTTTTGCTAAAATTGTTACGACTCTTGCAGATTCGAACTCATTCCTATTTTATCACACACATTCGCAGTCATCAATTCACACATGGTCTCTCAATTGGAAGCAACCAAGCAGATCTTTTAGTTTCTCCTGCCTGGGCTGGGCCACCTGTTAACAGCTTTGCCCAAGCCAGAGAATCTCACTCATTTTTCCACCAATCAGCAAAAATGCTTGCTAGACAATTTGCCATTCCTGTTACAGATGCTCAGGGAATAGTAAAATCCTGTCCTTCCTGTCAAAAAATTGATTTTGGCCTCGGACTAAGCGTTAATCCTAGAGGCTTACAACCACTTCAATTATGGCAAATGGATGTTACACATTTTTCTGAGTTTGGTCGACAAAAATTTATTCATGTCTGTATTGACACCTTTTCTATGGCATTATGGGCAACTGCTCAAACAGGAGAAACAGCAAAGCATGTTCGCCGTCATTTGTATATGTGTTTTGCCATTTTGGGAGTTCCAAAATCTATCAAAACTGATAATGGTCCTGCTTATGTCTCCCGATCCATGGCTCATTTTTATGGTATTTGGGGAATTAAACATATTACAGGTATTGCTCATTCCTCAACCGGTCAAGCTATTGTTGAACGTGCTCATCAAATCATTAAAAACCTCCTCTTAAAACAAAAGGGGAGAGAATCACTCCCTCCTGCAGAACGATTGGCAAAGGCAATATATGTGGCTAATTATTTGCGATTAACAGGAGACAGAACTGACCCACCTATGGTCATTCATAGCTTGGCAATGCAATCAGGATTATCAGAAAAACCTAACCAAAAAATTTTGGTACAGTATAAAGACTTGATCACGGGTCAATGGAAAGGACCTGCAGAAGTTAAGCTAACAGGAAGAGGTTATATGTGTTTACCTACAGATCAAGGCATCCGGTGGATACCGGCTCGTTGGATACGGCCGTGGCGAGATTCAGCAGAAAATATCTCGTCTGCACCGGAAGATGTCAGTGATGATTAAGAACCTGTTAGTGGTTAAGCTGTTAATTTTGTTGTTTGTATATAGTTCCGTATCTTTGTTACATGAAATCAATCCTAGGAAAAATTTGTGGGTGACATGGGCCAATGAGAGTGGTGTGTCAGAATTTTGTTTTGCTATGGCATCAGCTACAGATCCTTTTCAAACATGCCTAATAGGAATACCTGGATATAATGAGAACAGTTTTAAGGCATTTTCAACCAACAACTGCAGTAAATCAACAACTGTTGCAGATTGTTCAGCAAAATTAATATCTGGATTGATTAGAACACTCCCTTGGGATCCACAAGAATTAAATTTAATGGCATCACAAGCAATTGGGAATAGCTCACAAAACTGGACACAGACCTGCATAATGTTTGGATCTAAATATGCAGGCTGGCCACATCCGATAAACTCACCAGATGTTTCGCCCAAAAATAGTGCCTATTGGTATGCTGGTGAATATTGCGGGGTAAATGATACAGATGGAAAGGCAACAGCCTTTAAGGCATACGGAGCTACTCACCAGCCTGGATCAGTGTCCCTCCTTTGGAATAACAAATCTGCCAAGGCCCTACCACCAGATGTCTTTTTAATCTGTGGAGATAGGGCATGGCAAGGAATACCAAAAGACATTGTTGGAGGGCCATGCTATTTGGGCTCACTGACTATTTTTGCACCAAAATTTACAGAATTGCGAAATCTTAGTCATATTCTCCGCTCTAAATCAAAGCGATCAATTGGACTTACCCCTGATTGTAATGACAATGTTCAATTACTTAGCAGAGCTGCTCGTATTGCTCTGTCATTGTTTGTCCCTGGAGCAGCTGCAGGAAATGCCTTAAAAACAGTAGCCCAGTTAGCTCGTTGGGCAGAAAAGCAGGCTAACACAACTACTGCCGTTCTCGAAGAGATATTAATGGATCAAAATAGTCTGCGGCATTCCTTGCTACAAAACCGTGCAGCCATCGACTTTTTACTGCTGGCACAGGGTCATGGCTGTAAGGACTTTGAAGGTATGTGTTGTGTGAACCTGTCTGATCACAGTGAGAGCATTCACAAACAATTAACCTACCTAAAAGAACACTCTCAGAAAATTCAACAAAATGTAAATCCATTAAATGACTGGCTCCATAACACCTTTTCGAAATGGGGAATAGAGACTTGGATTCAAAATTGGATAATTATTGCTTTGAAAGTTTTAGGCATTGTATTATTGATTTTGCTTGTATGTACCATTGTATTTGCTATATTAAAGAAACTTGTAAAGAAAATGCTAAATCAAATCTGGATTGCTCAAAAACAAGAAGAGGGTATTGTGGAAGCATTTCTTTCAGTTAACAGAGATGTGAGCAATCCAGCCTTTGATTTAGCTGAGCTCATGCTATGAGCAAAGGGCTTTGTGAAACGTTGTGGTTTGAGGAGGAAACAGAGGACGAGTGTGTGCTAACAAAAAGAGGAAGCATGAAGAAGTCAGCTTGCAAGAAAGTCTGGACAGGATGTCACGAAGCAAGATCAGCAAGAACTGCTCGCCTTTAAAGCAAACTGCAAGTTGCAAAACGAGGAAAAATTTTGCTTGCCTGGCACTATGGACATTTATAGACATTTTAAAAATATGACCAATCAGTAAGCCGTTGCTAATACGTAGTTAAGCTGAACTAACCAATCAAGTATGATAGAGTGTTATAGTGTTCTGAAACTTTCTTATAAAAAGAAGCGTTTGTGCACACGGTTCCTTAATGGCAATGGGTTTCATGGGTCCCAAAATCAGCAGGGGCTTAGTAGCTGGTTTTCATTGCTCCCTGAGGTACCCATACAGACAGCATCTCCCTTACAAGCCAGGGGTCGCCTCTCTCCATCTGCTTTCCAAGGAGATGACTTCCTGAGGGAGGTGGTGCAGGAATTCACCATTACCTCTGTGGAAAGCACAGTGAGGCATAAAGCATGGGGCTGGTTGAGTTATGGTGCTGTAAACCTGCTGTGACTGGCAGGAGACAAGTTAGGTGCTGAGCTTTCATCTGCCCTGATGGAGAGGAGGGTTATTTATACATGGTGTGTGTCTGCTTGGTGCTTGAGCTGGACAGACAACTTTATATTGCCTTTAGTACATGTCTGAAAACAGGAGGGCACTAACCAGACTTGTGATAAAGGGATGATGAAGGTGTGGATGGTATGCTGGTATCTTTGCTGTGCCTACAGTTATAGAATCATAGAATACTTAGTGTTGGAAAGGACCTCAAGATCATCTAGTTCCAACCCCCCTACCACGGGCAGGGCCACCTCCCACTAAACCATGCCATCCAAGGCTATGTCCAACCCGGCCTTGAACACCGCCAGGGATGGAGCATTCACAACTTCCCTGGGCAACCCATTAAAGTGCCTCACCACCCTTACAGTAAAGATTTTCTTCCTCATATCCAATCTAAACTTCCCCCGTTTAAGTTTTACCCTGTTAGCCCTTGACCTATCACTACAGTCCCTAATGAAGAGTCCCTCCTCAGCATCCATATAGCCCCCCTTCAGATAATGGAAGGCTGCTATGAGGTCTCCACGCAGCCTTCTCTTCTCCAGGCTGAACAGCCCCAACTTTCTCAGCCTATCTTCATACGGGAGGTGCTCCAGTCCCCTGATCATCCTCGTGGCCCTCCTCTGCACTTGTTCCAACAGTTCCATGTCCTTTTTATGTTGAGGACACCAGAACTGCACACAATACTCCAAGTGAGGTCTCACGAGAGCGGAGTAGAGGGGCAGGATCACCTCCCTCGACCTGCTGGTCACGCTCCTTTTGATGCAGCCCAGGATACGGTTGGCTTTCTGGGCTGCAAGTGCACACTGCCGGCTCATGTTCATTTTCTCATCGACCAACACCCCCAAGTCCTTCTCCACAGAGCTGCTCCGAATCTCTTCTCTGCCCAACCTGTAGCTGTGTCTGGGATTGCTCCGACCCAGGTGTAGGACCTTCTTCCTCTTCCTCTGATTCCTGTAATAATAACTCTTCTTCAGGTACTGTCCCATGTAGTTGTGGAATAATTAGGAATTAAACTTATATTTGAAAGGCAGCATTGTCCATACATAAGGGAAAAGTGGACCTTCAGGGCCTCTCGGGGCAAGATGCAGCCACACCTGGTATACCAGGAATGTCCACTCCATAGCGGTTCCTGTGGCAGCACAGACAGAGGGTGGAGCGAGGTGGAGATCTCGCGGCCACACTTTGTCCTAACATCAGCAAAAGATGGGAACTAGGTGGTGCAAGAAACTGATAAGCTGCATACTTGCTACCCTGAGCCAGCAGCCTGTCATCTTTTGACAGAATGCCGTCCTCAGTGTGAACTTTGCTTCATTATAATGTCATTATAATGCATTTACATGCTAAAATACACTCCCATCTCCAATGCGACCCCCCTCCAAAATGAGACCCCCCCCCCCCCGAGCATGCGCTCTGAATTTTGGTGTCATATACCTTTAAAAGCGAAGCGAGAGAGATTTGCACCAATAATAATAAAGGCATGTATGACTAGAGTCACGCAAGCTCCACCTTGAAGGTGAAAAATAGTATAAAATGACTCGAGAGAGGGGGATATTGGGGAAGGTACCGTCGTGGACGAATTGAGGAAGATATCAACAGACTCCTGGGACGGGTCGACAGGCTGGACCTCTCTTCGGATTTGGAGAAAACTCCAGGAACAAACTCTCCATCAAAGTTTTCAAGTTGACAAACAGGTATTCTTTATTGCGGGGCTGGGAGACATGGGGGATAGCTCCTCCTAATGTGTGTCACCGTATTGCCACACAGGCCATCCTTATATAGTCACTTGGGCATACATACATATTCATGAGGCTACACATGAATTACATCATTTTCCAGAAAGCTTCCCGCATACATACAAAAATGTGTAGGCAGCCAGGGCTTGGCGGTCGGAAGATGTCGCGCTGTAACGGAAAGACAGAGCCCCTCCCCAGGTCTTAGCTTGAGACGTAAGCAGACGGAAGTGACGTTGTAAACCAAAGCTATATAATGCGGTGTCACTCTGCAATAAACGCCATTTGCCGTCCACCACATTGGTGTCTGCGTGCTAATGGACCCCGCGATCGCGAGTAGGTGATTGCCTGTGCCGACCCTGAACCAGGCCACCGTGCCTCGCAGAGGCAGCAAGTGGTGCCGAAACCCGGGAATCTCGCCTGGACGGGTGTGCGGCGGCAGGAGCGGCAGGACCAGCCCGGCGGGGAGGACGCTCCCAGACCTTCAAGGACGATGGAGGCCCTTGTGAAGGTTGTATTAGAATTATATAAGCAGTGGGGTATTGATCGCAAAGATTTTATTCTCGCCGTTGCGAGACTTTTGCAGATCGGGGTCATTGACCAGGCGGTGGATATTCTCCACCCAGAAGTGTGGGCTAAATGCACCACAGCATTAGCCGAGGAGACGATGTCCTCGGGTTGTGGGAAAAATCTTAAGTCGTGGGGGAAAGTTAAACAGGCTCTGCAAAAGGCCATGCAGGAGCAGGACATCTGGAGGGCGGCGAGGGACTGTTTGTCGGTTACCCCCAAATTGGGAGTCGGGGCAGCCACGCAGACTCCGCGCCCACCAGATGATGGCACTTTTACCGAGTCTAAAGACTCGCGGGAGGGCGCTATACCTCCCGATTCCCAGAATCCCGACCCGCTTGCGGAGGGACAAAACCGCGCAAAATCCTTCTGGGGCGGGCTTGCTGAAGAGGCCAGGAGTGCCGCAGAGAAATCAGAGCCCAAAGACGCCTGGGCTAGACCACCGCCCTATGCGCCCCAAGATGGCGCCGAGCGGCAAGGGGAAGGGCGGGGCGAAGATGCCCCATGCGGGAACAAGGAGGAAGTGCTAGCACTAACAAGCACGGATAAACAGGAAGGGGAGGGAAGCGCGAGTACGGGGCGGACAGCCAATCAGAACGACCGTCCGGAAATATGCCCTTGTAAGGCACACACCCCCCCCACTGACAGGCGGGGCGAGCAGAGAGGGGGGGAAGCCCGCCTGCAGGGGAAGCGGGCGGGGCCGGAGCCTGAGTAACAGGCAGGGCGAGTCAAGGGGGGGGAAAGGCCCGCCCGCAAGGGGGGTGGGCGGGGTCGGAGTGAAGAAAAAGCACAGCCCCCCCTTGCGGAGCCTGCAAGGGAAAAGGGCAGAGCCAGAGTCCGAGAAGTAGGTGGGGCCGGAGCCCAATCAAAAAGTTTCAAGACCCGGATGAAGTCATGATAATGACTCATGCAGCTAGAGATGTTATTCATACAACTTCCAGAACTATTGTCAAACCATAACCATGGTCCACGATAAGACAAAATGAAAGTGAGCTTTCGCAATTCGTATAAGTCTATTAAACCAGATCTTCAGAATAAAACTAATGAAAATTGTGAGTTTTTGTCCATAGGACCACATCATCGGACATCCCCACAGCCTGTACACTCCGATACCAAGCGTCCCGTCCACTCCAAAGCCGAGCATTTGGTCCAAGCCTGAGAATTCTACACCAGCAGAATTCAGACAGCGGCAAATTAGCATCCGTGGGAGGGGGCGGTAATGCCTTTGTGTGATTCTTATTCTGATATCTTGCACTATATTAATTTACTGTGTCTTAAACCAGCACTACAAAAAGACTGCTACAGGGCTATATTCTTTGTCAACTGAACACATACAAAAGATACAGCTCTCCTTAACCAAGTACTACAGCCTGCCCTCAGATACATCTCCTTCAAGAGAATTCATGTGAGATTCAAGCATCTCATTGCTAGGATTTTTGCCTTGAGAACTCACCGCTTTAACAGGTGAAATACACAAACCAACCCTAGACACTAATGCAAGTGACGCGCTTGCCTTCCAGAGCACACACTTCTGGAAGTCCTTCAAGAAGCAGACCCATTCTCTTCTTTCAGAAAATCTTCATGCAAAGAATAGCTTCATCTGCGTGTCCTAATCATAAATAAAATAAAATAAGCCAGCCATAAAGGCTAGATTAATATTAGGTTTGGACATGTTGCTATTACTATTTAGAGAGCCACAGAGACCAACACACAGCACTCTCACATACACACACAAGCCTTTCCACTAGTTAGAAAGGATTTTCTCCTGCAAAAGATTTGTAGAAAGAACAACGTTCAGACAAGAGGAAAGGGGAGTTAAAACCCAGCCTCCTATATGCTAATAAATAAACTGCTCTATTGCAAGATTCAGATCAAAGGTTTAAGAAGGCAAAATTATGCTACTATTAGAGAATATCAAAATATTACTGTTATCATCACAAGTGGCATATATGCAAAATGCAGTTGCACAATAATGCCTAGGCAGATAGAGAGCAACACTAAGTCTGCCGACTAAAAGTGAACGATATACCCATTTTAGTTTTCTGTCTAGTCTTTTGGCATTTGTGTGATTCTTATTCTGGGGAGTAGGATGATTTGTACACAAAATTCATTGATTAAGTGTAAATATTTGTGAAAACACAGACTGTTAATCCTGTTTTGGAACATACCCACTTGGCGTTCTTAGCAGGAACTAACCAACTACTTGTTTGTGGTATTGTTTTGTTTGCACAAAGATGTTTTTTCCCTTCTGGGATCTGTCCTATGTATCTCCCTTTCCCTGTCACTTGACCGAGGGAGATCCCTTGAGTATTATTTTGCTAATTACAGTCCGTCGGATTGTTCCTTATAGTATGGTCAGGCAGACTATCAACCGTAATTGCTTCGCAATAGGGTGGCATAACACTATAACAAAGCCAATAGTGCTTAGTCAAATTTGGGTGAGCTTGTTTCAATCATTGAAAAGTGGCTTTGAGAATGTACCCATTTAGTGTCACCTTTTAGTATTTATTGTAAAGACAAAATAAGGCAAGTATATTGTGTTTTTATAGTCTCTCTGTGATATTTATATACTAAAAGCTAAATACATGTAAGTATGTTTATGTTTTTGACTGGCCCTTGTAAACCTTTCATAGACGTAGGCCATTCCTTCCAATGCAGGCTGGCCACCTGCATTGGAACGAGTGTGCATTTCTGCCAGTTTAGAAGCCGAAGCCTCATGCAATGTGAGGGAGGCAGAGCCTCTGCGGGGACGCCCGCTGAGATTGAGCCTGCCACCCTGCACTGCGATGATGCTGCTCGGAGCTGGTTTCTTGATTGTCTTCACAGGGTCATTGCAACTACATTTTATATGTGTGACCATGTAGTGGGAGTAATGATTGTCTGCATTTTGTGTTTCACATATTGTAGTTGTGTGGAGTGTGTTTGTGGGATCCCATGAATGTGTGTGTATGTGTGTGTCTGTTGAGGGCAGACAGTGTTCTGTGTATTTTTTGTTATTGGGTTAATGTAAAAGTTTTTAATGGGTAGCAGATTAACATTTTGGGCAAGAAAGGGTTAATGCAGAGGTGCTGCTGCCGGCAGGAATTTATGGCTGCTGCTCAGCAGGCTGGCAGCTGTAGCTGCTGCTGGGCAAGCAGGCGTTTGTAGCTGCTGCCGAGCAGTACTGCTTAGTGTGTTTAAGGTAACCTAGGGGAGAATCCAAGCTTTACCAACCTCCACCCAAACAGCACCAGGTTGTCAGAGGTACGGTGCAGTTTGCTTCTGCACCTGCTTCACATTCCTGTTTCATCAGAATGCCTTTGCTTTAAGGAATCATTTTTAGCTTGACTTACTTCTCGAGAACGGATGGCATGGGGGAAGGGATATATTTGTGTTCTACCTACAGGTCCATGGAGGCTGCCTGCAAAGTTTCTCAAGCCTTGCCATGAGCTGGACAGATGAGCGGAAAACCCAATGCCTTAGCTACAGGAGCTTGAATGTGTGTGCATGTAAAGTAGCTCTTATTAGAGGCTGTGATTTTGTGTATAACACCACCTGTGCTTACTAGCCAGCTGCTAATAAGAAACTACGCTGCTGCACCCTGTAGTGTACATACTGTTAATGTAAATCTGTACGTGCTTTGCCATAATAGTGACTTGTTACTGAATGAAGCAGGTGAACCTCTGCACTGACAACAAGGTGCCACAACTGACGTTGGCCAAATACCTCCTACTGCAGTCAAGGGCAAGACTGGGTTGGCCTCTGTGTTTGCCACCAAGAAGAACCTTTCGCTCAGCTGCTGGCTGCAACCCAGCAGGCGTTGAGTGGTGGGGACACATGCCATGCCAGACCTTGATGTGAGGGATGGCCTCTCCTGTTATGAGAGAACTATACAGGAGAGAAAGGCAGGCCAAGCAGCCTGTGGTTGGCATATGTTGGAGATATGATCTAGTCCAAATCCTCTGCTCAAATAGGGTCGTCTAAAGCAGGTATTATATATAAAAACACCCAAGGGAAATGTAAGGATTTTCATCAAACAGTTTGCAAAGCGTAATTTCTACAAAAGCTTTTGAATTTGTCTAGTTTTGATTCTCTTTCTGCAATACAGCATGTGACATCTAACAGATGATCCCTTGCCCAAACCACCAGTTCTATATAAAGACCTACATGATAATGAGTGGAAAGGACCAGAACCATATCAAGTTATAGAATGTAACAAAGGATGTAATGTGACTGCAAGACTAAAGCAAAGTGTGCAAAATGATTTTGTTCGGGACCACCTTAGGAACCTGAATGTATACAAGTCAATGGGACCGGATGAAATCCATCCACGGGTCCTGAAGGAGCTGGCAAATGAAATTGCTAAGCCACTGTCCATCATATTTGAAAAATCATGGCAGTCAGGTGAAGTTCCCGATGACTGGAAAAAGGGAAATATAACCCCCATTTTTAAGAAGGGAAAAATAGATGACCCAGGGAATTACAGACCAGTCAGTCTCGCCTCTGTGCCTGGCAAAATCTTGGAGCGGATTCTCCTGGAAGGCATGCTAAGGCACATGAAAACCAACAAGGTGCTTGGTGACAGCCAGCATGGCTTCACTAAGGGGAAATCCTGCCTAACCAATCTGGTGACCTTCTATGAAGGGGCTACGGAACTGATGGACAGGGGCAGAGCTGTTGATGTCATCTACCTGGACTTGTGTAAAGCCTTTGACACTGTCTCCCATGACATCCTTCTCTCTAAGTTGGAGAGACATCAATTTGAAAGGTGGACCACTCGGTGGATAAAGAACTGGCTGGATGGCCGCACGCAAAGAGTAGTGCTCAGTGGCTCAGTGTCCAGCTGGAGACCAGTAACGAGTGGTGTCCCCCAGGGATCGGTGTTGGGACCGGTCTTGTTCAACATCTTTGTGGGTGACATGGACAGTGGGATTGAGTGCGCCCTCAGCAAGTTTGCCGATGACACCAAGCTGTGTGGTTCGGTTGATACATTGGAGGGAAGGAATGGCATCCAGAGGGACCTTGACACGCTTGTGAGGTGGGCTGATGCCAACCTGATGAAGTTCAACCATGCTAAATGCAAAGTCCTCCACCTGGGTCGGAGCAATGCCAGGCACAGCTACAGGTTGGGCGGGGAGGAGATTGAGAGCAGCCCTGCAGAGAAGGACTTGGGGGTGTGGGTTGATGAAAAAATGAACATGAGCCGGCAGTGTGTGCTTGCAGCCCAGAAGACCAACCGTATTCTGGGCTGCATCAAAAGGAGTGTGACCAGCAGGTCGAGGGAGGTGATCCTGCCCCTCTACTCTGCTCTCGTGAGACCTCACTTGGAGTATTGTGTGCAGTTCTGGTGTCCTCAACATAAAAAGGACATGGAACTGTTAGGACAAATGCAGAGGAGGGCCACGAAAATGATCAGGGGACTGGAGCACCTCTCGTATGAAGATAGGCTGAGAAAATTGGGGCTGTTCAGCCTGGAGAAGAGAAGGCTGCGTGGAGACCTCATAGCAGCCTTCCAATACCTGAAGGGGGCCTATAGGGATGCTGGGGAGGGACTCTTCATTAGGGACTGTGGTGAGAGGACAAGGGGTAATGGGTTTAAACTTAAACAGGGGAGGTTTAGATTGGATCTGAGGAAGAAATTCTTTACTGTGAGGGTGGTGGGGCCCTGGAATGGGTTGCCCAGGGAAGTTGTGAATGCTTCATCCCTGGCGGCTTTCAAGGTGGGGTTGGACATAGCCTTGGATGGCATGGTTTAGTGGGAGGTGTCCCTGCCCATGGCGGGGGGGTTGGAACTCGATGATCTTGAGGTCCTTTCTGACCCTGGCTATTCTATGATTCTATGATAACTACACCAACCCCAGCGACTAGTACAACAGCTTGTCAATCCCTGACAGCAACAGACAACACAGCTACTGGTGCAACTCAACCCCCAAGCACAGTGGCTGCACCGACCCTGAGAATAGATACTTCAGCCACCCCAACCACAGTGAAAGTCACTGCAGCTAAATCAAAGGACAAATTCGTGCCAATATCAGGTGATCCTGTACTCTAGGGGAAAAGCAAACAACAGGCACAAAGAGCAACCCATACAGTGAAAAAAGATGAGGACCCAATGCACTTTCTACATGGGACAGCATCTGAACAAAGCTTATTATTATGTATATCAGAGGAAGAGGAAGAAGAAAAGGTGACTTCTTGACCTTGGACCTCAACTGAGCTATGTAATATGCAAAAAGATTTCACCTGTCATCCAGGGGATCACATCATCACCTGCTTGATCCGATGCTGGGACAATGAGGCTGACGGTCACAAAGTAGAAAGTAGGGAAGCCATGCAGCTGGGATCACTTGCTTGGGAAGGAGGAACTGACAAAGCAATTGCAAAAGAGAAACGGCCCTCAGCCTTTGGAGGTGGCTCTGGGCAGCTGTGAAGGAAAGGTTTCCCTACAAGGATGATGTTATGAGTCATTCGGCCAAGTGGACCACGATAGAGAAAGGCATCCAGTCTCTGAGGGAGTCAGCCATTGTAGAGACAATCTATCACAGGCTGGATGCCGGAAATGCATCTGTAGATCCAGAAGAAGTAGAACGTACATGATCCATGTGGCAGAAATTTACATAAAGTGCACCATCACCATATGCCCACTCATTGGCGTCAATGACCTGGCATGACCTAGCACCACCAACAGTGGATGAAATGATTCATCAACACTGAGAGTTCAAGGACAATCTCACCCCTTCCATCATTTCAGCAGTGGAAAAACTGTCCCAGGAGTTCAAACAATTGAGAAATGATCTATCCTATCTATCCAGCCCCCCATGTGTACCAACCCATGCCTCAGCTATTAACAATAGGCTTCCTAGTGCTCAAGAGAGAAGATATAGGAGGTACATGCCACGGGCCACCCTATGTTTTTACCTGTGGGATCATGGAGAAGGCACGAGAAGATGGGATGGAAAACCTGTGGAAGCATTTCTTTCAGTTAACAAAGATGTGAGCAATCCAGCCTTTGATTTAGCTGAGCTCGTGCTATGAGCAAAGGGCTTTGTGAAATGTTGTGGTTTGAGGAGGAAACAGAGGACGAGTGTGTGCTAACAAAAAGAGGAAGCATGAAGAAGTCAGCTTGCAAGAAAGTCTGGACAGGATGTCACGAAGCAAGATCAGCAAGAACTGTTCACCTTTAAAGCAAAACGCAAGTTGCAGAACAAGGAAAAATTTTGCTTGCTTGGCACTATGGACATTTATAGACATTTTAAAAATATGACCAATCAGTAAGCCGTTGCTAATACGTAGTTAAGCTGAACTAACCAATCAAGTATGATAGAGTGTTATAGTGTTCTGAAACTTTCTTATAAAAAGAAGCACTTGTGCACAATAAAGTGTTCAGCGTTTGATCACATTGATCAGTGTTGCGTTGTTCCATATCCCCCGCAAGTGGCGCCCGAACAGGGACCCTCAGATCTGCCTCCTGAGAGCTGCTTCGGTGGTGAAGATCAGCGCAGACCTGACGGGTGGGAAGCCGACCGAAAAGGAGCCGGCAGTAGCCCTGCCGATGTAGAAGAAGCACGCGCGTGCCGCAGAAGAGAAGTGTCTCTGCGAAAAGGTCCACTCCGATAAAGGCAAGTGGCGGTCGGGGAGGAATGGGGGCAGCTCAAACTAAAGAGGAAGCAGCTGTCCTTAATCTCCTCCAACACGTCCTCTCAAAGAGAGGGATTAAATATGAAGAAAATGTTCTTAAAGGGCTACTCCAATGGAGTAAAGAAAAGGGGCTATTTAGCGGGATTGGAACAGCATTTGAAATATCCACATGGGAGGAAATTGGCGTTCAGATTTGGGACACTATATCTCGTGGGGGGAAAGCAGCGCGTGAAGTCCAAAAATATTCCACGCTGTGGAGGCTTATCCGAGAGACTTTGAGGGACATGAAATTAGAAAAGGCTGCAGCTGCTTCGGAGGCTAAAGCCTTATCTCCGGTAACACCCTCCATGCCTCCGCCGCCGCCTCTTCCCCCGCCCGAGCCTCTAGCCCTGCCTGCCTCCCAATTACCCACGGAGCCCCCAATGAACAGCAAAAGGATCCCCGATCGAAACCCCTTTGATAATTATACCGGGGGGAGAACTCACCCGAAAATTGCAAAAACAGTAAAGAGGGGCTGTCAACTTATGCCCAGTAAAGAAAAACCAGAATCTAATATTGTTGCTAATTCTGACAATGTTGAACCTCGCTGCAAGGTGGAAGCGTCCACAGATTATAGGCCTTGTGCGTCAGAATATTCCCTTACCCCCACCTCTCCAAACCTCCGCCAGTCGCTGCTGAAGCTGCAGAGACTGAGGACGGGGATGAAAGTGATCCTTTTGCCCCGGACCATGTTAATCCCGAGAAAAAGCCTACTCTCAGATCACCTGAAACCTGCGGGAGAAAATGTTTTAATTGCACTTGATAATGCTGAAACTCCAGAACACATTAATGAGGAGCCTGTGCACGTTCATCAAACTGTTGTTGCTGCTCCTGAAGTTCTGACGCCTGATATTTCTGATGCTGACCTGGATAGTCCTTTTGACCCGAGACCTGTTGATCCGGAAAAGAAGCCTAACTTAGATCCCCCAGACTCTCATGATAAATGGGCAGTTATAAAGGGAAAAGTAAGATGGATAAAGGATGCAGATGTATTGTGTCCTTATAGTCTCTCTGTAATATTCATGTACTAAAAGTTAGCAAATATAAGTATGTCAGTGTTTCTACCAACCCTTACAGACCTTTATAGATACAGTTGGCCACTTCTCCCGATGTAGGCTGGCCACCTGCATTGGAATGAGTGTGCATTTTGGTCAGTGTAAAAGCCCAAGCCTCATGCAATGTGAGGGAGGCAGAGCCTCTGCGGGGACGCCCGCTGAGATTGAGCCTGCCACCTTGCACTGCGATGATGCTGCTCGGAGCTAGTTTCTTGATTGTCTTTACAGGGTCATTGCACTATGTTTTGTACGTGAAACCATATAGTGAGAGTAATGATTGTCTGCATTTTGTGTTTCACATAATGTAGTTGTGTGGAGTGTGTTTGTGGGATCCCATGAATGTGTGTGTATGTGTGTGTCTGTTAAGGGCAGACAGTGTTCTGTGTATTTTTTGTTATTGGGTTCATGTAAAAGTTTTTAACGGGTAGCAGATTAACATTTTGGGCAAGAAAGGGTTAATGGAAAAATCGTGCTGCCGGCAGAGATTTATAACTGCTGCTCAGCAGGCTGGCAGCTGTAGCTGCTGCTGGGCAGGCAAACGTTTGTAGCTGCTGCCGAGCAGTCCTGCTTAATATGTTTAAGGTAACCTAGGGAAAAATCCAAACTTTACCAACCTCCACCCAAACAGCATCAGGGTGGCAAAGAAAAAAAAAAAAAAAAAAAAAAAAAAAAAAAAAAAAAAAAAAAAAAAAATGGTTAATGACATGGCAAACTCCTTGATTGTTAACACTGTGCATTTTGCTTCTACAGCTGTTTCACATTCCTTTTATCGGAATGCCTTTGCTTTAAGAAATCATTTTTAACCTGACTTACTTCTCAAGAACTGATAACCTGGGGGGAAAGGGTATCTTTATGTCCTCCTACCTACAGGTCCATGGAAGCTGCCTGCAAAGTTTTTCAAGCCTTGCCATGAGCTGGACAGACAAGCGGAAAAACCCAATGCCTTAGCTACAAGAGCTTAAATATATGTGCATGTAAAGTAACTCTTGTTAAAAGCTGTGATTTTGTGTATAAGGCCACCTGTACTTACTAGCCAGTTGTTAATAAGAAACTACACCTTATATTGTATATATTTGTCACTTGTAAAACAGATGTTAAAGCATACATATTTGCAACAACTGCTAGAAAATGCTAAGGCAAAAAACTAGAAAGATTCTAATACAATAATAGTGTTATAAAACAGGTACTAGAACGAATTAAGTGGGTGGGGTCCTTGCAGCCTGGACTACCATCACCCACAATGTTACCTGAAAATTGGGAAATTTTGATTATTGACTTAAAGGACTGTTTCTTTTCCATTCCATTGCACCCAGAAGATGCAGAAAAATTTGCCTTTTCTGTGCCATCCATAAACAAGTCAGAACCAGCTAAAAGATATCATTGGATAGTGTTACCCCAGGGTATGAAAAATTCTCCTACTATTTGCCAACACTTTGTAGCCTAGGCATTGAACCCTTCTAGACAGAAATTTCCCCAATTTATTGTTTACCATTATATGGATGACATATTAATATGCGGTGAACAGCTAAACAAAGATGAAATTTCAAGGTGTTTAAAGCTGGATTTGGAATCTCAAGGTTTGCAAATTGCCCCAGAAAAGGTGCAAAAATCTTCACCATGGAAATACTTGGGATGGGTTATTTCCCACAGTGCTATTCAGCCTCAAAAATTGAAAATCTCTACTGAGATAAAAACATTAAACGATGTCCAAAAATTGGTTGGAGATATTCAATGGGTTAGAAATATCTCTGGCATTACTAATGATGATCTGAAGCCGTTAGTCCAGTTACTGGGTACTTCTACAAAAGCTAATGAAGCTCGCACATTGGGTCCTGTGCAGAAAAAAACACTGAGAATTCTTATGGATAAAATCTGTAACAACCATGCTCAGCAAATTGTGTTAACACTTCCAGTTACACTCATGATCATAAATTCGGACAGCCAGCGTTTGTATCCCTTTGCCATAATCACACAGTGGGATAACACTGCATCTGCCAATCTTAGAATATTAGAGTGGATTTTTTCTCCGATAACACCACGAAAAACGATTGTCACAAAACCCGAGATCTTATCACAGCTGATCATGAAAGGCAGAAATAGAATCATTGATATTACCGGCAGAGAACCCTACAGAATTATTTTGCCGTTAGTTCAGGAATATTTAGAATGGTTATTGCGAGTTTCTCTTCCATTTCAAACCGCATTGACCCAGTATGATGGAGAAATCAGTAACATCTACCCTCCTTATAAACTATTGCCCCTGTTGCACAATCAGCATTTTGAAACATTCCCAAAACGATCTGAAACACCAGTTACAGGTATCACAGTCTTTACAGATGCAGGAAAGCGATCACGCTTGGCAGCCTGTGTCTGGCAACATGAGCAACAATGGCAAAAACATTTAATTCGTGGAACTCCAGATGATTCTTTACAGACTTTAGAACTCCAAGCTGTTATTTGGGCCTTTGAAAACTGGAATAATTCACCTCTCAATGTTGTCTCTGATTCTTTATATGTAGTAGGTATTATTCACAAAATTGAAGGCTCTATCCTAAAAGAAATTAAGAACAACTGGTTATATAGTCTTTTGCTAAAATTGCTACGACTCTTGCAGATTCGAACTCATTCCTATTTTATCACACATATTCGCAGTCATCAATTCACACATGGTCTCTCAATTAGAAACAACCAAGCAGATCTTTTAGTTTCTCCTGCCTGGGCTGAGCCACCTGTTAACAGCTTTGCCCAAGCCAGAAAATCTCACTCATTTTTCCACCAATCAGCAAAAATGCTTGCTAGACAATTTGCCATTCCTGTTACAGATGCTCAGGGAATAGTAAAATCCTGTCCTTCCTGTCAAAAAATTGGTTTTGGCCTCGGACTAAGCGTTAATCCTAGAGGCTTACAACCACTTCAATTATGGCAAATGGATGTTACACATTTTTCTGAGTTTGGTCGACAAAAATTTATTCATGTCTATATTGACACCTTTTCTATGGCATTATGGGCAACTGCTCAAACAGGAGAAACAGCAAAGCATGTTCGCCGTCATTTGTATATGTGTTTTGCCGTTTTGGGAGTTCCAAAATCTATCAAAACTAATAATGGTCCTGCTTATGTTTCCCGATCCATGGCACATTTTTATGGTATTTGGGGAATTAAACATATTACAGGTATTGCTCATTCCCCAACCGGTCAAGCTATTGTTGAACGTGCTCATCAAATCATTAAAAACCTCCTCTTAAAACAAAAGGGGGGAGAATCACTCCCTCCTGCAGAACGATTGGCAAAAGCAATATATGTGGCTAATTATTTGCGATTAACAGGAAACAGAACTGACCCACCTATGGTCATTCATAGCTTGGCAATGCAATCAGGATTATCAGAAAAACCTAACCAAAAAATTTTGGTACAGTATAAAGACTTGATCACGAGTCAATGGAAAGGACCTGCAGAAGTTAAGCTAACAGGAAGAGGTTATATGTGTTTGCTTACAGATCAAGGCATCCGGTGGATACCGGCTCGTTGGATACGGCCGTGGCGAGATTCAGCAGAAAATATCTCGTCTGCACCGGAAGATGTCAGTGATGATTAAGAACCTGTTAGTGGTTAAGCTGTTAATTTTGCTGTTTGTATATAGTTCTGTATCTTTGTTACATGAAATCAATCCTAGGAAAAATTTGTGGGTGACATGGGCCAATGAGAGTGGTGTGTCAGAATTTTGTCTTGCTATGGCATCAGCTACAGATCCTTTTCAAACATGCCTAATAGGAATACCTGGATATAATGAGAACAGTTTTAAGGCATTTTCAACCAACAACTGCAGTAAATCAACAACTGTTGCAGATTGTTCAGCAAAATTAATATCTGAATTGATTAAAACACTCCCTTGGGATCCACAAGAATTAAATTTAATGGCATCACAAGCAGTTGGGAATAGCTCACAAAACTGGACACAGACCTGCATAATGTTTGGATCTAAATATGCAGGCTGGCCACATCCGATAAACTCACCAGATGTTTCGCCCAAAAATAGTGCCTATTGGTATGCTGGTGAATATTGCGGAGTAAATGATACAGATAGAAAGGCAATAGCCTTTAAGGCATACAGAGCTACTCACCAGCCTGGATCAGTGTCCCTCCTTTGGAATAACAAATCTGCCAAGGCCCTACCACCAGATGTCTTTTTAATCTGTGGAGATAGGGCATGGCAAGGAATACCAAAAGACATTGTTGGAGGGCCATGCTATTTGGGCTCACTAACTATTTTTGCACCAAAATTTACAGAATTGCGAAATCTTAGTCATATTCTCCGCTCTAAATCAAAGCGATCAATTGGACTTACCCCTGATTGTAATGACAATGTTCAATTACTTAGCAGAGCTGCTCGTATTGCTCTGTCATTGTTAGTTCCTGGAGCAGCTGCAGGAAATGCCTTAAAAACAGTAGCCCAGTTAGCTTGTTGAGCAGAAAAGCAGGCTAACACAACTACTGCCGTTCTCGAAGAGTTATTAATGAATCAAAATAGTCTGCGGCATTCCTTGCTACAAAACCGTGCAGCCATCGACTTTTTACTGCTGGCACAGGGTCATGGCTGTAAGGACTTTGAAAGTATGTGTTGTGTGAACCTGTCTGATCACAGTGAAAGCATTCACAAACAATTGACCTACCTAAAAGAACACTCTCAGAAAATTCAACAAAATGTAAATCCATTAAATAACTGGCTCCATAACACCTTTTCGAAATGGGGAATAGAGACTTGGATTCAAAACTGGATAATTATTGCTTTGAAAGTTTTAGGCATTGTATTATTGATTTTGCTTGTATGTACCATTGTATTTGCTATATTAAAGAAACTTGTAAAGAAAATGCTAAATCAAATCTGGATTGCTCAAAAACAAGAAGAGGGTATTGTGGAAGCATTTCTTTCAGTTAACAAAGATGTGAGCAATCCAGCCTTTGATTTAGCTGAGCTCGTGCTATGAGCAAAGGGCTTTGTGAAATGTTGTGGTTTGAGGAGGAAACAGAGGACGAGTGTGTGCTAACAAAAAGAGGAAGCATGAAGAAGTCAGCTTGCAAGAAAGTCTGGACAGGATGTCACGAAGCAAGATCAGCAAGAACTGTTCACCTTTAAAGCAAAACGCAAGTTGCAGAACAAGGAAAAATTTTGCTTGCTTGGCACTATGGACATTTATAGACATTTTAAAAATATGACCAATCAGTAAGCCGTTGCTAATACGTAGTTAAGCTGAACTAACCAATCAAGTATGATAGAGTGTTATAGTGTTCTGAAACTTTCTTATAAAAAGAAGCACTTGTGCACAATAAAGTGTTCAGCGTTTGATCACATTGATCAGTGTTGCGTTGTTCCATATCCCCCGCAAAAACCTACCTCAGGTCCTGAGGAACGGGTGCATAAATTGAAGGGGAGAAGTATGATCATCACATGAAAGCTGCAGCTTCAGTCTCTGGTGAGCAGGTACACAGATGGAGTGGAAGAAATGATTTTACT
Source organism: Amazona ochrocephala (assembly GCA_039720435.1). Classification (NCBI taxonomy): domain Eukaryota; kingdom Metazoa; phylum Chordata; class Aves; order Psittaciformes; family Psittacidae; genus Amazona; species Amazona ochrocephala. The sequence goes on from CM077908.1 coordinate 3,208,567, forward strand.
CCAACCCCTGTGATGAAGAGCACTAATCCCAGTCTAGAAGACATAAGTGAACATTATTGTGATCACTATTAGAGGGGCCCTGCTGCCAGCCAGGTGGAGGTAAGGGAAAACTGGGTTTATTGGACTGTATGGATCAGACGGCCTGGCATATCAATCCCACAGAAGTATAAGGCTCTAGTAGATAGCGGTCCACACTGTACCCTCATGCCATCCAGCTGTCCAGGGGTGGAACCCATTTATATTTCTGGAGTGACAGGAGGATCCCAAGAGTTGACTGTACTGGAGGCTGAAATCAGCCTGACTGGGAGGAAGTGGCAAAAGCACCCCATTGTGACTGGTCCAAAGGCTCCATGCATCCTTGGCATAGACTACCTCAGGAGAGGGTACTTCAAAGACCCAAAAGGGTACCGATGGGCTTTTGGTATTGCTGCTTTGGAGACAGATGAAATTGAGCAGCTGTCCACCTTGCCTGGTCTCTCAGAGGATCCTTCTATGGTGGGGTTGCTGAAGGTCGAAGAACAACAAGCGCCGCTCGCGACCACAACAGTGTGCTGGTGCCAATATCGCACCAACCGAGACTCCCTGATTCCCATCCATAAGCTGATCCGTAGACTGGAAAGACAAGGAGTGATCAGTAGGACCCGCTCATCCTTTAACAGCCCCATATGGCCAATGCAAAAGTCCAACAGAGAGTGGAGACTAACAGTAGACTATGGTGGCCTGAATGAAGTCACACCACCACTGAGTGCTGCCGTGCCAGACATGCTAGAACTTCAGTATGAACTGGAGTCAAAGGCAGCCAAGTGGGATGCCACAACTGATATTGCCAATGTATTTTTCTCAATTCCTCTGGCAACAGAGTGCAGGCCACAGTTCGCTTTTACTTGGAGGGGCGTCCAGTACACTTGGAACTGACTGCCCCAGGGGTGGAAACACAGCCCTACCATCTGCCATGGACTGATCCAGACTGCACTGGAACAGGTGCAAGCTCCAGAACACCTGCAATACATTGATGACATCATTGTGTGGGGTGATACAATGGAAGAAGTTTTTGAGAAAGGGAGGAAAATAATCCAAATCCTGCTGAAAGACAGTTTTGCCATAAAATGGAGTAAGGTCAAGGGGCCTGATCAGAAGATTCAATTTTTGGGAATTAAATGGAAAGATGGATGATGCCAGATCCCCACAGATGTGATCAACAAGATAACAGCAATGTCACCACCAACTAACAAGAAAGAAACACAAGCTTTCTTGGATGTTGTGGGGTTCTGGAGAATGCACATCCTGAATTACAGTTTGATTGGAAGCCCTCTCTATCATGTGACCGGGAAGAGGAATTATTTCAAATGGGGCCCTGAGCAACAACAAGCCTTTGAGCAAATTAAACGAGAGGTAGCTCATGCATTAGCCCTTGGACCAGTCCAGACCAGGACACATGTAAAATGTGTACTCTACACTGCAGCCGGGGAGAATGGTCCTACCTGGAGCCTCTGGCAGAAAGCTCCAGGGGAGACTCAAGGTTGACCCCTCAGCTTTTAGAGTTAGAATACAGAGGATCCAAGGCCAGCTACACCCCAACTGAAAAAGAGATCCTGGCAGCCTATGAAGGGGTTCGAGCTGCTTCAGAAGTGATTGGCACTGAAGCACAGCTCCTCCTAGCACCCTGGTTGCCCGTGCTGGGCTGGATGTTCAAAGGCAGGGTCTCCTCTACGCATCATGCAACTGATGCTACATGGAGTAAGTGGGCTGCACTAAATACACAATGAGCTCAAACAGGAAATCCCAGTTGTCCAGGAATTCTAGAATTCATCATGGACTGGCCAGAGGGCAATGATTTTGGAATGTCACCAGAGGATGAGGTAATGCATGTTGAAGAGGCCCCACAATATAATAAACAGTCACAAAGTGAAAAGCAATATGCCTTGTTTACTGATGGCTCCTGCCATATTGTGGAAAGCATCGTAGATGGAAGGCAGCTGTATGGAGTCCCCGACAAGAAGTTGCAGAAACTACTGAAGGAGAGGGTGAATAGAGTCAGTTTGTAGAGGTGAAAGCCATACAGCTGGCATGGACATTGCTGAATGAGAAAAGTGGCCAGTACATTTTCTCTGTACTGACTCACAGATGGTGGCAAATGCCCTGTGGGGGTGGTTGCAGCAATGGAGGCAGAGCCACTGGCAACTGTTACGTTAAAAGGGGGGGAAAATAAACCCCTTGTTTTATTCTCCAATATGTAACTACCAGTCCGGCCGCGTTTGCTATTTCGAGCCTTACTGATCCGGATTCACCGACAGTGGGAAACAAACCCTTTGCTTTAATTGAGGAAGGACAGGAAATGGCTCCTCTATGCAACTACCGGTCCGGCTGCGTTCGCTATTTCGAACCTTACTGATCCGGATTCACCAATAGTGTACCACACTGTCCAGTCCAAACAGCTGCAACTATCAGTCTGGCCGCGTTCGCTATTTCGAACCTTACTGATCTGGATTCACCGATAGTGCACCACAACTAGAAACAGGGTCGTATTCAGTGAGAAAATTAGTTTATTGATACAATAGATACAGGTTCTTATGGATTGCCGGAGATAAATACTGTGCAAAGCACGTGCAAATAAGGGTTACATGGATACAAGCGCTCGATAAAGTTAACACAGCCTGGTTCTAAAATATAAAAGTAACAGTAAAAGTAACTCTCTAGAGATTCTAAGTTTTCCCGGGGAAGCACTGGATACAGTGCAAGTCTTACCCACAGGCGTCCCTATGGGGGGGGAAGAGAGGTCTAGCCCGTCGACCGGTCCCAGGAATTTGTTGATGTTATCTTCCTTGACTCGTCCACACTGGTATCTTCCCCAAATATCCCCATCTCTCTTGGGTCATTTTATATTATATATTTTATATTCATTTTATATTATTTATTTTATATTATCTTAAGGGGGTGAAGGTTCGTCCATTCAACCATGTTGACCATCCTGCATACGATGAATCCAGCAATGGTGAGCATGTGGGTTTAATTGCAGAGATGTTAATTTGCATCGATAGTTCCACACGTTTGAGGGAGTATGATGGGTTATTTTTAATGACATAAGGCAAAGTACAGCCCTATGTTGTCTTGTGCCCAGAGGCAGGTCACAAAGACTGGTTGGACCAAAGTAAAGTTGGACCAACAATCCCATCTCTCCACAGTACAGATTTTTATTTGTTGTTTCTATTTTGGTTACCGAGATCTGACTTATTTGTTTGTGGGTGGATCCATTGATAACTCTACGTCCTACTTTTATTTCTTGTCCCATGTATCATCACTGTTGACAGATTTAAGTCTTTGTTAGAATCTAATTCTACATTCCCCGTGTTTAAACCCATGCTCCCGGTGTATTTTGTATGAATCTCAGACCAGGGCCACTGCAGGTCTGTAGAAACATAACGTTGAATCAGTTCTGCTGCTTACCACTTTTTTTTTTTTTAAACTTAGGTTGGCAAATGATCATGAATGTAAAGCATACTATTACTATTACGGCTAGGATGAGTGACAAGATTCCTTGGATGCACTCAAGTCCAGTGTAGGCCAATCCGTCTGTCCATGTGCAGTTCACCTAGAATTTCTGTGAACATAAAAGAGAAAACATGCTCAGCCTTTTGACCGACGGGGTTAAAAGAAAGGTGAAAATCCACTGGGTGCTAATCCAGTGTACCTTTCCTGAACAGTCTTTGGTTTCCCATGCATAGGGATTTTTAGGAGTAATTAGTACCATGGGTACTGCTCTATTCTGAGGCATTTTTACCAGCACTGGTTGCCCTCACAAGGAGGGGAATCATGAAAAACATATCCTTAGCATCTAAGGCAGCCATCCAAGGGTGGGCAGCTCCTTGTATCATTGTCACAATTTCGGCAGTATTTGGGACTGCTGCAGTTAGAGGTGCAGTATTGGCGTTTAACTGTTGATAATCTACTATGAAATGCCATTGTTCGGTGGGTTTCTTTATAGGCCACACCAGGGAATTATAAGGTGAGTGAATTTGTTTAATGATATCCCTCTTTTCCAATTCCATTACCACCCCGTCAACCCCTGTAAGTGTTGCTGCAGGCAACGGGTATTGCCGAACATTGGTAATTTTAGACGGAGGTAAGGGTATGGCTGTTTGTAACAGATTTAACCTCATTGTCAATGGAGAGTTTCACCTGCTATATCCAGTGAGAAATCATTATTATGACAAAGCACATACAGATTTACATTAGCAGTATGTATACTGCCAGGTGTAGTAGCATGTTGAAAATGCCAGTGGCAGTGAGGGACCAGCCAAAGAAATTTCTTACCAGTGGAGTTCTCTCACCCTCTTTGCGTGCTTTTTATAACACTATCATTGTATTAGAATCTTTCTAGCTTTTGCCTCAGCATTTTCTAGCAGCTGCTGCAAATTTGCATGCTCTAATATCTGTTTTACAAGTGACAAATCCATACAGTACAAGGTGTAGTTTCTTATTAGCAACTGGCTAATAAGTACAGGTGGTTTTATACACAAAATCACAGCCTCCAATAATAGCTACTTTACAAGCACACATATTCAAGCAGTTACTTTTTAGTTGCCCCCAAGTGATGTTTTGCAATCATTCATTTTTCTTTTCCTCTATCTCATTCTGCTCGAGGTATTCACGGTCAGCTCTTATAGCTGAGGCATCGGGTTTTTCCACTCATCTGTCCAGCTCATGGCAAGGCTTGACAAACTTTGCAGGCAGCCACCATGGACCTGTGGGTAGGAGGACACAAATATACCCCCTCCCCCAGGTTATCAGTTCTTGAGAAGTAAGGCAGGTTAAAGTGATTCCTTAAAGCAGAGGCATTCCGATCAAAAGGAATGTGAAGCAGTTGCAGAAGCAAACTGCAGGGTGTTAACAGTCAGGGAGTCTGCTGTGTCATTAACCATTTTTCTCTTTCTCTGCCACCCTGATGCTGCTTGGTTGGTGGCTGGTAAAGCTTGTGGTTGCACTACCCCTCTCGCTTTTTCAATTAACAGTTCGTGTTTCAAGTCTTGGATTGCGCAGAACCGGCGGGAGGCGGAGGCACGATGTCATGTAGCGTGGCAGGTGAAGAGGACTTCTTTTTGGAAGAAAAGAGATTCAAGCAGTACTGTGAAGAATTTATTAAACATTCACAGGAGATAGGAGATGGTTGGGAGTGGAGAACTATCAAGGTAAAATAATCATGTTCATTTTTAGATGCCCTTTCTGGACTTTTTGAACTGTTGACAACCACCACAAGCTGGAACATCCTTTTTGAGGGGAGTTTACAACATATGAAATAAATGGTATTTTGCCCAGCTGGTCCAAGAACAAAATAGTGCATAGATGGTTTATATGAGGATATAGACCTGCATCTGTATTGAATAGGGTTCATGAATCCAAAAACTACTGCACCTTGTGGTATAACCTTGTAGGGTTACCCAAGATGATTTCTATTTTGGTCTGAAAATGTCTTTTAAGGCATTAAGCAGTTTTTGTTTTCAGAATTCTCAGTGTTAGAAAAACAGTCACAGCTTTCAACAAGTCTTTCAAGTGGCTGGCTATGCTTAAAGTGAATAAAAAAAAATAAAAAAGAAGAATCTGTTCCTTCTAGTCTTAACTGCCTAGCTTCATGTTCCAGCCATTGGTATCTGTACCTTTGTCTTATAAGCCGGGCACCCTTTTTGCATCAGAATTCTCTCTGTTTTGGTACTTTAGTTTTAGATCCTTTAGAACCTTGTAATTGTAAAAGCAAACCATGTTGGGCTCCCTGACTATTTGACATGTTTTCCAGTAGTTTAACCGTTCTCATGGATCTCCTCTGAATCCTGTCCAGTATATAAATATCCTTTTTCAGCTGTGGACAGAACTAGACAATGGATGTTGTATCACTGTGAAATTCAAACCTTCCTACTCTGGGCAAGGGCTTGTGGTTACGTATCCAAGGATTACTTTAACCCTGTAAACTGAAATGGCACATAGTATTTGTTTTAGATGTGTGACTTAATATTTTGCATTAAAATATGTGTTAGTTGCATACAGCAAGCGAAAAAATCTGTATAAATGATCAATCCTTGTTGTTTGCTGCTTACCCATAATTTTCAAACCTCATCAATGACAATTGCATATTGTTTCTAGGTCATTAATCAAAATTTTAAACAACGCAGGGCCGAGTCCCACAGGACCCCATTAGGATCAGTTCTTTTATGATGATTCCCCATTTTTTTAAGTTACCTTTGTGATCGGCTGGATGGCCGAACACAAAGAGTTGTGCTCAATGGTTCAATGTGCAACTGGAGACCAGTAACGAGTGGTGTCCCTCAGGGATCGGTGTTGGTACCGGTCTTGTTCAACATCTTTGTTGGTGGCATGGACAGTGATTGAGTGTGCCCTCAGCGAGTTTGTGGATGACACCAAGCTGCATGGTTTGGTTGATACGTTGGAGGGAAGGAATGCCATCGAGAGGGACCTTGACACGCTTGTGAGGTGGGCTCATGCCAACCTGATGAAGTTTAACCATGCCAAGCGCGAGGTCCTACACCTGGGTGGGAGCAATCTCAGGCACAGCTACAGGTTGGGCAGAGAAGAGATTCAGAGCCGCCCTGCGGAGAAGGACTTGGGGGTGTTGGTCGATATAAAAATGAACATGAGCCAGCAGTGTGCACTTGCAGCCCAGAAGGCCAACCGCATCCTGGGCTGCATCAAGAGGAGCATGACCAGCAGGTCGAGGGAGGTGATCCTGCCCCTTTACTCTGCTCTCGTGAGACCTCACTTGGAGTATTGTGTGCAGTTCTGGTGTCCTCAACGTAAAAAGGACATGGAACTGTTAGAACAAGTGCAGAGGAGGGCCACGAGGATGATCAGGGGACTGGAGCACCTCCCTTATGAAGATAGGCTGAGAAAGTTGGGGCTGTTCAGCCTGGAGAAGAGAAGGCTGCGTGGAGACCTCATAGCAATATCTGAAGGGGGCCTATAGGGATGCTGGGGAGGGACTCTTCATTAGGGACTGTAGTGAGAGGACAAGGGGTAACGGGTTCAAACTTAAACAGGGGAAGTTTAGATTGGATATGAGGAAGAAATTCTTTACTGTAAGGGTGGAGAGACACTCTAATAGGTTGCCCAGGGAAGTTGTGAATGCTCCATTGCTGGCGGCATTCAAGGCGGGGTTGGACATAGCCTTGGATGGCATGGTTTAGTGTGAGGTGTCCCTGGCCGTGGCAAGGGGGCTGGAACTAGATGATCTTAAAGTCCTTTCCAACCCTAACTGTTCTATGGTTCCATGATCTGTGAATTAATCCTATTTTCATCCTTTAGTGGGAGTCAGATTAGCATGGGATTATTTTAATGTTTTAATTTCCAGTTGTGGAATCAGGAGTCTGAGCATATATTGTTTGTGTTTATCAAGCAAATATGTCTTTATTGTGATAAAGACTATTTTTCTTAAAAAATAACTACATGTACTCTATGTTTTTCTTTATTTACTACATTCTACATGATATCTTCTGTTCTTTTGCTGGGGATGACTTTAGTATGTGAATATGTGTACAGGTACTTAAATTAGCCAGTATATAAAGATATATTGCCCAGGGAAGTTCTGGATGCTTCATCCTTGGCGGCATTCAAGTTGGGGTTGGACATAGCCTTGGGTGGCATGGTTCAGTGGAAGGTGTCCCTGCCCATGGCAGGGGGGTTGGAACTCGATGATCTTGAGGTCCTTTCCAACCCTAACTATTCTATGATTCTATGATTCACCCCCAGGTTACCTTAAACACACTAAGCAGGACTCCTCCCCTGTGCCCAGTGTGTTGCAGGCTTCTTTAGGCTTTGCTTGTGGTGTCTCTACAAACTGCTCCAATACTTCAGTAGATTGAGAGGTGTTTTATACTTTTATTTTTTTTTTCAAAGTTGCTCACCCCGCTGTGCGCAGCTACAAACGCCGGCCTGCTCGGCAGTAACCTTAAATACCTGCCTGCTCAACAGCAGCTACAGCTGCCAGCCTGCTGAGCAGCAGCCATAAATCTCTGCTGGCAACAGCACTTTTGTATTAACCCTTTCTTGCCTGAGATGTTAATCTGCTACCCATTAAAACTTTTATGTGAATCCGACAGCAAACAAATACACAGAACACCGTCTGCCCTCAACACACACACACACACACACACACACACGTGGGATCCCATAAACACACTCCATACAAATACAGTATTTAACACACAAAATCCAGGCAATCATTACTCCCACTACACGATCCCACATACAGAACATGGTGCAACGATCCTGTGAAGACAGTCAGGAAACCAGCTCCAAGCAGCATCATTGCAGTGCAAGGTGGCAGGCTCAATCTCAGCGGGCATCCTCGCGGAGGCTCTGCCTCCCCCACATTGCATGAGGCTTGGGCTTTTGTACTGACCAAAATGCACACTCATTCCGATGCAGGTGGCCAGCCCACATCAGAAGAAGTGGCCAGTAGTTTCTATAAAGGTCTGCAAGGGTCAGTAGAAACACGGACATATTTATATTTGCTAACCTCTAGCACATAAATATTACAGAGAGACTATATAAAATGAGTTATATATGGGATTCCAAATCTATGGTCTGTTACCATTTGCTTAATATCTTTTGATAAGAGCATACGAGAGACCTTCCCACTGCAGGTCTCAATCCGGCACATATACCACCAGGAAAGTCAGCATCCCCCACCCATCTCGCTTCTGCCTTTACAGCTGCCCATTTATCATGAGGGTCTGGGGGATATAAATCAGGCTCCTTTTCTGGATCAACAGGCACCGGGTCAAAAGGACTATCCAGGTTTTTATTTTCGCTCACAAGTTGATAATTTCGAGCTTCCAATTTTTCTCCTGTCTCCTTGTGAAAGGCTAAGGATGATTTTAGCACTTCATGTTCTGATTTCAGAGCAGCACATACAGCATCAGAAGTCAGATTAGGAGCAGGGGCATTTTTATCTTCCTCTTGTGCACAAGATAAACAAGCACCTAACACTGCACACATAACCTTTTTACCTTTTCCCTCTTTAAGCTTCTGTAAAGCCCAACACTGTTCAATGCGTTCTACCACTTTCTCTTCATCCTTCCAAAACTTTTGGGCCCACTCCTTCCCAGCTGGGTGTCATGGGTTCAGCAGCAGCAGTAATTTTTTTCTCCTTCATAGTAGCTGGTGCAGTGCTGTGTTTTCGACTTTCGATCTGGGAACAGCACTGATAACACCGATGTTTATAGTTACGGCTTAGAATGTTTTGGTCTGACCAAGGACTTTCTGAGTCTCATGCTCTGCCAGGGAGGAGGGGAAGCCAAGAGGAAGCAGAAACAGGATACCTGACCCAGACTAACCAAAGAGGTTATTCCATGCCACAGCACGTCATGTCCAGGATGTAAAAAAAAAAAACTGGGGCCGGAACCCGGAAGAGTTGGAGTTCACAGCTCGGTCGTCGGGTGGTGAGCAGCTGTATCCTCTTCCCTTGTATTTCTCTTGTTATTATTATTATTGGTGGTAGCAGCAGTGGTTTGTGTTATACCTTCATTACTGGACTGTTCTTATCTCAACCCATGGGAGTTACATACTTTTGATTCTTCTCCCCTTCCCCCCCCCTCCTTTGGAGTGGGGGGGAAGAAAGACTCTTCCCTTGTATTTTCTCTTGTCATTATTATTACTCGTGGTAGCAGCAGTGGTTTGTGTTATACCTTAGTTACTAAACTGTTCTTATCTCAACCTGTGGGAGTTGCATTCTTTCGATTCTCCTTCCCATCCCTCCAGGAGCGGAGGGAAGAAAGAGTGGGGAGTGAGTGAGAGAGCGACTGTGTGAGTTTATAAAGACTTAAACCACGACACTGGGGAAGGGGCACAATCATATTTTTGCAGCAGTTTATCCATGGCATTCCTGCCGACTACGCCAATTTCCTGTTGCGTTAAAAAAGGGGGGGGGAATGAACCCCTTGCTTAGAGAGGCCAGGAGCAGCTTCACTATGAAACTAACGGTCCGGGTGCGTCTGATCCACATTCACTGATAGCACTGATAGCACGTAATCAGCTATAACTATCAGTCCGGGCGTGTATTGATTCGGGATTCACTGATAATGCACCACAGGAACGGCTCCAATATATAATTATCAGTCCGGGTGCGCCTGATCCGGCTTCACTGATAGTGTACAATCAGCTGCAACTATCAGTCCGGTGGCGTATTGATCCGGATTCACTGATAAAGCCCCACACTGCCAGTTTAATTGCGTTACACTACAGTTTGTTGATATATTGATGCAACAGGTACAGGTTTTTATGGATTGCTGGTGATAAATACTGTCTGCAAAGCACGTGCAAATAAGGACAAAAAAGGCTTAGAAAGGGTTAGGAATAGGCAAAAATGAGATAGCGATAGAAAAAAATGCTCAGGAATAGTCAAAAACGGCTTAAAGCGGGTTAGAAGTGGGCAAAAATGGGTTAGAAATGGCCAAAAATTGCTGTAAACAGGCGAGTAATGGGAGAAACTCCATAGAAATGGACAAAAATGGCTCAAAAAGGTTTAGAAATTTGCAAAAAAGGATAGAATGGGGAAAAAAGGGTTAGAAAGGGCAAAAATCGGTAAGAACTGGCCAAAAATGTCGCAAAAGAGAAGAGAAACGAAAACGCGGGGAAAAAAAAAAGACCAAAAAGTAATTAAAATGGGTCAGACATGGGCAAAACAAGGTTAGAAATGTCAGCAAACTTCTTTAAAAGGTTTAGAAAGGGGCAGAAATGGGACAGAAAAGGCAAAAATTCTTTAGAAATAGCAAAAATGGGATAAAATCGCTTAGTAGTGGGCAAAAATGGGTTGGAAATGGACAAAAAAAGGCATAAAAAGGGTTAGGAATGGGCAAAACATGAGATAGTGATGGAAAAAATGGTCAGGAATAGTAAAAAATGGCTTAAAGCGGGTTGGAAGTGTGCAAAAATGGGTGAGAAATGGACAAAAATATTTTAATTTAGTTTAGAAATAGGCAAAAATGGGATAGAAATGGCAAAATATGCTTAGAAGTAGGCAAAAACAGCTTAAAAGAGGATAGAAGAGGGCAAAAATGAGTTAGGAATCGGCCAAAAATGGCTGTAAACAGGTGCGTAATGGGAGAAACTCGGTTAGAAATGGCCAAAAATGGCTCAAAGAGGGTTAGAAATTTGCAAAAAAAGGATAGCATGGGGAAAAATGGGTTAGAAAGGGCAAAAATCGGTCAGAACTGGCAAAAAATGTTGCAAAAGAGAAAAATGAATATGCTGGGTAAAAAAAGACCGAAAAATGAAAATGCTGGGTAAGAAAAGACCAAAAAATGCTGAAAATGGGTCAGACATGGGCAAAATTGAGTTAGAAATGTCAACAAACTTCTTTAAAAGGTTGAGAAGGGGGCAGAAATGGGACAGAAAAGGCAAAAATACTTTAGAAAAAGCCAAAAATGGTCAAAACGGGTTAGAAGTGGGTAAAAAAGGGTTGGAAATGGAAAAATAAATGGCTTAAAACGGGAGAGAAATGGGCAAAACTGAGTTACATATAGCGAAAAAAAACTGGAAAAAGGGATAGAAAGGGGAAAAAATAGGTTAGAAATTGCCTAAAATAGCTGCAAACAGGTAAGAAATGGGCAAGACTGGATTAGAAATGGCCAAAAATTGTTTAGAAATAGCCAAAAACGGCATAAAAAGGGTTAGAAATGGGCAAAACTGGGTTAGAAATGGACAAAAAAGGATTTAAAAGGGTTAGAAATGGGAAAAAATGAGTTAGCGATAGAAAAAATGTTCAGGAATAGTCAAAAATGGCTTAAAGTGTGTTAGAAGTGGGCAAAAATGGGTTAGAAATGGACAAAAATATCTTAAAACGAGTTAGAAATAGGCAAAAATGAGATAGAAATGGCAAAATATGTTAAGTAGGCAAAAACAGCTGAAAAGAGGATAGAAGAGGGCGAAAATGTGTCAGAAATGGCCAAAAATGGCTGTAAACAGGTGAGCAATGGGGGAAACTCGGTCAGCAATGGCCAAAAATGGCTTAAAAAGGTTTGCCAATTTGCAAAAAAGGAGAGAAAGGGCAAAAATGGGTGATAAATGGGCAAAAATGGGTGAGAAATGGGCAAAAATGGCTGAAAAGGGGTTAGTAATGGTCAACTCAGGTTTTGAAATGGCCAAAAATTGTTGAGAAATAGCCAAAAATGGTTTCAAATGTGATAGAAAAGGGCAAAAATGGGTTAGAAATGGACAAAAAAGGCTTAAAAAGGGTTAGAAATGCTCAAAAAATGAAATAGGAATTGCAAAAAAACCTTAGGAATTGTCAAAATAGGCTTAAAGACTGTTAGAAGTCGGCAAAAATGGGTTAGAAATGGGGAAAAATATCTTAAAATGGGTTAGAAATAGGCAAAAACAGCGTAAAAGAGGATAGAAGAGGGCAAAAATGAGTTTGGAATTGGCAAAAATGTCTGTAAACAGGTGAGAAATGGGAGAAACATGGTTAGAAATGGCCAAAAATGGCCCAAAGAGGGTTAGAAATTTGCAGAAAAGGATAGAATGGGGAAAATGGCTTAGAAAGGGCAAAAATCGGACAGAACTGGCAAAAAAAAACATAGAATCATAGAATCATCGAACAGTCAGGATTGGAAAGGACCTTAAGATCATCTAGTTCCATCCCCCCTGCCATGGGCAGGGACACCTCCCACTAAACCATATCATCCAAGTTTAAGTCTAACCCCGCCTTGAACGCCGCCAGGGATGAAGCATTCACAACTTCCCTGGGCAACCCATTCCAGGGCCTCACCACCCTCACAGTAAAGAATTTCTTCCTCAGATCCAATCTAAACTTCCCCTGTTTAAGTTTGAACCCATTACCCCTTGTCCTCTCACTACAGTCCCTCCAGAAAAGTCTCTCCCCAGCATCCCTATAGGCCCCCTTCAGGTATTGGAAGGCTGCTATGAGGTCTCCATGCTGCCTTCTCTTCTCCAGGCTGAACAGACCCAATTTTCTCAGCCTTTCTTCATACGAGAGGTGCTCCAGTCCCCTGATCATCCTCGTGGCCCTCCTTTGGACTTGTTCCAACAGTTCCATGTCCTTTTTATGTTGAGGACACCAGAACTGCACACAATACTCCAAGTGAGGTCTCACAAGAGCAGAGTGGAGGGGCAGGATCGCCTCCCTCAACCTGCTGTTCATCCTCCTTTTGATGCAGCCCAGGATATGGTCGGCCTTCTAGGCTGCAAGTGCACACTGCCAGCGCATGTTCATATTTTCATCGACCAACACCCCCAAGTCCTTCTCCACAGGGCTGCTCTGAGTCTCTTCTCTGCCCAACCTGTAGCTGCGCCTGGGATTGCTCCCACCCAGGTGTAGGACCTTGCACTTGGCATGGTTAAACTTCATAAGGTTGGTATGAGCCCACCTCACAAGCATGTCAAGGTCCCTCTGGATGACATCCATTCCCTCCAGCATATCAACCGAACCACACAGTTTGGTGTCATCGGCAAACTTGCTGTGGGCGCACGCAAACTCACTGTCCGCGATCTCAACACCGATCCATGAGGGACACCACTCATTACTGTTCTCCAGCCGGACTTTGAGCCACTGAGGACAACTCTTTGCGTGCAGCCGTCCATCAAGTTCTTTACCCACTGAGTGGTCCACCAATCAAATTGAATGTTGCAAAAGAGAAGAGAAATGAAAACGCTGGGTAAAAAAAGACCAAAAAATGCTAAAAATTGGTTAGACATGGGCAAAACTGAGTTAGAAATGACAGCAAACTTCTTTAAAAGTTTGACAAAGGGGCAGAAATGGGGCAGAAAACGCAAAAATTCTTTAGAAATAGACAAAAATGGTTAAAACAGGTTAGAAGTGGGTAAAAAAGGGTTGGAAATGGAAAAATAAATGGCTTAAAACGGGAGAGAAATGGGCAAAACTGAGTTACAAACTGACAAAAATGACTTAAAACAGGGATAGAAAGGGGAAAAAATAGGTTAGAAATTGCCTAAAATAGATTCAAAAAGGTATGAAACGGGCAAGACTGGATTAGACATGGCCAAAAATTGTTTAGAAATAGCAAAAATGGCTAAAAAAGGGTTAGAAATGGGCAAAACTGGGTTAGAAATGGACAAAAAAGGATTTAAAAGGGTTAGAAATGGGCAAAAAATGACACAGCGATAGAAAAAAAATGTTCAGGAATAGTCAAAAATGGCTTAAAGCGGGTTAGAAGTGGCCATAAATGGGTTAGAAATGGACAAAAATATCTTAATTTAGTTTAGAAAAGGGCAAAAATGGGATAGAAATGGGGGGAAATACCTTAAAATGGGTTAGAAAAAGGGCAAAAATGAGATAGAAATGGCAAAATATGTTTAGAAATAGGCAAAAACAGCTTAAAAGAGGATAGAAGAGGGAAAAAATGAGTTAGGAATTGGCAAAAATGGCTGTAAACAGGCGAGTAATGGGAGAAATTCGGTTTGAAATGGCCAGAAATGGCTTTAAAAGGTTTGCAAATTTGCAAAAAAGGAGAGAAAGGGCAAAAATGGGTGAGAAATGGGCAAAAATGGCTGAAAAGGGGCTAGTAATGGTCAACCCTGGGTTAGAAATGGCCAAAAATGGTTGAGAAATAGCCAAAAATGGCTTAAAATGGGATAGAAAAGGGCAAAAATGGGTTAGAAATGGATAAAAAAAGGCTTAAAAAGGGTTAGAAATGCTCAAAAAATGAGATAGAAATTGCAAAAAAACCTTAGGAATAGTCAAAATAGGCTCAAAGCTGGTTAGAAGTCGGCAAAAATGGGTTAGAAATGGGGAAAAATATCTTAAAATGGGTTAGAAATGGGGAAAAATATCTTAAAATGGGTTAGAAATAGGCAAAAACAGCGTAAAAGAGGATAGAAGAGGGCAAAAATGAGTTTGGAATTAGCAAAAATGTCTGTAAACAGGGGAGTAATGGGAGAAACTCGGTCAGCAATGGCCAAAAATGGCTCAAAGAGGGTTAGAAATTTGCAAAAAAAGGATAGAATGGGGAAAAATCGGTTAGAAAGGGCAAAAATTGGTCAGAACTGGCAAAAAAATGCCGCAAAAGGGAAGAGAAATGAAAACGCTGGGTAAAAAAAGACCAAAAAATGCTTAAAATGGGTCAGACATGGGCAAAACTGAGTTAGAAATGCCCGCAAACTTCTTTAAAAGGTTGAGAAAGGGGCAGAAATGGGACAGAAAAGGCAAAAATTCTTTAGAAATAGCCAAAAATGGTTAAAACGGGTTAGAAGTGGGTAAAAAAGGGATGGAAATGGAAAAATAAATGGCTTCAAAAGGGGAGAGAAATTGGCAAAACTGAGTTACAAATAGACAAAAAAGACTTAAAACGGGAAGAGAAAGGGGCGAAAATAGGCTAGAGCCGGCAAAAAATGGCTTAAAACGGGTTAGAAATGGGCAAAACTGGGTTAGAAATGGGACAAAAAAGGCGAAAAAAGGTTGAGAAATGGGCAAAAATGAGACAGCAATCGAAAAATATGCTCAGGAACAGTCAAAAATGGCTTAAAGCGGGTTAGAAGTGGGCAAAAATGGGTTAGAAATGGACAAACCCATCTCAATTTAGGTTAGAAAAAGGCAAAAATGGGATAGAAATGGCAAAATATGTTTAGAAATAGGCAAAAACAGCTTAAAAGAGGATAGACATGGGAGAGATATGGGTTCGAAATGGCCAAAAACGGCTGTAAACAGGTGCGTAATGGGAGACACTCGGTTTGAAATGGCCAAGAATGGCTTAAAAAGTTTTGCAAATTTGCAAAAAAAAGGAGAGAAAGGGCAAAAATGGGTGAGAAATGGGCAAAAATGGCTGAAAACGGGTTAGTAATGGTCAACCCTGGGTTAGAAATGGCCAAAAATGGTTGAGAAATAGCCAAAAATGGCTTAAAATGGGATAGAAAAGGGCAAAAACGGATTAGAAATGGACAAAAAAGGCTTAAAAAGGGTTAGAAATGCTCAAAAAATGAGATAGAAATTGCAAAAAAACCTTAGGAATAGTCAAAATAGGCTCAAAGCTGGTTAGAAGTCAGCAAAAATGGGTTAGAAATGGGGAAAAATATCTTAAAATGGGTTAGAAATAGGCAAAAACAGCGTAAAAGAGGATAGAAATGGGATAGAAACGGGTTCGAAATGGCCAAAAATGGCTGTAAACAGGTGCGTAATGGGAGAAACTCGGTTAGAAATGGCCAAAAAAGGCTCAAAGAGGGTTAGAAATTTGCAAAAAAGGATAGAATGGGGAAAAATGGGTTAGAAAGGGCAAAAATTGGTCAGAACTGGCAAAAAAATGTCGCAAAAGGGAAGAGAAATGAAAACGCTGGGTAAAAAAAGACCAAAAAATGCTTAAAATGGGTCAGACATGGGCAAAACTGAGTTAGAAATGTCAGCAAACTTCTTTAAAAGGTTGAGACAGGGGCAGAAATGGGACAGAAAAGGCAAAAATTCTTTAGAAATAGCCAAAAATGGTTAAAACAGGTTAGAAGTGGGTGAAAAAGGGTGGGAAATGGAAAAATAAATGGCTTAAAACGGGAGAGAAATGGGCAAAACTGAGTTACAAACTGACAAAAATGACTTAAAACAGGGATAGAAAGGGGAAAAAATAGGTTAGAAATTGCCTAAAATAGATTCAAAAAGGTATGAAACGGGCAAGACTGGATTAGACCTGGCCAAAAATTGTTTAGAAATAGCAAAAATGGCTAAAAAAGGGTTAGAAATGGGCAAAACTGGGTTAGAAATGGACAAAAAAGGATTTAAAAGGGTTAGAAATGGGCAAAAAATGACACAGCGATAGAAAAAAAGTGTTCAGGAATAGTCAAAAATGGCTTAAAGCGGGTTAGAAGTGGCCATAAATGGGTTAGAAATGGACAAAAATATCTTAATTTAGTTTAGAAAAGGGCAAAAATGGGATAGAAATGGGGGGAAATACCTTAAAATGGGTTAGAAAAAGGGCAAAAATGAGATAGAAATGGCAAAATATGTTTAGAAATAGGCAAAAACAGCTTAAAAGAGGATAGAAGAGGGCAAAAAAGAGTTAGGAATTGGCAAAAATGGCAGTAAACAGGTGCGCAATGGGAGAAATTCGGTTTGAAATGGCCAGAAATGGCTTTAAAAGGTTTGCAAATTTGCAAAAAAGGAGAGAAAGGGCAAAAATGGGTGAGAAATGGGCAAAAATGGCTGAAAAGGGGCTAGTAATGGTCAACCCTGGGTTAGAAATGGCCAAAAATGGTTGAGAAATAGCCAAAAATGGCTTAAAATGGGATAGAAAAGGGCAAAAATGGGTTAGAAATGGATAAAAAAAGGCTTAAAAAGGGTTAGAAATGCTCAAAAAATGAGATAGATACTGCAAAAAAACCTTAGGAATAGTCAAAATAGGCTTAAAGCTGGTTGGAAGTCGGCAAAAATGGGTTAGAAATGGGGAAAAATATCTTAAAATGGGTTAGAAATAGGCAGAAACAGCGTAAAAGAGGATAGAAATGGGATAGAAACGGGTTCGAAATGGCCAAAAATGGCTGTAAACAGGTGCGTAATGGGAGAAACTCGGTTAGAAATGGCCAAAAATGGCTCAGAGGGTTAGAAATTTGCAAAAAAGGATAGAATGGGGAAAAATGGGTTAGAAAGGGCAAAAATTGGTCAGAACTGGCAAAAAAATGTCGCAAAAGGGAAGAGAAATGAAAACGCTGTGTAAAAAAAGACCAAAAAATGCTTAAAATGGGTCAGACATGGGCAAAACTGAGTTAGAAATGCTCGCAAACTTCTTTAAAAGGTTGAGAAAGGGGCAGAAATGGGACAGAAAAGGCAAAAATTCTTTAGAAATAGCCAAAAATGGTTAAAACGGGTTAGAAGTGGGTGAAAAAGGGTGGGAAATGGAAAAATAAATGGCTTAAAACGGGAGAGAAATGGACAAAACTGAGTTACAAACTGACAAAAATGACTTAAAACAGGGATAGAAAGGGGAAAAAATAGGTTAGAAATTGCCTAAAATAGATTCAAAAAGGTATGAAACGGGCAAGACTGGATTAGACCTGGCCAAAAATTGTTTAGAAATAGCAAAAATGGCTAAAAAAGGGTTAGAAATGGGCAAAACTGGGTTAGAAATGGACAAAAAAGGACTTGAAAGGGTTAGAAATGGGCAAAAAATGACACAGCGATAGAAAAAAATGTTCAGGAATAGTCAAAAATGGCTTAAAGCGGGTTAGAAGTGGCCATAAATGGGTTAGAAATGGACAAAAATATCTTTAGTTTAGAAAAGGGCAAAAATGGGATAGAAATGGGGGGAAATACCTTAAAATGGGTTAGAAAAAGGGCAAAAATGAGATAGAAATGGCAAAATATGTTTAGAAATAGGCAATAACTGCTTAAAAGTGGATAGAAGAGGGAAAAAATGAGATAGGAATTGGCAAAAATGGCTGTAAACAGGCGAGTAATGGGAGAAACTCGGTTAGAAATGGCCAGAAATGGCTTTAAAAGGATTGCAAATTTGCAAAAAAGGAGAGAAAGGGCAAAAATGGGTGAGAAATGGGCAAAAAAGGCTGAAAACGGGTTAGTAATGGTCAACCCTGGGTTAGAAATGGCCAAAAATGGTTGAGAAATAGCCAAAAATGGCTTAAAATGGGATAGAAAAGGGCAAAAATGGATTAGAAATGGACAAAAAAGGCTTAAAAAGGGTTAGAAATGCTCAAAAAATGAGATAGAAATTGCAAAAAAACCTTAGGAATAGTCAAAATAGGCTCAAAGCTGGTTAGAAGTCGGCAAAAATGGGTTAGAAATGGGGAAAAATATCTTAAAATGGGTTAGAAATAGGCAAAAACAGCGTAAAAGAGGATAGAAGAGGGCAAAAATGAGTTTGGAATTAGCAAAAATGTCTGTAAACAGGGGAGTAATGGGAGAAACTCGGTCAGCAATGGCCAAAAATGGCTCAAAGAGGGTTAGAAATTTGCAAAAAAAGGATAGAATGGGAAAAAATGGGTTAGAAAGGGCAAAAATTGGTCAGAACTGGCAAAAAAATGCCGCAAAAGGGAAGAGAAATGAAAACGCTGGGTAAAAAAAGACCAAAAAATGCTTAAAATGGGTCAGACATGGGCAAAACTGAGTTAGAAATGTCAGCAAACTTCTTTAAAAGGTTGAGACAGGGGCAGAAATGGGACAGAAAAGGCAAAAATTCTTTAGAAATAGCCAAAAATGGTTAAAACGGGTTAGAAGTGGGTAAAAAAGGGATGGAAATGGAAAAATAAATGGCTTCAAAAGGGGAGAGAAATAGGCAAAACTGAGTTACAAATAGACAAAAAAGACTTAAAACGGGAAGAGAAAGGGGCGAAAATAGGCTAGAGCCGGCAAAAAATGGCTTAAAACGGGTTAGAAATGGGCAAAACTGGGTTAGAAATGGGACAAAAAAGGCGAAAAAAGGTTGAGAAATGGGCAAAAATGAGACAGCAATCGAAAAATATGCTCAGGAACAGTCAAAAATGGCTTAAAGCGGGTTAGAAGTGGGCAAAAATGGGTTAGAAATGGACAAACCCATCTCAATTTAGGTTAGAAAAAGGCAAAAATGGGATAGAAATGGCAAAATATGTTTAGAAATAGGCAAAAACAGCTTAAAAGAGGATAGACATGGGAGAGATATGGGTTAGAAATGGCCAAAAATGGCTGTAAACAGGTGCGCAATGGGAGAAACGCGGTTAGAAATGGCCAAAAATGTCTGTAAACAGGTGCGTAATGGGAGACACTCGGCTTGAAATGGCCAAGAATGGCTTAAAAAGTTTTGCAAATTTGCAAAAAAAAGGAGAGAAAGGGCAAAAATGGGTGAGAAATGGGCAAAAATGGCTGAAAAGGGGCTAGTAATGGTCAACCCTGGGTTAGAAATGGCCAAAAATGGTTGAGAAATAGCCAAAAATGGCTTAAAATGGGATAGAAAAGGGCAAAAACGGATTAGAAATGGACAAAAAAGGCTTAAAAAGGGTTAGAAATGCTCAAAAAATGAGATAGAAATTGCAAAAAAACCTTAGGAATAGTCAAAATAGGCTCAAAGCTGGTTAGAAGTCGGCAAAAATGGGTTAGAAATGGGGAAAAATATCTTAAAATGGGTTAGAAATAGGCAGAAACAGCGTAAAAGAGGATAGAAATGGGATAGAAATGGGTTCGAAATGGCCAAAAATGGCTGTAAACAGGTGCGTAATGGGAGAAACTCGGTTAGAAATGGCCAAAAATGGCTCAGAGGGTTAGAAATTTGCAAAAAAGGATAGAATGGGGAAAAATGGGTTAGAAAGGGCAAAAATTGGTCAGAACTGGCAAAAAAATGTCGCAAAAGGGAAGAGAAATGAAAACGCTGTGTAAAAAAAGACCAAAAAATGCTTAAAATGGGTCAGACATGGGCAAAACTGAGTTAGAAATGTCAGCAAACTTCTTTAAAAGGTTGAGAAAGGGGCAGAAATGGGACAGAAAAGGCAAAAATTCTTTAGAAATAGCCAAAAATGGTTAAAACAGGTTAGAAGTGGGTGAAAAAGGGTGTGAAATGGAAAAATAAATGGCTTAAAACGGGAGAGAAATGGGCAAAACTGAGTTACAAACTGACAAAAATGACTTAAAACAGGGATAGAAAGGGGAAAAAATAGGTTAGAAATTGCCTAAAATAGATTCAAAAAGGTATGAAACGGGCAAGACTGGATTAGACCTGGCCAAAAATTGTTTAGAAATAGCAAAAATGGCTAAAAAAGGGTTAGAAATGGGCAAAACTGGGTTAGAAATGGACAAAAAAGGACTTGAAAGGGTTAGAAATGGGCAAAAAATGACACAGCGATAGAAAAAAATGTTCAGGAATAGTCAAAAATGGCTTAAAGCGGGTTAGAAGTGGCCATAAATGGGTTAGAAATGGACAAAAATATCTTTAGTTTAGAAAAGGGCAAAAATGGGATAGAAATGGGGGGAAATACCTTAAAATGGGTTAGAAAAAGGGCAAA
Source organism: Amazona ochrocephala (assembly GCA_039720435.1). NCBI lineage: Eukaryota > Metazoa > Chordata > Aves > Psittaciformes > Psittacidae > Amazona > Amazona ochrocephala. Next base: position 3,229,510 of record CM077908.1, read on the forward strand.
AATGAGATAGAAATGGCAAAATATGTTTAGAAATAGGCAAAAACAGCTTAAAAGAGGATAGAAGAGGGAAAAAATGAGATAGGAATTGGCAAAAATGGCTGCAAACAGGCGAGTAATGGGAGAAACTCGGTTAGAAATGGCCAGAAATGGCTTTAAAAGGATTGCAAATTTGCAAAAAAGGAGAGAAAGGGCAAAAATGGGTGAGAAATGGGCAAAAATGGCTGAAAACGGGTTAGTAATGGTCAACCCTGGGTTAGAAATGGCCAAAAATGGTTGAGAAATAGCCAAAAATGGCTTAAAATGGGATAGAAACGGGCAAAAATGGATTAGAAATGGACAAAAAAGGCTTAAAAAGGGTTAGAAATGCTCAAAAAATGAGATAGAAATTGCAAAAAAACCTTAGGAATAGTCAAAATAGGCTCAAAGCTGGTTAGAAGTCGGCAAAAATGGGTTAGAAATGGGGAAAAATATCTTAAAATGGGTTAGAAATAGGCAAAAACAGCGTAAAAGAGGATAGAAGAGGGCAAAAATGAGTTTGGAATTAGCAAAAATGTCTGTAAACAGGGGAGTAATGGGAGAAACTCGGTCAGCAATGGCCAAAAATGGCTCAAAGAGGGTTAGAAATTTGCAAAAAAGGATAGAATGGGAAAAAATGGGTTAGAAAGGGCAAAAATTGGTCAGAACTGGCAAAAAAATGCCGCAAAAGGGAAGAGAAATGAAAACGCTGGGTAAAAAAAGACCAAAAAATGCTTAAAATGGGTCAGACATGGGCAAAACTGAGTTAGAAATGTCAGCAAACTTCTTTAAAAGGTTGAGACAGGGGCAGAAATGGGACAGAAAAGGCAAAAATTCTTTAGAAATAGCCAAAAATGGTTAAAACGGGTTAGAAGTGGGTAAAAAAGGGATGGAAATGGAAAAATAAATGGCTTCAAAAGGGGAGAGAAATAGGCAAAACTGAGTTACAAATAGACAAAAAAGACTTAAAACGGGAAGAGAAAGGGGCGAAAATAGGCTAGAGCCGGCAAAAAATGGCTTAAAATGGGTTAGAAATGGGCAAAACTGGGTTAGAAATGGGACAAAAAAGGCGAAAAAAGGTTGAGAAATGGGCAAAAATGAGACAGCAATCGAAAAATATGCTCAGGAACAGTCAAAAAAGGCTTAAAGCGGGTTAGAAGTGGGCAAAAATGGGTTAGAAATGGACAAACCCATCTCAATTTAGGTTAGAAAAAGGCAAAAATGGGATAGAAATGGCAAAATATGTTTAGAAATAGGCAAAAACAGCTTAAAAGAGGATAGACATGGGAGAGATATGGGTTCGAAATGGCCAAAAATGGCTGTAAACAGGTGCGCAATGGGAGAAACGCGGTTAGAAATGGCCAAAAATGTCTGTAAACAGGTGCGTAATGGGAGACACTCGGCTTGAAATGGCCAAGAATGGCTTAAAAAGTTTTGCAAATTTGCAAAAAAAAGGAGAGAAAGGGCAAAAATGGGTGAGAAATGGGCAAAAATGGCTGAAAAGGGGCTAGTAATGGTCAACCCTGGGTTAGAAATGGCCAAAAATGGTTGAGAAATAGCCAAAAATGGCTTAAAATGGGATAGAAAAGGGCAAAAACGGATTAGAAATGGACAAAAAAGGCTTAAAAAGGGTTAGAAATGCTCAAAAAATGAGATAGAAATTGCAAAAAAACCTTAGGAATAGTCAAAATAGGCTCAAAGCTGGTTAGAAGTCGGCAAAAATGGGTTAGAAATGGGGAAAAATATCTTAAAATGGGTTAGAAATAGGCAGAAACAGCGTAAAAGAGGATAGAAATGGGATAGAAACGGGTTCGAAATGGCCAAAAATGGCTGTAAACAGGTGCGTAATGGGAGAAACTCGGTTAGAAATGGCCAAAAAAGGCTCAGAGGGTTAGAAATTTGCAAAAAAGGATAGAATGGGGAAAAATGGGTTAGAAAGGGCAAAAATTGGTCAGAACTGGCAAAAAAATGTCGCAAAAGGGAAGAGAAATGAAAACGCTGTGTAAAAAAAGACCAAAAAATGCTTAAAATGGGTCAGACATGGGCAAAACTGAGTTAGAAATGTCAGCAAACTTCTTTAAAAGGTTGAGAAAGGGGCAGAAATGGGACAGAAAAGGCAAAAATTCTTTAGAAATAGCCAAAAATGGTTAAAACAGGTTAGAAGTGGGTGAAAAAGGGTGTGAAATGGAAAAATAAATGGCTTAAAACGGGAGAGAAATGGGCAAAACTGAGTTACAAACTGACAAAAATGACTTAAAACAGGGATAGAAAGGGGAAAAAATAGGTTAGAAATTGCCTAAAATAGATTCAAAAAGGTATGAAACGGGCAAGACTGGATTAGACCTGGCCAAAAATTGTTTAGAAATAGCAAAAATGGCTAAAAAAGGGTTAGAAATGGGCAAAACTGGGTTAGAAATGGACAAAAAAGGACTTGAAAGGGTTAGAAATGGGCAAAAAATGACACAGCGATAGAAAAAAATGTTCAGGAATAGTCAAAAATGGCTTAAAGCGGGTTAGAAGTGGCCATAAATGGGTTAGAAATGGACAAAAATATCTTTAGTTTAGAAAAGGGCAAAAATGGGATAGAAATGGGGGGAAATACCTTAAAATGGGTTAGAAAAAGGGCAAAAATGAGATAGAAATGGCAAAATATGTTTAGAAATAGGCAAAAACAGCTTAAAAGAGGATAGAAGAGGGAAAAAATGAGATAGGAATTGGCAAAAATGGCTGCAAACAGGCGAGTAATGGGAGAAACTCGGTTAGAAATGGCCAGAAATGGCTTTAAAAGGATTGCAAATTTGCAAAAAAGGAGAGAAAGGGCAAAAATGGGTGAGAAATGGGCAAAAATGGCTGAAAACGGGTTAGTAATGGTCAACCCTGGGTTAGAAATGGCCAAAAATGGTTGAGAAATAGCCAAAAATGGCTTAAAATGGGATAGAAAAGGGCAAAAATGGATTAGAAATGGACAAAAAAGGCTTAAAAAGGGTTAGAAATGCTCAAAAAATGAGATAGAAATTGCAAAAAAACCTTAGGAATAGTCAAAATAGGCTCAAAGCTGGTTAGAAGTTGGCAAAAATGGGTTAGAAATGGGGAAAAATATCTTAAAATGGGTTAGAAATAGGCAAAAACAGCGTAAAAGAGGATAGAAGAGGGCAAAAATGAGTTTGGAATTAGCAAAAATGTCTGTAAACAGGGGAGTAATGGGAGAAACTCGGTCAGCAATGGCCAAAAATGGCTCAAAGAGGGTTAGAAATTTGCAAAAAATGGATAGAATGGGAAAAAATGGGTTAGAAAGGGCAAAAATTGGTCAGAACTGGCAAAAAAATGCCGCAAAAGGGAAGAGAAATGAAAACGCTGGGTAAAAAAAGACCAAAAAATGCTTAAAATGGGTCAGACATGGGCAAAACTGAGTTCGAAATGCCTGCAAACTTCTTTAAAAGGTTGAGAAAGGGGAAGAAATGGGACAGAAAAGGCAAAAATTCTTTAGAAATAGCCAAAAATGGTTAAAACGGGTTAGAAGTGGGTAAAAAAGGGATGGAAATGGAAAAATAAATGGCTTCAAAAGGGGAGAGAAATTGGCAAAACTGAGTTACAAATAGACAAAAAAGACTTAAAACGGGAAGAGAAAGGGGCGAAAATAGGCTAGAGCCGGCAAAAAATGGCTTAAAATGGGTTAGAAATGGGCAAAACTGGGTTAGAAATGGGACAAAAAAGGCGAAAAAAGGTTGAGAAATGGGCAAAAATGAGACAGCAATCGAAAAATATGCTCAGGAACAGTCAAAAATGGCTTAAAGCGGGTTAGAAGTGGGCAAAAATGGGTTAGAAATGGACAAACCCATCTCAATTTAGGTTAGAAAAAGGCAAAAATGGGATAGAAATGGCAAAATATGTTTAGAAATAGGCAAAAACAGCTTAAAAGAGGATAGACATGGGAGAGATATGGGTTAGAAATAGCCAAAAATGGTTAAAACAGGTTAGAAGTGGGTGAAAAAGGGTGGGAAATGGAAAAATAAATGGCTTAAAACGGGAGAGAAATGGGCAAAACTGAGTTACAAACTGACAAAAATGACTTAAAACAGGGATAGAAAGGGGAAAAAATAGGTTAGAAATTGCCTAAAATAGATTCAAAAAGGTATGAAACGGGCAAGACTGGATTAGACCTGGCCAAAAATTGTTTAGAAATAGCAAAAATGGCTAAAAAAGGGTTAGAAATGGGCAAAACTGGGTTAGAAATGGACAAAAAAGGATTTAAAAGGGTTAGAAATGGGCAAAAAATGACACAGCGATAGAAAAAAAATGTTCAGGAATAGTCAAAAATGGCTTAAAGCGGGTTAGAAGTGGCCATAAATGGGTTAGAAATGGACAAAAATATCTTAATTTAGTTTAGAAAAGGGCAAAAATGGGATAGAAATGGGGGGAAATACCTTAAAATGGGTTAGAAAAAGGGCAAAAATGAGATAGAAATGGCAAAATATGTTTAGAAATAGGCAAAAACAGCTTAAAAGAGGATAGAAGAGGGAAAAAATGAGATAGGAATTGGCAAAAATGGCTGTAAACAGGCGAGTAATGGGAGAAACTCGGTTAGAAATGGCCAGAAATGGCTTTAAAAGGATTGCAAATTTGCAAAAAAGGAGAGAAAGGGCAAAAATGGGTGAGAAATGGGCAAAAATGGCTGAAAACGGGTTAGTAATGGTCAACCCTGGGTTAGAAATGGCCAAAAATGGTTGAGAAATAGCCAAAAATGGCTTAAAATGGGATAGAAACGGGCAAAAATGGATTAGAAATGGACAAAAAAGGCTTAAAAAGGGTTAGAAATGCTCAAAAAATGAGATAGAAATTGCAAAAAAACCTTAGGAATAGTCAAAATAGGCTCAAAGCTGGTTAGAAGTCGGCAAAAATGGGTTAGAAATGGGGAAAAATATCTTAAAATGGGTTAGAAATAGGCAAAAACAGCGTAAAAGAGGATAGAAATGGGATAGAAATGGGTTCGAAATGGCCAAAAATGGCTGTAAACAGGTGCGTAATGGGAGAAACTCGGTTAGAAATGGCCAAAAAAGGCTCAGAGGGTTAGAAATTTGCAAAAAAGGATAGAATGGGGAAAAATGGGTTAGAAAGGGCAAAAATTGGTCAGAACTGGCAAAAAAATGTCGCAAAAGGGAAGAGAAATGAAAACGCTGTGTAAAAAAAGACCAAAAAATGCTTAAAATGGGTCAGACATGGGCAAAACTGAGTTAGAAATGTCAGCAAACTTCTTTAAAAGGTTGAGAAAGGGGCAGAAATGGGACAGAAAAGGCAAAAATTCTTTAGAAATAGCCAAAAATGGTTAAAACAGGTTAGAAGTGGGTGAAAGAGGGTGGGAAATGGAAAAATAAATGGCTTAAAACGGGAGAGAAATGGGCAAAACTGAGTTACAAACTGACAAAAATGACTTAAAACAGGAATAGAAAGGGGAAAAAATAGGTTGGAAATTGCCTAAAATAGATTCAAAAAGGTATGAAACAGGCAAGACTGGATTAGACCTGGCCAAAAATTGTTTAGAAATAGCAAAAATGGCTAAAAAAGGGTTAGAAATGGGCAAAACTGGGTTAGAAATGGACAAAAAAGGATTTAAAAGGGTTAGAAATGGGCAAAAAATGACACAGCGATAGAAAAAAAATGTTCAGGAATAGTCAAAAATGGCTTAAAGCGGGTTAGAAGTGGCCATAAATGGGTTAGAAATGGACAAAAATATCTTAATTTAGTTTAGAAAAGGGCAAAAATGGGATAGAAATGGGGGGAAATACCTTAAAATGGGTTAGAAAAAGGGCAAAAATGAGATAGAAATGGCAAAATATGTTTAGAAATAGGCAAAAACAGCTTAAAAGAGGATAGAAGAGGGAAAAAATGAGATAGGAATTGGCAAAAATGGCTGCAAACAGGCGAGTAATGGGAGAAACTCGGTTAGAAATGGCCAGAAATGGCTTTAAAAGGATTGCAAATTTGCAAAAAAGGAGAGAAAGGGCAAAAATGGGTGAGAAATGGGCAAAAATGGCTGAAAACGGGTTAGTAATGGTCAACCCTGGGTTAGAAATGGCCAAAAATGGTTGAGAAATAGCCAAAAATGGCTTAAAATGGGATAGAAACGGGCAAAACTGGGTTAGAAATGGGCAAAAAAGGCTTAAAAAGGGTTAGAAATGCTCAAAAAATGAGATAGAAATTGCAAAAAAACCTTAGGAATAGTCAAAATAGGCTCAAAGCTGGTTAGAAGTCGGCAAAAATGGGTTAGAAATGGGGAAAAATATCTTAAAATGGGTTAGAAATAGGCAAAAACAGCGTAAAAGAGGATAGAAATGGGATAGAAACGGGTTCGAAATGGCCAAAAATGTCTGTAAACAGGGGAGTAATGGGAGAAACTCGGTCAGCAATGGCCAAAAATGGCTCAAAGAGGGTTAGAAATTTGCAAAAAAGGATAGAATGGGAAAAAATGGGTTAGAAAGGGCAAAAATTGGTCAGAACTGGCAAAAAAATGCCGCAAAAGGGAAGAGAAATGAAAACGCTGGGTAAAAAAAGACCAAAAAATGCTTAAAATGGGTCAGACATGGGCAAAACTGAGTTAGAAATGCCTGCAAACTTCTTTAAAAGGTTGAGAAAGGGGAAGAAATGGGACAGAAAAGGCAAAATTTCTTTAGAAATAGCCAAAAATGGTTAAAACGGGTTAGAAGTGGGTAAAAAAGGGATGGAAATGGAAAAATAAATGGCTTCAAAAGGGGAGAGAAATTGGCAAAACTGAGTTACAAATAGACAAAAAAGACTTAAAACGGGAAGAGAAAGGGGCGAAAATAGGCTAGAGCCGGCAAAAAATGGCTTAAAATGGGTTAGAAATGGGCAAAACTGGGTTAGAAATGGGACAAAAAAGGCGAAAAAAGGTTGAGAAATGGGCAAAAATGAGACAGCAATCGAAAAATATGCTCAGGAACAGTCAAAAATGGCTTAAAGCGGGTTAGAAGTGGGCAAAAATGGGTTAGAAATGGACAAACCCATCTCAATTTAGGTTAGAAAAAGGCAAAAATGGGATAGAAATGGCAAAATATGTTTAGAAATAGGCAAAAACAGCTTAAAAGAGGATAGACATGGGAGAGATATGGGTTAGAAATGGCCAAAAATGGCTGTAAACAGGTGCACAATGGGAGAAACGCGGTTAGAAATGGCCAAAAATGTCTGTAAACAGGTGCGTAATGGGAGACACTCGGCTTGAAATGGCCAAGAATGGCTTAAAAGGTTTTGCAAATTTGCAAAAAAAAGGAGAGAAAGGGCAAAAATGGGTGAGAAATGGGCAAAAATGGCTGAAAAGGGGCTAGTAATGGTCAACCCTGGGTTAGAAATGGCCAAAAATGGTTGAGAAATAGCCAAAAATGGCTTAAAATGGGATAGAAAAGGGCAAAAACGGATTAGAAATGGACAAAAAAGGCTTAAAAAGGGTTAGAAATGCTCAAAAAATGAGATAGAAATTGCAAAAAAACCTTAGGAATAGTCAAAATAGGCTCAAAACTGGTTAGAAGTCGGCAAAAATGGGTTAGAAATGGGGAAAAATATCTTAAAATGGGTTAGAAATAGGCAAAAACAGCTTAAAAGAGGATAGAAATGGGATAGAAATGGGTTCGAAATGGCCAAAAATGGCTGTAAACAGGTGCGTAATGGGAGAAACTCGGTTAGAAATGGCCAAAAAAGGCTCAGAGGGTTAGAAATTTGCAAAAAAGGATAGAATGGGGAAAAATGGGTTAGAAAGGGCAAAAATTGGTCAGAACTGGCAAAAAAATGTCGCAAAAGGGAAGAGAAATGAAAACGCTGTGTAAAAAAAGACCAAAAAATGTTTAAAATGGGTCAGACATGGGCAAAACTGAGTTAGAAATGTCAGCAAACTTCTTTAAAAGGTTGAGACAGGGGCAGAAATGGGACAGAAAAGGCAAAAATTCTTTAGAAATAGCCAAAAATGGTTAAAACAGGTTAGAAGTGGGTGAAAGAGGGTGGGAAATGGAAAAATAAATGGCTTAAAACGGGAGAGAAATGGGCAAAACTGAGTTACAAACTGACAAAAATGACTTAAAACAGGAATAGAAAGGGGAAAAAATAGGTTGGAAATTGCCTAAAATAGATTCAAAAAGGTATGAAACGGGCAAGACTGGATTAGACCTGGCCAAAAATTGTTTAGAAATAGCAAAAATGGCTAAAAAAGGGTTAGAAATGGGCAAAACTGGGTTAGAAATGGACAAAAAAGGATTTAAAAGGGTTAGAAATGGGCAAAAAATGACACAGCGATAGAAAAAAAATGTTCAGGAATAGTCAAAAATGGCTTAAAGCGGGTTAGAAGTGGCCATAAATGGGTTAGAAATGGACAAAAATATCTTAATTTAGTTTAGAAAAGGGCAAAAATGGGATAGAAATGGGGGGAAATACCTTAAAATGGGTTAGAAAAAGGGCAAAAATGAGATAGAAATGGCAAAATATGTTTAGAAATAGGCAAAAACAGCTTAAAAGAGGATAGAAGAGGGAAAAAATGAGATAGGAATTGGCAAAAATGGCTGTAAACAGGCGAGTAATGGGAGAACCTCGGTTAGAAATGGCCAGAAATGGCTTAAAAAGGTTTGCAAATTTGCAAAAAAGGAGAGAAAGGGCAAAAATGGGTGAGAAATGGGCAAAAATGGCTGAAAAGGGGCTAGTAATGGTCAACCCTGGGTTAGAAATGGCCAAAAATGGTTGAGAAATAGCCAAAAATGGCTTAAAATGGGATAGAAAAGGGCAAAAATGGATTAGAAATGGACAAAAAAGGCTTAAAAAGGGTTAGAAATGCTCAAAAAATGAGATAGAAATTGCAAAAAAACCTTAGGAATAGTCAAAATAGGCTCAAAGCTGGTTAGAAGTCGGCAAAAATGGGTTAGAAATGGGGAAAAATATCTTAAAATGGGTTAGAAATAGGCAAAAACAGCGTAAAAGAGGATAGAAATGGGATAGAAACGGGTTCGAAATGGCCAAAAATGTCTGTAAACAGGGGAGTAATGGGAGAAACTCGGTCAGCAATGGCCAAAAATGGCTCAAAGAGGGTTAGAAATTTGCAAAAAAGGATAGAATGGGAAAAAATGGGTTAGAAAGGGCAAAAATTGGTCAGAACTGGCAAAAAAATGCCGCAAAAGGGAAGAGAAATGAAAACGCTGGGTAAAAAAAGACCAAAAAATGCTTAAAATGGGTCAGACATGGGCAAAACTGAGTTCGAAATGCCTGCAAACTTCTTTAAAAGGTTGAGAAAGGGGAAGAAATGGGACAGAAAAGGCAAAATTTCTTTAGAAATAGCCAAAAATGGTTAAAACGGGTTAGAAGTGGGTAAAAAAGGGATGGAAATGGAAAAATAAATGGCTTCAAAAGGGGAGAGAAATTGGCAAAACTGAGTTACAAATAGACAAAAAAGACTTAAAACGGGAAGAGAAAGGGGCGAAAATAGGCTAGAGCCGGCAAAAAATGGCTTAAAACGGGTTAGAAATGGGCAAAACTGGGTTAGAAATGGGACAAAAAAGGCGAAAAAAGGTTGAGAAATGGGCAAAAATGAGACAGCAATCGAAAAATATGCTCAGGAACAGTCAAAAATGGCTTAAAGCGGGTTAGAAGTGGGCAAAAATGGGTTAGAAATGGACAAACCCATCTCAATTTAGGTTAGAAAAAGGCAAAAATGGGATAGAAATGGCAAAATATGTTTAGAAATAGGCAAAAACAGCTTAAAAGAGGATAGACATGGGAGAGATATGGGTTAGAAATGGCCAAAAATGGCTGTAAACAGGTGCACAATGGGAGAAACGCGGTTAGAAATGGCCAAAAATGTCTGTAAACAGGTGCGTAATGGGAGACACTCGGCTTGAAATGGCCAAGAATGGCTTAAAAGGTTTTGCAAATTTGCAAAAAAAAGGAGAGAAAGGGCAAAAATGGGTGAGAAATGGGCAAAAATGGCTGAAAAGGGGCTAGTAATGGTCAACCCTGGGTTAGAAATGGCCAAAAATGGTTGAGAAATAGCCAAAAATGGCTTAAAATGGGATAGAAAAGGGCAAAAACGGATTAGAAATGGACAAAAAAGGCTTAAAAAGGGTTAGAAATGCTCAAAAAATGAGATAGAAATTGCAAAAAAACCTTAGGAATAGTCAAAATAGGCTCAAAGCTGGTTAGAAGTCGGCAAAAATGGGTTAGAAATGGGGAAAAATATCTTAAAATGGGTTAGAAATAGGCAAAAACAGCTTAAAAGAGGATAGAAATGGGATAGAAATGGGTTCGAAATGGCCAAAAATGGCTGTAAACAGGTGCGTAATGGGAGAAACTCGGTTAGAAATGGCCAAAAAAGGCTCAGAGGGTTAGAAATTTGCAAAAAAGGATAGAATGGGGAAAAATGGGTTAGAAAGGGCAAAAATTGGTCAGAACTGGCAAAAAAATGTCGCAAAAGGGAAGAGAAATGAAAACGCTGTGTAAAAAAAGACCAAAAAATGTTTAAAATGGGTCAGACATGGGCAAAACTGAGTTAGAAATGTCAGCAAACTTCTTTAAAAGGTTGAGACAGGGGCAGAAATGGGACAGAAAAGGCAAAAATTCTTTAGAAATAGCCAAAAATGGTTAAAACAGGTTAGAAGTGGGTGAAAGAGGGTGGGAAATGGAAAAATAAATGGCTTAAAACGGGAGAGAAATGGGCAAAACTGAGTTACAAACTGACAAAAATGACTTAAAACAGGAATAGAAAGGGGAAAAAATAGGTTGGAAATTGCCTAAAATAGATTCAAAAAGGTATGAAACGGGCAAGACTGGATTAGACCTGGCCAAAAATTGTTTAGAAATAGCAAAAATGGCTAAAAAAGGGTTAGAAATGGGCAAAACTGGGTTAGAAATGGACAAAAAAGGATTTAAAAGGGTTAGAAATGGGCAAAAAATGACACAGCGATAGAAAAAAAATGTTCAGGAATAGTCAAAAATGGCTTAAAGCGGGTTAGAAGTGGCCATAAATGGGTTAGAAATGGACAAAAATATCTTAATTTAGTTTAGAAAAGGGCAAAAATGGGATAGAAATGGGGGGAAATACCTTAAAATGGGTTAGAAAAAGGGCAAAAATGAGATAGAAATGGCAAAATATGTTTAGAAATAGGCAAAAACAGCTTAAAAGAGGATAGAAGAGGGAAAAAATGAGATAGGAATTGGCAAAAATGGCTGTAAACAGGCGAGTAATGGGAGAAACTCGGTTAGAAATGGCCAGAAATGGCTTTAAAAGGATTGCAAATTTGCAAAAAAGGAGAGAAAGGGCAAAAATGGGTGAGAAATGGGCAAAAATGGCTGAAAACGGGTTAGTAATGGTCAACCCTGGGTTAGAAATGGCCAAAAATGGTTGAGAAATAGCCAAAAATGGCTTAAAATGGGATAGAAACGGGCAAAACTGGGTTAGAAATGGACAAAAAAGGCTTAAAAAGGGTTAGAAATGCTCAAAAAATGAGATAGAAATTGCAAAAAAACCTTAGGAATAGTCAAAATAGGCTCAAAGCTGGTTAGAAGTCGGCAAAAATGGGTTAGAAATGGGGAAAAATATCTTAAAATGGGTTAGAAATAGGCAAAAACAGCGTAAAAGAGGATAGAAATGGGATAGAAACGGGTTCGAAATGGCCAAAAATGTCTGTAAACAGGGGAGTAATGGGAGAAACTCGGTCAGCAATGGCCAAAAATGGCTCAAAGAGGGTTAGAAATTTGCAAAAAAGGATAGAATGGGAAAAAATGGGTTAGAAAGGGCAAAAATTGGTCAGAACTGGCAAAAAAATGCCGCAAAAGGGAAGAGAAATGAAAACGCTGGGTAAAAAAAGACCAAAAAATGCTTAAAATGGGTCAGACATGGGCAAAACTGAGTTCGAAATGCCTGCAAACTTCTTTAAAAGGTTGAGAAAGGGGAAGAAATGGGACAGAAAAGGCAAAATTTCTTTAGAAATAGCCAAAAATGGTTAAAACGGGTTAGAAGTGGGTAAAAAAGGGATGGAAATGGAAAAATAAATGGCTTCAAAAGGGGAGAGAAATTGGCAAAACTGAGTTACAAATAGACAAAAAAGACTTAAAACGGGAAGAGAAAGGGGCGAAAATAGGCTAGAGCCGGCAAAAAATGGCTTAAAATGGGTTAGAAATGGGCAAAACTGGGTTAGAAATGGGACAAAAAAGGCGAAAAAAGGTTGAGAAATGGGCAAAAATGAGACAGCAATCGAAAAATATGCTCAGGAACAGTCAAAAATGGCTTAAAGCGGGTTAGAAGTGGGCAAAAATGGGTTAGAAATGGACAAACCCATCTCAATTTAGGTTAGAAAAAGGCAAAAATGGGATAGAAATGGCAAAATATGTTTAGAAATAGGCAAAAACAGCTTAAAAGAGGATAGACATGGGAGAGATATGGGTTAGAAATGGCCAAAAATGGCTGTAAACAGGTGCACAATGGGAGAAACGCGGTTAGAAATGGCCAAAAATGTCTGTAAACAGGTGCGTAATGGGAGACACTCGGCTTGAAATGGCCAAGAATGGCTTAAAAGGTTTTGCAAATTTGCAAAAAAAAGGAGAGAAAGGGCAAAAATGGGTGAGAAATGGGCAAAAATGGCTGAAAAGGGGCTAGTAATGGTCAACCCTGGGTTAGAAATGGCCAAAAATGGTTGAGAAATAGCCAAAAATGGCTTAAAATGGGATAGAAAAGGGCAAAAACGGATTAGAAATGGACAAAAAAGGCTTAAAAAGGGTTAGAAATGCTCAAAAAATGAGATAGAAATTGCAAAAAAACCTTAGGAATAGTCAAAATAGGCTCAAAGCTGGTTAGAAGTCGGCAAAAATGGGTTAGAAATGGGGAAAAATATCTTAAAATGGGTTAGAAATAGGCAAAAACAGCTTAAAAGAGGATAGAAATGGGATAGAAATGGGTTCGAAATGGCCAAAAATGGCTGTAAACAGGTGCGTAATGGGAGAAACTCGGTTAGAAATGGCCAAAAAAGGCTCAGAGGGTTAGAAATTTGCAAAAAAGGATAGAATGGGGAAAAATGGGTTAGAAAGGGCAAAAATTGGTCAGAACTGGCAAAAAAATGTCGCAAAAGGGAAGAGAAATGAAAACGCTGTGTAAAAAAAGACCAAAAAATGTTTAAAATGGGTCAGACATGGGCAAAACTGAGTTAGAAATGTCAGCAAACTTCTTTAAAAGGTTGAGACAGGGGCAGAAATGGGACAGAAAAGGCAAAAATTCTTTAGAAATAGCCAAAAATGGTTAAAACAGGTTAGAAGTGGGTGAAAGAGGGTGGGAAATGGAAAAATAAATGGCTTAAAACGGGAGAGAAATGGGCAAAACTGAGTTACAAACTGACAAAAATGACTTAAAACAGGAATAGAAAGGGGAAAAAATAGGTTGGAAATTGCCTAAAATAGATTCAAAAAGGTATGAAACGGGCAAGACTGGATTAGACCTGGCCAAAAATTGTTTAGAAATAGCAAAAATGGCTAAAAAAGGGTTAGAAATGGGCAAAACTGGGTTAGAAATGGACAAAAAAGGATTTAAAAGGGTTAGAAATGGGCAAAAAATGACACAGCGATAGAAAAAAAATGTTCAGGAATAGTCAAAAATGGCTTAAAGCGGGTTAGAAGTGGCCATAAATGGGTTAGAAATGGACAAAAATATCTTAATTTAGTTTAGAAAAGGGCAAAAATGGGATAGAAATGGGGGGAAATACCTTAAAATGGGTTAGAAAAAGGGCAAAAATGAGATAGAAATGGCAAAATATGTTTAGAAATAGGCAAAAACAGCTTAAAAGAGGATAGAAGAGGGAAAAAATGAGATAGGAATTGGCAAAAATGGCTGTAAACAGGCGAGTAATGGGAGAAACTCGGTTAGAAATGGCCAGAAATGGCTTTAAAAGGATTGCAAATTTGCAAAAAAGGAGAGAAAGGGCAAAAATGGGTGAGAAATGGGCAAAAATGGCTGAAAACGGGTTAGTAATGGTCAACCCTGGGTTAGAAATGGCCAAAAATGGTTGAGAAATAGCCAAAAATGGCTTAAAATGGGATAGAAACGGGCAAAACTGGGTTAGAAATGGACAAAAAAGGCTTAAAAAGGGTTAGAAATGCTCAAAAAATGAGATAGAAATTGCAAAAAAACCTTAGGAATAGTCAAAATAGGCTCAAAGCTGGTTAGAAGTCGGCAAAAATGGGTTAGAAATGGGGAAAAATATCTTAAAATGGGTTAGAAATAGGCAAAAACAGCGTAAAAGAGGATAGAAATGGGATAGAAACGGGTTCGAAATGGCCAAAAATGTCTGTAAACAGGGGAGTAATGGGAGAAACTCGGTCAGCAATGGCCAAAAATGGCTCAAAGAGGGTTAGAAATTTGCAAAAAAGGATAGAATGGGAAAAAATGGGTTAGAAAGGGCAAAAATTGGTCAGAACTGGCAAAAAAATGCCGCAAAAGGGAAGAGAAATGAAAACGCTGGGTAAAAAAAGACCAAAAAATGCTTAAAATGGGTCAGACATGGGCAAAACTGAGTTCGAAATGCCTGCAAACTTCTTTAAAAGGTTGAGAAAGGGGAAGAAATGGGACAGAAAAGGCAAAATTTCTTTAGAAATAGCCAAAAATGGTTAAAACGGGTTAGAAGTGGGTAAAAAAGGGATGGAAATGGAAAAATAAATGGCTTCAAAAGGGGAGAGAAATTGGCAAAACTGAGTTACAAATAGACAAAAAAGACTTAAAACGGGAAGAGAAAGGGGCGAAAATAGGCTAGAGCCGGCAAAAAATGGCTTAAAACGGGTTAGAAATGGGCAAAACTGGGTTAGAAATGGGACAAAAAAGGCGAAAAAAGGTTGAGAAATGGGCAAAAATGAGACAGCAATCGAAAAATATGCTCAGGAACAGTCAAAAATGGCTTAAAGCGGGTTAGAAGTGGGCAAAAATGGGTTAGAAATGGACAAACCCATCTCAATTTAGGTTAGAAAAAGGCAAAAATGGGATAGAAATGGCAAAATATGTTTAGAAATAGGCAAAAACAGCTTAAAAGAGGATAGACATGGGAGAGATATGGGTTAGAAATGGCCAAAAATGGCTGTAAACAGGTGCACAATGGGAGAAACGCGGTTAGAAATGGCCAAAAATGTCTGTAAACAGGTGCGTAATGGGAGA
Source organism: Amazona ochrocephala (assembly GCA_039720435.1). Lineage (NCBI taxonomy): Eukaryota > Metazoa > Chordata > Aves > Psittaciformes > Psittacidae > Amazona > Amazona ochrocephala. Next base: position 3,244,697 of record CM077908.1, read on the forward strand.
CACTCGGCTTGAAATGGCCAAGAATGGCTTAAAAGGTTTTGCAAATTTGCAAAAAAAAGGAGAGAAAGGGCAAAAATGGGTGAGAAATGGGCAAAAATGGCTGAAAAGGGGCTAGTAATGGTCAACCCTGGGTTAGAAATGGCCAAAAATGGTTGAGAAATAGCCAAAAATGGCTTAAAATGGGATAGAAAAGGGCAAAAACGGATTAGAAATGGACAAAAAAGGCTTAAAAAGGGTTAGAAATGCTCAAAAAATGAGATAGAAATTGCAAAAAAACCTTAGGAATAGTCAAAATAGGCTCAAAGCTGGTTAGAAGTCGGCAAAAATGGGTTAGAAATGGGGAAAAATATCTTAAAATGGGTTAGAAATAGGCAAAAACAGCTTAAAAGAGGATAGAAATGGGATAGAAATGGGTTCGAAATGGCCAAAAATGGCTGTAAACAGGTGCGTAATGGGAGAAACTCGGTTAGAAATGGCCAAAAAAGGCTCAGAGGGTTAGAAATTTGCAAAAAAGGATAGAATGGGGAAAAATGGGTTAGAAAGGGCAAAAATTGGTCAGAACTGGCAAAAAAATGTCGCAAAAGGGAAGAGAAATGAAAACGCTGTGTAAAAAAAGACCAAAAAATGTTTAAAATGGGTCAGACATGGGCAAAACTGAGTTAGAAATGTCAGCAAACTTCTTTAAAAGGTTGAGACAGGGGCAGAAATGGGACAGAAAAGGCAAAAATTCTTTAGAAATAGCCAAAAATGGTTAAAACAGGTTAGAAGTGGGTGAAAAAGGGTGTGAAATGGAAAAATAAATGGCTTAAAACGGGAGAGAAATGGGCAAAACTGAGTTACAAACTGACAAAAATGACTTAAAACAGGGATAGAAAGGGGAAAAAATAGGTTAGAAATTGCCTAAAATAGATTCAAAAAGGTATGAAACGGGCAAGACTGGATTAGACCTGGCCAAAAATTGTTTAGAAATAGCAAAAATGGCTAAAAAAGGGTTAGAAATGGGCAAAACTGGGTTAGAAATGGACAAAAAAGGATTTAAAAGGGTTAGAAATGGGCAAAAAATGACAGCGATAGAAAAAAAATGTTCAGGAATAGTCAAAAATGGCTTAAAGCGGGTTAGAAGTGGCCATAAATGGGTTAGAAATGGACAAAAATATCTTAATTTAGTTTAGAAAAGGGCAAAAATGGGATAGAAATGGGGGGAAATACCTTAAAATGGGTTAGAAAAAGGGCAAAAATGAGATAGAAATGGCAAAATATGTTTAGAAATAGGCAAAAACAGCTTAAAAGAGGATAGAAGAGGGAAAAAATGAGATAGGAATTGGCAAAAATGGCTGTAAACAGGCGAGTAATGGGAGAAACTCGGTTAGAAATGGCCAGAAATGGCTTTAAAAGGATTGCAAATTTGCAAAAAAGGAGAGAAAGGGCAAAAATGGGTGAGAAATGGGCAAAAATGGCTGAAAACGGGTTAGTAATGGTCAACCCTGGGTTAGAAATGGCCAAAAATGGTTGAGAAATAGCCAAAAATGGCTTAAAATGGGATAGAAACGGGCAAAACTGGGTTAGAAATGGACAAAAAAGGCTTAAAAAGGGTTAGAAATGCTCAAAAAATGAGATAGAAATTGCAAAAAAACCTTAGGAATAGTCAAAATAGGCTCAAAGCTGGTTAGAAGTCGGCAAAAATGGGTTAGAAATGGGGAAAAATATCTTAAAATGGGTTAGAAATAGGCAAAAACAGCGTAAAAGAGGATAGAAATGGGATAGAAACGGGTTCGAAATGGCCAAAAATGTCTGTAAACAGGGGAGTAATGGGAGAAACTCGGTCAGCAATGGCCAAAAATGGCTCAAAGAGGGTTAGAAATTTGCAAAAAACGATAGAATGGGAAAAAATGGGTTAGAAAGGGCAAAAATTGGTCAGAACTGGCAAAAAAATGCCGCGAAAGGGAAGAGAAATGAAAACGCTGGGTAAAAAAAGACCAAAAAATGCTTAAAATGGGTCAGACATGGGCAAAACTGAGTTAGAAATGCCTGCAAACTTCTTTAAAAGGTTGAGAAAGGGGAAGAAATGGGACAGAAAAGGCAAAATTTCTTTAGAAATAGCCAAAAATGGTTAAAACGGGTTAGAAGTGGGTAAAAAAGGGATGGAAATGGAAAAATAAATGGCTTCAAAAGGGGAGAGAAATTGGCAAAACTGAGTTACAAATAGACAAAAAAGACTTAAAACGGGAAGAGAAAGGGGCGAAAATAGGCTAGAGCCGGCAAAAAATGGCTTAAAATGGGTTAGAAATGGGCAAAACTGGGTTAGAAATGGGACAAAAAAGGCGAAAAAAGGTTGAGAAATGGGCAAAAATGAGACAGCAATCGAAAAATATGCTCAGGAACAGTCAAAAATGGCTTAAAGCGGGTTAGAAGTGGGCAAAAATGGGTTAGAAATGGACAAACCCATCTCAATTTAGGTTAGAAAAAGGCAAAAATGGGATAGAAATGGCAAAATATGTTTAGAAATAGGCAAAAACAGCTTAAAAGAGGATAGACATGGGAGAGATATGGGTTAGAAATGGCCAAAAATGGCTGTAAACAGGTGCACAATGGGAGAAACGCGGTTAGAAATGGCCAAAAATGTCTGTAAACAGGTGCGTAATGGGAGACACTCGGCTTGAAATGGCCAAGAATGGCTTAAAAGGTTTTGCAAATTTGCAAAAAAAAGGAGAGAAAGGGCAAAAATGGGTGAGAAATGGGCAAAAATGGCTGAAAAGGGGCTAGTAATGGTCAACCCTGGGTTAGAAATGGCCAAAAATGGTTGAGAAATAGCCAAAAATGGCTTAAAATGGGATAGAAAAGGGCAAAAACGGATTAGAAATGGACAAAAAAGGCTTAAAAAGGGTTAGAAATGCTCAAAAAATGAGATAGAAATTGCAAAAAAACCTTAGGAATAGTCAAAATAGGCTCAAAGCTGGTTAGAAGTCGGCAAAAATGGGTTAGAAATGGGGAAAAATATCTTAAAATGGGTTAGAAATAGGCAAAAACAGCTTAAAAGAGGATAGAAATGGGATAGAAATGGGTTCGAAATGGCCAAAAATGGCTGTAAACAGGTGCGTAATGGGAGAAACTCGGTTAGAAATGGCCAAAAAAGGCTCAGAGGGTTAGAAATTTGCAAAAAAGGATAGAATGGGGAAAAATGGGTTAGAAAGGGCAAAAATTGGTCAGAACTGGCAAAAAAATGTCGCAAAAGGGAAGAGAAATGAAAACGCTGTGTAAAAAAAGACCAAAAAATGTTTAAAATGGGTCAGACATGGGCAAAACTGAGTTAGAAATGTCAGCAAACTTCTTTAAAAGGTTGAGACAGGGGCAGAAATGGGACAGAAAAGGCAAAAATTCTTTAGAAATAGCCAAAAATGGTTAAAACAGGTTAGAAGTGGGTGAAAGAGGGTGGGAAATGGAAAAATAAATGGCTTAAAACGGGAGAGAAATGGGCAAAACTGAGTTACAAACTGACAAAAATGACTTAAAACAGGAATAGAAAGGGGAAAAAATAGGTTGGAAATTGCCTAAAATAGATTCAAAAAGGTATGAAACGGGCAAGACTGGATTAGACCTGGCCAAAAATTGTTTAGAAATAGCAAAAATGGCTAAAAAAGGGTTAGAAATGGGCAAAACTGGGTTAGAAATGGACAAAAAAGGATTTAAAAGGGTTAGAAATGGGCAAAAAATGACACAGCGATAGAAAAAAAATGTTCAGGAATAGTCAAAAATGGCTTAAAGCGGGTTAGAAGTGGCCATAAATGGGTTAGAAATGGACAAAAATATCTTAATTTAGTTTAGAAAAGGGCAAAAATGGGATAGAAATGGGGGGAAATACCTTAAAATGGGTTAGAAAAAGGGCAAAAATGAGATAGAAATGGCAAAATATGTTTAGAAATAGGCAAAAACAGCTTAAAAGAGGATAGAAGAGGGAAAAAATGAGATAGGAATTGGCAAAAATGGCTGTAAACAGGCGAGTAATGGGAGAACCTCGGTTAGAAATGGCCAGAAATGGCTTAAAAAGGTTTGCAAATTTGCAAAAAAGGAGAGAAAGGGCAAAAATGGGTGAGAAATGGGCAAAAATGGCTGAAAAGGGGCTAGTAATGGTCAACCCTGGGTTAGAAATGGCCAAAAATGGTTGAGAAATAGCCAAAAATGGCTTAAAATGGGATAGAAAAGGGCAAAAATGGATTAGAAATGGACAAAAAAGGCTTAAAAAGGGTTAGAAATGCTCAAAAAATGAGATAGAAATTGCAAAAAAACCTTAGGAATAGTCAAAATAGGCTCAAAGCTGGTTAGAAGTCGGCAAAAATGGGTTAGAAATGGGGAAAAATATCTTAAAATGGGTTAGAAATAGGCAAAAACAGCGTAAAAGAGGATAGAAATGGGATAGAAACGGGTTCGAAATGGCCAAAAATGGCTGTAAACAGGTGCGTAATGGGAGAAACTCGGTTAGAAATGGCCAAAAATGGCTCAGAGGGTTAGAAATTTGCAAAAAAGGATAGAATGGGGAAAAATGGGTTAGAAAGGGCAAAAATTGGTCAGAACTGGCAAAAAAATGTCGCAAAAGGGAAGAGAAATGAAAACGCTGGGTAAAAAAAGACCAAAAAATGCTTAAAATGGGTCAGACATGGGCAAAACTGAGTTAGAAATGCCCGCAAACTTCTTTAAAAGGTTGAGAAAGGGGCAGAAATGGGACAGAAAAGGCAAAAATTCTTTAGAAATAGCCAAAAATGGTTAAAACAGGTTAGAAGTGGGTGAAAAAGGGTGGGAAATGGAAAAATAAATGGCTTAAAACGGGAGAGAAATGGGCAAAACTGAGTTACAAACTGACAAAAACGACTTAAAACAGGGATAGAAAGGGGAAAAAATAGGTTAGAAATTGCCTAACATATATTCAAAAAGGTATGAAACGGGCAAGACTGGATTAGACATGGCCAAAAATTGTTCAGAAATAGCAAAAATGGCTAAAAAAGGGTTAGAAATGGGCAAAACTGGGTTAGAAATGGACAAAAAAGGATTTAAAAGGGTTAGAAATGGGCAAAAAATGACACAGCGATAGAAAAAAATGTTCAGGAATAGTCAAAAATGGCTTAAAGCGGGTTAGAAGTGGCCATAAATGGGTTAGAAATGGACAAAAATATCTTAATTTAGTTTAGAAAAGGGCAAAAATGGGATAGAAATGGGGGGAAATACCTTAAAATGGGTTAGAAAAAGGGCAAAAATGAGATAGAAATGGCAAAATATGTTTAGAAATAGGCAAAAACAGCTTAAAAGAGGATAGAAGAGGGCAAAAATGAGTTAGGAATTGGCAAAAATGGCTGTAAACAGGCGAGTAATGGGAGAAACTCGGTTAGAAATGGCCAGAAATGGCTTAAAAAGGTTTGCAAATTTGCAAAAAAGGAGAGAAAGGGCAAAAATGGGTGAGAAATGGGCAAAAATGGCTGAAAAGGGGCTAGTAATGGTCAACCCTGGGTTAGAAATGGCCAAAAATGGTTGAGAAATAGCCAAAAATGGCTTAAAATGGGATAGAAAAGGGCAAAAATGGGTTAGAAATGGACAAAAAAAGGCTTAAAAAGGGTTAGAAATGCTCAAAAAATGAGATAGATATTGCAAAAAAACCTTAGGAATAGTCAAAATAGGCTTAAAGCTGGTTAGAAGTCGGCAAAAATGGGTTAGAAATGGGGAAAAATATCTTAAAATGGGTTAGAAATAGGCAAAAACAGCGTAAAAGAGGATAGAAGAGGGCAAAAATGAGTTTGGAATTAGCAAAAATGTCTGTAAACAGGGGAGTAATGGGAGAAACTCGGTCAGCAATGGCCAAAAATGGCTCAAAGAGGGTTAGAAATTTGCAAAAAAAGGATAGAATGGGAAAAAATGGGTTAGAAAGGGCAAAAATTGGTCAGAACTGGCAAAAAAATGCCGCAAAAGGGAAGAGAAATGAAAACGCTGGGTAAAAAAAGACCAAAAAATGCTTAAAATGGGTCAGACATGGGCAAAACTGAGTTAGAAATGCCCGCAAACTTCTTTAAAAGGTTGAGAAAGGGGAAGAAATGGGACAGAAAAGGCAAAATTTCTTTAGAAATAGCCAAAAATGGTTAAAACGGGTTAGAAGTGGGTAAAAAAGGGATGGAAATGGAAAAATAAATGGCTTCAAAAGGGGAGAGAAATTGGCAAAACTGAGTTACAAATAGACAAAAAAGACTTAAAACGGGAAGAGAAAGGGGCGAAAATAGGCTAGAGCCGGCAAAAAATGGCTTAAAACGGGTTAGAAATGGGCAAAACTGGGTTAGAAATGGGACAAAAAAGGCGAAAAAAGGTTGAGAAATGGGCAAAAATGAGACAGCAATCGAAAAATATGCTCAGGAACAGTCAAAAATGGCTTAAAGCGGGTTAGAAGTGGGCAAAAATGGGTTAGAAATGGACAAACCCATCTCAATTTAGGTTAGAAAAAGGCAAAAATGGGATAGAAATGGCAAAATATGTTTAGAAATAGGCAAAAACTGCTTAAAAGAGGATAGACATGGGATAGATATGGGTTCGAAATGGCCAAAAATGGCTGTAAACAGGTGCGTAATGGGAGAAACTCGGTTAGAAATGGCCAAAAATGTCTGTAAACAGGTGCGTAATGGGAGACACTCGGCTTGAAATGGCCAAGAATGGCTTAAAAAGTTTTGCAAATTTGCAAAAAAAAGGAGAGAAAGGGCAAAAATGGGTGAGAAATGGGCAAAAATGGCTGAAAACGGGTTAGTAATGGTCAACCCTGGGTTAGAAATGGCCAAAAATGGTTGAGAAATAGCCAAAAATGGCTTAAAATGGGATAGAAAAGGGCAAAAACGGATTAGAAATGGACAAAAAAGGCTTAAAAAGGGTTAGAAATGCTCAAAAAATGAGATAGAAATTGCAAAAAAACCTCAGGAATAGTCAAAATAGGCTCAAAGCTGGTTAGAAGTCGGCAAAAATGGGTTAGAAATGGGGAAAAATATCTTAAAATGGGTTAGAAATAGGCAAAAACAGCGTAAAAGAGGCTAGAAATGGGTTCGAAATGGCCAAAAATGGCTGTAAACAGGTGCGTAATGGGAGAAACTCGGTTAGAAATGGCCAAAAATGGCTCAGAGGGTTAGAAATTTGCAAAAAAGGATAGAATGGGGAAAAATGGGTTAGAAAGGGCAAAAATTGGTCAGAACTGGCAAAAAAATGTCGCAAAAGGGAAGAGAAATGAAAACGCTGGGTAAAAAAAGACCAAAAAATGCTTAAAATGGGTCAGACATGGGCAAAACTGAGTTAGAAATGCCCGCAAACTTCTTTAAAAGGTTGAGAAAGGGGCAGAAATGGGACAGAAAAGGCAAAAATTCTTTAGAAATAGCCAAAAATGGTTAAAACAGGTTAGAAGTGGGTGAAAAAGGGTGGGAAATGGAAAAATAAATGGCTTAAAACGGGAGAGAAATGGGCAAAACTGAGTTACAAACTGACAAAAACGACTTAAAACAGGGATAGAAAGGGGAAAAAATAGGTTAGAAATTGCCTAACATATATTCAAAAAGGTATGAAACGGGCAAGACTGGATTAGACATGGCCAAAAATTGTTCAGAAATAGCAAAAATGGCTAAAAAAGGGTTAGAAATGGGCAAAACTGGGTTAGAAATGGACAAAAAAGGATTTAAAAGGGTTAGAAATGGGCAAAAAATGACACAGCGATAGAAAAAAATGTTCAGGAATAGTCAAAAATGGCTTAAAGCGGGTTAGAAGTGGCCATAAATGGGTTAGAAATGGACAAAAATATCTTAATTTAGTTTAGAAAAGGGCAAAAATGGGATAGAAATGGGGGGAAATACCTTAAAATGGGTTAGAAAAAGGGCAAAAATGAGATAGAAATGGCAAAATATGTTTAGAAATAGGCAAAAACAGCTTAAAAGAGGATAGAAGAGGGCAAAAAAGAGTTAGGAATTGGCAAAAATGGCTGTAAACAGGCGAGTAATGGGAGAAACTCTGTTAGAAATGGCCAGAAATGGCTTAAAAAGGTTTGCAAATTTGCAAAAAAGGAGAGAAAGGGCAAAAATGGGTGAGAAATGGGCAAAAATGGCTGAAAAGGGGCTAGTAATGGTCAACCCTGGGTTAGAAATGGCCAAAAATGGTTGAGAAATAGCCAAAAATGGCTTAAAATGGGATAGAAAAGGGCAAAAATGGGTTAGAAATGGACAAAAAAAGGCTTGAAAAGGGTTAGAAATGCTCAAAAAATGAGATAGATATTGCAAAAAAACCTTAGGAATAGTCAAAATAGGCTTAAAGCTGGTTAGAAGTCGGCAAAAATGGGTTAGAAATGGGGAAAAATATCTTAAAATGGGTTAGAAATAGGCAAAAACAGCGTAAAAGAGGATAGAAGAGGGCAAAAATGAGTTTGGAATTAGCAAAAATGTCTGTAAACAGGGGAGTAATGGGAGAAACTCGGTCAGCAATGGCCAAAAATGGCTCAAAGAGGGTTAGAAATTTGCAAAAAAAGGATAGAATGGGAAAAAATGGGTTAGAAAGGGCAAAAATTGGTCAGAACTGGCAAAAAAATGCCGCAAAAGGGAAGAGAAATGAAAACGCTGGGTAAAAAAAGACCAAAAAATGCTTAAAATGGGTCAGACATGGGCAAAACTGAGTTAGAAATGCCCGCAAACTTCTTTAAAAGGTTGAGAAAGGGGAAGAAATGGGACAGAAAAGGCAAAATTTCTTTAGAAATAGCCAAAAATGGTTAAAACGGGTTAGAAGTGGGTAAAAAAGGGATGGAAATGGAAAAATAAATGGCTTCAAAAGGGGAGAGAAATAGGCAAATGTTGACGCAGAAGTCCCGGACACAGCACACAGACCAATATGATCAGGCTGTGCCAAAGTTTATTGCGCAGATAGCTCAGTATATATAGGCACTCTACTTGTCTATCATTAACACACACAAGTCTAATTGGATACATGTATTGTTCACACGGCTAAATACCAAACAGGATTCACTCAGTAACAGCTTAATGATTGGTTAACTATGACAGCATATGCTTCAAGGTTACAGTTAACATTCCTTCTCTGCGTATCTCTCTCAGTAGTTTTCCGTGCTAACTTTTCCCAAGGCTTCTGCACGTACACGAACTTTAGTAACCCTCAGGCGAGGCCTCAGTGCCTGCGGGTCACTACCTTACAATTGTCAAGCAATTGTCTGGATTGCTCACATGCCCGTTCACAGCCAAATAGCTCTCCACAAATCCCCCTTTTTGTTTTTGAGCAATCCAGACCCGATTCACAGCACGAAATAGCATACTGGCAAGACACTTCCACAAACAGCAAAAGATTAAAACAATAATAATCAATACTGTTGAAACTGTTAAACCTTGTTTGATTACTACTCCTAGCCAACTACTAATACCCCAACCCTGTAACAACTTTTGAAACCAATCCCATTCTGAGAGTACTTGTAACTTTTGCACTCGTGAGAACCTAAAGTGTGTTTTTTGTAAGCAAGCGAAATTTACAGTCCAGCTCAGCAACCTTCTTATCCTAGCTCCTTCTTATCTTCCAGGCCTGCATTCTTGTTTCATTAACTGTCCGGGAGTTGCTTCTTTTTCACAGTCGGCTGCACAGAGGTAACCAGGAGTTACCCCTGCTACATGGCCAGCTGCACATACTTGCTTTCATTCAGAGCAGGCATATGTCCATTCTCTAACAAGAAATCATCCACATCTCCCCCTTTTCTTTTCTTGAATGAGCCAAAGCTGTTTTACCAGGTTTTCAATCATATCACGAATACATTGCAAAATACAAGGTACAATCATAACTATGGTCAAGATTACTACCAAAATCATTCCAATCAGAGATGTGAGCCAACCATTGAAGTCCCAAGATGTAAGAAGGGCATCTAACCGAGGAATTTTATCGTTCTGATAGACATCATGAAGTACTTTCGCATGCTTCCAAATTTCTTTAACATCTTTCAAGGTCTCTCCAGACTGATTAAGATAAGTACAACAAGATTCATTAATTAAAGTACATACTCTGTCTACTTGAGCTGTTAATATATCTAAAGCCTTACAATTCTACAAAACTATATTTTTAAAGAATTTACTTCTACTTGTATTAACATAGTCACATACGTATTGCCATTAAAAACAGCATAACAAACTTACACTGGAATCATTTTGCACACTTTGCTTTAGTCTTGCAGTCACATTACATCCTTTGTTACATTCTATAACTTGATATGGTTCTGGTCCTTTCCACTCATTATCATGTAGGTCTTTATATAGAACTGGTGGTTTGGGCAAGGAATCATCTGTTAGATGTCACAAATGCTGTATTGCAGAAAGAGAATCAAAACTAGACAAATTCAAAAGCTTTTGTACAAATTATGCTTTGCAAACTGTTTGAAGAAAATCCTTACATTTCCCTCTTTTTTTTTTTTTTTTTTTTTTGTTTTTGTTTTTATTTTATATATATTACCTGTTTCAGACGACCCTACTTGAGCAGCGGATTTGGACTAGATCGTATCTCCAACATATGCCAACCACAGGCTGCTTGGCCTGCCTTTCTCTCCTGTATAGTTCTCTCATAACAGGAGAGGCCATCCCTCACATCAAGGTCTGGCATGGCATGTGTCCCCACCACTCAACGCCTGCTGGGTTGCAGCCAGCAGCGGAGCTAAAGGTTCTTCTTGGTGGCAAACACAGAGGCCAACCCAGTCTTGCCCTTGACTGCGGTAGGAGGTATTTGGCCAACGTCAGTTGTGGCACCTTGTTGTCAGTGCAGAGGTTCACCTGCTTCATTCAGTAACAAGTCACTACTATGGCAAAGCACATACAGATTTACGTTAGCAGTATATATATACTACAGGGCGCAGCAGCATGTTGAAGATGCTAGTGGCAGTGAGGGATCAGCCAAAGAAATTTCTTACCAGTGGAGTTCTCTCATTCAAAGGCTGGATTGCTCACATGTCCGTTAACTGAAAGGAATGCTTCCACAATACCCTCTTCTTGTTTTTGAGCAATCCAGATTTGATTTAGCATTCTGTTTACAAATTTCTTCAGTATAGTAAATACAATGGTGCAAGCAAACAAAATTAGTAATATAATGCCTAAAACCTTCAAAGCAATAATTATCCAATTTTGAATCCAAGTCCCTATTCCCCATCCTGAAAAAATGTTGCGGAGCCAGTCATCTAAAGGATTCACATCTTGTTGGATTTTTTGAGAGTGTCCTTTTAGATAGGTCAATTGTTTGTGAACGCTCTTACTGTGATCAGACAGATTCACACAACACATACCTTCAAAGTCCTCACAGCCATGACCCTGTGCCAACAGCAAAAAGTCGATGGCTGTGCAGTTTTGCAGGAGGGAGTGTCTTAAGCTATTTTGATCCATTAATAATTCTTCGAGAACGGCAGTAGTTACATTAGCCTGCTTTTCTGCCCAACAAGCTAGCTGGGCTGCTGTTCTTAGGGCATTTCCTGCAGCCGCTCCAGGGACAAATAGTGACAGAGCTACTAGAGCAGCTCTGCTCAGTAGTTGAACATTGTTATTACAATCAGGGGTGAGTCCTATTGATCACTTAGATCTAGAGTGGAGAATATGACTAAGATTACTCAATTCTGTAAACTTTGGTGCAAAAATAGTCAGTGAACCTAAATAGCATGGCCCTCCAACAATGTCTTTTGGTATTCCTTGCCATGCCCTATCCCCACAGATTAAAAAGACATCTGGTGGTAGGGCCTTGGCAGATTTGTTATTCCAAAGGAGGGGCACTGACCAAGGTGTATGAGTAAATCCATATGCATTAAAGGGTTCCACGGTGTCACCCATATCATTTATTCCACAATAACCACCTGTAAACGAATAAACATTATCTTTAGGTGAGACATCTGGTGAGTGTATCAAATATGAGTAGGATGCATATTTACATCCAAAATTTAGGCAGGTTTCTGTCCAGCCTTTTGAGGCATTCCCAATTGCTTGTGACGCCATTAAATTTAATTCTTGTGGATCCCAAGGGAGTATTCTTTTTAATCCAGATATCAATTCTGCTGAGCAATTTGCAACATTTGTCGACTTACTGCAATTGTTGGTTGAAAATGCCTTAAAGCTGTTCTTATTATACCCAGGTATTCCTATTAGACATGTTTGAAATGGATCTGTGGCTGATGCCATAGCAAGACAAAATTCCGACACCCCATTCCCACTGGCCCATGTTACCCACAAATTTTTTCTAGGATTAATTTCGTGTAACAGAGATACAGAATTATATACAAAGAGCAAAATTAACAGCTTAACCACTAACAGGTTCTTAATCATCACTGACATCTTCTACTGTAGACGAGATGCTTTCTGCTGAGTTTCGCCAGGCCGTATCCAGCGAGCCGGTATCCACCGAATGCCTTGATCTGTAAGCAAACATATAACCTCTTCCTGTTAGCTTAACTTCTGCGGGTTTTGCCTTATCATCTTCTGGCAGCTGCTGCAAATTTGCATGCGCTAACATCTCTTTTACAAGTGACAAATCCATACAATACAAGGCGTAGTTTCTTATTAGCAACTGGCTAGTAAGTACAGGTGGTGTTATACACAAAATCACAGCCTCTAATAAGAGCTACTTTACATGCACACACATTCAAGCTCCTGTAGCTAAGGCATTGGGTTTTTCCGCTTGTCCATCCAGCTCATGACAAGGCTTGAGAAACTTTGCAGGCAGCCTCCATGGACCTGTAGGTAGAACACAAATATATCCCTTCCCCCATGCCATCAGTTCTCGAGAAGTAAGTCAAGCTAAAAATGATTCCTTAAAGCAAAGGCATTCTGATGAAACAGGAATGTGAAGCAGATGCAGAAGCAAACTGCACCGTGTTAACAGTCAAGGAGTTTGCTGCGTCATTACCTTTTTTTTTTTTTTTTCCTTTTCTTTTCTGTGTCTGCCACCCTGGTGCTGTTTGGGTGGAGGTTGGTAAAGCTTGGATTCTCCCCTAGGTTAACTTAAACACACTAAGCAGGACTGCTCAGCAGCAGCTACAAACGCCTGCCTGCCCAGCAGCAGCTACAGCTGCCAGCCTGCTGAGCAGCAACCATAAATCTCTGCAGGGAGCACCACTTTTCTATTAACCCTTTCTTGCCCAAAATGTTAATCTGCTACCTATTAAAAACTTTTACATTAACCCAATAACAAAAAATACACAGAACACTGTCTGCCCTCAACAGACACACACATACACACACATTCATGGGATCCCACAAACACACTCCACACAACTACAATATGTGAAACACAAAATGCAGACAATCATTACTCCCACTACATGGTTACACGTACAAAACGTAGTTGCAATGACCCTGTGAAGACAATCAAGAAACCAGCTCCAAGCAGCATCATCGCAGTGCAAGGTGGCAGGCTCAATCTCAGCGGGCGTCCCCGCAGAGGCTCTGCCTCCCTCACATTGCACGAGGCTTGGGCTTTTATACTGACCAAAATGCACACTCATTCCAATGCAGGTGGCCAGCCTACATCGGGAGAAGTGGCCAACAGTATCTATAAAGGTCTGCAAGGGTTGATAGAAACACAGACGTAGTTACATTTGCTAACTTTTAGTACATGAATATCACAGACAGACTATAAGCACACAATACATCTGCATCCCCCACCCATCTTACTTTTCCCTTTATAACTGCCCATTTATCATGGGGATCTGGGGGATCTAAATCAGGCTTCTTTTCCGGATCAACAGGTCTCGGGTCAAAAGGACTATCCAGGTCAGCATCAGAATTATCAGGCATCAGAATCTCAGGAGCAGCAACAACAGTCTGATGAAAATGCACAGGCTCCTCATTAATGTGTTCTGGAGTTTCAGTGTTATCAAGTGCAATTAAAACATTTTTCTCCTGTAGGTTTCAGGTGATCTGAGAGTAGGCTTTTTCTCGGGATTAACAGGGTCTGGGGCAAAAGGATTGCCTTCATCGCCATCCTCAGCCTCCGCAGCCGCAGCAGCGACTGGCGGAGGTTCGGAGGGGTGGGGGGGTGGGGGTGGGGGTGGGGGGGTTTGGGCTCCACTATCTCATTCTTTGACTTAGCCGTGTCGGAGAGCTGTAAATTTGTAAGTCCGTCATGAAGTGTCTGTACTTTCTCATCTAACAATCCTGTCCATTTGTCCCAACCTTGACGATCTTGAGGATCGGGCTCTGGGGGGAGGGAGGCCAGGGGCGGCGAAAGTGATAAAGGAAGATACAAATTCGTATCCCCTGGCCCATCCATCGGTTATTTTTTAAAGAGTCAGTAATTAGTCTCCACACAGTGGGGTATTAACTTGCCTCCTTGGATCCCTTACTTACCTCTTCCCACAGCGTTGCTCCTATTTTTTCCCAAGTTGCGATTTGAAAGGCAGCATCCACTGAGGGGATTAAATCCTTTCCCTTTGCTCCATACAGCAAAGCCTTCAAGGCAGGCTCATCATAACTCGCTGCTCTCATAGAGAGAATGTGTTGGAGGAGCTTCACCACTTCTGACTCTTCCTTGGTCAGTGTGGACCCCCTCTCCTCCCCGGCCGCTCACCTGATCAGGGCGAGATTCCCAAACTTTTTGCGCTAGCGACTTCCGAGTGCCGGGGCAGCACCCGATATCGACCGGCTTCTGCCCCCTCCTTCCTGTCGGTCTCGTCGGTTTTATCCAACGCCGATCTGAGGGTCCCTGTTCGGGCGCCACTTGTTGACGCAGAAGTCCCGGACACAGCACACAGACCAATATGATCAGGCTGTGCCAAAGTTTATTGCGCAGATAGCTCAGTATATATAGGCACTCTACTTGTCTATCATTAACACACACAAGTCTAATTGGATACATGTATTGTTCACACGGCTAAATACCAAACAGGATTCACTCAGTAACAGCTTAATGATTGGTTAACTATGACAGCATATGCTTCAAGGTTACAGTTAACATTCCTTCTCTGCGTATCTCTCTCAGTAGTTTTCCGTGCTAACTTTTCCCAAGGCTTCTGCACGTACACGAACTTTAGTAACCCTCAGGCGAGGCCTCAGTGCCTGCGGGTCACTACCTTACAATTGTCAAGCAATTGTCTGGATTGCTCACATGCCCGTTCACAGCCAAATAGCTCTCTACAGGCAAAACTGAGTTACAAATAGACAAAAAAGACTTAAAACGGGAAGAGAAAGGGGCAAAAATAGGCTAGAACCGGCAAAAAATGGCTTAAAACGGGTTAGAAATGGGCAAAACTGGGTTAGAAATGGGACAAAAAAGGCGAAAAAAGGTTGAGAAATGGGCAAAAATGAGACAGCAATCGAAAAATATGCTCAGGAACAGTCAAAAAAGGCTTAAAGCGGGTTAGAAGTGGGCAAAAATGGGTTAGAAATGGACAAACCCATCTCAATTTAGGTTAGAAAAAGGCAAAAATGGGATAGAAATGGCAAAATATGTTTAGAAATAGGCAAAAACAGCTTAAAAGAGGATAGACATGGGAGAGATATGGGTTAGAAATGGCCAAAAATGGCTGTAAACAGGTGCGTAATGGGAGAAACTCGGTTAGAAATGGCCAAAAATGTCTGTAAACAGGTGCGTAATGGGAGACACTCGGTTTGAAATGGCCAAGAATGGCTTAAAAAGTTTTGCAAATTTGCAAAAAAAAGGAGAGAAAGGGCAAAAATGGGTGAGAAATGGGCAAAAATGGCTGAAAACGGGTTAGTAATGGTCAACCCTGGGTTAGAAATGGCCAAGAACGGTTGAGAAATAGCCAAAAATGGCTTAAAATGGGATAGAAAAGGGCAAAAACGGATTAGAAATGGACAAAAAAGGCTTAAAAAGGGTTAGAAATGCTCAAAAAATGAGATAGAAATTGCAAAAAAACCTCAGGAATAGTCAAAATAGGCTCAAAGCTGGTTAGAAGTCGGCAAAAATGGGTTAGAAATGGGGAAAAATATCTTAAAATGGGTTAGAAATAGGCAAAAACAGCGTAAAAGAGGATAGAAATGGGATAGAAATGGGTTCGAAATGGCCAAAAATGGCTGTAAACAGGTGCGTAATGGGAGAAACTCGGTTAGAAATGGCCAAAAAAGGCTCAGAGGGTTAGAAATTTGCAAAAAAGGATAGAATGGGGAAAAATGGGTTAGAAAGGGCAAAAATTGGTCAGAACTGGCAAAAAAATGTCGCAAAAGGGAAGAGAAATGAAAACGCTGGGTAAAAAAAGACCAAAAAATGCTTAAAATGGGTCAGACATGGGCAAAACTGAGTTAGAAATGCCCGCAAACTTCTTTAAAAGGTTGAGAAAGGGGCAGAAATGGGACAGAAAAGGCAAAAATTCTTTAGAAATAGCCAAAAATGGTTAAAACAGGTTAGAAGTGGGTGAAAGAGGGTGGGAAATGGAAAAATAAATGGCCTAAAACGGGAGAGAAATGGGCAAAACTGAGTTACAAACTGACAAAAATGACTTAAAACAGGGATAGAAAGGGGAAAAAATAGGTTAGAAATTGCCTAAAATAGATTCAAAAAGGTATGAAACGGGCAAGACTGGATTAGACATGGCCAAAAATTGTTTAGAAATAGCAAAAATGGCTAAAAAAGGGTTAGAAATGGGCAAAACTGGGTTAGAAATGGACAAAAAAGGATTTAAAAGGGTTAGAAATGGGCAAAAAATGACACAGCGATAGAAAAAAATGTTCAGGAATAGTCAAAAATGGCTTAAAGCGGGTTAGAAGTGGCCATAAATGGGTTAGAAATGGACAAAAATATCTTAATTTAGTTTAGAAAAGGGCAAAAATGGGATAGAAATGGGGGGAAATACCTTAAAATGGGTTAGAAAAAGGGCAAAAATGAGATAGAAATGGCAAAATATGTTTAGAAATAGGCAAAAACAGCTTAAAAGAGGATAGAAGAGGGCAAAAATGAGTTAGGAATTGGCAAAAATGGCTGTAAACAGGCGAGTAATGGGAGAAACTCTGTTAGAAATGGCCAGAAATGGCTTAAAAAGGTTTGCAAATTTGCAAAAAAGGAGAGAAAGGGCAAAAATGGGTGAGAAATGGGCAAAAATGGCTGAAAAGGGGCTAGTAATGGTCAACCCTGGGTTAGAAATGGCCAAAAATGGTTGAGAAATAGCCAAAAATGGCTTAAAATGGGATAGAAAAGGGCAAAAATGGGTTAGAAATGGACAAAAAAAGGCTTAAAAAGGGTTAGAAATGCTCAAAAAATGAGATAGATATTGCAAAAAAACCTTAGGAATAGTCAAAATAGGCTTAAAGCTGGTTAGAAGTCGGCAAAAATGGGTTAGAAATGGGGAAAAATATCTTAAAATGGGTTAGAAATAGGCAAAAACAGCGTAAAAGAGGATAGAAGAGGGCAAAAATGAGTTTGGAATTAGCAAAAATGTCTGTAAACAGGGGAGTAATGGGAGAAACTCGGTCAGCAATGGCCAAAAATGGCTCAAAGAGGGTTAGAAATTTGCAAAAAAAGGATAGAATGGGAAAAAATGGGTTAGAAAGGGCAAAAATTGGTCAGAACTGGCAAAAAAATGCCGCAAAAGGGAAGAGAAATGAAAACGCTGGGTAAAAAAAGACCAAAAAATGCTTAAAATGGGTCAGACATGGGCAAAACTGAGTTAGAAATGCCCGCAAACTTCTTTAAAAGGTTGAGAAAGGGGAAGAAATGGGACAGAAAAGGCAAAATTTCTTTAGAAATAGCCAAAAATGGTTAAAACGGGTTAGAAGTGGGTAAAAAAGGGATGGAAATGGAAAAATAAATGGCTTCAAAAGGGGAGAGAAATAGGCAAATGTTGACGCAGAAGTCCCGGACACAGCACACAGACCAATATGATCAGGCTGTGCCAAAGTTTATTGCGCAGATAGCTCAGTATATATAGGCACTCTACTTGTCTATCATTAACACACACAAGTCTAATTGGATACATGTATTGTTCACACGGCTAAATACCAAACAGGATTCACTCAGTAACAGCTTAATGATTGGTTAACTATGACAGCATATGCTTCAAGGTTACAGTTAACATTCCTTCTCTGCGTATCTCTCTCAGTAGTTTTCCGTGCTAACTTTTCCCAAGGCTTCTGCACGTACACGAACTTTAGTAACCCTCAGGCGAGGCCTCAGTGCCTGCGGGTCACTACCTTACAATTGTCAAGCAATTGTCTGGATTGCTCACATGCCCGTTCACAGCCAAATAGCTCTCCACAAATCCCCCTTTTTGTTTTTGAGCAATCCAGACCCGATTCACAGCACGAAATAGCATACTGGCAAGACACTTCCACAAACAGCAAAAGATTAAAACAATAATAATCAATACTGTTGAAACTGTTAAACCTTGTTTGATTACTACTCCTAGCCAACTACTAATACCCCAACCCTGTAACAACTTTTGAAACCAATCCCATTCTGAGAGTACTTGTAACTTTTGCACTCGTGAGAACCTAAAGTGTGTTTTTTGTAAGCAAGCGAAATTTACAGTCCAGCTCAGCAACCTTCTTATCCTAGCTCCTTCTTATCTTCCAGGCCTGCATTCTTGTTTCATTAACTGTCCGGGAGTTGCTTCTTTTTCACAGTCGGCTGCACAGAGGTAACCAGGAGTTACCCCTGCTACATGGCCAGCTGCACATACTTGCTTTCATTCAGAGCAGGCATATGTCCATTCTCTAACAAGAAATCATCCACATCTCCCCCTTTTCTTTTCTTGAATGAGCCAAAGCTGTTTTACCAGGTTTTCAATCATATCACGAATACATTGCAAAATACAAGGTACAATCATAACTATGGTCAAGATTACTACCAAAATCATTCCAATCAGAGATGTGAGCCAACCATTGAAGTCCCAAGATGTAAGAAGGGCATCTAACCGAGGAATTTTATCGTTCTGATAGACATCATGAAGTACTTTCGCATGCTTCCAAATTTCTTTAACATCTTTCAAGGTCTCTCCAGACTGATCAAGATAACTACAACAAGATTCATTAATTAAAGTACATACTCTGTCTACTTGAGCTGTTAATATATCTAAAGCCTTACAATTCTACAAAACTATATTTTTAAAGAATTTACTTCTACTTGTATTAACATAGTCACATACGTATTGCCATTAAAAACAGCATAACAAACTTACACTGGAATCATTTTGCACACTTTGCTTTAGTCTTGCAGTCACATTACATCCTTTGTTACATTCTATAACTTGATATGGTTCTGGTCCTTTCCACTCATTATCATGTAGGTCTTTATATAGAACTGGTGGTTTGGGCAAGGAATCATCTGTTAGATGTCACAAATGCTGTATTGCAGAAAGAGAATCAAAACTAGACAAATTCAAAAGCTTTTGTACAAATTATGCTTTGCAAACTGTTTGAAGAAAATCCTTACATTTCCCTCTTTTTTTTTTTTTTTTTTTTTTGTTTTTGTTTTTATTTTATATATATTACCTGTTTCAGACGACCCTACTTGAGCAGCGGATTTGGACTAGATCGTATCTCCAACATATGCCAACCACAGGCTGCTTGGCCTGCCTT
This sequence comes from Amazona ochrocephala, assembly GCA_039720435.1. NCBI lineage: Eukaryota > Metazoa > Chordata > Aves > Psittaciformes > Psittacidae > Amazona > Amazona ochrocephala. The sequence continues at coordinate 3,264,232 of CM077908.1, forward strand.
TCTCTCCTGTATAGTTCTCTCATAACAGGAGAGGCCATCCCTCACATCAAGGTCTGGCATGGCATGTGTCCCCACCACTCAACGCCTGCTGGGTTGCAGCCAGCAGCGGAGCTAAAGGTTCTTCTTGGTGGCAAACACAGAGGCCAACCCAGTCTTGCCCTTGACTGCGGTAGGAGGTATTTGGCCAACGTCAGTTGTGGCACCTTGTTGTCAGTGCAGAGGTTCACCTGCTTCATTCAGTAACAAGTCACTACTATGGCAAAGCACATACAGATTTACGTTAGCAGTATATATATACTACAGGGCGCAGCAGCATGTTGAAGATGCTAGTGGCAGTGAGGGATCAGCCAAAGAAATTTCTTACCAGTGGAGTTCTCTCATTCAAAGGCTGGATTGCTCACATGTCCGTTAACTGAAAGGAATGCTTCCACAATACCCTCTTCTTGTTTTTGAGCAATCCAGATTTGATTTAGCATTCTGTTTACAAATTTCTTCAGTATAGTAAATACAATGGTGCAAGCAAACAAAATTAGTAATATAATGCCTAAAACCTTCAAAGCAATAATTATCCAATTTTGAATCCAAGTCCCTATTCCCCATCCTGAAAAAATGTTGCGGAGCCAGTCATCTAAAGGATTCACATCTTGTTGGATTTTTTGTGAGTGTCCTTTTAGATAGGTCAATTGTTTGTGAACGCTCTTACTGTGATCAGACAGATTCACACAACACATACCTTCAAAGTCCTCACAGCCATGACCCTGTGCCAACAGCAAAAAGTCGATGGCTGTGCAGTTTTGCAGGAGGGAGTGTCTTAAGCTATTTTGATCCATTAATAATTCTTCGAGAACGGCAGTAGTTACATTAGCCTGCTTTTCTGCCCAACAAGCTAGCTGGGCTGCTGTTCTTAGGGCATTTCCTGCAGCCGCTCCAGGGACAAATAGTGACAGAGCTACTAGAGCAGCTCTGCTCAGTAGTTGAACATTGTTATTACAATCAGGGGTGAGTCCTATTGATCACTTAGATCTAGAGTGGAGAATATGACTAAGATTACTCAATTCTGTAAACTTTGGTGCAAAAATAGTCAGTGAACCTAAATAGCATGGCCCTCCAACAATGTCTTTTGGTATTCCTTGCCATGCCCTATCCCCACAGATTAAAAAGACATCTGGTGGTAGGGCCTTGGCAGATTTGTTATTCCAAAGGAGGGGCACTGACCAAGGTGTATGAGTAAATCCATATGCATTAAAGGGTTCCACGGTGTCACCCATATCATTTATTCCACAATAACCACCTGTAAACGAATAAACATTATCTTTAGGTGAGACATCTGGTGAGTGTATCAAATATGAGTAGGATGCATATTTACATCCAAAATTTAGGCAGGTTTCTGTCCAGCCTTTTGAGGCATTCCCAATTGCTTGTGACGCCATTAAATTTAATTCTTGTGGATCCCAAGGGAGTATTCTTTTTAATCCAGATATCAATTCTGCTGAGCAATTTGCAACATTTGTCGACTTACTGCAATTGTTGGTTGAAAATGCCTTAAAGCTGTTCTTATTATACCCAGGTATTCCTATTAGACATGTTTGAAATGGATCTGTGGCTGATGCCATAGCAAGACAAAATTCCGACACCCCATTCCCACTGGCCCATGTTACCCACAAATTTTTTCTAGGATTAATTTCGTGTAACAGAGATACAGAATTATATACAAAGAGCAAAATTAACAGCTTAACCACTAACAGGTTCTTAATCATCACTGACATCTTCTACTGTAGACGAGATGCTTTCTGCTGAGTTTCGCCAGGCCGTATCCAGCGAGCCGGTATCCACCGAATGCCTTGATCTGTAAGCAAACATATAACCTCTTCCTGTTAGCTTAACTTCTGCGGGTTTTGCCTTATCATCTTCTGGCAGCTGCTGCAAATTTGCATGCGCTAACATCTCTTTTACAAGTGACAAATCCATACAATACAAGGCGTAGTTTCTTATTAGCAACTGGCTAGTAAGTACAGGTGGTGTTATACACAAAATCACAGCCTCTAATAAGAGCTACTTTACATGCACACACATTCAAGCTCCTGTAGCTAAGGCATTGGGTTTTTCCGCTTGTCCATCCAGCTCATGACAAGGCTTGAGAAACTTTGCAGGCAGCCTCCATGGACCTGTAGGTAGAACACAAATATATCCCTTCCCCCATGCCATCAGTTCTCGAGAAGTAAGTCAAGCTAAAAATGATTCCTTAAAGCAAAGGCATTCTGATGAAACAGGAATGTGAAGCAGATGCAGAAGCAAACTGCACCGTGTTAACAGTCAAGGAGTTTGCTGCGTCATTACCTTTTTTTTTTTTTTTTCCTTTTCTTTTCTGTGTCTGCCACCCTGGTGCTGTTTGGGTGGAGGTTGGTAAAGCTTGGATTCTCCCCTAGGTTAACTTAAACACACTAAGCAGGACTGCTCAGCAGCAGCTACAAACGCCTGCCTGCCCAGCAGCAGCTACAGCTGCCAGCCTGCTGAGCAGCAACCATAAATCTCTGCAGGGAGCACCACTTTTCTATTAACCCTTTCTTGCCCAAAATGTTAATCTGCTACCTATTAAAAACTTTTACATTAACCCAATAACAAAAAATACACAGAACACTGTCTGCCCTCAACAGACACACACATACACACACATTCATGGGATCCCACAAACACACTCCACACAACTACAATATGTGAAACACAAAATGCAGACAATCATTACTCCCACTACATGGTTACACGTACAAAACGTAGTTGCAATGACCCTGTGAAGACAATCAAGAAACCAGCTCCAAGCAGCATCATCGCAGTGCAAGGTGGCAGGCTCAATCTCAGCGGGCGTCCCCGCAGAGGCTCTGCCTCCCTCACATTGCACGAGGCTTGGGCTTTTATACTGACCAAAATGCACACTCATTCCAATGCAGGTGGCCAGCCTACATCGGGAGAAGTGGCCAACAGTATCTATAAAGGTCTGCAAGGGTTGATAGAAACACAGACGTAGTTACATTTGCTAACTTTTAGTACATGAATATCACAGACAGACTATAAGCACACAATACATCTGCATCCCCCACCCATCTTACTTTTCCCTTTATAACTGCCCATTTATCATGGGGATCTGGGGGATCTAAATCAGGCTTCTTTTCCGGATCAACAGGTCTCGGGTCAAAAGGACTATCCAGGTCAGCATCAGAATTATCAGGCATCAGAATCTCAGGAGCAGCAACAACAGTCTGATGAAAATGCACAGGCTCCTCATTAATGTGTTCTGGAGTTTCAGTGTTATCAAGTGCAATTAAAACATTTTTCTCCTGTAGGTTTCAGGTGATCTGAGAGTAGGCTTTTTCTCGGGATTAACAGGGTCTGGGGCAAAAGGATTGCCTTCATCGCCATCCTCAGCCTCCGCAGCCGCAGCAGCGACTGGCGGAGGTTCGGAGGGGTGGGGGGGTGGGGGTGGGGGTGGGGGGGTTTGGGCTCCACTATCTCATTCTTTGACTTAGCCGTGTCGGAGAGCTGTAAATTTGTAAGTCCGTCATGAAGTGTCTGTACTTTCTCATCTAACAATCCTGTCCATTTGTCCCAACCTTGACGATCTTGAGGATCGGGCTCTGGGGGGAGGGAGGCCAGGGGCGGCGAAAGTGATAAAGGAAGATACAAATTCGTATCCCCTGGCCCATCCATCGGTTATTTTTTAAAGAGTCAGTAATTAGTCTCCACACAGTGGGGTATTAACTTGCCTCCTTGGATCCCTTACTTACCTCTTCCCACAGCGTTGCTCCTATTTTTTCCCAAGTTGCGATTTGAAAGGCAGCATCCACTGAGGGGATTAAATCCTTTCCCTTTGCTCCATACAGCAAAGCCTTCAAGGCAGGCTCATCATAACTCGCTGCTCTCATAGAGAGAATGTGTTGGAGGAGCTTCACCACTTCTGACTCTTCCTTGGTCAGTGTGGACCCCCTCTCCTCCCCGGCCGCTCACCTGATCAGGGCGAGATTCCCAAACTTTTTGCGCTAGCGACTTCCGAGTGCCGGGGCAGCACCCGATATCGACCGGCTTCTGCCCCCTCCTTCCTGTCGGTCTCGTCGGTTTTATCCAACGCCGATCTGAGGGTCCCTGTTCGGGCGCCACTTGTTGACGCAGAAGTCCCGGACACAGCACACAGACCAATATGATCAGGCTGTGCCAAAGTTTATTGCGCAGATAGCTCAGTATATATAGGCACTCTACTTGTCTATCATTAACACACACAAGTCTAATTGGATACATGTATTGTTCACACGGCTAAATACCAAACAGGATTCACTCAGTAACAGCTTAATGATTGGTTAACTATGACAGCATATGCTTCAAGGTTACAGTTAACATTCCTTCTCTGCGTATCTCTCTCAGTAGTTTTCCGTGCTAACTTTTCCCAAGGCTTCTGCACGTACACGAACTTTAGTAACCCTCAGGCGAGGCCTCAGTGCCTGCGGGTCACTACCTTACAATTGTCAAGCAATTGTCTGGATTGCTCACATGCCCGTTCACAGCCAAATAGCTCTCTACAGGCAAAACTGAGTTACAAATAGACAAAAAAGACTTAAAACGGGAAGAGAAAGGGGCAAAAATAGGCTAGAACCGGCAAAAAATGGCTTAAAACGGGTTAGAAATGGGCAAAACTGGGTTAGAAATGGGACAAAAAAGGCGAAAAAAGGTTGAGAAATGGGCAAAAATGAGACAGCAATCGAAAAATATGCTCAGGAACAGTCAAAAAAGGCTTAAAGCGGGTTAGAAGTGGGCAAAAATGGGTTAGAAATGGACAAACCCATCTCAATTTAGGTTAGAAAAAGGCAAAAATGGGATAGAAATGGCAAAATATGTTTAGAAATAGGCAAAAACAGCTTAAAAGAGGATAGACATGGGAGAGATATGGGTTAGAAATGGCCAAAAATGGCTGTAAACAGGTGCGTAATGGGAGAAACTCGGTTAGAAATGGCCAAAAATGTCTGTAAACAGGTGCGTAATGGGAGACACTCGGTTTGAAATGGCCAAGAATGGCTTAAAAAGTTTTGCAAATTTGCAAAAAAAAGGAGAGAAAGGGCAAAAATGGGTGAGAAATGGGCAAAAATGGCTGAAAACGGGTTAGTAATGGTCAACCCTGGGTTAGAAATGGCCAAGAACGGTTGAGAAATAGCCAAAAATGGCTTAAAATGGGATAGAAAAGGGCAAAAACGGATTAGAAATGGACAAAAAAGGCTTAAAAAGGGTTAGAAATGCTCAAAAAATGAGATAGAAATTGCAAAAAAACCTCAGGAATAGTCAAAATAGGCTCAAAGCTGGTTAGAAGTCGGCAAAAATGGGTTAGAAATGGGGAAAAATATCTTAAAATGGGTTAGAAATAGGCAAAAACAGCGTAAAAGAGGATAGAAATGGGATAGAAATGGGTTCGAAATGGCCAAAAATGGCTGTAAACAGGTGCGTAATGGGAGAAACTCGGTTAGAAATGGCCAAAAAAGGCTCAGAGGGTTAGAAATTTGCAAAAAAGGATAGAATGGGGAAAAATGGGTTAGAAAGGGCAAAAATTGGTCAGAACTGGCAAAAAAATGTCGCAAAAGGGAAGAGAAATGAAAACGCTGGGTAAAAAAAGACCAAAAAATGCTTAAAATGGGTCAGACATGGGCAAAACTGAGTTAGAAATGCCCGCAAACTTCTTTAAAAGGTTGAGAAAGGGGCAGAAATGGGACAGAAAAGGCAAAAATTCTTTAGAAATAGCCAAAAATGGTTAAAACAGGTTAGAAGTGGGTGAAAGAGGGTGGGAAATGGAAAAATAAATGGCCTAAAACGGGAGAGAAATGGGCAAAACTGAGTTACAAACTGACAAAAATGACTTAAAACAGGGATAGAAAGGGGAAAAAATAGGTTAGAAATTGCCTAAAATAGATTCAAAAAGGTATGAAACGGGCAAGACTGGATTAGACATGGCCAAAAATTGTTTAGAAATAGCAAAAATGGCTAAAAAAGGGTTAGAAATGGGCAAAACTGGGTTAGAAATGGACAAAAAAGGATTTAAAAGGGTTAGAAATGGGCAAAAAATGACACAGCGATAGAAAAAAATGTTCAGGAATAGTCAAAAATGGCTTAAAGCGGGTTAGAAGTGGCCATAAATGGGTTAGAAATGGACAAAAATATCTTAATTTAGTTTAGAAAAGGGCAAAAATGGGATAGAAATGGGGGGAAATACCTTAAAATGGGTTAGAAAAAGGGCAAAAATGAGATAGAAATGGCAAAATATGTTTAGAAATAGGCAAAAACAGCTTAAAAGAGGATAGAAGAGGGCAAAAATGAGTTAGGAATTGGCAAAAATGGCTGTAAACAGGCGAGTAATGGGAGAAACTCTGTTAGAAATGGCCAGAAATGGCTTAAAAAGGTTTGCAAATTTGCAAAAAAGGAGAGAAAGGGCAAAAATGGGTGAGAAATGGGCAAAAATGGCTGAAAAGGGGCTAGTAATGGTCAACCCTGGGTTAGAAATGGCCAAAAATGGTTGAGAAATAGCCAAAAATGGCTTAAAATGGGATAGAAAAGGGCAAAAATGGGTTAGAAATGGACAAAAAAAGGCTTAAAAAGGGTTAGAAATGCTCAAAAAATGAGATAGATATTGCAAAAAAACCTTAGGAATAGTCAAAATAGGCTTAAAGCTGGTTAGAAGTCGGCAAAAATGGGTTAGAAATGGGGAAAAATATCTTAAAATGGGTTAGAAATAGGCAAAAACAGCGTAAAAGAGGATAGAAGAGGGCAAAAATGAGTTTGGAATTAGCAAAAATGTCTGTAAACAGGGGAGTAATGGGAGAAACTCGGTCAGCAATGGCCAAAAATGGCTCAAAGAGGGTTAGAAATTTGCAAAAAAAGGATAGAATGGGAAAAAATGGGTTAGAAAGGGCAAAAATTGGTCAGAACTGGCAAAAAAATGCCGCAAAAGGGAAGAGAAATGAAAACGCTGGGTAAAAAAAGACCAAAAAATGCTTAAAATGGGTCAGACATGGGCAAAACTGAGTTAGAAATGCCCGCAAACTTCTTTAAAAGGTTGAGAAAGGGGAAGAAATGGGACAGAAAAGGCAAAATTTCTTTAGAAATAGCCAAAAATGGTTAAAACGGGTTAGAAGTGGGTAAAAAAGGGATGGAAATGGAAAAATAAATGGCTTCAAAAGGGGAGAGAAATAGGCAAATGTTGACGCAGAAGTCCCGGACACAGCACACAGACCAATATGATCAGGCTGTGCCAAAGTTTATTGCGCAGATAGCTCAGTATATATAGGCACTCTACTTGTCTATCATTAACACACACAAGTCTAATTGGATACATGTATTGTTCACACGGCTAAATACCAAACAGGATTCACTCAGTAACAGCTTAATGATTGGTTAACTATGACAGCATATGCTTCAAGGTTACAGTTAACATTCCTTCTCTGCGTATCTCTCTCAGTAGTTTTCCGTGCTAACTTTTCCCAAGGCTTCTGCACGTACACGAACTTTAGTAACCCTCAGGCGAGGCCTCAGTGCCTGCGGGTCACTACCTTACAATTGTCAAGCAATTGTCTGGATTGCTCACATGCCCGTTCACAGCCAAATAGCTCTCCACAAATCCCCCTTTTTGTTTTTGAGCAATCCAGACCCGATTCACAGCACGAAATAGCATACTGGCAAGACACTTCCACAAACAGCAAAAGATTAAAACAATAATAATCAATACTGTTGAAACTGTTAAACCTTGTTTGATTACTACTCCTAGCCAACTACTAATACCCCAACCCTGTAACAACTTTTGAAACCAATCCCATTCTGAGAGTACTTGTAACTTTTGCACTCGTGAGAACCTAAAGTGTGTTTTTTGTAAGCAAGCGAAATTTACAGTCCAGCTCAGCAACCTTCTTATCCTAGCTCCTTCTTATCTTCCAGGCCTGCATTCTTGTTTCATTAACTGTCCGGGAGTTGCTTCTTTTTCACAGTCGGCTGCACAGAGGTAACCAGGAGTTACCCCTGCTACATGGCCAGCTGCACATACTTGCTTTCATTCAGAGCAGGCATATGTCCATTCTCTAACAAGAAATCATCCACATCTCCCCCTTTTCTTTTCTTGAATGAGCCAAAGCTGTTTTACCAGGTTTTCAATCATATCACGAATACATTGCAAAATACAAGGTACAATCATAACTATGGTCAAGATTACTACCAAAATCATTCCAATCAGAGATGTGAGCCAACCATTGAAGTCCCAAGATGTAAGAAGGGCATCTAACCGAGGAATTTTATCGTTCTGATAGACATCATGAAGTACTTTCGCATGCTTCCAAATTTCTTTAACATCTTTCAAGGTCTCTCCAGACTGATCAAGATAACTACAACAAGATTCATTAATTAAAGTACATACTCTGTCTACTTGAGCTGTTAATATATCTAAAGCCTTACAATTCTACAAAACTATATTTTTAAAGAATTTACTTCTACTTGTATTAACATAGTCACATACGTATTGCCATTAAAAACAGCATAACAAACTTACACTGGAATCATTTTGCACACTTTGCTTTAGTCTTGCAGTCACATTACATCCTTTGTTACATTCTATAACTTGATATGGTTCTGGTCCTTTCCACTCATTATCATGTAGGTCTTTATATAGAACTGGTGGTTTGGGCAAGGAATCATCTGTTAGATGTCACAAATGCTGTATTGCAGAAAGAGAATCAAAACTAGACAAATTCAAAAGCTTTTGTACAAATTATGCTTTGCAAACTGTTTGAAGAAAATCCTTACATTTCCCTCTTTTTTTTTTTTTTTTTTTTTGTTTTTGTTTTTATTTTATATATATTACCTGTTTCAGACGACCCTACTTGAGCAGCGGATTTGGACTAGATCGTATCTCCAACATATGCCAACCACAGGCTGCTTGGCCTGCCTTTCTCTCCTGTATAGTTCTCTCATAACAGGAGAGGCCATCCCTCACATCAAGGTCTGGCATGGCATGTGTCCCCACCACTCAACGCCTGCTGGGTTGCAGCCAGCAGCGGAGCTAAAGGTTCTTCTTGGTGGCAAACACAGAGGCCAACCCAGTCTTGCCCTTGACTGCGGTAGGAGGTATTTGGCCAACGTCAGTTGTGGCACCTTGTTGTCAGTGCAGAGGTTCACCTGCTTCATTCAGTAACAAGTCACTACTATGGCAAAGCACATACAGATTTACGTTAGCAGTATATATATACTACAGGGCGCAGCAGCATGTTGAAGATGCTAGTGGCAGTGAGGGATCAGCCAAAGAAATTTCTTACCAGTGGAGTTCTCTCATTCAAAGGCTGGATTGCTCACATGTCCGTTAACTGAAAGGAATGCTTCCACAATACCCTCTTCTTGTTTTTGAGCAATCCAGATTTGATTTAGCATTCTGTTTACAAATTTCTTCAGTATAGTAAATACAATGGTGCAAGCAAACAAAATTAGTAATATAATGCCTAAAACCTTCAAAGCAATAATTATCCAATTTTGAATCCAAGTCCCTATTCCCCATCCTGAAAAAATGTTGCGGAGCCAGTCATCTAAAGGATTCACATCTTGTTGGATTTTTTGTGAGTGTCCTTTTAGATAGGTCAATTGTTTGTGAACGCTCTTACTGTGATCAGACAGATTCACACAACACATACCTTCAAAGTCCTCACAGCCATGACCCTGTGCCAACAGCAAAAAGTCGATGGCTGTGCAGTTTTGCAGGAGGGAGTGTCTTAAGCTATTTTGATCCATTAATAATTCTTCGAGAACGGCAGTAGTTACATTAGCCTGCTTTTCTGCCCAACAAGCTAGCTGGGCTGCTGTTCTTAGGGCATTTCCTGCAGCCGCTCCAGGGACAAATAGTGACAGAGCTACTAGAGCAGCTCTGCTCAGTAGTTGAACATTGTTATTACAATCAGGGGTGAGTCCTATTGATCACTTAGATCTAGAGTGGAGAATATGACTAAGATTACTCAATTCTGTAAACTTTGGTGCAAAAATAGTCAGTGAACCTAAATAGCATGGCCCTCCAACAATGTCTTTTGGTATTCCTTGCCATGCCCTATCCCCACAGATTAAAAAGACATCTGGTGGTAGGGCCTTGGCAGATTTGTTATTCCAAAGGAGGGGCACTGACCAAGGTGTATGAGTAAATCCATATGCATTAAAGGGTTCCACGGTGTCACCCATATCATTTATTCCACAATAACCACCTGTAAACGAATAAACATTATCTTTAGGTGAGACATCTGGTGAGTGTATCAAATATGAGTAGGATGCATATTTACATCCAAAATTTAGGCAGGTTTCTGTCCAGCCTTTTGAGGCATTCCCAATTGCTTGTGACGCCATTAAATTTAATTCTTGTGGATCCCAAGGGAGTATTCTTTTTAATCCAGATATCAATTCTGCTGAGCAATTTGCAACATTTGTCGACTTACTGCAATTGTTGGTTGAAAATGCCTTAAAGCTGTTCTTATTATACCCAGGTATTCCTATTAGACATGTTTGAAATGGATCTGTGGCTGATGCCATAGCAAGACAAAATTCCGACACCCCATTCCCACTGGCCCATGTTACCCACAAATTTTTTCTAGGATTAATTTCGTGTAACAGAGATACAGAATTATATACAAAGAGCAAAATTAACAGCTTAACCACTAACAGGTTCTTAATCATCACTGACATCTTCTACTGTAGACGAGATGCTTTCTGCTGAGTTTCGCCAGGCCGTATCCAGCGAGCCGGTATCCACCGAATGCCTTGATCTGTAAGCAAACATATAACCTCTTCCTGTTAGCTTAACTTCTGCGGGTTTTGCCTTATCATCTTCTGGCAGCTGCTGCAAATTTGCATGCGCTAACATCTCTTTTACAAGTGACAAATCCATACAATACAAGGCGTAGTTTCTTATTAGCAACTGGCTAGTAAGTACAGGTGGTGTTATACACAAAATCACAGCCTCTAATAAGAGCTACTTTACATGCACACACATTCAAGCTCCTGTAGCTAAGGCATTGGGTTTTTCCGCTTGTCCATCCAGCTCATGACAAGGCTTGAGAAACTTTGCAGGCAGCCTCCATGGACCTGTAGGTAGAACACAAATATATCCCTTCCCCCATGCCATCAGTTCTCGAGAAGTAAGTCAAGCTAAAAATGATTCCTTAAAGCAAAGGCATTCTGATGAAACAGGAATGTGAAGCAGATGCAGAAGCAAACTGCACCGTGTTAACAGTCAAGGAGTTTGCTGCGTCATTACCTTTTTTTTTTTTTTTTCCTTTTCTTTTCTGTGTCTGCCACCCTGGTGCTGTTTGGGTGGAGGTTGGTAAAGCTTGGATTCTCCCCTAGGTTAACTTAAACACACTAAGCAGGACTGCTCAGCAGCAGCTACAAACGCCTGCCTGCCCAGCAGCAGCTACAGCTGCCAGCCTGCTGAGCAGCAACCATAAATCTCTGCAGGGAGCACCACTTTTCTATTAACCCTTTCTTGCCCAAAATGTTAATCTGCTACCTATTAAAAACTTTTACATTAACCCAATAACAAAAAATACACAGAACACTGTCTGCCCTCAACAGACACACACATACACACACATTCATGGGATCCCACAAACACACTCCACACAACTACAATATGTGAAACACAAAATGCAGACAATCATTACTCCCACTACATGGTTACACGTACAAAACGTAGTTGCAATGACCCTGTGAAGACAATCAAGAAACCAGCTCCAAGCAGCATCATCGCAGTGCAAGGTGGCAGGCTCAATCTCAGCGGGCGTCCCCGCAGAGGCTCTGCCTCCCTCACATTGCACGAGGCTTGGGCTTTTATACTGACCAAAATGCACACTCATTCCAATGCAGGTGGCCAGCCTACATCGGGAGAAGTGGCCAACAGTATCTATAAAGGTCTGCAAGGGTTGATAGAAACACAGACGTAGTTACATTTGCTAACTTTTAGTACATGAATATCACAGACAGACTATAAGCACACAATACATCTGCATCCCCCACCCATCTTACTTTTCCCTTTATAACTGCCCATTTATCATGGGGATCTGGGGGATCTAAATCAGGCTTCTTTTCCGGATCAACAGGTCTCGGGTCAAAAGGACTATCCAGGTCAGCATCAGAATTATCAGGCATCAGAATCTCAGGAGCAGCAACAACAGTCTGATGAAAATGCACAGGCTCCTCATTAATGTGTTCTGGAGTTTCAGTGTTATCAAGTGCAATTAAAACATTTTTCTCCTGTAGGTTTCAGGTGATCTGAGAGTAGGCTTTTTCTCGGGATTAACAGGGTCTGGGGCAAAAGGATTGCCTTCATCGCCATCCTCAGCCTCCGCAGCCGCAGCAGCGACTGGCGGAGGTTCGGAGGGGTGGGGGGGTGGGGGTGGGGGTGGGGGGGTTTGGGCTCCACTATCTCATTCTTTGACTTAGCCGTGTCGGAGAGCTGTAAATTTGTAAGTCCGTCATGAAGTGTCTGTACTTTCTCATCTAACAATCCTGTCCATTTGTCCCAACCTTGACGATCTTGAGGATCGGGCTCTGGGGGGAGGGAGGCCAGGGGCGGCGAAAGTGATAAAGGAAGATACAAATTCGTATCCCCTGGCCCATCCATCGGTTATTTTTTAAAGAGTCAGTAATTAGTCTCCACACAGTGGGGTATTAACTTGCCTCCTTGGATCCCTTACTTACCTCTTCCCACAGCGTTGCTCCTATTTTTTCCCAAGTTGCGATTTGAAAGGCAGCATCCACTGAGGGGATTAAATCCTTTCCCTTTGCTCCATACAGCAAAGCCTTCAAGGCAGGCTCATCATAACTCGCTGCTCTCATAGAGAGAATGTGTTGGAGGAGCTTCACCACTTCTGACTCTTCCTTGGTCAGTGTGGACCCCCTCTCCTCCCCGGCCGCTCACCTGATCAGGGCGAGATTCCCAAACTTTTTGCGCTAGCGACTTCCGAGTGCCGGGGCAGCACCCGATATCGACCGGCTTCTGCCCCCTCCTTCCTGTCGGTCTCGTCGGTTTTATCCAACGCCGATCTGAGGGTCCCTGTTCGGGCGCCACTTGTTGACGCAGAAGTCCCGGACACAGCACACAGACCAATATGATCAGGCTGTGCCAAAGTTTATTGCGCAGATAGCTCAGTATATATAGGCACTCTACTTGTCTATCATTAACACACACAAGTCTAATTGGATACATGTATTGTTCACACGGCTAAATACCAAACAGGATTCACTCAGTAACAGCTTAATGATTGGTTAACTATGACAGCATATGCTTCAAGGTTACAGTTAACATTCCTTCTCTGCGTATCTCTCTCAGTAGTTTTCCGTGCTAACTTTTCCCAAGGCTTCTGCACGTACACGAACTTTAGTAACCCTCAGGCGAGGCCTCAGTGCCTGCGGGTCACTACCTTACAATTGTCAAGCAATTGTCTGGATTGCTCACATGCCCGTTCACAGCCAAATAGCTCTCTACAGGCAAAACTGAGTTACAAATAGACAAAAAAGACTTAAAACGGGAAGAGAAAGGGGCAAAAATAGGCTAGAACCGGCAAAAAATGGCTTAAAACGGGTTAGAAATGGGCAAAACTGGGTTAGAAATGGGACAAAAAAGGCGAAAAAAGGTTGAGAAATGGGCAAAAATGAGACAGCAATCGAAAAATATGCTCAGGAACAGTCAAAAATGGCTTAAAGCGGGTTAGAAGTGGGCAAAAATGGGTTAGAAATGGACAAACCCATCTCAATTTAGGTTAGAAAAAGGCAAAAATGGGATAGAAATGGCAAAATATGTTTAGAAATAGGCAAAAACAGCTTAAAAGAGGATAGACATGGGAGAGATATGGGTTAGAAATGGCCAAAAATGGCTGTAAACAGGTGCGTAATGGGAGAAACTCGGTTAGAAATGGCCAAAAATGTCTGTAAACAGGTGCGTAATGGGAGACACTCGGTTTGAAATGGCCAAGAATGGCTTAAAAAGTTTTGCAAATTTGCAAAAAAAAGGAGAGAAAGGGCAAAAATGGGTGAGAAATGGGCAAAAATGGCTGAAAACGGGTTAGTAATGGTCAACCCTGGGTTAGAAATGGCCAAGAACGGTTGAGAAATAGCCAAAAATGGCTTAAAATGGGATAGAAAAGGGCAAAAACGGATTAGAAATGGACAAAAAAGGCTTAAAAAGGGTTAGAAATGCTCAAAAAATGAGATAGAAATTGCAAAAAAACCTCAGGAATAGTCAAAATAGGCTCAAAGCTGGTTAGAAGTCGGCAAAAATGGGTTAGAAATGGGGAAAAATATCTTAAAATGGGTTAGAAATAGGCAAAAACAGCGTAAAAGAGGATAGAAATGGGATAGAAATGGGTTCGAAATGGCCAAAAATGGCTGTAAACAGGTGCGTAATGGGAGAAACTCGGTTAGAAATGGCCAAAAATGGCTCAGAGGGTTAGAAATTTGCAAAAAAGGATAGAATGGGGAAAAATGGGTTAGAAAGGGCAAAAATTGGTCAGAACTGGCAAAAAAATGTCGCAAAAGGGAAGAGAAATGAAAACGCTGTGTAAAAAAAGACCAAAAAATGCTTAAAATGGGTCAGACATGGGCAAAACTGAGTTAGAAATGCCCGCAAACTTCTTTAAAAGGTTGAGAAAGGGGCAGAAATGGGACAGAAAAGGCAAAAATTCTTTAGAAATAGCCAAAAATGGTTAAAACAGGTTAGAAGTGGGTGAAAAAGGGTGGGAAATGGAAAAATAAATGGCCTAAAACGGGAGAGAAATGGGCAAAACTGAGTTACAAACTGACAAAAATGACTTAAAACAGGGATAGAAAGGGGAAAAAATAGGTTAGAAATTGCCTAAAATAGATTCAAAAAGGTATGAAACGGGCAAGACTGGATTAGACATGGCCAAAAATTGTTTAGAAATAGCAAAAATGGCTAAAAAAGGGTTAGAAATGGGCAAAACTGGGTTAGAAATGGACAAAAAAGGATTTAAAAGGGTTAGAAATGGGCAAAAAATGACACAGCGATAGAAAAAAATGTTCAGGAATAGTCAAAAATGGCTTAAAGCGGGTTAGAAGTGGCCATAAATGGGTTAGAAATGGACAAAAATATCTTAATTTAGTTTAGAAAAGGGCAAAAATGGGATAGAAATGGGGGGAAATACCTTAAAATGGGTTAGAAAAAGGGCAAAAATGAGATAGAAATGGCAAAATATGTTTAGAAATAGGCAAAAACAGCTTAAAAGAGGATAGAAGAGGGCAAAAAAGAGTTAGGAATTGGCAAAAATGGCAGTAAACAGGTGCGCAATGGGAGAAACTCGGTTTGAAATGGCCAGAAATGGCTTTAAAAGGTTTGCAAATTTGCAAAAAAGGAGAGAAAGGGCAAAAATGGGTGAGAAATGGGCAAAAATGGCTGAAAAGGGGCTAGTAATGGTCAACCCTGGGTTAGAAATGGCCAAAAATGGTTGAGAAATAGCCAAAAATGGCTTAAAATGGGATAGAAAAGGGCAAAAATGGGTTAGAAATGGATAAAAAAAGGCTTAAAAAGGGTTAGAAATGCTCAAAAAATGAGATAGATACTGCAAAAAAACCTTAGGAATAGTCAAAATAGGCTTAAAGCTGGTTGGAAGTCGGCAAAAATGGGTTAGAAATGGGGAAAAATATCTTAAAATGGGTTAGAAATAGGCAGAAACAGCGTAAAAGAGGATAGAAATGGGATAGAAACGGGTTCGAAATGGCCAAAAATGGCTGTAAACAGGTGCGTAATGGGAGAAACTCGGTTAGAAATGGCCAAAAATGGCTCAGAGGGTTAGAAATTTGCAAAAAAGGATAGAATGGGGAAAAATGGGTTAGAAAGGGCAAAAATTGGTCAGAACTGGCAAAAAAATGTCGCAAAAGGGAAGAGAAATGAAAACGCTGTGTAAAAAAAGACCAAAAAATGCTTAAAATGGGTCAGACATGGGCAAAACTGAGTTAGAAATGCTCGCAAACTTCTTTAAAAGGTTGAGAAAGGGGCAGAAATGGGACAGAAAAGGCAAAAATTCTTTAGAAATAGCCAAAAATGGTTAAAACGGGTTAGAAGTGGGTGAAAAAGGGTGGGAAATGGAAAAATAAATGGCTTAAAACGGGAGAGAAATGGACAAAACTGAGTTACAAACTGACAAAAATGACTTAAAACAGGGATAGAAAGGGGAAAAAATAGGTTAGAAATTGCCTAAAATAGATTCAAAAAGGTATGAAACGGGCAAGACTGGATTAGACCTGGCCAAAAATTGTTTAGAAATAGCAAAAATGGCTAAAAAAGGGTTAGAAATGGGCAAAACTGGGTTAGAAATGGACAAAAAAGGACTTGAAAGGGTTAGAAATGGGCAAAAAATGACACAGCGATAGAAAAAAATGTTCAGGAATAGTCAAAAATGGCTTAAAGCGGGTTAGAAGTGGCCATAAATGGGTTAGAAATGGACAAAAATATCTTTAGTTTAGAAAAGGGCAAAAATGGGATAGAAATGGGGGGAAATACCTTAAAATGGGTTAGAAAAAGGGCAAAAATGAGATAGAAATGGCAAAATATGTTTAGAAATAGGCAATAACTGCTTAAAAGTGGATAGAAGAGGGAAAAAATGAGATAGGAATTGGCAAAAATGGCTGTAAACAGGCGAGTAATGGGAGAAACTCGGTTAGAAATGGCCAGAAATGGCTTTAAAAGGATTGCAAATTTGCAAAAAAGGAGAGAAAGGGCAAAAATGGGTGAGAAATGGGCAAAAAAGGCTGAAAACGGGTTAGTAATGGTCAACCCTGGGTTAGAAATGGCCAAAAATGGTTGAGAAATAGCCAAAAATGGCTTAAAATGGGATAGAAAAGGGCAAAAATGGATTAGAAATGGACAAAAAAGGCTTAAAAAGGGTTAGAAATGCTCAAAAAATGAGATAGAAATTGCAAAAAAACCTTAGGAATAGTCAAAATAGGCTCAAAGCTGGTTAGAAGTCGGCAAAAATGGGTTAGAAATGGGGAAAAATATCTTAAAATGGGTTAGAAATAGGCAAAAACAGCGTAAAAGAGGATAGAAGAGGGCAAAAATGAGTTTGGAATTAGCAAAAATGTCTGTAAACAGGGGAGTAATGGGAGAAACTCGGTCAGCAATGGCCAAAAATGGCTCAAAGAGGGTTAGAAATTTGCAAAAAAAGGATAGAATGGGAAAAAATGGGTTAGAAAGGGCAAAAATTGGTCAGAACTGGCAAAAAAATGCCGCAAAAGGGAAGAGAAATGAAAACGCTGGGTAAAAAAAGACCAAAAAATGCTTAAAATGGGTCAGACATGGGCAAAACTGAGTTAGAAATGTCAGCAAACTTCTTTAAAAGGTTGAGACAGGGGCAGAAATGGGACAGAAAAGGCAAAAATTCTTTAGAAATAGCCAAAAATGGTTAAAACGGGTTAGAAGTGGGTAAAAAAGGGATGGAAATGGAAAAATAAATGGCTTCAAAAGGGGAGAGAAATAGGCAAAACTGAGTTACAAATAGACAAAAAAGACTTAAAACGGGAAGAGAAAGGGGCGAAAATAGGCTAGAGCCGGCAAAAAATGGCTTAAAACGGGTTAGAAATGGGCAAAACTGGGTTAGAAATGGGACAAAAAAGGCGAAAAAAGGTTGAGAAATGGGCAAAAATGAGACAGCAATCGAAAAATATGCTCAGGAACAGTCAAAAATGGCTTAAAGCGGGTTAGAAGTGGGCAAAAATGGGTTAGAAATGGACAAACCCATCTCAATTTAGGTTAGAAAAAGGCAAAAATGGGATAGAAATGGCAAAATATGTTTAGAAATAGGCAAAAACAGCTTAAAAGAGGATAGACATGGGAGAGATATGGGTTCGAAATGGCCAAAAATGGCTGTAAACAGGTGCGCAATGGGAGAAACGCGGTTAGAAATGGCCAAAAATGTCTGTAAACAGGTGCGTAATGGGAGACACTCGGCTTGAAATGGCCAAGAATGGCTTAAAAAGTTTTGCAAATTTGCAAAAAAAAGGAGAGAAAGGGCAAAAATGGGTGAGAAATGGGCAAAAATGGCTGAAAAGGGGCTAGTAATGGTCAACCCTGGGTTAGAAATGGCCAAAAATGGTTGAGAAATAGCC
Source organism: Amazona ochrocephala (assembly GCA_039720435.1). Taxonomy (NCBI): domain Eukaryota; kingdom Metazoa; phylum Chordata; class Aves; order Psittaciformes; family Psittacidae; genus Amazona; species Amazona ochrocephala. The sequence continues at coordinate 3,282,391 of CM077908.1, forward strand.
AAAAATGGCTTAAAATGGGATAGAAAAGGGCAAAAACGGATTAGAAATGGACAAAAAAGGCTTAAAAAGGGTTAGAAATGCTCAAAAAATGAGATAGAAATTGCAAAAAAACCTTAGGAATAGTCAAAATAGGCTCAAAGCTGGTTAGAAGTCGGCAAAAATGGGTTAGAAATGGGGAAAAATATCTTAAAATGGGTTAGAAATAGGCAGAAACAGCGTAAAAGAGGATAGAAATGGGATAGAAACGGGTTCGAAATGGCCAAAAATGGCTGTAAACAGGTGCGTAATGGGAGAAACTCGGTTAGAAATGGCCAAAAATGGCTCAGAGGGTTAGAAATTTGCAAAAAAGGATAGAATGGGGAAAAATGGGTTAGAAAGGGCAAAAATTGGTCAGAACTGGCAAAAAAATGTCGCAAAAGGGAAGAGAAATGAAAACGCTGTGTAAAAAAAGACCAAAAAATGCTTAAAATGGGTCAGACATGGGCAAAACTGAGTTAGAAATGTCAGCAAACTTCTTTAAAAGGTTGAGAAAGGGGCAGAAATGGGACAGAAAAGGCAAAAATTCTTTAGAAATAGCCAAAAATGGTTAAAACAGGTTAGAAGTGGGTGAAAAAGGGTGTGAAATGGAAAAATAAATGGCTTAAAACGGGAGAGAAATGGGCAAAACTGAGTTACAAACTGACAAAAATGACTTAAAACAGGGATAGAAAGGGGAAAAAATAGGTTAGAAATTGCCTAAAATAGATTCAAAAAGGTATGAAACGGGCAAGACTGGATTAGACCTGGCCAAAAATTGTTTAGAAATAGCAAAAATGGCTAAAAAAGGGTTAGAAATGGGCAAAACTGGGTTAGAAATGGACAAAAAAGGACTTGAAAGGGTTAGAAATGGGCAAAAAATGACACAGCGATAGAAAAAAATGTTCAGGAATAGTCAAAAATGGCTTAAAGCGGGTTAGAAGTGGCCATAAATGGGTTAGAAATGGACAAAAATATCTTTAGTTTAGAAAAGGGCAAAAATGGGATAGAAATGGGGGGAAATACCTTAAAATGGGTTAGAAAAAGGGCAAAAATGAGATAGAAATGGCAAAATATGTTTAGAAATAGGCAAAAACAGCTTAAAAGAGGATAGAAGAGGGAAAAAATGAGATAGGAATTGGCAAAAATGGCTGCAAACAGGCGAGTAATGGGAGAAACTCGGTTAGAAATGGCCAGAAATGGCTTTAAAAGGATTGCAAATTTGCAAAAAAGGAGAGAAAGGGCAAAAATGGGTGAGAAATGGGCAAAAATGGCTGAAAACGGGTTAGTAATGGTCAACCCTGGGTTAGAAATGGCCAAAAATGGTTGAGAAATAGCCAAAAATGGCTTAAAATGGGATAGAAACGGGCAAAAATGGATTAGAAATGGACAAAAAAGGCTTAAAAAGGGTTAGAAATGCTCAAAAAATGAGATAGAAATTGCAAAAAAACCTTAGGAATAGTCAAAATAGGCTCAAAGCTGGTTAGAAGTCGGCAAAAATGGGTTAGAAATGGGGAAAAATATCTTAAAATGGGTTAGAAATAGGCAAAAACAGCGTAAAAGAGGATAGAAGAGGGCAAAAATGAGTTTGGAATTAGCAAAAATGTCTGTAAACAGGGGAGTAATGGGAGAAACTCGGTCAGCAATGGCCAAAAATGGCTCAAAGAGGGTTAGAAATTTGCAAAAAAGGATAGAATGGGAAAAAATGGGTTAGAAAGGGCAAAAATTGGTCAGAACTGGCAAAAAAATGCCGCAAAAGGGAAGAGAAATGAAAACGCTGTGTAAAAAAAGACCAAAAAATGCTTAAAATGGGTCAGACATGGGCAAAACTGAGTTAGAAATGTCAGCAAACTTCTTTAAAAGGTTGAGACAGGGGCAGAAATGGGACAGAAAAGGCAAAAATTCTTTAGAAATAGCCAAAAATGGTTAAAACGGGTTAGAAGTGGGTAAAAAAGGGATGGAAATGGAAAAATAAATGGCTTCAAAAGGGGAGAGAAATAGGCAAAACTGAGTTACAAATAGACAAAAAAGACTTAAAACGGGAAGAGAAAGGGGCGAAAATAGGCTAGAGCCGGCAAAAAATGGCTTAAAACGGGTTAGAAATGGGCAAAACTGGGTTAGAAATGGGACAAAAAAGGCGAAAAAAGGTTGAGAAATGGGCAAAAATGAGACAGCAATCGAAAAATATGCTCAGGAACAGTCAAAAATGGCTTAAAGCGGGTTAGAAGTGGGCAAAAATGGGTTAGAAATGGACAAACCCATCTCAATTTAGGTTAGAAAAAGGCAAAAATGGGATAGAAATGGCAAAATATGTTTAGAAATAGGCAAAAACAGCTTAAAAGAGGATAGACATGGGAGAGATATGGGTTCGAAATGGCCAAAAATGGCTGTAAACAGGTGCGCAATGGGAGAAACGCGGTTAGAAATGGCCAAAAATGTCTGTAAACAGGTGCGTAATGGGAGACACTCGGCTTGAAATGGCCAAGAATGGCTTAAAAAGTTTTGCAAATTTGCAAAAAAAAGGAGAGAAAGGGCAAAAATGGGTGAGAAATGGGCAAAAATGGCTGAAAAGGGGCTAGTAATGGTCAACCCTGGGTTAGAAATGGCCAAAAATGGTTGAGAAATAGCCAAAAACGGCTTAAAATGGGATAGAAAAGGGCAAAAACGGATTAGAAATGGACAAAAAAGGCTTAAAAAGGGTTAGAAATGCTCAAAAAATGAGATAGAAATTGCAAAAAAACCTTAGGAATAGTCAAAATAGGCTCAAAGCTGGTTAGAAGTCGGCAAAAATGGGTTAGAAATGGGGAAAAATATCTTAAAATGGGTTAGAAATAGGCAGAAACAGCGTAAAAGAGGATAGAAATGGGATAGAAACGGGTTCGAAATGGCCAAAAATGGCTGTAAACAGGTGCGTAATGGGAGAAACTCGGTTAGAAATGGCCAAAAATGGCTCAGAGGGTTAGAAATTTGCAAAAAAGGATAGAATGGGGAAAAATGGGTTAGAAAGGGCAAAAATTGGTCAGAACTGGCAAAAAAATGTCGCAAAAGGGAAGAGAAATGAAAACGCTGTGTAAAAAAAGACCAAAAAATGCTTAAAATGGGTCAGACATGGGCAAAACTGAGTTAGAAATGTCAGCAAACTTCTTTAAAAGGTTGAGAAAGGGGCAGAAATGGGACAGAAAAGGCAAAAATTCTTTAGAAATAGCCAAAAATGGTTAAAACAGGTTAGAAGTGGGTGAAAAAGGGTGTGAAATGGAAAAATAAATGGCTTAAAACGGGAGAGAAATGGGCAAAACTGAGTTACAAACTGACAAAAATGACTTAAAACAGGGATAGAAAGGGGAAAAAATAGGTTAGAAATTGCCTAAAATAGATTCAAAAAGGTATGAAACGGGCAAGACTGGATTAGACCTGGCCAAAAATTGTTTAGAAATAGCAAAAATGGCTAAAAAAGGGTTAGAAATGGGCAAAACTGGGTTAGAAATGGACAAAAAAGGACTTGAAAGGGTTAGAAATGGGCAAAAAATGACACAGCGATAGAAAAAAATGTTCAGGAATAGTCAAAAATGGCTTAAAGCGGGTTAGAAGTGGCCATAAATGGGTTAGAAATGGACAAAAATATCTTTAGTTTAGAAAAGGGCAAAAATGGGATAGAAATGGGGGGAAATACCTTAAAATGGGTTAGAAAAAGGGCAAAAATGAGATAGAAATGGCAAAATATGTTTAGAAATAGGCAAAAACAGCTTAAAAGAGGATAGAAGAGGGAAAAAATGAGATAGGAATTGGCAAAAATGGCTGCAAACAGGCGAGTAATGGGAGAAACTCGGTTAGAAATGGCCAGAAATGGCTTTAAAAGGATTGCAAATTTGCAAAAAAGGAGAGAAAGGGCAAAAATGGGTGAGAAATGGGCAAAAATGGCTGAAAACGGGTTAGTAATGGTCAACCCTGGGTTAGAAATGGCCAAAAATGGTTGAGAAATAGCAAAAAATGGCTTAAAATGGGATAGAAAAGGGCAAAAATGGATTAGAAATGGACAAAAAAGGCTTAAAAAGGGTTAGAAATGCTCAAAAAATGAGATAGAAATTGCAAAAAAACCTTAGGAATAGTCAAAATAGGCTCAAAGCTGGTTAGAAGTCGGCAAAAATGGGTTAGAAATGGGGAAAAATATCTTAAAATGGGTTAGAAATAGGCAAAAACAGCGTAAAAGAGGATAGAAGAGGGCAAAAATGAGTTTGGAATTAGCAAAAATGTCTGTAAACAGGGGAGTAATGGGAGAAACTCGGTCAGCAATGGCCAAAAATGGCTCAAAGAGGGTTAGAAATTTGCAAAAAAAGGATAGAATGGGAAAAAATGGGTTAGAAAGGGCAAAAATTGGTCAGAACTGGCAAAAAAATGCCGCAAAAGGGAAGAGAAATGAAAACGCTGGGTAAAAAAAGACCAAAAAATGCTTAAAATGGGTCAGACATGGGCAAAACTGAGTTAGAAATGTCAGCAAACTTCTTTAAAAGGTTGAGACAGGGGCAGAAATGGGACAGAAAAGGCAAAAATTCTTTAGAAATAGCCAAAAATGGTTAAAACGGGTTAGAAGTGGGTAAAAAAGGGATGGAAATGGAAAAATAAATGGCTTCAAAAGGGGAGAGAAATAGGCAAAACTGAGTTACAAATAGACAAAAAAGACTTAAAACGGGAAGAGAAAGGGGCGAAAATAGGCTAGAGCCGGCAAAAAATGGCTTAAAATGGGTTAGAAATGGGCAAAACTGGGTTAGAAATGGGACAAAAAAGGCGAAAAAAGGTTGAGAAATGGGCAAAAATGAGACAGCAATCGAAAAATATGCTCAGGAACAGTCAAAAATGGCTTAAAGCGGGTTAGAAGTGGGCAAAAATGGGTTAGAAATGGACAAACCCATCTCAATTTAGGTTAGAAAAAGGCAAAAATGGGATAGAAATGGCAAAATATGTTTAGAAATAGGCAAAAACAGCTTAAAAGAGGATAGACATGGGAGAGATATGGGTTCGAAATGGCCAAAAATGGCTGTAAACAGGTGCGCAATGGGAGAAACGCGGTTAGAAATGGCCAAAAATGTCTGTAAACAGGTGCGTAATGGGAGACACTCGGCTTGAAATGGCCAAGAATGGCTTAAAAAGTTTTGCAAATTTGCAAAAAAAAGGAGAGAAAGGGCAAAAATGGGTGAGAAATGGGCAAAAATGGCTGAAAAGGGGCTAGTAATGGTCAACCCTGGGTTAGAAATGGCCAAAAATGGTTGAGAAATAGCCAAAAATGGCTTAAAATGGGATAGAAAAGGGCAAAAACGGATTAGAAATGGACAAAAAAGGCTTAAAAAGGGTTAGAAATGCTCAAAAAATGAGATAGAAATTGCAAAAAAACCTTAGGAATAGTCAAAATAGGCTCAAAGCTGGTTAGAAGTCGGCAAAAATGGGTTAGAAATGGGGAAAAATATCTTAAAATGGGTTAGAAATAGGCAGAAACAGCGTAAAAGAGGATAGAAATGGGATAGAAACGGGTTCGAAATGGCCAAAAATGGCTGTAAACAGGTGCGTAATGGGAGAAACTCGGTTAGAAATGGCCAAAAATGGCTCAGAGGGTTAGAAATTTGCAAAAAAGGATAGAATGGGGAAAAATGGGTTAGAAAGGGCAAAAATTGGTCAGAACTGGCAAAAAAATGTCGCAAAAGGGAAGAGAAATGAAAACGCTGTGTAAAAAAAGACCAAAAAATGCTTAAAATGGGTCAGACATGGGCAAAACTGAGTTAGAAATGTCAGCAAACTTCTTTAAAAGGTTGAGAAAGGGGCAGAAATGGGACAGAAAAGGCAAAAATTCTTTAGAAATAGCCAAAAATGGTTAAAACAGGTTAGAAGTGGGTGAAAAAGGGTGGGAAATGGAAAAATAAATGGCTTAAAACGGGAGAGAAATGGGCAAAACTGAGTTACAAACTGACAAAAATGACTTAAAACAGGGATAGAAAGGGGAAAAAATAGGTTAGAAATTGCCTAAAATAGATTCAAAAAGGTATGAAACGGGCAAGACTGGATTAGACCTGGCCAAAAATTGTTTAGAAATAGCAAAAATGGCTAAAAAAGGGTTAGAAATGGGCAAAACTGGGTTAGAAATGGACAAAAAAGGACTTGAAAGGGTTAGAAATGGGCAAAAAATGACACAGCGATAGAAAAAAATGTTCAGGAATAGTCAAAAATGGCTTAAAGCGGGTTAGAAGTGGCCATAAATGGGTTAGAAATGGACAAAAATATCTTTAGTTTAGAAAAGGGCAAAAATGGGATAGAAATGGGGGGAAATACCTTAAAATGGGTTAGAAAAAGGGCAAAAATGAGATAGAAATGGCAAAATATGTTTAGAAATAGGCAAAAACAGCTTAAAAGAGGATAGAAGAGGGAAAAAATGAGATAGGAATTGGCAAAAATGGCTGCAAACAGGCGAGTAATGGGAGAAACTCGGTTAGAAATGGCCAGAAATGGCTTTAAAAGGATTGCAAATTTGCAAAAAAGGAGAGAAAGGGCAAAAATGGGTGAGAAATGGGCAAAAATGGCTGAAAACGGGTTAGTAATGGTCAACCCTGGGTTAGAAATGGCCAAAAATGGTTGAGAAATAGCCAAAAATGGCTTAAAATGGGATAGAAAAGGGCAAAAATGGATTAGAAATGGACAAAAAAGGCTTAAAAAGGGTTAGAAATGCTCAAAAAATGAGATAGAAATTGCAAAAAAACCTTAGGAATAGTCAAAATAGGCTCAAAGCTGGTTAGAAGTTGGCAAAAATGGGTTAGAAATGGGGAAAAATATCTTAAAATGGGTTAGAAATAGGCAAAAACAGCGTAAAAGAGGATAGAAGAGGGCAAAAATGAGTTTGGAATTAGCAAAAATGTCTGTAAACAGGGGAGTAATGGGAGAAACTCGGTCAGCAATGGCCAAAAATGGCTCAAAGAGGGTTAGAAATTTGCAAAAAATGGATAGAATGGGAAAAAATGGGTTAGAAAGGGCAAAAATTGGTCAGAACTGGCAAAAAAATGCCGCAAAAGGGAAGAGAAATGAAAACGCTGGGTAAAAAAAGACCAAAAAATGCTTAAAATGGGTCAGACATGGGCAAAACTGAGTTCGAAATGCCTGCAAACTTCTTTAAAAGGTTGAGAAAGGGGAAGAAATGGGACAGAAAAGGCAAAAATTCTTTAGAAATAGCCAAAAATGGTTAAAACGGGTTAGAAGTGGGTAAAAAAGGGATGGAAATGGAAAAATAAATGGCTTCAAAAGGGGAGAGAAATTGGCAAAACTGAGTTACAAATAGACAAAAAAGACTTAAAACGGGAAGAGAAAGGGGCGAAAATAGGCTAGAGCCGGCAAAAAATGGCTTAAAATGGGTTAGAAATGGGCAAAACTGGGTTAGAAATGGGACAAAAAAGGCGAAAAAAGGTTGAGAAATGGGCAAAAATGAGACAGCAATCGAAAAATATGCTCAGGAACAGTCAAAAATGGCTTAAAGCGGGTTAGAAGTGGGCAAAAATGGGTTAGAAATGGACAAACCCATCTCAATTTAGGTTAGAAAAAGGCAAAAATGGGATAGAAATGGCAAAATATGTTTAGAAATAGGCAAAAACAGCTTAAAAGAGGATAGACATGGGAGAGATATGGGTTAGAAATAGCCAAAAATGGTTAAAACAGGTTAGAAGTGGGTGAAAAAGGGTGGGAAATGGAAAAATAAATGGCTTAAAACGGGAGAGAAATGGGCAAAACTGAGTTACAAACTGACAAAAATGACTTAAAACAGGGATAGAAAGGGGAAAAAATAGGTTAGAAATTGCCTAAAATAGATTCAAAAAGGTATGAAACGGGCAAGACTGGATTAGACCTGGCCAAAAATTGTTTAGAAATAGCAAAAATGGCTAAAAAAGGGTTAGAAATGGGCAAAACTGGGTTAGAAATGGACAAAAAAGGATTTAAAAGGGTTAGAAATGGGCAAAAAATGACACAGCGATAGAAAAAAAATGTTCAGGAATAGTCAAAAATGGCTTAAAGCGGGTTAGAAGTGGCCATAAATGGGTTAGAAATGGACAAAAATATCTTAATTTAGTTTAGAAAAGGGCAAAAATGGGATAGAAATGGGGGGAAATACCTTAAAATGGGTTAGAAAAAGGGCAAAAATGAGATAGAAATGGCAAAATATGTTTAGAAATAGGCAAAAACAGCTTAAAAGAGGATAGAAGAGGGAAAAAATGAGATAGGAATTGGCAAAAATGGCTGCAAACAGGCGAGTAATGGGAGAAACTCGGTTAGAAATGGCCAGAAATGGCTTTAAAAGGATTGCAAATTTGCAAAAAAGGAGAGAAAGGGCAAAAATGGGTGAGAAATGGGCAAAAATGGCTGAAAACGGGTTAGTAATGGTCAACCCTGGGTTAGAAATGGCCAAAAATGGTTGAGAAATAGCCAAAAATGGCTTAAAATGGGATAGAAACGGGCAAAAATGGATTAGAAATGGACAAAAAAGGCTTAAAAAGGGTTAGAAATGCTCAAAAAATGAGATAGAAATTGCAAAAAAACCTTAGGAATAGTCAAAATAGGCTCAAAGCTGGTTAGAAGTCGGCAAAAATGGGTTAGAAATGGGGAAAAATATCTTAAAATGGGTTAGAAATAGGCAAAAACAGCGTAAAAGAGGATAGAAGAGGGCAAAAATGAGTTTGGAATTAGCAAAAATGTCTGTAAACAGGGGAGTAATGGGAGAAACTCGGTCAGCAATGGCCAAAAATGGCTCAAAGAGGGTTAGAAATTTGCAAAAAAAGGATAGAATGGGAAAAAATGGGTTAGAAAGGGCAAAAATTGGTCAGAACTGGCAAAAAAATGCCGCAAAAGGGAAGAGAAATGAAAACGCTGGGTAAAAAAAGACCAAAAAATGCTTAAAATGGGTCAGACATGGGCAAAACTGAGTTAGAAATGTCAGCAAACTTCTTTAAAAGGTTGAGACAGGGGCAGAAATGGGACAGAAAAGGCAAAAATTCTTTAGAAATAGCCAAAAATGGTTAAAACAGGTTAGAAGTGGGTGAAAAAGGGTGTGAAATGGAAAAATAAATGGCTTAAAACGGGAGAGAAATGGGCAAAACTGAGTTACAAACTGACAAAAATGACTTAAAACAGGGATAGAAAGGGGAAAAAATAGGTTAGAAATTGCCTAAAATAGATTCAAAAAGGTATGAAACGGGCAAGACTGGATTAGACCTGGCCAAAAATTGTTTAGAAATAGCAAAAATGGCTAAAAAAGGGTTAGAAATGGGCAAAACTGGGTTAGAAATGGACAAAAAAGGACTTGAAAGGGTTAGAAATGGGCAAAAAATGACACAGCGATAGAAAAAAATGTTCAGGAATAGTCAAAAATGGCTTAAAGCGGGTTAGAAGTGGCCATAAATGGGTTAGAAATGGACAAAAATATCTTTAGTTTAGAAAAGGGCAAAAATGGGATAGAAATGGGGGGAAATACCTTAAAATGGGTTAGAAAAAGGGCAAAAATGAGATAGAAATGGCAAAATATGTTTAGAAATAGGCAAAAACAGCTTAAAAGAGGATAGACATGGGAGAGATATGGGTTCGAAATGGCCAAAAATGGCTGTAAACAGGTGCGTAATGGGAGAAACTCGGTTAGAAATGGCCAAAAAAGGCTCAGAGGGTTAGAAATTTGCAAAAAAGGATAGAATGGGGAAAAATGGGTTAGAAAGGGCAAAAATTGGTCAGAACTGGCAAAAAAATGTCGCAAAAGGGAAGAGAAATGAAAACGCTGTGTAAAAAAAGACCAAAAAATGCTTAAAATGGGTCAGACATGGGCAAAACTGAGTTAGAAATGTCAGCAAACTTCTTTAAAAGGTTGAGAAAGGGGCAGAAATGGGACAGAAAAGGCAAAAATTCTTTAGAAATAGCCAAAAATGGTTAAAACAGGTTAGAAGTGGGTGAAAAAGGGTGGGAAATGGAAAAATAAATGGCTTAAAACGGGAGAGAAATGGGCAAAACTGAGTTACAAACTGACAAAAATGACTTAAAACAGGGATAGAAAGGGGAAAAAATAGGTTAGAAATTGCCTAAAATAGATTCAAAAAGGTATGAAACGGGCAAGACTGGATTAGACCTGGCCAAAAATTGTTTAGAAATAGCAAAAATGGCTAAAAAAGGGTTAGAAATGGGCAAAACTGGGTTAGAAATGGACAAAAAAGGACTTGAAAGGGTTAGAAATGGGCAAAAAATGACACAGCGATAGAAAAAAATGTTCAGGAATAGTCAAAAATGGCTTAAAGCGGGTTAGAAGTGGCCATAAATGGGTTAGAAATGGACAAAAATATCTTTAGTTTAGAAAAGGGCAAAAATGGGATAGAAATGGGGGGAAATACCTTAAAATGGGTTAGAAAAAGGGCAAAAATGAGATAGAAATGGCAAAATATGTTTAGAAATAGGCAAAAACAGCTTAAAAGAGGATAGAAGAGGGAAAAAATGAGATAGGAATTGGCAAAAATGGCTGCAAACAGGCGAGTAATGGGAGAAACTCGGTTAGAAATGGCCAGAAATGGCTTTAAAAGGATTGCAAATTTGCAAAAAAGGAGAGAAAGGGCAAAAATGGGTGAGAAATGGGCAAAAATGGCTGAAAACGGGTTAGTAATGGTCAACCCTGGGTTAGAAATGGCCAAAAATGGTTGAGAAATAGCCAAAAATGGCTTAAAATGGGATAGAAAAGGGCAAAAATGGATTAGAAATGGACAAAAAAGGCTTAAAAAGGGTTAGAAATGCTCAAAAAATGAGATAGAAATTGCAAAAAAACCTTAGGAATAGTCAAAATAGGCTCAAAGCTGGTTAGAAGTTGGCAAAAATGGGTTAGAAATGGGGAAAAATATCTTAAAATGGGTTAGAAATAGGCAAAAACAGCGTAAAAGAGGATAGAAGAGGGCAAAAATGAGTTTGGAATTAGCAAAAATGTCTGTAAACAGGGGAGTAATGGGAGAAACTCGGTCAGCAATGGCCAAAAATGGCTCAAAGAGGGTTAGAAATTTGCAAAAAATGGATAGAATGGGAAAAAATGGGTTAGAAAGGGCAAAAATTGGTCAGAACTGGCAAAAAAATGCCGCAAAAGGGAAGAGAAATGAAAACGCTGGGTAAAAAAAGACCAAAAAATGCTTAAAATGGGTCAGACATGGGCAAAACTGAGTTCGAAATGCCTGCAAACTTCTTTAAAAGGTTGAGAAAGGGGAAGAAATGGGACAGAAAAGGCAAAAATTCTTTAGAAATAGCCAAAAATGGTTAAAACGGGTTAGAAGTGGGTAAAAAAGGGATGGAAATGGAAAAATAAATGGCTTCAAAAGGGGAGAGAAATTGGCAAAACTGAGTTACAAATAGACAAAAAAGACTTAAAACGGGAAGAGAAAGGGGCGAAAATAGGCTAGAGCCGGCAAAAAATGGCTTAAAATGGGTTAGAAATGGGCAAAACTGGGTTAGAAATGGGACAAAAAAGGCGAAAAAAGGTTGAGAAATGGGCAAAAATGAGACAGCAATCGAAAAATATGCTCAGGAACAGTCAAAAATGGCTTAAAGCGGGTTAGAAGTGGGCAAAAATGGGTTAGAAATGGACAAACCCATCTCAATTTAGGTTAGAAAAAGGCAAAAATGGGATAGAAATGGCAAAATATGTTTAGAAATAGGCAAAAACAGCTTAAAAGAGGATAGACATGGGAGAGATATGGGTTAGAAATAGCCAAAAATGGTTAAAACAGGTTAGAAGTGGGTGAAAAAGGGTGGGAAATGGAAAAATAAATGGCTTAAAACGGGAGAGAAATGGGCAAAACTGAGTTACAAACTGACAAAAATGACTTAAAACAGGGATAGAAAGGGGAAAAAATAGGTTAGAAATTGCCTAAAATAGATTCAAAAAGGTATGAAACGGGCAAGACTGGATTAGACCTGGCCAAAAATTGTTTAGAAATAGCAAAAATGGCTAAAAAAGGGTTAGAAATGGGCAAAACTGGGTTAGAAATGGACAAAAAAGGATTTAAAAGGGTTAGAAATGGGCAAAAAATGACACAGCGATAGAAAAAAAATGTTCAGGAATAGTCAAAAATGGCTTAAAGCGGGTTAGAAGTGGCCATAAATGGGTTAGAAATGGACAAAAATATCTTAATTTAGTTTAGAAAAGGGCAAAAATGGGATAGAAATGGGGGGAAATACCTTAAAATGGGTTAGAAAAAGGGCAAAAATGAGATAGAAATGGCAAAATATGTTTAGAAATAGGCAAAAACAGCTTAAAAGAGGATAGAAGAGGGAAAAAATGAGATAGGAATTGGCAAAAATGGCTGCAAACAGGCGAGTAATGGGAGAAACTCGGTTAGAAATGGCCAGAAATGGCTTTAAAAGGATTGCAAATTTGCAAAAAAGGAGAGAAAGGGCAAAAATGGGTGAGAAATGGGCAAAAATGGCTGAAAACGGGTTAGTAATGGTCAACCCTGGGTTAGAAATGGCCAAAAATGGTTGAGAAATAGCCAAAAATGGCTTAAAATGGGATAGAAACGGGCAAAAATGGATTAGAAATGGACAAAAAAGGCTTAAAAAGGGTTAGAAATGCTCAAAAAATGAGATAGAAATTGCAAAAAAACCTTAGGAATAGTCAAAATAGGCTCAAAGCTGGTTAGAAGTCGGCAAAAATGGGTTAGAAATGGGGAAAAATATCTTAAAATGGGTTAGAAATAGGCAAAAACAGCGTAAAAGAGGATAGAAGAGGGCAAAAATGAGTTTGGAATTAGCAAAAATGTCTGTAAACAGGGGAGTAATGGGAGAAACTCGGTCAGCAATGGCCAAAAATGGCTCAAAGAGGGTTAGAAATTTGCAAAAAAAGGATAGAATGGGAAAAAATGGGTTAGAAAGGGCAAAAATTGGTCAGAACTGGCAAAAAAATGCCGCAAAAGGGAAGAGAAATGAAAACGCTGGGTAAAAAAAGACCAAAAAATGCTTAAAATGGGTCAGACATGGGCAAAACTGAGTTAGAAATGTCAGCAAACTTCTTTAAAAGGTTGAGACAGGGGCAGAAATGGGACAGAAAAGGCAAAAATTCTTTAGAAATAGCCAAAAATGGTTAAAACGGGTTAGAAGTGGGTAAAAAAGGGATGGAAATGGAAAAATAAATGGCTTCAAAAGGGGAGAGAAATAGGCAAAACTGAGTTACAAATAGACAAAAAAGACTTAAAACGGGAAGAGAAAGGGGCGAAAATAGGCTAGAGCCGGCAAAAAATGGCTTAAAACGGGTTAGAAATGGGCAAAACTGGGTTAGAAATGGGACAAAAAAGGCGAAAAAAGGTTGAGAAATGGGCAAAAATGAGACAGCAATCGAAAAATATGCTCAGGAACAGTCAAAAATGGCTTAAAGCGGGTTAGAAGTGGGCAAAAATGGGTTAGAAATGGACAAACCCATCTCAATTTAGGTTAGAAAAAGGCAAAAATGGGATAGAAATGGCAAAATATGTTTAGAAATAGGCAAAAACAGCTTAAAAGAGGATAGACATGGGAGAGATATGGGTTCGAAATGGCCAAAAATGGCTGTAAACAGGTGCGCAATGGGAGAAACGCGGTTAGAAATGGCCAAAAATGTCTGTAAACAGGTGCGTAATGGGAGACACTCGGCTTGAAATGGCCAAGAATGGCTTAAAAAGTTTTGCAAATTTGCAAAAAAAAGGAGAGAAAGGGCAAAAATGGGTGAGAAATGGGCAAAAATGGCTGAAAAGGGGCTAGTAATGGTCAACCCTGGGTTAGAAATGGCCAAAAATGGTTGAGAAATAGCCAAAAATGGCTTAAAATGGGATAGAAAAGGGCAAAAACGGATTAGAAATGGACAAAAAAGGCTTAAAAAGGGTTAGAAATGCTCAAAAAATGAGATAGAAATTGCAAAAAAACCTTAGGAATAGTCAAAATAGGCTCAAAGCTGGTTAGAAGTCGGCAAAAATGGGTTAGAAATGGGGAAAAATATCTTAAAATGGGTTAGAAATAGGCAGAAACAGCGTAAAAGAGGATAGAAATGGGATAGAAATGGGTTCGAAATGGCCAAAAATGGCTGTAAACAGGTGCGTAATGGGAGAAACTCGGTTAGAAATGGCCAAAAATGGCTCAGAGGGTTAGAAATTTGCAAAAAAGGATAGAATGGGGAAAAATGGGTTAGAAAGGGCAAAAATTGGTCAGAACTGGCAAAAAAATGTCGCAAAAGGGAAGAGAAATGAAAACGCTGTGTAAAAAAAGACCAAAAAATGCTTAAAATGGGTCAGACATGGGCAAAACTGAGTTAGAAATGTCAGCAAACTTCTTTAAAAGGTTGAGAAAGGGGCAGAAATGGGACAGAAAAGGCAAAAATTCTTTAGAAATAGCCAAAAATGGTTAAAACAGGTTAGAAGTGGGTGAAAAAGGGTGTGAAATGGAAAAATAAATGGCTTAAAACGGGAGAGAAATGGGCAAAACTGAGTTACAAACTGACAAAAATGACTTAAAACAGGGATAGAAAGGGGAAAAAATAGGTTAGAAATTGCCTAAAATAGATTCAAAAAGGTATGAAACGGGCAAGACTGGATTAGACCTGGCCAAAAATTGTTTAGAAATAGCAAAAATGGCTAAAAAAGGGTTAGAAATGGGCAAAACTGGGTTAGAAATGGACAAAAAAGGACTTGAAAGGGTTAGAAATGGGCAAAAAATGACACAGCGATAGAAAAAAATGTTCAGGAATAGTCAAAAATGGCTTAAAGCGGGTTAGAAGTGGCCATAAATGGGTTAGAAATGGACAAAAATATCTTTAGTTTAGAAAAGGGCAAAAATGGGATAGAAATGGGGGGAAATACCTTAAAATGGGTTAGAAAAAGGGCAAAAATGAGATAGAAATGGCAAAATATGTTTAGAAATAGGCAAAAACAGCTTAAAAGAGGATAGAAGAGGGAAAAAATGAGATAGGAATTGGCAAAAATGGCTGCAAACAGGCGAGTAATGGGAGAAACTCTGTTAGAAATGGCCAGAAATGGCTTTAAAAGGATTGCAAATTTGCAAAAAAGGAGAGAAAGGGCAAAAATGGGTGAGAAATGGGCAAAAATGGCTGAAAACGGGTTAGTAATGGTCAACCCTGGGTTAGAAATGGCCAAAAATGGTTGAGAAATAGCCAAAAATGGCTTAAAATGGGATAGAAAAGGGCAAAAATGGATTAGAAATGGACAAAAAAGGCTTAAAAAGGGTTAGAAATGCTCAAAAAATGAGATAGAAATTGCAAAAAAACCTTAGGAATAGTCAAAATAGGCTCAAAGCTGGTTAGAAGTCGGCAAAAATGGGTTAGAAATGGGGAAAAATATCTTAAAATGGGTTAGAAATAGGCAAAAACAGCGTAAAAGAGGATAGAAGAGGGCAAAAATGAGTTTGGAATTAGCAAAAATGTCTGTAAACAGGGGAGTAATGGGAGAAACTCGGTCAGCAATGGCCAAAAATGGCTCAAAGAGGGTTAGAAATTTGCAAAAAAGGATAGAATGGGAAAAAATGGGTTAGAAAGGGCAAAAATTGGTCAGAACTGGCAAAAAAATGCCGCAAAAGGGAAGAGAAATGAAAACGCTGGGTAAAAAAAGACCAAAAAATGCTTAAAATGGGTCAGACATGGGCAAAACTGAGTTAGAAATGTCAGCAAACTTCTTTAAAAGGTTGAGACAGGGGCAGAAATGGGACAGAAAAGGCAAAAATTCTTTAGAAATAGCCAAAAATGGTTAAAACGGGTTAGAAGTGGGTAAAAAAGGGATGGAAATGGAAAAATAAATGGCTTCAAAAGGGGAGAGAAATAGGCAAAACTGAGTTACAAATAGACAAAAAAGACTTAAAACGGGAAGAGAAAGGGGCGAAAATAGGCTAGAGCCGGCAAAAAATGGCTTAAAACGGGTTAGAAATGGGCAAAACTGGGTTAGAAATGGGACAAAAAAGGCGAAAAAAGGTTGAGAAATGGGCAAAAATGAGACAGCAATCGAAAAATATGCTCAGGAACAGTCAAAAATGGCTTAAAGCGGGTTAGAAGTGGGCAAAAATGGGTTAGAAATGGACAAACCCATCTCAATTTAGGTTAGAAAAAGGCAAAAATGGGATAGAAATGGCAAAATATGTTTAGAAATAGGCAAAAACAGCTTAAAAGAGGATAGACATGGGAGAGATATGGGTTCGAAATGGCCAAAAATGGCTGTAAACAGGTGCGCAATGGGAGAAACGCGGTTAGAAATGGCCAAAAATGTCTGTAAACAGGTGCGTAATGGGAGACACTCGGCTTGAAATGGCCAAGAATGGCTTAAAAAGTTTTGCAAATTTGCAAAAAAAAGGAGAGAAAGGGCAAAAATGGGTGAGAAATGGGCAAAAATGGCTGAAAAGGGGCTAGTAATGGTCAACCCTGGGTTAGAAATGGCCAAAAATGGTTGAGAAATAGCCAAAAACGGCTTAAAATGGGATAGAAAAGGGCAAAAACGGATTAGAAATGGACAAAAAAGGCTTAAAAAGGGTTAGAAATGCTCAAAAAATGAGATAGAAATTGCAAAAAAACCTTAGGAATAGTCAAAATAGGCTCAAAGCTGGTTAGAAGTCGGCAAAAATGGGTTAGAAATGGGGAAAAATATCTTAAAATGGGTTAGAAATAGGCAGAAACAGCGTAAAAGAGGATAGAAATGGGATAGAAACGGGTTCGAAATGGCCAAAAATGGCTGTAAACAGGTGCGTAATGGGAGAAACTCGGTTAGAAATGGCCAAAAATGGCTCAGAGGGTTAGAAATTTGCAAAAAAGGATAGAATGGGGAAAAATGGGTTAGAAAGGGCAAAAATTGGTCAGAACTGGCAAAAAAATGTCGCAAAAGGGAAGAGAAATGAAAACGCTGTGTAAAAAAAGACCAAAAAATGCTTAAAATGGGTCAGACATGGGCAAAACTGAGTTAGAAATGTCAGCAAACTTCTTTAAAAGGTTGAGAAAGGGGCAGAAATGGGACAGAAAAGGCAAAAATTCTTTAGAAATAGCCAAAAATGGTTAAAACAGGTTAGAAGTGGGTGAAAAAGGGTGTGAAATGGAAAAATAAATGGCTTAAAACGGGAGAGAAATGGGCAAAACTGAGTTACAAACTGACAAAAATGACTTAAAACAGGGATAGAAAGGGGAAAAAATAGGTTAGAAATTGCCTAAAATAGATTCAAAAAGGTATGAAACGGGCAAGACTGGATTAGACCTGGCCAAAAATTGTTTAGAAATAGCAAAAATGGCTAAAAAAGGGTTAGAAATGGGCAAAACTGGGTTAGAAATGGACAAAAAAGGACTTGAAAGGGTTAGAAATGGGCAAAAAATGACACAGCGATAGAAAAAAATGTTCAGGAATAGTCAAAAATGGCTTAAAGCGGGTTAGAAGTGGCCATAAATGGGTTAGAAATGGACAAAAATATCTTTAGTTTAGAAAAGGGCAAAAATGGGATAGAAATGGGGGGAAATACCTTAAAATGGGTTAGAAAAAGGGCAAAAATGAGATAGAAATGGCAAAATATGTTTAGAAATAGGCAAAAACAGCTTAAAAGAGGATAGAAGAGGGAAAAAATGAGATAGGAATTGGCAAAAATGGCTGCAAACAGGCGAGTAATGGGAGAAACTCGGTTAGAAATGGCCAGAAATGGCTTTAAAAGGATTGCAAATTTGCAAAAAAGGAGAGAAAGGGCAAAAATGGGTGAGAAATGGGCAAAAATGGCTGAAAAGGGGCTAGTAATGGTCAACCCTGGGTTAGAAATGGCCAAAAATGGTTGAGAAATAGCAAAAAATGGCTTAAAATGGGATAGAAAAGGGCAAAAATGGATTAGAAATGGACAAAAAAGGCTTAAAAAGGGTTAGAAATGCTCAAAAAATGAGATAGAAATTGCAAAAAAACCTTAGGAATAGTCAAAATAGGCTCAAAGCTGGTTAGAAGTCGGCAAAAATGGGTTAGAAATGGGGAAAAATATCTTAAAATGGGTTAGAAATAGGCAAAAACAGCGTAAAAGAGGATAGAAGAGGGCAAAAATGAGTTTGGAATTAGCAAAAATGTCTGTAAACAGGGGAGTAATGGGAGAAACTCGGTCAGCAATGGCCAAAAATGGCTCAAAGAGGGTTAGAAATTTGCAAAAAAAGGATAGAATGGGAAAAAATGGGTTAGAAAGGGCAAAAATTGGTCAGAACTGGCAAAAAAATGCCGCAAAAGGGAAGAGAAATGAAAACGCTGGGTAAAAAAAGACCAAAAAATGCTTAAAATGGGTCAGACATGGGCAAAACTGAGTTCGAAATGCCTGCAAACTTCTTTAAAAGGTTGAGAAAGGGGAAGAAATGGGACAGAAAAGGCAAAAATTCTTTAGAAATAGCCAAAAATGGTTAAAACGGGTTAGAAGTGGGTAAAAAAGGGATGGAAATGGAAAAATAAATGGCTTCAAAAGGGGAGAGAAATAGGCAAAACTGAGTTACAAATAGACAAAAAAGACTTAAAACGGGAAGAGAAAGGGGCGAAAATAGGCTAGAGCCGGCAAAAAATGGCTTAAAATGGGTTAGAAATGGGCAAAACTGGGTTAGAAATGGGACAAAAAAGGCGAAAAAAGGTTGAGAAATGGGCAAAAATGAGACAGCAATCGAAAAATATGCTCAGGAACAGTCAAAAATGGCTTAAAGCGGGTTAGAAGTGGGCAAAAATGGGTTAGAAATGGACAAACCCATCTCAATTTAGGTTAGAAAAAGGCAAAAATGGGATAGAAATGGCAAAATATGTTTAGAAATAGGCAAAAACAGCTTAAAAGAGGATAGACATGGGAGAGATATGGGTTAGAAATGGCCAAAAATGGCTGTAAACAGGTGCACAATGGGAGAAACGCGGTTAGAAATGGCCAAAAATGTCTGTAAACAGGTGCGTAATGGGAGACACTCGGCTTGAAATGGCCAAGAATGGCTTAAAAGGTTTTGCAAATTTGCAAAAAAAAGGAGAGAAAGGGCAAAAATGGGTGAGAAATGGGCAAAAATGGCTGAAAAGGGGCTAGTAATGGTCAACCCTGGGTTAGAAATGGCCAAAAATGGTTGAGAAATAGCCAAAAATGGCTTAAAATGGGATAGAAAAGGGCAAAAACGGATTAGAAATGGACAAAAAAGGCTTAAAAAGGGTTAGAAATGCTCAAAAAATGAGATAGAAATTGCAAAAAAACCTTAGGAATAGTCAAAATAGGCTCAAAGCTGGTTAGAAGTCGGCAAAAATGGGTTAGAAATGGGGAAAAATATCTTAAAATGGGTTAGAAATAGGCAGAAACAGCGTAAAAGAGGATAGAAATGGGATAGAAACGGGTTCGAAATGGCCAAAAATGGCTGTAAACAGGTGCGTAATGGGAGAAACTCGGTTAGAAATGGCCAAAAATGGCTCAGAGGGTTAGAAATTTGCAAAAAAGGATAGAATGGGAAAAAATGGGTTAGAAAGGGCAAAAATTGGTCAGAACTGGCAAAAAAATGTCGCAAAAGGGAAGAGAAATGAAAACGCTGTGTAAAAAAAGACCAAAAAATGCTTAAAATGGGTCAGACATGGGCAAAACTGAGTTAGAAATGTCAGCAAACTTCTTTAAAAGGTTGAGAAAGGGGCAGAAATGGGACAGAAAAGGCAAAAATTCTTTAGAAATAGCCAAAAATGGTTAAAACAGGTTAGAAGTGGGTGAAAAAGGGTGTGAAATGGAAAAATAAATGGCTTAAAACGGGAGAGAAATGGGCAAAACTGAGTTACAAACTGACAAAAATGACTTAAAACAGGGATAGAAAGGGGAAAAAATAGGTTAGAAATTGCCTAAAATAGATTCAAAAAGGTATGAAACGGGCAAGACTGGATTAGACCTGGCCAAAAATTGTTTAGAAATAGCAAAAATGGCTAAAAAAGGGTTAGAAATGGGCAAAACTGGGTTAGAAATGGACAAAAAAGGACTTGAAAGGGTTAGAAATGGGCAAAAAATGACACAGCGATAGAAAAAAATGTTCAGGAATAGTCAAAAATGGCTTAAAGCGGGTTAGAAGTGGCCATAAATGGGTTAGAAATGGACAAAAATATCTTTAGTTTAGAAAAGGGCAAAAATGGGATAGAAATGGGGGGAAATACCTTAAAATGGGTTAGAAAAAGGGCAAAAATGAGATAGAAATGGCAAAATATGTTTAGAAATAGGCAAAAACAGCTTAAAAGAGGATAGACATGGGAGAGATATGGGTTCGAAATGGCCAAAAATGGCTGTAAACAGGTGCGTAATGGGAGAAACTCGGTTAGAAATGGCCAAAAAAGGCTCAGAGGGTTAGAAATTTGCAAAAAAGGATAGAATGGGGAAAAATGGGTTAGAAAGGGCAAAAATTGGTCAGAACTGGCAAAAAAATGTCGCAAAAGGGAAGAGAAATGAAAACGCTGTGTAAAAAAAGACCAAAAAATGCTTAAAATGGGTCAGACATGGGCAAAACTGAGTTAGAAATGTCAGCAAACTTCTTTAAAAGGTTGAGAAAGGGGCAGAAATGGGACAGAAAAGGCAAAAATTCTTTAGAAATAGCCAAAAATGGTTAAAACAGGTTAGAAGTGGGTGAAAAAGGGTGGGAAATGGAAAAATAAATGGCTTAAAACGGGAGAGAAATGGGCAAAACTGAGTTACAAACTGACAAAAATGACTTAAAACAGGGATAGAAAGGGGAAAAAATAGGTTAGAAATTGCCTAAAATAGATTCAAAAAGGTATGAAACGGGCAAGACTGGATTAGACCTGGCCAAAAATTGTTTAGAAATAGCAAAAATGGCTAAAAAAGGGTTAGAAATGGGCAAAACTGGGTTAGAAATGGACAAAAAAGGACTTGAAAGGGTTAGAAATGGGCAAAAAATGACACAGCGATAGAAAAAAATGTTCAGGAATAGTCAAAAATGGCTTAAAGCGGGTTAGAAGTGGCCATAAATGGGTTAGAAATGGACAAAAATATCTTTAGTTTAGAAAAGGGCAAAAATGGGATAGAAATGGGGGGAAATACCTTAAAATGGGTTAGAAAAAGGGCAAAAATGAGATAGAAATGGCAAAATATGTTTAGAAATAGGCAAAAACAGCTTAAAAGAGGATAGAAGAGGGAAAAAATGAGATAGGAATTGGCAAAAATGGCTGCAAACAGGCGAGTAATGGGAGAAACTCGGTTAGAAATGGCCAGAAATGGCTTTAAAAGGATTGCAAATTTGCAAAAAAGGAGAGAAAGGGCAAAAATGGGTGAGAAATGGGCAAAAATGGCTGAAAACGGGTTAGTAATGGTCAACCCTGGGTTAGAAATGGCCAAAAATGGTTGAGAAATAGCCAAAAATGGCTTAAAATGGGATAGAAAAGGGCAAAAATGGATTAGAAATGGACAAAAAAGGCTTAAAAAGGGTTAGAAATGCTCAAAAAATGAGATAGAAATTGCAAAAAAACCTTAGGAATAGTCAAAATAGGCTCAAAGCTGGTTAGAAGTTGGCAAAAATGGGTTAGAAATGGGGAAAAATATCTTAAAATGGGTTAGAAATAGGCAAAAACAGCGTAAAAGAGGATAGAAGAGGGCAAAAATGAGTTTGGAATTAGCAAAAATGTCTGTAAACAGGGGAGTAATGGGAGAAACTCAGTCAGCAATGGCCAAAAATGGCTCAAAGAGGGTTAGAAATTTGCAAAAAATGGATAGAATGGGAAAAAATGGGTTAGAAAGGGCAAAAATTGGTCAGAACTGGCAAAAAAATGCCGCAAAAGGGAAGAGAAATGAAAACGCTGGGTAAAAAAAGACCAAAAAATGCTTAAAATGGGTCAGACATGGGCAAAACTGAGTTCGAAATGCCTGCAAACTTCTTTAAAAGGTTGAGAAAGGGGAAGAAATGGGACAGAAAAGGCAAAAATTCTTTAGAAATAGCCAAAAATGGTTAAAACGGGTTAGAAGTGGGTAAAAAAGGGATGGAAATGGAAAAATAAATGGCTTCAAAAGGGGAGAGAAATTGGCAAAACTGAGTTACAAATAGACAAAAAAGACTTAAAACGGGAAGAGAAAGGGGCGAAAATAGGCTAGAGCCGGCAAAAAATGGCTTAAAATGGGTTAGAAATGGGCAAAACTGGGTTAGAAATGGGACAAAAAAGGCGAAAAAAGGTTGAGAAATGGGCAAAAATGAGACAGCAATCGAAAAATATGCTCAGGAACAGTCAAAAATGGCTTAAAGCGGGTTAGAAGTGGGCAAAAATGGGTTAGAAATGGACAAACCCATCTCAATTTAGGTTAGAAAAAGGCAAAAATGGGATAGAAATGGCAAAATATGTTTAGAAATAGGCAAAAACAGCTTAAAAGAGGATAGACATGGGAGAGATATGGGTTAGAAATAGCCAAAAATGGTTAAAACAGGTTAGAAGTGGGTGAAAAAGGGTGGGAAATGGAAAAATAAATGGCTTAAAACGGGAGAGAAATGGGCAAAACTGAGTTACAAACTGACAAAAATGACTTAAAACAGGGATAGAAAGGGGAAAAAATAGGTTAGAAATTGCCTAAAATAGATTCAAAAAGGTATGAAACGGGCAAGACTGGATTAGACCTGGCCAAAAATTGTTTAGAAATAGCAAAAATGGCTAAAAAAGGGTTAGAAATGGGCAAAACTGGGTTAGAAATGGACAAAAAAGGATTTAAAAGGGTTAGAAATGGGCAAAAAATGACACAGCGATAGAAAAAAAATGTTCAGGAATAGTCAAAAATGGCTTAAAGCGGGTTAGAAGTGGCCATAAATGGGTTAGAAATGGACAAAAATATCTTAATTTAGTTTAGAAAAGGGCAAAAATGGGATAGAAATGGGGGGAAATACCTTAAAATGGGTTAGAAAAAGGGCAAAAATGAGATAGAAATGGCAAAATATGTTTAGAAATAGGCAAAAACAGCTTAAAAGAGGATAGAAGAGGGAAAAAATGAGATAGGAATTGGCAAAAATGGCTGCAAACAGGCGAGTAATGGGAGAAACTCGGTTAGAAATGGCCAGAAATGGCTTTAAAAGGATTGCAAATTTGCAAAAAAGGAGAGAAAGGGCAAAAATGGGTGAGAAATGGGCAAAAATGGCTGAAAACGGGTTAGTAATGGTCAACCCTGGGTTAGAAATGGCCAAAAATGGTTGAGAAATAGCCAAAAATGGCTTAAAATGGGATAGAAACGGGCAAAAATGGATTAGAAATGGACAAAAAAGGCTTAAAAAGGGTTAGAAATGCTCAAAAAATGAGATAGAAATTGCAAAAAAACCTTAGGAATAGTCAAAATAGGCTCAAAGCTGGTTAGAAGTCGGCAAAAATGGGTTAGAAATGGGGAAAAATATCTTAAAATGGGTTAGAAATAGGCAAAAACAGCATAAAAGAGGATAGAAATGGGATAGAAATGGGTTCGAAATGGCCAAAAATGGCTGTAAACAGGTGCGTAATGGGAGAAACTCGGTTAGAAATGGCCAAAAAAGGCTCAGAGGGTTAGAAATTTGCAAAAAAGGATAGAATGGGGAAAAATGGGTTAGAAAGGGCAAAAATTGGTCAGAACTGGCAAAAAAATGTCGCAAAAGGGAAGAGAAATGAAAACGCTGGGTAAAAAAAGACCAAAAAATGCTTAAAATGGGTCAGACATGGGCAAAACTGAGTTAGAAATGTCAGCAAACTTCTTTAAAAGGTTGAGAAAGGGGCAGAAATGGGACAGAAAAGGCAAAAATTCTTTAGAAATAGCCAAAAATGGTTAAAACAGGTTAGAAGTGGGTGAAAGAGGGTGGGAAATGGAAAAATAAATGGCTTAAAACGGGAGAGAAATGGGCAAAACTGAGTTACAAACTGACAAAAATGACTTAAAACAGGAATAGAAAGGGGAAAAAATAGGTTGGAAATTGCCTAAAATAGATTCAAAAAGGTATGAAACGGGCAAGACTGGATTAGACCTGGCCAAAAATTGTTTAGAAATAGCAAAAATGGCTAAAAAAGGGTTAGAAATGGGCAAAACTGGGTTAGAAATGGACAAAAAAGGATTTAAAAGGGTTAGAAATGGGCAAAAAATGACACAGCGATAGAAAAAAAATGTTCAGGAATAGTCAAAAATGGCTTAAAGCGGGTTAGAAGTGGCCATAAATGGGTTAGAAATGGACAAAAATATCTTAATTTAGTTTAGAAAAGGGCAAAAATGGGATAGAAATGGGGGGAAATACCTTAAAATGGGTTAGAAAAAGGGCAAAAATGAGATAGAAATGGCAAAATATGTTTAGAAATAGGCAAAAACAGCTTAAAAGAGGATAGAAGAGGGAAAAAATGAGATAGGAATTGGCAAAAATGGCTGTAAACAGGCGAGTAATGGGAGAAACTCGGTTAGAAATGGCCAGAAATGGCTTTAAAAGGATTGCAAATTTGCAAAAAAGGAGAGAAAGGGCAAAAATGGGTGAGAAATGGGCAAAAATGGCTGAAAACGGGTTAGTAATGGTCAACCCTGGGTTAGAAATGGCCAAAAATGGTTGAGAAATAGCCAAAAATGGCTTAAAATGGGATAGAAACGGGCAAAACTGGGTTAGAAATGGACAAAAAAGGCTTAAAAAGGGTTAGAAATGCTCAAAAAATGAGATAGAAATTGCAAAAAAACCTTAGGAATAGTCAAAATAGGCTCAAAGCTGGTTAGAAGTCGGCAAAAATGGGTTAGAAATGGGGAAAAATATCTTAAAATGGGTTAGAAATAGGCAAAAACAGCGTAAAAGAGGATAGAAATGGGATAGAAACGGGTTCGAAATGGCCAAAAATGTCTGTAAACAGGGGAGTAATGGGAGAAACTCGGTCAGCAATGGCCAAAAATGGCTCAAAGAGGGTTAGAAATTTGCAAAAAAGGATAGAATGGGAAAAAATGGGTTAGAAAGGGCAAAAATTGGTCAGAACTGGCAAAAAAATGCCGCAAAAGGGAAGAGAAATGAAAACGCTGGGTAAAAAAAGACCAAAAAATGCTTAAAATGGGTCAGACATGGGCAAAACTGAGTTAGAAATGCCTGCAAACTTCTTTAAAAGGTTGAGAAAGGGGAAGAAATGGGACAGAAAAGGCAAAATTTCTTTAGAAATAGCCAAAAATGGTTAAAACGGGTTAGAAGTGGGTAAAAAAGGGATGGAAATGGAAAAATAAATGGCTTCAAAAGGGGAGAGAAATTGGCAAAACTGAGTTACAGATAGACAAAAAAGACTTAAAACGGGAAGAGAAAGGGGCGAAAATAGGCTAGAGCCGGCAAAAAATGGCTTAAAATGGGTTAGAAATGGGCAAAACTGGGTTAGAAATGGGACAAAAAAGGCGAAAAAAGGTTGAGAAATGGGCAAAAATGAGACAGCAATCGAAAAATATGCTCAGGAACAGTCAAAAATGGCTTAAAGCGGGTTAGAAGTGGGCAAAAATGGGTTAGAAATGGACAAACCCATCTCAATTTAGGTTAGAAAAAGGCAAAAATGGGATAGAAATGGCAAAATATGTTTAGAAATAGGCAAAAACAGCTTAAAAGAGGATAGACATGGGAGAGATATGGGTTAGAAATGGCCAAAAATGGCTGTAAACAGGTGCACAATGGGAGAAACGCGGTTAGAAATGGCCAAAAATGTCTGTAAACAGGTGCGTAATGGGAGACACTCGGCTTGAAATGGCCAAGAATGGCTTAAAAGGTTTTGCAAATTTGCAAAAAAAAGGAGAGAAAGGGCAAAAATGGGTGAGAAATGGGCAAAAATGGCTGAAAAGGGGCTAGTAATGGTCAACCCTGGGTTAGAAATGGCCAAAAATGGTTGAGAAATAGCCAAAAATGGCTTAAAATGGGATAGAAAAGGGCAAAAACGGATTAGAAATGGACAAAAAAGGCTTAAAAAGGGTTAGAAATGCTCAAAAAATGAGATAGAAATTGCAAAAAAACCTTAGGAATAGTCAAAATAGGCTCAAAGCTGGTTAGAAGTCGGCAAAAATGGGTTAGAAATGGGGAAAAATATCTTAAAATGGGTTAGAAATAGGCAAAAACAGCTTAAAAGAGGATAGAAATGGGATAGAAATGGGTTCGAAATGGCCAAAAATGGCTGTAAACAGGTGCGTAATGGGAGAAACTCGGTTAGAAATGGCCAAAAAAGGCTCAGAGGGTTAGAAATTTGCAAAAAAGGATAGAATGGGGAAAAATGGGTTAGAAAGGGCAAAAATTGGTCAGAACTGGCAAAAAAATGTCGCAAAAGGGAAGAGAAATGAAAACGCTGTGTAAAAAAAGACCAAAAAATGTTTAAAATGGGTCAGACATGGGCAAAACTGAGTTAGAAATGTCAGCAAACTTCTTTAAAAGGTTGAGACAGGGGCAGAAATGGGACAGAAAAGGCAAAAATTCTTTAGAAATAGCCAAAAATGGTTAAAACAGGTTAGAAGTGGGTGAAAGAGGGTGGGAAATGGAAAAATAAATGGCTTAAAACGGGAGAGAAATGGGCAAAACTGAGTTACAAACTGACAAAAATGACTTAAAACAGGAATAGAAAGGGGAAAAAATAGGTTGGAAATTGCCTAAAATAGATTCAAAAAGGTATGAAACGGGCAAGACTGGATTAGACCTGGCCAAAAATTGTTTAGAAATAGCAAAAATGGCTAAAAAAGGGTTAGAAATGGGCAAAACTGGGTTAGAAATGGACAAAAAAGGATTTAAAAGGGTTAGAAATGGGCAAAAAATGACACAGCGATAGAAAAAAAATGTTCAGGAATAGTCAAAAATGGCTTAAAGCGGGTTAGAAGTGGCCATAAATGGGTTAGAAATGGACAAAAATATCTTAATTTAGTTTAGAAAAGGGCAAAAATGGGATAGAAATGGGGGGAAATACCTTAAAATGGGTTAGAAAAAGGGCAAAAATGAGATAGAAATGGCAAAATATGTTTAGAAATAGGCAAAAACAGCTTAAAAGAGGATAGAAGAGGGAAAAAATGAGATAGGAATTGGCAAAAATGGCTGTAAACAGGCGAGTAATGGGAGAACCTCGGTTAGAAATGGCCAGAAATGGCTTAAAAAGGTTTGCAAATTTGCAAAAAAGGAGAGAAAGGGCAAAAATGGGTGAGAAATGGGCAAAAATGGCTGAAAACGGGTTAGTAATGGTCAACCCTGGGTTAGAAATGGCCAAAAATGGTTGAGAAATAGCCAAAAATGGCTTAAAATGGGATAGAAACGGGCAAAACTGGGTTAGAAATGGACAAAAAAGGCTTAAAAAGGGTTAGAAATGCTCAAAAAATGAGATAGAAATTGCAAAAAAACCTTAGGAATAGTCAAAATAGGCTCAAAGCTGGTTAGAAGTCGGCAAAAATGGGTTAGAAATGGGGAAAAATATCTTAAAATGGGTTAGAAATAGGCAAAAACAGCGTAAAAGAGGATAGAAATGGGATAGAAACGGGTTCGAAATGGCCAAAAATGTCTGTAAACAGGGGAGTAATGGGAGAAACTCGGTCAGCAATGGCCAAAAATGGCTCAAAGAGGGTTAGAAATTTGCAAAAAAGGATAGAATGGGAAAAAATGGGTTAGAAAGGGCAAAAATTGGTCAGAACTGGCAAAAAAATGCCGCAAAAGGGAAGAGAAATGAAAACGCTGGGTAAAAAAAGACCAAAAAATGCTTAAAATGGGTCAGACATGGGCAAAACTGAGTTAGAAATGCCTGCAAACTTCTTTAAAAGGTTGAGAAAGGGGAAGAAATGGGACAGAAAAGGCAAAATTTCTTTAGAAATAGCCAAAAATGGTTAAAACGGGTTAGAAGTGGGTAAAAAAGGGATGGAAATGGAAAAATAAATGGCTTCAAAAGGGGAGAGAAATTGGCAAAACTGAGTTACAAATAGACAAAAAAGACTTAAAACGGGAAGAGAAAGGGGCGAAAATAGGCTAGAGCCGGCAAAAAATGGCTTAAAATGGGTTAGAAATGGGCAAAACTGGGTTAGAAATGGGACAAAAAAGGCGAAAAAAGGTTGAGAAATGGGCAAAAATGAGACAGCAATCGAAAAATATGCTCAGGAACAGTCAAAAATGGCTTAAAGCGGGTTAGAAGTGGGCAAAAATGGGTTAGAAATGGACAAACCCATCTCAATTTAGGTTAGAAAAAGGCAAAAATGGGATAGAAATGGCAAAATATGTTTAGAAATAGGCAAAAACAGCTTAAAAGAGGATAGACATGGGAGAGATATGGGTTAGAAATGGCCAAAAATGGCTGTAAACAGGTGCACAATGGGAGAAACGCGGTTAGAAATGGCCAAAAATGTCTGTAAACAGGTGCGTAATGGGAGACACTCGGCTTGAAATGGCCAAGAATGGCTTAAAAGGTTTTGCAAATTTGCAAAAAAAAGGAGAGAAAGGGCAAAAATGGGTGAGAAATGGGCAAAAATGGCTGAAAAGGGGCTAGTAATGGTCAACCCTGGGTTAGAAATGGCCAAAAATGGTTGAGAAATAGCCAAAAATGGCTTAAAATGGGATAGAAAAGGGCAAAAACGGATTAGAAATGGACAAAAAAGGCTTAAAAAGGGTTAGAAATGCTCAAAAAATGAGATAGAAATTGCAAAAAAACCTTAGGAATAGTCAAAATAGGCTCAAAGCTGGTTAGAAGTCGGCAAAAATGGGTTAGAAATGGGGAAAAATATCTTAAAATGGGTTAGAAATAGGCAAAAACAGCTTAAAAGAGGATAGAAATGGGATAGAAATGGGTTCGAAATGGCCAAAAATGGCTGTAAACAGGTGCGTAATGGGAGAAACTCGGTTAGAAATGGCCAAAAAAGGCTCAGAGGGTTAGAAATTTGCAAAAAAGGATAGAATGGGGAAAAATGGGTTAGAAAGGGCAAAAATTGGTCAGAACTGGCAAAAAAATGTCGCAAAAGGGAAGAGAAATGAAAACGCTGTGTAAAAAAAGACCAAAAAATGTTTAAAATGGGTCAGACATGGGCAAAACTGAGTTAGAAATGTCAGCAAACTTCTTTAAAAGGTTGAGACAGGGGCAGAAATGGGACAGAAAAGGCAAAAATTCTTTAGAAATAGCCAAAAATGGTTAAAACAGGTTAGAAGTGGGTGAAAGAGGGTGGGAAATGGAAAAATAAATGGCTTAAAACGGGAGAGAAATGGGCAAAACTGAGTTACAAACTGACAAAAATGACTTAAAACAGGAATAGAAAGGGGAAAAAATAGGTTGGAAATTGCCTAAAATAGATTCAAAAAGGTATGAAACGGGCAAGACTGGATTAGACCTGGCCAAAAATTGTTTAGAAATAGCAAAAATGGCTAAAAAAGGGTTAGAAATGGGCAAAACTGGGTTAGAAATGGACAAAAAAGGATTTAAAAGGGTTAGAAATGGGCAAAAAATGACACAGCGATAGAAAAAAAATGTTCAGGAATAGTCAAAAATGGCTTAAAGCGGGTTAGAAGTGGCCATAAATGGGTTAGAAATGGACAAAAATATCTTAATTTAGTTTAGAAAAGGGCAAAAATGGGATAGAAATGGGGGGAAATACCTTAAAATGGGTTAGAAAAAGGGCAAAAATGAGATAGAAATGGCAAAATATGTTTAGAAATAGGCAAAAACAGCTTAAAAGAGGATAGAAGAGGGAAAAAATGAGATAGGAATTGGCAAAAATGGCTGTAAACAGGCGAGTAATGGGAGAACCTCGGTTAGAAATGGCCAGAAATGGCTTAAAAAGGTTTGCAAATTTGCAAAAAAGGAGAGAAAGGGCAAAAATGGGTGAGAAATGGGCAAAAATGGCTGAAAACGGGTTAGTAATGGTCAACCCTGGGTTAGAAATGGCCAAAAATGGTTGAGAAATAGCCAAAAATGGCTTAAAATGGGATAGAAAAGGGCAAAAATGGATTAGAAATGGACAAAAAAGGCTTAAAAAGGGTTAGAAATGCTCAAAAAATGAGATAGAAATTGCAAAAAAACCTTAGGAATAGTCAAAATAGGCTCAAAGCTGGTTAGAAGTCGGCAAAAATGGGTTAGAAATGGGGAAAAATATCTTAAAATGGGTTAGAAATAGGCAAAAACAGCGTAAAAGAGGATAGAAATGGGATAGAAACGGGTTCGAAATGGCCAAAAATGTCTGTAAACAGGGGAGTAATGGGAGAAACTCGGTCAGCAATGGCCAAAAATGGCTCAAAGAGGGTTAGAAATTTGCAAAAAAGGATAGAATGGGAAAAAATGGGTTAGAAAGGGCAAAAATTGGTCAGAACTGGCAAAAAAATGCCGCAAAAGGGAAGAGAAATGAAAACGCTGGGTAAAAAAAGACCAAAAAATGCTTAAAATGGGTCAGACATGGGCAAAACTGAGTTCGAAATGCCTGCAAACTTCTTTAAAAGGTTGAGAAAGGGGAAGAAATGGGACAGAAAAGGCAAAATTTCTTTAGAAATAGCCAAAAATGGTTAAAACGGGTTAGAAGTGGGTAAAAAAGGGATGGAAATGGAAAAATAAATGGCTTCAAAAGGGGAGAGAAATTGGCAAAACTGAGTTACAAATAGACAAAAAAGACTTAAAACGGGAAGAGAAAGGGGCGAAAATAGGCTAGAGCCGGCAAAAAATGGCTTAAAATGGGTTAGAAATGGGCAAAACTGGGTTAGAAATGGGACAAAAAAGGCGAAAAAAGGTTGAGAAATGGGCAAAAATGAGACAGCAATCGAAAAATATGCTCAGGAACAGTCAAAAATGGCTTAAAGCGGGTTAGAAGTGGGCAAAAATGGGTTAGAAATGGACAAACCCATCTCAATTTAGGTTAGAAAAAGGCAAAAATGGGATAGAAATGGCAAAATATGTTTAGAAATAGGCAAAAACAGCTTAAAAGAGGATAGACATGGGAGAGATATGGGTTAGAAATGGCCAAAAATGGCTGTAAACAGGTGCACAATGGGAGAAACGCGGTTAGAAATGGCCAAAAATGTCTGTAAACAGGTGCGTAATGGGAGACACTCGGCTTGAAATGGCCAAGAATGGCTTAAAAGGTTTTGCAAATTTGCAAAAAAAAGGAGAGAAAGGGCAAAAATGGGTGAGAAATGGGCAAAAATGGCTGAAAAGGGGCTAGTAATGGTCAACCCTGGGTTAGAAATGGCCAAAAATGGTTGAGAAATAGCCAAAAATGGCTTAAAATGGGATAGAAAAGGGCAAAAACGGATTAGAAATGGACAAAAAAGGCTTAAAAAGGGTTAGAAATGCTCAAAAAATGAGATAGAAATTGCAAAAAAACCTTAGGAATAGTCAAAATAGGCTCAAAGCTGGTTAGAAGTCGGCAAAAATGGGTTAGAAATGGGGAAAAATATCTTAAAATGGGTTAGAAATAGGCAAAAACAGCTTAAAAGAGGATAGAAATGGGATAGAAATGGGTTCGAAATGGCCAAAAATGTCTGTAAACAGGTGCGTAATGGGAGAAACTCGGTTAGAAATGGCCAAAAAAGGCTCAGAGGGTTAGAAATTTGCAAAAAAGGATAGAATGGGGAAAAATGGGTTAGAAAGGGCAAAAATTGGTCAGAACTGGCAAAAAAATGTCGCAAAAGGGAAGAGAAATGAAAACGCTGTGTAAAAAAAGACCAAAAAATGTTTAAAATGGGTCAGACATGGGCAAAACTGAGTTAGAAATGTCAGCAAACTTCTTTAAAAGGTTGAGACAGGGGCAGAAATGGGACAGAAAAGGCAAAAATTCTTTAGAAATAGCCAAAAATGGTTAAAACAGGTTAGAAGTGGGTGAAAGAGGGTGGGAAATGGAAAAATAAATGGCTTAAAACGGGAGAGAAATGGGCAAAACTGAGTTACAAACTGACAAAAATGACTTAAAACAGGAATAGAAAGGGGAAAAAATAGGTTGGAAATTGCCTAAAATAGATTCAAAAAGGTATGAAACGGGCAAGACTGGATTAGACCTGGCCAAAAATTGTTTAGAAATAGCAAAAATGGCTAAAAAAGGGTTAGAAATGGGCAAAACTGGGTTAGAAATGGACAAAAAAGGATTTAAAAGGGTTAGAAATGGGCAAAAAATGACACAGCGATAGAAAAAAAATGTTCAGGAATAGTCAAAAATGGCTTAAAGCGGGTTAGAAGTGGCCATAAATGGGTTAGAAATGGACAAAAATATCTTAATTTAGTTTAGAAAAGGGCAAAAATGGGATAGAAATGGGGGGAAATACCTTAAAATGGGTTAGAAAAAGGGCAAAAATGAGATAGAAATGGCAAAATATGTTTAGAAATAGGCAAAAACAGCTTAAAAGAGGATAGAAGAGGGAAAAAATGAGATAGGAATTGGCAAAAATGGCTGTAAACAGGCGAGTAATGGGAGAACCTCGGTTAGAAATGGCCAGAAATGGCTTAAAAAGGTTTGCAAATTTGCAAAAAAGGAGAGAAAGGGCAAAAATGGGTGAGAAATGGGCAAAAATGGCTGAAAAGGGGCTAGTAATGGTCAACCCTGGGTTAGAAATGGCCAAAAATGGTTGAGAAATAGCCAAAAATGGCTTAAAATGGGATAGAAAAGGGCAAAAATGGATTAGAAATGGACAAAAAAGGCTTAAAAAGGGTTAGAAATGCTCAAAAAATGAGATAGAAATTGCAAAAAAACCTTAGGAATAGTCAAAATAGGCTCAAAGCTGGTTAGAAGTCGGCAAAAATGGGTTAGAAATGGGGAAAAATATCTTAAAATGGGTTAGAAATAGGCAAAAACAGCGTAAAAGAGGATAGAAATGGGATAGAAACGGGTTCGAAATGGCCAAAAATGTCTGTTAACAGGGGAGTAATGGGAGAAACTCGGTCAGCAATGGCCAAAAATGGCTCAAAGAGGGTTAGAAATTTGCAAAAAAGGATAGAATGGGAAAAAATGGGTTAGAAAGGGCAAAAATTGGTCAGAACTGGCAAAAAAATGCCGCAAAAGGGAAGAGAAATGAAAACGCTGGGTAAAAAAAGACCAAAAAATGCTTAAAATGGGTCAGACATGGGCAAAACTGAGTTAGAAATGCCTGCAAACTTCTTTAAAAGGTTGAGAAAGGGGAAGAAATGGGACAGAAAAGGCAAAATTTCTTTAGAAATAGCCAAAAATGGTTAAAACGGGTTAGAAGTGGGTAAAAAAGGGATGGAAATGGAAAAATAAATGGCTTCAAAAGGGGAGAGAAATTGGCAAAACTGAGTTACAAATAGACAAAAAAGACTTAAAACGGGAAGAGAAAGGGGCGAAAATAGGCTAGAGCCGGCAAAAAATGGCTTAAAATGGGTTAGAAATGGGCAAAACTGGGTTAGAAATGGGACAAAAAAGGCGAAAAAAGGTTGAGAAATGGGCAAAAATGAGACAGCAATCGAAAAATATGCTCAGGAACAGTCAAAAATGGCTTAAAGCGGGTTAGAAGTGGGCAAAAATGGGTTAGAAATGGACAAACCCATCTCAATTTAGGTTAGAAAAAGGCAAAAATGGGATAGAAATGGCAAAATATGTTTAGAAATAGGCAAAAACAGCTTAAAAGAGGATAGACATGGGAGAGATATGGGTTAGAAATGGCCAAAAATGGCTGTAAACAGGTGCACAATGGGAGAAACGCGGTTAGAAATGGCCAAAAATGTCTGTAAACAGGTGCGTAATGGGAGACACTCGGCTTGAAATGGCCAAGAATGGCTTAAAAGGTTTTGCAAATTTGCAAAAAAAAGGAGAGAAAGGGCAAAAATGGGTGAGAAATGGGCAAAAATGGCTGAAAAGGGGCTAGTAATGGTCAACCCTGGGTTAGAAATGGCCAAAAATGGTTGAGAAATAGCCAAAAATGGCTTAAAATGGGATAGAAAAGGGCAAAAACGGATTAGAAATGGACAAAAAAGGCTTAAAAAGGGTTAGAAATGCTCAAAAAATGAGATAGAAATTGCAAAAAAACCTTAGGAATAGTCAAAATAGGCTCAAAGCTGGTTAGAAGTCGGCAAAAATGGGTTAGAAATGGGGAAAAATATCTTAAAATGGGTTAGAAATAGGCAAAAACAGCTTAAAAGAGGATAGAAATGGGATAGAAATGGGTTCGAAATGGCCAAAAATGGCTGTAAACAGGTGCGTAATGGGAGAAACTCGGTTAGAAATGGCCAAAAAAGGCTCAGAGGGTTAGAAATTTGCAAAAAAGGATAGAATGGGGAAAAATGGGTTAGAAAGGGCAAAAATTGGTCAGAACTGGCAAAAAAATGTCGCAAAAGGGAAGAGAAATGAAAACGCTGTGTAAAAAAAGACCAAAAAATGTTTAAAATGGGTCAGACATGGGCAAAACTGAGTTAGAAATGTCAGCAAACTTCTTTAAAAGGTTGAGACAGGGGCAGAAATGGGACAGAAAAGGCAAAAATTCTTTAGAAATAGCCAAAAATGGTTAAAACAGGTTAGAAGTGGGTGAAAGAGGGTGGGAAATGGAAAAATAAATGGCTTAAAACGGGAGAGAAATGGGCAAAACTGAGTTACAAACTGACAAAAATGACTTAAAACAGGAATAGAAAGGGGAAAAAATAGGTTGGAAATTGCCTAAAATAGATTCAAAAAGGTATGAAACGGGCAAGACTGGATTAGACCTGGCCAAAAATTGTTTAGAAATAGCAAAAATGGCTAAAAAAGGGTTAGAAATGGGCAAAACTGGGTTAGAAATGGACAAAAAAGGATTTAAAAGGGTTAGAAATGGGCAAAAAATGACACAGCGATAGAAAAAAAATGTTCAGGAATAGTCAAAAATGGCTTAAAGCGGGTTAGAAGTGGCCATAAATGGGTTAGAAATGGACAAAAATATCTTAATTTAGTTTAGAAAAGGGCAAAAATGGGATAGAAATGGGGGGAAATACCTTAAAATGGGTTAGAAAAAGGGCAAAAATGAGATAGAAATGGCAAAATATGTTTAGAAATAGGCAAAAACAGCTTAAAAGAGGATAGAAGAGGGAAAAAATGAGATAGGAATTGGCAAAAATGGCTGTAAACAGGCGAGTAATGGGAGAAACTCGGTTAGAAATGGCCAGAAATGGCTTTAAAAGGATTGCAAATTTGCAAAAAAGGAGAGAAAGGGCAAAAATGGGTGAGAAATGGGCAAAAATGGCTGAAAACGGGTTAGTAATGGTCAACCCTGGGTTAGAAATGGCCAAAAATGGTTGAGAAATAGCCAAAAATGGCTTAAAATGGGATAGAAACGGGCAAAACTGGGTTAGAAATGGACAAAAAAGGCTTAAAAAGGGTTAGAAATGCTCAAAAAATGAGATAGAAATTGCAAAAAAACCTTAGGAATAGTCAAAATAGGCTCAAAGCTGGTTAGAAGTCGGCAAAAATGGGTTAGAAATGGGGAAAAATATCTTAAAATGGGTTAGAAATAGGCAAAAACAGCGTAAAAGAGGATAGAAATGGGATAGAAACGGGTTCGAAATGGCCAAAAATGTCTGTAAACAGGGGAGTAATGGGAGAAACTCGGTCAGCAATGGCCAAAAATGGCTCAAAGAGGGTTAGAAATTTGCAAAAAAGGATAGAATGGGAAAAAATGGGTTAGAAAGGGCAAAAATTGGTCAGAACTGGCAAAAAAATGCCGCAAAAGGGAAGAGAAATGAAAACGCTGGGTAAAAAAAGACCAAAAAATGCTTAAAATGGGTCAGACATGGGCAAAACTGAGTTAGAAATGCCTGCAAACTTCTTTAAAAGGTTGAGAAAGGGGAAGAAATGGGACAGAAAAGGCAAAATTTCTTTAGAAATAGCCAAAAATGGTTAAAACGGGTTAGAAGTGGGTAAAAAAGGGATGGAAATGGAAAAATAAATGGCTTCAAAAGGGGAGAGAAATTGGCAAAACTGAGTTACAAATAGACAAAAAAGACTTAAAACGGGAAGAGAAAGGGGCGAAAATAGGCTAGAGCCGGCAAAAAATGGCTTAAAATGGGTTAGAAATGGGCAAAACTGGGTTAGAAATGGGACAAAAAAGGCGAAAAAAGGTTGAGAAATGGGCAAAAATGAGACAGCAATCGAAAAATATGCTCAGGAACAGTCAAAAATGGCTTAAAGCGGGTTAGAAGTGGGCAAAAATGGGTTAGAAATGGACAAACCCATCTCAATTTAGGTTAGAAAAAGGCAAAAATGGGATAGAAATGGCAAAATATGTTTAGAAATAGGCAAAAACAGCTTAAAAGAGGATAGACATGGGAGAGATATGGGTTAGAAATGGCCAAAAATGGCTGTAAACAGGTGCACAATGGGAGAAACGCGGTTAGAAATGGCCAAAAATGTCTGTAAACAGGTGCGTAATGGGAGACACTCGGCTTGAAATGGCCAAGAATGGCTTAAAAGGTTTTGCAAATTTGCAAAAAAAAGGAGAGAAAGGGCAAAAATGGGTGAGAAATGGGCAAAAATGGCTGAAAAGGGGCTAGTAATGGTCAACCCTGGGTTAGAAATGGCCAAAAATGGTTGAGAAATAGCCAAAAATGGCTTAAAATGGGATAGAAAAGGGCAAAAACGGATTAGAAATGGACAAAAAAGGCTTAAAAAGGGTTAGAAATGCTCAAAAAATGAGATAGAAATTGCAAAAAAACCTTAGGAATAGTCAAAATAGGCTCAAAGCTGGTTAGAAGTCGGCAAAAATGGGTTAGAAATGGGGAAAAATATCTTAAAATGGGTTAGAAATAGGCAAAAACAGCTTAAAAGAGGATAGAAATGGGATAGAAATGGGTTCGAAATGGCCAAAAATGGCTGTAAACAGGTGCGTAATGGGAGAAACTCGGTTAGAAATGGCCAAAAAAGGCTCAGAGGGTTAGAAATTTGCAAAAAAGGATAGAATGGGGAAAAATGGGTTAGAAAGGGCAAAAATTGGTCAGAACTGGCAAAAAAATGTCGCAAAAGGGAAGAGAAATGAAAACGCTGGGTAAAAAAAGACCAAAAAATGTTTAAAATGGGTCAGACATGGGCAAAACTGAGTTAGAAATGTCAGCAAACTTCTTTAAAAGGTTGAGACAGGGGCAGAAATGGGACAGAAAAGGCAAAAATTCTTTAGAAATAGCCAAAAATGGTTAAAACAGGTTAGAAGTGGGTGAAAGAGGGTGGGAAATGGAAAAATAAATGGCTTAAAACGGGAGAGAAATGGGCAAAACTGAGTTACAAACTGACAAAAATGACTTAAAACAGGAATAGAAAGGGGAAAAAATAGGTTGGAAATTGCCTAAAATAGATTCAAAAAGGTATGAAACGGGCAAGACTGGATTAGACCTGGCCAAAAATTGTTTAGAAATAGCAAAAATGGCTAAAAAAGGGTTAGAAATGGGCAAAACTGGGTTAGAAATGGACAAAAAAGGATTTAAAAGGGTTAGAAATGGGCAAAAAATGACACAGCGATAGAAAAAAAATGTTCAGGAATAGTCAAAAATGGCTTAAAGCGGGTTAGAAGTGGCCATAAATGGGTTAGAAATGGACAAAAATATCTTAATTTAGTTTAGAAAAGGGCAAAAATGGGATAGAAATGGGGGGAAATACCTTAAAATGGGTTAGAAAAAGGGCAAAAATGAGATAGAAATGGCAAAATATGTTTAGAAATAGGCAAAAACAGCTTAAAAGAGGATAGAAGAGGGAAAAAATGAGATAGGAATTGGCAAAAATGGCTGTAAACAGGCGAGTAATGGGAGAACCTCGGTTAGAAATGGCCAGAAATGGCTTAAAAAGGTTTGCAAATTTGCAAAAAAGGAGAGAAAGGGCAAAAATGGGTGAGAAATGGGCAAAAATGGCTGAAAAGGGGCTAGTAATGGTCAACCCTGGGTTAGAAATGGCCAAAAATGGTTGAGAAATAGCCAAAAATGGCTTAAAATGGGATAGAAAAGGGCAAAAATGGATTAGAAATGGACAAAAAAGGCTTAAAAAGGGTTAGAAATGCTCAAAAAATGAGATAGAAATTGCAAAAAAACCTTAGGAATAGTCAAAATAGGCTCAAAGCTGGTTAGAAGTCGGCAAAAATGGGTTAGAAATGGGGAAAAATATCTTAAAATGGGTTAGAAATAGGCAAAAACAGCGTAAAAGAGGATAGAAATGGGATAGAAACGGGTTCGAAATGGCCAAAAATGTCTGTAAACAGGGGAGTAATGGGAGAAACTCGGTCAGCAATGGCCAAAAATGGCTCAAAGAGGGTTAGAAATTTGCAAAAAAGGATAGAATGGGAAAAAATGGGTTAGAAAGGGCAAAAATTGGTCAGAACTGGCAAAAAAATGCCGCAAAAGGGAAGAGAAATGAAAACGCTGGGTAAAAAAAGACCAAAAAATGCTTAAAATGGGTCAGACATGGGCAAAACTGAGTTAGAAATGCCTGCAAACTTCTTTAAAAGGTTGAGAAAGGGGAAGAAATGGGACAGAAAAGGCAAAATTTCTTTAGAAATAGCCAAAAATGGTTAAAACGGGTTAGAAGTGGGTAAAAAAGGGATGGAAATGGAAAAATAAATGGCTTCAAAAGGGGAGAGAAATTGGCAAAACTGAGTTACAAATAGACAAAAAAGACTTAAAACGGGAAGAGAAAGGGGCGAAAATAGGCTAGAGCCGGCAAAAAATGGCTTAAAATGGGTTAGAAATGGGCAAAACTGGGTTAGAAATGGGACAAAAAAGGCGAAAAAAGGTTGAGAAATGGGCAAAAATGAGACAGCAATCGAAAAATATGCTCAGGAACAGTCAAAAATGGCTTAAAGCGGGTTAGAAGTGGGCAAAAATGGGTTAGAAATGGACAAACCCATCTCAATTTAGGTTAGAAAAAGGCAAAAATGGGATAGAAATGGCAAAATATGTTTAGAAATAGGCAAAAACAGCTTAAAAGAGGATAGACATGGGAGAGATATGGGTTAGAAATGGCCAAAAATGGCTGTAAACAGGTGCACAATGGGAGAAACGCGGTTAGAAATGGCCAAAAATGTCTGTAAACAGGTGCGTAATGGGAGACACTCGGCTTGAAATGGCCAAGAATGGCTTAAAAGGTTTTGCAAATTTGCAAAAAAAAGGAGAGAAAGGGCAAAAATGGGTGAGAAATGGGCAAAAATGGCTGAAAAGGGGCTAGTAATGGTCAACCCTGGGTTAGAAATGGCCAAAAATGGTTGAGAAATAGCCAAAAATGGCTTAAAATGGGATAGAAAAGGGCAAAAACGGATTAGAAATGGACAAAAAAGGCTTAAAAAGGGTTAGAAATGCTCAAAAAATGAGATAGAAATTGCAAAAAAACCTTAGGAATAGTCAAAATAGGCTCAAAGCTGGTTAGAAGTCGGCAAAAATGGGTTAGAAATGGGGAAAAATATCTTAAAATGGGTTAGAAATAGGCAAAAACAGCTTAAAAGAGGATAGAAATGGGATAGAAATGGGTTCGAAATGGCCAAAAATGGCTGTAAACAGGTGCGTAATGGGAGAAACTCGGTTAGAAATGGCCAAAAAAGGCTCAGAGGGTTAGAAATTTGCAAAAAAGGATAGAATGGGGAAAAATGGGTTAGAAAGGGCAAAAATTGGTCAGAACTGGCAAAAAAATGTCGCAAAAGGGAAGAGAAATGAAAACGCTGTGTAAAAAAAGACCAAAAAATGTTTAAAATGGGTCAGACATGGGCAAAACTGAGTTAGAAATGTCAGCAAACTTCTTTAAAAGGTTGAGACAGGGGCAGAAATGGGACAGAAAAGGCAAAAATTCTTTAGAAATAGCCAAAAATGGTTAAAACAGGTTAGAAGTGGGTGAAAGAGGGTGGGAAATGGAAAAATAAATGGCTTAAAACGGGAGAGAAATGGGCAAAACTGAGTTACAAACTGACAAAAATGACTTAAAACAGGAATAGAAAGGGGAAAAAATAGGTTGGAAATTGCCTAAAATAGATTCAAAAAGGTATGAAACGGGCAAGACTGGATTAGACCTGGCCAAAAATTGTTTAGAAATAGCAAAAATGGCTAAAAAAGGGTTAGAAATGGGCAAAACTGGGTTAGAAATGGACAAAAAAGGATTTAAAAGGGTTAGAAATGGGCAAAAAATGACACAGCGATAGAAAAAAAATGTTCAGGAATAGTCAAAAATGGCTTAAAGCGGGTTAGAAGTGGCCATAAATGGGTTAGAAATGGACAAAAATATCTTAATTTAGTTTAGAAAAGGGCAAAAATGGGATAGAAATGGGGGGAAATACCTTAAAATGGGTTAGAAAAAGGGCAAAAATGAGATAGAAATGGCAAAATATGTTTAGAAATAGGCAAAAACAGCTTAAAAGAGGATAGAAGAGGGAAAAAATGAGATAGGAATTGGCAAAAATGGCTGTAAACAGGTGCGCAATGGGAGAACCTCGGTTAGAAATGGCCAGAAATGGCTTAAAAAGGTTTGCAAATTTGCAAAAAAGGAGAGAAAGGGCAAAAATGGGTGAGAAATGGGCAAAAATGGCTGAAAAGGGGCTAGTAATGGTCAACCCTGGGTTAGAAATGGCCAAAAATGGTTGAGAAATAGCCAAAAATGGCTTAAAATGGGATAGAAAAGGGCAAAAATGGATTAGAAATGGACAAAAAAGGCTTAAAAAGGGTTAGAAATGCTCAAAAAATGAGATAGAAATTGCAAAAAAACCTTAGGAATAGTCAAAATAGGCTCAAAGCTGGTTAGAAGTCGGCAAAAATGGGTTAGAAATGGGGAAAAATATCTTAAAATGGGTTAGAAATAGGCAAAAACAGCGTAAAAGAGGATAGAAATGGGATAGAAACGGGTTCGAAATGGCCAAAAATGTCTGTAAACAGGGGAGTAATGGGAGAAACTCGGTCAGCAATGGCCAAAAATGGCTCAAAGAGGGTTAGAAATTTGCAAATAAGGATAGAATGGGAAAAAATGGGTTAGAAAGGGCAAAAATTGGTCAGAACTGGCAAAAAAATGCCGCAAAAGGGAAGAGAAATGAAAACGCTGGGTAAAAAAAGACCAAAAAATGCTTAAAATGGGTCAGACATGGGCAAAACTGAGTTAGAAATGTCAGCAAACTTCTTTAAAAGGTTGAGACAGGGGCAGAAATGGGACAGAAAAGGCAAAAATTCTTTAGAAATAGCCAAAAATGGTTAAAACGGGTTAGAAGTGGGTAAAAAAGGGATGGAAATGGAAAAATAAATGGCTTCAAAAGGGGAGAGAAATAGGCAAAACTGAGTTACAAATAGACAAAAAAGACTTAAAACGGGAAGAGAAAGGGGCGAAAATAGGCTAGAGCCGGCAAAAAATGGCTTAAAACGGGTTAGAAATGGGCAAAACTGGGTTAGAAATGGGACAAAAAAGGCGAAAAAAGGTTGAGAAATGGGCAAAAATGAGACAGCAATCGAAAAATATGCTCAGGAACAGTCAAAAATGGCTTAAAGCGGGTTAGAAGTGGGCAAAAATGGGTTAGAAATGGACAAACCCATCTCAATTTAGGTTAGAAAAAGGCAAAAATGGGATAGAAATGGCAAAATATGTTTAGAAATAGGCAAAAACTGCTTAAAAGAGGATAGACATGGGATAGATATGGGTTCGAAATGGCCAAAAATGGCTGTAAACAGGTGCGTAATGGGAGAAACTCGGTTAGAAATGGCCAAAAATGTCTGTAAACAGGTGCGTAATGGGAGACACTCGGCTTGAAATGGCCAAGAATGGCTTAAAAAGTTTTGCAAATTTGCAAAAAAAAGGAGAGAAAGGGCAAAAATGGGTGAGAAATGGGCAAAAATGGCTGAAAACGGGTTAGTAATGGTCAACCCTGGGTTAGAAATGGCCAAAAATGGTTGAGAAATAGCCAAAAATGGCTTAAAATGGGATAGAAAAGGGCAAAAACGGATTAGAAATGGACAAAAAAGGCTTAAAAAGGGTTAGAAATGCTCAAAAAATGAGATAGAAATTGCAAAAAAACCTCAGGAATAGTCAAAATAGGCTCAAAGCTGGTTAGAAGTCGGCAAAAATGGGTTAGAAATGGGGAAAAATATCTTAAAATGGGTTAGAAATAGGCAAAAACAGCGTAAAAGAGGATAGAAATGGGTTCGAAATGGCCAAAAATGGCTGTAAACAGGTGCGTAATGGGAGAAACTCGGTTAGAAATGGCCAAAAATGGCTCAGAGGGTTAGAAATTTGCAAAAAAGGATAGAATGGGGAAAAATGGGTTAGAAAGGGCAAAAATTGGTCAGAACTGGCAAAAAAATGTCGCAAAAGGGAAGAGAAATGAAAACGCTGGGTAAAAAAAGACCAAAAAATGCTTAAAATGGGTCAGACATGGGCAAAACTGAGTTAGAAATGCCCGCAAACTTCTTTAAAAGGTTGAGAAAGGGGCAGAAATGGGACAGAAAAGGCAAAAATTCTTTAGAAATAGCCAAAAATGGTTAAAACAGGTTAGAAGTGGGTGAAAAAGGGTGGGAAATGGAAAAATAAATGGCTTAAAACGGGAGAGAAATGGGCAAAACTGAGTTACAAACTGACAAAAACGACTTAAAACAGGGATAGAAAGGGGAAAAAATAGGTTAGAAATTGCCTAACATATATTCAAAAAGGTATGAAACGGGCAAGACTGGATTAGACATGGCCAAAAATTGTTCAGAAATAGCAAAAATGGCTAAAAAAGGGTTAGAAATGGGCAAAACTGGGTTAGAAATGGACAAAAAAGGATTTAAAAGGTTTAGAAATGGGCAAAAAATGACACAGCGATAGAAAAAAATGTTCAGGAATAGTCAAAAATGGCTTAAAGCGGGTTAGAAGTGGCCATAAATGGGTTAGAAATGGACAAAAATATCTTAATTTAGTTTAGAAAAGGGCAAAAATGGGATAGAAATGGGGGGAAATACCTTAAAATGGGTTAGAAAAAGGGCAAAAATGAGATAGAAATGGCAAAATATGTTTAGAAATAGGCAAAAACAGCTTAAAAGAGGATAGAAGAGGGCAAAAAAGAGTTAGGAATTGGCAAAAATGGCTGTAAACAGGCGAGTAATGGGAGAAACTCTGTTAGAAATGGCCAGAAATGGCTTAAAAAGGTTTGCAAATTTGCAAAAAAGGAGAGAAAGGGCAAAAATGGGTGAGAAATGGGCAAAAATGGCTGAAAAGGGGCTAGTAATGGTCAACCCTGGGTTAGAAATGGCCAAAAATGGTTGAGAAATAGCCAAAAATGGCTTAAAATGGGATAGAAAAGGGCAAAAATGGGTTAGAAATGGACAAAAAAAGGCTTGAAAAGGGTTAGAAATGCTCAAAAAATGAGATAGATATTGCAAAAAAACCTTAGGAATAGTCAAAATAGGCTTAAAGCTGGTTAGAAGTCGGCAAAAATGGGTTAGAAATGGGGAAAAATATCTTAAAATGGGTTAGAAATAGGCAAAAACAGCGTAAAAGAGGATAGAAGAGGGCAAAAATGAGTTTGGAATTAGCAAAAATGTCTGTAAACAGGGGAGTAATGGGAGAAACTCGGTCAGCAATGGCCAAAAATGGCTCAAAGAGGGTTAGAAATTTGCAAAAAAAGGATAG
The DNA here is from genome assembly GCA_039720435.1 of Amazona ochrocephala. Lineage (NCBI taxonomy): Eukaryota > Metazoa > Chordata > Aves > Psittaciformes > Psittacidae > Amazona > Amazona ochrocephala. The sequence continues at coordinate 3,325,840 of CM077908.1, forward strand.
AATGGGAAAAAATGGGTTAGAAAGGGCAAAAATTGGTCAGAACTGGCAAAAAAATGCCGCAAAAGGGAAGAGAAATGAAAACGCTGGGTAAAAAAAGACCAAAAAATGCTTAAAATGGGTCAGACATGGGCAAAACTGAGTTAGAAATGCCCGCAAACTTCTTTAAAAGGTTGAGAAAGGGGAAGAAATGGGACAGAAAAGGCAAAATTTCTTTAGAAATAGCCAAAAATGGTTAAAACGGGTTAGAAGTGGGTAAAAAAGGGATGGAAATGGAAAAATAAATGGCTTCAAAAGGGGAGAGAAATAGGCAAATGTTGACGCAGAAGTCCCGGACACAGCACACAGACCAATATGATCAGGCTGTGCCAAAGTTTATTGCGCAGATAGCTCAGTATATATAGGCACTCTACTTGTCTATCATTAACACACACAAGTCTAATTGGATACATGTATTGTTCACACGGCTAAATACCAAACAGGATTCACTCAGTAACAGCTTAATGATTGGTTAACTATGACAGCATATGCTTCAAGGTTACAGTTAACATTCCTTCTCTGCGTATCTCTCTCAGTAGTTTTCCGTGCTAACTTTTCCCAAGGCTTCTGCACGTACACGAACTTTAGTAACCCTCAGGCGAGGCCTCAGTGCCTGCGGGTCACTACCTTACAATTGTCAAGCAATTGTCTGGATTGCTCACATGCCCGTTCACAGCCAAATAGCTCTCCACAAATCCCCCTTTTTGTTTTTGAGCAATCCAGACCCGATTCACAGCACGAAATAGCATACTGGCAAGACACTTCCACAAACAGCAAAAGATTAAAACAATAATAATCAATACTGTTGAAACTGTTAAACCTTGTTTGATTACTACTCCTAGCCAACTACTAATACCCCAACCCTGTAACAACTTTTGAAACCAATCCCATTCTGAGAGTACTTGTAACTTTTGCACTCGTGAGAACCTAAAGTGTGTTTTTTGTAAGCAAGCGAAATTTACAGTCCAGCTCAGCAACCTTCTTATCCTAGCTCCTTCTTATCTTCCAGGCCTGCATTCTTGTTTCATTAACTGTCCGGGAGTTGCTTCTTTTTCACAGTCGGCTGCACAGAGGTAACCAGGAGTTACCCCTGCTACATGGCCAGCTGCACATACTTGCTTTCATTCAGAGCAGGCATATGTCCATTCTCTAACAAGAAATCATCCACATCTCCCCCTTTTCTTTTCTTGAATGAGCCAAAGCTGTTTTACCAGGTTTTCAATCATATCACGAATACATTGCAAAATACAAGGTACAATCATAACTATGGTCAAGATTACTACCAAAATCATTCCAATCAGAGATGTGAGCCAACCATTGAAGTCCCAAGATGTAAGAAGGGCATCTAACCGAGGAATTTTATCGTTCTGATAGACATCATGAAGTACTTTCGCATGCTTCCAAATTTCTTTAACATCTTTCAAGGTCTCTCCAGACTGATTAAGATAAGTACAACAAGATTCATTAATTAAAGTACATACTCTGTCTACTTGAGCTGTTAATATATCTAAAGCCTTACAATTCTACAAAACTATATTTTTAAAGAATTTACTTCTACTTGTATTAACATAGTCACATACGTATTGCCATTAAAAACAGCATAACAAACTTACACTGGAATCATTTTGCACACTTTGCTTTAGTCTTGCAGTCACATTACATCCTTTGTTACATTCTATAACTTGATATGGTTCTGGTCCTTTCCACTCATTATCATGTAGGTCTTTATATAGAACTGGTGGTTTGGGCAAGGAATCATCTGTTAGATGTCACAAATGCTGTATTGCAGAAAGAGAATCAAAACTAGACAAATTCAAAAGCTTTTGTACAAATTATGCTTTGCAAACTGTTTGAAGAAAATCCTTACATTTCCCTCTTTTTTTTTTTTTTTTGTTTTTGTTTTTGTTTTATATATATTACCTGTTTCAGACGACCCTACTTGAGCAGCGGATTTGGACTAGATCGTATCTCCAACATATGCCAACCACAGGCTGCTTGGCCTGCCTTTCTCTCCTGTATAGTTCTCTCATAACAGGAGAGGCCATCCCTCACATCAAGGTCTGGCATGGCATGTGTCCCCACCACTCAACGCCTGCTGGGTTGCAGCCAGCAGCGGAGCTAAAGGTTCTTCTTGGTGGCAAACACAGAGGCCAACCCAGTCTTGCCCTTGACTGCGGTAGGAGGTATTTGGCCAACGTCAGTTGTGGCACCTTGTTGTCAGTGCAGAGGTTCACCTGCTTCATTCAGTAACAAGTCACTACTATGGCAAAGCACATACAGATTTACGTTAGCAGTATATATATACTACAGGGCGCAGCAGCATGTTGAAGATGCTAGTGGCAGTGAGGGATCAGCCAAAGAAATTTCTTACCAGTGGAGTTCTCTCATTCAAAGGCTGGATTGCTCACATGTCCGTTAACTGAAAGGAATGCTTCCACAATACCCTCTTCTTGTTTTTGAGCAATCCAGATTTGATTTAGCATTCTGTTTACAAATTTCTTCAGTATAGTAAATACAATGGTGCAAGCAAACAAAATTAGTAATATAATGCCTAAAACCTTCAAAGCAATAATTATCCAATTTTGAATCCAAGTCCCTATTCCCCATCCTGAAAAAATGTTGCGGAGCCAGTCATCTAAAGGATTCACATCTTGTTGGATTTTTTGAGAGTGTCCTTTTAGATAGGTCAATTGTTTGTGAACGCTCTTACTGTGATCAGACAGATTCACACAACACATACCTTCAAAGTCCTCACAGCCATGACCCTGTGCCAACAGCAAAAAGTCGATGGCTGTGCAGTTTTGCAGGAGGGAGTGTCTTAAGCTATTTTGATCCATTAATAATTCTTCGAGAACGGCAGTAGTTACATTAGCCTGCTTTTCTGCCCAACAAGCTAGCTGGGCTGCTGTTCTTAGGGCATTTCCTGCAGCCGCTCCAGGGACAAATAGTGACAGAGCTACTAGAGCAGCTCTGCTCAGTAGTTGAACATTGTTATTACAATCAGGGGTGAGTCCTATTGATCACTTAGATCTAGAGTGGAGAATATGACTAAGATTACTCAATTCTGTAAACTTTGGTGCAAAAATAGTCAGTGAACCTAAATAGCATGGCCCTCCAACAATGTCTTTTGGTATTCCTTGCCATGCCCTATCCCCACAGATTAAAAAGACATCTGGTGGTAGGGCCTTGGCAGATTTGTTATTCCAAAGGAGGGGCACTGACCAAGGTGTATGAGTAAATCCATATGCATTAAAGGGTTCCACGGTGTCACCCATATCATTTATTCCACAATAACCACCTGTAAACGAATAAACATTATCTTTAGGTGAGACATCTGGTGAGTGTATCAAATATGAGTAGGATGCATATTTACATCCAAAATTTAGGCAGGTTTCTGTCCAGCCTTTTGAGGCATTCCCAATTGCTTGTGACGCCATTAAATTTAATTCTTGTGGATCCCAAGGGAGTATTCTTTTTAATCCAGATATCAATTCTGCTGAGCAATTTGCAACATTTGTCGACTTACTGCAATTGTTGGTTGAAAATGCCTTAAAGCTGTTCTTATTATACCCAGGTATTCCTATTAGACATGTTTGAAATGGATCTGTGGCTGATGCCATAGCAAGACAAAATTCCGACACCCCATTCCCACTGGCCCATGTTACCCACAAATTTTTTCTAGGATTAATTTCGTGTAACAGAGATACAGAATTATATACAAAGAGCAAAATTAACAGCTTAACCACTAACAGGTTCTTAATCATCACTGACATCTTCTACTGTAGACGAGATGCTTTCTGCTGAGTTTCGCCAGGCCGTATCCAGCGAGCCGGTATCCACCGAATGCCTTGATCTGTAAGCAAACATATAACCTCTTCCTGTTAGCTTAACTTCTGCGGGTTTTGCCTTATCATCTTCTGGCAGCTGCTGCAAATTTGCATGCGCTAACATCTCTTTTACAAGTGACAAATCCATACAATACAAGGCGTAGTTTCTTATTAGCAACTGGCTAGTAAGTACAGGTGGTGTTATACACAAAATCACAGCCTCTAATAAGAGCTACTTTACATGCACACACATTCAAGCTCCTGTAGCTAAGGCATTGGGTTTTTCCGCTTGTCCATCCAGCTCATGACAAGGCTTGAGAAACTTTGCAGGCAGCCTCCATGGACCTGTAGGTAGAACACAAATATATCCCTTCCCCCATGCCATCAGTTCTCGAGAAGTAAGTCAAGCTAAAAATGATTCCTTAAAGCAAAGGCATTCTGATGAAACAGGAATGTGAAGCAGATGCAGAAGCAAACTGCACCGTGTTAACAGTCAAGGAGTTTGCTGCGTCATTACCTTTTTTTTTTTTTTTTCCTTTTCTTTTCTGTGTCTGCCACCCTGGTGCTGTTTGGGTGGAGGTTGGTAAAGCTTGGATTCTCCCCTAGGTTAACTTAAACACACTAAGCAGGACTGCTCAGCAGCAGCTACAAACGCCTGCCTGCCCAGCAGCAGCTACAGCTGCCAGCCTGCTGAGCAGCAACCATAAATCTCTGCAGGGAGCACCACTTTTCTATTAACCCTTTCTTGCCCAAAATGTTAATCTGCTACCTATTAAAAACTTTTACATTAACCCAATAACAAAAAATACACAGAACACTGTCTGCCCTCAACAGACACACACATACACACACATTCATGGGATCCCACAAACACACTCCACACAACTACAATATGTGAAACACAAAATGCAGACAATCATTACTCCCACTACATGGTTACACGTACAAAACGTAGTTGCAATGACCCTGTGAAGACAATCAAGAAACCAGCTCCAAGCAGCATCATCGCAGTGCAAGGTGGCAGGCTCAATCTCAGCGGGCGTCCCCGCAGAGGCTCTGCCTCCCTCACATTGCACGAGGCTTGGGCTTTTATACTGACCAAAATGCACACTCATTCCAATGCAGGTGGCCAGCCTACATCGGGAGAAGTGGCCAACAGTATCTATAAAGGTCTGCAAGGGTTGATAGAAACACAGACGTAGTTACATTTGCTAACTTTTAGTACATGAATATCACAGACAGACTATAAGCACACAATACATCTGCATCCCCCACCCATCTTACTTTTCCCTTTATAACTGCCCATTTATCATGGGGATCTGGGGGATCTAAATCAGGCTTCTTTTCCGGATCAACAGGTCTCGGGTCAAAAGGACTATCCAGGTCAGCATCAGAATTATCAGGCATCAGAATCTCAGGAGCAGCAACAACAGTCTGATGAAAATGCACAGGCTCCTCATTAATGTGTTCTGGAGTTTCAGTGTTATCAAGTGCAATTAAAACATTTTTCTCCTGTAGGTTTCAGGTGATCTGAGAGTAGGCTTTTTCTCGGGATTAACAGGGTCTGGGGCAAAAGGATTGCCTTCATCGCCATCCTCAGCCTCCGCAGCCGCAGCAGCGACTGGCGGAGGTTCGGAGGGGTGGGGGGGTGGGGGTGGGGGTGGGGGGGTTTGGGCTCCACTATCTCATTCTTTGACTTAGCCGTGTCGGAGAGCTGTAAATTTGTAAGTCCGTCATGAAGTGTCTGTACTTTCTCATCTAACAATCCTGTCCATTTGTCCCAACCTTGACGATCTTGAGGATCGGGCTCTGGGGGGAGGGAGGCCAGGGGCGGCGAAAGTGATAAAGGAAGATACAAATTCGTATCCCCTGGCCCATCCATCGGTTATTTTTTAAAGAGTCAGTAATTAGTCTCCACACAGTGGGGTATTAACTTGCCTCCTTGGATCCCTTACTTACCTCTTCCCACAGCGTTGCTCCTATTTTTTCCCAAGTTGCGATTTGAAAGGCAGCATCCACTGAGGGGATTAAATCCTTTCCCTTTGCTCCATACAGCAAAGCCTTCAAGGCAGGCTCATCATAACTCGCTGCTCTCATAGAGAGAATGTGTTGGAGGAGCTTCACCACTTCTGACTCTTCCTTGGTCAGTGTGGACCCCCTCTCCTCCCCGGCCGCTCACCTGATCAGGGCGAGATTCCCAAACTTTTTGCGCTAGCGACTTCCGAGTGCCGGGGCAGCACCCGATATCGACCGGCTTCTGCCCCCTCCTTCCTGTCGGTCTCGTCGGTTTTATCCAACGCCGATCTGAGGGTCCCTGTTCGGGCGCCACTTGTTGACGCAGAAGTCCCGGACACAGCACACAGACCAATATGATCAGGCTGTGCCAAAGTTTATTGCGCAGATAGCTCAGTATATATAGGCACTCTACTTGTCTATCATTAACACACACAAGTCTAATTGGATACATGTATTGTTCACACGGCTAAATACCAAACAGGATTCACTCAGTAACAGCTTAATGATTGGTTAACTATGACAGCATATGCTTCAAGGTTACAGTTAACATTCCTTCTCTGCGTATCTCTCTCAGTAGTTTTCCGTGCTAACTTTTCCCAAGGCTTCTGCACGTACACGAACTTTAGTAACCCTCAGGCGAGGCCTCAGTGCCTGCGGGTCACTACCTTACAATTGTCAAGCAATTGTCTGGATTGCTCACATGCCCGTTCACAGCCAAATAGCTCTCTACAGGCAAAACTGAGTTACAAATAGACAAAAAAGACTTAAAACGGGAAGAGAAAGGGGCAAAAATAGGCTAGAACCGGCAAAAAATGGCTTAAAACGGGTTAGAAATGGGCAAAACTGGGTTAGAAATGGGACAAAAAAGGCGAAAAAAGGTTGAGAAATGGGCAAAAATGAGACAGCAATCGAAAAATATGCTCAGGAACAGTCAAAAATGGCTTAAAGCGGGTTAGAAGTGGGCAAAAATGGGTTAGAAATGGACAAACCCATCTCAATTTAGGTTAGAAAAAGGCAAAAATGGGATAGAAATGGCAAAATATGTTTAGAAATAGGCAAAAACAGCTTAAAAGAGGATAGACATGGGAGAGATATGGGTTAGAAATGGCCAAAAATGGCTGTAAACAGGTGCGTAATGGGAGAAACTCGGTTAGAAATGGCCAAAAATGTCTGTAAACAGGTGCGTAATGGGAGACACTCGGTTTGAAATGGCCAAGAATGGCTTAAAAAGTTTTGCAAATTTGCAAAAAAAAGGAGAGAAAGGGCAAAAATGGGTGAGAAATGGGCAAAAATGGCTGAAAACGGGTTAGTAATGGTCAACCCTGGGTTAGAAATGGCCAAGAACGGTTGAGAAATAGCCAAAAATGGCTTAAAATGGGATAGAAAAGGGCAAAAACGGATTAGAAATGGACAAAAAAGGCTTAAAAAGGGTTAGAAATGCTCAAAAAATGAGATAGAAATTGCAAAAAAACCTCAGGAATAGTCAAAATAGGCTCAAAGCTGGTTAGAAGTCGGCAAAAATGGGTTAGAAATGGGGAAAAATATCTTAAAATGGGTTAGAAATAGGCAAAAACAGCGTAAAAGAGGATAGAAATGGGATAGAAATGGGTTCGAAATGGCCAAAAATGGCTGTAAACAGGTGCGTAATGGGAGAAACTCGGTTAGAAATGGCCAAAAAAGGCTCAGAGGGTTAGAAATTTGCAAAAAAGGATAGAATGGGGAAAAATGGGTTAGAAAGGGCAAAAATTGGTCAGAACTGGCAAAAAAATGTCGCAAAAGGGAAGAGAAATGAAAACGCTGGGTAAAAAAAGACCAAAAAATGCTTAAAATGGGTCAGACATGGGCAAAACTGAGTTAGAAATGCCCGCAAACTTCTTTAAAAGGTTGAGAAAGGGGCAGAAATGGGACAGAAAAGGCAAAAATTCTTTAGAAATAGCCAAAAATGGTTAAAACAGGTTAGAAGTGGGTGAAAAAGGGTGGGAAATGGAAAAATAAATGGCCTAAAACGGGAGAGAAATGGGCAAAACTGAGTTACAAACTGACAAAAATGACTTAAAACAGGGATAGAAAGGGGAAAAAATAGGTTAGAAATTGCCTAAAATAGATTCAAAAAGGTATGAAACGGGCAAGACTGGATTAGACATGGCCAAAAATTGTTTAGAAATAGCAAAAATGGCTAAAAAAGGGTTAGAAATGGGCAAAACTGGGTTAGAAATGGACAAAAAAGGATTTAAAAGGGTTAGAAATGGGCAAAAAATGACACAGCGATAGAAAAAAATGTTCAGGAATAGTCAAAAATGGCTTAAAGCGGGTTAGAAGTGGCCATAAATGGGTTAGAAATGGACAAAAATATCTTAATTTAGTTTAGAAAAGGGCAAAAATGGGATAGAAATGGGGGGAAATACCTTAAAATGGGTTAGAAAAAGGGCAAAAATGAGATAGAAATGGCAAAATATGTTTAGAAATAGGCAAAAACAGCTTAAAAGAGGATAGAAGAGGGCAAAAAAGAGTTAGGAATTGGCAAAAATGGCAGTAAACAGGTGCGCAATGGGAGAAACTCGGTTTGAAATGGCCAGAAATGGCTTTAAAAGGTTTGCAAATTTGCAAAAAAGGAGAGAAAGGGCAAAAATGGGTGAGAAATGGGCAAAAATGGCTGAAAAGGGGCTAGTAATGGTCAACCCTGGGTTAGAAATGGCCAAAAATGGTTGAGAAATAGCCAAAAATGGCTTAAAATGGGATAGAAAAGGGCAAAAATGGGTTAGAAATGGATAAAAAAAGGCTTAAAAAGGGTTAGAAATGCTCAAAAAATGAGATAGATACTGCAAAAAAACCTTAGGAATAGTCAAAATAGGCTTAAAGCTGGTTGGAAGTCGGCAAAAATGGGTTAGAAATGGGGAAAAATATCTTAAAATGGGTTAGAAATAGGCAGAAACAGCGTAAAAGAGGATAGAAATGGGATAGAAACGGGTTCGAAATGGCCAAAAATGGCTGTAAACAGGTGCGTAATGGGAGAAACTCGGTTAGAAATGGCCAAAAAAGGCTCAGAGGGTTAGAAATTTGCAAAAAAGGATAGAATGGGGAAAAATGGGTTAGAAAGGGCAAAAATTGGTCAGAACTGGCAAAAAAATGTCGCAAAAGGGAAGAGAAATGAAAACGCTGTGTAAAAAAAGACCAAAAAATGCTTAAAATGGGTCAGACATGGGCAAAACTGAGTTAGAAATGCTCGCAAACTTCTTTAAAAGGTTGAGAAAGGGGCAGAAATGGGACAGAAAAGGCAAAAATTCTTTAGAAATAGCCAAAAATGGTTAAAACGGGTTAGAAGTGGGTGAAAAAGGGTGGGAAATGGAAAAATAAATGGCTTAAAACGGGAGAGAAATGGACAAAACTGAGTTACAAACTGACAAAAATGACTTAAAACAGGGATAGAAAGGGGAAAAAATAGGTTAGAAATTGCCTAAAATAGATTCAAAAAGGTATGAAACGGGCAAGACTGGATTAGACCTGGCCAAAAATTGTTTAGAAATAGCAAAAATGGCTAAAAAAGGGTTAGAAATGGGCAAAACTGGGTTAGAAATGGACAAAAAAGGACTTGAAAGGGTTAGAAATGGGCAAAAAATGACACAGCGATAGAAAAAAATGTTCAGGAATAGTCAAAAATGGCTTAAAGCGGGTTAGAAGTGGCCATAAATGGGTTAGAAATGGACAAAAATATCTTTAGTTTAGAAAAGGGCAAAAATGGGATAGAAATGGGGGGAAATACCTTAAAATGGGTTAGAAAAAGGGCAAAAATGAGATAGAAATGGCAAAATATGTTTAGAAATAGGCAATAACTGCTTAAAAGTGGATAGAAGAGGGAAAAAATGAGATAGGAATTGGCAAAAATGGCTGTAAACAGGCGAGTAATGGGAGAAACTCGGTTAGAAATGGCCAGAAATGGCTTTAAAAGGATTGCAAATTTGCAAAAAAGGAGAGAAAGGGCAAAAATGGGTGAGAAATGGGCAAAAAAGGCTGAAAACGGGTTAGTAATGGTCAACCCTGGGTTAGAAATGGCCAAAAATGGTTGAGAAATAGCCAAAAATGGCTTAAAATGGGATAGAAAAGGGCAAAAATGGATTAGAAATGGACAAAAAAGGCTTAAAAAGGGTTAGAAATGCTCAAAAAATGAGATAGAAATTGCAAAAAAACCTTAGGAATAGTCAAAATAGGCTCAAAGCTGGTTAGAAGTCGGCAAAAATGGGTTAGAAATGGGGAAAAATATCTTAAAATGGGTTAGAAATAGGCAAAAACAGCGTAAAAGAGGATAGAAGAGGGCAAAAATGAGTTTGGAATTAGCAAAAATGTCTGTAAACAGGGGAGTAATGGGAGAAACTCGGTCAGCAATGGCCAAAAATGGCTCAAAGAGGGTTAGAAATTTGCAAAAAAAGGATAGAATGGGAAAAAATGGGTTAGAAAGGGCAAAAATTGGTCAGAACTGGCAAAAAAATGCCGCAAAAGGGAAGAGAAATGAAAACGCTGGGTAAAAAAAGACCAAAAAATGCTTAAAATGGGTCAGACATGGGCAAAACTGAGTTAGAAATGTCAGCAAACTTCTTTAAAAGGTTGAGACAGGGGCAGAAATGGGACAGAAAAGGCAAAAATTCTTTAGAAATAGCCAAAAATGGTTAAAACGGGTTAGAAGTGGGTAAAAAAGGGATGGAAATGGAAAAATAAATGGCTTCAAAAGGGGAGAGAAATAGGCAAAACTGAGTTACAAATAGACAAAAAAGACTTAAAACGGGAAGAGAAAGGGGCGAAAATAGGCTAGAGCCGGCAAAAAATGGCTTAAAACGGGTTAGAAATGGGCAAAACTGGGTTAGAAATGGGACAAAAAAGGCGAAAAAAGGTTGAGAAATGGGCAAAAATGAGACAGCAATCGAAAAATATGCTCAGGAACAGTCAAAAATGGCTTAAAGCGGGTTAGAAGTGGGCAAAAATGGGTTAGAAATGGACAAACCCATCTCAATTTAGGTTAGAAAAAGGCAAAAATGGGATAGAAATGGCAAAATATGTTTAGAAATAGGCAAAAACAGCTTAAAAGAGGATAGACATGGGAGAGATATGGGTTCGAAATGGCCAAAAATGGCTGTAAACAGGTGCGCAATGGGAGAAACGCGGTTAGAAATGGCCAAAAATGTCTGTAAACAGGTGCGTAATGGGAGACACTCGGCTTGAAATGGCCAAGAATGGCTTAAAAAGTTTTGCAAATTTGCAAAAAAAAGGAGAGAAAGGGCAAAAATGGGTGAGAAATGGGCAAAAATGGCTGAAAAGGGGCTAGTAATGGTCAACCCTGGGTTAGAAATGGCCAAAAATGGTTGAGAAATAGCCAAAAATGGCTTAAAATGGGATAGAAAAGGGCAAAAACGGATTAGAAATGGACAAAAAAGGCTTAAAAAGGGTTAGAAATGCTCAAAAAATGAGATAGAAATTGCAAAAAAACCTTAGGAATAGTCAAAATAGGCTCAAAGCTGGTTAGAAGTCGGCAAAAATGGGTTAGAAATGGGGAAAAATATCTTAAAATGGGTTAGAAATAGGCAGAAACAGCGTAAAAGAGGATAGAAATGGGATAGAAATGGGTTCGAAATGGCCAAAAATGGCTGTAAACAGGTGCGTAATGGGAGAAACTCGGTTAGAAATGGCCAAAAATGGCTCAGAGGGTTAGAAATTTGCAAAAAAGGATAGAATGGGGAAAAATGGGTTAGAAAGGGCAAAAATTGGTCAGAACTGGCAAAAAAATGTCGCAAAAGGGAAGAGAAATGAAAACGCTGGGTAAAAAAAGACCAAAAAATGCTTAAAATGGGTCAGACATGGGCAAAACTGAGTTAGAAATGCCCGCAAACTTCTTTAAAAGGTTGAGAAAGGGGCAGAAATGGGACAGAAAAGGCAAAAATTCTTTAGAAATAGCCAAAAATGGTTAAAACAGGTTAGAAGTGGGTGAAAAAGGGTGGGAAATGGAAAAATAAATGGCTTAAAACGGGAGAGAAATGGGCAAAACTGAGTTACAAACTGACAAAAACGACTTAAAACAGGGATAGAAAGGGGAAAAAATAGGTTAGAAATTGCCTAACATATATTCAAAAAGGTATGAAACGGGCAAGACTGGATTAGACATGGCCAAAAATTGTTCAGAAATAGCAAAAATGGCTAAAAAAGGGTTAGAAATGGGCAAAACTGGGTTAGAAATGGACAAAAAAGGATTTAAAAGGGTTAGAAATGGGCAAAAAATGACACAGCGATAGAAAAAAATGTTCAGGAATAGTCAAAAATGGCTTAAAGCGGGTTAGAAGTGGCCATAAATGGGTTAGAAATGGACAAAAATATCTTAATTTAGTTTAGAAAAGGGCAAAAATGGGATAGAAATGGGGGGAAATACCTTAAAATGGGTTAGAAAAAGGGCAAAAATGAGATAGAAATGGCAAAATATGTTTAGAAATAGGCAAAAACAGCTTAAAAGAGGATAGAAGAGGGCAAAAAAGAGTTAGGAATTGGCAAAAATGGCTGTAAACAGGCGAGTAATGGGAGAAACTCTGTTAGAAATGGCCAGAAATGGCTTAAAAAGGTTTGCAAATTTGCAAAAAAGGAGAGAAAGGGCAAAAATGGGTGAGAAATGGGCAAAAATGGCTGAAAAGGGGCTAGTAATGGTCAACCCTGGGTTAGAAATGGCCAAAAATGGTTGAGAAATAGCCAAAAATGGCTTAAAATGGGATAGAAAAGGGCAAAAATGGGTTAGAAATGGACAAAAAAAGGCTTGAAAAGGGTTAGAAATGCTCAAAAAATGAGATAGATATTGCAAAAAAACCTTAGGAATAGTCAAAATAGGCTTAAAGCTGGTTAGAAGTCGGCAAAAATGGGTTAGAAATGGGGAAAAATATCTTAAAATGGGTTAGAAATAGGCAAAAACAGCGTAAAAGAGGATAGAAGAGGGCAAAAATGAGTTTGGAATTAGCAAAAATGTCTGTAAACAGGGGAGTAATGGGAGAAACTCGGTCAGCAATGGCCAAAAATGGCTCAAAGAGGGTTAGAAATTTGCAAAAAAAGGATAGAATGGGAAAAAATGGGTTAGAAAGGGCAAAAATTGGTCAGAACTGGCAAAAAAATGCCGCAAAAGGGAAGAGAAATGAAAACGCTGGGTAAAAAAAGACCAAAAAATGCTTAAAATGGGTCAGACATGGGCAAAACTGAGTTAGAAATGCCCGCAAACTTCTTTAAAAGGTTGAGAAAGGGGAAGAAATGGGACAGAAAAGGCAAAATTTCTTTAGAAATAGCCAAAAATGGTTAAAACGGGTTAGAAGTGGGTAAAAAAGGGATGGAAATGGAAAAATAAATGGCTTCAAAAGGGGAGAGAAATAGGCAAATGTTGACGCAGAAGTCCCGGACACAGCACACAGACCAATATGATCAGGCTGTGCCAAAGTTTATTGCGCAGATAGCTCAGTATATATAGGCACTCTACTTGTCTATCATTAACACACACAAGTCTAATTGGATACATGTATTGTTCACACGGCTAAATACCAAACAGGATTCACTCAGTAACAGCTTAATGATTGGTTAACTATGACAGCATATGCTTCAAGGTTACAGTTAACATTCCTTCTCTGCGTATCTCTCTCAGTAGTTTTCCGTGCTAACTTTTCCCAAGGCTTCTGCACGTACACGAACTTTAGTAACCCTCAGGCGAGGCCTCAGTGCCTGCGGGTCACTACCTTACAATTGTCAAGCAATTGTCTGGATTGCTCACATGCCCGTTCACAGCCAAATAGCTCTCCACAAATCCCCCTTTTTGTTTTTGAGCAATCCAGACCCGATTCACAGCACGAAATAGCATACTGGCAAGACACTTCCACAAACAGCAAAAGATTAAAACAATAATAATCAATACTGTTGAAACTGTTAAACCTTGTTTGATTACTACTCCTAGCCAACTACTAATACCCCAACCCTGTAACAACTTTTGAAACCAATCCCATTCTGAGAGTACTTGTAACTTTTGCACTCGTGAGAACCTAAAGTGTGTTTTTTGTAAGCAAGCGAAATTTACAGTCCAGCTCAGCAACCTTCTTATCCTAGCTCCTTCTTATCTTCCAGGCCTGCATTCTTGTTTCATTAACTGTCCGGGAGTTGCTTCTTTTTCACAGTCGGCTGCACAGAGGTAACCAGGAGTTACCCCTGCTACATGGCCAGCTGCACATACTTGCTTTCATTCAGAGCAGGCATATGTCCATTCTCTAACAAGAAATCATCCACATCTCCCCCTTTTCTTTTCTTGAATGAGCCAAAGCTGTTTTACCAGGTTTTCAATCATATCACGAATACATTGCAAAATACAAGGTACAATCATAACTATGGTCAAGATTACTACCAAAATCATTCCAATCAGAGATGTGAGCCAACCATTGAAGTCCCAAGATGTAAGAAGGGCATCTAACCGAGGAATTTTATCGTTCTGATAGACATCATGAAGTACTTTCGCATGCTTCCAAATTTCTTTAACATCTTTCAAGGTCTCTCCAGACTGATTAAGATAAGTACAACAAGATTCATTAATTAAAGTACATACTCTGTCTACTTGAGCTGTTAATATATCTAAAGCCTTACAATTCTACAAAACTATATTTTTAAAGAATTTACTTCTACTTGTATTAACATAGTCACATACGTATTGCCATTAAAAACAGCATAACAAACTTACACTGGAATCATTTTGCACACTTTGCTTTAGTCTTGCAGTCACATTACATCCTTTGTTACATTCTATAACTTGATATGGTTCTGGTCCTTTCCACTCATTATCATGTAGGTCTTTATATAGAACTGGTGGTTTGGGCAAGGAATCATCTGTTAGATGTCACAAATGCTGTATTGCAGAAAGAGAATCAAAACTAGACAAATTCAAAAGCTTTTGTACAAATTATGCTTTGCAAACTGTTTGAAGAAAATCCTTACATTTCCCTCTTTTTTTTTTTTTTTTGTTTTTGTTTTTATATTATATATATTACCTGTTTCAGACGACCCTACTTGAGCAGCGGATTTGGACTAGATCGTATCTCCAACATATGCCAACCACAGGCTGCTTGGCCTGCCTTTCTCTCCTGTATAGTTCTCTCATAACAGGAGAGGCCATCCCTCACATCAAGGTCTGGCATGGCATGTGTCCCCACCACTCAACGCCTGCTGGGTTGCAGCCAGCAGCGGAGCTAAAGGTTCTTCTTGGTGGCAAACACAGAGGCCAACCCAGTCTTGCCCTTGACTGCGGTAGGAGGTATTTGGCCAACGTCAGTTGTGGCACCTTGTTGTCAGTGCAGAGGTTCACCTGCTTCATTCAGTAACAAGTCACTACTATGGCAAAGCACATACAGATTTACGTTAGCAGTATATATATACTACAGGGCGCAGCAGCATGTTGAAGATGCTAGTGGCAGTGAGGGATCAGCCAAAGAAATTTCTTACCAGTGGAGTTCTCTCATTCAAAGGCTGGATTGCTCACATGTCCGTTAACTGAAAGGAATGCTTCCACAATACCCTCTTCTTGTTTTTGAGCAATCCAGATTTGATTTAGCATTCTGTTTACAAATTTCTTCAGTATAGTAAATACAATGGTGCAAGCAAACAAAATTAGTAATATAATGCCTAAAACCTTCAAAGCAATAATTATCCAATTTTGAATCCAAGTCCCTATTCCCCATCCTGAAAAAATGTTGCGGAGCCAGTCATCTAAAGGATTCACATCTTGTTGGATTTTTTGAGAGTGTCCTTTTAGATAGGTCAATTGTTTGTGAACGCTCTTACTGTGATCAGACAGATTCACACAACACATACCTTCAAAGTCCTCACAGCCATGACCCTGTGCCAACAGCAAAAAGTCGATGGCTGTGCAGTTTTGCAGGAGGGAGTGTCTTAAGCTATTTTGATCCATTAATAATTCTTCGAGAACGGCAGTAGTTACATTAGCCTGCTTTTCTGCCCAACAAGCTAGCTGGGCTGCTGTTCTTAGGGCATTTCCTGCAGCCGCTCCAGGGACAAATAGTGACAGAGCTACTAGAGCAGCTCTGCTCAGTAGTTGAACATTGTTATTACAATCAGGGGTGAGTCCTATTGATCACTTAGATCTAGAGTGGAGAATATGACTAAGATTACTCAATTCTGTAAACTTTGGTGCAAAAATAGTCAGTGAACCTAAATAGCATGGCCCTCCAACAATGTCTTTTGGTATTCCTTGCCATGCCCTATCCCCACAGATTAAAAAGACATCTGGTGGTAGGGCCTTGGCAGATTTGTTATTCCAAAGGAGGGGCACTGACCAAGGTGTATGAGTAAATCCATATGCATTAAAGGGTTCCACGGTGTCACCCATATCATTTATTCCACAATAACCACCTGTAAACGAATAAACATTATCTTTAGGTGAGACATCTGGTGAGTGTATCAAATATGAGTAGGATGCATATTTACATCCAAAATTTAGGCAGGTTTCTGTCCAGCCTTTTGAGGCATTCCCAATTGCTTGTGACGCCATTAAATTTAATTCTTGTGGATCCCAAGGGAGTATTCTTTTTAATCCAGATATCAATTCTGCTGAGCAATTTGCAACATTTGTCGACTTACTGCAATTGTTGGTTGAAAATGCCTTAAAGCTGTTCTTATTATACCCAGGTATTCCTATTAGACATGTTTGAAATGGATCTGTGGCTGATGCCATAGCAAGACAAAATTCCGACACCCCATTCCCACTGGCCCATGTTACCCACAAATTTTTTCTAGGATTAATTTCGTGTAACAGAGATACAGAATTATATACAAAGAGCAAAATTAACAGCTTAACCACTAACAGGTTCTTAATCATCACTGACATCTTCTACTGTAGACGAGATGCTTTCTGCTGAGTTTCGCCAGGCCGTATCCAGCGAGCCGGTATCCACCGAATGCCTTGATCTGTAAGCAAACATATAACCTCTTCCTGTTAGCTTAACTTCTGCGGGTTTTGCCTTATCATCTTCTGGCAGCTGCTGCAAATTTGCATGCGCTAACATCTCTTTTACAAGTGACAAATCCATACAATACAAGGCGTAGTTTCTTATTAGCAACTGGCTAGTAAGTACAGGTGGTGTTATACACAAAATCACAGCCTCTAATAAGAGCTACTTTACATGCACACACATTCAAGCTCCTGTAGCTAAGGCATTGGGTTTTTCCGCTTGTCCATCCAGCTCATGACAAGGCTTGAGAAACTTTGCAGGCAGCCTCCATGGACCTGTAGGTAGAACACAAATATATCCCTTCCCCCATGCCATCAGTTCTCGAGAAGTAAGTCAAGCTAAAAATGATTCCTTAAAGCAAAGGCATTCTGATGAAACAGGAATGTGAAGCAGATGCAGAAGCAAACTGCACCGTGTTAACAGTCAAGGAGTTTGCTGCGTCATTACCTTTTTTTTTTTTTTTTCCTTTTCTTTTCTGTGTCTGCCACCCTGGTGCTGTTTGGGTGGAGGTTGGTAAAGCTTGGATTCTCCCCTAGGTTAACTTAAACACACTAAGCAGGACTGCTCAGCAGCAGCTACAAACGCCTGCCTGCCCAGCAGCAGCTACAGCTGCCAGCCTGCTGAGCAGCAACCATAAATCTCTGCAGGGAGCACCACTTTTCTATTAACCCTTTCTTGCCCAAAATGTTAATCTGCTACCTATTAAAAACTTTTACATTAACCCAATAACAAAAAATACACAGAACACTGTCTGCCCTCAACAGACACACACATACACACACATTCATGGGATCCCACAAACACACTCCACACAACTACAATATGTGAAACACAAAATGCAGACAATCATTACTCCCACTACATGGTTACACGTACAAAACGTAGTTGCAATGACCCTGTGAAGACAATCAAGAAACCAGCTCCAAGCAGCATCATCGCAGTGCAAGGTGGCAGGCTCAATCTCAGCGGGCGTCCCCGCAGAGGCTCTGCCTCCCTCACATTGCACGAGGCTTGGGCTTTTATACTGACCAAAATGCACACTCATTCCAATGCAGGTGGCCAGCCTACATCGGGAGAAGTGGCCAACAGTATCTATAAAGGTCTGCAAGGGTTGATAGAAACACAGACGTAGTTACATTTGCTAACTTTTAGTACATGAATATCACAGACAGACTATAAGCACACAATACATCTGCATCCCCCACCCATCTTACTTTTCCCTTTATAACTGCCCATTTATCATGGGGATCTGGGGGATCTAAATCAGGCTTCTTTTCCGGATCAACAGGTCTCGGGTCAAAAGGACTATCCAGGTCAGCATCAGAATTATCAGGCATCAGAATCTCAGGAGCAGCAACAACAGTCTGATGAAAATGCACAGGCTCCTCATTAATGTGTTCTGGAGTTTCAGTGTTATCAAGTGCAATTAAAACATTTTTCTCCTGTAGGTTTCAGGTGATCTGAGAGTAGGCTTTTTCTCGGGATTAACAGGGTCTGGGGCAAAAGGATTGCCTTCATCGCCATCCTCAGCCTCCGCAGCCGCAGCAGCGACTGGCGGAGGTTCGGAGGGGTGGGGGGGGTGGGGGTGGGGGTGGGGGGGTTTGGGCTCCACTATCTCATTCTTTGACTTAGCCGTGTCGGAGAGCTGTAAATTTGTAAGTCCGTCATGAAGTGTCTGTACTTTCTCATCTAACAATCCTGTCCATTTGTCCCAACCTTGACGATCTTGAGGATCGGGCTCTGGGGGGAGGGAGGCCAGGGGCGGCGAAAGTGATAAAGGAAGATACAAATTCGTATCCCCTGGCCCATCCATCGGTTATTTTTTAAAGAGTCAGTAATTAGTCTCCACACAGTGGGGTATTAACTTGCCTCCTTGGATCCCTTACTTACCTCTTCCCACAGCGTTGCTCCTATTTTTTCCCAAGTTGCGATTTGAAAGGCAGCATCCACTGAGGGGATTAAATCCTTTCCCTTTGCTCCATACAGCAAAGCCTTCAAGGCAGGCTCATCATAACTCGCTGCTCTCATAGAGAGAATGTGTTGGAGGAGCTTCACCACTTCTGACTCTTCCTTGGTCAGTGTGGACCCCCTCTCCTCCCCGGCCGCTCACCTGATCAGGGCGAGATTCCCAAACTTTTTGCGCTAGCGACTTCCGAGTGCCGGGGCAGCACCCGATATCGACCGGCTTCTGCCCCCTCCTTCCTGTCGGTCTCGTCGGTTTTATCCAACGCCGATCTGAGGGTCCCTGTTCGGGCGCCACTTGTTGACGCAGAAGTCCCGGACACAGCACACAGACCAATATGATCAGGCTGTGCCAAAGTTTATTGCGCAGATAGCTCAGTATATATAGGCACTCTACTTGTCTATCATTAACACACACAAGTCTAATTGGATACATGTATTGTTCACACGGCTAAATACCAAACAGGATTCACTCAGTAACAGCTTAATGATTGGTTAACTATGACAGCATATGCTTCAAGGTTACAGTTAACATTCCTTCTCTGCGTATCTCTCTCAGTAGTTTTCCGTGCTAACTTTTCCCAAGGCTTCTGCACGTACACGAACTTTAGTAACCCTCAGGCGAGGCCTCAGTGCCTGCGGGTCACTACCTTACAATTGTCAAGCAATTGTCTGGATTGCTCACATGCCCGTTCACAGCCAAATAGCTCTCTACAGGCAAAACTGAGTTACAAATAGACAAAAAAGACTTAAAACGGGAAGAGAAAGGGGCAAAAATAGGCTAGAACCGGCAAAAAATGGCTTAAAACGGGTTAGAAATGGGCAAAACTGGGTTAGAAATGGGACAAAAAAGGCGAAAAAAGGTTGAGAAATGGGCAAAAATGAGACAGCAATCGAAAAATATGCGCAGGAACAGTCAAAAATGGCTTAAAGCGGGTTAGAAGTGGGCAAAAATGGGTTAGAAATGGACAAACCCATCTCAATTTAGGTTAGAAAAAGGCAAAAATGGGATAGAAATGGCAAAATATGTTTAGAAATAGGCAAAAACAGCTTAAAAGAGGATAGACATGGGAGAGATATGGGTTAGAAATGGCCAAAAATGGCTGTAAACAGGTGCGTAATGGGAGAAACTCGGTTAGAAATGGCCAAAAATGTCTGTAAACAGGTGCGTAATGGGAGACACTCGGTTTGAAATGGCCAAGAATGGCTTAAAAAGTTTTGCAAATTTGCAAAAAAAAGGAGAGAAAGGGCAAAAATGGGTGAGAAATGGGCAAAAATGGCTGAAAACGAGTTAGTAATGGTCAACCCTGGGTTAGAAATGGCCAAGAACGGTTGAGAAATAGCCAAAAATGGCTTAAAATGGGATAGAAAAGGGCAAAAACGGATTAGAAATGGACAAAAAAGGCTTAAAAAGGGTTAGAAATGCTCAAAAAATGAGATAGAAATTGCAAAAAAACCTCAGGAATAGTCAAAATAGGCTCAAAGCTGGTTAGAAGTCGGCAAAAATGGGTTAGAAATGGGGAAAAATATCTTAAAATGGGTTAGAAATAGGCAAAAACAGCGTAAAAGAGGATAGAAATGGGATAGAAATGGGTTCGAAATGGCCAAAAATGGCTGTAAACAGGTGCGTAATGGGAGAAACTCGGTTAGAAATGGCCAAAAATGGCTCAGAGGGTTAGAAATTTGCAAAAAAGGATAGAATGGGGAAAAATGGGTTAGAAAGGGCAAAAATTGGTCAGAACTGGCAAAAAAATGTCGCAAAAGGGAAGAGAAATGAAAACGCTGGGTAAAAAAAGACCAAAAAATGCTTAAAATGGGTCAGACATGGGCAAAACTGAGTTAGAAATGCCCGCAAACTTCTTTAAAAGGTTGAGAAAGGGGCAGAAATGGGACAGAAAAGGCAAAAATTCTTTAGAAATAGCCAAAAATGGTTAAAACAGGTTAGAAGTGGGTGAAAGAGGGTGGGAAATGGAAAAATAAATGGCCTAAAACGGGAGAGAAATGGGCAAAACTGAGTTACAAACTGACAAAAATGACTTAAAACAGGGATAGAAAGGGGAAAAAATAGGTTAGAAATTGCCTAAAATAGATTCAAAAAGGTATGAAACGGGCAAGACTGGATTAGACATGGCCAAAAATTGTTTAGAAATAGCAAAAATGGCTAAAAAAGGGTTAGAAATGGGCAAAACTGGGTTAGAAATGGACAAAAAAGGATTTAAAAGGGTTAGAAATGGGCAAAAAATGACACAGCGATAGAAAAAAATGTTCAGGAATAGTCAAAAATGGCTTAAAGCGGGTTAGAAGTGGCCATAAATGGGTTAGAAATGGACAAAAATATCTTAATTTAGTTTAGAAAAGGGCAAAAATGGGATAGAAATGGGGGGAAATACCTTAAAATGGGTTAGAAAAAGGGCAAAAATGAGATAGAAATGGCAAAATATGTTTAGAAATAGGCAAAAACAGCTTAAAAGAGGATAGAAGAGGGCAAAAATGAGTTAGGAATTGGCAAAAATGGCTGTAAACAGGCGAGTAATGGGAGAAACTCTGTTAGAAATGGCCAGAAATGGCTTAAAAAGGTTTGCAAATTTGCAAAAAAGGAGAGAAAGGGCAAAAATGGGTGAGAAATGGGCAAAAATGGCTGAAAAGGGGCTAGTAATGGTCAACCCTGGGTTAGAAATGGCCAAAAATGGTTGAGAAATAGCCAAAAATGGCTTAAAATGGGATAGAAAAGGGCAAAAATGGGTTAGAAATGGACAAAAAAAGGCTTAAAAAGGGTTAGAAATGCTCAAAAAATGAGATAGATATTGCAAAAAAACCTTAGGAATAGTCAAAATAGGCTTAAAGCTGGTTAGAAGTCGGCAAAAATGGGTTAGAAATGGGGAAAAATATCTTAAAATGGGTTAGAAATAGGCAAAAACAGCGTAAAAGAGGATAGAAGAGGGCAAAAATGAGTTTGGAATTAGCAAAAATGTCTGTAAACAGGGGAGTAATGGGAGAAACTCGGTCAGCAATGGCCAAAAATGGCTCAAAGAGGGTTAGAAATTTGCAAAAAAAGGATAGAATGGGAAAAAATGGGTTAGAAAGGGCAAAAATTGGTCAGAACTGGCAAAAAAATGCCGCAAAAGGGAAGAGAAATGAAAACGCTGGGTAAAAAAAGACCAAAAAATGCTTAAAATGGGTCAGACATGGGCAAAACTGAGTTAGAAATGCCCGCAAACTTCTTTAAAAGGTTGAGAAAGGGGAAGAAATGGGACAGAAAAGGCAAAATTTCTTTAGAAATAGCCAAAAATGGTTAAAACGGGTTAGAAGTGGGTAAAAAAGGGATGGAAATGGAAAAATAAATGGCTTCAAAAGGGGAGAGAAATAGGCAAATGTTGACGCAGAAGTCCCGGACACAGCACACAGACCAATATGATCAGGCTGTGCCAAAGTTTATTGCGCAGATAGCTCAGTATATATAGGCACTCTACTTGTCTATCATTAACACACACAAGTCTAATTGGATACATGTATTGTTCACACGGCTAAATACCAAACAGGATTCACTCAGTAACAGCTTAATGATTGGTTAACTATGACAGCATATGCTTCAAGGTTACAGTTAACATTCCTTCTCTGCGTATCTCTCTCAGTAGTTTTCCGTGCTAACTTTTCCCAAGGCTTCTGCACGTACACGAACTTTAGTAACCCTCAGGCGAGGCCTCAGTGCCTGCGGGTCACTACCTTACAATTGTCAAGCAATTGTCTGGATTGCTCACATGCCCGTTCACAGCCAAATAGCTCTCCACAAATCCCCCTTTTTGTTTTTGAGCAATCCAGACCCGATTCACAGCACGAAATAGCATACTGGCAAGACACTTCCACAAACAGCAAAAGATTAAAACAATAATAATCAATACTGTTGAAACTGTTAAACCTTGTTTGATTACTACTCCTAGCCAACTACTAATACCCCAACCCTGTAACAACTTTTGAAACCAATCCCATTCTGAGAGTACTTGTAACTTTTGCACTCGTGAGAACCTAAAGTGTGTTTTTTGTAAGCAAGCGAAATTTACAGTCCAGCTCAGCAACCTTCTTATCCTAGCTCCTTCTTATCTTCCAGGCCTGCATTCTTGTTTCATTAACTGTCCGGGAGTTGCTTCTTTTTCACAGTCGGCTGCACAGAGGTAACCAGGAGTTACCCCTGCTACATGGCCAGCTGCACATACTTGCTTTCATTCAGAGCAGGCATATGTCCATTCTCTAACAAGAAATCATCCACATCTCCCCCTTTTCTTTTCTTGAATGAGCCAAAGCTGTTTTACCAGGTTTTCAATCATATCACGAATACATTGCAAAATACAAGGTACAATCATAACTATGGTCAAGATTACTACCAAAATCATTCCAATCAGAGATGTGAGCCAACCATTGAAGTCCCAAGATGTAAGAAGGGCATCTAACCGAGGAATTTTATCGTTCTGATAGACATCATGAAGTACTTTCGCATGCTTCCAAATTTCTTTAACATCTTTCAAGGTCTCTCCAGACTGATCAAGATAACTACAACAAGATTCATTAATTAAAGTACATACTCTGTCTACTTGAGCTGTTAATATATCTAAAGCCTTACAATTCTACAAAACTATATTTTTAAAGAATTTACTTCTACTTGTATTAACATAGTCACATACGTATTGCCATTAAAAACAGCATAACAAACTTACACTGGAATCATTTTGCACACTTTGCTTTAGTCTTGCAGTCACATTACATCCTTTGTTACATTCTATAACTTGATATGGTTCTGGTCCTTTCCACTCATTATCATGTAGGTCTTTATATAGAACTGGTGGTTTGGGCAAGGAATCATCTGTTAGATGTCACAAATGCTGTATTGCAGAAAGAGAATCAAAACTAGACAAATTCAAAAGCTTTTGTACAAATTATGCTTTGCAAACTGTTTGAAGAAAATCCTTACATTTCCCTCTTTTTTTTTTTTTTTTTGTTTTTGTTTTTATTTTATATATATTACCTGTTTCAGACGACCCTACTTGAGCAGCGGATTTGGACTAGATCGTATCTCCAACATATGCCAACCACAGGCTGCTTGGCCTGCCTTTCTCTCCTGTATAGTTCTCTCATAACAGGAGAGGCCATCCCTCACATCAAGGTCTGGCATGGCATGTGTCCCCACCACTCAACGCCTGCTGGGTTGCAGCCAGCAGCGGAGCTAAAGGTTCTTCTTGGTGGCAAACACAGAGGCCAACCCAGTCTTGCCCTTGACTGCGGTAGGAGGTATTTGGCCAACGTCAGTTGTGGCACCTTGTTGTCAGTGCAGAGGTTCACCTGCTTCATTCAGTAACAAGTCACTACTATGGCAAAGCACATACAGATTTACGTTAGCAGTATATATATACTACAGGGCGCAGCAGCATGTTGAAGATGCTAGTGGCAGTGAGGGATCAGCCAAAGAAATTTCTTACCAGTGGAGTTCTCTCATTCAAAGGCTGGATTGCTCACATGTCCGTTAACTGAAAGGAATGCTTCCACAATACCCTCTTCTTGTTTTTGAGCAATCCAGATTTGATTTAGCATTCTGTTTACAAATTTCTTCAGTATAGTAAATACAATGGTGCAAGCAAACAAAATTAGTAATATAATGCCTAAAACCTTCAAAGCAATAATTATCCAATTTTGAATCCAAGTCCCTATTCCCCATCCTGAAAAAATGTTGCGGAGCCAGTCATCTAAAGGATTCACATCTTGTTGGATTTTTTGTGAGTGTCCTTTTAGATAGGTCAATTGTTTGTGAACGCTCTTACTGTGATCAGACAGATTCACACAACACATACCTTCAAAGTCCTCACAGCCATGACCCTGTGCCAACAGCAAAAAGTCGATGGCTGTGCAGTTTTGCAGGAGGGAGTGTCTTAAGCTATTTTGATCCATTAATAATTCTTCGAGAACGGCAGTAGTTACATTAGCCTGCTTTTCTGCCCAACAAGCTAGCTGGGCTGCTGTTCTTAGGGCATTTCCTGCAGCCGCTCCAGGGACAAATAGTGACAGAGCTACTAGAGCAGCTCTGCTCAGTAGTTGAACATTGTTATTACAATCAGGGGTGAGTCCTATTGATCACTTAGATCTAGAGTGGAGAATATGACTAAGATTACTCAATTCTGTAAACTTTGGTGCAAAAATAGTCAGTGAACCTAAATAGCATGGCCCTCCAACAATGTCTTTTGGTATTCCTTGCCATGCCCTATCCCCACAGATTAAAAAGACATCTGGTGGTAGGGCCTTGGCAGATTTGTTATTCCAAAGGAGGGGCACTGACCAAGGTGTATGAGTAAATCCATATGCATTAAAGGGTTCCACGGTGTCACCCATATCATTTATTCCACAATAACCACCTGTAAACGAATAAACATTATCTTTAGGTGAGACATCTGGTGAGTGTATCAAATATGAGTAGGATGCATATTTACATCCAAAATTTAGGCAGGTTTCTGTCCAGCCTTTTGAGGCATTCCCAATTGCTTGTGACGCCATTAAATTTAATTCTTGTGGATCCCAAGGGAGTATTCTTTTTAATCCAGATATCAATTCTGCTGAGCAATTTGCAACATTTGTCGACTTACTGCAATTGTTGGTTGAAAATGCCTTAAAGCTGTTCTTATTATACCCAGGTATTCCTATTAGACATGTTTGAAATGGATCTGTGGCTGATGCCATAGCAAGACAAAATTCCGACACCCCATTCCCACTGGCCCATGTTACCCACAAATTTTTTCTAGGATTAATTTCGTGTAACAGAGATACAGAATTATATACAAAGAGCAAAATTAACAGCTTAACCACTAACAGGTTCTTAATCATCACTGACATCTTCTACTGTAGACGAGATGCTTTCTGCTGAGTTTCGCCAGGCCGTATCCAGCGAGCCGGTATCCACCGAATGCCTTGATCTGTAAGCAAACATATAACCTCTTCCTGTTAGCTTAACTTCTGCGGGTTTTGCCTTATCATCTTCTGGCAGCTGCTGCAAATTTGCATGCGCTAACATCTCTTTTACAAGTGACAAATCCATACAATACAAGGCGTAGTTTCTTATTAGCAACTGGCTAGTAAGTACAGGTGGTGTTATACACAAAATCACAGCCTCTAATAAGAGCTACTTTACATGCACACACATTCAAGCTCCTGTAGCTAAGGCATTGGGTTTTTCCGCTTGTCCATCCAGCTCATGACAAGGCTTGAGAAACTTTGCAGGCAGCCTCCATGGACCTGTAGGTAGAACACAAATATATCCCTTCCCCCATGCCATCAGTTCTCGAGAAGTAAGTCAAGCTAAAAATGATTCCTTAAAGCAAAGGCATTCTGATGAAACAGGAATGTGAAGCAGATGCAGAAGCAAACTGCACCGTGTTAACAGTCAAGGAGTTTGCTGCGTCATTACCTTTTTTTTTTTTTTTTCCTTTTCTTTTCTGTGTCTGCCACCCTGGTGCTGTTTGGGTGGAGGTTGGTAAAGCTTGGATTCTCCCCTAGGTTAACTTAAACACACTAAGCAGGACTGCTCAGCAGCAGCTACAAACGCCTGCCTGCCCAGCAGCAGCTACAGCTGCCAGCCTGCTGAGCAGCAACCATAAATCTCTGCAGGGAGCACCACTTTTCTATTAACCCTTTCTTGCCCAAAATGTTAATCTGCTACCTATTAAAAACTTTTACATTAACCCAATAACAAAAAATACACAGAACACTGTCTGCCCTCAACAGACACACACATACACACACATTCATGGGATCCCACAAACACACTCCACACAACTACAATATGTGAAACACAAAATGCAGACAATCATTACTCCCACTACATGGTTACACGTACAAAACGTAGTTGCAATGACCCTGTGAAGACAATCAAGAAACCAGCTCCAAGCAGCATCATCGCAGTGCAAGGTGGCAGGCTCAATCTCAGCGGGCGTCCCCGCAGAGGCTCTGCCTCCCTCACATTGCACGAGGCTTGGGCTTTTATACTGACCAAAATGCACACTCATTCCAATGCAGGTGGCCAGCCTACATCGGGAGAAGTGGCCAACAGTATCTATAAAGGTCTGCAAGGGTTGATAGAAACACAGACGTAGTTACATTTGCTAACTTTTAGTACATGAATATCACAGACAGACTATAAGCACACAATACATCTGCATCCCCCACCCATCTTACTTTTCCCTTTATAACTGCCCATTTATCATGGGGATCTGGGGGATCTAAATCAGGCTTCTTTTCCGGATCAACAGGTCTCGGGTCAAAAGGACTATCCAGGTCAGCATCAGAATTATCAGGCATCAGAATCTCAGGAGCAGCAACAACAGTCTGATGAAAATGCACAGGCTCCTCATTAATGTGTTCTGGAGTTTCAGTGTTATCAAGTGCAATTAAAACATTTTTCTCCTGTAGGTTTCAGGTGATCTGAGAGTAGGCTTTTTCTCGGGATTAACAGGGTCTGGGGCAAAAGGATTGCCTTCATCGCCATCCTCAGCCTCCGCAGCCGCAGCAGCGACTGGCGGAGGTTCGGAGGGGTGGGGGGGTGGGGGTGGGGGTGGGGGGGTTTGGGCTCCACTATCTCATTCTTTGACTTAGCCGTGTCGGAGAGCTGTAAATTTGTAAGTCCGTCATGAAGTGTCTGTACTTTCTCATCTAACAATCCTGTCCATTTGTCCCAACCTTGACGATCTTGAGGATCGGGCTCTGGGGGGAGGGAGGCCAGGGGCGGCGAAAGTGATAAAGGAAGATACAAATTCGTATCCCCTGGCCCATCCATCGGTTATTTTTTAAAGAGTCAGTAATTAGTCTCCACACAGTGGGGTATTAACTTGCCTCCTTGGATCCCTTACTTACCTCTTCCCACAGCGTTGCTCCTATTTTTTCCCAAGTTGCGATTTGAAAGGCAGCATCCACTGAGGGGATTAAATCCTTTCCCTTTGCTCCATACAGCAAAGCCTTCAAGGCAGGCTCATCATAACTCGCTGCTCTCATAGAGAGAATGTGTTGGAGGAGCTTCACCACTTCTGACTCTTCCTTGGTCAGTGTGGACCCCCTCTCCTCCCCGGCCGCTCACCTGATCAGGGCGAGATTCCCAAACTTTTTGCGCTAGCGACTTCCGAGTGCCGGGGCAGCACCCGATATCGACCGGCTTCTGCCCCCTCCTTCCTGTCGGTCTCGTCGGTTTTATCCAACGCCGATCTGAGGGTCCCTGTTCGGGCGCCACTTGTTGACGCAGAAGTCCCGGACACAGCACACAGACCAATATGATCAGGCTGTGCCAAAGTTTATTGCGCAGATAGCTCAGTATATATAGGCACTCTACTTGTCTATCATTAACACACACAAGTCTAATTGGATACATGTATTGTTCACACGGCTAAATACCAAACAGGATTCACTCAGTAACAGCTTAATGATTGGTTAACTATGACAGCATATGCTTCAAGGTTACAGTTAACATTCCTTCTCTGCGTATCTCTCTCAGTAGTTTTCCGTGCTAACTTTTCCCAAGGCTTCTGCACGTACACGAACTTTAGTAACCCTCAGGCGAGGCCTCAGTGCCTGCGGGTCACTACCTTACAATTGTCAAGCAATTGTCTGGATTGCTCACATGCCCGTTCACAGCCAAATAGCTCTCTACAGGCAAAACTGAGTTACAAATAGACAAAAAAGACTTAAAACGGGAAGAGAAAGGGGCAAAAATAGGCTAGAACCGGCAAAAAATGGCTTAAAACGGGTTAGAAATGGGCAAAACTGGGTTAGAAATGGGACAAAAAAGGCGAAAAAAGGTTGAGAAATGGGCAAAAATGAGACAGCAATCGAAAAATATGCGCAGGAACAGTCAAAAATGGCTTAAAGCGGGTTAGAAGTGGGCAAAAATGGGTTAGAAATGGACAAACCCATCTCAATTTAGGTTAGAAAAAGGCAAAAATGGGATAGAAATGGCAAAATATGTTTAGAAATAGGCAAAAACAGCTTAAAAGAGGATAGACATGGGAGAGATATGGGTTAGAAATGGCCAAAAATGGCTGTAAACAGGTGCGTAATGGGAGAAACTCGGTTAGAAATGGCCAAAAATGTCTGTAAACAGGTGCGTAATGGGAGACACTCGGTTTGAAATGGCCATTTTTGCCTACTTCTTAGCTCTTTTAAGCTATTTTTGACTATTTCTAAACATATTTTGCCATTTCTATCCCATTTCTGCCTATTTCTAACCAGTTTTAAGCCTTTTTTGCCAAATTCTAACCCATTATTACCCACTTCTACCCAGTTAGAAGCACTTTTGCCCGCTTCAAACCCTCTTGAAGCCATTTTTGGCCATTTCTAAACAGTTTTTGCTATTTCCATCCCATTTTTGCCCATTTCTGCATCTCTTTAAGCCATTTTTGGCCATTTCTAATCCAGGTTTGACCATTTCTAACCCCTTTTTAATCCATTTTTGGCCATTTCTAAACAATTTTTCCTTTTCTATCCAATTTTTGCCTATTTCTAACCTATTTTAAGACATTTTTGCCCCGTTGTAACCCATTTTTGCCCACTTCTAACCCACTTGAAGCCATTTTTGGCTCTTTCTAAAGAGTTTTTGCAATTTCTATCTCATTTTTGCCCATTTCTGCCTCTTTTTATGCCATTTTTGGCCATTTCTAACCCAGTTTGGCCCATTTCTAACCCCTTTTTAATCCCTGTTTGGCTATTTCTAAGCAATTTTTGCCATTTCTGTCCTATTTTTGTCCATTTCTAAGCTATTTTAAGACACTTTTGGCTTTTTCTAAACAATGTTTGGCCATTTCTAATCCAGTTTTGCCCATTTCTAACCTGTTGGAAGCCATTTTTGGCTATTTCTCAACAATTTTTGGCCATTTCTAATCCAGCCTTGCCCATTTCTTCCCTGTTTGAAGCCATTTTTGGCCGTTTCTAACCTATTTTTGCCCCTTTCTATCCCAATTTGAAGCCATTTTTGGCTATTTCTAACCCAGTTTTGCCCATTTCTCTCCCATTTTAAGCCATTAATTTTTCCATTTCCCACCCTTCTTTTCCCACTTCTCTCCCATTTTAAGCCATTTTTGGCCATTTCTAAACAGTTTTTGCTATTTCCAACCCATTTTTGCCCATTTCTGCATCTTTTTAAGCCGTTTTTGGCCATTTCTAACCCCGGTTTGACCATTTCTTACCCCTTTTTAATCCATTTGGCTATTTCTAAACAAATTTTGCCATTTCTATCCAATATTTGCCTATTTCTAACCTATTTCAAGACATTTTTACCCAGTTCTAACCCATTTTTGCCCACTTCATACCCACCTGAAGCCATTTTTGGCCATTTTTAAACTTGTTTTTTTGCTACTTCTAACTCGTTTTTGCTCATTTCTGCTCCTTTTTATGCCATTTTTGGCATTTTCTAACCCAGTTTTGACCATTTCTGACCCCTTTTTAATTCATTTTTGGCTATTTCTAAACAATTTTTGCCATTTCTATCCTATTTTTGCCTGTTTCTAAGCTATTTTAAGACATTTTTGCCCATTTCTAGCCCATTTTTGCCCACTTCTAACCCGCTTTAAGCCATTTTTGGCTCTTTCTAAGCATTTTTTGCTATTTCTAACCATGTTTTGCCCATGTCAAACCCTTTTTAAGCCTTTTTTGTCCATTTCTAGTCCAGTCGTGCCCATTTCTAACCTGTTTTATGCCATTTTTGGCTCTTTCTCAATGGTTTTTTTCCATTTCTTGTCCAGTCGTGCCCATTTCTTTCCCATTTTAAGCCATTTTTGGCCATTTTTCACCCAGTTTTCCCACTTCTCACCTCTTTGTAGCCATTTTTGGCCAGTTCTAACCGATTTCTGCCCCTTCGAACCCTTTCGTGCCCTTCTATCCTTTTTTGCAAATTTCTAACCCTTTTTAAGCCATTTTTGGCCATTTCTAACCCAGTTCCTTCCTTTACTCACCTGTTTAAAGCCATTTTTGGCCATTTCTAAGCCATTTTTGCCTACTTGTTACCTCTTTTAAGCCATTTTTGACTATTTCTAAACATATTTTGCCATTTCTATCCCATTTCTGCCTATTTCTAACCAGTTTTAAGCCTTTTTTGCCAAATTCTAACCCATTACTACCCACTTCTACCCAGTTAGAAGCACTTTTGCCCACTTCAAACCCTCTTGAAGCCATTTTTGGCCATTTCTAAACAGTTTTTGCGATTTCCATCCCATTTTTGCCCATTTCTGCATCTCTTTAAGCCATTTTTGGCCATTTCTAACCCAGTTCCATTACTCACCTGTTTAAAGCCATTTTTGGCCATTTCTAAGCCATTTTTGCCTACTTCTTAGCTCTTTTAAGCTATTTTTGACTATTTCTAAACATATTTTGCCATTTCTATCCCATTTCTGCCTATTTCTAACCAGTTTTAAGCCTTTTTTGCCAAATTCTAACCCATTATTACCCACTTCTACCCAGTTTGAAGCACTTTTGCCCACTTCAAACCCTCTTGAAGCCATTTTTGGCCATTTCTAAACAGTTTTTGCTATTTCCATCCCATTTTTGCCCATTTCTGCATCTCTTTAAGCCATTTTTGGCCATTTCTAATCCAGGTTTGACCATTTCTAACCCCTTTTTAATCCATTTTTGCCATTTCTAAACAATTTTTCCTTTTTTATCCAATTTTTGCCTGTTTCTAACCTATTTTAAGACATTTTTGCCCCCTTGTAACCCATTTTTGCCCACTTCTAACCCACTTGAAGCCATTTTTGGCTCTTTCTAAAGAGTTTTTGCAATTTCTATCTCATTTTTGCCCATTTCTGCCTCTTTTTATACCATTTTTGGCCATTTCTAACCCAGTTTGGCCCATTTCTAACCCCTTTTTAATCCCTGTTTGGCTATTTCTAAGCAATTTTTGCCATTTCTGTCCTATTTTTGTCCATTTCTAAGCTATTTTAAGACACTTTTGGCTTTTTCTAAACAATGTTTGGCCATTTCTAATCCAGTTTTGCCCATTTCTAACCTGTTTGAAGCCATTTTTGGCTATTTCTCAACAATTTTTGGCCATTTCTAATCCAGCCTTGCCCATTTCTTTCCTGTTTGAGGCCATTTTTGGCCGTTTCTAACCTATTTTTGCCCCTTTCTATCCCAATTTGAAGCCATTTTTGGCTATTTCTAACCCAGTTTTGCCCATTTCTCTCCCATTTTAAGCCATTAATTTTTCCATTTCCCACCCTTCTTTTCCCACTTCTCTCCCATTTTAAGCCATTTTTGGCTATTTCTAAAGAACGTTTGCGATTTCCAACCCATTTTTGCCCATTTCTGCATCTTTTTAAGCCGTTTTTGGCCATTTCTAACCCCGGTTTGACCATTTCTTACCCCTTTTTAATCCATTTGGCTATTTCTAAACAAATTTTGCCATTTCTATCCAATATTTGCCTATTTCTAACCTATTTCAAGACATTTTTGCCCAGTTCTAACCCATTTTTGCCCACTTCATACCCACCTGAAGCCATTTTTGGCCATTTTTAAACTTGTTTTTTGCTACTTCTAACCCGCTTTTGCTCATTTCTGCTCCTTTTTATGCCATTTTTGGCATTTTCTAACCCAGTTTTGACCATTTCTGACCCCTTTTTGATTCATTTTTGGCTATTTCTAAACAATTCTTGCCATTTCTATCCTATTTTTAACTATTTCTAAGCTGTTTTAAGATATTTGTGCCCAGTTCTTAACTATTTCTGCCCTCTAATGACCCAGTTTTGCGCATTTGTCACCCGTTTTAAGCCATTTTTGGCCGTTTCTCACCTATTTTTGCCCCTTTCTATCCCTGTTTTAAGTCATTTTTGGCTATTTGTAACCCAGTTTTGCTCATGTCTCTCCCGTGTTAAGCCATTTATTTTTCCATTTCCAACCCTTCTTTACCCACTTCTACCCATTTTGAGCCAGTTTTGGCTATTTCTGAAGAATTTTTGCGATTTCCATCCCATTTTTGGCCATTTCTGCGTCTCTTTAAGCCATTTTTGGCCATTTCTAATCCAGGTTTGATCATTTCTAACCCCTTTTCAATCCATTTTTGGCTATTTCTAAACAAATTTTGCCATTTCTGTCCAATATTTGTCTATTTCTAACCTATTTGAAGACATTTTTGCCCAGTTCTAACCCATTTTTGTCCACTTCATACCCACCTGAAGCCATTTATGGCCATTTTTAAACTTTTTTTTTGCTATTTCCGTCTCATTTTTGCTCGTTTCTGCTCCTTTTTATGCCATTTTTGGCATTTTCTAACCCAGTTTTGACCATTTCTGACCCCTCTTTAATTCATTTTTGGCTATTTCTAAACAATTTTTGCCATTTCTATCCTATTTTTGCCTGTTTCTAAGCAATTTTAAGACATTTTTGCCCATTTCTAAGCTATTTTAAGACATTTTTGCCCATTTCTAGCCCATTTTTGCCCACTTCTAACCCGCTTTAAGCCATTTTTGGCTCTTTCTAAGCATTTTTTGCTATTTCTAACCATGTTTTGCCCATGTCAAACCCTTTTTAAGCCTTTTTTGTCTATTTCTTGTCCAGTCGTGCCCATTTCTAACCTGTTTTATGCCATTTTTGGCTCTTTCTCAATGGTTTTTTTCCATTTCTTGTCCAGTCGTGCCCATTTCTTTCCCATTTTAAGCCATTTCTGGCCCTTTTTCACCCAGTTTTCCCACTTCTCACCTCTTTGAAGCCATTTTTGGCCAGTTCTAACTGATTTCTGCCCCTTCGAACCCTTTTGTGCCCTTCTATCCTTTTTTGCAAATTTCTAACCCTTTTTAAGCCATTTTTGGCCATTTCTAACCCAGTTCCATTACTCACCTGTTTAAAGCCATTTTTGGCCATTTCTAAGCCATTTTTGCCTACTTCTTAGCTCTTTTAAGCTATTTTTGACTATTTCTAAACATATTTTGCCATTTCTATCCCATTTCTGCCTATTTCTAACCAGTTTTAAGCCTTTTTTGCCAAATTCTAACCCATTATTACCCACTTCTACCCAGTTTGAAGCACTTTTGCCCACTTCAAACCCTCTTGAAGCCATTTTTGGCCATTTCTAAACAGTTTTTGCGATTTCCATCCCATTTTTGCCCATTTCTGCATCTCTTTAAGCCATTTTTGGCCATTTCTAATCCAGGTTTGACCATTTCTAACCCCTTTTTAATCCATTTTTGCCATTTCTAAACAATTTTTCCTTTTCTATCCAATTTTTGCCTGTTTCTAACCTATTTTAAGACATATTTGCCCCGTTGTAACCCATTTTTGCCCACTTCTAACCCACCTGAAGCCATTTTTGGCTCTTTCTAAAGAGTTTTTGCAATTTCTATCTCATTTTTGCCCATTTCTGCCTCTTTTTATACCATTTTTGGCCATTTCTAACCCAGTTTGGCCCATTTCTAACCCCTTTTTAATCCCTGTTTGGCTATTTCTAAGCAATTTTTGCCATTTCTGTCCTATTTTTGTCCATTTCTAAGCTATTTTAAGACACTTTTGGCTTTTTCTAAACAATGTTTGGCCATTTCTAATCCAGTTTTGCCCATTTCTAACCTGTTTGAAGCCATTTTTGGCTATTTCTCAACAATTTTTGGCCATTTCTAATCCAGCCTTGCCCATTTCTTTCCTGTTTGAGGCCATTTTTGGCCGTTTCTAACCTATTTTTGCCCCTTTCTATCCCAATTTGAAGCCATTTTTGGCTATTTCTAACCCAGTTTTGCCCATTTCTCTCCCATTTTAAGCCATTAATTTTTCCATTTCCCACCCTTCTTTTCCCACTTCTCTCCCATTTTAAGCCATTTTTGGCTATTTCTAAAGAACGTTTGCGATTTCCAACCCATTTTTGCCCATTTCTGCATCTTTTTAAGCCGTTTTTGGCCATTTCTAACCCCGGTTAGACCATTTCTTACCCCTTTTTAATCCATTTGGCTATTTCTAAACAAATTTTGCCATTTCTATCCAATATTTGCCTATTTCTAACCTATTTCAAGACATTTTTGCCCAGTTCTAACCCATTTTTGCCCACTTCATACCCACCTGAAGCCATTTTTGGCCATTTTTAAACTTGTTTTTTGCTACTTCTAACCCGCTTTTGCTCATTTCTGCTCCTTTTTATGCCATTTTTGGCATTTTCTAACCCAGTTTTGACCATTTCTGTCCCCTTTTTGATTCATTTTTGGCTATTTCTAAACAATTCTTGCCATTTCTATCCTATTTTTAACTATTTCTAAGCTGTTTTAAGATATTTGTGCCCAGTTCTTAACTATTTCTGCCCTCTAATGACCCAGTTTTGCGCATTTGTCACCCGTTTTAAGCCATTTTTGGCCGTTTCTCACCTATTTTTGCCCCTTTCTATCCCTGTTTTAAGTCATTTTTGGCTATTTGTAACCCAGTTTTGCTCATGTCTCTCCCGTGTTAAGCCATTTATTTTTCCATTTCCAACCCTTCTTTACCCACTTCTACCCATTTTGAGCCAGTTTTGGCTATTTCTGAAGAATTTTTGCTATTTCCATCCCATTTTTGCCCATTTCTGCGTCTCTTTAAGCCATTTTTGGCCATTTCTAATCCAGGTTTGATCATTTCTAACCCCTTTTCAATCCATTTTTGGCTATTTCTAAACAAATTTTGCCATTTCTGTCCAATATTTGTCTATTTCTAACCTATTTGAAGACATTTTTGCCCAGTTCTAACCCATTTTTGTCCACTTCATACCCACCTGAAGCCATTTATGGCCATTTT
The DNA here is from genome assembly GCA_039720435.1 of Amazona ochrocephala. Lineage (NCBI taxonomy): Eukaryota > Metazoa > Chordata > Aves > Psittaciformes > Psittacidae > Amazona > Amazona ochrocephala. The sequence goes on from CM077908.1 coordinate 3,361,442, forward strand.
TAAACTTTTTTTTTGCTATTTCCGTCTCATTTTTGCTCGTTTCTGCTCCTTTTTATGCCATTTTTGGCATTTTCTAACCCAGTTTTGACCATTTCTGACCCCTCTTTAATTCATTTTTGGCTATTTCTAAACAATTTTTGCCATTTCTATCCTATTTTTGCCTGTTTCTAAGCAATTTTAAGACATTTTTGCCTGTTTCTAAGCAATTTTAAGACATTTTTGCCCGTTTCTAAGCTATTTTAAGACATTTTTGCCCATTTCTAGCCCATTTTTGCCCACTTCTAACCCGCTTTAAGCCATTTTTGGCTCTTTCTAAGCATTTTTTGCTATTTCTAACCATGTTTTGCCCATGTCAAACCCTTTTTAAGCCTTTTTTGTCCATTTCTAGTCCAGTCGTGCCCATTTCTAACCTGTTTTATGCCATTTTTGGCTCTTTCTCAATGGTTTTTTTCCATTTCTTGTCCAGTCGTGCCCATTTCTTTCCCATTTTAAGCCATTTTTGGCCATTTTTCACCCAGTTTTCCCACTTCTCACCTCTTTGAAGCCATTTTTGGCCAGTTCTAACCGATTTCTGCCCCTTCGAACCCTTTCGTGCCCTTCTATCCTTTTTTGCAAATTTCTAACCCTTTTTAAGCCATTTTTGGCCATTTCTAACCCAGTTCCATTACTCACCTGTTTAAAGCCATTTTTGGCCATTTCTAAGCCATTTTTGCCTACTTGTTACCTCTTTTAAGCTATTTTTGACTATTTCTAAACATATTTTGCCATTTCTATCCCATTTCTGCCTATTTCTAACCAGTTTTAAGCCTTTTTTGCCAAATTCTAACCCATTATTACCCACTTCTACCCAGTTAGAAGCACTTTTGCCCACTTCAAACCCTCTTGAAGCCATTTTTGGCCATTTCTAAACAGTTTTTGCTATTTCCATCCCATTTTTGCCCATTTCTGCATCTCTTTAAGCCATTTTTGGCCATTTCTAATCCAGGTTTGACCATTTTTAATCCCTTTTTAAACCATTTTTGCCATTTCTAAACAATTTTTCCTTTTTTATCCAATTTTTGCCTGTTTCTAACCTATTTTAAGACATTTTTGCCCCGTTGTAACCCATTTTTGCCCACTTCTAACCCACTTGAAGCCATTTTTGGCTCTTTCTAAAGAGTTTTTGCAATTTCTATCTCATTTTTGCCCATTTCTGCCTCTTTTTATACCATTTTTGGCCATTTCTAACCCAGTTTGGCCCATTTCTGACCCCTTTTTAATCCCTGTTTGGCTATTTCTAAGCAATTTTTGCCATTTCTGTCCTATTTTTGTCCATTTCTAAGCTATTTTAAGACACTTTTGGCTTTTTCTAAACAATGTTTGGCCATTTCTAATCCAGTTTTGCCCATTTCTAACCTGTTTGAAGCCATTTTTGGCTATTTCTCAACAATTTTTGGCCATTTCTAATCCAGCCTTGCCCATTTCTTTCCTGTTTGAGGCCATTTTTGGCCGTTTCTCACCTATTTTTGCCCCTTTCTATCCCTGTTTTAAGTCATTTTTGGCTATTTGTAACCCAGTTTTGCTCATGTCTCTCCCGTGTTAAGCCATTTATTTTTCCATTTCCAACCCTTCTTTACCCACTTCTAGCCCATTTTAAGCCAGTTTTGGCTATTTCTGAAGAATTTTTGCTATTTCCATCCCATTTTTGCCCATTTCTGCGTCTCTTTAAGCCATTTTTGGCCATTTCTGACCCAGTTTTGATCATTTCTAACCCCTTTTCAATCCATTTTTGGCTATTTCTGAACAAATTTTGCCATTTCTGTCCAATATTTGTCTATTTCTAACCTATTTCAAGACATTTTTGTCCAGTTCTAACCCATTTTTGTCCACTTCATACCCACCTGAAGCCATTTATGGCCATTTTTAAACTTTTGTTTTGCTATTTCCATCTCATTTTTGCTCATTTCTGCTCCTTTTTATGCCATTTTTGGCATTTTCTAACCCAGTTTTGACCATTTCTGACCCCTTTTTAATTCATTTTTGGCTATTTCTAAACAATTTTTGCCATTTCTATCCTATTTTTGCCTGTTTCTAAGCTATTTTAAGACATTTTTGCCCATTTCTAGCCCATTTTTGCCCACTTCTAACCCGCTTTAAGCCATTTTTGGCTCTTTAAGCATTTTTTGCTATTTCTAACCATGTTTTGCCCATGTCAAACCCTTTTTAAGCCTTTTTTGTCCATTTCTAGTCCAGTCGTGCCCATTTCTAACCTGTTTTATGCCATTTTTGGCTCTTTCTCAATGGTTTTTTTCCATTTCTTGTCCAGTCGTGCCCATTTCTTTCCCATTTTAAGCCATTTTTGGCCATTTTTCACCCAGTTTTCCCACTTCTCACCTCTTTGTAGCCATTTTTGGCCAGTTCTAACCGATTTCTGCCCCTTCGAACCCTTTCGTGCCCTTCTATCCTTTTTTGCAAATTTCTAACCCTTTTTAAGCCATTTTTGGCCATTTCTAACCCAGTTCCTTCCTTTACTCACCTGTTTAAAGCCATTTTTGGCCATTTCTAAGCCATTTTTGCCTACTTGTTACCTCTTTTAAGCCATTTTTGACTATTTCTAAACATATTTTGCCATTTCTATCCCATTTCTGCCTATTTCTAACCAGTTTTAAGCCTTTTTTGCCAAATTCTAACCCATTACTACCCACTTCTACCCAGTTAGAAGCACTTTTGCCCACTTCAAACCCTCTTGAAGCCATTTATGGCCATTTCTAAACAGTTTTTGCGATTTCCATCCCATTTTTGCCCATTTCTGCATCTCTTTAAGCCATTTTTGGCCATTTCTAACCCAGTTCCATTACTCACCTGTTTAAAGCCATTTTTGGCCATTTCTAAGCCATTTTTGCCTACTTCTTAGCTCTTTTAAGCTATTTTTGACTATTTCTAAACATATTTTGCCATTTCTATCCCATTTCTGCCTATTTCTAACCAGTTTTAAGCCTTTTTTGCCAAATTCTAACCCATTATTACCCACTTCTACCCAGTTTGAAGCACTTTTGCCCACTTCAAACCCTCTTGAAGCCATTTTTGGCCATTTCTAAACAGTTTTTGCTATTTCCATCCCATTTTTGCCCATTTCTGCATCTCTTTAAGCCATTTTTGGCCATTTCTAATCCAGGTTTGACCATTTTTAATCCCTTTTTAATCCATTTTTGCCATTTCTAAACAATTTTTCCTTTTTTATCCAATTTTTGCCTGTTTCTAACCTATTTTAAGACATTTTTGCCCCGTTGTAACCCATTTTTGCCCACTTCTAACCCACTTGAAGCCATTTTTGGCTCTTTCTAAAGAGTTTTTGCAATTTCTATCTCATTTTTGCCCATTTCTGCCTCTTTTTATACCATTTTTGGCCATTTCTAACCCAGTTTGGCCCATTTCTGACCCCTTTTTAATCCCTGTTTGGCTATTTCTAAGCAATTTTTGCCATTTCTGTCCTATTTTTGTCCATTTCTAAGCTATTTTAAGACACTTTTGGCTTTTTCTAAACAATGTTTGGCCATTTCTAATCCACTTTTGCCCATTTCTAACCTGTTTGAAGCCATTTTTGGCTATTTCTCAACAATTTTTGGCCATTTCTAATCCAGCCTTGCCCATTTCTTTCCTGTTTGAAGCCATTTTTGGCCGTTTCTAACCTATTTTTGCCCCTTTCTATCCCAATTTGAAGCCATTTTTGGCTATTTCTAACCCAGTTTTTCCCATTTCTCTCCCATTTTAAGCCATTAATTTTTCCATTTCCCACCCTTCTTTTCCCACTTCTCTCCCATTTTAAGCCATTTTTGGCTATTTCTAAAGAACGTTTGCGATTTCCAACCCATTTTTGCCCATTTCTGCATCTTTTTAAGCCGTTTTTGGCCATTTCTAACCCCGGTTTGACCATTTCTTACCCCTTTTTAATCCATTTGGCTATTTCTAAACAAATTTTGCCATTTCTATCCAATATTTGCCTATTTCTAACCTATTTCAAGACATTTTTGCCCAGTTCTAACCCATTTTTGTCCACTTCATACCCACCTGAAGCCATTTTTGGCCTTTTTTAAACTTTTTTTTTGCTATTTCCATCTCATTTCTGCTCATTTCTGCTCCTTTTTATGCCATTTTTGGCATTTTCTAACCCAGTTTTGACCATTTCTGACCCCTTTTTAATTCATTTTTGGCTATTTCTAAACAATTTTTGCCATTTCTATCCTATTTTTGCCTGTTTCTAAGCTATTTTAAGACATTTTTGCCCATTTCTAGCCCATTTTTGCCCACTTCTAACCCGCTTCAAGCCATTTTTGGCTCTTTCTAAGCATTTTTTGCTATTTCTAACCATGTTTTGCCCATGTCAAACCCTTTTTAAGCCTTTTTTGTCCATTTCTAGTCCAGTCGTGCCCATTTCTAACCTGTTTTATGCCATTTTTGGCTCTTTCTCAATGTTTTTTTTCCATTTCTTGTCCAGTCGTGCCCATTTCTTTCCCATTTTAAGCCATTTTTGGCCATTTTTCACCCAGTTTTCCCACTTCTCACCTCTTTGAAGCCATTTTTGGCCAGTTCTAACTGATTTCTGCCCCATCGAACCCTTTCGTGCCCTTCTATACTTTCTTGCAAATTTCTAACCCTTTTTAAGCCATTTTTGGCCATTTCTAACCCAGTTCCATTACTCACCTGTTTAAAGCCATTTTTGGCCATTTCTAAGCCATTTTTGCCTACTTCTTAGCTCTTTTAAGCTATTTTTGACTATTTCTAAACATATTTTGCCATTTCTATCCCATTTCTGCCTATTTCTAACCAGTTTTAAGCCTTTTTTGCCAAATTCTAACCCATTATTACCCACTTCTACCCAGTTAGAAGCACTTTTGCCCACTTCAAACCCTCTTGAAGCCATTTTTGGCCATTTCTAAACAGTTTTTGCTATTTCCATCCCATTTTTGCCCATTTCTGCATCTCTTTAAGCCATTTTTGGCCATTTCTAATCCAGGTTTGACCATTTTTAATCCCTTTTTAATCCATTTTTGCCATTTCTAAACAATTTTTCCTTTTTTATCCAATTTTTGCCTGTTTCTAACCTATTTTAAGACATTTTTGCCCATTTCTAGCCCATTTTTGCCCACTTCTAACCCGCTTTAAGCCATTTTTGGCTCTTTCTAAGCATTTTTTGCTATTTCTAACCATGTTTTGCCCATGTCAAACCCTTTTTAAGCCTTTTTTGTCCATTTCTAGTCCAGTCGTGCCCATTTCTAACCTGTTTTATGCCATTTTTGGCTCTTTCTCAATGTTTTTTTTCCATTTCTTGTCCAGTCGTGCCCATTTCTTTCCCATTTTAAGCCATTTTTGGCCATTTTTCACCCAGTTTTCCCACTTCTCACCTCTTTGAAGCCATTTTTGGCCAGTTCTAACTGATTTCTGCCCCATCGAACCCTTTCGTGCCCTTCTATCCTTTCTTGCAAATTTCTAACCCTTTTTAAGCCATTTTTGGCCATTTCTAACCCAGTTCCATTACTCACCTGTTTAAAGCCATTTTTGGCCATTTCTAAGCCATTTTTGCCTACTTCTTAGCTCTTTTAAGCTATTTTTGACTATTTCTAAACATATTTTGCCATTTCTATCCCATTTCTGCCTATTTCTAACCAGTTTTAAGCCTTTTTTGCCAAATTCTAACCCATTATTACCCACTTCTACCCAGTTAGAAGCACTTTTGCCCACTTCAAACCCTCTTGAAGCCATTTTTGGCCATTTCTAAACAGTTTTTGCGATTTCCATCCCATTTTTGCCCATTTCTGCATCTCTTTAAGCCATTTTTGGCCATTTCTAACCCAGTTCCATTACTCACCTGTTTAAAGCCATTTTTGGCCATTTCTAAGCCATTTTTGCCTACTTCTTAGCTCTTTTAAGCTATTTTTGACTATTTCTAAACATATTTTGCCATTTCTATCCCATTTCTGCCTATTTCTAACCAGTTTTAAGCCTTTTTTGCCAAATTCTAACCCATTATTACCCACTTCTACCCAGTTAGAAGCACTTTTGCCCACTTCAAACCCTCTTGAAGCCATTTTTGGCCATTTCTAAACAGTTTTTGCTATTTCCATCCCATTTTTGCCCATTTCTGCATCTCTTTAAGCCATTTTTGGCCATTTCTAATCCAGGTTTGACCATTTTTAATCCCTTTTTAATCCATTTTTGCCATTTCTAAACAATTTTTCCTTTTTTATCCAATTTTTGCCTGTTTCTAACCTATTTTAAGACATTTTTGCCCCGTTGTAACCCATTTTTGCCCACTTCTAACCCACTTGAAGCCATTTTTGGCTCTTTCTAAAGAGTTTTTGCAATTTCTATCTCATTTTTGCCCATTTCTGCCTCTTTTTATACCATTTTTGGCCATTTCTAACCCAGTTTGGCCCATTTCTGACCCCTTTTTAATCCCTGTTTGGCTATTTCTAAGCAATTTTTGCCATTTCTGTCCTATTTTTGTCCATTTCTAAGCTATTTTAAGACACTTTTGGCTTTTTCTAAACAATGTTTGGCCATTTCTAATCCAGTTTTGCCCATTTCTAACCTGTTTGAAGCCATTTTTGGCTATTTCTCAACAATTTTTGGCCATTTCTAATCCAGCCTTGCCCATTTCTTTCCTGTTTGAAGCCATTTTTGGCCGTTTCTCACCTATTTTTGCCCCTTTCTATCCCAATTTGAAGCCATTTTTGGCTATTTCTAACCCAGTTTTGCCCATTTCTCTCCCATTTTAAGCCATTAATTTTTCCATTTCCCACCCTTCTTTTCCCACTTCTCTCCCATTTTAAGCCATTTTTGGCTATTTCTAAAGAACGTTTGCGATTTCCAACCCATTTTTGCCCATTTCTGCATCTTTTTAAGCCGTTTTTGGCCATTTCTAACCCCGGTTTGACCATTTCTTACCCCTTTTTAATCCATTTGGCTATTTCTAAACAAATTTTGCCATTTCTATCCAATATTTGCCTATTTCTAACCTATTTGAAGGCATTTTTGCCCAGTTGTAACCCATATTTGCCCACTTCATACCCACCTGAAGCCATTTTTGGCCATTTTTAAACTTGTTTTTTGCTACTTCTAACCCGTTTTTGCTCATTTCTGCTCCTTTTTATGCCATTTTTGGCATTTTCTAACCCAGTTTTGACCATTTCTGTCCCCTTTTTGATTCATTTTTGGCTATTTCTAAACAATTCTTGCCATTTCTATCCTATTTTTAACTATTTCTAAGCTGTTTTAAGATATTTGTGCCCAGTTCTTAACTATTTCTGCCCTCTAATGACCCAGTTTTGCGCATTTGTCACCCGTTTTAAGCCATTTTTGGCCGTTTCTAACCTATTTTTGCCCCTTTCTATCCCAATTTGAAGCCATTTTTGGCTATTTGTAACCCAGTTTTGCCCATTTCTCTCCCGTTTTAAGCCATTAATTTTTCCATTTCCCACCCTTCTTTTCCCACTTCTCTCCCATTTTAAGCCATTTTTGGCTATTTCTAAAGAACGTTTGCGATTTCCAACCCATTTTTGCCCATTTCTGCATCTTTTTAAGCCGTTTTTGGCCATTTCTAACCCCGGTTTGACCATTTCTTACCCCTTTTTAATCCATTTGGCTATTTCTAAACAAATTTTGCCATTTCTATCCAATATTTGCCTATTTCTAACCTATTTGAAGGCATTTTTGCCCAGTTCTAACCCATTTTTGTCCACTTCATACCCACCTGAAGCCATTTATGGCCATTTTTAAACTTTTTTTTTGCTATTTCCATCTCATTTTTGCTCATTTCTGCTCCTTTTTATGCCATTTTTGGCATTTTCTAACCCAGTTTTGACCATTTCTGACCCCTTTTTAATTCATTTTTGGCTATTTCTAAACAATTTTTGCCATTTCTATCCTATTTTTGCCTGTTTCTAAGCTATTTTAAGACATTTTTGCCCATTTCTAGCCCATTTTTGCCCACTTCTAACCCGCTTTAAGCCATTTTTGGCTCTTTCTAAGCATTTTTTGCTATTTCTAACCATGTTTTGCCCATGTCAAACCCTTTTTAAGCCTTTTTTGTCCATTTCTAGTCCAGTCGTGCCCATTTCTAACCTGTTTTATGCCATTTTTGGCTCTTTCTCAGTGGTTTTTTTCCATTTCTTGTCCAGTCGTGCCCATTTCTTTCCCATTTTAAGCCATTTTTGGCCATTTTTCACCCAGTTTTCCCACTTCTCACCTCTTTGAAGCCATTTTTGGCCAGTTCTAACCGATTTCTGCCCCTTCGAACCCTTTTGTGCCCTTCTATCCTTTTTTGCAAATTTCTAACCCTTTTTAAGCCGTTTTTGGCCATTTCTAACCCAGTTCCTTCCTTTACTCACCTGTTTAAAGCCATTTTTAAGCCATTTTTGCCTACTTGTTACCTCTTTTAAGCCATTTTTGACTATTTCTAAACATATTTTGCCATTTCTATCCCATTTCTGCCTATTTCTAACCAGTTTTAAGCCTTTTTTGCCAAATTCTAACCCATTATTACCCACTTCTACCCAGTTTGAAGCACTTTTGCCCACTTCAAACCCTCTTGAAGCCATTTTTGGCCATTTCTAAACAGTTTTTGCTATTTCCATCCCATTTTTGCCCATTTCTGCATCTCTTTAAGCCATTTTTGGCCATTTCTAATCCAGGTTTGACCATTTCTAACCCCTTTTTAATCCATTTTTGCCATTTCTAAACAATTTTTCCTTTTCTATCCAATTTTTGCCTGTTTCTAACCTATTTTAAGACATTTTTGCCCCCTTGTAACCCATTTTTGCCCACTTCTAACCCACTTGAAGCCATTTTTGGCTCTTTCTAAAGAGTTTTTGCAATTTCTATCTCATTTTTGCCCATTTCTGCCTCTTTTTATACCATTTTTGGCCATTTCTAACCCAGTTTGGCCCATTTCTAACCCCTTTTTAATCTCTGTTTGGCTATTTCTAAGCAATTTTTGCCATTTCTGTCCTATTTTTGTCCATTTCTAAGCTATTTTAAGACACTTTTGGCTTTTTCTAAACAATGTTTGGCCATTTCTAATCCAGTTTTGCCCATTTCTAACCTGTTTGAAGCCATTTTTGGCTATTTCTCAACAATTTTTGGCCATTTCTAATCCAGCCTTGCCCATTTCTTTCCTGTTTGAGGCCATTTTTGGCCGTTTCTAACCTATTTTTGCCCCTTTCTATCCCAATTTGAAGCCATTTTTGGCTATTTCTAACCCAGTTTTGCCCATTTCTCTCCCATTTTAAGCCATTAATTTTTCCATTTCCCACCCTTCTTTTCCCACTTCTCTCCCATTTTAAGCCATTTTTGGCCATTTCTAAAGAACGTTTGCGATTTCCAACCCATTTTTGCCCATTTCTGCATCTTTTTAAGCCGTTTTTGGCCATTTCTAACCCCGGTTTGACCATTTCTGACCCCTTTTTAATCCATTTGGCTATTTCTAAACAAATTTTGCCATTTCTATCCAATATTTGCCTATTTCTAACCTATTTCAAGACATTTTTGCCCAGTTCTAACCCATTTTTGCCCACTTCATACCCACCTGAAGCCATTTTTGGCCATTTTTAAACTTGTTTTTTGCTACTTCTAACCCGCTTTTGCTCATTTCTGCTCCTTTTTATGCCATTTTTGGCATTTTCTAACCCAGTTTTGACCATTTCTGACCCCTTTTTGATTCATTTTTGGCTATTTCTAAACAATTCTTGCCATTTCTATCCTATTTTTAACTATTTCTAAGCTGTTTTAAGATATTTGTGCCCAGTTCTTAACTATTTCTGCCCTCTAATGACCCAGTTTTGCGCATTTGTCACCCGTTTTAAGCCATTTTTGGCCGTTTCTCACCTATTTTTGCCCCTTTCTATCCCTGTTTTAAGTCATTTTTGGCTATTTGAAACCCAGTTTTGCTCATGTCTCTCCCGTGTTAAGCCATTTATTTTTCCATTTCCAACCCTTCTTTACCCACTTCTACCCATTTTGAGCCAGTTTTGGCTATTTCTGAAGAATTTTTGCGATTTCCATCCCATTTTTGGCCATTTCTGCGTCTCTTTAAGCCATTTTTGGCCATTTCTAATCCAGGTTTGATCATTTCTAACCCCTTTTCAATCCATTTTTGGCTATTTCTAAACAAATTTTGCCATTTCTGTCCAATATTTGTCTATTTCTAACCTATTTGAAGACATTTTTGCCCAGTTCTAACCCATTTTTGTCCACTTCATACCCACCTGAAGCCATTTATGGCCATTTTTAAACTTTTTTTTTGCTATTTCCGTCTCATTTTTGCTCGTTTCTGCTCCTTTTTATGCCATTTTTGGCATTTTCTAACCCAGTTTTGACCATTTCTGACCCCTCTTTAATTCATTTTTGGCTATTTCTAAACAATTTTTGCCATTTCTATCCTATTTTTGCCTGTTTCTAAGCAATTTTAAGACATTTTTGCCTGTTTCTAAGCAATTTTAAGACATTTTTGCCCGTTTCTAAGCTATTTTAAGACATTTTTGCCCATTTCTAGCCCATTTTTGCCCACTTCTAACCCGCTTTAAGCCATTTTTGGCTCTTTCTAAGCATTTTTTGCTATTTCTAACCATGTTTTGCCCATGTCAAACCCTTTTTAAGCCTTTTTTGTCCATTTCTAGTCCAGTCGTGCCCATTTCTAACCTGTTTTATGCCATTTTTGGCTCTTTCTCAATGTTTTTTTTCCATTTCTTGTCCAGTCGTGCCCATTTCTTTCCCATTTTAAGCCATTTTTGGCCATTTTTCACCCAGTTTTCCCACTTCTCACCTCTTTGAAGCCATTTTTGGCCAGTTCTAACTGATTTCTGCCCCATCGAACCCTTTCGTGCCCTTCTATCCTTTCTTGCAAATTTCTAACCCTTTTTAAGCCATTTTTGGCCATTTCTAACCCAGTTCCATTACTCACCTGTTTAAAGCCATTTTTGGCCATTTCTAAGCCATTTTTGCCTACTTCTTAGCTCTTTTAAGCTATTTTTGACTATTTCTAAACATATTTTGCCATTTCTATCCCATTTCTGCCTATTTCTAACCAGTTTTAAGCCTTTTTTGCCAAATTCTAACCCATTATTACCCACTTCTACCCAGTTAGAAGCACTTTTGCCCACTTCAAACCCTCTTGAAGCCATTTTTGGCCATTTCTAAACAGTTTTTGCGATTTCCATCCCATTTTTGCCCATTTCTGCATCTCTTTAAGCCATTTTTGGCCATTTCTAACCCAGTTCCATTACTCACCTGTTTAAAGCCATTTTTGGCCATTTCTAAGCCATTTTTGCCTACTTCTTAGCTCTTTTAAGCTATTTTTGACTATTTCTAAACATATTTTGCCATTTCTATCCCATTTCTGCCTATTTCTAACCAGTTTTAAGCCTTTTTTGCCAAATTCTAACCCATTATTACCCACTTCTACCCAGTTAGAAGCACTTTTGCCCACTTCAAACCCTCTTGAAGCCATTTTTGGCCATTTCTAAACAGTTTTTGCGATTTCCATCCCATTTTTGCCCATTTCTGCATCTCTTTAAGCCATTTTTGGCCATTTCTAACCCAGTTCCATTACTCACCTGTTTAAAGCCATTTTTGGCCATTTCTAAGCCATTTTTGCCTACTTCTTAGCTCTTTTAAGCTATTTTTGACTATTTCTAAACATATTTTGCCATTTCTATCCCATTTCTGCCTATTTCTAACCAGTTTTAAGCCTTTTTTGCCAAATTCTAACCCATTATTACCCACTTCTACCCAGTTAGAAGCACTTTTGCCCACTTCAAACCCTCTTGAAGCCATTTTTGGCCATTTCTAAACAGTTTTTGCTATTTCCATCCCATTTTTGCCCATTTCTGCATCTCTTTAAGCCATTTTTGGCCATTTCTAATCCAGGTTTGACCATTTTTAATCCCTTTTTAATCCATTTTTGCCATTTCTAAACAATTTTTCCTTTTTTATCCAATTTTTGCCTGTTTCTAACCTATTTTAAGACATTTTTGCCCCGTTGTAACCCATTTTTGCCCACTTCTAACCCACTTGAAGCCATTTTTGGCTCTTTCTAAAGAGTTTTTGCAATTTCTATCTCATTTTTGCCCATTTCTGCCTCTTTTTATACCATTTTTGGCCATTTCTAACCCAGTTTGGCCCATTTCTGACCCCTTTTTAATCCCTGTTTGGCTATTTCTAAGCAATTTTTGCCATTTCTGTCCTATTTTTGTCCATTTCTAAGCTATTTTAAGACACTTTTGGCTTTTTCTAAACAATGTTTGGCCATTTCTAATCCAGTTTTGCCCATTTCTAACCTGTTTGAAGCCATTTTTGGCTATTTCTCAACAATTTTTGGCCATTTCTAATCCAGCCTTGCCCATTTCTTTCCTGTTTGAAGCCATTTTTGGCCGTTTCTCACCTATTTTTGCCCCTTTCTATCCCAATTTGAAGCCATTTTTGGCTATTTCTAACCCAGTTTTGCCCATTTCTCTCCCATTTTAAGCCATTAATTTTTCCATTTCCCACCCTTCTTTTCCCACTTCTCTCCCATTTTAAGCCATTTTTGGCTATTTCTAAAGAACGTTTGCGATTTCCAACCCATTTTTGCCCATTTCTGCATCTTTTTAAGCCGTTTTTGGCCATTTCTAACCCCGGTTTGACCATTTCTTACCCCTTTTTAATCCATTTGGCTATTTCTAAACAAATTTTGCCATTTCTATCCAATATTTGCCTATTTCTAACCTATTTGAAGGCATTTTTGCCCAGTTGTAACCCATATTTGCCCACTTCATACCCACCTGAAGCCATTTTTGGCCATTTTTAAACTTGTTTTTTGCTACTTCTAACCCGTTTTTGCTCATTTCTGCTCCTTTTTATGCCATTTTTGGCATTTTCTAACCCAGTTTTGACCATTTCTGTCCCCTTTTTGATTCATTTTTGGCTATTTCTAAACAATTCTTGCCATTTCTATCCTATTTTTAACTATTTCTAAGCTGTTTTAAGATATTTGTGCCCAGTTCTTAACTATTTCTGCCCTCTAATGACCCAGTTTTGCGCATTTGTCACCCGTTTTAAGCCATTTTTGGCCGTTTCTAACCTATTTTTGCCCCTTTCTATCCCAATTTGAAGCCATTTTTGGCTATTTGTAACCCAGTTTTGCCCATTTCTCTCCCGTTTTAAGCCATTAATTTTTCCATTTCCCACCCTTCTTTTCCCACTTCTCTCCCATTTTAAGCCATTTTTGGCTATTTCTAAAGAACGTTTGCGATTTCCAACCCATTTTTGCCCATTTCTGCATCTTTTTAAGCCGTTTTTGGCCATTTCTAACCCCGGTTTGACCATTTCTTACCCCTTTTTAATCCATTTGGCTATTTCTAAACAAATTTTGCCATTTCTATCCAATATTTGCCTATTTCTAACCAATTTGAAGGCATTTTTGCCCAGTTCTAACCCATTTTTGTCCACTTCATACCCACCTGAAGCCATTTATGGCCATTTTTAAACTTTTTTTTTGCTATTTCCATCTCATTTTTGCTCATTTCTGCTCCTTTTTATGCCATTTTTGGCATTTTCTAACCCAGTTTTGACCATTTCTGACCCCTTTTTAATTCATTTTTGGCTATTTCTAAACAATTTTTGCCATTTCTATCCTATTTTTGCCTGTTTCTAAGCTATTTTAAGACATTTTTGCCCATTTCTAGCCCATTTTTGCCCACTTCTAACCCGCTTTAAGCCATTTTTGGCTCTTTCTAAGCATTTTTTGCTATTTCTAACCATGTTTTGCCCATGTCAAACCCTTTTTAAGCCTTTTTTGTCCATTTCTAGTCCAGTCGTGCCCATTTCTAACCTGTTTTATGCCATTTTTGGCTCTTTCTCAGTGGTTTTTTTCCATTTCTTGTCCAGTCGTGCCCATTTCTTTCCCATTTTAAGCCATTTTTGGCCATTTTTCACCCAGTTTTCCCACTTCTCACCTCTTTGAAGCCATTTTTGGCCAGTTCTAACCGATTTCTGCCCCTTCGAACCCTTTTGTGCCCTTCTATCCTTTTTTGCAAATTTCTAACCCTTTTTAAGCCGTTTTTGGCCATTTCTAACCCAGTTCCTTCCTTTACTCACCTGTTTAAAGCCATTTTTGGCCATTTCTAAGCCATTTTTGCCTACTTGTTACCTCTTTTAAGCCATTTTTGACTATTTCTAAACATATTTTGCCATTTCTATCCCATTTCTGCCTATTTCTAACCAGTTTTAAGCCTTTTTTGCCAAATTCTAACCCATTATTACCCACTTCTACCCAGTTTGAAGCACTTTTGCCCACTTCAAACCCTCTTGAAGCCATTTTTGGCCATTTCTAAACAGTTTTTGCTATTTCCATCCCATTTTTGCCCATTTCTGCATCTCTTTAAGCCATTTTTGGCCATTTCTAATCCAGGTTTGACCATTTCTAACCCCTTTTTAATCCATTTTTGCCATTTCTAAACAATTTTTCCTTTTCTATCCAATTTTTGCCTGTTTCTAACCTATTTTAAGACATTTTTGCCCCCTTGTAACCCATTTTTGCCCACTTCTAACCCACTTGAAGCCATTTTTGGCTCTTTCTAAAGAGTTTTTGCAATTTCTATCTCATTTTTGCCCATTTCTGCCTCTTTTTATACCATTTTTGGCCATTTCTAACCCAGTTTGGCCCATTTCTAACCCCTTTTTAATCTCTGTTTGGCTATTTCTAAGCAATTTTTGCCATTTCTGTCCTATTTTTGTCCATTTCTAAGCTATTTTAAGACACTTTTGGCTTTTTCTAAACAATGTTTGGCCATTTCTAATCCAGTTTTGCCCATTTCTAACCTGTTGGAAGCCATTTTTGGCTATTTCTCAACAATTTTTGGCCATTTCTAATCCAGCCTTGCCCATTTCTTTCCTGTTTGAGGCCATTTTTGGCCGTTTCTAACCTATTTTTGCCCCTTTCTATCCCAATTTGAAGCCATTTTTGGCTATTTCTAACCCAGTTTTGCCCATTTCTCTCCCATTTTAAGCCATTAATTTTTCCATTTCCCACCCTTCTTTTCCCACTTCTCTCCCATTTTAAGCCATTTTTGGCCATTTCTAAAGAACGTTTGCGATTTCCAACCCATTTTTGCCCATTTCTGCATCTTTTTAAGCCGTTTTTGGCCATTTCTAACCCCGGTTTGACCATTTCTGACCCCTTTTTAATCCATTTGGCTATTTCTAAACAAATTTTGCCATTTCTATCCAATATTTGCCTATTTCTAACCTATTTCAAGACATTTTTGCCCAGTTCTAACCCATTTTTGCCCACTTCATACCCACCTGAAGCCATTTTTGGCCATTTTTAAACTTGTTTTTTGCTACTTCTAACCCGCTTTTGCTCATTTCTGCTCCTTTTTATGCCATTTTTGGCATTTTCTAACCCAGTTTTGACCATTTCTGACCCCTTTTTGATTCATTTTTGGCTATTTCTAAACAATTCTTGCCATTTCTATCCTATTTTTAACTATTTCTAAGCTGTTTTAAGATATTTGTGCCCAGTTCTTAACTATTTCTGCCCTCTAATGACCCAGTTTTGCGCATTTGTCACCCGTTTTAAGCCATTTTTGGCCGTTTCTCACCTATTTTTGCCCCTTTCTATCCCTGTTTTAAGTCATTTTTGGCTATTTGTAACCCAGTTTTGCTCATGTCTCCCCCGTGTTAAGCCATTTATTTTTCCATTTCCAACCCTTCTTTACCCACTTCTACCCATTTTGAGCCAGTTTTGGCTATTTCTGAAGAATTTTTGCGATTTCCATCCCATTTTTGGCCATTTCTGCGTCTCTTTAAGCCATTTTTGGCCATTTCTAATCCAGGTTTGATCATTTCTAACCCCTTTTCAATCCATTTTTGGCTATTTCTAAACAAATTTTGCCATTTCTGTCCAATATTTGTCTATTTCTAACCTATTTGAAGACATTTTTGCCCAGTTCTAACCCATTTTTGTCCACTTCATACCCACCTGAAGCCATTTATGGCCATTTTTAAACTTTTTTTTTGCTATTTCCGTCTCATTTTTGCTCGTTTCTGCTCCTTTTTATGCCATTTTTGGCATTTTCTAACCCAGTTTTGACCATTTCTGACCCCTCTTTAATTCATTTTTGGCTATTTCTAAACAATTTTTGCCATTTCTATCCTATTTTTGCCTGTTTCTAAGCTATTTTAAGACATTTTTGCCCATTTCTAGCCCATTTTTGCCCACTTCTAACCCGCTTTAAGCCATTTTTGGCTCTTTAAGCATTTTTTGCTATTTCTAACCATGTTTTGCCCATGTCAAACCCTTTTTAAGCCTTTTTTGTCCATTTCTAGTCCAGTCGTGCCCATTTCTAACCTGTTTTATGCCATTTTTGGCTCTTTCTCAATGGTTTTTTTCCATTTCTTGTCCAGTCGTGCACATTTCTTTCCCATTTTAAGCCATTTTTGGCCATTTTTCACCCAGTTTTCCCACTTCTCACCTCTTTGAAGCCATTTTTGGCCAGTTCTAACCGATTTCTGCCCCTTCGAACCCTTTCGTGCCCTTCTATCCTTTTTTGCAAATTTCTAACCCTTTTTAAGCCATTTTTGGCCATTTCTAGCCCAGTTCCATTACTCACCTGTTTAAAGCCATTTTTGGCCATTTCTAAGCCATTTTTGCCTACTTGTTACCTCTTTTAAGCTATTTTTGACTATTTCTAAACATATTTTGCCATTTCTATCCCATTTCTGCCTATTTCTAACCAGTTTTAAGCCTTTTTTGCCAAATTCTAACCCATTATTACCCACTTCTACCCAGTTTGAAGCACTTTTGCCCACTTCAAACCCTCTTGAAGCCATTTTTGGCCATTTCTAAACAGTTTTTGCTATTTCCATCCCATTTTTGCCCATTTCTGCATCTCTTTAAGCCATTTTTGGCCATTTCTAATCCAGGTTTGACCATTTTTAATCCCTTTTTAATCCATTTTTGGCCATTTCTGAACAATTTTTCCTTTTCTATCCAATTTTTGCCTATTTCTAACCTATTTTAAGACATTTTTGCCCCGTTGTAACCCATTTTTGCCCACTTCTAACCCACTTGAAGCCATTTTTGGCTCTTTCTAAAGAGTTTTTGCAATTTCTATCTCATTTTTGCCCATTTCTGCCTCTTTTTATACCATTTTTGGCCATTTCTAACCCAGTTTGGCCCATTTCTAACCCCTTTTTAATCCCTGTTTGGCTATTTCTAAGCAATTTTTGCCATTTCTGTCCTATTTTTGTCCATTTCTAAGCTATTTTAAGACACTTTTGGCTTTTTCTAAACAATGTTTGGCCATTTCTAATCCAGTTTTGCCCATTTCTAACCTGTTTGAAGCCATTTTTGGCTATTTCTCAACAATTTTTGGCCATTTCTAATCCAGCCTTGCCCATTTCTTTCCTGTTTGAGGCCATTTTTGGCCGTTTCTAACCTATTTTTGCCCCTTTCTATCCCAATTTGAAGCCATTTTTGGCTATTTCTAACCCAGTTTTGCCCATTTCTCTCCCATTTTAAGCCATTAATTTTTCCATTTCCCACCCTTCTTTTCCCACTTCTCTCCCATTTTAAGCCATTTTTGGCTATTTCTAAAGAACGTTTGCGATTTCCAACCCATTTTTGCCCATTTCTGCATCTTTTTAAGCCGTTTTTGGCCATTTCTAACCCCGGTTTGACCATTTCTTACCCCTTTTTAATCCATTTGGCTATTTCTAAACAAATTTTGCCATTTCTATCCAATATTTGCCTATTTCTAACCTATTTGAAGGCATTTTTGCCCAGTTGTAACCCATATTTGCCCACTTCATACCCACCTGAAGCCATTTTTGGCCATTTTTAAACTTGTTTTTTGCTACTTCTAACCCGTTTTTGCTCATTTCTGCTCCTTTTTATGCCATTTTTGGCATTTTCTAACCCAGTTTTGACCATTTCTGTCCCCTTTTTGATTCATTTTTGGCTATTTCTAAACAATTCTTGCCATTTCTATCCTATTTTTAACTATTTCTAAGCTGTTTTAAGATATTTGTGCCCAGTTCTTAACTATTTCTGCCCTCTAATGACCCAGTTTTGCGCATTTGTCACCCGTTTTAAGCCATTTTTGGCCGTTTCTAACCTATTTTTGCCCCTTTCTATCCCAATTTGAAGCCATTTTTGGCTATTTGTAACCCAGTTTTGCCCATTTCTCTCCCGTTTTAAGCCATTAATTTTTCCATTTCCCACCCTTCTTTTCCCACTTCTCTCCCATTTTAAGCCATTTTTGGCTATTTCTAAAGAACGTTTGCGATTTCCAACCCATTTTTGCCCATTTCTGCATCTTTTTAAGCCGTTTTTGGCCATTTCTAACCCCGGTTTGACCATTTCTTACCCCTTTTTAATCCATTTGGCTATTTCTAAACAAATTTTGCCATTTCTATCCAATATTTGCCTATTTCTAACCTATTTCAAGACATTTTTGCCCAGTTCTAACCCATTTTTGCCCACTTCATACCCACCTGAAGCCATTTTTGGCCTTTTTTAAACTTGTTTTTTGCTACTTCTAACCCGTTTTTGCTCATTTCTGCTCCTTTTTATGCCATTTTTGGCATTTTCTAACCCAGTTTTGACCATTTCTGACCCCTTTTTGATTCATTTTTGGCTATTTCTAAACAATTCTTGCCATTTCTATCCTATTTTTAACTATTTCTAAGCTGTTTTAAGATATTTGTGCCCAGTTCTTAACTATTTCTGCCCTCTAATGACCCAGTTTTGCGCATTTGTCACCCGTTTTAAGCCATTTTTGGCCGTTTCTCACCTATTTTTGCCCCTTTCTATCCCTGTTTTAAGTCATTTTTGGCTATTTGTAGCCCAGTTTTGCTCATGTCTCTCCCGTGTTAAGCCATTTATTTTTCCATTTCCAACCCTTCTTTACCCACTTCTACCCATTTTGAGCCATTTTTGGCTATTTCAGAAGAATTTTTGCTATTTCCATCCCATTTTTGCCCATTTCTGCGTCTCTTTAAGCCATTTTTGGCCATATCTGACCCAGGTTTGATCATTTCTAACCCCTTTTCAATCCATTTTTGGCTATTTCTAAACAAATTTTGCCATTTCTGTCCAATATTTGTCTATTTCTAACCTATTTCAAGACATTTTTGCCCAGTTCTAACCCATTTTTGTCCACTTCATACCCACCTGAAGCCATTTATGGCCATTTTTAAACTTTTTTTTTGCTATTTCCATCTCATTTTTGCTCGTTTCTGCTCCTTTTTATGCCATTTTTGGCATTTTCTAACCCAGTTTTGACCATTTCTGACCCCTTTTTAATTCATTTTTGGCTATTTCTAAACAATTTTTGCCATTTCTATCCTATTTTTGCCTGTTTCTAAGCTATTTTAAGACATTTTTGCCCATTTCTAGCCCATTTTTGCCCACTTCTAACCCGCTTTAAGCCATTTTTGGCTCTTTCTAAGCATTTTTTGCTATTTCTAACCATGTTTTGCCCATGTCAAACCCTTTTTAAGCCTTTTTTGTCCATTTCTAGTCCAGTCGTGCCCATTTCTAACCTGTTTTATGCCATTTTTGGCTCTTTCTCAATGGTTTTTTTCCATTTCTTGTCCAGTCGTGCCCATTTCTTTCCCATTTTAAGCCATTTTTGGCCATTTTTCACCCAGTTTTCCCACTTCTCACCTCTTTGAAGCCATTTTTGGCCAGTTCTAACCGATTTCTGCCCCTTCGAACCCTTTTGTGCCCTTCTATCCTTTTTTGCAAATTTCTAACCCTTTTTAAGCCGTTTTTGGCCATTTCTAACCCAGTTCCTTCCTTTACTCACCTGTTTAAAGCCATTTTTGGCCATTTCTAAGCCATTTTTGCCTACTTCTTAGCTCTTTTAAGCTATTTTTGACTATTTCTAAACATATTTTGCCATTTCTATCCCATTTCTGCCTATTTCTAACCAGTTTTAAGCCTTTTTTGCCAAATTCTAACCCATTATTACCCACTTCTACCCAGTTTGAAGCACTTTTGCCCACTTCAAACCCTCTTGAAGCCATTTTTGGCCATTTCTAAACAGTTTTTGCTATTTCCATCCCATTTTTGCCCATTTCTGCATCTCTTTAAGCCATTTTTGGCCATTTCTAATCCAGGTTTGACCATTTCTAACCCCTTTTTAATCCATTTTTGCCATTTCTAAACAATTTTTCCTTTTCTATCCAATTTTTGCCTATTTCTAACCTATTTTAAGACATTTTTGCCCCGTTGTAACCCATTTTTGCCCACTTCTAACCCACCTGAAGCCATTTTTGGCTCTTTCTAAAGAGTTTTTGCAATTTCTATCTCATTTTTGCCCATTTCTGCCTCTTTTTATACCATTTTTGGCCATTTCTAACCCAGTTTGGCCCATTTCTAACCCCTTTTTAATCCCTGTTTGGCTATTTCTAAGCAATTTTTGCCATTTCTGTCCTATTTTTGTCCATTTCTAAGCTATTTTAAGACACTTTTGGCTTTTTCTAAACAATGTTTGGCCATTTCTAATCCAGTTTTGCCCATTTCTAACCTGTTGGAAGCCATTTTTGGCTATTTCTCAACAATTTTTGGCCATTTCTAATCCAGCCTTGCCCATTTCTTTCCTGTTTGAGGCCATTTTTGGCCGTTTCTAACCTATTTTTGCCCCTTTCTATCCCAATTTGAAGCCATTTTTGGCTATTTCTAACCCAGTTTTGCCCATTTCTCTCCCATTTTAAGCCATTAATTTTTCCATTTCCCACCCTTCTTTTCCCACTTCTCTCCCATTTTAAGCCATTTTTGGCCATTTCTAAAGAACGTTTGCGATTTCCAACCCATTTTTGCCCATTTCTGCATCTTTTTAAGTCGTTTTTGGCCATTTCTAACCCCGGTTTGACCATTTCTGACCCCTTTTTAATCCATTTGGCTATTTCTAAACAAATTTTGCCATTTCTATCCAATATTTGCCTATTTCTAACCTATTTGAAGGCATTTTTGCCCAGTTCTAACCCATTTTTGCCCACTTCATACCCACCTGAAGCCATTTTTGGCCATTTTTAAACTTGTTTTTTGCTACTTCTAACCCGCTTTTGCTCATTTCTGCTCCTTTTTATGCCATTTTTGGCATTTTCTAACCCAGTTTTGACCATTTCTGACCCCTTTTTGATTCATTTTTGGCTATTTCTAAACAATTCTTGCCATTTCTATCCTATTTTTAACTATTTCTAAGCTGTTTTAAGATATTTGTGCCCAGTTCTTAACTATTTCTGCCCTCTAATGACCCAGTTTTGCGCATTTGTCACCCGTTTTAAGCCATTTTTGGCCGTTTCTCACCTATTTTTGCCCCTTTCTATCCCTGTTTTAAGTCATTTTTGGCTATTTGTAGCCCAGTTTTGCTCATGTCTCTCCCGTGTTAAGCCATTTATTTTTCCATTTCCAACCCTTCTTTACCCACTTCTACCCATTTTGAGCCATTTTTGGCTATTTCAGAAGAATTTTTGCTATTTCCATCCCATTTTTGCCCATTTCTGCGTCTCTTTAAGCCATTTTTGGCCATATCTGACCCAGGTTTGATCATTTCTAACCCCTTTTCAATCCATTTTTGGCTATTTCTAAACAAATTTTGCCATTTCTGTCCAATATTTGTCTATTTCTAACCTATTTCAAGACATTTTTGCCCAGTTCTAACCCATTTTTGTCCACTTCATACCCACCTGAAGCCATTTATGGCCATTTTTAAACTTTTTTTTTGCTATTTCCATCTCATTTTTGCTCGTTTCTGCTCCTTTTTATGCCATTTTTGGCATTTTCTAACCCAGTTTTGACCATTTCTGACCCCTTTTTAATTCATTTTTGGCTATTTCTAAACAATTTTTGCCATTTCTATCCTATTTTTGCCTGTTTCTAAGCTATTTTAAGACATTTTTGCCCATTTCTAGCCCATTTTTGCCCACTTCTAACCCGCTTTAAGCCATTTTTGGCTCTTTCTAAGCATTTTTTGCTATTTCTAACCATGTTTTGCCCATGTCAAACCCTTTTTAAGCCTTTTTTGTCCATTTCTAGTCCAGTCGTGCCCATTTCTAACCTGTTTTATGCCATTTTTGGCTCTTTCTCAATGGTTTTTTTCCATTTCTTGTCCAGTCGTGCCCATTTCTTTCCCATTTTAAGCCATTTTTGGCCATTTTTCACCCAGTTTTCCCACTTCTCACCTCTTTGAAGCCATTTTTGGCCAGTTCTAACCGATTTCTGCCCCTTCGAACCCTTTTGTGCCCTTCTATCCTTTTTTGCAAATTTCTAACCCTTTTTAAGCCGTTTTTGGCCATTTCTAACCCAGTTCCTTCCTTTACTCACCTGTTTAAAGCCATTTTTGGCCATTTCTAAGCCATTTTTGCCTACTTCTTAGCTCTTTTAAGCTATTTTTGACTATTTCTAAACATATTTTGCCATTTCTATCCCATTTCTGCCTATTTCTAACCAGTTTTAAGCCTTTTTTGCCAAATTCTAACCCATTATTACCCACTTCTACCCAGTTTGAAGCACTTTTGCCCACTTCAAACCCTCTTGAAGCCATTTTTGGCCATTTCTAAACAGTTTTTGCTATTTCCATCCCATTTTTGCCCATTTCTGCATCTCTTTAAGCCATTTTTGGCCATTTCTAATCCAGGTTTGACCATTTCTAACCCCTTTTTAATCCATTTTTGCCATTTCTAAACAATTTTTCCTTTTCTATCCAATTTTTGCCTATTTCTAACCTATTTTAAGACATTTTTGCCCCGTTGTAACCCATTTTTGCCCACTTCTAACCCGCCTGAAGCCATTTTTGGCTCTTTCTAAAGAGTTTTTGCAATTTCTATCTCATTTTTGCCCATTTCTGCCTCTTTTTATACCATTTTTGGCCATTTCTAACCCAGTTTGGCCCATTTCTAACCCCTTTTTAATCCCTGTTTGGCTATTTCTAAGCAATTTTTGCCATTTCTGTCCTATTTTTGTCCATTTCTAAGCTATTTTAAGACACTTTTGGCTTTTTCTAAACAATGTTTGGCCATTTCTAATCCAGTTTTGCCCATTTCTAACCTGTTTGAAGCCATTTTTGGCTATTTCTCAACAATTTTTGGCCATTTCTAATCCAGCCTTGCCCATTTCTTTCCTGTTTGAGGCCATTTTTGGCCGTTTCTAACCTATTTTTGCCCCTTTCTATCCCAATTTGAAGCCATTTTTGGCTATTTCTAACCCAGTTTTGCCCATTTCTCTCCCATTTTAAGCCATTAATTTTTCCATTTCCCACCCTTCTTTTCCCACTTCTCTCCCATTTTAAGCCATTTTTGGCTATTTCTAAAGAACGTTTGCGATTTCCAACCCATTTTTGCCCATTTCTGCATCTTTTTAAGCCGTTTTTGGCCATTTCTAACCCCGGTTTGACCATTTCTTACCCCTTTTTAATCCATTTGGCTATTTCTAAACAAATTTTGCCATTTCTATCCAATATTTGCCTATTTCTAACCTATTTCAAGACATTTTTGCCCAGTTCTAACCCATTTTTGCCCACTTCATACCCACCTGAAGCCATTTTTGGCCATTTTTAAACTTGTTTTTTGCTACTTCTAACCCGCTTTTGCTCATTTCTGCTCCTTTTTATGCCATTTTTGGCATTTTCTAACCCAGTTTTGACCATTTCTGACCCCTTTTTGATTCATTTTTGGCTATTTCTAAACAATTCTTGCCATTTCTATCCTATTTTTAACTATTTCTAAGCTGTTTTAAGATATTTGTGCCCAGTTCTTAACTATTTCTGCCCTCTAATGACCCAGTTTTGCGCATTTGTCACCCGTTTTAAGCCATTTTTGGCCGTTTCTCACCTATTTTTGCCCCTTTCTATCCCTGTTTTAAGTCATTTTTGGCTATTTGTAACCCAGTTTTGCTCATGTCTCTCCCGTGTTAAGCCATTTATTTTTCCATTTCCAACCCTTCTTTACCCACTTCTACCCATTTTGAGCCAGTTTTGGCTATTTCTGAAGAATTTTTGCGATTTCCATCCCATTTTTGGCCATTTCTGCGTCTCTTTAAGCCATTTTTGGCCATTTCTAATCCAGGTTTGATCATTTCTAACCCCTTTTCAATCCATTTTTGGCTATTTCTAAACAAATTTTGCCATTTCTGTCCAATATTTGTCTATTTCTAACCTATTTGAAGACATTTTTGCCCAGTTCTAACCCATTTTTGTCCACTTCATACCCACCTGAAGCCATTTTTGGCCATTTTTAAACTTTTTTTTTGCTATTTCCGTCTCATTTTTGCTCGTTTCTGCTCCTTTTTATGCCATTTTTGGCATTTTCTAACCCAGTTTTGACCATTTCTGACCCCTCTTTAATTCATTTTTGGCTATTTCTAAACAATTTTTGCCATTTCTATCCTATTTTTGCCTGTTTCTAAGCAATTTTAAGACATTTTTGCCCGTTTCTAAGCTATTTTAAGACATTTTTGCCCATTTCTAGCCCATTTTTGCCCACTTCTAACCCGCTTTAAGCCATTTTTGGCTCTTTCTAAGCATTTTTTGCTATTTCTAACCATGTTTTGCCCATGTCAAACCCTTTTTAAGCCTTTTTTGTCTATTTCTTGTCCAGTCGTGCCCATTTCTAACCTGTTTTATGCCATTTTTGGCTCTTTCTCAATGGTTTTTTTCCATTTCTTGTCCAGTCGTGCCCATTTCTTTCCCATTTTAAGCCATTTCTGGCCATTTTTCACCCAGTTTTCCCACTTCTCACCTCTTTGAAGCCATTTTTGGCCAGTTCTAACTGATTTCTGCCCCTTCGAACCCTTTTGTGCCCTTCTATCCTTTTTTGCAAATTTCTAACCCTTTTTAAGCCATTTTTGGCCATTTCTAACCCAGTTCCATTACTCACCTGTTTAAAGCCATTTTTGGCCATTTCTAAGCCATTTTTGCCTACTTCTTAGCTCTTTTAAGCTATTTTTGACTATTTCTAAACATATTTTGCCATTTCTATCCCATTTCTGCCTATTTCTAACCAGTTTTAAGCCTTTTTTGCCAAATTCTAACCCATTATTACCCACTTCTACCCAGTTAGAAGCACTTTTGCCCGCTTCAAACCCTCTTGAAGCCATTTTTGGCCATTTCTAAACAGTTTTTGCTATTTCCATCCCATTTTTGCCCATTTCTGCATCTCTTTAAGCCATTTTTGGCCATTTCTAATCCAGGTTTGACCATTTCTAACCCCTTTTTAATCCATTTTTGGCCATTTCTAAACAATTTTTCCTTTTCTATCCAATTTTTGCCTATTTCTAACCTATTTTAAGACATTTTTGCCCCGTTGTAACCCATTTTTGCCCACTTCTAACCCACTTGAAGCCATTTTTGGCTCTTTCTAAAGAGTTTTTGCAATTTCTATCTCATTTTTGCCCATTTCTGCCTCTTTTTATGCCATTTTTGGCCATTTCCAACCCAGTTTGGCCCATTTCTAACCCCTTTTTAATCCCTGTTTGGCTATTTCTAAGCAATTTTTGCCATTTCTGTCCTATTTTTGTCCATTTCTAAGCTATTTTAAGACACTTTTGGCTTTTTCTAAACAATGTTTGGCCATTTCTAATCCAGTTTTGCCCATTTCTAACCTGTTTGAAGCCATTTTTGGCTATTTCTCAACAATTTTTGGCCATTTCTAATCCAGCCTTGCCCATTTCTTTCCTGTTTGAGGCCATTTTTGGCCGTTTCTAACCTATTTTTGCCCCTTTCTATCCCAATTTGAAGCCATTTTTGGCTATTTCTAACCCAGTTTTGCCCATTTCTCTCCCATTTTAAGCCATTAATTTTTCCATTTCCCACCCTTCTTTTCCCACTTCTCTCCCATTTTAAGCCATTTTTGGCCATTTCTAAACAGTTTTTGCTATTTCCAACCCATTTTTGCCCATTTCTGCATCTTTTTAAGCCGTTTTTGGCCATTTCTAACCCCGGTTTGACCATTTCTTACCCCTTTTTAATCCATTTGGCTATTTCTAAACAAATTTTGCCATTTCTATCCAATATTTGCCTATTTCTAACCTATTTCAAGACATTTTTGCCCAGTTCTAACCCATTTTTGCCCACTTCATACCCACCTGAAGCCATTTTTGGCCATTTTTAAACTTGTTTTTTTGCTACTTCTAACTCGTTTTTGCTCATTTCTGCTCCTTTTTATGCCATTTTTGGCATTTTCTAACCCAGTTTTGACCATTTCTGACCCCTTTTTAATTCATTTTTGGCTATTTCTAAACAATTTTTGCCATTTCTATCCTATTTTTGCCTGTTTCTAAGCTATTTTAAGACATTTTTGCCCATTTCTAGCCCATTTTTGCCCACTTCTAACCCGCTTTAAGCCATTTTTGGCTCTTTCTAAGCATTTTTTGCTATTTCTAACCATGTTTTGCCCATGTCAAACCCTTTTTAAGCCTTTTTTGTCCATTTCTAGTCCAGTCGTGCCCATTTCTAACCTGTTTTATGCCATTTTTGGCTCTTTCTCAATGGTTTTTTTCCATTTCTTGTCCAGTCGTGCCCATTTCTTTCCCATTTTAAGCCATTTTTGGCCATTTTTCACCCAGTTTTCCCACTTCTCACCTCTTTGTAGCCATTTTTGGCCAGTTCTAACCGATTTCTGCCCCTTCGAACCCTTTCGTGCCCTTCTATCCTTTTTTGCAAATTTCTAACCCTTTTTAAGCCATTTTTGGCCATTTCTAACCCAGTTCCTTCCTTTACTCACCTGTTTAAAGCCATTTTTGGCCATTTCTAAGCCATTTTTGCCTACTTGTTACCTCTTTTAAGCCATTTTTGACTATTTCTAAACATATTTTGCCATTTCTATCCCATTTCTGCCTATTTCTAACCAGTTTTAAGCCTTTTTTGCCAAATTCTAACCCATTACTACCCACTTCTACCCAGTTAGAAGCACTTTTGCCCACTTCAAACCCTCTTGAAGCCATTTTTGGCCATTTCTAAACAGTTTTTGCGATTTCCATCCCATTTTTGCCCATTTCTGCATCTCTTTAAGCCATTTTTGGCCATTTCTAACCCAGTTCCATTACTCACCTGTTTAAAGCCATTTTTGGCCATTTCTAAGCCATTTTTGCCTACTTCTTAGCTCTTTTAAGCTATTTTTGACTATTTCTAAACATATTTTGCCATTTCTATCCCATTTCTGCCTATTTCTAACCAGTTTTAAGCCTTTTTTGCCAAATTCTAACCCATTATTACCCACTTCTACCCAGTTAGAAGCACTTTTGCCCACTTCAAACCCTCTTGAAGCCATTTTTGGCCATTTCTAAACAGTTTTTGCGATTTCCATCCCATTTTTGCCCATTTCTGCATCTCTTTAAGCCATTTTTGGCCATTTCTAATCCAGGTTTGACCATTTTTAATCCCTTTTTAATCCATTTTTGCCATTTCTAAACAATTTTTCCTTTTCTATCCAATTTTTGCCTGTTTCTAACCTATTTTAAGACATTTTTGCCCCGTTGTAACCCATTTTTGCCCACTTCTAACCCACCTGAAGCCATTTTTGGCTCTTTCTAAAGAGTTTTTGCAATTTCTATCTCATTTTTGCCCATTTCTGCCTCTTTTTATACCATTTTTGGCCATTTCTAACCCAGTTTGGCCCATTTCTAACCCCTTTTTAATCCCTGTTTGGCTATTTCTAAGCAATTTTTGCCATTTCTGTCCTATTTTTGTCCATTTCTAAGCTATTTTAAGACACTTTTGGCTTTTTCTAAACAATGTTTGGCCATTTCTTAATCCAGTTTTGCCCATTTCTAACCTGTTTGAAGCCATTTTTGGCTATTTCTCAACAATTTTTGGCCATTTCTAATCCAGCCTTGCCCATTTCTTTCCTGTTTGAGGCCATTTTTGGCCGTTTCTAACCTATTTTTGCCCCTTTCTATCCCAATTTGAAGCCATTTTTGGCTATTTCTAACCCAGTTTTGCCCATTTCTCTCCCATTTTAAGCCATTAATTTTTCCATTTCCCACCCTTCTTTTCCCACTTCTCTCCCATTTTAAGCCATTTTTGGCTATTTCTAAAGAACGTTTGCGATTTCCAACCCATTTTTGCCCATTTCTGCATCTTTTTAAGCCGTTTTTGGCCATTTCTAACCCCGGTTTGACCATTTCTTACCCCTTTTTAATCCATTTGGCTATTTCTAAACAAATTTTGCCATTTCTATCCAATATTTGCCTATTTCTAACCTATTTCAAGACATTTTTGCCCAGTTCTAACCCATTTTTGCCCACTTCATACCCACCTGAAGCCATTTTTGGCCATTTTTAAACTTGTTTTTTGCTACTTCTAACCCGCTTTTGCTCATTTCTGCTCCTTTTTATGCCATTTTTGGCATTTTCTAACCCAGTTTTGACCATTTCTGACCCCTTTTTGATTCATTTTTGGCTATTTCTAAACAATTCTTGCCATTTCTATCCTATTTTTAACTATTTCTAAGCTGTTTTAAGATATTTGTGCCCAGTTCTTAACTATTTCTGCCCTCTAATGACCCAGTTTTGCGCATTTGTCACCCGTTTTAAGCCATTTTTGGCCGTTTCTCACCTATTTTTGCCCCTTTCTATCCCTGTTTTAAGTCATTTTTGGCTATTTGTAACCCAGTTTTGCTCATGTCTCTCCCGTGTTAAGCCATTTATTTTTCCATTTCCAACCCTTCTTTACCCACTTCTACCCATTTTGAGCCAGTTTTGGCTATTTCTGAAGAATTTTTGCGATTTCCATCCCATTTTTGGCCATTTCTGCGTCTCTTTAAGCCATTTTTGGCCATTTCTAATCCAGGTTTGATCATTTCTAACCCCTTTTCAATCCATTTTTGGCTATTTCTAAACAAATTTTGCCATTTCTGTCCAATATTTGTCTATTTCTAACCTATTTGAAGACATTTTTGCCCAGTTCTAACCCATTTTTGTCCACTTCATACCCACCTGAAGCCATTTTTGGCCATTTTTAAACTTTTTTTTTGCTATTTCCGTCTCATTTTTGCTCGTTTCTGCTCCTTTTTATGCCATTTTTGGCATTTTCTAACCCAGTTTTGACCATTTCTGACCCCTTTTTAATTCATTTTTGGCTATTTCTAAACAATTTTTGCCATTTCTATCCTATTTTTGCCTGTTTCTAAGCTATTTTAAGACATTTTTGCCCATTTCTAGCCCATTTTTGCCCACTTCTAACCCGCTTTAAGCCATTTTTGGCTCTTTAAGCATTTTTTGCTATTTCTAACCATGTTTTGCCCATGTCAAACCCTTTTTAAGCCTTTTTTGTCCATTTCTAGTCCAGTCGTGCCCATTTCTAACCTGTTTTATGCCATTTTTGGCTCTTTCTCAATGGTTTTTTTCCATTTCTTGTCCAGTCGTGCCCATTTCTTTCCCATTTTAAGCCATTTTTGGCCATTTTTCACCCAGTTTTCCCACTTCTCACCTCTTTGAAGCCATTTTTGGCCAGTTCTAACCGATTTCTGCCCCTTCGAACCCTTTCGTGCCCTTCTATCCTTTTTTGCAAATTTCTAACCCTTTTTAAGCCATTTTTGGCCATTTCTAACCCAGTTCCATTACTCACCTGTTTAAAGCCATTTTTGGCCATTTCTAAGCCATTTTTGCCTACTTGTTACCTCTTTTAAGCTATTTTTGACTATTTCTAAACATATTTTGCCATTTCTATCCCATTTCTGCCTATTTCTAACCAGTTTTAAGCTTTTTTTGCCAAATTCTAACCCATTATTACCCACTTCTACCCAGTTTGAAGCACTTTTGCCCACTTCAAACCCTCTTGAAGCCATTTTTGGCCATTTCTAAACAGTTTTTGCTATTTCCATCCCATTTTTGCCCATTTCTGCATCTCTTTAAGCCATTTTTGGCCATTTCTAATCCAGGTTTGACCATTTCTAACCCCTTTTTAATCCATTTTTGCCATTTCTAAACAATTTTTCCTTTTCTATCCAATTTTTGCCTGTTTCTAACCTATTTTAAGACATTTTTGCCCCGTTGTAACCCATTTTTGCCCACTTCTAACCCACCTGAAGCCATTTTTGGCTCTTTCTAAAGAGTTTTTGCAATTTCTATCTCATTTTTGCCCATTTCTGCCTCTTTTTATACCATTTTTGGCCATTTCTAACCCAGTTTGGCCCATTTCTAACCCCTTTTTAATCCCTGTTTGGCTATTTCTAAGCAATTTTTGCCATTTCTGTCCTATTTTTGTCCATTTCTAAGCTATTTTAAGACACTTTTGGCTTTTTCTAAACAATGTTTGGCCATTTCTAATCCAGTTTTGCCCATTTCTAACCTGTTGGAAGCCATTTTTGGCTATTTCTCAACAATTTTTGGCCATTTCTAATCCAGCCTTGCCCATTTCTTTCCTGTTTGAAGCCATTTTTGGCCGTTTCTAACCTATTTTTGCCCCTTTCTATCCCAATTTGAAGCCATTTTTGGCTATTTCTAACCCAGTTTTGCCCATTTCTCTCCCATTTTAAGCCATTAATTTTTCCATTTCCCACCCTTCTTTTCCCACTTCTCTCCCATTTTAAGCCATTTTTGGCTATTTCTAAAGAACGTTTGCGATTTCCAACCCATTTTTGCCCATTTCTGCATCTTTTTAAGCCGTTTTTGGCCATTTCTAACCCCAGTTTGACCATTTCTTACCCCTTTTTAATCCATTTGGCTATTTCTAAACAAATTTTGCCATTTCTATCCAATATTTGCCTATTTCTAACCTATTTCAAGACATTTTTGCCCAGTTCTAACCCATTTTTGCCCACTTCATACCCACCTGAAGCCATTTTTGGCCATTTTTAAACTTGTTTTTTGCTACTTCTAACCCGCTTTTGCTCATTTCTGCTCCTTTTTATGCCATTTTTGGCATTTTCTAACCCAGTTTTGACCATTTCTGACCCCTTTTTGATTCATTTTTGGCTATTTCTAAACAATTCTTGCCATTTCTATCCTATTTTTAACTATTTCTAAGCTGTTTTAAGATATTTGTGCCCAGTTCTTAACTATTTCTGCCCTCTAATGACCCAGTTTTGCGCATTTGTCACCCGTTTTAAGCCATTTTTGGCCGTTTCTCACCTATTTTTGCCCCTTTCTATCCCTGTTTTAAGTCATTTTTGGCTATTTGTAACCCAGTTTTGCTCATGTCTCTCCCGTGTTAAGCCATTTATTTTTCCATTTCCAACCCTTCTTTACCCACTTCTACCCATTTTGAGCCAGTTTTGGCTATTTCTGAAGAATTTTTGCGATTTCCATCCCATTTTTGGCCATTTCTGCGTCTCTTTAAGCCATTTTTGGCCATTTCTAATCCAGGTTTGATCATTTCTAACCCCTTTTCAATCCATTTTTGGCTATTTCTAAACAAATTTTGCCATTTCTGTCCAATATTTGTCTATTTCTAACCTATTTGAAGACATTTTTGCCCAGTTCTAACCCATTTTTGTCCACTTCATACCCACCTGAAGCCATTTATGGCCATTTTTAAACTTTTTTTTTGCTATTTCCGTCTCATTTTTGCTCGTTTCTGCTCCTTTTTATGCCATTTTTGGCATTTTCTAACCCAGTTTTGACCATTTCTGACCCCTTTTTAATTCATTTTTGGCTATTTCTAAACAATTTTTGCCATTTCTATCCTATTTTTGCCTGTTTCTAAGCTATTTTAAGACATTTTTGCCCATTTCTAGCCCATTTTTGCCCACTTCTAACCCGCTTTAAGCCATTTTTGGCTCTTTCTAAGCATTTTTTGCTATTTCTAACCATGTTTTGCCCATGTCAAACCCTTTTTAAGCCTTTTTTGTCCATTTCTAGTCCAGTCGTGCCCATTTCTAACCTGTTTTATGCCATTTTTGGCTCTTTCTCAATGGTTTTTTTCCATTTCTTGTCCAGTCGTGCCCATTTCTTTCCCATTTTAAGCCATTTTTGGCCATTTTTCACCCAGTTTTCCCACTTCTCACCTCTTTGAAGCCATTTTTGGCCAGTTCTAACCGATTTCTGCCCCTTCGAACCCTTTCGTGCCCTTCTATCCTTTTTTGCAAATTTCTAACCCTTTTTAAGCCATTTTTGGCCATTTCTAACCCAGTTCCATTACTCACCTGTTTAAAGCCATTTTTGGCCATTTCTAAGCCATTTTTGCCTACTTGTTACCTCTTTTAAGCTATTTTTGACTATTTCTAAACATATTTTGCCATTTCTATCCCATTTCTGCCTATTTCTAACCAGTTTTAAGCTTTTTTTGCCAAATTC
The DNA here is from genome assembly GCA_039720435.1 of Amazona ochrocephala. Lineage (NCBI taxonomy): Eukaryota > Metazoa > Chordata > Aves > Psittaciformes > Psittacidae > Amazona > Amazona ochrocephala. Next base: position 3,393,696 of record CM077908.1, read on the forward strand.
TAACCCATTATTACCCACTTCTACCCAGTTTGAAGCACTTTTGCCCACTTCAAACCCTCTTGAAGCCATTTTTGGCCATTTCTAAACAGTTTTTGCTATTTCCATCCCATTTTTGCCCATTTCTGCATCTCTTTAAGCCATTTTTGGCCATTTCTAATCCAGGTTTGACCATTTCTAACCCCTTTTTAATCCATTTTTGCCATTTCTAAACAATTTTTCCTTTTCTATCCAATTTTTGCCTGTTTCTAACCTATTTTAAGACATTTTTGCCCCGTTGTAACCCATTTTTGCCCACTTCTAACCCACCTGAAGCCATTTTTGGCTCTTTCTAAAGAGTTTTTGCAATTTCTATCTCATTTTTGCCCATTTCTGCCTCTTTTTATACCATTTTTGGCCATTTCTAACCCAGTTTGGCCCATTTCTAACCCCTTTTTAATCCCTGTTTGGCTATTTCTAAGCAATTTTTGCCATTTCTGTCCTAATTTTGTCCATTTCTAAGCTATTTTAAGACACTTTTGGCTTTTTCTAAACAATGTTTGGCCATTTCTAATCCAGTTTTGCCCATTTCTAACCTGTTGGAAGCCATTTTTGGCTATTTCTCAACAATTTTTGGCCATTTCTAATCCAGCCTTGCCCATTTCTTTCCTGTTTGAAGCCATTTTTGGCCGTTTCTAACCTATTTTTGCCCCTTTCTATCCCAATTTGAAGCCATTTTTGGCTATTTCTAACCCAGTTTTGCCCATTTCTCTCCCATTTTAAGCCATTAATTTTTCCATTTCCCACCCTTCTTTTCCCACTTCTCTCCCATTTTAAGCCATTTTTGGCTATTTCTAAAGAACGTTTGCGATTTCCAACCCATTTTTGCCCATTTCTGCATCTTTTTAAGCCGTTTTTGGCCATTTCTAACCCCAGTTTGACCATTTCTTACCCCTTTTTAATCCATTTGGCTATTTCTAAACAAATTTTGCCATTTCTATCCAATATTTGCCTATTTCTAACCTATTTCAAGACATTTTTGCCCAGTTCTAACCCATTTTTGCCCACTTCATACCCACCTGAAGCCATTTTTGGCCATTTTTAAACTTGTTTTTTGCTACTTCTAACCCGCTTTTGCTCATTTCTGCTCCTTTTTATGCCATTTTTGGCATTTTCTAACCCAGTTTTGACCATTTCTGACCCCTTTTTGATTCATTTTTGGCTATTTCTAAACAATTCTTGCCATTTCTATCCTATTTTTAACTATTTCTAAGCTGTTTTAAGATATTTGTGCCCAGTTCTTAACTATTTCTGCCCTCTAATGACCCAGTTTTGCGCATTTGTCACCCGTTTTAAGCCATTTTTGGCCGTTTCTCACCTATTTTTGCCCCTTTCTATCCCTGTTTTAAGTCATTTTTGGCTATTTGTAACCCAGTTTTGCTCATGTCTCTCCCGTGTTAAGCCATTTATTTTTCCATTTCCAACCCTTCTTTACCCACTTCTACCCATTTTGAGCCAGTTTTGGCTATTTCTGAAGAATTTTTGCGATTTCCATCCCATTTTTGGCCATTTCTGTGTCTCTTTAAGCCATTTTTGGCCATTTCTAATCCAGGTTTGATCATTTCTAACCCCTTTTCAATCCATTTTTGGCTATTTCTAAACAAATTTTGCCATTTCTGTCCAATATTTGTCTATTTCTAACCTATTTGAAGACATTTTTGCCCAGTTCTAACCCATTTTTGTCCACTTCATACCCACCTGAAGCCATTTATGGCCATTTTTAAACTTTTTTTTTGCTATTTCCGTCTCATTTTTGCTCGTTTCTGCTCCTTTTTATGCCATTTTTGGCATTTTCTAACCCAGTTTTGACCATTTCTGACCCCTCTTTAATTCATTTTTGGCTATTTCTAAACAATTTTTGCCATTTCTATCCTATTTTTGCCTGTTTCTAAGCAATTTTAAGACATTTTTGCCCGTTTCTAAGCTATTTTAAGACATTTTTGCCCATTTCTAGCCCATTTTTGCCCACTTCTAACCCTCTTTAAGCCATTTTTGGCTCTTTCTAAGCATTTTTTTCTATTTCTAACCATGTTTTGCCCATGTCAAACCCTTTTTAAGCCTTTTTTGTCTATTTCTTGTCCAGTCGTGCCCATTTCTAACCTGTTTTATGCCATTTTTGGCTCTTTCTCAATGGTTTTTTTCCATTTCTTGTCCAGTCGTGCCCATTTCTTTCCCATTTTAAGCCATTTCTGGCCATTTTTCACCCAGTTTTCCCACTTCTCACCTCTTTGAAGCCATTTTTGGCCAGTTCTAACTGATTTCTGCCCCTTCGAACCCTTTTGTGCCCTTCTATCCTTTTTTGCAAATTTCTAACCCTTTTTAAACCATTTTTGGCCATTTCTAACCCAGTTCCATTACTCACCTGTTTAAAGCCATTTTTGGCCATTTCTAAGCCATTTTTGCCTACTTCTTAGCTCTTTTAAGCTATTTTTGACTATTTCTAAACATATTTTGCCATTTCTATCCCATTTCTGCCTATTTCTAACCAGTTTTAAGCCTTTTTTGCCAAATTCTAACCCATTATTACCCACTTCTACCCAGTTAGAAGCACTTTTGCCCGCTTCAAACCCTCTTGAAGCCATTTTTGGCCATTTCTAAACAGTTTTTGCTATTTCCATCCCATTTTTGCCCATTTCTGCATCTCTTTAAGCCATTTTTGGCCATTTCTAATCCAGGTTTGACCATTTCTAACCCCTTTTTAATCCATTTTTGGCCATTTCTAAACAATTTTTCCTTTTCTATCCAATTTTTGCCTATTTCTAACCTATTTTAAGACATTTTTGCCCCGTTGTAACCCATTTTTGCCCACTTCTAACCCACTTGAAGCCATTTTTGGCTCTTTCTAAAGAGTTTTTGCAATTTCTATCTCATTTTTGCCCATTTCTGCCTCTTTTTATGCCATTTTTGGCCATTTCTAACCCAGTTTGGCCCATTTCTAACCCCTTTTTAATCCCTGTTTGGCTATTTCTAAGCAATTTTTGCCATTTCTGTCCTATTTTTGTCCATTTCTAAGCTATTTTAAGACACTTTTGGCTTTTTCTAAACAATGTTTGGCCATTTCTAATCCAGTTTTGCCCATTTCTAACCTGTTGGAAGCCATTTTTGGCTATTTCTCAACAATTTTTGGCCATTTCTAATCCAGCCTTGCCCATTTCTTTCCTGTTTGAAGCCATTTTTGGCCGTTTCTAACCTATTTTTGCCCCTTTCTATCCCAATTTGAAGCCATTTTTGGCTATTTCTAACCCAGTTTTGCCCATTTCTCTCCCATTTTAAGCCATTAATTTTTCCATTTCCCACCCTTCTTTTCCCACTTCTCTCCCATTTTAAGCCATTTTTGGCCATTTCTAAACAGTTTTTGCTATTTCCAACCCATTTTTGCCCATTTCTGCATCTTTTTAAGCCGTTTTTGGCCATTTCTAACCCCGGTTTGACCATTTCTTACCCCTTTTTAATCCATTTGGCTATTTCTAAACAAATTTTGCCATTTCTATCCAATATTTGCCTATTTCTAACCTATTTCAAGACATTTTTGCCCAGTTCTAACCCATTTTTGCCCACTTCATACCCACCTGAAGCCATTTTTGGCCATTTTTAAACTTGTTTTTTTGCTACTTCTAACTCGTTTTTGCTCATTTCTGCTCCTTTTTATGCCATTTTTGGCATTTTCTAACCCAGTTTTGACCATTTCTGACCCCTTTTTAATTCATTTTTGGCTATTTCTAAACAATTTTTGCCATTTCTATCCTATTTTTGCCTGTTTCTAAGCTATTTTAAGACATTTTTGCCCATTTCTAGCCCATTTTTGCCCACTTCTAACCCGCTTTAAGCCATTTTTGGCTCTTTCTAAGCATTTTTTGCTATTTCTAACCATGTTTTGCCCATGTCAAACCCTTTTTAAGCCTTTTTTGTCCATTTCTAGTCCAGTCGTGCCCATTTCTAACCTGTTTTATGCCATTTTTGGCTCTTTCTCAATGGTTTTTTTCCATTTCTTGTCCAGTCGTGCCCATTTCTTTCCCATTTTAAGCCATTTTTGGCCATTTTTCACCCAGTTTTCCCACTTCTCACCTCTTTGAAGCCATTTTTGGCCAGTTCTAACCGATTTCTGCCCCTTCGAACCCTTTCGTGCCCTTCTATCCTTTTTTGCAAATTTCTAACCCTTTTTAAGCCATTTTTGGCCATTTCTAACCCAGTTCCATTACTCACCTGTTTAAAGCCATTTTTGGCCATTTCTAAGCCATTTTTGCCTACTTCTTAGCTCTTTTAAGCTATTTTTGACTATTTCTAAACATATTTTGCCATTTCTATCCCATTTCTGCCTATTTCTAACCAGTTTTAAGCCTTTTTTGCCAAATTCTAACCCATTACTACCCACTTCTACCCAGTTAGAAGCACTTTTGCCCACTTCAAACCCTCTTGAAGCCATTTTTGGCCATTTCTAAACAGTTTTTGCGATTTCCATCCCATTTTTGCCCATTTCTGCATCTCTTTAAGCCATTTTTGGCCATTTCTAACCCAGTTCCATTACTCACCTGTTTAAAGCCATTTTTGGCCATTTCTAAGCCATTTTTGCCTACTTCTTAGCTCTTTTAAGCTATTTTTGACTATTTCTAAACATATTTTGCCATTTCTATCCCATTTCTGCCTATTTCTAACCAGTTTTAAGCCTTTTTTGCCAAATTCTAACCCATTATTACCCACTTCTACCCAGTTTGAAGCACTTTTGCCCACTTCAAACCCTCTTGAAGCCATTTTTGGCCATTTCTAAACAGTTTTTGCTATTTCCATCCCATTTTTGCCCATTTCTGCATCTCTTTAAGCCATTTTTGGCCATTTCTAATCCAGGTTTGACCATTTTTAATCCCTTTTTAATCCATTTTTGCCATTTCTAAACAATTTTTCCTTTTTTATCCAATTTTTGCCTGTTTCTAACCTATTTTAAGACATTTTTGCCCCGTTGTAACCCATTTTTGCCCACTTCTAACCCACCTGAAGCCATTTTTGGCTCTTTCTAAAGAGTTTTTGCAATTTCTATCTCATTTTTGCCCATTTCTGCCTCTTTTTATACCATTTTTGGCCATTTCTAACCCAGTTTGGCCCATTTCTAACCCCTTTTTAATCCCTGTTTGGCTATTTCTAAGCAATTTTTGCCATTTCTGTCCTATTTTTGTCCATTTCTAAGCTATTTTAAGACACTTTTGGCTTTTTCTAAACAATGTTTGGCCATTTCTAATCCAGTTTTGCCCATTTCTAACCTGTTGGAAGCCATTTTTGGCTATTTCTCAACAATTTTTGGCCATTTCTAATCCAGCCTTGCCCATTTCTTTCCTGTTTGAGGCCATTTTTGGCCGTTTCTCACCTATTTTTGCCCCTTTCTGTCCCAATTTGAAGCCATTTTTGGCTATTTCTAACCCAGTTTTGCCCATTTCTCTCCCATTTTAAGCCATTAATTTTTCCATTTCCCACCCTTCTTTTCCCACTTCTCTCCCATTTTAAGCCATTTTTGGCTATTTCTAAAGAACGTTTGCGATTTCCAACCCATTTTTGCCCATTTCTGCATCTTTTTAAGCCGTTTTTGGCCATTTCTAACCCCGGTTTGACCATTTCTTACCCCTTTTTAATCCATTTGGCTATTTCTAAACAAATTTTGCCATTTCTATCCAATATTTGCCTATTTCTAACCTATTTCAAGACATTTTTGCCCAGTTCTAACCCATTTTTGCCCACTTCATACCCACCTGAAGCCATTTTTGGCCATTTTTAAACTTGTTTTTTGCTACTTCTAACCCGCTTTTGCTCATTTCTGCTCCTTTTTATGCCATTTTTGGCATTTTCTAACCCAGTTTTGACCATTTCTGACCCCTTTTTGATTCATTTTTGGCTATTTCTAAACAATTCTTGCCATTTCTATCCTATTTTTAACTATTTCTAAGCTGTTTTAAGGTATTTGTGCCCAGTTCTTAACTATTTCTGCCCTCTAATGACCCAGTTTTGCGCATTTGTCACCCGTTTTAAGCCATTTTTGGCCGTTTCTCACCTATTTTTGCCCCTTTCTATCCCTGTTTTAAGTCATTTTTGGCTATTTGTAACCCAGTTTTGCTCATGTCTCTCCCGTGTTAAGCCATTTATTTTTCCATTTCCAACCCTTCTTTACCCACTTCTACCCATTTTGAGCCAGTTTTGGCTATTTCTGAAGAATTTTTGCGATTTCCATCCCATTTTTGGCCATTTCTGTGTCTCTTTAAGCCATTTTTGGCCATTTCTAATCCAGGTTTGATCATTTCTAACCCCTTTTCAATCCATTTTTGGCTATTTCTAAACAAATTTTGCCATTTCTGTCCAATATTTGTCTATTTCTAACCTATTTGAAGACATTTTTGCCCAGTTCTAACCCATTTTTGTCCACTTCATACCCACCTGAAGCCATTTATGGCCATTTTTAAACTTTTTTTTTGCTATTTCCGTCTCATTTTTGCTCGTTTCTGCTCCTTTTTATGCCATTTTTGGCATTTTCTAACCCAGTTTTGACCATTTCTGACCCCTTTTTAATTCATTTTTGGCTATTTCTAAACAATTTTTGCCATTTCTATCCTATTTTTGCCTGTTTCTAAGCTATTTTAAGACATTTTTGCCCATTTCTAGCCCATTTTTGCCCACTTCTAACCCGCTTTAAGCCATTTTTGGCTCTTTCTAAGCATTTTTTGCTATTTCTAACCATGTTTTGCCCATGTCAAACCCTTTTTAAGCCTTTTTTGTCCATTTCTAGTCCAGTCGTGCCCATTTCTAACCTGTTTTATGCCATTTTTGGCTCTTTCTCAATGGTTTTTTTCCATTTCTTGTCCAGTCGTGCCCATTTCTTTCCCATTTTAAGCCCTTTTTGGCCATTTTTCACCCAGTTTTCCCACTTCTCACCTCTTTGAAGCCATTTTTGGCCAGTTCTAACCGATTTCTGCCCCTTCGAACCCTTTCGTGCCCTTCTATCCTTTTTTGCAAATTTCTAACCCTTTTTAAGCCATTTTTGGCCATTTCTAACCCAGTTCCATTACTCACCTGTTTAAAGCCATTTTTGGCCATTTCTAAGCCATTTTTGCCTACTTGTTACCTCTTTTAAGCTATTTTTGACTATTTCTAAACATATTTTGCCATTTCTATCCCATTTCTGCCTATTTCTAACCAGTTTTAAGCTTTTTTTGCCAAATTCTAACCCATTATTACCCACTTCTACCCAGTTTGAAGCACTTTTGCCCACTTCAAACCCTCTTGAAGCCATTTTTGGCCATTTCTAAACAGTTTTTGCTATTTCCATCCCATTTTTGCCCATTTCTGCATCTCTTTAAGCCATTTTTGGCCATTTCTAATCCAGGTTTGACCATTTCTAACCCCTTTTTAATCCATTTTTGCCATTTCTAAACAATTTTTCCTTTTCTATCCAATTTTTGCCTGTTTCTAACCTATTTTAAGACATTTTTGCCCCGTTGTAACCAATTTTTGCCCACTTCTAACCCACTTGAAGCCATTTTTGGCTCTTTCTAAAGAGTTTTTGCAATTTCTATCTCATTTTTGCCCATTTCTGCCTCTTTTTATACCATTTTTGGCCATTTCTAACCCAGTTTGGCCCATTTCTAACCCCTTTTTAATCCCTGTTTGGCTATTTCTAAGCAATTTTTGCCATTTCTGTCCTATTTTTGTCCATTTCTAAGCTATTTTAAGACACTTTTGGCTTTTTCTAAACAATGTTTGGCCATTTCTAATCCAGTTTTGCCCATTTCTAACCTGTTGGAAGCCATTTTTGGCTATTTCTCAACAATTTTTGGCCATTTCTAATCCAGCCTTGCCCATTTCTTTCCTGTTTGAAGCCATTTTTGGCCGTTTCTAACCTATTTTTGCCCCTTTCTATCCCAGTTTGAAGCCATTTTTGGCTATTTCTAACCCAGTTTTGCCCATTTCTCTCCCATTTTAAGCCATTAATTTTTCCATTTCCCACCCTTCTTTTCCCACTTCTCTCCCATTTTAAGCCATTTTTGGCTATTTCTAAAGAACGTTTGCGATTTCCAACCCATTTTTGCCCATTTCTGCATCTTTTTAAGCCGTTTTTGGCCATTTCTAACCCCGGTTTGACCATTTCTTACCCCTTTTTAATCCATTTGGCTATTTCTAAACAAATTTTGCCATTTCTATCCAATATTTGCCTATTTCTAACCTATTTCAAGACATTTTTGCCCAGTTCTAACCCATTTTTGCCCACTTCATACCCACCTGAAGCCATTTTTGGCCTTTTTTAAACTTTTTTTTTGCTATTTCCATCTCATTTCTGCTCATTTCTGCTCCTTTTTATGCCATTTTTGGCATTTTCTAACCCAGTTTTGACCATTTCTGACCCCTTTTTAATTCATTTTTGGCTATTTCTAAACAATTTTTGCCATTTCTATCCTATTTTTGCCTGTTTCTAAGCTATTTTAAGACATTTTTGCCCATTTCTAGCCCATTTTTGCCCACTTCTAACCCGCTTTAAGCCATTTTTGGCTCTTTCTAAGCATTTTTTGCTATTTCTAACCATGTTTTGCCCATGTCAAACCCTTTTTAAGCCTTTTTTGTCCATTTCTAGTCCAGTCGTGCCCATTTCTAACCTGTTTTATGCCATTTTTGGCTCTTTCTCAATGGTTTTTTTCCATTTCTTGTCCTGTCATGCCCATTTCTTTCCCATTTTAAGCCCTTTTTGGCCATTTTTCACCCAGTTTTCCCACTTCTCACCTCTTTGAAGCCATTTTTGGCCAGTTCTAACCGATTTCTGCCCCTTCGAACCCTTTTGTGCCCTTCTATCCTTTTTTGCAAATTTCTAACCCTTTTTAAGCCATTTTTGGCCATTTCTAACCCAGTTCCATTACTCACCTGTTTAAAGCCATTTTTGGCCATTTCTAAGCCATTTTTGCCTACTTCTTAGCTCTTTTAAGCTATTTTTGACTATTTCTAAACATATTTTGCCATTTCTATCCCATTTCTGCCTATTTCTAACCAGTTTTAAGCCTTTTTTGCCAAATTCTAACCCATTATTACCCACTTCTACCCAGTTAGAAGCACTTTTGCCCACTTCAAACCCTCTTGAAGCCATTTTTGGCCATTTCTAAACAGTTTTTGCTATTTCCATCCCATTTTTGCCCATTTCTGCATCTCTTTAAGCCATTTTTGGCCATTTCTAATCCAGGTTTGACCATTTCTAACCCCTTTTTAATCCATTTTTGCCATTTCTAAACAATTTTTCCTTTTCTATCCAATTTTTGCCTGTTTCTAACCTATTTTAAGACATTTTTGCCCCGTTGTAACCCATTTTTGCCCACTTCTAACCCACCTGAAGCCATTTTTGGCTCTTTCTAAAGAGTTTTTGCAATTTCTATCTCATTTTTGCCCATTTCTGCCTCTTTTTATGCCATTTTTGGCCATTTCTAACCCAGTTTGGCCCATTTCTAACCCCTTTTTAATCCCTGTTTGGCTATTTCTAAGCAATTTTTGCCATTTCTGTCCTATTTTTGTCCATTTCTAAGCTATTTTAAGACACTTTTGGCTTTTTCTAAACAATGTTTGGCCATTTCTAATCCAGTTTTGCCCATTTCTAACCTGTTGGAAGCCATTTTTGGCTATTTCTCAACAATTTTTGGCCATTTCTAATCCAGCCTTGCCCATTTCTTTCCTGTTTGAGGCCATTTTTGGCCGTTTCTAACCTATTTTTGCCCCTTTCTATCCCAATTTGAAGCCATTTTTGGCTATTTCTAACCCAGTTTTGCCCATTTCTCTCCCATTTTAAGCCATTAATTTTTCCATTTCCCACCCTTCTTTTCCCACTTCTCTCCCATTTTAAGCCATTTTTGGCTATTTCTAAAGAACGTTTGCGATTTCCAACCCATTTTTGCCCATTTCTGCATCTTTTTAAGCCGTTTTTGGCCATTTCTAACCCCGGTTTGACCATTTCTTACCCCTTTTTAATCCATTTGGCTATTTCTAAACAAATTTTGCCATTTCTATCCAATATTTGCCTATTTCTAACCTATTTCAAGACATTTTTGCCCAGTTCTAACCCATTTTTGCCCACTTCATACCCACCTGAAGCCATTTTTGGCCATTTTTAAACTTGTTTTTTGCTACTTCTAACCCGCTTTTGCTCATTTCTGCTCCTTTTTATGCCATTTTTGGCATTTTCTAACCCAGTTTTGACCATTTCTGACCCCTTTTTGATTCATTTTTGGCTATTTCTAAACAATTCTTGCCATTTCTATCCTATTTTTAACTATTTCTAAGCTGTTTTAAGGTATTTGTGCCCAGTTCTTAACTATTTCTGCCCTCTAATGACCCAGTTTTGCGCATTTGTCACCCGTTTTAAGCCATTTTTGGCCGTTTCTCACCTATTTTTGCCCCTTTCTATCCCTGTTTTAAGTCATTTTTGGCTATTTGTAACCCAGTTTTGCTCATGTCTCTCCCGTGTTAAGCCATTTATTTTTCCATTTCCAACCCTTCTTTACCCACTTCTACCCATTTTGAGCCAGTTTTGGCTATTTCTGAAGAATTTTTGCGATTTCCATCCCATTTTTGGCCATTTCTGTGTCTCTTTAAGCCATTTTTGGCCATTTCTAATCCAGGTTTGATCATTTCTAACCCCTTTTCAATCCATTTTTGGCTATTTCTAAACAAATTTTGCCATTTCTGTCCAATATTTGTCTATTTCTAACCTATTTGAAGACATTTTTGCCCAGTTCTAACCCATTTTTGTCCACTTCATACCCACCTGAAGCCATTTATGGCCATTTTTAAACTTTTTTTTTGCTATTTCCGTCTCATTTTTGCTCGTTTCTGCTCCTTTTTATGCCATTTTTGGCATTTTCTAACCCAGTTTTGACCATTTCTGACCCCTTTTTAATTCATTTTTGGCTATTTCTAAACAATTTTTGCCATTTCTATCCTATTTTTGCCTGTTTCTAAGCTATTTTAAGACATTTTTGCCCATTTCTAGCCCATTTTTGCCCACTTCTAACCCGCTTTAAGCCATTTTTGGCTCTTTCTAAGCATTTTTTGCTATTTCTAACCATGTTTTGCCCATGTCAAACCCTTTTTAAGCCTTTTTTGTCCATTTCTAGTCCAGTCGTGCCCATTTCTAACCTGTTTTATGCCATTTTTGGCTCTTTCTCAATGGTTTTTTTCCATTTCTTGTCCAGTCGTGCCCATTTCTTTCCCATTTTAAGCCCTTTTTGGCCATTTTTCACCCAGTTTTCCCACTTCTCACCTCTTTGAAGCCATTTTTGGCCAGTTCTAACCGATTTCTGCCCCTTCGAACCCTTTCGTGCCCTTCTATCCTTTTTTGCAAATTTCTAACCCTTTTTAAGCCATTTTTGGCCATTTCTAACCCAGTTCCATTACTCACCTGTTTAAAGCCATTTTTGGCCATTTCTAAGCCATTTTTGCCTACTTGTTACCTCTTTTAAGCTATTTTTGACTATTTCTAAACATATTTTGCCATTTCTATCCCATTTCTGCCTATTTCTAACCAGTTTTAAGCTTTTTTTGCCAAATTCTAACCCATTATTACCCACTTCTACCCAGTTTGAAGCACTTTTGCCCACTTCAAACCCTCTTGAAGCCATTTTTGGCCATTTCTAAACAGTTTTTGCTATTTCCATCCCATTTTTGCCCATTTCTGCATCTCTTTAAGCCATTTTTGGCCATTTCTAATCCAGGTTTGACCATTTCTAACCCCTTTTTAATCCATTTTTGCCATTTCTAAACAATTTTTCCTTTTCTATCCAATTTTTGCCTGTTTCTAACCTATTTTAAGACATTTTTGCCCCGTTGTAACCAATTTTTGCCCACTTCTAACCCACTTGAAGCCATTTTTGGCTCTTTCTAAAGAGTTTTTGCAATTTCTATCTCATTTTTGCCCATTTCTGCCTCTTTTTATACCATTTTTGGCCATTTCTAACCCAGTTTGGCCCATTTCTAACCCCTTTTTAATCCCTGTTTGGCTATTTCTAAGCAATTTTTGCCATTTCTGTCCTATTTTTGTCCATTTCTAAGCTATTTTAAGACACTTTTGGCTTTTTCTAAACAATGTTTGGCCATTTCTAATCCAGTTTTGCCCATTTCTAACCTGTTGGAAGCCATTTTTGGCTATTTCTCAACAATTTTTGGCCATTTCTAATCCAGCCTTGCCCATTTCTTTCCTGTTTGAAGCCATTTTTGGCCGTTTCTAACCTATTTTTGCCCCTTTCTATCCCAGTTTGAAGCCATTTTTGGCTATTTCTAACCCAGTTTTGCCCATTTCTCTCCCATTTTAAGCCATTAATTTTTCCATTTCCCACCCTTCTTTTCCCACTTCTCTCCCATTTTAAGCCATTTTTGGCTATTTCTAAAGAACGTTTGCGATTTCCAACCCATTTTTGCCCATTTCTGCATCTTTTTAAGCCGTTTTTGGCCATTTCTAACCCCGGTTTGACCATTTCTTACCCCTTTTTAATCCATTTGGCTATTTCTAAACAAATTTTGCCATTTCTATCCAATATTTGCCTATTTCTAACCTATTTCAAGACATTTTTGCCCAGTTCTAACCCATTTTTGCCCACTTCATACCCACCTGAAGCCATTTTTGGCCTTTTTTAAACTTTTTTTTTGCTATTTCCATCTCATTTCTGCTCATTTCTGCTCCTTTTTATGCCATTTTTGGCATTTTCTAACCCAGTTTTGACCATTTCTGACCCCTTTTTAATTCATTTTTGGCTATTTCTAAACAATTTTTGCCATTTCTATCCTATTTTTGCCTGTTTCTAAGCTATTTTAAGACATTTTTGCCCATTTCTAGCCCATTTTTGCCCACTTCTAACCCGCTTTAAGCCATTTTTGGCTCTTTCTAAGCATTTTTTGCTATTTCTAACCATGTTTTGCCCATGTCAAACCCTTTTTAAGCCTTTTTTGTCCATTTCTAGTCCAGTCGTGCCCATTTCTAACCTGTTTTATGCCATTTTTGGCTCTTTCTCAATGGTTTTTTTCCATTTCTTGTCCTGTCATGCCCATTTCTTTCCCATTTTAAGCCCTTTTTGGCCATTTTTCACCCAGTTTTCCCACTTCTCACCTCTTTGAAGCCATTTTTGGCCAGTTCTAACCGATTTCTGCCCCTTCGAACCCTTTTGTGCCCTTCTATCCTTTTTTGCAAATTTCTAACCCTTTTTAAGCCATTTTTGGCCATTTCTAACCCAGTTCCATTACTCACCTGTTTAAAGCCATTTTTGGCCATTTCTAAGCCATTTTTGCCTACTTCTTAGCTCTTTTAAGCTATTTTTGACTATTTCTAAACATATTTTGCCATTTCTATCCCATTTCTGCCTATTTCTAACCAGTTTTAAGCCTTTTTTGCCAAATTCTAACCCATTATTACCCACTTCTACCCAGTTAGAAGCACTTTTGCCCACTTCAAACCCTCTTGAAGCCATTTTTGGCCATTTCTAAACAGTTTTTGCTATTTCCATCCCATTTTTGCCCATTTCTGCATCTCTTTAAGCCATTTTTGGCCATTTCTAATCCAGGTTTGACCATTTCTAACCCCTTTTTAATCCATTTTTGCCATTTCTAAACAATTTTTCCTTTTCTATCCAATTTTTGCCTGTTTCTAACCTATTTTAAGACATTTTTGCCCCGTTGTAACCCATTTTTGCCCACTTCTAACCCACCTGAAGCCATTTTTGGCTCTTTCTAAAGAGTTTTTGCAATTTCTATCTCATTTTTGCCCATTTCTGCCTCTTTTTATGCCATTTTTGGCCATTTCTAACCCAGTTTGGCCCATTTCTAACCCCTTTTTAATCCCTGTTTGGCTATTTCTAAGCAATTTTTGCCATTTCTGTCCTATTTTTGTCCATTTCTAAGCTATTTTAAGACACTTTTGGCTTTTTCTAAACAATGTTTGGCCATTTCTAATCCAGTTTTGCCCATTTCTAACCTGTTGGAAGCCATTTTTGGCTATTTCTCAACAATTTTTGGCCATTTCTAATCCAGCCTTGCCCATTTCTTTCCTGTTTGAGGCCATTTTTGGCCGTTTCTAACCTATTTTTGCCCCTTTCTATCCCAATTTGAAGCCATTTTTGGCTATTTCTAACCCAGTTTTGCCCATTTCTCTCCCATTTTAAGCCATTAATTTTTCCATTTCCCACCCTTCTTTTCCCACTTCTCTCCCATTTTAAGCCATTTTTGGCTATTTCTAAAGAACGTTTGCGATTTCCAACCCATTTTTGCCCATTTCTGCATCTTTTTAAGCCGTTTTTGGCCATTTCTAACCCCGGTTTGACCATTTCTTACCCCTTTTTAATCCATTTGGCTATTTCTAAACAAATTTTGCCATTTCTATCCAATATTTGCCTATTTCTAACCTATTTCAAGACATTTTTGCCCAGTTCTAACCCATTTTTGCCCACTTCATACCCACCTGAAGCCATTTTTGGCCATTTTTAAACTTGTTTTTTGCTACTTCTAACCCGCTTTTGCTCATTTCTGCTCCTTTTTATGCCATTTTTGGCATTTTCTAACCCAGTTTTGACCATTTCTGACCCCTTTTTGATTCATTTTTGGCTATTTCTAAACAATTCTTGCCATTTCTATCCTATTTTTAACTATTTCTAAGCTGTTTTAAGATATTTGTGCCCAGTTCTTAACTATTTCTGCCCTCTAATGACCCAGTTTTGCGCATTTGTCACCCGTTTTAAGCCATTTTTGGCCGTTTCTCACCTATTTTTGCCCCTTTCTATCCCTGTTTTAAGTCATTTTTGGCTATTTGTAACCCAGTTTTGCTCATGTCTCTCCCGTGTTAAGCCATTTATTTTTCCATTTCCAACCCTTCTTTACCCACTTCTACCCATTTTGAGCCAGTTTTGGCTATTTCTGAAGAATTTTTGCGATTTCCATCCCATTTTTGGCCATTTCTGCGTCTCTTTAAGCCATTTTTGGCCATTTCTAATCCAGGTTTGATCATTTCTAACCCCTTTTCAATCCATTTTTGGCTATTTCTAAACAAATTTTGCCATTTCTGTCCAATATTTGTCTATTTCTAACCTATTTGAAGACATTTTTGCCCAGTTCTAACCCATTTTTGTCCACTTCATACCCACCTGAAGCCATTTATGGCCATTTTTAAACTTTTTTTTTGCTATTTCCGTCTCATTTTTGCTCGTTTCTGCTCCTTTTTATGCCATTTTTGGCATTTTCTAACCCAGTTTTGACCATTTCTGACCCCTCTTTAATTCATTTTTGGCTATTTCTAAACAATTTTTGCCATTTCTATCCTATTTTTGCCTGTTTCTAAGCAATTTTAAGACATTTTTGCCTGTTTCTAAGCAATTTTAAGACATTTTTGCCCGTTTCTAAGCTATTTTAAGACATTTTTGCCCATTTCTAGCCCATTTTTGCCCACTTCTAACCCGCTTTAAGCCATTTTTGGCTCTTTCTAAGCATTTTTTGCTATTTCTAACCATGTTTTGCCCATGTCAAACCCTTTTTAAGCCTTTTTTGTCCATTTCTAGTCCAGTCGTGCCCATTTCTAACCTGTTTTATGCCATTTTTGGCTCTTTCTCAATGTTTTATTTCCATTTCTTGTCCAGTCGTGCCCATTTCTTTCCCATTTTAAGCCATTTTTGGCCATTTTTCACCCAGTTTTCCCACTTCTCACCTCTTTGAAGCCATTTTTGGCCAGTTCTAACTGATTTCTGCCCCATCGAACCCTTTCGTGCCCTTCTATCCTTTTTTGCAAATTTCTAACCCTTTTTAAGCCATTTTTGGCCATTTCTAACCCAGTTCCATTACTCACCTGTTTAAAGCCATTTTTGGCCATTTCTAAGCCATTTTTGCCTACTTGTTACCTCTTTTAAGCTATTTTTGACTATTTCTAAACATATTTTGCCATTTCTATCCCATTTCTGCCTATTTCTAACCAGTTTTAAGCCTTTTTTGCCAAATTCTAACCCATTATTACCCACTTCTACCCAGTTTGAAGCACTTTTGCCCACTTCAAACCCTCTTGAAGCCATTTTTGGCCATTTCTAAACAGTTTTTGCTATTTCCATCCCATTTTTGCCCATTTCTGCATCTCTTTAAGCCATTTTTGGCCATTTCTAATCCAGGTTTGACCATTTCTAACCCCTTTTTAATCCATTTTTGCCATTTCTAAACAATTTTTCCTTTTTTATCCAATTTTTGCCTGTTTCTAACCTATTTTAAGACATTTTTGCCCCGTTGTAACCCATTTTTGCCCACTTCTAACCCACTTGAAGCCATTTTTGGCTCTTTCTAAAGAGTTTTTGCAATTTCTATCTCATTTTTGCCCATTTCTGCCTCTTTTTATACCATTTTTGGCCATTTCTAACCCAGTTTGGCCCATTTCTGACCCCTTTTTAATCCCTGTTTGGCTATTTCTAAGCAATTTTTGCCATTTCTGTCCTATTTTTGTCCATTTCTAAGCTATTTTAAGACACTTTTGGCTTTTTCTAAACAATGTTTGGCCATTTCTAATCCAGTTTTGCCCATTTCTAACCTGTTGGAAGCCATTTTTGGCTATTTCTCAACAATTTTTGGCCATTTCTAATCCAGCCTTGCCCATTTCTTTCCTGTTTGAAGCCTTTTTTGGCCGTTTCTCACCTATTTTTGCCCCTTTCTATCCCTGTTTTAAGTCATTTTTGGCTATTTGTAACCCAGTTTTGCTCATGTCTCTCCCGTGTTAAGCCATTTATTTTTCCATTTCCAACCCTTCTTTACCCACTTCTAGCCCATTTTGAGCCAGTTTTGGCTATTTCTGAAGAATTTTTGCTATTTCCATCCCATTTTTGCCCATTTCTGCGTCTCTTTAAGCCATTTTTGGCCATTTCTGACCCAGTTTTGATCTTTTCTAACCCCTTTTCAATCCATTTTTGGCTATTTCTAAACAAATTTTGCCATTTCTGTCCAATATTTGTCTATTTCTAACCTATTCGAAGACATTTTTGCCCAGTTCTAACCCATTTTTGTCCACTTCATACCCACCTGAAGCCATTTTTGGCCATTTTTAAACTTTTTTTTTGCTATTTCCATCTCATTTTTGCTCATTTCTGCTCCTTTTTATGCCATTTTTGGCATTTTCTAACCCAGTTTTGACCATTTCTGACCCCTTTTTGATTCATTTTTGGCTATTTCTAAACAATTCTTGCCATTTCTATCCTATTTTTAACTATTTCTAAGCTGTTTTAAGACATTTTTGCCCATTTCTAGCCCATTTTTGCCCACTTCTAACCCGCTTTAAGCCATTTTTGGCTCTTTCTAAGCATTTTTTGCTATTTCTAACCATGTTTTGCCCATGTCAAACCCTTTTTAAGCCTTTTTTGTCCATTTCTAGTCCAGTCGTGCCCATTTCTAACCTGTTTTATGCCATTTTTGGCTCTTTCTCAATGGTTTTTTTCCATTTCTTGTCCAGTCGTGCCCATTTCTTTCCCATTTTAAGCCATTTTTGGCCATTTTTCACCCAGTTTTCCCACTTCTCACCTCTTTGAAGCCATTTTTGGCCAGTTCTAACCGATTTCTGCCCCTTCGAACCCTTTCGTGCCCTTCTATCCTTTTTTGCAAATTTCTAACCCTTTTTAAGCCATTTTTGGCCATTTCTAACCCAGTTCCATTACTCACCTGTTTAAAGCCATTTTTGGCCATTTCTAAGCCATTTTTGCCTACTTGTTACCTCTTTTAAGCTATTTTTGACTATTTCTAAACATATTTTGCCATTTCTATCCCATTTCTGCCTATTTCTAACCAGTTTTAAGCCTTTTTTGCCAAATTCTAACCCATTATTACCCACTTCTACCCAGTTTGAAGCACTTTTGCCCACTTCAAACCCTCTTGAAGCCATTTTTGGCCATTTCTAAACAGTTTTTGCTATTTCCATCCCATTTTTGCCCATTTCTGCATCTCTTTAAGCCATTTTTGGCCATTTCTAATCCAGGTTTGACCATTTTTAATCCCTTTTTAATCCATTTTTGGCCATTTCTGAACAATTTTTCCTTTTCTATCCAATTTTTGCCTCTTTCTAACCTATTTTAAGACATTTTTGCCCCCTTGTAACCCATTTTTGCCCACTTCTAACCCACTTGAAGCCATTTTTGGCTCTTTCTAAAGAGTTTTTGCAATTTCTATCTCATTTTTGCCCATTTCTGCCTCTTTTTATACCATTTTTGGCCATTTCTAACCCAGTTTGGCCCATTTCTGACCCCTTTTTAATCCCTGTTTGGCTATTTCTAAGCAATTTTTGCCATTTCTGTCCTATTTTTGTCCATTTCTAAGCTATTTTAAGACACTTTTGGCTTTTTCTAAACAATGTTTGGCCATTTCTAATCCAGTTTTGCCCATTTCTAACCTGTTTGAAGCCATTTTTGGCTATTTCTCAACAATTTTTGGCCATTTCTAATCCAGCCTTGCCCATTTCTCACCCGTTTCAAGCCTTTTTTGGCCGTTTCTCACCTATTTTTGCCCCTTTCTATCCCTGTTTTAAGTCATTTTTGGCTATTTGTAACCCAGTTTTGCTCATGTCTCTCCCGTGTTAAGCCATTTATTTTTCCATTTCCAACCCTTCTTTACCCACTTCTAGCCCATTTTGAGCCAGTTTTGGCTATTTCTGAAGAATTTTTGCTATTTCCATCCCATTTTTGCCCATTTCTGCGTCTCTTTAAGCCTTTTTTGGCCATTTCTGACCCAGTTTTGATCTTTTCTAACCCCTTTTCAATCCATTTTTGGCTATTTCTAAACAAATTTTGCCATTTCTGTCCAATATTTGTCTATTTCTAACCTATTCGAAGACATTTTTGCCCAGTTCTAACCCATTTTTGTCCACTTCATACCCACCTGAAGCCATTTATGGCCATTTTTAAACTTTTTTTTTGCTATTTCCGTCTCATTTTTGCTCGTTTCTGCTCCTTTTTATGCCATTTTTGGCATTTTCTAACCCAGTTTTGACCATTTCTGACCCCTTTTTGATTCATTTTTGGCTATTTCTAAACAATTCTTGCCATTTCTATCCTATTTTTAACTATTTCTAAGCTGTTTTAAGACATTTTTGCCCATTTCTAGCCCATTTTTGCCCACTTCTAACCCGCTTTAAGCCATTTTTGGCTCTTTCTAAGCATTTTTTGCTATTTCTAACCATGTTTTGCCCATGTCAAACCCTTTTTAAGCCTTTTTTGTCCATTTCTAGTCCAGTCGTGCCCATTTCTAACCTGTTTTATGCCATTTTTGGCTCTTTCTCAATGGTTTTTTTCCATTTCTTGTCCAGTCGTGCCCATTTCTTTCCCATTTTAAGCCATTTTTGGCCATTTTTCACCCAGTTTTCCCACTTCTCACCTCTTTGAAGCCATTTTTGGCCAGTTCTAACCGATTTCTGCCCCTTCGAACCCTTTCGTGCCCTTCTATCCTTTTTTGCAAATTTCTAACCCTTTTTAAGCCATTTTTGGCCATTTCTAACCCAGTTCCATTACTCACCTGTTTAAAGCCATTTTTGGCCATTTCTAAGCCATTTTTGCCTACTTGTTACCTCTTTTAAGCTATTTTTGACTATTTCTAAACATATTTTGCCATTTCTATCCCATTTCTGCCTATTTCTAACCAGTTTTAAGCCTTTTTTGCCAAATTCTAACCCATTATTACCCACTTCTACCCAGTTTGAAGCACTTTTGCCCACTTCAAACCCTCTTGAAGCCATTTTTGGCCATTTCTAAACAGTTTTTGCTATTTCCATCCCATTTTTGCCCATTTCTGCATCTCTTTAAGCCATTTTTGGCCATTTCTAATCCAGGTTTGACCATTTTTAATCCCTTTTTAATCCATTTTTGGCCATTTCTGAACAATTTTTCCTTTTCTATCCAATTTTTGCCTATTTCTAACCTATTTTAAGACATTTTTGCCCCGTTGTAACCCATTTTTGCCCACTTCTAACCCACTTGAAGCCATTTTTGGCTCTTTCTAAAGAGTTTTTGCAATTTCTATCTCATTTTTGCCCATTTCTGCCTCTTTTTATACCATTTTTGGCCATTTCTAACCCAGTTTGGCCCATTTCTGACCCCTTTTTAATCCCTGTTTGGCTATTTCTAAGCAATTTTTGCCATTTCTGTCCTATTTTTGTCCATTTCTAAGCTATTTTAAGACACTTTTGGCTTTTTCTAAACAATGTTTGGCCATTTCTAATCCAGTTTTGCCCATTTCTAACCTGTTTGAAGCCATTTTTGGCTATTTCTCAACAATTTTTGGCCATTTCTAATCCAGCCTTGCCCATTTCTCACCCGTTTCAAGCCTTTTTTGGCCGTTTCTCACCTATTTTTGCCCCTTTCTATCCCTGTTTTAAGTCATTTTTGGCTATTTGTAACCCAGTTTTGCTCATGTCTCTCCCGTGTTAAGCCATTTATTTTTCCATTTCCAACCCTTCTTTACCCACTTCTAGCCCATTTTGAGCCAGTTTTGGCTATTTCTGAAGAATTTTTGCTATTTCCATCCCATTTTTGCCCATTTCTGCGTCTCTTTAAGCCTTTTTTGGCCATTTCTGACCCAGTTTTGATCTTTTCTAACCCCTTTTCAATCCATTTTTGGCTATTTCTAAACAAATTTTGCCATTTCTGTCCAATATTTGTCTATTTCTAACCTATTCGAAGACATTTTTGCCCAGTTCTAACCCATTTTTGTCCACTTCATACCCACCTGAAGCCATTTTTGGCCATTTTTAAACTTTTTTTTTGCTATTTCCATCTCATTTTTGCTCATTTCTGCTCCTTTTTATGCCATTTTTGGCATTTTCTAACCCAGTTTTGACCATTTCTGACCCCTTTTTGATTCATTTTTGGCTATTTCTAAACAATTCTTGCCATTTCTATCCTATTTTTAACTATTTCTAAGCTGTTTTAAGACATTTTTGCCCATTTCTAGCCCATTTTTGCCCACTTCTAACCCGCTTTAAGCCATTTTTGGCTCTTTCTAAGCATTTTTTGCTATTTCTAACCATGTTTTGCCCATGTCAAACCCTTTTTAAGCCTTTTTTGTCCATTTCTAGTCCAGTCGTGCCCATTTCTAACCTGTTTTATGCCATTTTTGGCTCTTTCTCAATGGTTTTTTTCCATTTCTTGTCCAGTCGTGCCCATTTCTTTCCCATTTTAAGCCATTTTTGGCCATTTTTCACCCAGTTTTCCCACTTCTCACCTCTTTGAAGCCATTTTTGGCCAGTTCTAACCGATTTCTGCCCCTTCGAACCCTTTCGTGCCCTTCTATCCTTTTTTGCAAATTTCTAACCCTTTTTAAGCCATTTTTGGCCATTTCTAACCCAGTTCCATTACTCACCTGTTTAAAGCCATTTTTGGCCATTTCTAAGCCATTTTTGCCTACTTGTTACCTCTTTTAAGCTATTTTTGACTATTTCTAAACATATTTTGCCATTTCTATCCCATTTCTGCCTATTTCTAACCAGTTTTAAGCCTTTTTTGCCAAATTCTAACCCATTATTACCCACTTCTACCCAGTTTGAAGCACTTTTGCCCACTTCAAACCCTCTTGAAGCCATTTTTGGCCATTTCTAAACAGTTTTTGCTATTTCCATCCCATTTTTGCCCATTTCTGCATCTCTTTAAGCCATTTTTGGCCATTTCTAATCCAGGTTTGACCATTTTTAATCCCTTTTTAATCCATTTTTGGCCATTTCTGAACAATTTTTCCTTTTCTATCCAATTTTTGCCTATTTCTAACCTATTTTAAGACATTTTTGCCCCGTTGTAACCCATTTTTGCCCACTTCTAACCCACTTGAAGCCATTTTTGGCTCTTTCTAAAGAGTTTTTGCAATTTCTATCTCATTTTTGCCCATTTCTGCCTCTTTTTATACCATTTTTGGCCATTTCTAACCCAGTTTGGCCCATTTCTGACCCCTTTTTAATCCCTGTTTGGCTATTTCTAAGCAATTTTTGCCATTTCTGTCCTATTTTTGTCCATTTCTAAGCTATTTTAAGACACTTTTGGCTTTTTCTAAACAATGTTTGGCCATTTCTAATCCAGTTTTGCCCATTTCTAACCTGTTTGAAGCCATTTTTGGCTATTTCTCAACAATTTTTGGCCATTTCTAATCCAGCCTTGCCCATTTCTCACCCGTTTCAAGCCTTTTTTGGCCGTTTCTCACCTATTTTTGCCCCTTTCTATCCCTGTTTTAAGTCATTTTTGGCTATTTGTAACCCAGTTTTGCTCATGTCTCTCCCGTGTTAAGCCATTTATTTTTCCATTTCCAACCCTTCTTTACCCACTTCTAGCCCATTTTGAGCCAGTTTTGGCTATTTCTGAAGAATTTTTGCTATTTCCATCCCATTTTTGCCCATTTCTGCGTCTCTTTAAGCCTTTTTTGGCCATTTCTGACCCAGTTTTGATCTTTTCTAACCCCTTTTCAATCCATTTTTGGCTATTTCTAAACAAATTTTGCCATTTCTGTCCAATATTTGTCTATTTCTAACCTATTCGAAGACATTTTTGCCCAGTTCTAACCCATTTTTGTCCACTTCATACCCACCTGAAGCCATTTTTGGCCATTTTTAAACTTTTTTTTTGCTATTTCCATCTCATTTTTGCTCATTTCTGCTCCTTTTTATGCCATTTTTGGCATTTTCTAACCCAGTTTTGACCATTTCTGACCCCTTTTTGATTCATTTTTGGCTATTTCTAAACAATTCTTGCCATTTCTATCCTATTTTTAACTATTTCTAAGCTGTTTTAAGACATTTTTGCCCATTTCTAGCCCATTTTTGCCCACTTCTAACCCGCTTTAAGCCATTTTTGGCTCTTTCTAAGCATTTTTTGCTATTTCTAACCATGTTTTGCCCATGTCAAACCCTTTTTAAGCCTTTTTTGTCCATTTCTAGTCCAGTCGTGCCCATTTCTAACCTGTTTTATGCCATTTTTGGCTCTTTCTCAATGGTTTTTTTCCATTTCTTGTCCAGTCGTGCCCATTTCTTTCCCATTTTAAGCCATTTTTGGCCATTTTTCACCCAGTTTTCCCACTTCTCACCTCTTTGAAGCCATTTTTGGCCAGTTCTAACCGATTTCTGCCCCTTCGAACCCTTTCGTGCCCTTCTATCCTTTTTTGCAAATTTCTAACCCTTTTTAAGCCATTTTTGGCCATTTCTAACCCAGTTCCATTACTCACCTGTTTAAAGCCATTTTTGGCCATTTCTAAGCCATTTTTGCCTACTTGTTACCTCTTTTAAGCTATTTTTGACTATTTCTAAACATATTTTGCCATTTCTATCCCATTTCTGCCTATTTCTAACCAGTTTTAAGCCTTTTTTGCCAAATTCTAACCCATTATTACCCACTTCTACCCAGTTTGAAGCACTTTTGCCCGCTTCAAACCCTCTTGAAGCCATTTTTGGCCATTTCTAAACAGTTTTTGCTATTTCCATCCCATTTTTGCCCATTTCTGCATCTCTTTAAGCCATTTTTGGCCATTTCTAATCCAGGTTTGACCATTTTTAATCCCTTTTTAATCCATTTTTGGCCATTTCTGAACAATTTTTCCTTTTCTATCCAATTTTTGCCTATTTCTAACCTATTTTAAGACATTTTTGCCCCCTTGTAACCCATTTTTGCCCACTTCTAACCCACTTGAAGCCATTTTTGGCTCTTTCTAAAGAGTTTTTGCAATTTCTATCTCATTTTTGCCCATTTCTGCCTCTTTTTATACCATTTTTGGCCATTTCTAACCCAGTTTGGCCCATTTCTGACCCCTTTTTAATCCCTGTTTGGCTATTTCTAAGCAATTTTTGCCATTTCTGTCCTATTTTTGTCCATTTCTAAGCTATTTTAAGACACTTTTGGCTTTTTCTAAACAATGTTTGGCCATTTCTAATCCAGTTTTGCCCATTTCTAACCTGTTTGAAGCCATTTTTGGCTATTTCTCAACAATTTTTGGCCATTTCTAATCCAGCCTTGCCCATTTCTCACCCGTTTCAAGCCTTTTTTGGCCGTTTCTCACCTATTTTTGCCCCTTTCTATCCCTGTTTTAAGTCATTTTTGGCTATTTGTAACCCAGTTTTGCTCATGTCTCTCCCGTGTTAAGCCATTTATTTTTCCATTTCCAACCCTTCTTTACCCACTTCTAGCCCATTTTGAGCCAGTTTTGGCTATTTCTGAAGAATTTTTGCTATTTCCATCCCATTTTTGCCCATTTCTGCGTCTCTTTAAGCCTTTTTTGGCCATTTCTGACCCAGTTTTGATCTTTTCTAACCCCTTTTCAATCCATTTTTGGCTATTTCTAAACAAATTTTGCCATTTCTGTCCAATATTTGTCTATTTCTAACCTATTCGAAGACATTTTTGCCCAGTTCTAACCCATTTTTGTCCACTTCATACCCACCTGAAGCCATTTTTGGCCATTTTTAAACTTTTTTTTTGCTATTTCCATCTCATTTTTGCTCATTTCTGCTCCTTTTTATGCCATTTTTGGCATTTTCTAACCCAGTTTTGACCATTTCTGACCCCTTTTTGATTCATTTTTGGCTATTTCTAAACAATTCTTGCCATTTCTATCCTATTTTTAACTATTTCTAAGCTGTTTTAAGACATTTTTGCCCATTTCTAGCCCATTTTTGCCCACTTCTAACCCGCTTTAAGCCATTTTTGGCTCTTTCTAAGCATTTTTTGCTATTTCTAACCATGTTTTGCCCATGTCAAACCCTTTTTAAGCCTTTTTTGTCCATTTCTAGTCCAGTCGTGCCCATTTCTAACCTGTTTTATGCCATTTTTGGCTCTTTCTCAATGGTTTTTTTCCATTTCTTGTCCAGTCGTGCCCATTTCTTTCCCATTTTAAGCCATTTTTGGCCATTTTTCACCCAGTTTTCCCACTTCTCACCTCTTTGAAGCCATTTTTGGCCAGTTCTAACCGATTTCTGCCCCTTCGAACCCTTTTGTGCCCTTCTATCCTTTTTTGCAAATTTCTAACCCTTTTTAAGCCATTTTTGGCCATTTCTAACCCAGTTCCATTACTCACCTGTTTAAAGCCATTTTTGGCCATTTCTAAGCCATTTTTGCCTACTTGTTACCTCTTTTAAGCTATTTTTGACTATTTCTAAACATATTTTGCCATTTCTATCCCATTTCTGCCTATTTCTAACCAGTTTTAAGCCTTTTTTGCCAAATTCTAACCCATTATTACCCACTTCTACCCAGTTTGAAGCACTTTTGCCCGCTTCAAACCCTCTTGAAGCCATTTTTGGCCATTTCTAAACAGTTTTTGCTATTTCCATCCCATTTTTGCCCATTTCTGCATCTCTTTAAGCCATTTTTGGCCATTTCTAATCCAGGTTTGACCATTTTTAATCCCTTTTTAATCCATTTTTGGCCATTTCTGAACAATTTTTCCTTTTCTATCCAATTTTTGCCTATTTCTAACCTATTTTAAGACATTTTTGCCCCGTTGTAACCCATTTTTGCCCACTTCTAACCCACTTGAAGCCATTTTTGGCTCTTTCTAAAGAGTTTTTGCAATTTCTATCTCATTTTTGCCCATTTCTGCCTCTTTTTATACCATTTTTGGCCATTTCTAACCCAGTTTGGCCCATTTCTGACCCCTTTTTAATCCCTGTTTGGCTATTTCTAAGCAATTTTTGCCATTTCTGTCCTATTTTTGTCCATTTCTAAGCTATTTTAAGACACTTTTGGCTTTTTCTAAACAATGTTTGGCCATTTCTAATCCAGTTTTGCCCATTTCTAACCTGTTTGAAGCCATTTTTGGCTATTTCTCAACAATTTTTGGCCATTTCTAATCCAGCCTTGCCCATTTCTCACCCGTTTCAAGCCTTTTTTGGCCGTTTCTCACCTATTTTTGCCCCTTTCTATCCCTGTTTTAAGTCATTTTTGGCTATTTGTAACCCAGTTTTGCTCATGTCTCTCCCGTGTTAAGCCATTTATTTTTCCATTTCCAACCCTTCTTTACCCACTTCTAGCCTATTTTGAGCCAGTTTTGGCTATTTCTGAAGAATTTTTGCTATTTCCATCCCATTTTTGCCCATTTCTGCGTCTCTTTAAGCCATTTTTGGCCATTTCTGACCCAGTTTTGATCTTTTCTAACCCCTTTTCAATCCATTTTTGGCTATTTCTAAACAAATTTTGCCATTTCTGTCCAATATTTGTCTATTTCTAACCTATTTGAAGACATTTTTGCCCAGTTCTAACCCATTTTTGTCCACTTCATACCCACCTGAAGCCATTTTTGGCCATTTTTAAACTTTTTTTTTGCTATTTCCATCTCATTTTTGCTCATTTCTGCTCCTTTTTATGCCATTTTTGGCATTTTCTAACCCAGTTTTGACCATTTCTGACCCCTTTTTGATTCATTTTTGGCTATTTCTAAACAATTCTTGCCATTTCTATCCTATTTTTAACTATTTCTAAGCTGTTTTAAGACATTTTTGCCCATTTCTAGCCCATTTTTGCCCACTTCTAACCCGCTTTAAGCCATTTTTGGCTCTTTCTAAGCATTTTTTGCTATTTCTAACCATGTTTTGCCCATGTCAAACCCTTTTTAAGCCTTTTTTGTCCATTTCTAGTCCAGTCGTGCCCATTTCTAACCTGTTTTATGCCATTTTTGGCTCTTTCTCAATGTTTTTTGTCCATTTCTAGTCCAGTCGTGCCCATTTCTAACCTGTTTTATGCCATTTTTGGCTCTTTCTCAATGGTTTTTTTCCATTTCTTGTCCAGTCGTGCCCATTTCTTTCCCATTTTAAGCCATTTTTGGCCATTTTTCACCCAGTTTTCCCACTTCTCACCTCTTTGAAGCCATTTTTGGCCAGTTCTAACCGATTTCTGCCCCTTCGAACCCTTTCGTGCCCTTCTATCCTTTTTTGCAAATTTCTAACCCTTTTTAAGCCATTTTTGGCCATTTCTAACCCAGTTCCATTACTCACCTGTTTAAAGCCATTTTTGGCCATTTCTAAGCCATTTTTGCCTACTTGTTACCTCTTTTAAGCTATTTTTGACTATTTCTAAACATATTTTGCCATTTCTATCCCATTTCTGCCTATTTCTAACCAGTTTTAAGCCTTTTTTGCCAAATTCTAACCCATTATTACCCACTTCTACCCAGTTTGAAGCACTTTTGCCCACTTCAAACCCTCTTGAAGCCATTTTTGGCCATTTCTAAACAGTTTTTGCTATTTCCATCCCATTTTTGCCCATTTCTGCATCTCTTTAAGCCATTTTTGGCCATTTCTAATCCAGGTTTGACCATTTTTAATCCCTTTTTAATCCATTTTTGGCCATTTCTGAACAATTTTTCCTTTTCTATCCAATTTTTGCCTATTTCTAACCTATTTTAAGACATTTTTGCCCCGTTGTAACCCATTTTTGCCCACTTCTAACCCACTTGAAGCCATTTTTGGCTCTTTCTAAAGAGTTTTTGCAATTTCTATCTCATTTTTGCCCATTTCTGCCTCTTTTTATACCATTTTTGGCCATTTCTAACCCAGTTTGGCCCATTTCTGACCCCTTTTTAATCCCTGTTTGGCTATTTCTAAGCAATTTTTGCCATTTCTGTCCTATTTTTGTCCATTTCTAAGCTATTTTAAGACACTTTTGGCTTTTTCTAAACAATGTTTGGCCATTTCTAATCCAGTTTTGCCCATTTCTAACCTGTTTGAAGCCATTTTTGGCTATTTCTCAACAATTTTTGGCCATTTCTAATCCAGCCTTGCCCATTTCTCACCCGTTTCAAGCCTTTTTTGGCCGTTTCTCACCTATTTTTGCCCCTTTCTATCCCTGTTTTAAGTCATTTTTGGCTATTTGTAACCCAGTTTTGCTCATGTCTCTCCCGTGTTAAGCCATTTATTTTTCCATTTCCAACCCTTCTTTACCCACTTCTAGCCCATTTTGAGCCAGTTTTGGCTATTTCTGAAGAATTTTTGCTATTTCCATCCCATTTTTGCCCATTTCTGCGTCTCTTTAAGCCTTTTTTGGCCATTTCTGACCCAGTTTTGATCTTTTCTAACCCCTTTTCAATCCATTTTTGGCTATTTCTAAACAAATTTTGCCATTTCTGTCCAATATTTGTCTATTTCTAACCTATTCGAAGACATTTTTGCCCAGTTCTAACCCATTTTTGTCCACTTCATACCCACCTGAAGCCATTTTTGGCCATTTTTAAACTTTTTTTTTGCTATTTCCATCTCATTTTTGCTCATTTCTGCTCCTTTTTATGCCATTTTTGGCATTTTCTAACCCAGTTTTGACCATTTCTGACCCCTTTTTGATTCATTTTTGGCTATTTCTAAACAATTCTTGCCATTTCTATCCTATTTTTAACTATTTCTAAGCTGTTTTAAGACATTTTTGCCCATTTCTAGCCCATTTTTGCCCACTTCTAACCCGCTTTAAGCCATTTTTGGCTCTTTCTAAGCATTTTTTGCTATTTCTAACCATGTTTTGCCCATGTCAAACCCTTTTTAAGCCTTTTTTGTCCATTTCTAGTCCAGTCGTGCCCATTTCTAACCTGTTTTATGCCATTTTTGGCTCTTTCTCAATGGTTTTTTTCCATTTCTTGTCCAGTCGTGCCCATTTCTTTCCCATTTTAAGCCATTTTTGGCCATTTTTCACCCAGTTTTCCCACTTCTCACCTCTTTGAAGCCATTTTTGGCCAGTTCTAACCGATTTCTGCCCCTTCGAACCCTTTCGTGCCCTTCTATCCTTT
Source organism: Amazona ochrocephala (assembly GCA_039720435.1). Lineage (NCBI taxonomy): Eukaryota > Metazoa > Chordata > Aves > Psittaciformes > Psittacidae > Amazona > Amazona ochrocephala. The sequence continues at coordinate 3,422,457 of CM077908.1, forward strand.
TTTGCAAATTTCTAACCCTTTTTAAGCCATTTTTGGCCATTTCTAACCCAGTTCCATTACTCACCTGTTTAAAGCCATTTTTGGCCATTTCTAAGCCATTTTTGCCTACTTGTTACCTCTTTTAAGCTATTTTTGACTATTTCTAAACATATTTTGCCATTTCTATCCCATTTCTGCCTATTTCTAACCAGTTTTAAGCCTTTTTTGCCAAATTCTAACCCATTATTACCCACTTCTACCCAGTTTGAAGCACTTTTGCCCACTTCAAACCCTCTTGAAGCCATTTTTGGCCATTTCTAAACAGTTTTTGCTATTTCCATCCCATTTTTGCCCATTTCTGCATCTCTTTAAGCCATTTTTGGCCATTTCTAATCCAGGTTTGACCATTTTTAATCCCTTTTTAATCCATTTTTGGCCATTTCTGAACAATTTTTCCTTTTCTATCCAATTTTTGCCTATTTCTAACCTATTTTAAGACATTTTTGCCCCGTTGTAACCCATTTTTGCCCACTTCTAACCCACTTGAAGCCATTTTTGGCTCTTTCTAAAGAGTTTTTGCAATTTCTATCTCATTTTTGCCCATTTCTGCCTCTTTTTATACCATTTTTGGCCATTTCTAACCCAGTTTGGCCCATTTCTGACCCCTTTTTAATCCCTGTTTGGCTATTTCTAAGCAATTTTTGCCATTTCTGTCCTATTTTTGTCCATTTCTAAGCTATTTTAAGACACTTTTGGCTTTTTCTAAACAATGTTTGGCCATTTCTAATCCAGTTTTGCCCATTTCTAACCTGTTTGAAGCCATTTTTGGCTATTTCTCAACAATTTTTGGCCATTTCTAATCCAGCCTTGCCCATTTCTCACCCGTTTCAAGCCTTTTTTGGCCGTTTCTCACCTATTTTTGCCCCTTTCTATCCCTGTTTTAAGTCATTTTTGGCTATTTGTAACCCAGTTTTGCTCATGTCTCTCCCGTGTTAAGCCATTTATTTTTCCATTTCCAACCCTTCTTTACCCACTTCTAGCCCATTTTGAGCCAGTTTTGGCTATTTCTGAAGAATTTTTGCTATTTCCATCCCATTTTTGCCCATTTCTGCGTCTCTTTAAGCCTTTTTTGGCCATTTCTGACCCAGTTTTGATCTTTTCTAACCCCTTTTCAATCCATTTTTGGCTATTTCTAAACAAATTTTGCCATTTCTGTCCAATATTTGTCTATTTCTAACCTATTCGAAGACATTTTTGCCCAGTTCTAACCCATTTTTGTCCACTTCATACCCACCTGAAGCCATTTTTGGCCATTTTTAAACTTTTTTTTTGCTATTTCCATCTCATTTTTGCTCATTTCTGCTCCTTTTTATGCCATTTTTGGCATTTTCTAACCCAGTTTTGACCATTTCTGACCCCTTTTTGATTCATTTTTGGCTATTTCTAAACAATTCTTGCCATTTCTATCCTATTTTTAACTATTTCTAAGCTGTTTTAAGACATTTTTGCCCATTTCTAGCCCATTTTTGCCCACTTCTAACCCGCTTTAAGCCATTTTTGGCTCTTTCTAAGCATTTTTTGCTATTTCTAACCATGTTTTGCCCATGTCAAACCCTTTTTAAGCCTTTTTTGTCCATTTCTAGTCCAGTCGTGCCCATTTCTAACCTGTTTTATGCCATTTTTGGCTCTTTCTCAATGGTTTTTTTCCATTTCTTGTCCAGTCGTGCCCATTTCTTTCCCATTTTAAGCCATTTTTGGCCATTTTTCACCCAGTTTTCCCACTTCTCACCTCTTTGAAGCCATTTTTGGCCAGTTCTAACCGATTTCTGCCCCTTCGAACCCTTTCGTGCCCTTCTATCCTTTTTTGCAAATTTCTAACCCTTTTTAAGCCATTTTTGGCCATTTCTAACCCAGTTCCATTACTCACCTGTTTAAAGCCATTTTTGGCCATTTCTAAGCCATTTTTGCCTACTTGTTACCTCTTTTAAGCTATTTTTGACTATTTCTAAACATATTTTGCCATTTCTATCCCATTTCTGCCTATTTCTAACCAGTTTTAAGCCTTTTTTGCCAAATTCTAACCCATTATTACCCACTTCTACCCAGTTTGAAGCACTTTTGCCCACTTCAAACCCTCTTGAAGCCATTTTTGGCCATTTCTAAACAGTTTTTGCTATTTCCATCCCATTTTTGCCCATTTCTGCATCTCTTTAAGCCATTTTTGGCCATTTCTAATCCAGGTTTGACCATTTTTAATCCCTTTTTAATCCATTTTTGGCCATTTCTGAACAATTTTTCCTTTTCTATCCAATTTTTGCCTATTTCTAACCTATTTTAAGACATTTTTGCCCCGTTGTAACCCATTTTTGCCCACTTCTAACCCACTTGAAGCCATTTTTGGCTCTTTCTAAAGAGTTTTTGCAATTTCTATCTCATTTTTGCCCATTTCTGCCTCTTTTTATACCATTTTTGGCCATTTCTAACCCAGTTTGGCCCATTTCTGACCCCTTTTTAATCCCTGTTTGGCTATTTCTAAGCAATTTTTGCCATTTCTGTCCTATTTTTGTCCATTTCTAAGCTATTTTAAGACACTTTTGGCTTTTTCTAAACAATGTTTGGCCATTTCTAATCCAGTTTTGCCCATTTCTAACCTGTTTGAAGCCATTTTTGGCTATTTCTCAACAATTTTTGGCCATTTCTAATCCAGCCTTGCCCATTTCTCACCCGTTTCAAGCCTTTTTTGGCCGTTTCTCACCTATTTTTGCCCCTTTCTATCCCTGTTTTAAGTCATTTTTGGCTATTTGTAACCCAGTTTTGCTCATGTCTCTCCCGTGTTAAGCCATTTATTTTTCCATTTCCAACCCTTCTTTACCCACTTCTAGCCCATTTTGAGCCAGTTTTGGCTATTTCTGAAGAATTTTTGCTATTTCCATCCCATTTTTGCCCATTTCTGCGTCTCTTTAAGCCTTTTTTGGCCATTTCTGACCCAGTTTTGATCTTTTCTAACCCCTTTTCAATCCATTTTTGGCTATTTCTAAACAAATTTTGCCATTTCTGTCCAATATTTGTCTATTTCTAACCTATTCGAAGACATTTTTGCCCAGTTCTAACCCATTTTTGTCCACTTCATACCCACCTGAAGCCATTTTTGGCCATTTTTAAACTTTTTTTTTGCTATTTCCATCTCATTTTTGCTCATTTCTGCTCCTTTTTATGCCATTTTTGGCATTTTCTAACCCAGTTTTGACCATTTCTGACCCCTTTTTGATTCATTTTTGGCTATTTCTAAACAATTCTTGCCATTTCTATCCTATTTTTAACTATTTCTAAGCTGTTTTAAGACATTTTTGCCCATTTCTAGCCCATTTTTGCCCACTTCTAACCCGCTTTAAGCCATTTTTGGCTCTTTCTAAGCATTTTTTGCTATTTCTAACCATGTTTTGCCCATGTCAAACCCTTTTTAAGCCTTTTTTGTCCATTTCTAGTCCAGTCGTGCCCATTTCTAACCTGTTTTATGCCATTTTTGGCTCTTTCTCAATGGTTTTTTTCCATTTCTTGTCCAGTCGTGCCCATTTCTTTCCCATTTTAAGCCATTTTTGGCCATTTTTCACCCAGTTTTCCCACTTCTCACCTCTTTGAAGCCATTTTTGGCCAGTTCTAACCGATTTCTGCCCCTTCGAACCCTTTCGTGCCCTTCTATCCTTTTTTGCAAATTTCTAACCCTTTTTAAGCCATTTTTGGCCATTTCTAACCCAGTTCCATTACTCACCTGTTTAAAGCCATTTTTGGCCATTTCTAAGCCATTTTTGCCTACTTGTTACCTCTTTTAAGCTATTTTTGACTATTTCTAAACATATTTTGCCATTTCTATCCCATTTCTGCCTATTTCTAACCAGTTTTAAGCCTTTTTTGCCAAATTCTAACCCATTATTACCCACTTCTACCCAGTTTGAAGCACTTTTGCCCGCTTCAAACCCTCTTGAAGCCATTTTTGGCCATTTCTAAACAGTTTTTGCTATTTCCATCCCATTTTTGCCCATTTCTGCATCTCTTTAAGCCATTTTTGGCCATTTCTAATCCAGGTTTGACCATTTTTAATCCCTTTTTAATCCATTTTTGGCCATTTCTGAACAATTTTTCCTTTTCTATCCAATTTTTGCCTATTTCTAACCTATTTTAAGACATTTTTGCCCCCTTGTAACCCATTTTTGCCCACTTCTAACCCACTTGAAGCCATTTTTGGCTCTTTCTAAAGAGTTTTTGCAATTTCTATCTCATTTTTGCCCATTTCTGCCTCTTTTTATACCATTTTTGGCCATTTCTAACCCAGTTTGGCCCATTTCTGACCCCTTTTTAATCCCTGTTTGGCTATTTCTAAGCAATTTTTGCCATTTCTGTCCTATTTTTGTCCATTTCTAAGCTATTTTAAGACACTTTTGGCTTTTTCTAAACAATGTTTGGCCATTTCTAATCCAGTTTTGCCCATTTCTAACCTGTTTGAAGCCATTTTTGGCTATTTCTCAACAATTTTTGGCCATTTCTAATCCAGCCTTGCCCATTTCTCACCCGTTTCAAGCCTTTTTTGGCCGTTTCTCACCTATTTTTGCCCCTTTCTATCCCTGTTTTAAGTCATTTTTGGCTATTTGTAACCCAGTTTTGCTCATGTCTCTCCCGTGTTAAGCCATTTATTTTTCCATTTCCAACCCTTCTTTACCCACTTCTAGCCCATTTTGAGCCAGTTTTGGCTATTTCTGAAGAATTTTTGCTATTTCCATCCCATTTTTGCCCATTTCTGCGTCTCTTTAAGCCTTTTTTGGCCATTTCTGACCCAGTTTTGATCTTTTCTAACCCCTTTTCAATCCATTTTTGGCTATTTCTAAACAAATTTTGCCATTTCTGTCCAATATTTGTCTATTTCTAACCTATTCGAAGACATTTTTGCCCAGTTCTAACCCATTTTTGTCCACTTCATACCCACCTGAAGCCATTTTTGGCCATTTTTAAACTTTTTTTTTGCTATTTCCATCTCATTTTTGCTCATTTCTGCTCCTTTTTATGCCATTTTTGGCATTTTCTAACCCAGTTTTGACCATTTCTGACCCCTTTTTGATTCATTTTTGGCTATTTCTAAACAATTCTTGCCATTTCTATCCTATTTTTAACTATTTCTAAGCTGTTTTAAGACATTTTTGCCCATTTCTAGCCCATTTTTGCCCACTTCTAACCCGCTTTAAGCCATTTTTGGCTCTTTCTAAGCATTTTTTGCTATTTCTAACCATGTTTTGCCCATGTCAAACCCTTTTTAAGCCTTTTTTGTCCATTTCTAGTCCAGTCGTGCCCATTTCTAACCTGTTTTATGCCATTTTTGGCTCTTTCTCAATGGTTTTTTTCCATTTCTTGTCCAGTCGTGCCCATTTCTTTCCCATTTTAAGCCATTTTTGGCCATTTTTCACCCAGTTTTCCCACTTCTCACCTCTTTGAAGCCATTTTTGGCCAGTTCTAACCGATTTCTGCCCCTTCGAACCCTTTTGTGCCCTTCTATCCTTTTTTGCAAATTTCTAACCCTTTTTAAGCCATTTTTGGCCATTTCTAACCCAGTTCCATTACTCACCTGTTTAAAGCCATTTTTGGCCATTTCTAAGCCATTTTTGCCTACTTGTTACCTCTTTTAAGCTATTTTTGACTATTTCTAAACATATTTTGCCATTTCTATCCCATTTCTGCCTATTTCTAACCAGTTTTAAGCCTTTTTTGCCAAATTCTAACCCATTATTACCCACTTCTACCCAGTTTGAAGCACTTTTGCCCGCTTCAAACCCTCTTGAAGCCATTTTTGGCCATTTCTAAACAGTTTTTGCTATTTCCATCCCATTTTTGCCCATTTCTGCATCTCTTTAAGCCATTTTTGGCCATTTCTAATCCAGGTTTGACCATTTTTAATCCCTTTTTAATCCATTTTTGGCCATTTCTGAACAATTTTTCCTTTTCTATCCAATTTTTGCCTATTTCTAACCTATTTTAAGACATTTTTGCCCCGTTGTAACCCATTTTTGCCCACTTCTAACCCACTTGAAGCCATTTTTGGCTCTTTCTAAAGAGTTTTTGCAATTTCTATCTCATTTTTGCCCATTTCTGCCTCTTTTTATACCATTTTTGGCCATTTCTAACCCAGTTTGGCCCATTTCTGACCCCTTTTTAATCCCTGTTTGGCTATTTCTAAGCAATTTTTGCCATTTCTGTCCTATTTTTGTCCATTTCTAAGCTATTTTAAGACACTTTTGGCTTTTTCTAAACAATGTTTGGCCATTTCTAATCCAGTTTTGCCCATTTCTAACCTGTTTGAAGCCATTTTTGGCTATTTCTCAACAATTTTTGGCCATTTCTAATCCAGCCTTGCCCATTTCTCACCCGTTTCAAGCCTTTTTTGGCCGTTTCTCACCTATTTTTGCCCCTTTCTATCCCTGTTTTAAGTCATTTTTGGCTATTTGTAACCCAGTTTTGCTCATGTCTCTCCCGTGTTAAGCCATTTATTTTTCCATTTCCAACCCTTCTTTACCCACTTCTAGCCTATTTTGAGCCAGTTTTGGCTATTTCTGAAGAATTTTTGCTATTTCCATCCCATTTTTGCCCATTTCTGCGTCTCTTTAAGCCATTTTTGGCCATTTCTGACCCAGTTTTGATCTTTTCTAACCCCTTTTCAATCCATTTTTGGCTATTTCTAAACAAATTTTGCCATTTCTGTCCAATATTTGTCTATTTCTAACCTATTTGAAGACATTTTTGCCCAGTTCTAACCCATTTTTGTCCACTTCATACCCACCTGAAGCCATTTTTGGCCATTTTTAAACTTTTTTTTTGCTATTTCCATCTCATTTTTGCTCATTTCTGCTCCTTTTTATGCCATTTTTGGCATTTTCTAACCCAGTTTTGACCATTTCTGACCCCTTTTTGATTCATTTTTGGCTATTTCTAAACAATTCTTGCCATTTCTATCCTATTTTTAACTATTTCTAAGCTGTTTTAAGACATTTTTGCCCATTTCTAGCCCATTTTTGCCCACTTCTAACCCGCTTTAAGCCATTTTTGGCTCTTTCTAAGCATTTTTTGCTATTTCTAACCATGTTTTGCCCATGTCAAACCCTTTTTAAGCCTTTTTTGTCCATTTCTAGTCCAGTCGTGCCCATTTCTAACCTGTTTTATGCCATTTTTGGCTCTTTCTCAATGTTTTTTGTCCATTTCTAGTCCAGTCGTGCCCATTTCTAACCTGTTTTATGCCATTTTTGGCTCTTTCTCAATGGTTTTTTTCCATTTCTTGTCCAGTCGTGCCCATTTCTTTCCCATTTTAAGCCATTTTTGGCCATTTTTCACCCAGTTTTCCCACTTCTCACCTCTTTGAAGCCATTTTTGGCCAGTTCTAACCGATTTCTGCCCCTTCGAACCCTTTCGTGCCCTTCTATCCTTTTTTGCAAATTTCTAACCCTTTTTAAGCCATTTTTGGCCATTTCTAACCCAGTTCCATTACTCACCTGTTTAAAGCCATTTTTGGCCATTTCTAAGCCATTTTTGCCTACTTGTTACCTCTTTTAAGCTATTTTTGACTATTTCTAAACATATTTTGCCATTTCTATCCCATTTCTGCCTATTTCTAACCAGTTTTAAGCCTTTTTTGCCAAATTCTAACCCATTATTACCCACTTCTACCCAGTTTGAAGCACTTTTGCCCACTTCAAACCCTCTTGAAGCCATTTTTGGCCATTTCTAAACAGTTTTTGCTATTTCCATCCCATTTTTGCCCATTTCTGCATCTCTTTAAGCCATTTTTGGCCATTTCTAATCCAGGTTTGACCATTTTTAATCCCTTTTTAATCCATTTTTGGCCATTTCTGAACAATTTTTCCTTTTCTATCCAATTTTTGCCTATTTCTAACCTATTTTAAGACATTTTTGCCCCGTTGTAACCCATTTTTGCCCACTTCTAACCCACTTGAAGCCATTTTTGGCTCTTTCTAAAGAGTTTTTGCAATTTCTATCTCATTTTTGCCCATTTCTGCCTCTTTTTATACCATTTTTGGCCATTTCTAACCCAGTTTGGCCCATTTCTGACCCCTTTTTAATCCCTGTTTGGCTATTTCTAAGCAATTTTTGCCATTTCTGTCCTATTTTTGTCCATTTCTAAGCTATTTTAAGACACTTTTGGCTTTTTCTAAACAATGTTTGGCCATTTCTAATCCAGTTTTGCCCATTTCTAACCTGTTTGAAGCCATTTTTGGCTATTTCTCAACAATTTTTGGCCATTTCTAATCCAGCCTTGCCCATTTCTCACCCGTTTCAAGCCTTTTTTGGCCGTTTCTCACCTATTTTTGCCCCTTTCTATCCCTGTTTTAAGTCATTTTTGGCTATTTGTAACCCAGTTTTGCTCATGTCTCTCCCGTGTTAAGCCATTTATTTTTCCATTTCCAACCCTTCTTTACCCACTTCTAGCCCATTTTGAGCCAGTTTTGGCTATTTCTGAAGAATTTTTGCTATTTCCATCCCATTTTTGCCCATTTCTGCGTCTCTTTAAGCCTTTTTTGGCCATTTCTGACCCAGTTTTGATCTTTTCTAACCCCTTTTCAATCCATTTTTGGCTATTTCTAAACAAATTTTGCCATTTCTGTCCAATATTTGTCTATTTCTAACCTATTCGAAGACATTTTTGCCCAGTTCTAACCCATTTTTGTCCACTTCATACCCACCTGAAGCCATTTTTGGCCATTTTTAAACTTTTTTTTTGCTATTTCCATCTCATTTTTGCTCATTTCTGCTCCTTTTTATGCCATTTTTGGCATTTTCTAACCCAGTTTTGACCATTTCTGACCCCTTTTTGATTCATTTTTGGCTATTTCTAAACAATTCTTGCCATTTCTATCCTATTTTTAACTATTTCTAAGCTGTTTTAAGACATTTTTGCCCATTTCTAGCCCATTTTTGCCCACTTCTAACCCGCTTTAAGCCATTTTTGGCTCTTTCTAAGCATTTTTTGCTATTTCTAACCATGTTTTGCCCATGTCAAACCCTTTTTAAGCCTTTTTTGTCCATTTCTAGTCCAGTCGTGCCCATTTCTAACCTGTTTTATGCCATTTTTGGCTCTTTCTCAATGGTTTTTTTCCATTTCTTGTCCAGTCGTGCCCATTTCTTTCCCATTTTAAGCCATTTTTGGCCATTTTTCACCCAGTTTTCCCACTTCTCACCTCTTTGAAGCCATTTTTGGCCAGTTCTAACCGATTTCTGCCCCTTCGAACCCTTTCGTGCCCTTCTATCCTTTTTTGCAAATTTCTAACCCTTTTTAAGCCATTTTTGGCCATTTCTAACCCAGTTCCATTACTCACCTGTTTAAAGCCATTTTTGGCCATTTCTAAGCCATTTTTGCCTACTTGTTACCTCTTTTAAGCTATTTTTGACTATTTCTAAACATATTTTGCCATTTCTATCCCATTTCTGCCTATTTCTAACCAGTTTTAAGCCTTTTTTGCCAAATTCTAACCCATTATTACCCACTTCTACCCAGTTTGAAGCACTTTTGCCCACTTCAAACCCTCTTGAAGCCATTTTTGGCCATTTCTAAACAGTTTTTGCTATTTCCATCCCATTTTTGCCCATTTCTGCATCTCTTTAAGCCATTTTTGGCCATTTCTAATCCAGGTTTGACCATTTTTAATCCCTTTTTAATCCATTTTTGGCCATTTCTGAACAATTTTTCCTTTTCTATCCAATTTTTGCCTATTTCTAACCTATTTTAAGACATTTTTGCCCCGTTGTAACCCATTTTTGCCCACTTCTAACCCACTTGAAGCCATTTTTGGCTCTTTCTAAAGAGTTTTTGCAATTTCTATCTCATTTTTGCCCATTTCTGCCTCTTTTTATACCATTTTTGGCCATTTCTAACCCAGTTTGGCCCATTTCTGACCCCTTTTTAATCCCTGTTTGGCTATTTCTAAGCAATTTTTGCCATTTCTGTCCTATTTTTGTCCATTTCTAAGCTATTTTAAGACACTTTTGGCTTTTTCTAAACAATGTTTGGCCATTTCTAATCCAGTTTTGCCCATTTCTAACCTGTTTGAAGCCATTTTTGGCTATTTCTCAACAATTTTTGGCCATTTCTAATCCAGCCTTGCCCATTTCTCACCCGTTTCAAGCCTTTTTTGGCCGTTTCTCACCTATTTTTGCCCCTTTCTATCCCTGTTTTAAGTCATTTTTGGCTATTTGTAACCCTGTTTTGCTCATGTCTCTCCCGTGTTAAGCCATTTATTTTTCCATTTCCAACCCTTCTTTACCCACTTCTAGCCCATTTTGAGCCAGTTTTGGCTATTTCTGAAGAATTTTTGCTATTTCCATCCCATTTTTGCCCATTTCTGCGTCTCTTTAAGCCTTTTTTGGCCATTTCTGACCCAGTTTTGATCTTTTCTAACCCCTTTTCAATCCATTTTTGGCTATTTCTAAACAAATTTTGCCATTTCTGTCCAATATTTGTCTATTTCTAACCTATTCGAAGACATTTTTGCCCAGTTCTAACCCATTTTTGTCCACTTCATACCCACCTGAAGCCATTTTTGGCCATTTTTAAACTTTTTTTTTGCTATTTCCATCTCATTTTTGCTCATTTCTGCTCCTTTTTATGCCATTTTTGGCATTTTCTAACCCAGTTTTGACCATTTCTGACCCCTTTTTGATTCATTTTTGGCTATTTCTAAACAATTCTTGCCATTTCTATCCTATTTTTAACTATTTCTAAGCTGTTTTAAGACATTTTTGCCCATTTCTAGCCCATTTTTGCCCACTTCTAACCCGCTTTAAGCCATTTTTGGCTCTTTCTAAGCATTTTTTGCTATTTCTAACCATGTTTTGCCCATGTCAAACCCTTTTTAAGCCTTTTTTGTCCATTTCTAGTCCAGTCGTGCCCATTTCTAACCTGTTTTATGCCATTTTTGGCTCTTTCTCAATGGTTTTTTTCCATTTCTTGTCCAGTCGTGCCCATTTCTTTCCCATTTTAAGCCATTTTTGGCCATTTTTCACCCAGTTTTCCCACTTCTCACCTCTTTGAAGCCATTTTTGGCCAGTTCTAACCGATTTCTGCCCCTTCGAACCCTTTCGTGCCCTTCTATCCTTTTTTGCAAATTTCTAACCCTTTTTAAGCCATTTTTGGCCATTTCTAACCCAGTTCCATTACTCACCTGTTTAAAGCCATTTTTGGCCATTTCTAAGCCATTTTTGCCTACTTGTTACCTCTTTTAAGCTATTTTTGACTATTTCTAAACATATTTTGCCATTTCTATCCCATTTCTGCCTATTTCTAACCAGTTTTAAGCCTTTTTTGCCAAATTCTAACCCATTATTACCCACTTCTACCCAGTTAGAAGCACTTTTGCCCACTTCAAACCCTCTTGAAGCCATTTTTGGCCATTTCTAAACAGTTTTTGCTATTTCCATCCCATTTTTGCCCATTTCTGCATCTCTTTAAGCCATTTTTGGCCATTTCTAATCCAGGTTTGACCATTTTTAATCCCTTTTTAATCCATTTTTGGCCATTTCTGAACAATTTTTCCTTTTCTATCCAATTTTTGCCTATTTCTAACCTATTTTAAGACATTTTTGCCCCGTTGTAACCCATTTTTGCCCACTTCTAACCCACTTGAAGCCATTTTTGGCTCTTTCTAAAGAGTTTTTGCAATTTCTATCTCATTTTTGCCCATTTCTGCCTCTTTTTATACCATTTTTGGCCATTTCTAACCCAGTTTGGCCCATTTCTGACCCCTTTTTAATCCCTGTTTGGCTATTTCTAAGCAATTTTTGCCATTTCTGTCCTATTTTTGTCCATTTCTAAGCTATTTTAAGACACTTTTGGCTTTTTCTAAACAATGTTTGGCCATTTCTAATCCAGTTTTGCCCATTTCTAACCTGTTTGAAGCCATTTTTGGCTATTTCTCAACAATTTTTGGCCATTTCTAATCCAGCCTTGCCCATTTCTCACCCGTTTCAAGCCTTTTTTGGCCGTTTCTCACCTATTTTTGCCCCTTTCTATCCCTGTTTTAAGTCATTTTTGGCTATTTGTAACCCAGTTTTGCTCATGTCTCTCCCGTGTTAAGCCATTTATTTTTCCATTTCCAACCCTTCTTTACCCACTTCTAGCCCATTTTGAGCCAGTTTTGGCTATTTCTGAAGAATTTTTGCTATTTCCATCCCATTTTTGCCCATTTCTGCGTCTCTTTAAGCCATTTTTGGCCATTTCTGACCCAGTTTTGATCTTTTCTAACCCCTTTTCAATCCATTTTTGGCTATTTCTAAACAAATTTTGCCATTTCTGTCCAATATTTGTCTATTTCTAACCTATTCGAAGACATTTTTGCCCAGTTCTAACCCATTTTTGTCCACTTCATACCCACCTGAAGCCATTTTTGGCCATTTTTAAACTTTTTTTTTGCTATTTCCATCTCATTTTTGCTCATTTCTGCTCCTTTTTATGCCATTTTTGGCATTTTCTAACCCAGTTTTGACCATTTCTGACCCCTCTTTAATTCATTTTTGGCTATTTCTAAACAATTCTTGCCATTTCTATCCTATTTTTGCCTGTTTCTAAGCTGTTTTAAGACATTTTTGCCCATTTCTAGCCCATTTTTGCCCACTTCTAACCCGCTTTAAGCCATTTCTGGCTCTTTCTAAGCATTTTTTGCTATTTCTAACCATGTTTTGCCCATGTCAAACCCTTTTTAAGCCTTTTTTGTCCATTTCTAGTCCAGTCGTGCCCATTTCTAACCTGTTTTATGCCATTTTTGGCTCTTTCTCAATGGTTTTTTTCCATTTCTTGTCCAGTCGTGCCCATTTCTTTCCCATTTTAAGCCATTTTTGGCCATTTTTCACCCAGTTTTCCCACTTCTCACCTCTTTGAAGCCATTTTTGGCCAGTTCTAACCGATTTCTGCCCCTTCGAACCCTTTCGTGCCCTTCTATCCTTTTTTGCAAATTTCTAACCCTTTTTAAGCCATTTTTGGCCATTTCTAACCCAGTTCCATTACTCACCTGTTTAAAGCCATTTTTGGCCATTTCTAAGCCATTTTTGCCTACTTGTTACCTCTTTTAAGCTATTTTTGACTATTTCTAAACATATTTTGCCATTTCTATCCCATTTCTGCCTATTTCTAACCAGTTTTAAGCCTTTTTTGCCAAATTCTAACCCATTATTACCCACTTCTACCCAGTTTGAAGCACTTTTGCCCACTTCAAACCCTCTTGAAGCCATTTTTGGCCATTTCTAAACAGTTTTTGCTATTTCCATCCCATTTTTGCCCATTTCTGCATCTCTTTAAGCCATTTTTGGCCATTTCTAATCCAGGTTTGACCATTTTTAATCCCTTTTTAATCCATTTTTGGCCATTTCTGAACAATTTTTCCTTTTCTATCCAATTTTTGCCTATTTCTAACCTATTTTAAGACATTTTTGCCCCGTTGTAACCCATTTTTGCCCACTTCTAACCCACTTGAAGCCATTTTTGGCTCTTTCTAAAGAGTTTTTGCAATTTCTATCTCATTTTTGCCCATTTCTGCCTCTTTTTATACCATTTTTGGCCATTTCTAACCCAGTTTGGCCCATTTCTGTCCCCTTTTTAATCCCTGTTTGGCTATTTCTAAGCAATTTTTGCCATTTCTGTCCTATTTTTGTCCATTTCTAAGCTATTTTAAGACACTTTTGGCTTTTTCTAAACAATGTTTGGCCATTTCTAATCCAGTTTTGCCCATTTCTAACCTGTTTGAAGCCATTTTTGGCTATTTCTCAACAATTTTTGGCCATTTCTAATCCAGCCTTGCCCATTTCTTTCCTGTTTGAAGCCATTTTTGGCCGTTTCTAACCTATTTTTGCCCCTTTCTATCCCTGTTTTAAGTCATTTTTGGCTATTTGTAACCCAGTTTTGCTCATGTTTCTCCCGTGTTAAGCCATTTATTTTTCCATTTCCAACCCTTCTTTACCCACTTCTAGCCCATTTTAAGCCAGTTTTGGCTATTTCTGAAGAATTTTTGCTATTTCCATCCCATTTTTGCCCATTTCTGCGTCTCTTTAAGCCGTTTTTGGCCATTTCTGACCCAGTTTTGATCATTTCTAACCCCTTTTCAATCCATTTTTGGCTATTTCTAAACAAATTTTGCCATTTCTGTCCAATATTTGTCTATTTCTAACCTATTTCAAGACATTTTTGTCCAGTTCTAACCCATTTTTGTCCACTTCATACCCACCTGAAGCCATTTATGGCCATTTTTAAACTTTTTTTTTGCTATTTCCATCTCATTTTTGCTCATTTCTGCTCCTTTTTATGCCATTTTTGGCATTTTCTAACCCAGTTTTGACCATTTCTGACCCCTTTTTGATTCATTTTTGGCTATTTCTAAACAATTCTTGCCATTTCTATCCTATTTTTAACTATTTCTAAGCTGTTTTAAGACATTTTTGCCCATTTCTAGCCCATTTTTGCCCACTTCTAACCCTCTTTAAGCCATTTTTGGCTCTTTCTAAGCATTTTTTGCTATTTCTAACCATGTTTTGCCCATGTCAAACCCTTTTTAAGCCTTTTTTGTCCATTTCTAGTCCAGTCGTGCCCATTTCTAACCTGTTTTATGCCATTTTTGGCTCTTTCTCAATGGTTTTTTTCCATTTCTTGTCCAGTCGTGCCCATTTCTTTCCCATTTTAAGCCATTTTTGGCCATTTTTCACCCAGTTTTCCCACTTCTCACCTCTTTGTAGCCATTTTTGGCCAGTTCTAACCGATTTCTGCCCCTTCGAACCCTTTCGTGCCCTTCTATCCTTTTTTGCAAATTTCTAACCCTTTTTAAGCCATTTTTGGCCATTTCTAACCCAGTTCCATTACTCACCTGTTTAAAGCCATTTTTGGCCATTTCTAAGCCATTTTTGCCTACTTGTTACCTCTTTTAAGCTATTTTTGACTATTTCTAAACATATTTTGCCATTTCTATCCCATTTCTGCCTATTTCTAACCAGTTTTAAGCCTTTTTTGCCAAATTCTAACCCATTATTACCCACTTCTACCCAGTTAGAAGCACTTTTGCCCACTTCAAACCCTCTTGAAGCCATTTTTGGCCATTTCTAAACAGTTTTTGCTATTTCCATCCCATTTTTGCCCATTTCTGCATCTCTTTAAGCCATTTTTGGCCATTTCTAATCCAGGTTTGACCATTTTTAATCCCTTTTTAATCCATTTTTGGCCATTTCTGAACAATTTTTCCTTTTCTATCCAATTTTTGCCTATTTCTAACCTATTTTAAGACATTTTTGCCCCGTTGTAACCCATTTTTGCCCACTTCTAACCCACTTGAAGCCATTTTTGGCTCTTTCTAAAGAGTTTTTGCAATTTCTATCTCATTTTTGCCCATTTCTGCCTCTTTTTATACCATTTTTGGCCATTTCTAACCCAGTTTGGCCCATTTCTGTCCCCTTTTTAATCCCTGTTTGGCTATTTCTAAGCAATTTTTGCCATTTCTGTCCTATTTTTGTCCATTTCTAAGCTATTTTAAGACACTTTTGGCTTTTTCTAAACAATGTTTGGCCATTTCTAATCCAGTTTTGCCCATTTCTAACCTGTTTGAAGCCATTTTTGGCTATTTCTCAACAATTTTTGGCCATTTCTAATCCAGCCTTGCCCATTTCTTTCCTGTTTGAAGCCATTTTTGGCCGTTTCTAACCTATTTTTGCCCCTTTCTATCCCAATTTGAAGCCATTTTTGGCTATTTGTAACCCAGTTTTGCTCATGTTTCTCCCGTGTTAAGCCATTTATTTTTCCATTTCCAACCCTTCTTTACCCACTTCTAGCCCATTTTAAGCCAGTTTTGGCTATTTCTGAAGAATTTTTGCTATTTCCATCCCATTTTTGCCCATTTCTGCGTCTCTTTAAGCCGTTTTTGGCCATTTCTGACCCAGTTTTGATCATTTCTAACCCCTTTTCAATCCATTTTTGGCTATTTCTAAACAAATTTTGCCATTTCTGTCCAATATTTGTCTATTTCTAACCTATTTCAAGACATTTTTGTCCAGTTCTAACCCATTTTTGTCCACTTCATACCCACCTGAAGCCATTTTTGGCCTTTTTTAAACTTTTTTTTTGCTATTTCCATCTCATTTTTGCTCATTTCTGCTCCTTTTTATGCCATTTTTGGCATTTTCTAACCCAGTTTTGACCATTTCTGACCCCTTTTTGATTCATTTTTGGCTATTTCTAAACAATTCTTGCCATTTCTATCCTATTTTTAACTATTTCTAAGCTGTTTTAAGACATTTTTGCCCATTTCTAGCCCATTTTTGCCCACTTCTAACCCGCTTTAAGCCATTTTTGGCTCTTTCTAAGCATTTTTTGCTATTTCTAACCATGTTTTGCCCATGTCAAACCCTTTTTAAGCCTTTTTTGTCCATTTCTAGTCCAGTCGTGCCCATTTCTAACCTGTTTTATGCCATTTTTGGCTCTTTCTCAATGGTTTTTTTCCATTTCTTGTCCAGTCGTGCCCATTTCTTTCCCATTTTAAGCCATTTTTGGCCATTTTTCACCCAGTTTTCCCACTTCTCACCTCTTTGAAGCCATTTTTGGCCAGTTCTAACCGATTTCTGCCCCTTCGAACCCTTTCGTGCCCTTCTATCCTTTTTTGCAAATTTCTAACCCTTTTTAAGCCATTTTTGGCCATTTCTAACCCAGTTCCATTACTCACCTGTTTAAAGCCATTTTTGGCCATTTCTAAGCCATTTTTGCCTACTTGTTACCTCTTTTAAGCTATTTTTGACTATTTCTAAACATATTTTGCCATTTCTATCCCATTTCTGCCTATTTCTAACCAGTTTTAAGCCTTTTTTGCCAAATTCTAACCCATTATTACCCACTTCTACCCAGTTTGAAGCACTTTTGCCCACTTCAAACCCTCTTGAAGCCATTTTTGGCCATTTCTAAACAGTTTTTGCTATTTCCATCCCATTTTTGCCCATTTCTGCATCTCTTTAAGCCATTTTTGGCCATTTCTAATCCAGGTTTGACCATTTTTAATCCCTTTTTAATCCATTTTTGGCCATTTCTGAACAATTTTTCCTTTTCTATCCAATTTTTGCCTATTTCTAACCTATTTTAAGACATTTTTGCCCCGTTGTAACCCATTTTTGCCCACTTCTAACCCACTTGAAGCCATTTTTGGCTCTTTCTAAAGAGTTTTTGCAATTTCTATCTCATTTTTGCCCATTTCTGCCTCTTTTTATACCATTTTTGGCCATTTCTAACCCAGTTTGGCCCATTTCTGACCCCTTTTTAATCCCTGTTTGGCTATTTCTAAGCAATTTTTGCCATTTCTGTCCTATTTTTGTCCATTTCTAAGCTATTTTAAGACACTTTTGGCTTTTTCTAAACAATGTTTGGCCATTTCTAATCCAGTTTTGCCCATTTCTAACCTGTTTGAAGCCATTTTTGGCTATTTCTCAACAATTTTTGGCCATTTCTAATCCAGCCTTGCCCATTTCTTTCCTGTTTGAAGCCATTTTTGGCCGTTTCTAACCTATTTTTGCCCCTTTCTATCCCAATTTGAAGCCATTTTTGGCTATTTCTAACCCAGTTTTGCCCATTTCTCTCCCATTTTAAGCCATTAATTTTTCCATTTCCCACCCTTCTTTTCCCACTTCTCTCCCATTTTAAGCCATTTTTGGCTATTTCTAAAGAACGTTTGCGATTTCCAACCCATTTTTGCCCATTTCTGCATCTTTTTAAGCCGTTTTTGGCCATTTCTAACCCCGGTTTGACCATTTCTTACCCCTTTTTAATCCATTTGGCTATTTCTAAACAAATTTTGCCATTTCTATCCAATATTTGCCTATTTCTAACCAATTTGAAGGCATTTTTGCCCAGTTCTAACCCATTTTTGTCCACTTCATACCCACCTGAAGCCATTTATGGCCATTTTTAAACTTTTTTTTTGCTATTTCCATCTCATTTTTGCTCATTTCTGCTCCTTTTTATGCCATTTTTGGCATTTTCTAACCCAGTTTTGACCATTTCTGACCCCTTTTTAATTCATTTTTGGCTATTTCTAAACATTTTTTGCCATTTCTATCCTATTTTTGCCTGTTTCTAAGCTATTTTAAGACATTTTTGCCCATTTCTAGCCCATTTTTGCCCACTTCTAACCCGCTTTAAGCCATTTTTGGCTCTTTCTAAGCATTTTTTGCTATTTCTAACCATGTTTTGCCCATGTCAAACCCTTTTTAAGCCTTTTTTGTCCATTTCTAGTCCAGTCGTGCCCATTTCTAACCTGTTTTATGCCATTTTTGGCTCTTTCTCAATGGTTTTTTTCCATTTCTTGTCCAGTCGTGCCCATTTCTTTCCCATTTTAAGCCATTTTTGGCCATTTTTCACCCAGTTTTCCCACTTCTCACCTCTTTGAAGCCATTTTTGGCCAGTTCTAACCGATTTCTGCCCCTTCGAACCCTTTCGTGCCCTTCTATCCTTTTTTGCAAATTTCTAACCCTTTTTAAGCCATTTTTGGCCATTTCTAACCCAGTTCCATTACTCACCTGTTTAAAGCCATTTTTGGCCATTTCTAAGCCATTTTTGCCTACTTGTTACCTCTTTTAAGCTATTTTTGACTATTTCTAAACATATTTTGCCATTTCTATCCCATTTCTGCCTATTTCTAACCAGTTTTAAGCCTTTTTTGCCAAATTCTAACCCATTATTACCCACTTCTACCCAGTTTGAAGCACTTTTGCCCGCTTCAAACCCTCTTGAAGCCATTTTTGGCCATTTCTAAACAGTTTTTGCTATTTCCATCCCATTTTTGCCCATTTCTGCATCTCTTTAAGCCATTTTTGGCCATTTCTAATCCAGGTTTGACCATTTTTAATCCCTTTTTAATCCATTTTTGGCCATTTCTGAACAATTTTTCCTTTTCTATCCAATTTTTGCCTATTTCTAACCTATTTTAAGACATTTTTGCCCCGTTGTAACCCATTTTTGCCCACTTCTAACCCACTTGAAGCCATTTTTGGCTCTTTCTAAAGAGTTTTTGCAATTTCTATCTCATTTTTGCCCATTTCTGCCTCTTTTTATACCATTTTTGGCCATTTCTAACCCAGTTTGGCCCATTTCTGACCCCTTTTTAATCCCTGTTTGGCTATTTCTAAGCAATTTTTGCCATTTCTGTCCTATTTTTGTCCATTTCTAAGCTATTTTAAGACACTTTTGGCTTTTTCTAAACAATGTTTGGCCATTTCTAATCCAGTTTTGCCCATTTCTAACCTGTTTGAAGCCATTTTTGGCTATTTCTCAACAATTTTTGGCCATTTCTAATCCAGCCTTGCCCATTTCTCACCCGTTTCAAGCCTTTTTTGGCCGTTTCTCACCTATTTTTGCCCCTTTCTATCCCTGTTTTAAGTCATTTTTGGCTATTTGTAACCCAGTTTTGCTCATGTCTCTCCCGTGTTAAGCCATTTATTTTTCCATTTCCAACCCTTCTTTACCCACTTCTAGCCTATTTTGAGCCAGTTTTGGCTATTTCTGAAGAATTTTTGCTATTTCCATCCCATTTTTGCCCATTTCTGCGTCTCTTTAAGCCATTTTTGGCCATTTCTGACCCAGTTTTGATCTTTTCTAACCCCTTTTCAATCCATTTTTGGCTATTTCTAAACAAATTTTGCCATTTCTGTCCAATATTTGTCTATTTCTAACCTATTTCAAGACATTTTTGCCCAGTTCTAACCCATTTTTGTCCACTTCATACCCACCTGAAGCCATTTTTGGCCATTTTTAAACTTTTTTTTTGCTATTTCCATCTCATTTTTGCTCATTTCTGCTCCTTTTTATGCCATTTTTGGCATTTTCTAACCCAGTTTTGACCATTTCTGACCCCTTTTTGATTCATTTTTGGCTATTTCTAAACAATTCTTGCCATTTCTATCCTATTTTTAACTATTTCTAAGCTGTTTTAAGACATTTTTGCCCATTTCTAGCCCATTTTTGCCCACTTCTAACCCGCTTTAAGCCATTTTTGGCTCTTTCTAAGCATTTTTTGCTATTTCTAACCATGTTTTGCCCATGTCAAACCCTTTTTAAGCCTTTTTTGTCCATTTCTAGTCCAGTCGTGCCCATTTCTAACCTGTTTTATGCCATTTTTGGCTCTTTCTCAATGTTTTTTGTCCATTTCTAGTCCAGTCGTGCCCATTTCTAACCTGTTTTATGCCATTTTTGGCTCTTTCTCAATGGTTTTTTTCCATTTCTTGTCCAGTCGTGCCCATTTCTTTCCCATTTTAAGCCATTTTTGGCCATTTTTCACCCAGTTTTCCCACTTCTCACCTCTTTGAAGCCATTTTTGGCCAGTTCTAACCGATTTCTGCCCCTTCGAACCCTTTCGTGCCCTTCTATCCTTTTTTGCAAATTTCTAACCCTTTTTAAGCCATTTTTGGCCATTTCTAACCCAGTTCCATTACTCACCTGTTTAAAGCCATTTTTGGCCATTTCTAAGCCATTTTTGCCTACTTGTTACCTCTTTTAAGCTATTTTTGACTATTTCTAAACATATTTTGCCATTTCTATCCCATTTCTGCCTATTTCTAACCAGTTTTAAGCCTTTTTTGCCAAATTCTAACCCATTATTACCCACTTCTACCCAGTTTGAAGCACTTTTGCCCACTTCAAACCCTCTTGAAGCCATTTTTGGCCATTTCTAAACAGTTTTTGCTATTTCCATCCCATTTTTGCCCATTTCTGCATCTCTTTAAGCCATTTTTGGCCATTTCTAATCCAGGTTTGACCATTTTTAATCCCTTTTTAATCCATTTTTGGCCATTTCTGAACAATTTTTCCTTTTCTATCCAATTTTTGCCTATTTCTAACCTATTTTAAGACATTTTTGCCCCGTTGTAACCCATTTTTGCCCACTTCTAACCCACTTGAAGCCATTTTTGGCTCTTTCTAAAGAGTTTTTGCAATTTCTATCTCATTTTTGCCCATTTCTGCCTCTTTTTATACCATTTTTGGCCATTTCTAACCCAGTTTGGCCCATTTCTGACCCCTTTTTAATCCCTGTTTGGCTATTTCTAAGCAATTTTTGCCATTTCTGTCCTATTTTTGTCCATTTCTAAGCTATTTTAAGACACTTTTGGCTTTTTCTAAACAATGTTTGGCCATTTCTAATCCAGTTTTGCCCATTTCTAACCTGTTTGAAGCCATTTTTGGCTATTTCTCAACAATTTTTGGCCATTTCTAATCCAGCCTTGCCCATTTCTCACCCGTTTCAAGCCTTTTTTGGCCGTTTCTCACCTATTTTTGCCCCTTTCTATCCCTGTTTTAAGTCATTTTTGGCTATTTGTAACCCAGTTTTGCTCATGTCTCTCCCGTGTTAAGCCATTTATTTTTCCATTTCCAACCCTTCTTTACCCACTTCTAGCCCATTTTGAGCCAGTTTTGGCTATTTCTGAAGAATTTTTGCTATTTCCATCCCATTTTTGCCCATTTCTGCGTCTCTTTAAGCCTTTTTTGGCCATTTCTGACCCAGTTTTGATCTTTTCTAACCCCTTTTCAATCCATTTTTGGCTATTTCTAAACAAATTTTGCCATTTCTGTCCAATATTTGTCTATTTCTAACCTATTCGAAGACATTTTTGCCCAGTTCTAACCCATTTTTGTCCACTTCATACCCACCTGAAGCCATTTTTGGCCATTTTTAAACTTTTTTTTTGCTATTTCCATCTCATTTTTGCTCATTTCTGCTCCTTTTTATGCCATTTTTGGCATTTTCTAACCCAGTTTTGACCATTTCTGACCCCTTTTTGATTCATTTTTGGCTATTTCTAAACAATTCTTGCCATTTCTATCCTATTTTTAACTATTTCTAAGCTGTTTTAAGACATTTTTGCCCATTTCTAGCCCATTTTTGCCCACTTCTAACCCGCTTTAAGCCATTTTTGGCTCTTTCTAAGCATTTTTTGCTATTTCTAACCATGTTTTGCCCATGTCAAACCCTTTTTAAGCCTTTTTTGTCCATTTCTAGTCCAGTCGTGCCCATTTCTAACCTGTTTTATGCCATTTTTGGCTCTTTCTCAATGGTTTTTTTCCATTTCTTGTCCAGTCGTGCCCATTTCTTTCCCATTTTAAGCCATTTTTGGCCATTTTTCACCCAGTTTTCCCACTTCTCACCTCTTTGAAGCCATTTTTGGCCAGTTCTAACCGATTTCTGCCCCTTCGAACCCTTTTGTGCCCTTCTATCCTTTTTTGCAAATTTCTAACCCTTTTTAAGCCATTTTTGGCCATTTCTAACCCAGTTCCATTACTCACCTGTTTAAAGCCATTTTTGGCCATTTCTAAGCCATTTTTGCCTACTTGTTACCTCTTTTAAGCTATTTTTGACTATTTCTAAACATATTTTGCCATTTCTATCCCATTTCTGCCTATTTCTAACCAGTTTTAAGCCTTTTTTGCCAAATTCTAACCCATTATTACCCACTTCTACCCAGTTTGAAGCACTTTTGCCCGCTTCAAACCCTCTTGAAGCCATTTTTGGCCATTTCTAAACAGTTTTTGCTATTTCCATCCCATTTTTGCCCATTTCTGCATCTCTTTAAGCCATTTTTGGCCATTTCTAATCCAGGTTTGACCATTTTTAATCCCTTTTTTGTTGACGCAGAAGTCCCGGACACAGCACACAGACCAATATGATCAGGCTGTGCCAAAGTTTATTGCGCAGATAGCTCAGTATATATAGGCACTCTACTTGTCTATCATTAACACACACAAGTCTAATTGGATACATGTATTGTTCACACGGCTAAATACCAAACAGGATTCACTCAGTAACAGCTTAATGATTGGTTAACTATGACAGCATATGCTTCAAGGTTACAGTTAACATTCCTTCTCTGCGTATCTCTCTCAGTAGTTTTCCGTGCTAACTTTTCCCAAGGCTTCTGCACGTACACGAACTTTAGTAACCCTCAGGCGAGGCCTCAGTGCCTGCGGGTCACTACCTTACAATTGTCAAGCAATTGTCTGGATTGCTCACATGCCCGTTCACAGCCAAATGGCTCTCCACACTTTTTAATCCATTTTTGGCCATTTCTGAACAATTTTTCCTTTTCTATCCAATTTTTGCCTATTTCTAACCTATTTTAAGACATTTTTGCCCCGTTGTAACCCATTTTTGCCCACTTCTAACCCACTTGAAGCCATTTTTGGCTCTTTCTAAAGAGTTTTTGCAATTTCTATCTCATTTTTGCCCATTTCTGCCTCTTTTTATACCATTTTTGGCCATTTCTAACCCAGTTTGGCCCATTTCTGACCCCTTTTTAATCCCTGTTTGGCTATTTCTAAGCAATTTTTGCCATTTCTGTCCTATTTTTGTCCATTTCTAAGCTATTTTAAGACACTTTTGGCTTTTTCTAAACAATGTTTGGCCATTTCTAATCCAGTTTTGCCCATTTCTAACCTGTTTGAAGCCATTTTTGGCTATTTCTCAACAATTTTTGGCCATTTCTAATCCAGCCTTGCCCATTTCTCACCCGTTTCAAGCCTTTTTTGGCCGTTTCTCACCTATTTTTGCCCCTTTCTATCCCTGTTTTAAGTCATTTTTGGCTATTTGTAACCCAGTTTTGCTCATGTCTCTCCCGTGTTAAGCCATTTATTTTTCCATTTCCAACCCTTCTTTACCCACTTCTAGCCTATTTTGAGCCAGTTTTGGCTATTTCTGAAGAATTTTTGCTATTTCCATCCCATTTTTGCCCATTTCTGCGTCTCTTTAAGCCATTTTTGGCCATTTCTGACCCAGTTTTGATCTTTTCTAACCCCTTTTCAATCCATTTTTGGCTATTTCTAAACAAATTTTGCCATTTCTGTCCAATATTTGTCTATTTCTAACCTATTTGAAGACATTTTTGCCCAGTTCTAACCCATTTTTGTCCACTTCATACCCACCTGAAGCCATTTTTGGCCATTTTTAAACTTTTTTTTTGCTATTTCCATCTCATTTTTGCTCATTTCTGCTCCTTTTTATGCCATTTTTGGCATTTTCTAACCCAGTTTTGACCATTTCTGACCCCTTTTTGATTCATTTTTGGCTATTTCTAAACAATTCTTGCCATTTCTATCCTATTTTTAACTATTTCTAAGCTGTTTTAAGACATTTTTGCCCATTTCTAGCCCATTTTTGCCCACTTCTAACCCGCTTTAAGCCATTTTTGGCTCTTTCTAAGCATTTTTTGCTATTTCTAACCATGTTTTGCCCATGTCAAACCCTTTTTAAGCCTTTTTTGTCCATTTCTAGTCCAGTCGTGCCCATTTCTAACCTGTTTTATGCCATTTTTGGCTCTTTCTCAATGTTTTTTGTCCATTTCTAGTCCAGTCGTGCCCATTTCTAACCTGTTTTATGCCATTTTTGGCTCTTTCTCAATGGTTTTTTTCCATTTCTTGTCCAGTCGTGCCCATTTCTTTCCCATTTTAAGCCATTTTTGGCCATTTTTCACCCAGTTTTCCCACTTCTCACCTCTTTGAAGCCATTTTTGGCCAGTTCTAACCGATTTCTGCCCCTTCGAACCCTTTCGTGCCCTTCTATCCTTTTTTGCAAATTTCTAACCCTTTTTAAGCCATTTTTGGCCATTTCTAACCCAGTTCCATTACTCACCTGTTTAAAGCCATTTTTGGCCATTTCTAAGCCATTTTTGCCTACTTGTTACCTCTTTTAAGCTATTTTTGACTATTTCTAAACATATTTTGCCATTTCTATCCCATTTCTGCCTATTTCTAACCAGTTTTAAGCCTTTTTTGCCAAATTCTAACCCATTATTACCCACTTCTACCCAGTTTGAAGCACTTTTGCCCACTTCAAACCCTCTTGAAGCCATTTTTGGCCATTTCTAAACAGTTTTTGCTATTTCCATCCCATTTTTGCCCATTTCTGCATCTCTTTAAGCCATTTTTGGCCATTTCTAATCCAGGTTTGACCATTTTTAATCCCTTTTTAATCCATTTTTGGCCATTTCTGAACAATTTTTCCTTTTCTAT
Organism: Amazona ochrocephala; assembly: GCA_039720435.1. NCBI lineage: Eukaryota > Metazoa > Chordata > Aves > Psittaciformes > Psittacidae > Amazona > Amazona ochrocephala. The sequence goes on from CM077908.1 coordinate 3,447,487, forward strand.
CCAATTTTTGCCTATTTCTAACCTATTTTAAGACATTTTTGCCCCGTTGTAACCCATTTTTGCCCACTTCTAACCCACTTGAAGCCATTTTTGGCTCTTTCTAAAGAGTTTTTGCAATTTCTATCTCATTTTTGCCCATTTCTGCCTCTTTTTATACCATTTTTGGCCATTTCTAACCCAGTTTGGCCCATTTCTGACCCCTTTTTAATCCCTGTTTGGCTATTTCTAAGCAATTTTTGCCATTTCTGTCCTATTTTTGTCCATTTCTAAGCTATTTTAAGACACTTTTGGCTTTTTCTAAACAATGTTTGGCCATTTCTAATCCAGTTTTGCCCATTTCTAACCTGTTTGAAGCCATTTTTGGCTATTTCTCAACAATTTTTGGCCATTTCTAATCCAGCCTTGCCCATTTCTCACCCGTTTCAAGCCTTTTTTGGCCGTTTCTCACCTATTTTTGCCCCTTTCTATCCCTGTTTTAAGTCATTTTTGGCTATTTGTAACCCAGTTTTGCTCATGTCTCTCCCGTGTTAAGCCATTTATTTTTCCATTTCCAACCCTTCTTTACCCACTTCTAGCCCATTTTGAGCCAGTTTTGGCTATTTCTGAAGAATTTTTGCTATTTCCATCCCATTTTTGCCCATTTCTGCGTCTCTTTAAGCCTTTTTTGGCCATTTCTGACCCAGTTTTGATCTTTTCTAACCCCTTTTCAATCCATTTTTGGCTATTTCTAAACAAATTTTGCCATTTCTGTCCAATATTTGTCTATTTCTAACCTATTCGAAGACATTTTTGCCCAGTTCTAACCCATTTTTGTCCACTTCATACCCACCTGAAGCCATTTTTGGCCATTTTTAAACTTTTTTTTTGCTATTTCCATCTCATTTTTGCTCATTTCTGCTCCTTTTTATGCCATTTTTGGCATTTTCTAACCCAGTTTTGACCATTTCTGACCCCTTTTTGATTCATTTTTGGCTATTTCTAAACAATTCTTGCCATTTCTATCCTATTTTTAACTATTTCTAAGCTGTTTTAAGACATTTTTGCCCATTTCTAGCCCATTTTTGCCCACTTCTAACCCGCTTTAAGCCATTTTTGGCTCTTTCTAAGCATTTTTTGCTATTTCTAACCATGTTTTGCCCATGTCAAACCCTTTTTAAGCCTTTTTTGTCCATTTCTAGTCCAGTCGTGCCCATTTCTAACCTGTTTTATGCCATTTTTGGCTCTTTCTCAATGGTTTTTTTCCATTTCTTGTCCAGTCGTGCCCATTTCTTTCCCATTTTAAGCCATTTTTGGCCATTTTTCACCCAGTTTTCCCACTTCTCACCTCTTTGAAGCCATTTTTGGCCAGTTCTAACCGATTTCTGCCCCTTCGAACCCTTTCGTGCCCTTCTATCCTTTTTTGCAAATTTCTAACCCTTTTTAAGCCATTTTTGGCCATTTCTAACCCAGTTCCATTACTCACCTGTTTAAAGCCATTTTTGGCCATTTCTAAGCCATTTTTGCCTACTTGTTACCTCTTTTAAGCTATTTTTGACTATTTCTAAACATATTTTGCCATTTCTATCCCATTTCTGCCTATTTCTAACCAGTTTTAAGCCTTTTTTGCCAAATTCTAACCCATTATTACCCACTTCTACCCAGTTTGAAGCACTTTTGCCCGCTTCAAACCCTCTTGAAGCCATTTTTGGCCATTTCTAAACAGTTTTTGCTATTTCCATCCCATTTTTGCCCATTTCTGCATCTCTTTAAGCCATTTTTGGCCATTTCTAATCCAGGTTTGACCATTTTTAATCCCTTTTTAATCCATTTTTGGCCATTTCTGAACAATTTTTCCTTTTCTATCCAATTTTTGCCTATTTCTAACCTATTTTAAGACATTTTTGCCCCGTTGTAACCCATTTTTGCCCACTTCTAACCCACTTGAAGCCATTTTTGGCTCTTTCTAAAGAGTTTTTGCAATTTCTATCTCATTTTTGCCCATTTCTGCCTCTTTTTATACCATTTTTGGCCATTTCTAACCCAGTTTGGCCCATTTCTGACCCCTTTTTAATCCCTGTTTGGCTATTTCTAAGCAATTTTTGCCATTTCTGTCCTATTTTTGTCCATTTCTAAGCTATTTTAAGACACTTTTGGCTTTTTCTAAACAATGTTTGGCCATTTCTAATCCAGTTTTGCCCATTTCTAACCTGTTTGAAGCCATTTTTGGCTATTTCTCAACAATTTTTGGCCATTTCTAATCCAGCCTTGCCCATTTCTCACCCGTTTCAAGCCTTTTTTGGCCGTTTCTCACCTATTTTTGCCCCTTTCTATCCCTGTTTTAAGTCATTTTTGGCTATTTGTAACCCAGTTTGGCTCATGTCTCTCCCGTGTTAAGCCATTTATTTTTCCATTTCCAACCCTTCTTTACCCACTTCTAGCCTATTTTGAGCCAGTTTTGGCTATTTCTGAAGAATTTTTGCTATTTCCATCCCATTTTTGCCCATTTCTGCGTCTCTTTAAGCCATTTTTGGCCATTTCTGACCCAGTTTTGATCTTTTCTAACCCCTTTTCAATCCATTTTTGGCTATTTCTAAACAAATTTTGCCATTTCTGTCCAATATTTGTCTATTTCTAACCTATTCGAAGACATTTTTGCCCAGTTCTAACCCATTTTTGTCCACTTCATACCCACCTGAAGCCATTTTTGGCCATTTTTAAACTTTTTTTTTGCTATTTCCATCTCATTTTTGCTCATTTCTGCTCCTTTTTATGCCATTTTTGGCATTTTCTAACCCAGTTTTGACCATTTCTGACCCCTCTTTAATTCATTTTTGGCTATTTCTAAACAATTCTTGCCATTTCTATCCTATTTTTGCCTGTTTCTAAGCTGTTTTAAGACATTTTTGCCCATTTCTAGCCCATTTTTGCCCACTTCTAACCCGCTTTAAGCCATTTCTGGCTCTTTCTAAGCATTTTTTGCTATTTCTAACCATGTTTTGCCCATGTCAAACCCTTTTTAAGCCTTTTTTGTCCATTTCTAGTCCAGTCGTGCCCATTTCTAACCTGTTTTATGCCATTTTTGGCTCTTTCTCAATGGTTTTTTTCCATTTCTTGTCCAGTCGTGCCCATTTCTTTCCCATTTTAAGCCATTTTTGGCCATTTTTCACCCAGTTTTCCCACTTCTCACCTCTTTGAAGCCATTTTTGGCCAGTTCTAACCGATTTCTGCCCCTTCGAACCCTTTCGTGCCCTTCTATCCTTTTTTGCAAATTTCTAACCCTTTTTAAGCCATTTTTGGCCATTTCTAACCCAGTTCCATTACTCACCTGTTTAAAGCCATTTTTGGCCATTTCTAAGCCATTTTTGCCTACTTGTTACCTCTTTTAAGCTATTTTTGACTATTTCTAAACATATTTTGCCATTTCTATCCCATTTCTGCCTATTTCTAACCAGTTTTAAGCCTTTTTTGCCAAATTCTAACCCATTATTACCCACTTCTACCCAGTTTGAAGCACTTTTGCCCACTTCAAACCCTCTTGAAGCCATTTTTGGCCATTTCTAAACAGTTTTTGCTATTTCCATCCCATTTTTGCCCATTTCTGCATCTCTTTAAGCCATTTTTGGCCATTTCTAATCCAGGTTTGACCATTTTTAATCCCTTTTTAATCCATTTTTGGCCATTTCTGAACAATTTTTCCTTTTCTATCCAATTTTTGCCTATTTCTAACCTATTTTAAGACATTTTTGCCCCGTTGTAACCCATTTTTGCCCACTTCTAACCCACTTGAAGCCATTTTTGGCTCTTTCTAAAGAGTTTTTGCAATTTCTATCTCATTTTTGCCCATTTCTGCCTCTTTTTATACCATTTTTGGCCATTTCTAACCCAGTTTGGCCCATTTCTGACCCCTTTTTAATCCCTGTTTGGCTATTTCTAAGCAATTTTTGCCATTTCTGTCCTATTTTTGTCCATTTCTAAGCTATTTTAAGACACTTTTGGCTTTTTCTAAACAATGTTTGGCCATTTCTAATCCAGTTTTGCCCATTTCTAACCTGTTTGAAGCCATTTTTGGCTATTTCTCAACAATTTTTGGCCATTTCTAATCCAGCCTTGCCCATTTCTCACCCGTTTCAAGCCTTTTTTGGCCGTTTCTCACCTATTTTTGCCCCTTTCTATCCCTGTTTTAAGTCATTTTTGGCTATTTGTAACCCAGTTTGGCTCATGTCTCTCCCGTGTTAAGCCATTTATTTTTCCATTTCCAACCCTTCTTTACCCACTTCTAGCCCATTTTGAGCCAGTTTTGGCTATTTCTGAAGAATTTTTGCTATTTCCATCCCATTTTTGCCCATTTCTGCGTCTCTTTAAGCCTTTTTTGGCCATTTCTGACCCAGTTTTGATCTTTTCTAACCCCTTTTCAATCCATTTTTGGCTATTTCTAAACAAATTTTGCCATTTCTGTCCAATATTTGTCTATTTCTAACCTATTCGAAGACATTTTTGCCCAGTTCTAACCCATTTTTGTCCACTTCATACCCACCTGAAGCCATTTTTGGCCATTTTTAAACTTTTTTTTTGCTATTTCCATCTCATTTTTGCTCATTTCTGCTCCTTTTTATGCCATTTTTGGCATTTTCTAACCCAGTTTTGACCATTTCTGACCCCTTTTTAATTCATTTTTGGCTATTTCTAAACATTTTTTGCCATTTCTATCCTATTTTTGCCTGTTTCTAAGCTATTTTAAGACATTTTTGCCCATTTCTAGCCCATTTTTGCCCACTTCTAACCCGCTTTAAGCCATTTTTGGCTCTTTCTAAGCATTTTTTGCTATTTCTAACCATGTTTTGCCCATGTCAAACCCTTTTTGAGCCTTTTTTGTCCATTTCTAGTCCAGTCGTGCCCATTTCTAACCTGTTTTATGCCATTTTTGGCTCTTTCTCAATGGTTTTTTTCCATTTCTTGTCCAGTCGTGCCCATTTCTTTCCCATTTTAAGCCATTTTTGGCCATTTTTCACCCAGTTTTCCCACTTCTCACCTCTTTGAAGCCATTTTTGGCCAGTTCTAACCGATTTCTGCCCCTTCGAACCCTTTCGTGCCCTTCTATCCTTTTTTGCAAATTTCTAACCCTTTTTAAGCCATTTTTGGCCATTTCTAACCCAGTTCCATTACTCACCTGTTTAAAGCCATTTTTGGCCATTTCTAAGCCATTTTTGCCTACTTGTTACCTCTTTTAAGCTATTTTTGACTATTTCTAAACATATTTTGCCATTTCTATCCCATTTCTGCCTATTTCTAACCAGTTTTAAGCCTTTTTTGCCAAATTCTAACCCATTATTACCCACTTCTACCCAGTTTGAAGCACTTTTGCCCACTTCAAACCCTCTTGAAGCCATTTTTGGCCATTTCTAAACAGTTTTTGCTATTTCCATCCCATTTTTGCCCATTTCTGCATCTCTTTAAGCCATTTTTGGCCATTTCTAATCCAGGTTTGACCATTTTTAATCCCTTTTTAATCCATTTTTGGCCATTTCTGAACAATTTTTCCTTTTCTATCCAATTTTTGCCTATTTCTAACCTATTTTAAGACATTTTTGCCCCGTTGTAACCCATTTTTGCCCACTTCTAACCCACTTGAAGCCATTTTTGGCTCTTTCTAAAGAGTTTTTGCAATTTCTATCTCATTTTTGCCCATTTCTGCCTCTTTTTATACCATTTTTGGCCATTTCTAACCCAGTTTGGCCCATTTCTGACCCCTTTTTAATCCCTGTTTGGCTATTTCTAAGCAATTTTTGCCATTTCTGTCCTATTTTTGTCCATTTCTAAGCTATTTTAAGACACTTTTGGCTTTTTCTAAACAATGTTTGGCCATTTCTAATCCAGTTTTGCCCATTTCTAACCTGTTTGAAGCCATTTTTGGCTATTTCTCAACAATTTTTGGCCATTTCTAATCCAGCCTTGCCCATTTCTCACCCGTTTCAAGCCTTTTTTGGCCGTTTCTCACCTATTTTTGCCCCTTTCTATCCCTGTTTTAAGTCATTTTTGGCTATTTGTAACCCAGTTTGGCTCATGTCTCTCCCGTGTTAAGCCATTTATTTTTCCATTTCCAACCCTTCTTTACCCACTTCTAGCCTATTTTGAGCCAGTTTTGGCTATTTCTGAAGAATTTTTGCTATTTCCATCCCATTTTTGCCCATTTCTGCGTCTCTTTAAGCCATTTTTGGCCATTTCTGACCCAGTTTTGATCTTTTCTAACCCCTTTTCAATCCATTTTTGGCTATTTCTAAACAAATTTTGCCATTTCTGTCCAATATTTGTCTATTTCTAACCTATTCGAAGACATTTTTGCCCAGTTCTAACCCATTTTTGTCCACTTCATACCCACCTGAAGCCATTTTTGGCCATTTTTAAACTTTTTTTTTGCTATTTCCATCTCATTTTTGCTCATTTCTGCTCCTTTTTATGCCATTTTTGGCATTTTCTAACCCAGTTTTGACCATTTCTGACCCCTCTTTAATTCATTTTTGGCTATTTCTAAACAATTCTTGCCATTTCTATCCTATTTTTGCCTGTTTCTAAGCTGTTTTAAGACATTTTTGCCCATTTCTAGCCCATTTTTGCCCACTTCTAACCCGCTTTAAGCCATTTCTGGCTCTTTCTAAGCATTTTTTGCTATTTCTAACCATGTTTTGCCCATGTCAAACCCTTTTTAAGCCTTTTTTGTCCATTTCTAGTCCAGTCGTGCCCATTTCTAACCTGTTTTATGCCATTTTTGGCTCTTTCTCAATGGTTTTTTTCCATTTCTTGTCCAGTCGTGCCCATTTCTTTCCCATTTTAAGCCATTTTTGGCCATTTTTCACCCAGTTTTCCCACTTCTCACCTCTTTGAAGCCATTTTTGGCCAGTTCTAACCGATTTCTGCCCCTTCGAACCCTTTCGTGCCCTTCTATCCTTTTTTGCAAATTTCTAACCCTTTTTAAGCCATTTTTGGCCATTTCTAACCCAGTTCCATTACTCACCTGTTTAAAGCCATTTTTGGCCATTTCTAAGCCATTTTTGCCTACTTGTTACCTCTTTTAAGCTATTTTTGACTATTTCTAAACATATTTTGCCATTTCTATCCCATTTCTGCCTATTTCTAACCAGTTTTAAGCCTTTTTTGCCAAATTCTAACCCATTATTACCCACTTCTACCCAGTTTGAAGCACTTTTGCCCACTTCAAACCCTCTTGAAGCCATTTTTGGCCATTTCTAAACAGTTTTTGCTATTTCCATCCCATTTTTGCCCATTTCTGCATCTCTTTAAGCCATTTTTGGCCATTTCTAATCCAGGTTTGACCATTTTTAATCCCTTTTTAATCCATTTTTGGCCATTTCTGAACAATTTTTCCTTTTCTATCCAATTTTTGCCTATTTCTAACCTATTTTAAGACATTTTTGCCCCGTTGTAACCCATTTTTGCCCACTTCTAACCCACTTGAAGCCATTTTTGGCTCTTTCTAAAGAGTTTTTGCAATTTCTATCTCATTTTTGCCCATTTCTGCCTCTTTTTATACCATTTTTGGCCATTTCTAACCCAGTTTGGCCCATTTCTGACCCCTTTTTAATCCCTGTTTGGCTATTTCTAAGCAATTTTTGCCATTTCTGTCCTATTTTTGTCCATTTCTAAGCTATTTTAAGACACTTTTGGCTTTTTCTAAACAATGTTTGGCCATTTCTAATCCAGTTTTGCCCATTTCTAACCTGTTTGAAGCCATTTTTGGCTATTTCTCAACAATTTTTGGCCATTTCTAATCCAGCCTTGCCCATTTCTCACCTGTTTCAAGCCTTTTTTGGCCGTTTCTCACCTATTTTTGCCCCTTTCTATCCCTGTTTTAAGTCATTTTTGGCTATTTGTAACCCAGTTTGGCTCATGTCTCTCCCGTGTTAAGCCATTTATTTTTCCATTTCCAACCCTTCTTTACCCACTTCTAGCCTATTTTGAGCCAGTTTTGGCTATTTCTGAAGAATTTTTGCTATTTCCATCCCATTTTTGCCCATTTCTGCGTCTCTTTAAGCCATTTTTGGCCATTTCTGACCCAGTTTTGATCTTTTCTAACCCCTTTTCAATCCATTTTTGGCTATTTCTAAACAAATTTTGCCATTTCTGTCCAATATTTGTCTATTTCTAACCTATTCGAAGACATTTTTGCCCAGTTCTAACCCATTTTTGTCCACTTCATACCCACCTGAAGCCATTTTTGGCCATTTTTAAACTTTTTTTTTGCTATTTCCATCTCATTTTTGCTCATTTCTGCTCCTTTTTATGCCATTTTTGGCATTTTCTAACCCAGTTTTGACCATTTCTGACCCCTTTTTGATTCATTTTTGGCTATTTCTAAACAATTCTTGCCATTTCTATCCTATTTTTAACTATTTCTAAGCTGTTTTAAGACATTTTTGCCCATTTCTAGCCCATTTTTGCCCACTTCTAACCCGCTTTAAGCCATTTTTGGCTCTTTCTAAGCATTTTTTGCTATTTCTAACCATGTTTTGCCCATGTCAAACCCTTTTTAAGCCTTTTTTGTCCATTTCTAGTCCAGTCGTGCCCATTTCTAACCTGATTTATGCCATTTTTGGCTCTTTCTCAATGGTTTTTTTCCATTTCTTGTCCAGTCGTGCCCATTTCTTTCCCATTTTAAGCCATTTTTGGCCATTTTTCACCCAGTTTTCCCACTTCTCACCTCTTTGAAGCCATTTTTGGCCAGTTCTAACCGATTTCTGCCCCTTCGAACCCTTTCGTGCCCTTCTATCCTTTTTTGCAAATTTCTAACCCTTTTTAAGCCATTTTTGGCCATTTCTAACCCAGTTCCATTACTCACCTGTTTAAAGCCATTTTTGGCCATTTCTAAGCCATTTTTGCCTACTTGTTACCTCTTTTAAGCTATTTTTGACTATTTCTAAACATATTTTGCCATTTCTATCCCATTTCTGCCTATTTCTAACCAGTTTTAAGCCTTTTTTGCCAAATTCTAACCCATTATTACCCACTTCTACCCAGTTTGAAGCACTTTTGCCCACTTCAAACCCTCTTGAAGCCATTTTTGGCCATTTCTAAACAGTTTTTGCTATTTCCATCCCATTTTTGCCCATTTCTGCATCTCTTTAAGCCATTTTTGGCCATTTCTAATCCAGGTTTGACCATTTTTAATCCCTTTTTAATCCATTTTTGGCCATTTCTGAACAATTTTTCCTTTTCTATCCAATTTTTGCCTATTTCTAACCTATTTTAAGACATTTTTGCCCCGTTGTAACCCATTTTTGCCCACTTCTAACCCACTTGAAGCCATTTTTGGCTCTTTCTAAAGAGTTTTTGCAATTTCTATCTCATTTTTGCCCATTTCTGCCTCTTTTTATACCATTTTTGGCCATTTCTAACCCAGTTTGGCCCATTTCTGACCCCTTTTTAATCCCTGTTTGGCTATTTCTAAGCAATTTTTGCCATTTCTGTCCTATTTTTGTCCATTTCTAAGCTATTTTAAGACACTTTTGGCTTTTTCTAAACAATGTTTGGCCATTTCTAATCCAGTTTTGCCCATTTCTAACCTGTTTGAAGCCATTTTTGGCTATTTCTCAACAATTTTTGGCCATTTCTAATCCAGCCTTGCCCATTTCTCACCCGTTTCAAGCCTTTTTTGGCCGTTTCTCACCTATTTTTGCCCCTTTCTATCCCTGTTTTAAGTCATTTTTGGCTATTTGTAACCCAGTTTGGCTCATGTCTCTCCCGTGTTAAGCCATTTATTTTTCCATTTCCAACCCTTCTTTACCCACTTCTAGCCCATTTTGAGCCAGTTTTGGCTATTTCTGAAGAATTTTTGCTATTTCCATCCCATTTTTGCCCATTTCTGCGTCTCTTTAAGCCATTTTTGGCCATTTCTGACCCAGTTTTGATCTTTTCTAACCCCTTTTCAATCCATTTTTGGCTATTTCTAAACAAATTTTGCCATTTCTGTCCAATATTTGTCTATTTCTAACCTATTCGAAGACATTTTTGCCCAGTTCTAACCCATTTTTGTCCACTTCATACCCACCTGAAGCCATTTTTGGCCATTTTTAAACTTTTTTTTTGCTATTTCCATCTCATTTTTGCTCATTTCTGCTCCTTTTTATGCCATTTTTGGCATTTTCTAACCCAGTTTTGACCATTTCTGACCCCTCTTTAATTCATTTTTGGCTATTTCTAAACAATTCTTGCCATTTCTATCCTATTTTTAACTATTTCTAAGCTGTTTTAAGACATTTTTGCCCATTTCTAGCCCATTTTTGCCCACTTCTAACCCGCTTTAAGCCATTTCTGGCTCTTTCTAAGCATTTTTTGCTATTTCTAACCATGTTTTGCCCATGTCAAACCCTTTTTAAGCCTTTTTTGTCCATTTCTAGTCCAGTCGTGCCCATTTCTAACCTGTTTTATGCCATTTTTGGCTCTTTCTCAATGGTTTTTTTCCATTTCTTGTCCAGTCGTGCCCATTTCTTTCCCATTTTAAGCCATTTTTGGCCATTTTTCACCCAGTTTTCCCACTTCTCACCTCTTTGAAGCCATTTTTGGCCAGTTCTAACCGATTTCTGCCCCTTCGAACCCTTTCGTGCCCTTCTATCCTTTTTTGCAAATTTCTAACCCTTTTTAAGCCATTTTTGGCCATTTCTAACCCAGTTCCATTACTCACCTGTTTAAAGCCATTTTTGGCCATTTCTAAGCCATTTTTGCCTACTTGTTACCTCTTTTAAGCTATTTTTGACTATTTCTAAACATATTTTGCCATTTCTATCCCATTTCTGCCTATTTCTAACCAGTTTTAAGCCTTTTTTGCCAAATTCTAACCCATTATTACCCACTTCTACCCAGTTTGAAGCACTTTTGCCCACTTCAAACCCTCTTGAAGCCATTTTTGGCCATTTCTAAACAGTTTTTGCTATTTCCATCCCATTTTTGCCCATTTCTGCATCTCTTTAAGCCATTTTTGGCCATTTCTAATCCAGGTTTGACCATTTTTAATCCCTTTTTAATCCATTTTTGGCCATTTCTGAACAATTTTTCCTTTTCTATCCAATTTTTGCCTATTTCTAACCTATTTTAAGACATTTTTGCCCCGTTGTAACCCATTTTTGCCCACTTCTAACCCACCTGAAGCCATTTTTGGCTCTTTCTAAAGAGTTTTTGCAATTTCTATCTCATTTTTGCCCATTTCTGCCTCTTTTTATACCATTTTTGGCCATTTCTAACCCAGTTTGGCCCATTTCTGACCCCTTTTTAATCCCTGTTTGGCTATTTCTAAGCAATTTTTGCCATTTCTGTCCTATTTTTGTCCATTTCTAAGCTATTTTAAGACACTTTTGGCTTTTTCTAAACAATGTTTGGCCATTTCTAATCCAGTTTTGCCCATTTCTAACCTGTTTGAAGCCATTTTTGGCTATTTCTCAACAATTTTTGGCCATTTCTAATCCAGCCTTGCCCATTTCTTTCCTGTTTGAAGCCATTTTTGGCCGTTTCTAACCTATTTTTGCCCCTTTCTATCCCTGTTTTAAGTCATTTTTGGCTATTTGTAACCCAGTTTTGCTCATGTTTCTCCCGTGTTAAGCCATTTATTTTTCCATTTCCAACCCTTCTTTACCCACTTCTAGCCCATTTTAAGCCAGTTTTGGCTATTTCTGAAGAATTTTTGCTATTTCCATCCCATTTTTGCCCATTTCTGCGTCTCTTTAAGCCGTTTTTGGCCATTTCTGACCCAGTTTTGATCATTTCTAACCCCTTTTCAATCCATTTTTGGCTATTTCTAAACAAATTTTGCCATTTCTGTCCAATATTTGTCTATTTCTAACCTATTTCAAGACATTTTTGTCCAGTTCTAACCCATTTTTGTCCACTTCATACCCACCTGAAGCCATTTTTGGCCTTTTTTAAACTTTTTTTTTGCTATTTCCATCTCATTTTTGCTCATTTCTGCTCCTTTTTATGCCATTTTTGGCATTTTCTAACCCAGTTTTGACCATTTCTGACCCCTTTTTGATTCATTTTTGGCTATTTCTAAACAATTCTTGCCATTTCTATCCTATTTTTAACTATTTCTAAGCTGTTTTAAGACATTTTTGCCCATTTCTAGCCCATTTTTGCCCACTTCTAACCCTCTTTAAGCCATTTTTGGCTCTTTCTAAGCATTTTTTGCTATTTCTAACCATGTTTTGCCCATGTCAAACCCTTTTTAAGCCTTTTTTGTCCATTTCTAGTCCAGTCGTGCCCATTTCTAACCTGTTTTATGCCATTTTTGGCTCTTTCTCAATGGTTTTTTTCCATTTCTTGTCCAGTCGTGCCCATTTCTTTCCCATTTTAAGCCATTTTTGGCCATTTTTCACCCAGTTTTCCCACTTCTCACCTCTTTGAAGCCATTTTTGGCCAGTTCTAACCGATTTCTGCCCCTTCGAACCCTTTCGTGCCCTTCTATCCTTTTTTGCAAATTTCTAACCCTTTTTAAGCCATTTTTGGCCATTTCTAACCCAGTTCCATTACTCACCTGTTTAAAGCCATTTTTGGCCATTTCTAAGCCATTTTTGCCTACTTGTTACCTCTTTTAAGCTATTTTTGACTATTTCTAAACATATTTTGCCATTTCTATCCCATTTCTGCCTATTTCTAACCAGTTTTAAGCCTTTTTTGCCAAATTCTAACCCATTATTACCCACTTCTACCCAGTTTGAAGCACTTTTGCCCACTTCAAACCCTCTTGAAGCCATTTTTGGCCATTTCTAAACAGTTTTTGCTATTTCCATCCCATTTTTGCCCATTTCTGCATCTCTTTAAGCCATTTTTGGCCATTTCTAATCCAGGTTTGACCATTTTTAATCCCTTTTTAATCCATTTTTGGCCATTTCTGAACAATTTTTCCTTTTCTATCCAATTTTTGCCTATTTCTAACCTATTTTAAGACATTTTTGCCCCGTTGTAACCCATTTTTGCCCACTTCTAACCCACTTGAAGCCATTTTTGGCTCTTTCTAAAGAGTTTTTGCAATTTCTATCTCATTTTTGCCCATTTCTGCCTCTTTTTATACCATTTTTGGCCATTTCTAACCCAGTTTGGCCCATTTCTGACCCCTTTTTAATCCCTGTTTGGCTATTTCTAAGCAATTTTTGCCATTTCTGTCCTATTTTTGTCCATTTCTAAGCTATTTTAAGACACTTTTGGCTTTTTCTAAACAATGTTTGGCCATTTCTAATCCAGTTTTGCCCATTTCTAACCTGTTTGAAGCCATTTTTGGCTATTTCTCAACAATTTTTGGCCATTTCTAATCCAGCCTTGCCCATTTCTTTCCCGTTTGAAGCCATTTTTGGCCATTTCTAACCTATTTTTGCCCCTTTCTATCCCAATTTGAAGCCATTTTTGGCTATTTCTAACCCAGTTTTGCCCATTTCTCTCCCATTTTAAGCCATTAATTTTTCCATTTCCCACCCTTCTTTTCCCACTTCTCTCCCATTTTAAGCCATTTTTGGCTATTTCTAAAGAACGTTTGCGATTTCCAACCCATTTTTGCCCATTTCTGCATCTTTTTAAGCCGTTTTTGGCCATTTCTAACCCCGGTTTGACCATTTCTTACCCCTTTTTAATCCATTTGGCTATTTCTAAACAAATTTTGCCATTTCTATCCAATATTTGCCTATTTCTAACCTATTTGAAGGCATTTTTGCCCAGTTCTAACCCATTTTTGTCCACTTCATACCCACCTGAAGCCATTTTTGGCCATTTTTAAACTTTTTTTTTGCTATTTCCATCTCATTTTTGCTCATTTCTGCTCCTTTTTATGCCATTTTTGGCATTTTCTAACCCAGTTTTGACCATTTCTGACCCCTTTTTGATTCATTTTTGGCTATTTCTAAACAATTCTTGCCATTTCTATCCTATTTTTAACTATTTCTAAGCTGTTTTAAGATATTTGTGCCCAGTTCTTAACTATTTCTGCCCTCTAATGACCCAGTTTTGCCCATTTCTCACCCGTTTTAAGCCTTTTTTGGCCGTTTCTCACCTATTTTTGCCCCTTTCTATCCCTGTTTTAAGTCATTTTTGGCTATTTGTAACCCAGTTTTGCTCATGTCTCTCCCATGTTAAGCCATTTATTTTTCCATTTCCAACCCTTCTTTACCCACTTCTAGCCCATTTTGAGCCAGTTTTGGCTATTTCTGAAGAATTTTTGCTATTTCCATCCCATTTTTGCCCATTTCTGCGTCTCTTTAAGCCATTTTTGGCCATTTCTGACCCAGTTTTGATCATTTCTAACCCCTTTTCAATCCATTTTTGGCTATTTCTAAACAAATTTTGCCATTTCTGTCCAATATTTGTCTATTTCTAACCTATTTGAAGGCATTTTTGCCCAGTTCTAACCCATTTTTGTCCACTTCATACCCACCTGAAGCCATTTTTGGCCATTTTTAAACTTTTTTTTTGCTATTTCCATCTCATTTTTGCTCATTTCTGCTCCTTTTTATGCCATTTTTGGCATTTTCTAACCCAGTTTTGACCATTTCTGACCCCTTTTAAATTCATTTTTGGCTATTTCTAAACAAATTTTGCCATTTCTGTCCAATATTTGTCTATTTCTAACCTATTTGAAGGCATTTTTGCCCAGTTCTAACCCATTTTTGTCCACTTCATACCCACCTGAAGCCATTTTTGGCCATTTCTAAACAATTTTTGCTATTTCCATCCCATTTTTGCCCATTTCTGCATCTCTTTAAGCCATTTTTGGCCATTCCTAATCCAGGTTTGACCATTTTTAATCCCTTTTTAATCCATTTTTGGCCATTTCTGAACAATTTTTCCTTTTCTATCCAATTTTTGCCTCTTTCTAACCTATTTTAAGACATTTTTGCCCCGTTGTAACCCATTTTTGCCCACTTCTAACCCACTTGAAGCCATTTTTGGCTCTTTCTAAAGAGTTTTTGCAATTTCTATCTCATTTTTGCCCATTTCTGCCTCTTTTTATACCATTTTTGGCCATTTCTAACCCTGTTTGGCCCATTTCTGACCCCTTTTTAATCCCTGTTTGGCTATTTCTAAGCAATTTTTGCCATTTCTGTCCTATTTTTGTCCATTTCTAAGCTATTTTAAGACACTTTTGGCTTTTTCTAAACAATGTTGGGCCATTTCTAATCCAGTTTTGCCCATTTCTAACCTGTTTGAAGCCATTTTTGGCTATTTCTCAACAATTTTTGGCCATTTCTAATCCAGCCTTGCCCATTTCTTTCCTGTTTGAAGCCATTTTTGGCCGTTTCTAACCTATTTTTGCCCCTTTCTATCCCAATTTGAAGCCATTTTTGGCTATTTCTAACCCAGTTTTGCCCATTTCTCTCCCATTTTAAGCCATTAATTTTTCCATTTCCCACCCTTCTTTTCCCACTTCTCTCCCATTTTAAGCCATTTTTGGCCATTTCTAAAGAACGTTTGCGATTTCCAACCCATTTTTGCCCATTTCTGCATCTTTTTAAGCCGTTTTTGGCCATTTCTAATCCAGGTTTGATCATTTCTAACCCCTTTTTAATCCATTTGGGTATTTCTAAACAAATTTTGCCATTTCTATCCAATATTTGCCTATTTCTAACCTATTTGAAGGCATTTTTGCCCAGTTCTAACCCATTTTTGTCCACTTCATACCCACCTGAAGCCATTTTTGGCCATTTTTAAACTTTTTTTTTGCTATTTCCATCTCATTTTTGCTCATTTCTGCTCCTTTTTATGCCATTTTTGGCATTTTCTAACCCAGTTTTGACCATTTCTGACCCCTTTTTAATTCATTTTTGGCTATTTCTAAACAATTTTTGCCATTTCTATCCTTTTTTTGCCTGTTTCTAAGCTATTTTAAGACATTTTTGCCCATTTCTAGCCCATTTTTGCCCACTTCTAACCCGCTTTAAGCCATTTCTGGCTCTTTCTAAGCATTTTTTGCTATTTCTAGCCATGTTTTGCCCATGTCAAACCCTTTTTAAGCCTTTTTTGTCCATTTCTAGTCCAGTCGTGCCCATTTCTAACCTGTTTTATGCCATTTTTGGCTCTTTCTCAATGGTTTTTTTCCATTTCTTGTCCAGTCGTGCCCATTTCTTTCCCATTTTAAGCCATTTTTGGCCATTTTTCACCCAGTTTTCCCACTTCTCACCTCTTTGAAGCCATTTTTGGCCAGTTCTAACCGATTTCTGCCCCTTCGAACCCTTTCGTGCCCTTCTATCCTTTTTTGCAAATTTCTAACCCTTTTTAAGCCATTTTTGGCCATTTCTATCCCAGTTCCATTACTCACCTGTTTAAAGCCATTTTTGGCCATTTCTAAGCCATTTTTGCCTACTTGTTACCTCTTTTAAGCTATTTTTGACTATTTCTAAACATATTTTGCCATTTCTATCCCATTTCTGCCTATTTCTAACCAGTTTTAAGCCTTTTTTGCCAAATTCTAACCCATTACTACCCACTTCTACCCAGTTTGAAGCACTTTTGCCCACTTCAAACCCTCTTGAAGCCATTTTTGGCCATTTCTAAACAGTTTTTGCTATTTCCATCCCATTTTTGCCCATTTCTGCATCTCTTTAAGCCATTTTTGGCCATTTCTAATCCAGGTTTGACCATTTTTAATCCCTTTTTAATCCATTTTTGGCCATTTCTGAACAATTTTTCCTTTTCTATCCAATTTTTGCCTATTTCTAACCTATTTTAAGACATTTTTGCCCCGTTGTAACCCATTTTTGCCCACTTCTAACCCACTTGAAGCCATTTTTGGCTCTTTCTAAAGAGTTTTTGCAATTTCTATCTCATTTTTGCCCATTTCTGCCTCTTTTTATACCATTTTTGGCCATTTCTAACCCAGTTTGGCCCATTTCTGACCCCTTTTTAATCCCTGTTTGGCTATTTCTAAGCAATTTTTGCCATTTCTGTCCTATTTTTGTCCATTTCTAAGCTATTTTAAGACACTTTTGGCTTTTTCTAAACAATGTTTGGCCATTTCTAATCCAGTTTTGCCCATTTCTAACCTGTTTGAAGCCATTTTTGGCTATTTCTCAACAATTTTTGGCCATTTCTAATCCAGCCTTGCCCATTTCTTTCCCGTTTGAAGCCATTTTTGGCCATTTCTAACCTATTTTTGCCCCTTTCTATCCCAATTTGAAGCCATTTTTGGCTATTTCTAACCCAGTTTTGCCCATTTCTCTCCCATTTTAAGCCATTAATTTTTCCATTTCCCACCCTTCTTTTCCCACTTCTCTCCCATTTTAAGCCATTTTTGGCTATTTCTAAAGAACGTTTGCGATTTCCAACCCATTTTTGCCCATTTCTGCATCTTTTTAAGCCGTTTTTGGCCATTTCTAACCCCGGTTTGACCATTTCTTACCCCTTTTTAATCCATTTGGCTATTTCTAAACAAATTTTGCCATTTCTATCCAATATTTGCCTATTTCTAACCTATTTGAAGGCATTTTTGCCCAGTTCTAACCCATTTTTGTCCACTTCATACCCACCTGAAGCCATTTTTGGCCATTTTTAAACTTTTTTTTTGCTATTTCCATCTCATTTTTGCTCATTTCTGCTCCTTTTTATGCCATTTTTGGCATTTTCTAACCCAGTTTTGACCATTTCTGACCCCTTTTTGATTCATTTTTGGCTATTTCTAAACAATTCTTGCCATTTCTATCCTATTTTTAACTATTTCTAAGCTGTTTTAAGACATTTTTGCCCATTTCTAGCCCATTTTTGCCCACTTCTAACCCGCTTTAAGCCATTTCTGGCTCTTTCTAAGCATTTTTTGCTATTTCTAGCCATGTTTTGCCCATGTCAAACCCTTTTTAAGCCTTTTTTGTCCATTTCTAGTCCAGTCGTGCCCATTTCTAACCTGTTTTATGCCATTTTTGGCTCTTTCTCAATGGTTTTTTTCCATTTCTTGTCCAGTCGTGCCCATTTCTTTCCCATTTTAAGCCATTTTTGGCCATTTTTCACCCAGTTTTCCCACTTCTCACCTCTTTGAAGCCATTTTTGGCCAGTTCTAACCGATTTCTGCCCCTTCGAACCCTTTCGTGCCCTTCTATCCTTTTTTGCAAATTTCTAACCCTTTTTAAGCCATTTTTGGCCATTTCTAACCCAGTTCCATTACTCACCTGTTTAAAGCCATTTTTGGCCATTTCTAAGCCATTTTTGCCTACTTGTTACCTCTTTTAAGCTATTTTTGACTATTTCTAAACATATTTTGCCATTTCTATCCCATTTCTGCCTATTTCTAACCAGTTTTAAGCCTTTTTTGCCAAATTCTAACCCATTATTACCCACTTCTACCCAGTTTGAAGCACTTTTGCCCACTTCAAACCCTCTTGAAGCCATTTTTGGCCATTTCTAAACAGTTTTTGCTATTTCCATCCCATTTTTGCCCATTTCTGCATCTCTTTAAGCCATTTTTGGCCATTTCTAATCCAGGTTTGACCATTTTTAATCCCTTTTTAATCCATTTTTGGCCATTTCTGAACAATTTTTCCTTTTCTATCCAATTTTTGCCTATTTCTAACCTATTTTAAGACATTTTTGCCCCGTTGTAACCCATTTTTGCCCACTTCTAACCCACTTGAAGCCATTTTTGGCTCTTTCTAAAGAGTTTTTGCAATTTCTATCTCATTTTTGCCCATTTCTGCCTCTTTTTATACCATTTTTGGCCATTTCTAACCCAGTTTGGCCCATTTCTGACCCCTTTTTAATCCCTGTTTGGCTATTTCTAAGCAATTTTTGCCATTTCTGTCCTATTTTTGTCCATTTCTAAGCTATTTTAAGACACTTTTGGCTTTTTCTAAACAATGTTTGGCCATTTCTAATCCAGTTTTGCCCATTTCTAACCTGTTTGAAGCCATTTTTGGCTATTTCTCAACAATTTTTGGCCATTTCTAATCCAGCCTTGCCCATTTCTCACCCGTTTCAAGCCTTTTTTGGCCGTTTCTCACCTATTTTTGCCCCTTTCTATCCCTGTTTTAAGTCATTTTTGGCTATTTGTAACCCAGTTTTGCTCATGTCTCTCCCGTGTTAAGCCATTTATTTTTCCATTTCCAACCCTTCTTTACCCACTTCTAGCCCATTTTGAGCCAGTTTTGGCTATTTCTGAAGAATTTTTGCTATTTCCATCCCATTTTTGCCCATTTCTGCGTCTCTTTAAGCCTTTTTTGGCCATTTCTGACCCAGTTTTGATCTTTTCTAACCCCTTTTCAATCCATTTTTGGCTATTTCTAAACAAATTTTGCCATTTCTGTCCAATATTTGTCTATTTCTAACCTATTTGAAGACATTTTTGCCCAGTTCTAACCCATTTTTGTCCACTTCATACCCACCTGAAGCCATTTTTGGCCATTTTTAAACTTTTTTTTTGCTATTTCCATCTCATTTTTGCTCATTTCTGCTCCTTTTTATGCCATTTTTGGCATTTTCTAACCCAGTTTTGACCATTTCTGACCCCTTTTTGATTCATTTTTGGCTATTTCTAAACAATTCTTGCCATTTCTATCCTATTTTTAACTATTTCTAAGCTGTTTTAAGATATTTGTGCCCAGTTCTTAACTATTTCTGCCCTCTAATGACCCAGTTTTGCCCATTTCTCACCCGTTTTAAGCCTTTTTTGGCCGTTTCTCACCTATTTTTGCCCCTTTCTATCCCTGTTTTAAGTCATTTTTGGCTATTTGTAACCCAGTTTTGCTCATGTCTCTCCCGTGTTAAGCCATTTATTTTTCCATTTCCAACCCTTCTTTACCCACTTCTAGCCCATTTTGAGCCAGTTTTGGCTATTTCTGAAGAATTTTTGCTATTTCCATCCCATTTTTGCCCATTTCTGCGTCTCTTTAAGCCATTTTTGGCCATTTCTGACCCAGTTTTGATCATTTCTAACCCCTTTTCAATCCATTTTTGGCTATTTCTAAACAAATTTTGCCATTTCTGTCCAATATTTGTCTATTTCTAACCTATTTGAAGACATTTTTGCCCAGTTCTAACCCATTTTTGTCCACTTCATACCCACCTGAAGCCATTTTTGGCCATTTTTAAACTTTTTTTTTGCTATTTCCATCTCATTTTTGCTCATTTCTGCTCCTTTTTATGCCATTTTTGGCATTTTCTAACCCAGTTTTGACCATTTCTGACCCCTTTTAAATTCATTTTTGGCTATTTCTAAACAAATTTTGCCATTTCTGTCCAATATTTGTCTATTTCTAACCTATTTGAAGGCATTTTTGCCCAGTTCTAACCCATTTTTGTCCACTTCATACCCACCTGAAGCCATTTTTGGCCATTTCTAAACAGTTTTTGCTATTTCCATCCCATTTTTGCCCATTTCTGCATCTCTTTAAGCCATTTTTGGCCATTCCTAATCCAGGTTTGACCATTTTTAATCCCTTTTTAATCCATTTTTGGCCATTTCTGAACAATTTTTCCTTTTCTATCCAATTTTTGCCTCTTTCTAACCTATTTTAAGACATTTTTGCCCCGTTGTAACCCATTTTTGCCCACTTCTAACCCCCTTGAAGCCATTTTTGGCTCTTTCTAAAGAGTTTTTGCAATTTCTATCTCATTTTTGCCCATTTCTGCCTCTTTTTATACCATTTTTGGCCATTTCTAACCCAGTTTGGCCCATTTCTGACCCCTTTTTAATCCCTGTTTGGCTATTTCTAAGCAATTTTTGCCATTTCTGTCCTATTTTTGTCCATTTCTAAGCTATTTTAAGACACTTTTGGCTTTTTCTAAACAATGTTTGGCCATTTCTAATCCAGTTTTGCCCATTTCTAACCTGTTTGAAGCCATTTTTGGCTATTTCTCAACAATTTTTGGCCATTTCTAATCCAGCCTTGCCCATTTCTTTCCTGTTTGAAGCCATTTTTGGCCGTTTCTAACCTATTTTTGCCCCTTTCTATCCCAATTTGAAGCCATTTTTGGCTATTTCTAACCCAGTTTTGCCCATTTCTCTCCCATTTTAAGCCATTAATTTTTCCATTTCCCACCCTTCTTTTCCCACTTCTCTCCCATTTTAAGCCATTTTTGGCCATTTCTAAAGAACGTTTGCGATTTCCAACCCATTTTTGCCCATTTCTGCATCTTTTTAAGCCGTTTTTGGCCATTTCTAATCCAGGTTTGATCATTTCTAACCCCTTTTTAATCCATTTGGGTATTTCTAAACAAATTTTGCCATTTCTATCCAATATTTGCCTATTTCTAACCTATTTGAAGGCATTTTTGCCCAGTTCTAACCCATTTTTGTCCACTTCATACCCACCTGAAGCCATTTTTGGCCATTTTTAAACTTTTTTTTTGCTATTTCCATCTCATTTTTGCTCATTTCTGCTCCTTTTTATGCCATTTTTGGCATTTTCTAACCCAGTTTTGACCATTTCTGACCCCTTTTTAATTCATTTTTGGCTATTTCTAAACAATTTTTTCCATTTCTATCCTTTTTTTGCCTGTTTCTAAGCTATTTTAAGACATTTTTGCCCATTTCTAGCCCATTTTTGCCCACTTCTAACCCGCTTTAAGCCATTTCTGGCTCTTTCTAAGCATTTTTTGCTATTTCTAGCCATGTTTTGCCCATGTCAAACCCTTTTTAAGCCTTTTTTGTCCATTTCTAGTCCAGTCGTGCCCATTTCTAACCTGTTTTATGCCATTTTTGGCTCTTTCTCAATGGTTTTTTTTCCATTTCTTGTCCAGTCGTGCCCATTTCTTTCCCATTTTAAGCCATTTTTGGCCATTTTTCACCCAGTTTTCCCACTTCTCACCTCTTTGAAGCCATTTTTGGCCAGTTCTAACCGATTTCTGCCCCTTCGAACCCTTTCGTGCCCTTCTATCCTTTTTTGCAAATTTCTAACCCTTTTTAAGCCATTTTTGGCCATTTCTAACCCAGTTCCATTACTCACCTGTTTAAAGCCATTTTTGGCCATTTCTAAGCCATTTTTGCCTACTTGTTACCTCTTTTAAGCTATTTTTGACTATTTCTAAACATATTTTGCCATTTCTATCCCATTTCTGCCTATTTCTAACCAGTTTTAAGCCTTTTTTGCCAAATTCTAACCCATTATTACCCACTTCTACCCAGTTTGAAGCACTTTTGCCCACTTCAAACCCTCTTGAAGCCATTTTTGGCCATTTCTAAACAGTTTTTGCTATTTCCATCCCATTTTTGCCCATTTCTGCATCTCTTTAAGCCATTTTTGGCCATTTCTAATCCAGGTTTGACCATTTTTAATCCCTTTTTAATCCATTTTTGGCCATTTCTGAACAATTTTTCCTTTTCTATCCAATTTTTGCCTATTTCTAACCTATTTTAAGACATTTTTGCCCCGTTGTAACCCATTTTTGCCCACTTCTAACCCACTTGAAGCCATTTTTGGCTCTTTCTAAAGAGTTTTTGCAATTTCTATCTCATTTTTGCCCATTTCTGCCTCTTTTTATACCATTTTTGGCCATTTCTAACCCAGTTTGGCCCATTTCTGACCCCTTTTTAATCCCTGTTTGGCTATTTCTAAGCAATTTTTGCCATTTCTGTCCTATTTTTGTCCATTTCTAAGCTATTTTAAGACACTTTTGGCTTTTTCTAAACAATGTTTGGCCGTTTCTAATCCAGTTTTGCCCATTTCTAACCTGTTTGAAGCCATTTTTGGCTATTTCTCAACAATTTTTGGCCATTTCTAATCCAGCCTTGCCCATTTCTTTCCTGTTTGAAGCCATTTTTGGCCGTTTCTCACCTATTTTTGCCCCTTTCTATCCCAATTTGAAGCCATTTTTGGCTATTTCTAACCCAGTTTTGCCCATTTCTCTCCCATTTTAAGCCATTAATTTTTCCATTTCCCACCCTTCTTTTCCCACTTCTCTTCCATTTTAAGCCATTTTTGGCTATTTCTAAAGAACGTTTGCGATTTCCAACCCATTTTTGCCCATTTCTGCATCTTTTTAAGCCGTTTTTGGCCATTTCTAACCCCGGGTTGACCATTTCTGACCCCTTTTTAATCCATTTGGCTATTTCTAAACAAATTTTGCCATTTCTATCCAATATTTGCCTATTTCTAACCTATTTCAAGACATTTTTGCCCAGTTGTAACCCATTTTTGCCCACTTCATACCCACCTGAAGCCATTTTTGGCCATTTTTAAACTTGTTTTTTGCTACTTCTAACCCGTTTTTGCTCATTTCTGCTCCTTTTTATGCCATTTTTGGCATTTTCTAACCCAGTTTTGACCATTTCTGACCCCTTTTTGATTCATTTTTGGCTATTTCTAAACAATTCTTGCCATTTCTATCCTATTTTTAACTATTTCTAAGCTGTTTTAAGATATTTGTGCCCAGTTCTTAACTATTTCTGCCCTCTAATGACCCAGTTTTGCGCATTTGTCACCCGTTTTAAGCCATTTTTGGCCGTTTCTCACCTATTTTTGCCCCTTTCTATCCCTGTTTTAAGTCATTTTGGCTATTTGTAACCCAGTTTTGCTCATATCTCTCCCGTGTTAAGCCATTTATTTTTCCATTTCCAACCCTTCTTTACCCACTTCTAGCCCATTTTGAGCCAGTTTTGGCTATTTCTGAAGAATTTTTGCTATTTCCATCCCATTTTTGCCCATTTCTGCGTCTCTTTAAGCCATTTTTGGCCATTTCTGACCCAGTTTTGATCATTTCTAACCCCTTTTCAATCCATTTTTGGCTATTTCTAAACAAATTTTGCCATTTCTGTCCAATATTTGTCTATTTCTAACCTATTTCAAGACATTTTTGCCCAGTTCTAACCCATTTTTGTCCACTTCATACCCACCTGAAGCCATTTATGGCCATTTTTAAACTTTTTTTTTGCTATTTCCATCTCATTTTTGCTCATTTCTGCTCCTTTTTATGCCATTTTTGGCATTTTCTAACCCAGTTTTGACCATTTCTGACCCTTTTTTGATTCATTTTTGGCTATTTCTAAACAATTTTTGCCATTTCTATCCTATTTTTGCCTGTTTCTAAGCTATTTTAAGACATTTTTGCCCATTTCTAGCCCATTTTTGCCCACTTCTAACCCGCTTTAAGCCATTTTTGGCTCTTTCTAAGCATTTTTTGCTATTTCTAACCATGTTTTGCCCATGTCAAACCCTTTTTAAGCCTTTTTTGTCCATTTCTAGTCCAGTCGTGCCCATTTCTAACCTGTTTTATGCCATTTTTGGCTCTTTCTCAATGGTTTTTTTCCATTTCTTGTCCAGTCGTGCCCATTTCTTTCCCATTTTAAGCCCTTTTTGGCCATTTTTCACCCAGTTTTCCCACTTCTCACCTCTTTGATGCCATTTTTGGCCAGTTCTAACCGATTTCTGCCCCTTCGAACCCTTTTGTGCCCTTCTATCCTTTTTTGCAAATTTCTAACCCTTTTTAAGCCATTTTGGGCCATTTCTAACCCAGTTCCTTCCTTTACTCACCTGTTTAAAGCCATTTTTGGCCATTTCTAAGCCATTTTTGCCTACTTGTCACCTCTTTTAAGCTATTTTTGACTATTTCTAAACATATTTTGCCATTTCTATCCCATTTCTGCCTATTTCTAACCAGTTTTAAGCCTTTTTTGCCAAATTCTAACCCATTATTACCCACTTCTACCCAGTTAGAAGCACTTTTGCCCACTTCAAACCCTCTTGAAGCCATTTTTGGCCATTTCTAAACAGTTTTTGCTATTTCCATCCCATTTTTGCCCATTTCTGCATCTCTTTAAGCCATTTTTGGCCATTTCTAATCCAGGTTTGACCATTTTTAATCCCTTTTTAATCCATTTTTGGCCATTTCTGAACAATTTTTCCTTTTCTATCCAATTTTTGCCTATTTCTAAGCTATTTTAAGACATTTTTGCCCCATTGTAACCCATTTTTGCCCACTTCAAACCCACTTGAAGCCATTTTTGGCTCTTTCTAAAGAGTTTTTGCAATTTCTATCTCATTTTTGCCCATTTCTGCCTCTTTTTATACCATTTTTGGCCATTTCTAACCCAGTTTGGCCCATTTCTGACCCCTTTTTAATCCCTGTTTGGCTATTTCTAAGCAATTTTTGCCATTTCTGTCCTATTTTTGTCCATTTCTAAGCTATTTTAAGACACTTTTGGCTTTTTCTAAACAATGTTTGGCCATTTCTAATCCAGTTTTGCCCATTTCTAACCTGTTTGAAGCCATTTTTGGCTATTTCTCAACAATTTTTGGCCATTTCTAATCCAGCCTTGCCCATTTCTTTCCTGTTTGAAGCCATTTTTGGCCGTTTCTAACCTATTTTTGCCCCTTTCTATCCCAATTTGAAGCCATTTTTGGCTATTTCTAACCCAGTTTTGCCCATTTCTCTCCCATTTTAAGCCATTAATTTTTCCATTTCCTACCCTTCCTTTCCCACTTCTCTCCCATTTTAAGACATTTTTGGCTATTTCTAAAGAACGTTTGCAATTTCCAACCCATTTTTGCCCATTTCTGCATCTTTTTAAGCCGTTTTTGGCCATTTCTAACCCCTGTTTGACCATTTCTTACCCCTTTTTAATCCATTTGGCTATTTCTAAACAAATTTTGCCATTTCTGTCCAATATTTGTCTATTTCTAACCTGTTTGAAGGCATTTTTGCCCAGTTCTAACCCATTTTTGTCCACTTCATACCCACCTGAAGCCATTTATGGCCATTTTTAAACTAGTTTTTTGCTACTTCTAACCCGTTTTTGCTCATTTCTGCTCCTTTTTATGCCATTTTTGGCATTTTCTAACCCAGTTTTGACCATTTCTGACCCCTTTTTAATCCATTTTTGGCCATTTCTAAACAATTTTTCCTTTTCTATCCAATTTTTGCCTATTTCTAAGCTATTTTAAGACATTTTTGCCCATTTCTAGCCCATTTCTGCCCACTTCTAACCCGCTTTAAGCCATTTTTGGCTCTTTCTAAGCATTTTTTGCTATTTCTAACCATGTTTTGCCCATGTCAAACCCTTTTTAAGCCTTTTTTGTCCATTTCTAGTCCAGTCGTGCCCATTTCTAACCTGTTTTATGCCATTTTTGGCTCTTTCTCAATGGTTTTTTTCCATTTCTTGTCCAGTCGTGCCCATTTCTTTCCCATTTTAAGCCCTTTTTGGCCATTTTTCACCCAGTTTTCCCACTTCTCACCTCTTTGAAGCCATTTTTGGCCAGTTCTAACCGATTTCTGCCCCTTCGAACCCTTTCGTGCCCTTCTATCCTTTTTTGCAAATTTCTAACCCTTTTTAAGCCATTTTTGGCCATTTCTAACCCAGTTCCTTCCTTTACTCACCTGTTTAAAGCCATTTTTGGCCATTTCTAAGCCATTTTTGCCTACTTGTTACCTCTTTTAAGCCATTTTTGACTATTTCTAAACATATTTTGCCATTTCTATCCCATTTCTGCCTATTTCTAACCAGTTTTAAGCCTTTTTTGCCAAATTCTAACCCATTACTACCCACTTCTACCCAGTTAGAAGCACTTTTGCCCACTTCAAACCCTCTTGAAGCCATTTTTGGCCATTTCTAAACAGTTTTTGCGATTTCCATCCCATTTTTGCCCATTTCTGCATCTCTTTAAGCCATTTTTGGCCATTTCTAATCCAGGTTTGACCATTTTTAATCCCTTTTTAATCCATTTTTGGCTAGTTCTAAACAATTTTTCCTTTTCTATCCAATTTTTGCCTATTTCTAACCTATTTTAAGAAATTTTTGCCCCGTTGTAACCCATTTTTGCCCACTTCTAACCCACCTGAAGCCATTTTTGGCTCTTTCTAAAGAGTTTTTGCAATTTCTATCTCATTTTTGCCCATTTCTGCCTCTTTTTATACCATTTTTGGCCATTTCTAACCCAGTTTGGCCCATTTCTGACCCCTTTTTAATCCCTGTTTGGCTATTTCTAAGCAATTTTTGCCATTTCTGTCCTATTTTTGTCCATTTCTAAGCTATTTTAAGACACTTTTGGCTTTTTCTAAACAATGTTGGGCCATTTCTAATCCAGTTTTGCCCATTTCTAACCTGTTTGAAGCCATTTTTGGCTATTTCTCAACAATTTTTGGCCATTTCTAATCCAGCCTTGCCCATTTCTTTCCTGTTTGAAGCCATTTTTGGCCGTTTCTAACCTATTTTTGCCCCTTTCTATCCCAATTTGAAGCCATTTTTGGCTATTTCTAACCCAGTTTTGCCCATTTCTCTCCCATTTTAAGCCATTAATTTTTCCATTTCCCACCCTTCTTTTCCCACTTCTCTCCCATTTTAAGCCATTTTTGGCTATTTCTAAAGAACGTTTGCGATTTCCAACCCATTTTTGCCCATTTCTGCATCTTTTTAAGCCGTTTTTGGCCATTTCTAACCCCGGTTTGACCATTTCTGACCCCTTTTTAATCCATTTGGCTATTTCTAAACAAATTTTGCCATTTCTATCCAATATTTGCCTATTTCTAACCTATTTCAAGACATTTTTGCCCAGTTCTAACCCATTTTTGCCCTCTTCATACCCACCTGAAGCCATTTTTGGCCATTTTTAAACTTGTTTTTTTTGCTACTTCTAACCCGTTTTTGCTCATTTCTGCTCCTTTTTATGCCATTTTTGGCATTTTCTAACCCAGTTTTGACCATTTCTGACCCTTTTTTGATTCATTTTTGGCTATTTCTAAACAATTTTTGCCATTTCTATCCTATTTTTGCCTGTTTCTAAGCTATTTTAAGACATTTTTGCCCATTTCTAGCCCATTTTTGCCCACTTCTAACCCGCTTTAAGCCATTTTTGGCTCTTTCTAAGCATTTTTTGCTATTTCTAACCATGTTTTGCCCATGTCAAACCCTTTTTAAGCCTTTTTTGTCCATTTCTAGTCCAGTCGTGCCCATTTCTAACCTGTTTTATGCCATTTTTGGCTCTTTCTCAATGGTTTTTTTCCATTTCTTGTCCAGTCGTGCCCATTTCTTTCCCATTTTAAGCCATTTTTGGCCATTTTTCACCCAGTTTTCCCACTTCTCACCTCTTTGTAGCCATTTTTGGCCAGTTCTAACCGATTTCTGCCCCTTCGAACCCTTTCGTGCCCTTCTATCCTTTTTTGCAAATTTCTAACCCTTTTTAAGCCATTTTTGGCCATTTCTAACCCAGTTCCTTCCTTTACTCACCTGTTTAAAGCCATTTTTGGCCATTTCTAAGCCATTTTTGCCTACTTGTTACCTCTTTTAAGCCATTTTTGACTATTTCTAAACATATTTTGCCATTTCTATCCCATTTCTGCCTATTTCTAACCAGTTTTAAGCCTTTTTTGCCAAATTCTAACCCATTACTACCCACTTCTACCCAGTTTGAAGCACTTTTGCCCACTTCAAACCCTCTTGAAGCCATTTTTGGCCATTTCTAAACAGTTTTTGCGATTTCCATCCCATTTTTGCCCATTTCTGCATCTCTTTAAGCCATTTTTGGCCATTTCTAATCCAGGTTTGACCATTTTTAATCCCTTTTTAATCCATTTTTGGCTAGTTCTAAACAATTTTTCCTTTTCTATCCAATTTTTGCCTATTTCTAACCTATTTTAAGAAATTTTTGCCCCGTTGTAACCCATTTTTGCCCACTTCTAACCCACTTGAAGCCATTTTTGGCTCTTTCTAAAGAGTTTTTGCAATTTCTATCTCATTTTTGCCCATTTCTGCCTCTTTTTATACCATTTTTGGCCATTTCTAACCCAGTTTGGCCCATTTCTAACCCCTTTTTAATCCCTGTTTGGCTATTTCTAAGCAATTTTTGCCATTTCTGTCCTATTTTTGTCCATTTCTAAGCTATTTTAAGACACTTTTGGCTTTTTCTAAACAATGTTTGGCCATTTCTAATCCAGTTTTGCCCATTTCTAACCTGTTTGAAGCCATTTTTGGCTATTTCTCAACAATTTTTGGCCATTTCTAATCCAGCCTTGCCCATTTCTTTCCTGTTTGAAGCCATTTTTGGCCGTTTCTAACCTATTTTTGCCCCTTTCTATCCCAATTTGAAGCCATTTTTGGCTATTTCTAACCCAGTTTTGCCCATTTCTCTCCCATTTTAAGCCATTAATTTTTCCATTTCCCACCCTTCTTTTCCCACTTCTCTCCCATTTTAAGCCATTTCTGGCTATTTCTAAAGAACGTTTGCGATTTCCAACCCATTTTTGCCCATTTCTGCATCTTTTTAAGCCGTTTTTGGCCATTTCTAACCCCGGTTTGACCATTTCTGACCCCTTTTTAATCCATTTGGCTATTTCTAAACAAATTTTGCCATTTCTATCCAATATTTGCCTATTTCTAACCTATTTCAAGACATTTTTGCCCAGTTCTAACCCATTTTTGCCCTCTTCATACCCACCTGAAGCCATTTTTGGCCATTTTTAAACTTGTTTTTTTTGCTACTTCTAACCCGTTTTTGCTCATTTCTGCTCCTTTTTATGCCATTTTTGGCATTTTCTAACCCAGTTTTGACCATTTCTGACCCTTTTTTGATTCATTTTTGGCTATTTCTAAACAATTTTTGCCATTTCTATCCTATTTTTGCCTGTTTCTAAGCTATTTTAAGACATTTTTGCCCATTTCTAGCCCATTTTTGCCCACTTCTAACCCGCTTTAAGCCATTTTTGGCTCTTTCTAAGCATTTTTTGCTATTTCTAACCATGTTTTGCCCATGTCAAACCCTTTTTAAGCCTTTTTTGTCC
This sequence comes from Amazona ochrocephala, assembly GCA_039720435.1. Lineage (NCBI taxonomy): Eukaryota > Metazoa > Chordata > Aves > Psittaciformes > Psittacidae > Amazona > Amazona ochrocephala. The sequence continues at coordinate 3,477,142 of CM077908.1, forward strand.
ATTTCTAGTCCAGTCGTGCCCATTTCTAACCTGTTTTATGCCATTTTTGGCTCTTTCTCAATGGTTTTTTTCCATTTCTTGTCCAGTCGTGCCCATTTCTTTCCCATTTTAAGCCATTTTTGGCCATTTTTCACCCAGTTTTCCCACTTCTCACCTCTTTGTAGCCATTTTTGGCCAGTTCTAACCGATTTCTGCCCCTTCGAACCCTTTCGTGCCCTTCTATCCTTTTTTGCAAATTTCTAACCCTTTTTAAGCCATTTTTGGCCATTTCTAACCCAGTTCCTTCCTTTACTCACCTGTTTAAAGCCATTTTTGGCCATTTCTAAGCCATTTTTGCCTACTTGTTACCTCTTTTAAGCCATTTTTGACTATTTCTAAACATATTTTGCCATTTCTATCCCATTTCTGCCTATTTCTAACCAGTTTTAAGCCTTTTTTGCCAAATTCTAACCCATTACTACCCACTTCTACCCAGTTAGAAGCACTTTTGCCCACTTCAAACCCTCTTGAAGCCATTTTTGGCCATTTCTAAACAGTTTTTGCGATTTCCATCCCATTTTTGCCCATTTCTGCATCTCTTTAAGCCATTTTTGGCCATTTCTAATCCAGGTTTGACCATTTTTAATCCCTTTTTAATCCATTTTTGGCTAGTTCTAAACAATTTTTCCTTTTCTATCCAATTTTTGCCTATTTCTAACCTATTTTAAGAAATTTTTGCCCCGTTGTAACCCATTTTTGCCCACTTCTAACCCACTTGAAGCCATTTTTGGCTCTTTCTAAAGAGTTTTTGCAATTTCTATCTCATTTTTGCCCATTTCTGCCTCTTTTTATACCATTTTTGGCCATTTCTAACCCAGTTTGGCCCATTTCTAACCCCTTTTTAATCCCTGTTTGGCTATTTCTAAGCAATTTTTGCCATTTCTGTCCTATTTTTGTCCATTTCTAAGCTATTTTAAGACACTTTTGGCTTTTTCTAAACAATGTTTGGCCATTTCTAATCCAGTTTTGCCCATTTCTAACCTGTTTGAAGCCATTTTTGGCTATTTCTCAACAATTTTTGGCCATTTCTAATCCAGCCTTGCCCATTTCTTTCCTGTTTGAAGCCATTTTTGGCCGTTTCTAACCTATTTTTGCCCCTTTCTATCCCAATTTGAAGCCATTTTTGGCTATTTCTAACCCAGTTTTGCCCATTTCTCTCCCATTTTAAGCCATTAATTTTTCCATTTCCCACCCTTCTTTTCCCACTTCTCTCCCATTTTAAGCCATTTTTGGCCATTTCTAAAGAACGTTTGCGATTTCCAACCCATTTTTGCCCATTTCTGCATCTTTTTAAGCCGTTTTTGGCCATTTCTAACCCCGGTTTGACCATTTCTGACCCCTTTTTAATCCATTTGGCTATTTCTAAACAAATTTTGCCATTTCTATCCAATATTTGCCTATTTCTAACCTATTTCAAGACATTTTTGCCCAGTTCTAACCCATTTTTGCCCTCTTCATACCCACCTGAAGCCATTTTTGGCCATTTTTAAACTTGTTTTTTTTGCTACTTCTAACCCGTTTTTGCTCATTTCTGCTCCTTTTTATGCCATTTTTGGCATTTTCTAACCCAGTTTTGACCATTTCTGACCCTTTTTTGATTCATTTTTGGCTATTTCTAAACAATTTTTGCCATTTCTATCCTATTTTTGCCTGTTTCTAAGCTATTTTAAGACATTTTTGCCCATTTCTAGCCCATTTTTGCCCACTTCTAACCCGCTTTAAGCCATTTTTGGCTCTTTCTAAGCATTTTTTGCTATTTCTAACCATGTTTTGCCCATGTCAAACCCTTTTTAAGCCTTTTTTGTCCATTTCTAGTCCAGTCGTGCCCATTTCTAACCTGTTTTATGCCATTTTTGGCTCTTTCTCAATGGTTTTTTTCCATTTCTTGTCCAGTCGTGCCCATTTCTTTCCCATTTTAAGCCATTTTTGGCCATTTTTCACCCAGTTTTCCCACTTCTCACCTCTTTGTAGCCATTTTTGGCCAGTTCTAACCGATTTCTGCCCCTTCGAACCCTTTCGTGCCCTTCTATCCTTTTTTGCAAATTTCTAACCCTTTTTAAGCCATTTTTGGCCATTTCTAACCCAGTTCCTTCCTTTACTCACCTGTTTAAAGCCATTTTTGGCCATTTCTAAGCCATTTTTGCCTACTTGTTACCTCTTTTAAGCCATTTTTGACTATTTCTAAACATATTTTGCCATTTCTATCCCATTTCTGCCTATTTCTAACCAGTTTTAAGCCTTTTTTGCCAAATTCTAACCCATTACTACCCACTTCTACCCAGTTAGAAGCACTTTTGCCCGCTTCAAACCCTCTTGAAGCCATTTTTGGCCATTTCTAAACAGTTTTTGCGATTTCCATCCCATTTTTGCCCATTTCTGCATCTCTTTAAGCCATTTTTGGCCATTTCTAATCCAGGTTTGACCATTTTTAATCCCTTTTTAATCCATTTTTGGCTAGTTCTAAACAATTTTTCCTTTTCTATCCAATTTTTGCCTATTTCTAACCTATTTTAAGAAATTTTTGCCCCGTTGTAACCCATTTTTGCCCACTTCTAACCCACTTGAAGCCATTTTTGGCTCTTTCTAAAGAGTTTTTGCAATTTCTATCTCATTTTTGCCCATTTCTGCCTCTTTTTATACCATTTTTGGCCATTTCTAACCCAGTTTGGCCCATTTCTAACCCCTTTTTAATCCCTGTTTGGCTATTTCTAAGCAATTTTTGCCATTTCTGTCCTATTTTTGTCCATTTCTAAGCTATTTTAAGACACTTTTGGCTTTTTCTAAACAATGTTTGGCCATTTCTAATCCAGTTTTGCCCATTTCTAACCTGTTTGAAGCCATTTTTGGCTATTTCTCAACAATTTTTGGCCATTTCTAATCCAGCCTTGCCCATTTCTTTCCTGTTTGAAGCCATTTTTGGCCGTTTCTAACCTATTTTTGCCCCTTTCTATCCCAATTTGAAGCCATTTTTGGCTATTTCTAACCCAGTTTTGCCCATTTCTCTCCCATTTTAAGCCATTAATTTTTCCATTTCCCACCCTTCTTTTCCCACTTCTCTCCCATTTTAAGCCATTTTTGGCTATTTCTAAAGAACGTTTGCGATTTCCAACCCATTTTTGCCCATTTCTGCATCTTTTTAAGCCATTTTTGGCCATTTCTAACCCCGGTTTGACCATTTCTGACCCCTTTTTAATCCATTTGGCTATTTCTAAACAAATTTTGCCATTTCTATCCAATATTTGCCTATTTCTAACCTATTTCAAGACATTTTTGCCCAGTTCTAACCCATTTTTGCCCTCTTCATACCCACCTGAAGCCATTTTTGGCCATTTTTAAACTTGTTTTTTTTGCTACTTCTAACCCGTTTTTGCTCATTTCTGCTCCTTTTTATGCCATTTTTGGCATTTTCTAACCCAGTTTTGACCATTTCTGACCCTTTTTTGATTCATTTTTGGCTATTTCTAAACAATTTTTGCCATTTCTATCCTATTTTTGCCTGTTTCTAAGCTATTTTAAGACATTTTTGCCCATTTCTAGCCCATTTTTGCCCACTTCTAACCCGCTTTAAGCCATTTTTGGCTGTTTCTAAGCATTTTTTGCTATTTCTAACCATGTTTTGCCCATGTCAAACCCTTTTTAAGCCTTTTTTGTCCATTTCTAGTCCAGTCGTGCCCATTTCTAACCTGTTTTATGCCATTTTTGGCTCTTTCTCAATGGTTTTTTTCCATTTCTTGTCCAGTCGTGCCCATTTCTTTCCCATTTTAAGCCATTTTTGGCCATTTTTCACCCAGTTTTCCCACTTCTCACCTCTTTGTAGCCATTTTTGGCCAGTTCTAACCGATTTCTGCCCCTTCGAACCCTTTCGTGCCCTTCTATCCTTTTTTGCAAATTTCTAACCCTTTTTAAGCCATTTTTGGCCATTTCTAACCCAGTTCCTTCCTTTACTCACCTGTTTAAAGCCATTTTTGGTCATTTCTAAGCCATTTTTGCCTACTTGTTACCTCTTTTAAGCCATTTTTGACTATTTCTAAACATATTTTGCCATTTCTATCCCATTTCTGCCTATTTCTAACCAGTTTTAAGCCTTTTTTGCCAAATTCTAACCCATTACTACCCACTTCTACCCAGTTTGAAGCACTTTTGCCCACTTCAAACCCTCTTGAAGCCATTTTTGGCCATTTCTAAACAGTTTTTGCGATTTCCATCCCATTTTTGCCCATTTCTGCATCTCTTTAAGCCATTTTTGGCCATTTCTAATCCAGGTTTGACCATTTTTAATCCCTTTTTAATCCATTTTTGGCTAGTTCTAAACAATTTTTCCTTTTCTATCCAATTTTTGCCTATTTCTAACCTATTTTAAGAAATTTTTGCCCCGTTGTAACCCATTTTTGCCCACTTCTAACCCACTTGAAGCCATTTTTGGCTCTTTCTAAAGAGTTTTTGCAATTTCTATCTCATTTTTGCCCATTTCTGCCTCTTTTTATACCATTTTTGGCCATTTCTAACCCAGTTTGGCCCATTTCTAACCCCTTTTTAATCCCTGTTTGGCTATTTCTAAGCAATTTTTGCCATTTCTGTCCTATTTTTGTCCATTTCTAAGCTATTTTAAGACACTTTTGGCTTTTTCTAAACAATGTTGGGCCATTTCTAATCCAGTTTTGCCCATTTCTAACCTGTTTGAAGCCATTTTTGGCTATTTCTCAACAATTTTTGGCCATTTCTAATCCAGCCTTGCCCATTTCTTTCCTGTTTGAAGCCATTTTTGGCCGTTTCTAACCTATTTTTGCCCCTTTCTATCCCAATTTGAAGCCATTTTTGGCTATTTCTAACCCAGTTTTGCCCATTTCTCTCCCATTTTAAGCCATTAATTTTTCCATTTCCCACCCTTCTTTTCCCACTTCTCTCCCATTTTAAGCCATTTTTGGCTATTTCTAAAGAACGTTTGCGATTTCCAACCCATTTTTGCCCATTTCTGCATCTTTTTAAGCCGTTTTTGGCCATTTCTAACCCCGGTTTGACCATTTCTGACCCCTTTTTAATCCATTTGGCTATTTCTAAACAAATTTTGCCATTTCTATCCAATATTTGCCTATTTCTAACCTATTTCAAGACATTTTTGCCCAGTTCTAACCCATTTTTGCCCTCTTCATACCCACCTGAAGCCATTTTTGGCCATTTTTAAACTTGTTTTTTTTGCTACTTCTAACCCGTTTTTGCTCATTTCTGCTCCTTTTTATGCCATTTTTGGCATTTTCTAACCCAGTTTTGACCATTTCTGACCCTTTTTTGATTCATTTTTGGCTATTTCTAAACAATTTTTGCCATTTCTATCCTATTTTTGCCTGTTTCTAAGCTATTTTAAGACATTTTTGCCCATTTCTAGCCCATTTTTGCCCACTTCTAACCCGCTTTAAGCCATTTTTGGCTCTTTCTAAGCATTTTTTGCTATTTCTAACCATGTTTTGCCCATGTCAAACCCTTTTTAAGCCTTTTTTGTCCATTTCTAGTCCAGTCGTGCCCATTTCTAACCTGTTTTATGCCATTTTTGGCTCTTTCTCAATGGTTTTTTTCCATTTCTTGTCCAGTCGTGCCCATTTCTTTCCCATTTTAAGCCATTTTTGGCCATTTTTCACCCAGTTTTCCCACTTCTCACCTCTTTGTAGCCATTTTTGGCCAGTTCTAACCGATTTCTGCCCCTTCGAACCCTTTCGTGCCCTTCTATCCTTTTTTGCAAATTTCTAACCCTTTTTAAGCCATTTTTGGCCATTTCTAACCCAGTTCCTTCCTTTACTCACCTGTTTAAAGCCATTTTTGGCCATTTCTAAGCCATTTTTGCCTACTTGTTACCTCTTTTAAGCCATTTTTGACTATTTCTAAACATATTTTGCCATTTCTATCCCATTTCTGCCTATTTCTAACCAGTTTTAAGCCTTTTTTGCCAAATTCTAACCCATTACTACCCACTTCTACCCAGTTTGAAGCACTTTTGCCCACTTCAAACCCTCTTGAAGCCATTTTTGGCCATTTCTAAACAGTTTTTGCGATTTCCATCCCATTTTTGCCCATTTCTGCATCTCTTTAAGCCATTTTTGGCCATTTCTAATCCAGGTTTGACCATTTTTAATCCCTTTTTAATCCATTTTTGGCTAGTTCTAAACAATTTTTCCTTTTCTATCCAATTTTTGCCTATTTCTAACCTATTTTAAGAAATTTTTGCCCCGTTGTAACCCATTTTTGCCCACTTCTAACCCACTTGAAGCCATTTTTGGCTCTTTCTAAAGAGTTTTTGCAATTTCTATCTCATTTTTGCCCATTTCTGCCTCTTTTTATACCATTTTTGGCCATTTCTAACCCAGTTTGGCCCATTTCTAACCCCTTTTTAATCCCTGTTTGGCTATTTCTAAGCAATTTTTGCCATTTCTGTCCTATTTTTGTCCATTTCTAAGCTATTTTAAGACACTTTTGGCTTTTTCTAAACAATGTTTGGCCATTTCTAATCCAGTTTTGCCCATTTCTAACCTGTTTGAAGCCATTTTTGGCTATTTCTCAACAATTTTTGGCCATTTCTAATCCAGCCTTGCCCATTTCTTTCCTGTTTGAAGCCATTTTTGGCCGTTTCTAACCTATTTTTGCCCCTTTCTATCCCAATTTGAAGCCATTTTTGGCTATTTCTAACCCAGTTTTGCCCATTTCTCTCCCATTTTAAGCCATTAATTTTTCCATTTCCCACCCTTCTTTTCCCACTTCTCTCCCATTTTAAGCCATTTTTGGCTATTTCTAAAGAACGTTTGCGATTTCCAACCCATTTTTGCCCATTTCTGCATCTTTTTAAGCCGTTTTTGGCCATTTCTAACCCCGGTTTGACCATTTCTGACCCCTTTTTAATCCATTTGGCTATTTCTAAACAAATTTTGCCATTTCTATCCAATATTTGCCTATTTCTAACCTATTTCAAGACATTTTTGCCCAGTTCTAACCCATTTTTGCCCTCTTCATACCCACCTGAAGCCATTTTTGGCCATTTTTAAACTTGTTTTTTTTGCTACTTCTAACCCGTTTTTGCTCATTTCTGCTCCTTTTTATGCCATTTTTGGCATTTTCTAACCCAGTTTTGACCATTTCTGACCCTTTTTTGATTCATTTTTGGCTATTTCTAAACAATTTTTGCCATTTCTATCCTATTTTTGCCTGTTTCTAAGCTATTTTAAGACATTTTTGCCCATTTCTAGCCCATTTTTGCCCACTTCTAACCCGCTTTAAGCCATTTTTGGCTCTTTCTAAGCATTTTTTGCTATTTCTAACCATGTTTTGCCCATGTCAAACCCTTTTTAAGCCTTTTTTGTCCATTTCTAGTCCAGTCGTGCCCATTTCTAACCTGTTTTATGCCATTTTTGGCTCTTTCTCAATGGTTTTTTTCCATTTCTTGTCCAGTCGTGCCCATTTCTTTCCCATTTTAAGCCATTTTTGGCCATTTTTCACCCAGTTTTCCCACTTCTCACCTCTTTGTAGCCATTTTTGGCCAGTTCTAACCGATTTCTGCCCCTTCGAACCCTTTTGTGCCCTTCTATCCTTTTTTGCAAATTTCTAACCCTTTTTAAGCCATTTTTGGCCATTTCTAACCCAGTTCCTTCCTTTACTCACCTGTTTAAAGCCATTTTTGGCCATTTCTAAGCCATTTTTGCCTACTTGTTACCTCTTTTAAGCCATTTTTGACTATTTCTAAACATATTTTGCCATTTCTATCCCATTTCTGCCTATTTCTAACCAGTTTTAAGCCTTTTTTGCCAAATTCTAACCCATTACTACCCACTTCTACCCAGTTAGAAGCACTTTTGCCCGCTTCAAACCCTCTTGAAGCCATTTTTGGCCATTTCTAAACAGTTTTTGCGATTTCCATCCCATTTTTGCCCATTTCTGCATCTCTTTAAGCCATTTTTGGCCATTTCTAATCCAGGTTTGACCATTTTTAATCCCTTTTTAATCCATTTTTGGCTAGTTCTAAACAATTTTTCCTTTTCTATCCAATTTTTGCCTATTTCTAACCTATTTTAAGAAATTTTTGCCCCGTTGTAACCCATTTTTGCCCACTTCTAACCCACTTGAAGCCATTTTTGGCTCTTTCTAAAGAGTTTTTGCAATTTCTATCTCATTTTTGCCCATTTCTGCCTCTTTTTATACCATTTTTGGCCATTTCTAACCCAGTTTGGCCCATTTCTAACCCCTTTTTAATCCCTGTTTGGCTATTTCTAAGCAATTTTTGCCATTTCTGTCCTATTTTTGTCCATTTCTAAGCTATTTTAAGACACTTTTGGCTTTTTCTAAACAATGTTTGGCCATTTCTAATCCAGTTTTGCCCATTTCTAACCTGTTTGAAGCCATTTTTGGCTATTTCTCAACAATTTTTGGCCATTTCTAATCCAGCCTTGCCCATTTCTTTCCTGTTTGAAGCCATTTTTGGCCGTTTCTAACCTATTTTTGCCCCTTTCTATCCCAATTTGAAGCCATTTTTGGCTATTTCTAACCCAGTTTTGCCCATTTCTCTCCCATTTTAAGCCATTAATTTTTCCATTTCCCACCCTTCTTTTCCCACTTCTCTCCCATTTTAAGCCATTTTTGGCTATTTCTAAAGAACGTTTGCGATTTCCAACCCATTTTTGCCCATTTCTGCATCTTTTTAAGCCGTTTTTGGCCATTTCTAACCCCGGTTTGACCATTTCTGACCCCTTTTTAATCCATTTGGCTATTTCTAAACAAATTTTGCCATTTCTATCCAATATTTGCCTATTTCTAACCTATTTCAAGACATTTTTGCCCAGTTCTAACCCATTTTTGCCCTCTTCATACCCACCTGAAGCCATTTTTGGCCATTTTTAAACTTGTTTTTTTTGCTACTTCTAACCCGTTTTTGCTCATTTCTGCTCCTTTTTATGCCATTTTTGGCATTTTCTAACCCAGTTTTGACCATTTCTGACCCTTTTTTGATTCATTTTTGGCTAGTTCTAAACAATTCTTGCCATTTCTATCCTATTTTTAACTATTTCTAAGCTGTTTTAAGACATTTTTGCCCATTTCTAGCCCATTTTTGCCCACTTCTAACCCGCTTTAAGCCATTTTTGGCTCTTTCTAAGCATTTTTTGCTATTTCTAACCATGTTTTGCCCATGTCAAACCCTTTTTAAGCCTTTTTTGTCCATTTCTAGTCCAGTCGTGCCCATTTCTAACCTGTTTTATGCCATTTTTGGCTCTTTCTCAATGTTTTTTTTCCATTTCTTGTCCAGTCGTGCCCATTTCTTTCCCATTTTAAGCCATTTTTGGCCATTTTTCACCCAGTTTTCCCACTTCTCACCTCTTTGTAGCCATTTTTGGCCAGTTCTAACCGATTTCTGCCCCTTCGAACCCTTTCGTGCCCTTCTATCCTTTTTTGCAAATTTCTAACCCTTTTTAAGCCATTTTTGGCCATTTCTAACCCAGTTCCTTCCTTTACTCACCTGTTTAAAGCCATTTTTGGCCATTTCTAAGCCATTTTTGCCTACTTGTTACCTCTTTTAAGCCATTTTTGACTATTTCTAAACATATTTTGCCATTTCTATCCCATTTCTGCCTATTTCTAACCAGTTTTAAGCCTTTTTTGCCAAATTCTAACCCATTATTACCCACTTCTACCCAGTTTGAAGCACTTTTGCCCACTTCAAACCCTCTTGAAGCCATTTTTGGCCATTTCTAAACGGTTTTTGCGATTTCCATCCCATTTTTGCCCATTTCTGCATCTCTTTAAGCCATTTTTGGCCATTTCTAATCCAGGTTTGACCATTTTTAATCCCTTTTTAATCCATTTTTGGCTAGTTCTAAACAATTTTTCCTTTTCTATCCAATTTTTGCCTATTTCTAACCTATTTTAAGAAATTTTTGCCCCGTTGTAACCCATTTTTGCCCACTTCTAACCCACTTGAAGCCATTTTTGGCTCTTTCTAAAGAGTTTTTGCAATTTCTATCTCATTTTTGCCCATTTCTGCCTCTTTTTATACCATTTTTGGCCATTTCTAACCCAGTTTGGCCCATTTCTAACCCCTTTTTAATCCCTGTTTGGCTATTTCTAAGCAATTTTTGCCATTTCTGTCCTATTTTTGTCCATTTCTAAGCTATTTTAAGACACTTTTGGCTTTTTCTAAACAATGTTGGGCCATTTCTAATCCAGTTTTGCCCATTTCTAACCTGTTTGAAGCCATTTTTGGCTATTTCTCAACAATTTTTGGCCATTTCTAATCCAGCCTTGCCCATTTCTTTCCTGTTTGAAGCCATTTTTGGCCGTTTCTAACCTATTTTTGCCCCTTTCTATCCCAATTTGAAGCCATTTTTGGCTATTTCTAACCCAGTTTTGCCCATTTCTCTCCCATTTTAAGCCATTAATTTTTCCATTTCCCACCCTTCTTTTCCCACTTCTCTCCCATTTTAAGCCATTTTTGGCTATTTCTAAAGAACGTTTGCGATTTCCAACCCATTTTTGCCCATTTCTGCATCTTTTTAAGCCGTTTTTGGCCATTTCTAACCCCGGTTTGACCATTTCTGACCCCTTTTTAATCCATTTGGCTATTTCTAAACAAATTTTGCCATTTCTATCCAATATTTGCCTATTTCTAACCTATTTCAAGACATTTTTGCCCAGTTCTAACCCATTTTTGCCCTCTTCATACCCACCTGAAGCCATTTTTGGCCATTTTTAAACTTGTTTTTTTTGCTACTTCTAACCCGTTTTTGCTCATTTCTGCTCCTTTTTATGCCATTTTTGGCATTTTCTAACCCAGTTTTGACCATTTCTGACCCTTTTTTGATTCATTTTTGGCTATTTCTAAACAATTTTTGCCATTTCTATCCTATTTTTGCCTGTTTCTAAGCTATTTTAAGACATTTTTGCCCATTTCTAGCCCATTTTTGCCCACTTCTAACCCGCTTTAAGCCATTTTTGGCTCTTTCTAAGCATTTTTTGCTATTTCTAACCATGTTTTGCCCATGTCAAACCCTTTTTAAGCCTTTTTTGTCCATTTCTAGTCCAGTCGTGCCCATTTCTAACCTGTTTTATGCCATTTTTGGCTCTTTCTCAATGGTTTTTTTCCATTTCTTGTCCAGTCGTGCCCATTTCTTTCCCATTTTAAGCCATTTTTGGCCATTTTTCACCCAGTTTTCCCACTTCTCACCTCTTTGTAGCCATTTTTGGCCAGTTCTAACCGATTTCTGCCCCTTCGAACCCTTTCGTGCCCTTCTATCCTTTTTTGCAAATTTCTAACCCTTTTTAAGCCATTTTTGGCCATTTCTAACCCAGTTCCTTCCTTTACTCACCTGTTTAAAGCCATTTTTGGCCATTTCTAAGCCATTTTTGCCTACTTGTTACCTCTTTTAAGCCATTTTTGACTATTTCTAAACATATTTTGCCATTTCTATCCCATTTCTGCCTATTTCTAACCAGTTTTAAGCCTTTTTTGCCAAATTCTAACCCATTACTACCCACTTCTACCCAGTTTGAAGCACTTTTGCCCACTTCAAACCCTCTTGAAGCCATTTTTGGCCATTTCTAAACAGTTTTTGCGATTTCCATCCCATTTTTGCCCATTTCTGCATCTCTTTAAGCCATTTTTGGCCATTTCTAATCCAGGTTTGACCATTTTTAATCCCTTTTTAATCCATTTTTGGCTAGTTCTAAACAATTTTTCCTTTTCTATCCAATTTTTGCCTATTTCTAACCTATTTTAAGAAATTTTTGCCCCGTTGTAACCCATTTTTGCCCACTTCTAACCCACTTGAAGCCATTTTTGGCTCTTTCTAAAGAGTTTTTGCAATTTCTATCTCATTTTTGCCCATTTCTGCCTCTTTTTATACCATTTTTGGCCATTTCTAACCCAGTTTGGCCCATTTCTAACCCCTTTTTAATCCCTGTTTGGCTATTTCTAAGCAATTTTTGCCATTTCTGTCCTATTTTTGTCCATTTCTAAGCTATTTTAAGACACTTTTGGCTTTTTCTAAACAATGTTTGGCCATTTCTAATCCAGTTTTGCCCATTTCTAACCTGTTTGAAGCCATTTTTGGCTATTTCTCAACAATTTTTGGCCATTTCTAATCCAGCCTTGCCCATTTCTTTCCTGTTTGAAGCCATTTTTGGCCGTTTCTAACCTATTTTTGCCCCTTTCTATCCCAATTTGAAGCCATTTTTGGCTATTTCTAACCCAGTTTTGCCCATTTCTCTCCCATTTTAAGCCATTAATTTTTCCATTTCCCACCCTTCTTTTCCCACTTCTCTCCCATTTTAAGCCATTTTTGGCTATTTCTAAAGAACGTTTGCGATTTCCAACCCATTTTTGCCCATTTCTGCATCTTTTTAAGCCGTTTTTGGCCATTTCTAACCCCGGTTTGACCATTTCTGACCCCTTTTTAATCCATTTGGCTATTTCTAAACAAATTTTGCCATTTCTATCCAATATTTGCCTATTTCTAACCTATTTCAAGACATTTTTGCCCAGTTCTAACCCATTTTTGCCCTCTTCATACCCACCTGAAGCCATTTTTGGCCATTTTTAAACTTGTTTTTTTTTGCTACTTCTAACCCGTTTTTGCTCATTTCTGCTCCTTTTTATGCCATTTTTGGCATTTTCTAACCCAGTTTTGACCATTTCTGACCCTTTTTTGATTCATTTTTGGCTATTTCTAAACAATTTTTGCCATTTCTATCCTATTTTTGCCTGTTTCTAAACTATTTTAAGACATTTTTGCCCATTTCTAGCCCATTTTTGCCCACTTCTAACCCGCTTTAAGCCATTTTTGGCTCTTTCTAAGCATTTTTTGCTATTTCTAACCATGTTTTGCCCATGTCAAACCCTTTTTAAGCCTTTTTTGTCCATTTCTAGTCCAGTCGTGCCCATTTCTAACCTGTTTTATGCCATTTTTGGCTCTTTCTCAATGGTTTTTTTCCATTTCTTGTCCAGTCGTGCCCATTTCTTTCCCATTTTAAGCCATTTTTGGCCATTTTTCACCCAGTTTTCCCACTTCTCACCTCTTTGTAGCCATTTTTGGCCAGTTCTAACCGATTTCTGCCCCTTCGAACCCTTTCGTGCCCTTCTATCCTTTTTTGCAAATTTCTAACCCTTTTTAAGCCATTTTTGGCCATTTCTAACCCAGTTCCTTCCTTTACTCACCTGTTTAAAGCCATTTTTGGCCATTTCTAAGCCATTTTTGCCTACTTGTTACCTCTTTTAAGCCATTTTTGACTATTTCTAAACATATTTTGCCATTTCTATCCCATTTCTGCCTATTTCTAACCAGTTTTAAGCCTTTTTTGCCAAATTCTAACCCATTACTACCCACTTCTACCCAGTTTGAAGCACTTTTGCCCACTTCAAACCCTCTTGAAGCCATTTTTGGCCATTTCTAAACAGTTTTTGCGATTTCCATCCCATTTTTGCCCATTTCTGCATCTCTTTAAGCCATTTTTGGCCATTTCTAATCCAGGTTTGACCATTTTTAATCCCTTTTTAATCCATTTTTGGCTAGTTCTAAACAATTTTTCCTTTTCTATCCAATTTTTGCCTATTTCTAACCTATTTTAAGAAATTTTTGCCCCGTTGTAACCCATTTTTGCCCACTTCTAACCCACTTGAAGCCATTTTTGGCTCTTTCTAAAGAGTTTTTGCAATTTCTATCTCATTTTTGCCCATTTCTGCCTCTTTTTATACCATTTTTGGCCATTTCTAACCCAGTTTGGCCCATTTCTAACCCCTTTTTAATCCCTGTTTGGCTATTTCTAAGCAATTTTTGCCATTTCTGTCCTATTTTTGTCCATTTCTAAGCTATTTTAAGACACTTTTGGCTTTTTCTAAACAATGTTTGGCCATTTCTAATCCAGTTTTGCCCATTTCTAACCTGTTTGAAGCCATTTTTGGCTATTTCTCAACAATTTTTGGCCATTTCTAATCCAGCCTTGCCCATTTCTTTCCTGTTTGAAGCCATTTTTGGCCGTTTCTAACCTATTTTTGCCCCTTTCTATCCCAATTTGAAGCCATTTTTGGCTATTTCTAACCCAGTTTTGCCCATTTCTCTCCCATTTTAAGCCATTAATTTTTCCATTTCCCACCCTTCTTTTCCCACTTCTCTCCCATTTTAAGCCATTTTTGGCTATTTCTAAAGAACGTTTGCGATTTCCAACCCATTTTTGCCCATTTCTGCATCTTTTTAAGCCGTTTTTGGCCATTTCTAACCCCGGTTTGACCATTTCTGACCCCTTTTTAATCCATTTGGCTATTTCTAAACAAATTTTGCCATTTCTATCCAATATTTGCCTATTTCTAACCTATTTCAAGACATTTTTGCCCAGTTCTAACCCATTTTTGCCCTCTTCATACCCACCTGAAGCCATTTTTGGCCATTTTTAAACTTGTTTTTTTTGCTACTTCTAACCCGTTTTTGCTCATTTCTGCTCCTTTTTATGCCATTTTTGGCATTTTCTAACCCAGTTTTGACCATTTCTGACCCTTTTTTGATTCATTTTTGGCTAGTTCTAAACAATTTTTGCCATTTCTATCCTATTTTTGCCTGTTTCTAAGCTATTTTAAGACATTTTTGCCCATTTCTAGCCCATTTTTGCCCACTTCTAACCCGCTTTAAGCCATTTTTGGCTCTTTCTAAGCATTTTTTGCTATTTCTAACCATGTTTTGCCCATGTCAAACCCTTTTTAAGCCTTTTTTGTCCATTTCTAGTCCAGTCGTGCCCATTTCTAACCTGTTTTATGCCATTTTTGGCTCTTTCTCAATGGTTTTTTTCCATTTCTTGTCCAGTCGTGCCCATTTCTTTCCCATTTTAAGCCATTTTTGGCCATTTTTCACCCAGTTTTCCCACTTCTCACCTCTTTGTAGCCATTTTTGGCCAGTTCTAACCGATTTCTGCCCCTTCGAACCCTTTCGTGCCCTTCTATCCTTTTTTGCAAATTTCTAACCCTTTTTAAGCCATTTTTGGCCATTTCTAACCCAGTTCCTTCCTTTACTCACCTGTTTAAAGCCATTTTTGGCCATTTCTAAGCCATTTTTGCCTACTTGTTACCTCTTTTAAGCCATTTTTGACTATTTCTAAACATATTTTGCCATTTCTATCCCATTTCTGCCTATTTCTAACCAGTTTTAAGCCTTTTTTGCCAAATTCTAACCCATTACTACCCACTTCTACCCAGTTTGAAGCACTTTTGCCCACTTCAAACCCTCTTGAAGCCATTTTTGGCCATTTCTAAACAGTTTTTGCGATTTCCATCCCATTTTTGCCCATTTCTGCATCTCTTTAAGCCATTTTTGGCCATTTCTAATCCAGGTTTGACCATTTTTAATCCCTTTTTAATCCATTTTTGGCTAGTTCTAAACAATTTTTCCTTTTCTATCCAATTTTTGCCTATTTCTAACCTATTTTAAGAAATTTTTGCCCCGTTGTAACCCATTTTTGCCCACTTCTAACCCACTTGAAGCCATTTTTGGCTCTTTCTAAAGAGTTTTTGCAATTTCTATCTCATTTTTGCCCATTTCTGCCTCTTTTTATACCATTTTTGGCCATTTCTAACCCAGTTTGGCCCATTTCTAACCCCTTTTTAATCCCTGTTTGGCTATTTCTAAGCAATTTTTGCCATTTCTGTCCTATTTTTGTCCATTTCTAAGCTATTTTAAGACACTTTTGGCTTTTTCTAAACAATGTTTGGCCATTTCTAATCCAGTTTTGCCCATTTCTAACCTGTTTGAAGCCATTTTTGGCTATTTCTCAACAATTTTTGGCCATTTCTAATCCAGCCTTGCCCATTTCTTTCCTGTTTGAAGCCATTTTTGGCCGTTTCTAACCTATTTTTGCCCCTTTCTATCCCAATTTGAAGCCATTTTTGGCTATTTCTAACCCAGTTTTGCCCATTTCTCTCCCATTTTAAGCCATTAATTTTTCCATTTCCCACCCTTCTTTTCCCACTTCTCTCCCATTTTAAGCCATTTCTGGCTATTTCTAAAGAACGTTTGCGATTTCCAACCCATTTTTGCCCATTTCTGCATCTTTTTAAGCCGTTTTTGGCCATTTCTAACCCCGGTTTGACCATTTCTGACCCCTTTTTAATCCATTTGGCTATTTCTAAACAAATTTTGCCATTTCTATCCAATATTTGCCTATTTCTAACCTATTTCAAGACATTTTTGCCCAGTTCTAACCCATTTTTGCCCTCTTCATACCCACCTGAAGCCATTTTTGGCCATTTTTAAACTTGTTTTTTTTGCTACTTCTAACCCGTTTTTGCTCATTTCTGCTCCTTTTTATGCCATTTTTGGCATTTTCTAACCCAGTTTTGACCATTTCTGACCCTTTTTTGATTCATTTTTGGCTATTTCTAAACAATTTTTGCCATTTCTATCCTATTTTTGCCTGTTTCTAAGCTATTTTAAGACATTTTTGCCCATTTCTAGCCCATTTTTGCCCACTTCTAACCCGCTTTAAGCCATTTTTGGCTCTTTCTAAGCATTTTTTGCTATTTCTAACCATGTTTTGCCCATGTCAAACCCTTTTTAAGCCTTTTTTGTCCATTTCTAGTCCAGTCGTGCCCATTTCTAACCTGTTTTATGCCATTTTTGGCTCTTTCTCAATGGTTTTTTTCCATTTCTTGTCCAGTCGTGCCCATTTCTTTCCCATTTTAAGCCATTTTTGGCCATTTTTCACCCAGTTTTCCCACTTCTCACCTCTTTGTAGCCATTTTTGGCCAGTTCTAACCGATTTCTGCCCCTTCGAACCCTTTTGTGCCCTTCTATCCTTTTTTGCAAATTTCTAACCCTTTTTAAGCCATTTTTGGCCATTTCTAACCCAGTTCCTTCCTTTACTCACCTGTTTAAAGCCATTTTTGGCCATTTCTAAGCCATTTTTGCCTACTTGTTACCTCTTTTAAGCCATTTTTGACTATTTCTAAACATATTTTGCCATTTCTATCCCATTTCTGCCTATTTCTAACCAGTTTTAAGCCTTTTTTGCCAAATTCTAACCCATTACTACCCACTTCTACCCAGTTAGAAGCACTTTTGCCCACTTCAAACCCTCTTGAAGCCATTTTTGGCCATTTCTAAACAGTTTTTGCGATTTCCATCCCATTTTTGCCCATTTCTGCATCTCTTTAAGCCATTTTTGGCCATTTCTAATCCAGGTTTGACCATTTTTAATCCCTTTTTAATCCATTTTTGGCTAGTTCTAAACAATTTTTCCTTTTCTATCCAATTTTTGCCTATTTCTAACCTATTTTAAGAAATTTTTGCCCCGTTGTAACCCATTTTTGCCCACTTCTAACCCACTTGAAGCCATTTTTGGCTCTTTCTAAAGAGTTTTTGCAATTTCTATCTCATTTTTGCCCATTTCTGCCTCTTTTTATACCATTTTTGGCCATTTCTAACCCAGTTTGGCCCATTTCTAACCCCTTTTTAATCCCTGTTTGGCTATTTCTAAGCAATTTTTGCCATTTCTGTCCTATTTTTGTCCATTTCTAAGCTATTTTAAGACACTTTTGGCTTTTTCTAAACAATGTTTGGCCATTTCTAATCCAGTTTTGCCCATTTCTAACCTGTTTGAAGCCATTTTTGGCTATTTCTCAACAATTTTTGGCCATTTCTAATCCAGCCTTGCCCATTTCTTTCCTGTTTGAAGCCATTTTTGGCCGTTTCTAACCTATTTTTGCCCCTTTCTATCCCAATTTGAAGCCATTTTTGGCTATTTCTAACCCAGTTTTGCCCATTTCTCTCCCATTTTAAGCCATTAATTTTTCCATTTCCCACCCTTCTTTTCCCACTTCTCTCCCATTTTAAGCCATTTTTGGCTATTTCTAAAGAACGTTTGCGATTTCCAACCCATTTTTGCCCATTTCTGCATCTTTTTAAGCCGTTTTTGGCCATTTCTAACCCCGGTTTGACCATTTCTGACCCCTTTTTAATCCATTTGGCTATTTCTAAACAAATTTTGCCATTTCTATCCAATATTTGCCTATTTCTAACCTATTTCAAGACATTTTTGCCCAGTTCTAACCCATTTTTGCCCTCTTCATACCCACCTGAAGCCATTTTTGGCCATTTTTAAACTTGTTTTTTGCTACTTCTAACCCGTTTTTGCTCATTTCTGCTCCTTTTTATGCCATTTTTGGCATTTTCTAACCCAGTTTTGACCATTTCTGACCCCTTTTTGATTCATTTTTGGCTATTTCTAAACAATTCTTGCCATTTCTATCCTATTTTTAACTATTTCTAAGCTGTTTTAAGATATTTGTGCCCAGTTCTTAACTATTTCTGCCCTCTAATGACCCAGTTTTGCGTGTTTGTCACCCGTTTTAAGCCATTTTTGGCCGTTTCTCACCTATTTTTGCCCCTTTCTATCCCTGTTTTAAGTCATTTTTGGCTATTTGTAACCCAGTTTTGCTCATGTCTCTCCCGTGTTAAGCCATTTATTTTTCCATTTCCAACCCTTCTTTACCCACTTCTAGCCCATTTTGAGCCAGTTTTGGCTATTTCTGAAGAATTTTTGCTATTTCCATCCCATTTTTGCCCATTTCTGCGTCTCTTTAAGCCATTTTTGGCCATTTCTGACCCAGTTTTGATCATTTCTAACCCCTTTTCAATCCATTTTTGGCTATTTCTAAACAAATTTTGCCATTTCTGTCCAATATTTGTCTATTTCTAACCTATTTCAAGACATTTTTGCCCAGTTCTAACCCATTTTTGTCCACTTCATACCCACCTGAAGCCATTTATGGCCATTTTTAAACTTTTTTTTTGCTATTTCCATCTCATTTTTGCTCATTTCTGCTCCTTTTTATGCCATTTTTGGCATTTTCTAACCCAGTTTTGACCATTTCTGACCCCTTTTTAATTCATTTTTGGCTAGTTCTAAACAATTTTTGCCATTTCTATCCTATTTTTGCCTGTTTCTAAGCTATTTTAAGACATTTTTGCCCATTTCTAGCCCATTTTTGCCCACTTCTAACCCGCTTTAAGCCATTTTTGGCTCTTTCTAAGCATTTTTTGCTATTTCTAACCATGTTTTGCCCATGTCAAACCCTTTTTAAGCCTTTTTTGTCCATTTCTAGTCCAGTCGTGCCCATTTCTAACCTGATTTATGCCATTTTTGGCTCTTTCTCAATAGTTTTTTTCCATTTCTTGTCCAGTCGTGCCCATTTCTATCCCATTTTAAGCCATTTTTGGCCATTTTTCACCCAGTTTTCCCACTTCTCACCTCTTTGAAGCCATTTTTGGCCAGTTCTAACCGATTTCTGCCCCTTCGAACCCTTTTGTGCCCTTCTATCCTTTTTTGCAAATTTCTAACCCTTTTTAAGCCATTTTTGGCCATTTCTAACCCAGTTCCTTCCTTTACTCACCTGTTTAAAGCCATTTTTGGCCATTTCTAAGCCATTTTTGCCTACTTGTTACCTCTTTTAAGCCATTTTTGACTATTTCTAAACATATTTTGCCATTTCTATCCCATTTCTGCCTATTTCTAACCAGTTTTAAGCTTTTTTGCCAAATTCTAACCCATTATTACCCACTTCTACCCAGTTTGAAGCACTTTTGCCCACTTCAAACCCTCTTGAAGCCATTTTTGGCCATTTCTAAACAGTTTTTGCTATTTCCATCCCATTTTTGCCCATTTCTGCATCTCTTTAAGCCATTTTTGGCCATTTCTAATCCAGGTTTGACCATTTTTAATCCCTTTTTAATCCATTTTTGGCTAGTTCTAAACAATTTTTCCTTTTCTATCCAATTTTTGCCTATTTCTAACCTATTTTAAGAAATTTTTGCCCCGTTGTAACTCATTTTTGCCCACTTCTAACCCACTTGAAGCCATATTTGGCTCTTTCTAAAGAGTTTTTGCAATTTCTATCTCATTTTTGCCCATTTCTGCCTCTTTTTATACCATTTTTGGCCATTTCTAACCCAGTTTGGCCCATTTCTAACCCCTTTTTAATCCCTGTTTGGCTATTTCTAAGCAATTTTTGCCATTTCTGTCCTATTTTTGTCCATTTCTAAGCTATTTTAAGACACTTTTGGCTTTTTCTAAACAATGTTTGGCCATTTCTAATCCAGTTTTGCCCATTTCTAACCTGTTTGAAGCCATTTTTGGCTATTTCTCAACAATTTTTGGCCATTTCTAATCCAGCCTTGCCCATTTCTTTCCTGTTTGAAGCCATTTTTGGCCATTTCTAACCTATTTTTGCCCCTTTCTATCCCAATTTGAAGCCATTTTTGGCTATTTCTAACCCAGTTTTGCCCATTTCTCTCCCATTTTAAGCCATTAATTTTTCCATTTCCCACCCTTCTTTTCCCACTTCTCTCCCATTTTAAGCCATTTTTGGCTATCTCTAAAGAACGTTTGCGATTTCCAACCCATTTTTGCCCATTTCTGCATCTTTTTAAGCCGTTTTTGGCCATTTCTAACCCCGGTTTGACCATTTCTGACCCCTTTTTAATCCATTTGGCTATTTCTAAACAAATTTTGCCATTTCTATCCAATATTTGCCTATTTCTAACCTATTTCAAGACATTTTTGCCCAGTTCTAACCCATTTTTGCCCTCTTCATACCCACCTGAAGCCATTTTTGGCCATTTTTAAACTTGTTTTTTTTGCTACTTCTAACCCGTTTTTGCTCATTTCTGCTCCTTTTTATGCCATTTTTGGCATTTTCTAACCCAGTTTTGACCATTTCTGACCCTTTTTTGATTCATTTTTGGCTATTTCTAAACAATTTTTGCCATTTCTATCCTATTTTTGCCTGTTTCTAAACTATTTTAAGACATTTTTGCCCATTTCTAGCCCATTTTTGCCCACTTCTAACCCGCTTTAAGCCATTTTTGGCTCTTTCTAAGCATTTTTTGCTATTTCTAACCATGTTTTGCCCATGTCAAACCCTTTTTAAGCCTTTTTTGTCCATTTCTAGTCCAGTCGTGCCCATTTCTAACCTGTTTTATGCCATTTTTGGCTCTTTCTCAATGGTTTTTTTCCATTTCTTGTCCAGTCGTGCCCATTTCTTTCCCATTTTAAGCCATTTTTGGCCATTTTTCACCCAGTTTTCCCACTTCTCACCTCTTTGTAGCCATTTTTGGCCAGTTCTAACCGATTTCTGCCCCTTCGAACCCTTTCGTGCCCTTCTATCCTTTTTTGCAAATTTCTAACCCTTTTTAAGCCATTTTTGGCCATTTCTAACCCAGTTCCTTCCTTTACTCACCTGTTTAAAGCCATTTTTGGCCATTTCTAAGCCATTTTTGCCTACTTGTTACCTCTTTTAAGCCATTTTTGACTATTTCTAAACATATTTTGCCATTTCTATCCCATTTCTGCCTATTTCTAACCAGTTTTAAGCCTTTTTTGCCAAATTCTAACCCATTACTACCCACTTCTACCCAGTTTGAAGCACTTTTGCCCACTTCAAACCCTCTTGAAGCCATTTTTGGCCATTTCTAAACAGTTTTTGCGATTTCCATCCCATTTTTGCCCATTTCTGCATCTCTTTAAGCCATTTTTGGCCATTTCTAATCCAGGTTTGACCATTTTTAATCCCTTTTTAATCCATTTTTGGCTAGTTCTAAACAATTTTTCCTTTTCTATCCAATTTTTGCCTATTTCTAACCTATTTTAAGAAATTTTTGCCCCGTTGTAACTCATTTTTGCCCACTTCTAACCCACTTGAAGCCATATTTGGCTCTTTCTAAAGAGTTTTTGCAATTTCTATCTCATTTTTGCCCATTTCTGCCTCTTTTTATACCATTTTTGGCCATTTCTAACCCAGTTTGGCCCATTTCTAACCCCTTTTTAATCCCTGTTTGGCTATTTCTAAGCAATTTTTGCCATTTCTGTCCTATTTTTGTCCATTTCTAAGCTATTTTAAGACACTTTTGGCTTTTTCTAAACAATGTTTGGCCATTTCTAATCCAGTTTTGCCCATTTCTAACCTGTTTGAAGCCATTTTTGGCTATTTCTCAACAATTTTTGGCCATTTCTAATCCAGCCTTGCCCATTTCTTTCCTGTTTGAAGCCATTTTTGGCCGTTTCTAACCTATTTTTGCCCCTTTCTATCCCAATTTGAAGCCATTTTTGGCTATTTCTAACCCAGTTTTGCCCATTTCTCTCCCATTTTAAGCCATTAATTTTTCCATTTCCCACCCTTCTTTTCCCACTTCTCTCCCATTTTAAGCCATTTTTGGCTATTTCTAAAGAACGTTTGCGATTTCCAACCCATTTTTGCCCATTTCTGCATCTTTTTAAGCCGTTTTTGGCCATTTCTAACCCCGGTTTGACCATTTCTGACCCCTTTTTAATCCATTTGGCTATTTCTAAACAAATTTTGCCATTTCTATCCAATATTTGCCTATTTCTAACCTATTTCAAGACATTTTTGCCCAGTTCTAACCCATTTTTGCCCTCTTCATACCCACCTGAAGCCATTTTTGGCCATTTTTAAACTTGTTTTTTTTTGCTACTTCTAACCCGTTTTTGCTCATTTCTGCTCCTTTTTATGCCATTTTTGGCATTTTCTAACCCAGTTTTGACCATTTCTGACCCTTTTTTGATTCATTTTTGGCTATTTCTAAACAATTTTTGCCATTTCTATCCTATTTTTGCCTGTTTCTAAACTATTTTAAGACATTTTTGCCCATTTCTAGCCCATTTTTGCCCACTTCTAACCCGCTTTAAGCCATTTTTGGCTCTTTCTAAGCATTTTTTGCTATTTCTAACCATGTTTTGCCCATGTCAAACCCTTTTTAAGCCTTTTTTGTCCATTTCTAGTCCAGTCGTGCCCATTTCTAACCTGTTTTATGCCATTTTTGGCTCTTTCTCAATGGTTTTTTTCCATTTCTTGTCCAGTCGTGCCCATTTCTTTCCCATTTTAAGCCATTTTTGGCCATTTTTCACCCAGTTTTCCCACTTCTCACCTCTTTGTAGCCATTTTTGGCCAGTTCTAACCGATTTCTGCCCCTTCGAACCCTTTCGTGCCCTTCTATCCTTTTTTGCAAATTTCTAACCCTTTTTAAGCCATTTTTGGCCATTTCTAACCCAGTTCCTTCCTTTACTCACCTGTTTAAAGCCATTTTTGGCCATTTCTAAGCCATTTTTGCCTACTTGTTACCTCTTTTAAGCCATTTTTGACTATTTCTAAACATATTTTGCCATTTCTATCCCATTTCTGCCTATTTCTAACCAGTTTTAAGCCTTTTTTGCCAAATTCTAACCCATTACTACCCACTTCTACCCAGTTTGAAGCACTTTTGCCCACTTCAAACCCTCTTGAAGCCATTTTTGGCCATTTCTAAACAGTTTTTGCGATTTCCATCCCATTTTTGCCCATTTCTGCATCTCTTTAAGCCATTTTTGGCCATTTCTAATCCAGGTTTGACCATTTTTAATCCCTTTTTAATCCATTTTTGGCTAGTTCTAAACAATTTTTCCTTTTCTATCCAATTTTTGCCTATTTCTAACCTATTTTAAGAAATTTTTGCCCCGTTGTAACCCATTTTTGCCCACTTCTAACCCACTTGAAGCCATTTTTGGCTCTTTCTAAAGAGTTTTTGCAATTTCTATCTCATTTTTGCCCATTTCTGCCTCTTTTTATACCATTTTTGGCCATTTCTAACCCAGTTTGGCCCATTTCTAACCCCTTTTTAATCCCTGTTTGGCTATTTCTAAGCAATTTTTGCCATTTCTGTCCTATTTTTGTCCATTTCTAAGCTATTTTAAGACACTTTTGGCTTTTTCTAAACAATGTTTGGCCATTTCTAATCCAGTTTTGCCCATTTCTAACCTGTTTGAAGCCATTTTTGGCTATTTCTCAACAATTTTTGGCCATTTCTAATCCAGCCTTGCCCATTTCTTTCCTGTTTGAAGCCATTTTTGGCCGTTTCTAACCTATTTTTGCCCCTTTCTATCCCAATTTGAAGCCATTTTTGGCTATTTCTAACCCAGTTTTGCCCATTTCTCTCCCATTTTAAGCCATTAATTTTTCCATTTCCCACCCTTCTTTTCCCACTTCTCTCCCATTTTAAGCCATTTTTGGCCATTTCTAAAGAACGTTTGCGATTTCCAACCCATTTTTGCCCATTTCTGCATCTTTTTAAGCCGTTTTTGGCCATTTCTAACCCCGGTTTGACCATTTCTGACCCCTTTTTAATCCATTTGGCTATTTCTAAACAAATTTTGCCATTTCTATCCAATATTTGCCTATTTCTAACCTATTTCAAGACATTTTTGCCCAGTTCTAACCCATTTTTGCCCTCTTCATACCCACCTGAAGCCATTTTTGGCCATTTTTAAACTTGTTTTTTTTGCTACTTCTAACCCGTTTTTGCTCATTTCTGCTCCTTTTTATGCCATTTTTGGCATTTTCTAACCCAGTTTTGACCATTTCTGACCCTTTTTTGATTCATTTTTGGCTATTTCTAAACAATTTTTGCCATTTCTATCCTATTTTTGCCTGTTTCTAAGCTATTTTAAGACATTTTTGCCCATTTCTAGCCCATTTTTGCCCACTTCTAACCCGCTTTAAGCCATTTTTGGCTCTTTCTAAGCATTTTTTGCTATTTCTAACCATGTTTTGCCCATGTCAAACCCTTTTTAAGCCTTTTTTGTCCATTTCTAGTCCAGTCGTGCCCATTTCTAACCTGTTTTATGCCATTTTTGGCTCTTTCTCAATGGTTTTTTTCCATTTCTTGTCCAGTCGTGCCCATTTCTTTCCCATTTTAAGCCATTTTTGGCCATTTTTCACCCAGTTTTCCCACTTCTCACCTCTTTGTAGCCATTTTTGGCCAGTTCTAACCGATTTCTGCCCCTTCGAACCCTTTCGTGCCCTTCTATCCTTTTTTGCAAATTTCTAACCCTTTTTAAGCCATTTTTGGCCATTTCTAACCCAGTTCCTTCCTTTACTCACCTGTTTAAAGCCATTTTTGGCCATTTCTAAGCCATTTTTGCCTACTTGTTACCTCTTTTAAGCCATTTTTGACTATTTCTAAACATATTTTGCCATTTCTATCCCATTTCTGCCTATTTCTAACCAGTTTTAAGCCTTTTTTGCCAAATTCTAACCCATTACTACCCACTTCTACCCAGTTTGAAGCACTTTTGCCCACTTCAAACCCTCTTGAAGCCATTTTTGGCCATTTCTAAACAGTTTTTGCGATTTCCATCCCATTTTTGCCCATTTCTGCATCTCTTTAAGCCATTTTTGGCCATTTCTAATCCAGGTTTGACCATTTTTAATCCCTTTTTAATCCATTTTTGGCTAGTTCTAAACAATTTTTCCTTTTCTATCCAATTTTTGCCTATTTCTAACCTATTTTAAGAAATTTTTGCCCCGTTGTAACCCATTTTTGCCCACTTCTAACCCACTTGAAGCCATTTTTGGCTCTTTCTAAAGAGTTTTTGCAATTTCTATCTCATTTTTGCCCATTTCTGCCTCTTTTTATACCATTTTTGGCCATTTCTAACCCAGTTTGGCCCATTTCTAACCCCTTTTTAATCCCTGTTTGGCTATTTCTAAGCAATTTTTGCCATTTCTGTCCTATTTTTGTCCATTTCTAAGCTATTTTAAGACACTTTTGGCTTTTTCTAAACAATGTTTGGCCATTTCTAATCCAGTTTTGCCCATTTCTAACCTGTTTGAAGCCATTTTTGGCTATTTCTCAACAATTTTTGGCCATTTCTAATCCAGCCTTGCCCATTTCTTTCCTGTTTGAAGCCATTTTTGGCCGTTTCTAACCTATTTTTGCCCCTTTCTATCCCAATTTGAAGCCATTTTTGGCTATTTCTAACCCAGTTTTGCCCATTTCTCTCCCATTTTAAGCCATTAATTTTTCCATTTCCCACCCTTCTTTTCCCACTTCTCTCCCATTTTAAGCCATTTTTGGCTATTTCTAAAGAACGTTTGCGATTTCCAACCCATTTTTGCCCATTTCTGCATCTTTTTAAGCCATTTTTGGCCATTTCTAACCCCGGTTTGACCATTTCTGACCCCTTTTTAATCCATTTGGCTATTTCTAAACAAATTTTGCCATTTCTATCCAATATTTGCCTATTTCTAACCTATTTCAAGACATTTTTGCCCAGTTCTAACCCATTTTTGCCCTCTTCATACCCACCTGAAGCCATTTTTGGCCATTTTTAAACTTGTTTTTTTTGCTACTTCTAACCCGTTTTTGCTCATTTCTGCTCCTTTTTATGCCATTTTTGGCATTTTCTAACCCAGTTTTGACCATTTCTGACCCTTTTTTGATTCATTTTTGGCTATTTCTAAACAATTTTTGCCATTTCTATCCTATTTTTGCCTGTTTCTAAGCTATTTTAAGACATTTTTGCCCATTTCTAGCCCATTTTTGCCCACTTCTAACCCGCTTTAAGCCATTTTTGGCTGTTTCTAAGCATTTTTTGCTATTTCTAACCATGTTTTGCCCATGTCAAACCCTTTTTAAGCCTTTTTTGTCCATTTCTAGTCCAGTCGTGCCCATTTCTAACCTGTTTTATGCCATTTTTGGCTCTTTCTCAATGGTTTTTTTCCATTTCTTGTCCAGTCGTGCCCATTTCTTTCCCATTTTAAGCCATTTTTGGCCATTTTTCACCCAGTTTTCCCACTTCTCACCTCTTTGTAGCCATTTTTGGCCAGTTCTAACCGATTTCTGCCCCTTCGAACCCTTTCGTGCCCTTCTATCCTTTTTTGCAAATTTCTAACCCTTTTTAAGCCATTTTTGGCCATTTCTAACCCAGTTCCTTCCTTTACTCACCTGTTTAAAGCCATTTTTGGCCATTTCTAAGCCATTTTTGCCTACTTGTTACCTCTTTTAAGCCATTTTTGACTATTTCTAAACATATTTTGCCATTTCTATCCCATTTCTGCCTATTTCTAACCAGTTTTAAGCCTTTTTTGCCAAATTCTAACCCATTATTACCCACTTCTACCCAGTTTGAAGCACTTTTGCCCACTTCAAACCCTCTTGAAGCCATTTTTGGCCATTTCTAAACGGTTTTTGCGATTTCCATCCCATTTTTGCCCATTTCTGCATCTCTTTAAGCCATTTTTGGCCATTTCTAATCCAGGTTTGACCATTTTTAATCCCTTTTTAATCCATTTTTGGCTAGTTCTAAACAATTTTTCCTTTTCTATCCAATTTTTGCCTATTTCTAACCTATTTTAAGAAATTTTTGCCCCGTTGTAACCCATTTTTGCCCACTTCTAACCCACTTGAAGCCATTTTTGGCTCTTTCTAAAGAGTTTTTGCAATTTCTATCTCATTTTTGCCCATTTCTGCCTCTTTTTATACCATTTTTGGCCATTTCTAACCCAGTTTGGCCCATTTCTAACCCCTTTTTAATCCCTGTTTGGCTATTTCTAAGCAATTTTTGCCATTTCTGTCCTATTTTTGTCCATTTCTAAGCTATTTTAAGACACTTTTGGCTTTTTCTAAACAATGTTGGGCCATTTCTAATCCAGTTTTGCCCATTTCTAACCTGTTTGAAGCCATTTTTGGCTATTTCTCAACAATTTTTGGCCATTTCTAATCCAGCCTTGCCCATTTCTTTCCTGTTTGAAGCCATTTTTGGCCGTTTCTAACCTATTTTTGCCCCTTTCTATCCCAATTTGAAGCCATTTTTGGCTATTTCTAACCCAGTTTTGCCCATTTCTCTCCCATTTTAAGCCATTAATTTTTCCATTTCCCACCCTTCTTTTCCCACTTCTCTCCCATTTTAAGCCATTTTTGGCTATTTCTAAAGAACGTTTGCGATTTCCAACCCATTTTTGCCCATTTCTGCATCTTTTTAAGCCGTTTTTGGCCATTTCTAACCCCGGTTTGACCATTTCTGACCCCTTTTTAATCCATTTGGCTATTTCTAAACAAATTTTGCCATTTCTATCCAATATTTGCCTATTTCTAACCTATTTCAAGACATTTTTGCCCAGTTCTAACCCATTTTTGCCCTCTTCATACCCACCTGAAGCCATTTTTGGCCATTTTTAAACTTGTTTTTTTTGCTACTTCTAACCCGTTTTTGCTCATTTCTGCTCCTTTTTATGCCATTTTTGGCATTTTCTAACCCAGTTTTGACCATTTCTGACCCTTTTTTGATTCATTTTTGGCTATTTCTAAACAATTTTTGCCATTTCTATCCTATTTTTGCCTGTTTCTAAGCTATTTTAAGACATTTTTGCCCATTTCTAGCCCATTTTTGCCCACTTCTAACCCGCTTTAAGCCATTTTTGGCTGTTTCTAAGCATTTTTTGCTATTTCTAACCATGTTTTGCCCATGTCAAACCCTTTTTAAGCCTTTTTTGTCCATTTCTAGTCCAGTCGTGCCCATTTCTAACCTGTTTTATGCCATTTTTGGCTCTTTCTCAATGGTTTTTTTCCATTTCTTGTCCAGTCGTGCCCATTTCTTTCCCATTTTAAGCCATTTTTGGCCATTTTTCACCCAGTTTTCCCACTTCTCACCTCTTTGTAGCCATTTTTGGCCAGTTCTAACCGATTTCTGCCCCTTCGAACCCTTTCGTGCCCTTCTATCCTTTTTTGCAAATTTCTAACCCTTTTTAAGCCATTTTTGGCCATTTCTAACCCAGTTCCTTCCTTTACTCACCTGTTTAAAGCCATTTTTGGCCATTTCTAAGCCATTTTTGCCTACTTGTTACCTCTTTTAAGCCATTTTTGACTATTTCTAAACATATTTTGCCATTTCTATCCCATTTCTGCCTATTTCTAACCAGTTTTAAGCCTTTTTTGCCAAATTCTAACCCATTACTACCCACTTCTACCCAGTTTGAAGCACTTTTGCCCACTTCAAACCCTCTTGAAGCCATTTTTGGCCATTTCTAAACAGTTTTTGCGATTTCCATCCCATTTTTGCCCATTTCTGCATCTCTTTAAGCCATTTTTGGCCATTTCTAATCCAGGTTTGACCATTTTTAATCCCTTTTTAATCCATTTTTGGCTAGTTCTAAACAATTTTTCCTTTTCTATCCAATTTTTGCCTATTTCTAACCTATTTTAAGAAATTTTTGCCCCGTTGTAACCCATTTTTGCCCACTTCTAACCCACTTGAAGCCATTTTTGGCTCTTTCTAAAGAGTTTTTGCAATTTCTATCTCATTTTTGCCCATTTCTGCCTCTTTTTATACCATTTTTGGCCATTTCTAACCCAGTTTGGCCCATTTCTAACCCCTTTTTAATCCCTGTTTGGCTATTTCTAAGCAATTTTTGCCATTTCTGTCCTATTTTTGTCCATTTCTAAGCTATTTTAAGACACTTTTGGCTTTTTCTAAACAATGTTTGGCCATTTCTAATCCAGTTTTGCCCATTTCTAACCTGTTTGAAGCCATTTTTGGCTATTTCTCAACAATTTTTGGCCATTTCTAATCCAGCCTTGCCCATTTCTTTCCTGTTTGAAGCCATTTTTGGCCGTTTCTAACCTATTTTTGCCCCTTTCTATCCCAATTTGAAGCCATTTTTGGCTATTTCTAACCCAGTTTTGCCCATTTCTCTCCCATTTTAAGCCATTAATTTTTCCATTTCCCACCCTTCTTTTCCCACTTCTCTCCCATTTTAAGCCATTTTTGGCTATTTCTAAAGAACGTTTGCGATTTCCAACCCATTTTTGCCCATTTCTGCATCTTTTTAAGCCGTTTTTGGCCATTTCTAACCCCGGTTTGACCATTTCTGACCCCTTTTTAATCCATTTGGCTATTTCTAAACAAATTTTGCCATTTCTATCCAATATTTGCCTATTTCTAACCTATTTCAAGACATTTTTGCCCAGTTCTAACCCATTTTTGCCCTCTTCATACCCACCTGAAGCCATTTTTGGCCATTTTTAAACTTGTTTTTTTTTGCTACTTCTAACCCGTTTTTGCTCATTTCTGCTCCTTTTTATGCCATTTTTGGCATTTTCTAACCCAGTTTTGACCATTTCTGACCCTTTTTTGATTCATTTTTGGCTATTTCTAAACAATTTTTGCCATTTCTATCCTATTTTTGCCTGTTTCTAAACTATTTTAAGACATTTTTGCCCATTTCTAGCCCATTTTTGCCCACTTCTAACCCGCTTTAAGCCATTTTTGGCTCTTTCTAAGCATTTTTTGCTATTTCTAACCATGTTTTGCCCATGTCAAACCCTTTTTAAGCCTTTTTTGTCCATTTCTAGTCCAGTCGTGCCCATTTCTAACCTGTTTTATGCCATTTTTGGCTCTTTCTCAATGGTTTTTTTCCATTTCTTGTCCAGTCGTGCCCATTTCTTTCCCATTTTAAGCCATTTTTGGCCATTTTTCACCCAGTTTTCCCACTTCTCACCTCTTTGTAGCCATTTTTGGCCAGTTCTAACCGATTTCTGCCCCTTCGAACCCTTTTGTGCCCTTCTATCCTTTTTTGCAAATTTCTAACCCTTTTTAAGCCATTTTTGGCCATTTCTAACCCAGTTCCTTCCTTTACTCACCTGTTTAAAGCCATTTTTGGCCATTTCTAAGCCATTTTTGCCTACTTGTTACCTCTTTTAAGCCATTTTTGACTATTTCTAAACATATTTTGCCATTTCTATCCCATTTCTGCCTATTTCTAACCAGTTTTAAGCCTTTTTTGCCAAATTCTAACCCATTACTACCCACTTCTACCCAGTTTGAAGCACTTTTGCCCACTTCAAACCCTCTTGAAGCCATTTTTGGCCATTTCTAAACAGTTTTTGCGATTTCCATCCCATTTTTGCCCATTTCTGCATCTCTTTAAGCCATTTTTGGCCATTTCTAATCCAGGTTTGACCATTTTTAATCCCTTTTTAATCCATTTTTGGCTAGTTCTAAACAATTTTTCCTTTTCTATCCAATTTTTGCCTATTTCTAACCTATTTTAAGAAATTTTTGCCCCGTTGTAACCCATTTTTGCCCACTTCTAACCCACTTGAAGCCATTTTTGGCTCTTTCTAAAGAGTTTTTGCAATTTCTATCTCATTTTTGCCCATTTCTGCCTCTTTTTATACCATTTTTGGCCATTTCTAACCCAGTTTGGCCCATTTCTAACCCCTTTTTAATCCCTGTTTGGCTATTTCTAAGCAATTTTTGCCATTTCTGTCCTATTTTTGTCCATTTCTAAGCTATTTTAAGACACTTTTGGCTTTTTCTAAACAATGTTTGGCCATTTCTAATCCAGTTTTGCCCATTTCTAACCTGTTTGAAGCCATTTTTGGCTATTTCTCAACAATTTTTGGCCATTTCTAATCCAGCCTTGCCCATTTCTTTCCTGTTTGAAGCCATTTTTGGCCGTTTCTAACCTATTTTTGCCCCTTTCTATCCCAATTTGAAGCCATTTTTGGCTATTTCTAACCCAGTTTTGCCCATTTCTCTCCCATTTTAAGCCATTAATTTTTCCATTTCCCACCCTTCTTTTCCCACTTCTCTCCCATTTTAAGCCATTTTTGGCTATTTCTAAAGAACGTTTGCGATTTCCAACCCATTTTTGCCCATTTCTGCATCTTTTTAAGCCGTTTTTGGCCATTTCTAACCCCGGTTTGACCATTTCTGACCCCTTTTTAATCCATTTGGCTATTTCTAAACAAATTTTGCCATTTCTATCCAATATTTGCCTATTTCTAACCTATTTCAAGACATTTTTGCCCAGTTCTAACCCATTTTTGCCCTCTTCATACCCACCTGAAGCCATTTTTGGCCATTTTTAAACTTGTTTTTTTTGCTACTTCTAACCCGTTTTTGCTCATTTCTGCTCCTTTTTATGCCATTTTTGGCATTTTCTAACCCAGTTTTGACCATTTCTGACCCTTTTTTGATTCATTTTTGGCTATTTCTAAACAATTTTTGCCATTTCTATCCTATTTTTGCCTGTTTCTAAGCTATTTTAAGACATTTTTGCCCATTTCTAGCCCATTTTTGCCCACTTCTAACCCGCTTTAAGCCATTTTTGGCTCTTTCTAAGCATTTTTTGCTATTTCTAACCATGTTTTGCCCATGTCAAACCCTTTTTAAGCCTTTTTTGTCCATTTCTAGTCCAGTCGTGCCCATTTCTAACCTGTTTTATGCCATTTTTGGCTCTTTCTCAATGGTTTTTTTCCATTTCTTGTCCAGTCGTGCCCATTTCTTTCCCATTTTAAGCCATTTTTGGCCATTTTTCACCCAGTTTTCCCACTTCTCACCTCTTTGTAGCCATTTTTGGCCAGTTCTAACCGATTTCTGCCCCTTCGAACCCTTTCGTGCCCTTCTATCCTTTTTTGCAAATTTCTAACCCTTTTTAAGCCATTTTTGGCCATTTCTAACCCAGTTCCTTCCTTTACTCACCTGTTTAAAGCCATTTTTGGCCATTTCTAAGCCATTTTTGCCTACTTGTTACCTCTTTTAAGCCATTTTTGACTATTTCTAAACATATTTTGCCATTTCTATCCCATTTCTGCCTATTTCTAACCAGTTTTAAGCCTTTTTTGCCAAATTCTAACCCATTACTACCCACTTCTACCCAGTTAGAAGCACTTTTGCCCACTTCAAACCCTCTTGAAGCCATTTTTGGCCATTTCTAAACAGTTTTTGCGATTTCCATCCCATTTTTGCCCATTTCTGCATCTCTTTAAGCCATTTTTGGCCATTTCTAATCCAGGTTTGACCATTTTTAATCCCTTTTTAATCCATTTTTGGCTAGTTCTAAACAATTTTTCCTTTTCTATCCAATTTTTGCCTATTTCTAACCTATTTTAAGAAATTTTTGCCCCGTTGTAACCCATTTTTGCCCACTTCTAACCCACTTGAAGCCATTTTTGGCTCTTTCTAAAGAGTTTTTGCAATTTCTATCTCATTTTTGCCCATTTCTGCCTCTTTTTATACCATTTTTGGCCATTTCTAACCCAGTTTGGCCCATTTCTAACCCCTTTTTAATCCCTGTTTGGCTATTTCTAAGCAATTTTTGCCATTTCTGTCCTATTTTTGTCCATTTCTAAGCTATTTTAAGACACTTTTGGCTTTTTCTAAACAATGTTTGGCCATTTCTAATCCAGTTTTGCCCATTTCTAACCTGTTTGAAGCCATTTTTGGCTATTTCTCAACAATTTTTGGCCATTTCTAATCCAGCCTTGCCCATTTCTTTCCTGTTTGAAGCCATTTTTGGCCGTTTCTAACCTATTTTTGCCCCTTTCTATCCCAATTTGAAGCCATTTTTGGCTATTTCTAACCCAGTTTTGCCCATTTCTCTCCCATTTTAAGCCATTAATTTTTCCATTTCCCACCCTTCTTTTCCCACTTCTCTCCCATTTTAAGCCATTTTTGGCTATTTCTAAAGAACGTTTGCGATTTCCAACCCATTTTTGCCCATTTCTGCATCTTTTTAAGCCGTTTTTGGCCATTTCTAACCCCGGTTTGACCATTTCTGACCCCTTTTTAATCCATTTGGCTATTTCTAAACAAATTTTGCCATTTCTATCCAATATTTGCCTATTTCTAACCTATTTCAAGACATTTTTGCCCAGTTCTAACCCATTTTTGCCCTCTTCATACCCACCTGAAGCCATTTTTGGCCATTTTTAAACTTGTTTTTTTTGCTACTTCTAACCCGTTTTTGCTCATTTCTGCTCCTTTTTATGCCATTTTTGGCATTTTCTAACCCAGTTTTGACCATTTCTGACCCTTTTTTGATTCATTTTTGGCTATTTCTAAACAATTTTTGCCATTTCTATCCTATTTTTGCCTGTTTCTAAGCTATTTTAAGACATTTTTGCCCATTTCTAGCCCATTTTTGCCCACTTCTAACCCGCTTTAAGCCATTTTTGGCTCTTTCTAAGCATTTTTTGCTATTTCTAACCATGTTTTGCCCATGTCAAACCCTTTTTAAGCCTTTTTTGTCCATTTCTAGTCCAGTCGTGCCCATTTCTAACCTGTTTTATGCCATTTTTGGCTCTTTCTCAATGGTTTTTTTCCATTTCTTGTCCAGTCGTGCCCATTTCTTTCCCATTTTAAGCCATTTTTGGCCATTTTTCACCCAGTTTTCCCACTTCTCACCTCTTTGTAGCCATTTTTGGCCAGTTCTAACCGATTTCTGCCCCTTCGAACCCTTTTGTGCCCTTCTATCCTTTTTTGCAAATTTCTAACCCTTTTTAAGCCATTTTTGGCCATTTCTAACCCAGTTCCTTCCTTTACTCACCTGTTTAAAGCCATTTTTGGCCATTTCTAAGCCATTTTTGCCTACTTGTTACCTCTTTTAAGCCATTTTTGACTATTTCTAAACATATTTTGCCATTTCTATCCCATTTCTGCCTATTTCTAACCAGTTTTAAGCCTTTTTTGCCAAATTCTAACCCATTACTACCCACTTCTACCCAGTTAGAAGCACTTTTGCCCACTTCAAACCCTCTTGAAGCCATTTTTGGCCATTTCTAAACAGTTTTTGCGATTTCCATCCCATTTTTGCCCATTTCTGCATCTCTTTAAGCCATTTTTGGCCATTTCTAATCCAGGTTTGACCATTTTTAATCCCTTTTTAATCCATTTTTGGCTAGTTCTAAACAATTTTTCCTTTTCTATCCAATTTTTGCCTATTTCTAACCTATTTTAAGAAATTTTTGCCCCGTTGTAACCCATTTTTGCCCACTTCTAACCCACTTGAAGCCATTTTTGGCTCTTTCTAAAGAGTTTTTGCAATTTCTATCTCATTTTTGCCCATTTCTGCCTCTTTTTATACCATTTTTGGCCATTTCTAACCCAGTTTGGCCCATTTCTAACCCCTTTTTAATCCCTGTTTGGCTATTTCTAAGCAATTTTTGCCATTTCTGTCCTATTTTTGTCCATTTCTAAGCTATTTTAAGACACTTTTGGCTTTTTCTAAACAATGTTTGGCCATTTCTAATCCAGTTTTGCCCATTTCTAACCTGTTTGAAGCCATTTTTGGCTATTTCTCAACAATTTTTGGCCATTTCTAATCCAGCCTTGCCCATTTCTTTCCTGTTTGAAGCCATTTTTGGCCGTTTCTAACCTATTTTTGCCCCTTTCTATCCCAATTTGAAGCCATTTTTGGCTATTTCTAACCCAGTTTTGCCCATTTCTCTCCCATTTTAAGCCATTAATTTTTCCATTTCCCACCCTTCTTTTCCCACTTCTCTCCCATTTTAAGCCATTTTTGGCTATTTCTAAAGAACGTTTGCGATTTCCAACCCATTTTTGCCCATTTCTGCATCTTTTTAAGCCGTTTTTGGCCATTTCTAACCCCGGTTTGACCATTTCTGACCCCTTTTTAATCCATTTGGCTATTTCTAAACAAATTTTGCCATTTCTATCCAATATTTGCCTATTTCTAACCTATTTCAAGACATTTTTGCCCAGTTCTAACCCATTTTTGCCCTCTTCATACCCACCTGAAGCCATTTTTGGCCATTTTTAAACTTGTTTTTTTTGCTACTTCTAACCCGTTTTTGCTCATTTCTGCTCCTTTTTATGCCATTTTTGGCATTTTCTAACCCAGTTTTGACCATTTCTGACCCTTTTTTGATTCATTTTTGGCTATTTCTAAACAATTTTTGCCATTTCTATCCTATTTTTGCCTGTTTCTAAGCTATTTTAAGACATTTTTGCCCATTTCTAGCCCATTTTTGCCCACTTCTAACCCGCTTTAAGCCATTTTTGGCTCTTTCTAAGCATTTTTTGCTATTTCTAACCATGTTTTGCCCATGTCAAACCCTTTTTAAGCCTTTTTTGTCCATTTCTAGTCCAGTCGTGCCCATTTCTAACCTGTTTTATGCCATTTTTGGCTCTTTCTCAATGGTTTTTTTCCATTTCTTGTCCAGTCGTGCCCATTTCTTTCCCATTTTAAGCCATTTTTGGCCATTTTTCACCCAGTTTTCCCACTTCTCACCTCTTTGTAGCCATTTTTGGCCAGTTCTAACCGATTTCTGCCCCTTCGAACCCTTTTGTGCCCTTCTATCCTTTTTTGCAAATTTCTAACCCTTTTTAAGCCATTTTTGGCCATTTCTAACCCAGTTCCTTCCTTTACTCACCTGTTTAAAGCCATTTTTGGCCATTTCTAAGCCATTTTTGCCTACTTGTTACCTCTTTTAAGCCATTTTTGACTATTTCTAAACATATTTTGCCATTTCTATCCCATTTCTGCCTATTTCTAACCAGTTTTAAGCCTTTTTTGCCAAATTCTAACCCATTACTACCCACTTCTACCCAGTTAGAAGCACTTTTGCCCACTTCAAACCCTCTTGAAGCCATTTTTGGCCATTTCTAAACAGTTTTTGCGATTTCCATCCCATTTTTGCCCATTTCTGCATCTCTTTAAGCCATTTTTGGCCATTTCTAATCCAGGTTTGACCATTTTTAATCCCTTTTTAATCCATTTTTGGCTAGTTCTAAACAATTTTTCCTTTTCTATCCAATTTTTGCCTATTTCTAACCTATTTTAAGAAATTTTTGCCCCGTTGTAACCCATTTTTGCCCACTTCTAACCCACTTGAAGCCATTTTTGGCTCTTTCTAAAGAGTTTTTGCAATTTCTATCTCATTTTTGCCCATTTCTGCCTCTTTTTATACCATTTTTGGCCATTTCTAACCCAGTTTGGCCCATTTCTAACCCCTTTTTAATCCCTGTTTGGCTATTTCTAAGCAATTTTTGCCATTTCTGTCCTATTTTTGTCCATTTCTAAGCTATTTTAAGACACTTTTGGCTTTTTCTAAACAATGTTTGGCCATTTCTAATCCAGTTTTGCCCATTTCTAACCTGTTTGAAGCCATTTTTGGCTATTTCTCAACAATTTTTGGCCATTTCTAATCCAGCCTTGCCCATTTCTTTCCTGTTTGAAGCCATTTTTGGCCGTTTCTAACCTATTTTTGCCCCTTTCTATCCCAATTTGAAGCCATTTTTGGCTATTTCTAACCCAGTTTTGCCCATTTCTCTCCCATTTTAAGCCATTAATTTTTCCATTTCCCACCCTTCTTTTCCCACTTCTCTCCCATTTTAAGCCATTTTTGGCTATTTCTAAAGAACGTTTGCGATTTCCAACCCATTTTTGCCCATTTCTGCATCTTTTTAAGCCGTTTTTGGCCATTTCTAACCCCGGTTTGACCATTTCTGACCCCTTTTTAATCCATTTGGCTATTTCTAAACAAATTTTGCCATTTCTATCCAATATTTGCCTATTTCTAACCTATTTCAAGACATTTTTGCCCAGTTCTAACCCATTTTTGCCCTCTTCATACCCACCTGAAGCCATTTTTGGCCATTTTTAAACTTGTTTTTTGCTACTTCTAACCCGTTTTTGCTCATTTCTGCTCCTTTTTATGCCATTTTTGGCATTTTCTAACCCAGTTTTGACCATTTCTGACCCCTTTTTGATTCATTTTTGGCTATTTCTAAACAATTCTTGCCATTTCTATCCTATTTTTAACTATTTCTAAGCTGTTTTAAGATATTTGTGCCCAGTTCTTAACTATTTCTGCCCTCTAATGACCCAGTTTTGCGTGTTTGTCACCCGTTTTAAGCCATTTTTGGCCGTTTCTCACCTATTTTTGCCCCTTTCTATCCCTGTTTTAAGTCATTTTTGGCTATTTGTAACCCAGTTTTGCTCATGTCTCTCCCGTGTTAAGCCATTTATTTTTCCATTTCCAACCCTTCTTTACCCACTTCTAGCCCATTTTGAGCCAGTTTTGGCTATTTCTGAAGAATTTTTGCTATTTCCATCCCATTTTTGCCCATTTCTGCGTCTCTTTAAGCCATTTTTGGCCATTTCTGACCCAGTTTTGATCATTTCTAACCCCTTTTCAATCCATTTTTGGCTATTTCTAAACAAATTTTGCCATTTCTGTCCAATATTTGTCTATTTCTAACCTATTTCAAGACATTTTTGCCCAGTTCTAACCCATTTTTGTCCACTTCATACCCACCTGAAGCCATTTATGGCCATTTTTAAACTTTTTTTTTGCTATTTCCATCTCATTTTTGCTCATTTCTGCTCCTTTTTATGCCATTTTTGGCATTTTCTAACCCAGTTTTGACCATTTCTGACCCCTTTTTAATTCATTTTTGGCTAGTTCTAAACAATTTTTGCCATTTCTATCCTATTTTTGCCTGTTTCTAAGCTATTTTAAGACATTTTTGCCCATTTCTAGCCCATTTTTGCCCACTTCTAACCCGCTTTAAGCCATTTTTGGCTCTTTCTAAGCATTTTTTGCTATTTCTAACCATGTTTTGCCCATGTCAAACCCTTTTTAAGCCTTTTTTGTCCATTTCTAGTCCAGTCGTGCCCATTTCTAACCTGATTTATGCCATTTTTGGCTCTTTCTCAATAGTTTTTTTCCATTTCTTGTCCAGTCGTGCCCATTTCTATCCCATTTTAAGCCATTTTTGGCCATTTTTCACCCAGTTTTCCCACTTCTCACCTCTTTGAAGCCATTTTTGGCCAGTTCTAACCGATTTCTGCCCCTTCGAACCCTTTTGTGCCCTTCTATCCTTTTTTGCAAATTTCTAACCCTTTTTAAGCCATTTTTGGCCATTTCTAACCCAGTTCCTTCCTTTACTCACCTGTTTAAAGCCATTTTTGGCCATTTCTAAGCCATTTTTGCCTACTTGTTACCTCTTTTAAGCCATTTTTGACTATTTCTAAACATATTTTGCCATTTCTATCCCATTTCTGCCTATTTCTAACCAGTTTTAAGCTTTTTTGCCAAATTCTAACCCATTATTACCCACTTCTACCCAGTTTGAAGCACTTTTGCCCACTTCAAACCCTCTTGAAGCCATTTTTGGCCATTTCTAAACGGTTTTTGCTATTTCCATCCCATTTTTGCCCATTTCTGCATCTCTTTAAGCCATTTTTGGCCATTTCTAATCCAGGTTTGACCATTTTTAATCCCTTTTTAATCCATTTTTGGCCATTTCTGAACAATTTTTCCTTTTCTATCCAATTTTTGCCTATTTCTAACCTATTTTAAGAAATTTTTGCCCCGTTGTAACCCATTTTTGCCCACTTCTAACCCACTTGAAGCCATTTTTGGCTCTTTCTAAAGAGTTTTTGCAATTTCTATCTCATTTTTGCCCATTTCTGCCTCTTTTTATACCATTTTTGGCCATTTCTAACCCAGTTTGGCCCATTTCTGACCCCTTTTTAATCCCTGTTTGGCTATTTCTAAGCAATTTTTGCCATTTCTGTCCTATTTTTGTCCATTTCTAAGCTATTTTAAGACACTTTTGGCTTTTTCTAAACAATGTTTGGCCATTTCTAATCCAGTTTTGCCCATTTCTAACCTGTTTGAAGCCATTTTTGGCTATTTCTCAACAATTTTTGGCCATTTCTAATCCAGCCTTGCCCATTTCTTTCCTGTTTGAAGCCATTTTTGGCCGTTTCTAACCTATTTTTGCCCCTTTCTATCCCAATTTGAAGCCATTTTTGGCTATTTCTAACCCAGTTTTGCCCATTTCTCTCCCATTTTAAGCCATTAATTTTTCCATTTCCTACCCTTCCTTTCCCACTTCTCTCCCATTTTAAGCCATTTTTGGCTATTTCTAAAGAACGTTTGCAATTTCCAACCCATTTTTGCCCATTTCTGCATCTTTTTAA
The DNA here is from genome assembly GCA_039720435.1 of Amazona ochrocephala. Taxonomy (NCBI): domain Eukaryota; kingdom Metazoa; phylum Chordata; class Aves; order Psittaciformes; family Psittacidae; genus Amazona; species Amazona ochrocephala. Next base: position 3,516,752 of record CM077908.1, read on the forward strand.
GCCGTTTTTGGCCATTTCTAACCCCGGTTTGACCATTTCTGACCCCTTTTTAATCCATTTGGCTATTTCTAAACAAATTTTGCCATTTCTATCCAATATTTGCCTATTTCTAACCTATTTCAAGACATTTTTGCCCAGTTCTAACCCATTTTTGCCCTCTTCATACCCACCTGAAGCCATTTTTGGCCATTTTTAAACTTGTTTTTTGCTACTTCTAACCCGTTTTCGCTCATTTCTGCTCCTTTTTATGCCATTTTTGGCATTTTCTAACCCAGTTTTGACCATTTCTGACCCTTTTTTGATTCATTTTTGGCTATTTCTAAACAATTTTTGCCATTTCTATCCTATTTTTGCCTGTTTCTAAGCTATTTTAAGACATTTTTGCCCATTTCTAGCCCATTTTTGCCCACTTCTAACCCGCTTTAAGCCATTTTTTGCTCTTTCTAAGCATTTTTTGCTATTTCTAACCATGTTTTGCCCATGTCAAACCCTTTTTAAGCCTTTTTTGTCCATTTCTAGTCCAGTCGTGCCCATTTCTAACCTGTTTTATGCCATTTTTGGCTCTTTCTCAATGGTTTTTTTCCATTTCTTGTCCAGTCGTGCCCATTTCTTTCCCATTTTAAGCCATTTTTGGCCATTTTTCACCCAGTTTTCCCACTTCTCACCTCTTTGTAGCCATTTTTGGCCAGTTCTAACCGATTTCTGCCCCTTCGAACCCTTTCGTGCCCTTCTATCCTTTTTTGCAAATTTCTAACCCTTTTTAAGCCATTTTTGGCCATTTCTAACCCAGTTCCTTCCTTTACTCACCTGTTTAAAGCCATTTTTGGCCATTTCTAAGCCATTTTTGCCTACTTGTTACCTCTTTTAAGCCATTTTTGACTATTTCTAAACATATTTTGCCATTTCTATCCCATTTCTGCCTATTTCTAACCAGTTTTAAGCCTTTTTTGCCAAATTCTAACCCATTACTACCCACTTCTACCCAGTTTGAAGCACTTTTGCCCACTTCAAACCCTCTTGAAGCCATTTTTGGCCATTTCTAAACAGTTTTTGCGATTTCCATCCCATTTTTGCCCATTTCTGCATCTCTTTAAGCCATTTTTGGCCATTTCTAATCCAGGTTTGACCATTTTTAATCCCTTTTTAATCCATTTTTGGCTAGTTCTAAACAATTTTTCCTTTTCTATCCAATTTTTGCCTATTTCTAACCTATTTTAAGAAATTTTTGCCCCGTTGTAACTCATTTTTGCCCACTTCTAACCCACTTGAAGCCATATTTGGCTCTTTCTAAAGAGTTTTTGCAATTTCTATCTCATTTTTGCCCATTTCTGCCTCTTTTTATACCATTTTTGGCCATTTCTAACCCAGTTTGGCCCATTTCTAACCCCTTTTTAATCCCTGTTTGGCTATTTCTAAGCAATTTTTGCCATTTCTGTCCTATTTTTGTCCATTTCTAAGCTATTTTAAGACACTTTTGGCTTTTTCTAAACAATGTTTGGCCATTTCTAATCCAGTTTTGCCCATTTCTAACCTGTTTGAAGCCATTTTTGGCTATTTCTCAACAATTTTTGGCCATTTCTAATCCAGCCTTGCCCATTTCTTTCCTGTTTGAAGCCATTTTTGGCCGTTTCTAACCTATTTTTGCCCCTTTCTATCCCAATTTGAAGCCATTTTTGGCTATTTCTAACCCAGTTTTGCCCATTTCTCTCCCATTTTAAGCCATTAATTTTTCCATTTCCCACCCTTCTTTTCCCACTTCTCTCCCATTTTAAGCCATTTTTGGCTATTTCTAAAGAACGTTTGCGATTTCCAACCCATTTTTGCCCATTTCTGCATCTTTTTAAGCCGTTTTTGGCCATTTCTAACCCCGGTTTGACCATTTCTGACCCCTTTTTAATCCATTTGGCTATTTCTAAACAAATTTTGCCATTTCTATCCAATATTTGCCTATTTCTAACCTATTTCAAGACATTTTTGCCCAGTTCTAACCCATTTTTGCCCTCTTCATACCCACCTGAAGCCATTTTTGGCCATTTTTAAACTTGTTTTTTTTGCTACTTCTAACCCGTTTTTGCTCATTTCTGCTCCTTTTTATGCCATTTTTGGCATTTTCTAACCCAGTTTTGACCATTTCTGACCCTTTTTTGATTCATTTTTGGCTATTTCTAAACAATTTTTGCCATTTCTATCCTATTTTTGCCTGTTTCTAAGCTATTTTAAGACATTTTTGCCCATTTCTAGCCCATTTTTGCCCACTTCTAACCCGCTTTAAGCCATTTTTGGCTCTTTCTAAGCATTTTTTGCTATTTCTAACCATGTTTTGCCCATGTCAAACCCTTTTTAAGCCTTTTTTGTCCATTTCTAGTCCAGTCGTGCCCATTTCTAACCTGTTTTATGCCATTTTTGGCTCTTTCTCAATGGTTTTTTTCCATTTCTTGTCCAGTCGTGCCCATTTCTTTCCCATTTTAAGCCATTTTTGGCCATTTTTCACCCAGTTTTCCCACTTCTCACCTCTTTGTAGCCATTTTTGGCCAGTTCTAACCGATTTCTGCCCCTTCGAACCCTTTCGTGCCCTTCTATCCTTTTTTGCAAATTTCTAACCCTTTTTAAGCCATTTTTGGCCATTTCTAACCCAGTTCCTTCCTTTACTCACCTGTTTAAAGCCATTTTTGGCCATTTCTAAGCCATTTTTGCCTACTTGTTACCTCTTTTAAGCCATTTTTGACTATTTCTAAACATATTTTGCCATTTCTATCCCATTTCTGCCTATTTCTAACCAGTTTTAAGCCTTTTTTGCCAAATTCTAACCCATTACTACCCACTTCTACCCAGTTAGAAGCACTTTTGCCCACTTCAAACCCTCTTGAAGCCATTTTTGGCCATTTCTAAACAGTTTTTGCGATTTCCATCCCATTTTTGCCCATTTCTGCATCTCTTTAAGCCATTTTTGGCCATTTCTAATCCAGGTTTGACCATTTTTAATCCCTTTTTAATCCATTTTTGGCTAGTTCTAAACAATTTTTCCTTTTCTATCCAATTTTTGCCTATTTCTAACCTATTTTAAGAAATTTTTGCCCCGTTGTAACCCATTTTTGCCCACTTCTAACCCACTTGAAGCCATTTTTGGCTCTTTCTAAAGAGTTTTTGCAATTTCTATCTCATTTTTGCCCATTTCTGCCTCTTTTTATACCATTTTTGGCCATTTCTAACCCAGTTTGGCCCATTTCTAACCCCTTTTTAATCCCTGTTTGGCTATTTCTAAGCAATTTTTGCCATTTCTGTCCTATTTTTGTCCATTTCTAAGCTATTTTAAGACACTTTTGGCTTTTTCTAAACAATGTTTGGCCATTTCTAATCCAGTTTTGCCCATTTCTAACCTGTTTGAAGCCATTTTTGGCTATTTCTCAACAATTTTTGGCCATTTCTAATCCAGCCTTGCCCATTTCTTTCCTGTTTGAAGCCATTTTTGGCCGTTTCTAACCTATTTTTGCCCCTTTCTATCCCAATTTGAAGCCATTTTTGGCTATTTCTAACCCAGTTTTGCCCATTTCTCTCCCATTTTAAGCCATTAATTTTTCCATTTCCCACCCTTCTTTTCCCACTTCTCTCCCATTTTAAGCCATTTTTGGCTATTTCTAAAGAACGTTTGCGATTTCCAACCCATTTTTGCCCATTTCTGCATCTTTTTAAGCCGTTTTTGGCCATTTCTAACCCCGGTTTGACCATTTCTGACCCCTTTTTAATCCATTTGGCTATTTCTAAACAAATTTTGCCATTTCTATCCAATATTTGCCTATTTCTAACCTATTTCAAGACATTTTTGCCCAGTTCTAACCCATTTTTGCCCTCTTCATACCCACCTGAAGCCATTTTTGGCCATTTTTAAACTTGTTTTTTTTTGCTACTTCTAACCCATTTTTGCTCATTTCTGCTCCTTTTTATGCCATTTTTGGCATTTTCTAACCCAGTTTTGACCATTTCTGACCCCTTTTTGATTCATTTTTGGCTATTTCTAAACAATTCTTGCCATTTCTATCCTATTTTTAACTATTTCTAAGCTGTTTTAAGATATTTGTGCCCAGTTCTTAACTATTTCTGCCCTCTAATGACCCAGTTTTGCATGTTTGTCACCCGTTTTAAGCCATTTTTGGCCGTTTCTCACCTATTTTTGCCCCTTTCTATCCCTGTTTTAAGTCATTTTTGGCTATTTGTAACCCAGTTTTGCTCATGTCTCTCCCGTGTTAAGCCATTTATTTTTCCATTTCCAACCCTTCTTTACCCACTTCTCTCCCATTTTGAGCCAGTTTTGGCTATTTCTGAAGAATTTTTGCTATTTCCATCCCATTTTTGCCCATTTCTGCGTCTCTTTAAGCCATTTTTGGCCATTTCTGACCCAGTTTTGATCATTTCTAACCCCTTTTCAATCCATTTTTGGCTATTTCTAAACAAATTTTGCCATTTCTGTCCAATATTTGTCTATTTCTAACCTATTTCAAGACATTTTTGCCCAGTTCTAACCCATTTTTGTCCACTTCATACCCACCTGAAGCCATTTATGGCCATTTTTAAACTTTTTTTTTTGCTATTTCCATCTCATTTTTGCTCATTTCTGCTCCTTTTTATGCCATTTTTGGCATTTTCTAACCCAGTTTTGACCATTTCTGACCCCTTTTTAATTCATTTTTGGCTAGTTCTAAACAATTTTTGCCATTTCTATCCTATTTTTGCCTGTTTCTAAGCTATTTTAAGACATTTTTGCCCATTTCTAGCCCATTTTTGCCCACTTCTAACCCGCTTTAAGCCATTTTTGGCTCTTTCTAAGCATTTTTTGCTATTTCTAACCATGTTTTGCCCATGTCAAACCCTTTTTAAGCCTTTTTTGTCCATTTCTAGTCCAGTCGTGCCCATTTCTAACCTGATTTATGCCATTTTTGGCTCTTTCTCAATAGTTTTTTTCCATTTCTTGTCCAGTCGTGCCCATTTCTATCCCATTTTAAGCCATTTTTGGCCATTTTTCACCCAGTTTTCCCACTTCTCACCTCTTTGAAGCCATTTTTGGCCAGTTCTAACCGATTTCTGCCCCTTCGAACCCTTTTGTGCCCTTCTATCCTTTTTTGCAAATTTCTAACCCTTTTTAAGCCATTTTTGGCCATTTCTAACCCAGTTCCTTCCTTTACTCACCTGTTTAAAGCCATTTTTGGCCATTTCTAAGCCATTTTTGCCTACTTGTTACCTCTTTTAAGCCATTTTTGACTATTTCTAAACATATTTTGCCATTTCTATCCCATTTCTGCCTATTTCTAACCAGTTTTAAGCTTTTTTGCCAAATTCTAACCCATTATTACCCACTTCTACCCAGTTTGAAGCACTTTTGCCCACTTCAAACCCTCTTGAAGCCATTTTTGGCCATTTCTAAACGGTTTTTGCTATTTCCATCCCATTTTTGCCCATTTCTGCATCTCTTTAAGCCATTTTTGGCCATTTCTAATCCAGGTTTGACCATTTTTAATCCCTTTTTAATCCATTTTTGGCCATTTCTGAACAATTTTTCCTTTTCTATCCAATTTTTGCCTATTTCTAACCTATTTTAAGACATTTTTGCCCCGTTGTAACCCATTTTTGCCCACTTCTAACCCACTTGAAGCCATTTTTGGCTCTTTCTAAAGAGTTTTTGCAATTTCTATCTCATTTTTGCCCATTTCTGCCTCTTTTTATACCATTTTTGGCCATTTCTAACCCAGTTTGGCCCATTTCTGACCCCTTTTTAATCCCTGTTTGGCTATTTCTAAGCAATTTTTGCCATTTCTGTCCTATTTTTGTCCATTTCTAAGCTATTTTAAGACACTTTTGGCTTTTTCTAAACAATGTTTGGCCATTTCTAATCCAGTTTTGCCCATTTCTAACCTGTTTGAAGCCATTTTTGGCTATTTCTCAACAATTTTTGGCCATTTCTAATCCAGCCTTGCCCATTTCTTTCCTGTTTGAAGCCATTTTTGGCCGTTTCTAACCTATTTTTGCCCCTTTCTATCCCAATTTGAAGCCATTTTTGGCTATTTCTAACCCAGTTTTGCCCATTTCTCTCCCATTTTAAGCCATTAATTTTTCCATTTCCTACCCTTCCTTTCCCACTTCTCTCCCATTTTAAGCCATTTTTGGCTATTTCTAAAGAACGTTTGCAATTTCCAACCCATTTTTGCCCATTTCTGCATCTTTTTAAGCCGTTTTTGGCCATTTCTAACCCCGGTTTGACCATTTCTGACCCCTTTTTAATCCATTTGGCTATTTCTAAACAAATTTTGCCATTTCTATCCAATATTTGCCTATTTCTAACCTATTTCAAGACATTTTTGCCCAGTTCTAACCCATTTTTGCCCTCTTCATACCCACCTGAAGCCATTTTTGGCCATTTTTAAACTTGTTTTTTGCTACTTCTAACCTGTTTTTGCTCATTTCTGCTCCTTTTTATGCCATTTTTGGCATTTTCTAACCCAGTTTTGACCATTTCTGACCCTTTTTTGATTCATTTTTGGCTATTTCTAAACAATTTTTGCCATTTCTATCCTATTTTTGCCTGTTTCTAAGCTATTTTAAGACATTTTTGCCCATTTCTAGCCCATTTTTGCCCACTTCTAACCCGCTTTAAGCCATTTTTGGCTCTTTCTAAGCATTTTTTGCTATTTCTAACCATGTTTTGCCCATGTCAAACCCTTTTTAAGCCTTTTTTGTCCATTTCTAGTCCAGTCGTGCCCATTTCTAACCTGTTTTATGCCATTTTTGGCTCTTTCTCAATGGTTTTTTTCCATTTCTTGTCCAGTCGTGCCCATTTCTTTCCCATTTTAAGCCATTTTTGGCCATTTTTCACCCAGTTTTCCCACTTCTCACCTCTTTGTAGCCATTTTTGGCCAGTTCTAACCGATTTCTGCCCCTTCGAACCCTTTCGTGCCCTTCTATCCTTTTTTGCAAATTTCTAACCCTTTTTAAGCCATTTTTGGCCATTTCTAACCCAGTTCCTTCCTTTACTCACCTGTTTAAAGCCATTTTTGGCCATTTCTAAGCCATTTTTGCCTACTTGTTACCTCTTTTAAGCCATTTTTGACTATTTCTAAACATATTTTGCCATTTCTATCCCATTTCTGCCTATTTCTAACCAGTTTTAAGCCTTTTTTGCCAAATTCTAACCCATTACTACCCACTTCTACCCAGTTTGAAGCACTTTTGCCCACTTCAAACCCTCTTGAAGCCATTTTTGGCCATTTCTAAACAGTTTTTGCGATTTCCATCCCATTTTTGCCCATTTCTGCATCTCTTTAAGCCATTTTTGGCCATTTCTAATCCAGGTTTGACCATTTTTAATCCCTTTTTAATCCATTTTTGGCTAGTTCTAAACAATTTTTCCTTTTCTATCCAATTTTTGCCTATTTCTAACCTATTTTAAGAAATTTTTGCCCCGTTGTAACTCATTTTTGCCCACTTCTAACCCACTTGAAGCCATTTTTGGCTCTTTCTAAAGAGTTTTTGCAATTTCTATCTCATTTTTGCCCATTTCTGCCTCTTTTTATACCATTTTTGGCCATTTCTAACCCAGTTTGGCCCATTTCTAACCCCTTTTTAATCCCTGTTTGGCTATTTCTAAGCAATTTTTGCCATTTCTGTCCTATTTTTGTCCATTTCTAAGCTATTTTAAGACACTTTTGGCTTTTTCTAAACAATGTTGGGCCATTTCTAATCCAGTTTTGCCCATTTCTAACCTGTTTGAAGCCATTTTTGGCTATTTCTCAACAATTTTTGGCCATTTCTAATCCAGCCTTGCCCATTTCTTTCCTGTTTGAAGCCATTTTTGGCCGTTTCTAACCTATTTTTGCCCCTTTCTATCCCAATTTGAAGCCATTTTTGGCTATTTCTAACCCAGTTTTGCCCATTTCTCTCCCATTTTAAGCCATTAATTTTTCCATTTCCCACCCTTCTTTTCCCACTTCTCTCCCATTTTAAGCCATTTTTGGCTATTTCTAAAGAACGTTTGCGATTTCCAACCCATTTTTGCCCATTTCTGCATCTTTTTAAGCCGTTTTTGGCCATTTCTAACCCCGGTTAGACCATTTCTGACCCCTTTTTAATCCATTTGGCTATTTCTAAACAAATTTTGCCATTTCTATCCAATATTTGCCTATTTCTAACCTATTTTAAGACATTTTTGCCCCGTTGTAACCCATTTTTGCCCACTTCTAACCCACTTGAAGCCATTTTTGGCTCTTTCTAAAGAGTTTTTGCAATTTCTATCTCATTTTTGCCCATTTCTGCCTCTTTTTATACCATTTTTGGCCATTTCTAACCCAGTTTGGCCCATTTCTGACCCCTTTTTAATCCCTGTTTGGCTATTTCTAAGCAATTTTTGCCATTTCTGTCCTATTTTTGTCCATTTCTAAGCTATTTTAAGACACTTTTGGCTTTTTCTAAACAATGTTTGGCCATTTCTAATCCAGTTTTGCCCATTTCTAACCTGTTTGAAGCCATTTTTGGCTATTTCTCAACAATTTTTGGCCATTTCTAATCCAGCCTTGCCCATTTCTTTCCTGTTTGAAGCCATTTTTGGCCGTTTCTAACCTATTTTTGCCCCTTTCTATCCCAATTTGAAGCCATTTTTGGCTATTTCTAACCCAGTTTTGCCCATTTCTCTCCCATTTTAAGCCATTAATTTTTCCATTTCCTACCCTTCCTTTCCCACTTCTCTCCCATTTTAAGCCATTTTTGGCTATTTCTAAAGAACGTTTGCAATTTCCAACCCATTTTTGCCCATTTCTGCATCTTTTTAAGCCGTTTTTGGCCATTTCTAACCCCGGTTTGACCATTTCTGACCCCTTTTTAATCCATTTGGCTATTTCTAAACAAATTTTGCCATTTCTATCCAATATTTGCCTATTTCTAACCTATTTCAAGACATTTTTGCCCAGTTCTAACCCATTTTTGCCCTCTTCATACCCACCTGAAGCCATTTTTGGCCATTTTTAAACTTGTTTTTTGCTACTTCTAACCTGTTTTTGCTCATTTCTGCTCCTTTTTATGCCATTTTTGGCATTTTCTAACCCAGTTTTGACCATTTCTGACCCTTTTTTGATTCATTTTTGGCTATTTCTAAACAATTTTTGCCATTTCTATCCTATTTTTGCCTGTTTCTAAGCTATTTTAAGACATTTTTGCCCATTTCTAGCCCATTTTTGCCCACTTCTAACCCGCTTTAAGCCATTTTTGGCTCTTTCTAAGCATTTTTTGCTATTTCTAACCATGTTTTGCCCATGTCAAACCCTTTTTAAGCCTTTTTTGTCCATTTCTAGTCCAGTCGTGCCCATTTCTAACCTGTTTTATGCCATTTTTGGCTCTTTCTCAATGGTTTTTTTCCATTTCTTGTCCAGTCGTGCCCATTTCTTTCCCATTTTAAGCCATTTTTGGCCATTTTTCACCCAGTTTTCCCACTTCTCACCTCTTTGTAGCCATTTTTGGCCAGTTCTAACCGATTTCTGCCCCTTCGAACCCTTTCGTGCCCTTCTATCCTTTTTTGCAAATTTCTAACCCTTTTTAAGCCATTTTTGGCCATTTCTAACCCAGTTCCTTCCTTTACTCACCTGTTTAAAGCCATTTTTGGCCATTTCTAAGCCATTTTTGCCTACTTGTTACCTCTTTTAAGCCATTTTTGACTATTTCTAAACATATTTTGCCATTTCTATCCCATTTCTGCCTATTTCTAACCAGTTTTAAGCCTTTTTTGCCAAATTCTAACCCATTACTACCCACTTCTACCCAGTTTGAAGCACTTTTGCCCACTTCAAACCCTCTTGAAGCCATTTTTGGCCATTTCTAAACAGTTTTTGCGATTTCCATCCCATTTTTGCCCATTTCTGCATCTCTTTAAGCCATTTTTGGCCATTTCTAATCCAGGTTTGACCATTTTTAATCCCTTTTTAATCCATTTTTGGCTAGTTCTAAACAATTTTTCCTTTTCTATCCAATTTTTGCCTATTTCTAACCTATTTTAAGAAATTTTTGCCCCGTTGTAACTCATTTTTGCCCACTTCTAACCCACTTGAAGCCATTTTTGGCTCTTTCTAAAGAGTTTTTGCAATTTCTATCTCATTTTTGCCCATTTCTGCCTCTTTTTATACCATTTTTGGCCATTTCTAACCCAGTTTGGCCCATTTCTAACCCCTTTTTAATCCCTGTTTGGCTATTTCTAAGCAATTTTTGCCATTTCTGTCCTATTTTTGTCCATTTCTAAGCTATTTTAAGACACTTTTGGCTTTTTCTAAACAATGTTGGGCCATTTCTAATCCAGTTTTGCCCATTTCTAACCTGTTTGAAGCCATTTTTGGCTATTTCTCAACAATTTTTGGCCATTTCTAATCCAGCCTTGCCCATTTCTTTCCTGTTTGAAGCCATTTTTGGCCGTTTCTAACCTATTTTTGCCCCTTTCTATCCCAATTTGAAGCCATTTTTGGCTATTTCTAACCCAGTTTTGCCCATTTCTCTCCCATTTTAAGCCATTAATTTTTCCATTTCCCACCCTTCTTTTCCCACTTCTCTCCCATTTTAAGCCATTTTTGGCTATTTCTAAAGAACGTTTGCGATTTCCAACCCATTTTTGCCCATTTCTGCATCTTTTTAAGCCGTTTTTGGCCATTTCTAACCCCGGTTAGACCATTTCTGACCCCTTTTTAATCCATTTGGCTATTTCTAAACAAATTTTGCCATTTCTATCCAATATTTGCCTATTTCTAACCTATTTCAAGACATTTTTGCCCAGTTCTAACCCATTTTTGCCCTCTTCATACCCACCTGAAGCCATTTTTGGCCATTTTTAAACTTGTTTTTTTTGCTACTTCTAACCCGTTTTTGCTCATTTCTGCTCCTTTTTATGCCATTTTTGGCATTTTCTAACCCAGTTTTGACCATTTCTGACCCTTTTTTGATTCATTTTTGGCTATTTCTAAACAATTTTTGCCATTTCTATCCTATTTTTGCCTGTTTCTAAGCTATTTTAAGACATTTTTGCCCATTTCTAGCCCATTTTTGCCCACTTCTAACCCGCTTTAAGCCATTTTTGGCTCTTTCTAAGCATTTTTTGCTATTTCTAACCATGTTTTGCCCATGTCAAACCCTTTTTAAGCCTTTTTTGTCCATTTCTAGTCCAGTCGTGCCCATTTCTAACCTGTTTTATGCCGTTTTTGGCTCTTTCTCAATGGTTTTTTTCCATTTCTTGTCCAGTCGTGCCCATTTCTTTCCCATTTTAAGCCATTTTTGGCCATTTTTCACCCAGTTTTCCCACTTCTCACCTCTTTGTAGCCATTTTTGGCCAGTTCTAACCGATTTCTGCCCCTTCGAACCCTTTCGTGCCCTTCTATCCTTTTTTGCAAATTTCTAACCCTTTTTAAGCCATTTTTGGCCATTTCTAACCCAGTTCCTTCCTTTACTCACCTGTTTAAAGCCATTTTTGGCCATTTCTAAGCCATTTTTGCCTACTTGTTACCTCTTTTAAGCCATTTTTGACTATTTCTAAACATATTTTGCCATTTCTATCCCATTTCTGCCTATTTCTAACCAGTTTTAAGCCTTTTTTGCCAAATTCTAACCCATTACTACCCACTTCTACCCAGTTAGAAGCACTTTTGCCCACTTCAAACCCTCTTGAAGCCATTTTTGGCCATTTCTAAACAGTTTTTGCGATTTCCATCCCATTTTTGCCCATTTCTGCATCTCTTTAAGCCATTTTTGGCCATTTCTAATCCAGGTTTGACCATTTTTAATCCCTTTTTAATCCATTTTTGGCTAGTTCTAAACAATTTTTCCTTTTCTATCCAATTTTTGCCTATTTCTAACCTATTTTAAGAAATTTTTGCCCCGTTGTAACCCATTTTTGCCCACTTCTAACCCACTTGAAGCCATTTTTGGCTCTTTCTAAAGAGTTTTTGCAATTTCTATCTCATTTTTGCCCATTTCTGCCTCTTTTTATACCATTTTTGGCCATTTCTAACCCAGTTTGGCCCATTTCTAACCCCTTTTTAATCCCTGTTTGGCTATTTCTAAGCAATTTTTGCCATTTCTGTCCTATTTTTGTCCATTTCTAAGCTATTTTAAGACACTTTTGGCTTTTTCTAAACAATGTTTGGCCATTTCTAATCCAGTTTTGCCCATTTCTAACCTGTTTGAAGCCATTTTTGGCTATTTCTCAACAATTTTTGGCCATTTCTAATCCAGCCTTGCCCATTTCTTTCCTGTTTGAAGCCATTTTTGGCCGTTTCTAACCTATTTTTGCCCCTTTCTATCCCAATTTGAAGCCATTTTTGGCTATTTCTAACCCAGTTTTGCCCATTTCTCTCCCATTTTAAGCCATTAATTTTTCCATTTCCCACCCTTCTTTTCCCACTTCTCTCCCATTTTAAGCCATTTTTGGCTATTTCTAAAGAACGTTTGCGATTTCCAACCCATTTTTGCCCATTTCTGCATCTTTTTAAGCCGTTTTTGGCCATTTCTAACCCCGGTTTGACCATTTCTGACCCCTTTTTAATCCATTTGGCTATTTCTAAACAAATTTTGCCATTTCTATCCAATATTTGCCTATTTCTAACCTATTTCAAGACATTTTTGCCCAGTTCTAACCCATTTTTGCCCTCTTCATACCCACCTGAAGCCATTTTTGGCCATTTTTAAACTTGTTTTTTTTGCTACTTCTAACCCGTTTTTGCTCATTTCTGCTCCTTTTTATGCCATTTTTGGCATTTTCTAACCCAGTTTTGACCATTTCTGACCCTTTTTTGATTCATTTTTGGCTATTTCTAAACAATTTTTGCCATTTCTATCCTATTTTTGCCTGTTTCTAAGCTATTTTAAGACATTTTTGCCCATTTCTAGCCCATTTTTGCCCACTTCTAACCCGCTTTAAGCCATTTTTGGCTCTTTCTAAGCATTTTTTGCTATTTCTAACCATGTTTTGCCCATGTCAAACCCTTTTTAAGCCTTTTTTGTCCATTTCTAGTCCAGTCGTGCCCATTTCTAACCTGTTTTATGCCATTTTTGGCTCTTTCTCAATGGTTTTTTTCCATTTCTTGTCCAGTCGTGCCCATTTCTTTCCCATTTTAAGCCATTTTTGGCCATTTTTCACCCAGTTTTCCCACTTCTCACCTCTTTGTAGCCATTTTTGGCCAGTTCTAACCGATTTCTGCCCCTTCGAACCCTTTCGTGCCCTTCTATCCTTTTTTGCAAATTTCTAACCCTTTTTAAGCCGTTTTTGGCCATTTCTAACCCCGGTTTGACCATTTCTGACCCCTTTTTAATCCATTTGGCTATTTCTAAACAAATTTTGCCATTTCTATCCAATATTTGCCTATTTCTAACCTATTTCAAGACATTTTTGCCCAGTTCTAACCCATTTTTGCCCTCTTCATACCCACCTGAAGCCATTTTTGGCCATTTTTAAACTTGTTTTTTTTGCTACTTCTAACCCGTTTTTGCTCATTTCTGCTCCTTTTTATGCCATTTTTGGCATTTTCTAACCCAGTTTTGACCATTTCTGACCCTTTTTTGATTCATTTTTGGCTATTTCTAAACAATTTTTGCCATTTCTATCCTATTTTTGCCTGTTTCTAAGCTATTTTAAGACATTTTTGCCCATTTCTAGCCCATTTTTGCCCACTTCTAACCCGCTTTAAGCCATTTTTGGCTCTTTCTAAGCATTTTTTGCTATTTCTAACCATGTTTTGCCCATGTCAAACCCTTTTTAAGCCTTTTTTGTCCATTTCTAGTCCAGTCGTGCCCATTTCTAACCTGTTTTATGCCATTTTTGGCTCTTTCTCAATGGTTTTTTTCCATTTCTTGTCCAGTCGTGCCCATTTCTTTCCCATTTTAAGCCATTTTTGGCCATTTTTCACCCAGTTTTCCCACTTCTCACCTCTTTGTAGCCATTTTTGGCCAGTTCTAACCGATTTCTGCCCCTTCGAACCCTTTCGTGCCCTTCTATCCTTTTTTGCAAATTTCTAACCCTTTTTAAGCCATTTTTGGCCATTTCTAACCCAGTTCCTTCCTTTACTCACCTGTTTAAAGCCATTTTTGGCCATTTCTAAGCCATTTTTGCCTACTTGTTACCTCTTTTAAGCCATTTTTGACTATTTCTAAACATATTTTGCCATTTCTATCCCATTTCTGCCTATTTCTAACCAGTTTTAAGCCTTTTTTGCCAAATTCTAACCCATTATTGCCCACTTCTACCCAGTTAGAAGCACTTTTGCCCGCTTCAAACCCTCTTGAAGCCATTTTTGGCCATTTCTAAACAGTTTTTGCTATTTCCATCCCATTTTTGCCCATTTCTGCATCTCTTTAAGCCATTTTTGGCCATTTCTAATCCAGGTTTGACCATTTCTAACCCCTTTTTAATCCATTTTTGGCCATTTCTAAACAATTTTTCCTTTTCTATCCAATTTTTGCCTATTTCTAACCTATTTTAAGACATTTTTGCCCCGTTGTAACCCATTTTTGCCCACTTCTAACCCACTTGAAGCCATTTTTGGCTCTTTCTAAAGAGTTTTTGCAATTTCTGTCTCATTTTTGCCCATTTCTGCCTCTTTTTATGCCATTTTTGGCCATTTCTAACCCAGTTTGGCCCATTTCTAACCCCTTTTTAATCCCTGTTTGGCTATTTCTAAGCAATTTTTGCCATTTCTGTCCTATTTTTGTCCATTTCTAAGCTATTTTAAGACACTTTTGGCTTTTTCTAAACAATGTTTGGCCATTTCTAATCCAGTTTTGCCCATTTCTAACCTGTTGGAAGCCATTTTTGGCTATTTCTCAACAATTTTTGGCCATTTCTAATCCAGCCTTGCCCATTTCTTTCCTGTTTGAAGCCATTTTTGGCCGTTTCTAACCTATTTTTGCCCCTTTCTATCCCAATTTGAAGCCATTTTTGGCTATTTCTAACCCAGTTTTGCCCATTTCTCTCCCATTTTAAGCCATTAATTTTTCCATTTCCCACCCTTCTTTTCCAACTTCTCTCCCATTTTAAGCCATTTTTGGCTATTTCTAAAGAACGTTTGCGATTTCCAACCCATTTTTGCCCATTTCTGCATCTTTTTAAGCCGTTTTTGGCCATTTCTAACCCCGGTTTGACCATTTCTGACCCCTTTTTAATCCATTTGGCTATTTCTAAACAAATTTTGCCATTTCTATCCAATATTTGCCTATTTCTAACCTATTTCAAGACATTTTTGCCCAGTTCTAACCCATTTTTGCCCTCTTCATACCCACCTGAAGCCATTTTTGGCCATTTTTAAACTTGTTTTTTTTGCTACTTCTAACCCGTTTTTGCTCATTTCTGCTCCTTTTTATGCCATTTTTGGCATTTTCTAACCCAGTTTTGACCATTTCTGACCCTTTTTTGATTCATTTTTGGCTATTTCTAAACAATTTTTGCCATTTCTATCCTATTTTTGCCTGTTTCTAAGCTATTTTAAGACATTTTTGCCCATTTCTAGCCCATTTTTGCCCACTTCTAACCCGCTTTAAGCCATTTTTGGCTCTTTCTAAGCATTTTTTGCTATTTCTAACCATGTTTTGCCCATGTCAAACCCTTTTTAAGCCTTTTTTGTCCATTTCTAGTCCAGTCGTGCCCATTTCTAACCTGTTTTATGCCATTTTTGGCTCTTTCTCAATGGTTTTTTTCCATTTCTTGTCCAGTCGTGCCCATTTCTTTCCCATTTTAAGCCATTTTTGGCCATTTTTCACCCAGTTTTCCCACTTCTCACCTCTTTGTAGCCATTTTTGGCCAGTTCTAACCGATTTCTGCCCCTTCGAACCCTTTCGTGCCCTTCTATCCTTTTTTGCAAATTTCTAACCCTTTTTAAGCCGTTTTTGGCCATTTCTAACCCCGGTTTGACCATTTCTGACCCCTTTTTAATCCATTTGGCTATTTCTAAACAAATTTTGCCATTTCTATCCAATATTTGCCTATTTCTAACCTATTTCAAGACATTTTTGCCCAGTTCTAACCCATTTTTGCCCTCTTCATACCCACCTGAAGCCATTTTTGGCCATTTTTAAACTTGTTTTTTTTGCTACTTCTAACCCGTTTTTGCTCATTTCTGCTCCTTTTTATGCCATTTTTGGCATTTTCTAACCCAGTTTTGACCATTTCTGACCCTTTTTTGATTCATTTTTGGCTATTTCTAAACAATTTTTGCCATTTCTATCCTATTTTTGCCTGTTTCTAAGCTATTTTAAGACATTTTTGCCCATTTCTAGCCCATTTTTGCCCACTTCTAACCCGCTTTAAGCCATTTTTGGCTCTTTCTAAGCATTTTTTGCTATTTCTAACCATGTTTTGCCCATGTCAAACCCTTTTTAAGCCTTTTTTGTCCATTTCTAGTCCAGTCGTGCCCATTTCTAACCTGTTTTATGCCATTTTTGGCTCTTTCTCAATGGTTTTTTTCCATTTCTTGTCCAGTCGTGCCCATTTCTTTCCCATTTTAAGCCATTTTTGGCCATTTTTCACCCAGTTTTCCCACTTCTCACCTCTTTGTAGCCATTTTTGGCCAGTTCTAACCGATTTCTGCCCCTTCGAACCCTTTCGTGCCCTTCTATCCTTTTTTGCAAATTTCTAACCCTTTTTAAGCCATTTTTGGCCATTTCTAACCCAGTTCCTTCCTTTACTCACCTGTTTAAAGCCATTTTTGGCCATTTCTAAGCCATTTTTGCCTACTTGTTACCTCTTTTAAGCCATTTTTGACTATTTCTAAACATATTTTGCCATTTCTATCCCATTTCTGCCTATTTCTAACCAGTTTTAAGCCTTTTTTGCCAAATTCTAACCCATTACTACCCACTTCTACCCAGTTTGAAGCACTTTTGCCCACTTCAAACCCTCTTGAAGCCATTTTTGGCCATTTCTAAACAGTTTTTGCGATTTCCATCCCATTTTTGCCCATTTCTGCATCTCTTTAAGCCATTTTTGGCCATTTCTAATCCAGGTTTGACCATTTTTAATCCCTTTTTAATCCATTTTTGGCTAGTTCTAAACAATTTTTCCTTTTCTATCCAATTTTTGCCTATTTCTAACCTATTTTAAGAAATTTTTGCCCCGTTGTAACCCATTTTTGCCCACTTCTAACCCACTTGAAGCCATTTTTGGCTCTTTCTAAAGAGTTTTTGCAATTTCTATCTCATTTTTGCCCATTTCTGCCTCTTTTTATACCATTTTTGGCCATTTCTAACCCAGTTTGGCCCATTTCTAACCCCTTTTTAATCCCTGTTTGGCTATTTCTAAGCAATTTTTGCCATTTCTGTCCTATTTTTGTCCATTTCTAAGCTATTTTAAGACACTTTTGGCTTTTTCTAAACAATGTTTGGCCATTTCTAATCCAGTTTTGCCCATTTCTAACCTGTTTGAAGCCATTTTTGGCTATTTCTCAACAATTTTTGGCCATTTCTAATCCAGCCTTGCCCATTTCTTTCCTGTTTGAAGCCATTTTTGGCCGTTTCTAACCTATTTTTGCCCCTTTCTATCCCAATTTGAAGCCATTTTTGGCTATTTCTAACCCAGTTTTGCCCATTTCTCTCCCATTTTAAGCCATTAATTTTTCCATTTCCCACCCTTCTTTTCCCACTTCTCTCCCATTTTAAGCCATTTTTGGCTATTTCTAAAGAACGTTTGCGATTTCCAACCCATTTTTGCCCATTTCTGCATCTTTTTAAGCCGTTTTTGGCCATTTCTAACCCCGGTTTGACCATTTCTGACCCCTTTTTAATCCATTTGGCTATTTCTAAACAAATTTTGCCATTTCTATCCAATATTTGCCTATTTCTAACCTATTTCAAGACATTTTTGCCCAGTTCTAACCCATTTTTGCCCTCTTCATACCCACCTGAAGCCATTTTTGGCCATTTTTAAACTTGTTTTTTTTGCTACTTCTAACCCGTTTTTGCTCATTTCTGCTCCTTTTTATGCCATTTTTGGCATTTTCTAACCCAGTTTTGACCATTTCTGACCCTTTTTTGATTCATTTTTGGCTAGTTCTAAACAATTTTTGCCATTTCTATCCTATTTTTGCCTGTTTCTAAGCTATTTTAAGACATTTTTGCCCATTTCTAGCCCATTTTTGCCCACTTCTAACCCGCTTTAAGCCATTTTTGGCTCTTTCTAAGCATTTTTTGCTATTTCTAACCATGTTTTGCCCATGTCAAACCCTTTTTAAGCCTTTTTTGTCCATTTCTAGTCCAGTCGTGCCCATTTCTAACCTGTTTTATGCCATTTTTGGCTCTTTCTCAATGGTTTTTTTCCATTTCTTGTCCAGTCGTGCCCATTTCTTTCCCATTTTAAGCCATTTTTGGCCATTTTTCACCCAGTTTTCCCACTTCTCACCTCTTTGTAGCCATTTTTGGCCAGTTCTAACCGATTTCTGCCCCTTCGAACCCTTTCGTGCCCTTCTATCCTTTTTTGCAAATTTCTAACCCTTTTTAAGCCATTTTTGGCCATTTCTAACCCAGTTCCTTCCTTTACTCACCTGTTTAAAGCCATTTTTGGCCATTTCTAAGCCATTTTTGCCTACTTGTTACCTCTTTTAAGCCATTTTTGACTATTTCTAAACATATTTTGCCATTTCTATCCCATTTCTGCCTATTTCTAACCAGTTTTAAGCCTTTTTTGCCAAATTCTAACCCATTACTACCCACTTCTACCCAGTTAGAAGCACTTTTGCCCACTTCAAACCCTCTTGAAGCCATTTTTGGCCATTTCTAAACAGTTTTTGCGATTTCCATCCCATTTTTGCCCATTTCTGCATCTCTTTAAGCCATTTTTGGCCATTTCTAATCCAGGTTTGACCATTTTTAATCCCTTTTTAATCCATTTTTGGCTAGTTCTAAACAATTTTTCCTTTTCTATCCAATTTTTGCCTATTTCTAACCTATTTTAAGAAATTTTTGCCCCGTTGTAACCCATTTTTGCCCACTTCTAACCCACTTGAAGCCATTTTTGGCTCTTTCTAAAGAGTTTTTGCAATTTCTATCTCATTTTTGCCCATTTCTGCCTCTTTTTATACCATTTTTGGCCATTTCTAACCCAGTTTGGCCCATTTCTAACCCCTTTTTAATCCCTGTTTGGCTATTTCTAAGCAATTTTTGCCATTTCTGTCCTATTTTTGTCCATTTCTAAGCTATTTTAAGACACTTTTGGCTTTTTCTAAACAATGTTTGGCCATTTCTAATCCAGTTTTGCCCATTTCTAACCTGTTTGAAGCCATTTTTGGCTATTTCTCAACAATTTTTGGCCATTTCTAATCCAGCCTTGCCCATTTCTTTCCTGTTTGAAGCCATTTTTGGCCGTTTCTAACCTATTTTTGCCCCTTTCTATCCCAATTTGAAGCCATTTTTGGCTATTTCTAACCCAGTTTTGCCCATTTCTCTCCCATTTTAAGCCATTAATTTTTCCATTTCCCACCCTTCTTTTCCCACTTCTCTCCCATTTTAAGCCATTTTTGGCTATTTCTAAAGAACGTTTGCGATTTCCAACCCATTTTTGCCCATTTCTGCATCTTTTTAAGCCGTTTTTGGCCATTTCTAACCCCGGTTTGACCATTTCTGACCCCTTTTTAATCCATTTGGCTATTTCTAAACAAATTTTGCCATTTCTATCCAATATTTGCCTATTTCTAACCTATTTCAAGACATTTTTGCCCAGTTCTAACCCATTTTTGCCCTCTTCATACCCACCTGAAGCCATTTTTGGCCATTTTTAAACTTGTTTTTTTTGCTACTTCTAACCCGTTTTTGCTCATTTCTGCTCCTTTTTATGCCATTTTTGGCATTTTCTAACCCAGTTTTGACCATTTCTGACCCTTTTTTGATTCATTTTTGGCTATTTCTAAACAATTTTTGCCATTTCTATCCTATTTTTGCCTGTTTCTAAGCTATTTTAAGACATTTTTGCCCATTTCTAGCCCATTTTTGCCCACTTCTAACCCGCTTTAAGCCATTTTTGGCTCTTTCTAAGCATTTTTTGCTATTTCTAACCATGTTTTGCCCATGTCAAACCCTTTTTAAGCCTTTTTTGTCCATTTCTAGTCCAGTCGTGCCCATTTCTAACCTGTTTTATGCCATTTTTGGCTCTTTCTCAATGGTTTTTTTCCATTTCTTGTCCAGTCGTGCCCATTTCTTTCCCATTTTAAGCCATTTTTGGCCATTTTTCACCCAGTTTTCCCACTTCTCACCTCTTTGTAGCCATTTTTGGCCAGTTCTAACCGATTTCTGCCCCTTCGAACCCTTTCGTGCCCTTCTATCCTTTTTTGCAAATTTCTAACCCTTTTTAAGCCATTTTTGGCCATTTCTAACCCAGTTCCTTCCTTTACTCACCTGTTTAAAGCCATTTTTGGCCATTTCTAAGCCATTTTTGCCTACTTGTTACCTCTTTTAAGCCATTTTTGACTATTTCTAAACATATTTTGCCATTTCTATCCCATTTCTGCCTATTTCTAACCAGTTTTAAGCCTTTTTTGCCAAATTCTAACCCATTACTACCCACTTCTACCCAGTTAGAAGCACTTTTGCCCACTTCAAACCCTCTTGAAGCCATTTTTGGCCATTTCTAAACAGTTTTTGCGATTTCCATCCCATTTTTGCCCATTTCTGCATCTCTTTAAGCCATTTTTGGCCATTTCTAATCCAGGTTTGACCATTTTTAATCCCTTTTTAATCCATTTTTGGCTAGTTCTAAACAATTTTTCCTTTTCTATCCAATTTTTGCCTATTTCTAACCTATTTTAAGAAATTTTTGCCCCGTTGTAACCCATTTTTGCCCACTTCTAACCCACTTGAAGCCATTTTTGGCTCTTTCTAAAGAGTTTTTGCAATTTCTATCTCATTTTTGCCCATTTCTGCCTCTTTTTATACCATTTTTGGCCATTTCTAACCCAGTTTGGCCCATTTCTAACCCCTTTTTAATCCCTGTTTGGCTATTTCTAAGCAATTTTTGCCATTTCTGTCCTATTTTTGTCCATTTCTAAGCTATTTTAAGACACTTTTGGCTTTTTCTAAACAATGTTTGGCCATTTCTAATCCAGTTTTGCCCATTTCTAACCTGTTTGAAGCCATTTTTGGCTATTTCTCAACAATTTTTGGCCATTTCTAATCCAGCCTTGCCCATTTCTTTCCTGTTTGAAGCCATTTTTGGCCGTTTCTAACCTATTTTTGCCCCTTTCTATCCCAATTTGAAGCCATTTTTGGCTATTTCTAAC
Organism: Amazona ochrocephala; assembly: GCA_039720435.1. Classification (NCBI taxonomy): domain Eukaryota; kingdom Metazoa; phylum Chordata; class Aves; order Psittaciformes; family Psittacidae; genus Amazona; species Amazona ochrocephala. The sequence goes on from CM077908.1 coordinate 3,538,012, forward strand.
CCAGTTTTGCCCATTTCTCTCCCATTTTAAGCCATTAATTTTTCCATTTCCCACCCTTCTTTTCCCACTTCTCTCCCATTTTAAGCCATTTTTGGCTATTTCTAAAGAACGTTTGCGATTTCCAACCCATTTTTGCCCATTTCTGCATCTTTTTAAGCCGTTTTTGGCCATTTCTAACCCCGGTTTGACCATTTCTGACCCCTTTTTAATCCATTTGGCTATTTCTAAACAAATTTTGCCATTTCTATCCAATATTTGCCTATTTCTAACCTATTTCAAGACATTTTTGCCCAGTTCTAACCCATTTTTGCCCTCTTCATACCCACCTGAAGCCATTTTTGGCCATTTTTAAACTTGTTTTTTGCTACTTCTAACCCGTTTTTGCTCATTTCTGCTCCTTTTTATGCCATTTTTGGCATTTTCTAACCCAGTTTTGACCATTTCTGACCCCTTTTTGATTCATTTTTGGCTATTTCTAAACAATTCTTGCCATTTCTATCCTATTTTTAACTATTTCTAAGCTGTTTTAAGATATTTGTGCCCAGTTCTTAACTATTTCTGCCCTCTAATGACCCAGTTTTGCGTGTTTGTCACCCGTTTTAAGCCATTTTTGGCCGTTTCTCACCTATTTTTGCCCCTTTCTATCCCTGTTTTAAGTCATTTTTGGCTATTTGTAACCCAGTTTTGCTCATGTCTCTCCCGTGTTAAGCCATTTATTTTTCCATTTCCAACCCTTCTTTACCCACTTCTAGCCCATTTTGAGCCAGTTTTGGCTATTTCTGAAGAATTTTTGCTATTTCCATCCCATTTTTGCCCATTTCTGCGTCTCTTTAAGCCATTTTTGGCCATTTCTGACCCAGTTTTGATCATTTCTAACCCCTTTTCAATCCATTTTTGGCTATTTCTAAACAAATTTTGCCATTTCTGTCCAATATTTGTCTATTTCTAACCTATTTCAAGACATTTTTGCCCAGTTCTAACCCATTTTTGTCCACTTCATACCCACCTGAAGCCATTTATGGCCATTTTTAAACTTTTTTTTTGCTATTTCCATCTCATTTTTGCTCATTTCTGCTCCTTTTTATGCCATTTTTGGCATTTTCTAACCCAGTTTTGACCATTTCTGACCCCTTTTTAATTCATTTTTGGCTAGTTCTAAACAATTTTTGCCATTTCTATCCTATTTTTGCCTGTTTCTAAGCTATTTTAAGACATTTTTGCCCATTTCTAGCCCATTTTTGCCCACTTCTAACCCGCTTTAAGCCATTTCTGGCTCTTTCTAAGCATTTTTTGCTATTTCTAACCATGTTTTGCCCATGTCAAACCCTTTTTGAGCCTTTTTTGTCCATTTCTAGTCCAGTCGTGCCCATTTCTAACCTGATTTATGCCATTTTTGGCTCTTTCTCAATAGTTTTTTTCCATTTCTTGTCCAGTCGTGCCCATTTCTTTCCCATTTTAAGCCATTTTTGGCCATTTTTCACCCAGTTTTCCCACTTCTCACCTCTTTGAAGCCATTTTTGGCCAGTTCTAACCGATTTCTGCCCCTTCGAACCCTTTTGTGCCCTTCTATCCTTTTTTGCAAATTTCTAACCCTTTTTAAGCCATTTTTGGCCATTTCTAACCCAGTTCCTTCCTTTACTCACCTGTTTAAAGCCATTTTTGGCCATTTCTAAGCCATTTTTGCCTACTTGTTACCTCTTTTAAGCCATTTTTGACTATTTCTAAACATATTTTGCCATTTCTATCCCATTTCTGCCTATTTCTAACCAGTTTTAAGCTTTTTTGCCAAATTCTAACCCATTATTACCCACTTCTACCCAGTTTGAAGCACTTTTGCCCACTTCAAACCCTCTTGAAGCCATTTTTGGCCATTTCTAAACGGTTTTTGCTATTTCCATCCCATTTTTGCCCATTTCTGCATCTCTTTAAGCCATTTTTGGCCATTTCTAATCCAGGTTTGACCATTTTTAATCCCTTTTTAATCCATTTTTGGCTAGTTCTAAACAATTTTTCCTTTTCTATCCAATTTTTGCCTATTTCTAACCTATTTTAAGAAATTTTTGCCCCGTTGTAACCCATTTTTGCCCACTTCTAACCCACTTGAAGCCATTTTTGGCTCTTTCTAAAGAGTTTTTGCAATTTCTATCTCATTTTTGCCCATTTCTGCCTCTTTTTATACCATTTTTGGCCATTTCTAACCCAGTTTGGCCCATTTCTAACCCCTTTTTAATCCCTGTTTGGCTATTTCTAAGCAATTTTTGCCATTTCTGTCCTATTTTTGTCCATTTCTAAGCTATTTTAAGACACTTTTGGCTTTTTCTAAACAATGTTTGGCCATTTCTAATCCAGTTTTGCCCATTTCTAACCTGTTTGAAGCCATTTTTGGCTATTTCTCAACAATTTTTGGCCATTTCTAATCCAGCCTTGCCCATTTCTTTCCTGTTTGAAGCCATTTTTGGCCGTTTCTAACCTATTTTTGCCCCTTTCTATCCCAATTTGAAGCCATTTTTGGCTATTTCTAACCCAGTTTTGCCCATTTCTCTCCCATTTTAAGCCATTAATTTTTCCATTTCCCACCCTTCTTTTCCCACTTCTCTCCCATTTTAAGCCATTTTTGGCTATTTCTAAAGAACGTTTGCGATTTCCAACCCATTTTTGCCCATTTCTGCATCTTTTTAAGCCGTTTTTGGCCATTTCTAACCCCGGTTTGACCATTTCTGACCCCTTTTTAATCCATTTGGCTATTTCTAAACAAATTTTGCCATTTCTATCCAATATTTGCCTATTTCTAACCTATTTCAAGACATTTTTGCCCAGTTCTAACCCATTTTTGCCCTCTTCATACCCACCTGAAGCCATTTTTGGCCATTTTTAAACTTGTTTTTTTTGCTACTTCTAACCCGTTTTTGCTCATTTCTGCTCCTTTTTATGCCATTTTTGGCATTTTCTAACCCAGTTTTGACCATTTCTGACCCCTTTTTAATTCATTTTTGGCTAGTTCTAAACAATTTTTGCCATTTCTATCCTATTTTTGCCTGTTTCTAAGCTATTTTAAGACATTTTTGCCCATTTCTAGCCCATTTTTGCCCACTTCTAACCCGCTTTAAGCCATTTCTGGCTCTTTCTAAGCATTTTTTGCTATTTCTAACCATGTTTTGCCCATGTCAAACCCTTTTTGAGCCTTTTTTGTCCATTTCTAGTCCAGTCGTGCCCATTTCTAACCTGATTTATGCCATTTTTGGCTCTTTCTCAATAGTTTTTTTCCATTTCTTGTCCAGTCGTGCCCATTTCTTTCCCATTTTAAGCCATTTTTGGCCATTTTTCACCCAGTTTTCCCACTTCTCACCTCTTTGAAGCCATTTTTGGCCAGTTCTAACCGATTTCTGCCCCTTCGAACCCTTTTGTGCCCTTCTATCCTTTTTTGCAAATTTCTAACCCTTTTTAAGCCATTTTTGGCCATTTCTAACCCAGTTCCTTCCTTTACTCACCTGTTTAAAGCCATTTTTGGCCATTTCTAAGCCATTTTTGCCTACTTGTTACCTCTTTTAAGCCATTTTTGACTATTTCTAAACATATTTTGCCATTTCTATCCCATTTCTGCCTATTTCTAACCAGTTTTAAGCTTTTTTGCCAAATTCTAACCCATTATTACCCACTTCTACCCAGTTTGAAGCACTTTTGCCCACTTCAAACCCTCTTGAAGCCATTTTTGGCCATTTCTAAACGGTTTTTGCTATTTCCATCCCATTTTTGCCCATTTCTGCATCTCTTTAAGCCATTTTTGGCCATTTCTAATCCAGGTTTGACCATTTTTAATCCCTTTTTAATCCATTTTTGGCTAGTTCTAAACAATTTTTCCTTTTCTATCCAATTTTTGCCTATTTCTAACCTATTTTAAGAAATTTTTGCCCCGTTGTAACCCATTTTTGCCCACTTCTAACCCACTTGAAGCCATTTTTGGCTCTTTCTAAAGAGTTTTTGCAATTTCTATCTCATTTTTGCCCATTTCTGCCTCTTTTTATACCATTTTTGGCCATTTCTAACCCAGTTTGGCCCATTTCTAACCCCTTTTTAATCCCTGTTTGGCTATTTCTAAGCAATTTTTGCCATTTCTGTCCTATTTTTGTCCATTTCTAAGCTATTTTAAGACACTTTTGGCTTTTTCTAAACAATGTTTGGCCATTTCTAATCCAGTTTTGCCCATTTCTAACCTGTTTGAAGCCATTTTTGGCTATTTCTCAACAATTTTTGGCCATTTCTAATCCAGCCTTGCCCATTTCTTTCCTGTTTGAAGCCATTTTTGGCCGTTTCTAACCTATTTTTGCCCCTTTCTATCCCAATTTGAAGCCATTTTTGGCTATTTCTAACCCAGTTTTGCCCATTTCTCTCCCATTTTAAGCCATTAATTTTTCCATTTCCCACCCTTCTTTTCCCACTTCTCTCCCATTTTAAGCCATTTTTGGCTATTTCTAAAGAACGTTTGCGATTTCCAACCCATTTTTGCCCATTTCTGCATCTTTTTAAGCCGTTTTTGGCCATTTCTAACCCCGGTTTGACCATTTCTGACCCCTTTTTAATCCATTTGGCTATTTCTAAACAAATTTTGCCATTTCTATCCAATATTTGCCTATTTCTAACCTATTTCAAGACATTTTTGCCCAGTTCTAACCCATTTTTGCCCTCTTCATACCCACCTGAAGCCATTTTTGGCCATTTTTAAACTTGTTTTTTTTGCTACTTCTAACCCGTTTTTGCTCATTTCTGCTCCTTTTTATGCCATTTTTGGCATTTTCTAACCCAGTTTTGACCATTTCTGACCCTTTTTTGATTCATTTTTGGCTATTTCTAAACAATTTTTGCCATTTCTATCCTATTTTTGCCTGTTTCTAAGCTATTTTAAGACATTTTTGCCCATTTCTAGCCCATTTTTGCCCACTTCTAACCCGCTTTAAGCCATTTTTGGCTCTTTCTAAGCATTTTTTGCTATTTCTAACCATGTTTTGCCCATGTCAAACCCTTTTTAAGCCTTTTTTGTCCATTTCTAGTCCAGTCGTGCCCATTTCTAACCTGTTTTATGCCATTTTTGGCTCTTTCTCAATGGTTTTTTTCCATTTCTTGTCCAGTCGTGCCCATTTCTTTCCCATTTTAAGCCATTTTTGGCCATTTTTCACCCAGTTTTCCCACTTCTCACCTCTTTGTAGCCATTTTTGGCCAGTTCTAACCGATTTCTGCCCCTTCGAACCCTTTCGTGCCCTTCTATCCTTTTTTGCAAATTTCTAACCCTTTTTAAGCCATTTTTGGCCATTTCTAACCCAGTTCCTTCCTTTACTCACCTGTTTAAAGCCATTTTTGGCCATTTCTAAGCCATTTTTGCCTACTTGTTACCTCTTTTAAGCCATTTTTGACTATTTCTAAACATATTTTGCCATTTCTATCCCATTTCTGCCTATTTCTAACCAGTTTTAAGCCTTTTTTGCCAAATTCTAACCCATTACTACCCACTTCTACCCAGTTAGAAGCACTTTTGCCCACTTCAAACCCTCTTGAAGCCATTTTTGGCCATTTCTAAACAGTTTTTGCGATTTCCATCCCATTTTTGCCCATTTCTGCATCTCTTTAAGCCATTTTTGGCCATTTCTAATCCAGGTTTGACCATTTTTAATCCCTTTTTAATCCATTTTTGGCTAGTTCTAAACAATTTTTCCTTTTCTATCCAATTTTTGCCTATTTCTAACCTATTTTAAGAAATTTTTGCCCCGTTGTAACCCATTTTTGCCCACTTCTAACCCACTTGAAGCCATTTTTGGCTCTTTCTAAAGAGTTTTTGCAATTTCTATCTCATTTTTGCCCATTTCTGCCTCTTTTTATACCATTTTTGGCCATTTCTAACCCAGTTTGGCCCATTTCTAACCCCTTTTTAATCCCTGTTTGGCTATTTCTAAGCAATTTTTGCCATTTCTGTCCTATTTTTGTCCATTTCTAAGCTATTTTAAGACACTTTTGGCTTTTTCTAAACAATGTTTGGCCATTTCTAATCCAGTTTTGCCCATTTCTAACCTGTTTGAAGCCATTTTTGGCTATTTCTCAACAATTTTTGGCCATTTCTAATCCAGCCTTGCCCATTTCTTTCCTGTTTGAAGCCATTTTTGGCCGTTTCTAACCTATTTTTGCCCCTTTCTATCCCAATTTGAAGCCATTTTTGGCTATTTCTAACCCAGTTTTGCCCATTTCTCTCCCATTTTAAGCCATTAATTTTTCCATTTCCCACCCTTCTTTTCCCACTTCTCTCCCATTTTAAGCCATTTTTGGCTATTTCTAAAGAACGTTTGCGATTTCCAACCCATTTTTGCCCATTTCTGCATCTTTTTAAGCCGTTTTTGGCCATTTCTAACCCCGGTTTGACCATTTCTGACCCCTTTTTAATCCATTTGGCTATTTCTAAACAAATTTTGCCATTTCTATCCAATATTTGCCTATTTCTAACCTATTTCAAGACATTTTTGCCCAGTTCTAACCCATTTTTGCCCTCTTCATACCCACCTGAAGCCATTTTTGGCCATTTTTAAACTTGTTTTTTTTGCTACTTCTAACCCGTTTTTGCTCATTTCTGCTCCTTTTTATGCCATTTTTGGCATTTTCTAACCCAGTTTTGACCATTTCTGACCCTTTTTTGATTCATTTTTGGCTATTTCTAAACAATTTTTGCCATTTCTATCCTATTTTTGCCTGTTTCTAAGCTATTTTAAGACATTTTTGCCCATTTCTAGCCCATTTTTGCCCACTTCTAACCCGCTTTAAGCCATTTTTGGCTCTTTCTAAGCATTTTTTGCTATTTCTAACCATGTTTTGCCCATGTCAAACCCTTTTTAAGCCTTTTTTGTCCATTTCTAGTCCAGTCGTGCCCATTTCTAACCTGTTTTATGCCATTTTTGGCTCTTTCTCAATGGTTTTTTTCCATTTCTTGTCCAGTCGTGCCCATTTCTTTCCCATTTTAAGCCATTTTTGGCCATTTTTCACCCAGTTTTCCCACTTCTCACCTCTTTGTAGCCATTTTTGGCCAGTTCTAACCGATTTCTGCCCCTTCGAACCCTTTCGTGCCCTTCTATCCTTTTTTGCAAATTTCTAACCCTTTTTAAGCCATTTTTGGCCATTTCTAACCCAGTTCCTTCCTTTACTCACCTGTTTAAAGCCATTTTTGGCCATTTCTAAGCCATTTTTGCCTACTTGTTACCTCTTTTAAGCCATTTTTGACTATTTCTAAACATATTTTGCCATTTCTATCCCATTTCTGCCTATTTCTAACCAGTTTTAAGCCTTTTTTGCCAAATTCTAACCCATTACTACCCACTTCTACCCAGTTTGAAGCACTTTTGCCCACTTCAAACCCTCTTGAAGCCATTTTTGGCCATTTCTAAACAGTTTTTGCGATTTCCATCCCATTTTTGCCCATTTCTGCATCTCTTTAAGCCATTTTTGGCCATTTCTAATCCAGGTTTGACCATTTTTAATCCCTTTTTAATCCATTTTTGGCTAGTTCTAAACAATTTTTCCTTTTCTATCCAATTTTTGCCTATTTCTAACCTATTTTAAGAAATTTTTGCCCCGTTGTAACTCATTTTTGCCCACTTCTAACCCACTTGAAGCCATTTTTGGCTCTTTCTAAAGAGTTTTTGCAATTTCTATCTCATTTTTGCCCATTTCTGCCTCTTTTTATACCATTTTTGGCCATTTCTAACCCAGTTTGGCCCATTTCTAACCCCTTTTTAATCCCTGTTTGGCTATTTCTAAGCAATTTTTGCCATTTCTGTCCTATTTTTGTCCATTTCTAAGCTATTTTAAGACACTTTTGGCTTTTTCTAAACAATGTTGGGCCATTTCTAATCCAGTTTTGCCCATTTCTAACCTGTTTGAAGCCATTTTTGGCTATTTCTCAACAATTTTTGGCCATTTCTAATCCAGCCTTGCCCATTTCTTTCCTGTTTGAAGCCATTTTTGGCCGTTTCTAACCTATTTTTGCCCCTTTCTATCCCAATTTGAAGCCATTTTTGGCTATTTCTAACCCAGTTTTGCCCATTTCTCTCCCATTTTAAGCCATTAATTTTTCCATTTCCCACCCTTCTTTTCCCACTTCTCTCCCATTTTAAGCCATTTTTGGCTATTTCTAAAGAACGTTTGCGATTTCCAACCCATTTTTGCCCATTTCTGCATCTTTTTAAGCCGTTTTTGGCCATTTCTAACCCCGGTTTGACCATTTCTGACCCCTTTTTAATCCATTTGGCTATTTCTAAACAAATTTTGCCATTTCTATCCAATATTTGCCTATTTCTAACCTATTTCAAGACATTTTTGCCCAGTTCTAACCCATTTTTGCCCTCTTCATACCCACCTGAAGCCATTTTTGGCCATTTTTAAACTTGTTTTTTTTGCTACTTCTAACCCGTTTTTGCTCATTTCTGCTCCTTTTTATGCCATTTTTGGCATTTTCTAACCCAGTTTTGACCATTTCTGACCCTTTTTTGATTCATTTTTGGCTATTTCTAAACAATTTTTGCCATTTCTATCCTATTTTTGCCTGTTTCTAAACTATTTTAAGACATTTTTGCCCATTTCTAGCCCATTTTTGCCCACTTCTAACCCGCTTTAAGCCATTTTTGGCTCTTTCTAAGCATTTTTTGCTATTTCTAACCATGTTTTGCCCATGTCAAACCCTTTTTAAGCCTTTTTTGTCCATTTCTAGTCCAGTCGTGCCCATTTCTAACCTGTTTTATGCCATTTTTGGCTCTTTCTCAATGGTTTTTTTCCATTTCTTGTCCAGTCGTGCCCATTTCTTTCCCATTTTAAGCCATTTTTGGCCATTTTTCACCCAGTTTTCCCACTTCTCACCTCTTTGTAGCCATTTTTGGCCAGTTCTAACCGATTTCTGCCCCTTCGAACCCTTTCGTGCCCTTCTATCCTTTTTTGCAAATTTCTAACCCTTTTTAAGCCATTTTTGGCCATTTCTAACCCAGTTCCTTCCTTTACTCACCTGTTTAAAGCCATTTTTGGCCATTTCTAAGCCATTTTTGCCTACTTGTTACCTCTTTTAAGCCATTTTTGACTATTTCTAAACATATTTTGCCATTTCTATCCCATTTCTGCCTATTTCTAACCAGTTTTAAGCCTTTTTTGCCAAATTCTAACCCATTACTACCCACTTCTACCCAGTTTGAAGCACTTTTGCCCACTTCAAACCCTCTTGAAGCCATTTTTGGCCATTTCTAAACAGTTTTTGCGATTTCCATCCCATTTTTGCCCATTTCTGCATCTCTTTAAGCCATTTTTGGCCATTTCTAATCCAGGTTTGACCATTTTTAATCCCTTTTTAATCCATTTTTGGCTAGTTCTAAACAATTTTTCCTTTTCTATCCAATTTTTGCCTATTTCTAACCTATTTTAAGAAATTTTTGCCCCGTTGTAACCCATTTTTGCCCACTTCTAACCCACTTGAAGCCATTTTTGGCTCTTTCTAAAGAGTTTTTGCAATTTCTATCTCATTTTTGCCCATTTCTGCCTCTTTTTATACCATTTTTGGCCATTTCTAACCCAGTTTGGCCCATTTCTAACCCCTTTTTAATCCCTGTTTGGCTATTTCTAAGCAATTTTTGCCATTTCTGTCCTATTTTTGTCCATTTCTAAGCTATTTTAAGACACTTTTGGCTTTTTCTAAACAATGTTTGGCCATTTCTAATCCAGTTTTGCCCATTTCTAACCTGTTTGAAGCCATTTTTGGCTATTTCTCAACAATTTTTGGCCATTTCTAATCCAGCCTTGCCCATTTCTTTCCTGTTTGAAGCCATTTTTGGCCGTTTCTAACCTATTTTTGCCCCTTTCTATCCCAATTTGAAGCCATTTTTGGCTATTTCTAACCCAGTTTTGCCCATTTCTCTCCCATTTTAAGCCATTAATTTTTCCATTTCCCACCCTTCTTTTCCCACTTCTCTCCCATTTTAAGCCATTTTTGGCTATTTCTAAAGAACGTTTGCGATTTCCAACCCATTTTTGCCCATTTCTGCATCTTTTTAAGCCGTTTTTGGCCATTTCTAACCCCGGTTTGACCATTTCTGACCCCTTTTTAATCCATTTGGCTATTTCTAAACAAATTTTGCCATTTCTATCCAATATTTGCCTATTTCTAACCTATTTCAAGACATTTTTGCCCAGTTCTAACCCATTTTTGCCCTCTTCATACCCACCTGAAGCCATTTTTGGCCATTTTTAAACTTGTTTTTTTTGCTACTTCTAACCCGTTTTTGCTCATTTCTGCTCCTTTTTATGCCATTTTTGGCATTTTCTAACCCAGTTTTGACCATTTCTGACCCTTTTTTGATTCATTTTTGGCTAGTTCTAAACAATTTTTGCCATTTCTATCCTATTTTTGCCTGTTTCTAAGCTATTTTAAGACATTTTTGCCCATTTCTAGCCCATTTTTGCCCACTTCTAACCCGCTTTAAGCCATTTTTGGCTCTTTCTAAGCATTTTTTGCTATTTCTAACCATGTTTTGCCCATGTCAAACCCTTTTTAAGCCTTTTTTGTCCATTTCTAGTCCAGTCGTGCCCATTTCTAACCTGTTTTATGCCATTTTTGGCTCTTTCTCAATGGTTTTTTTCCATTTCTTGTCCAGTCGTGCCCATTTCTTTCCCATTTTAAGCCATTTTTGGCCATTTTTCACCCAGTTTTCCCACTTCTCACCTCTTTGTAGCCATTTTTGGCCAGTTCTAACCGATTTCTGCCCCTTCGAACCCTTTCGTGCCCTTCTATCCTTTTTTGCAAATTTCTAACCCTTTTTAAGCCATTTTTGGCCATTTCTAACCCAGTTCCTTCCTTTACTCACCTGTTTAAAGCCATTTTTGGCCATTTCTAAGCCATTTTTGCCTACTTGTTACCTCTTTTAAGCCATTTTTGACTATTTCTAAACATATTTTGCCATTTCTATCCCATTTCTGCCTATTTCTAACCAGTTTTAAGCCTTTTTTGCCAAATTCTAACCCATTACTACCCACTTCTACCCAGTTAGAAGCACTTTTGCCCACTTCAAACCCTCTTGAAGCCATTTTTGGCCATTTCTAAACAGTTTTTGCGATTTCCATCCCATTTTTGCCCATTTCTGCATCTCTTTAAGCCATTTTTGGCCATTTCTAATCCAGGTTTGACCATTTTTAATCCCTTTTTAATCCATTTTTGGCTAGTTCTAAACAATTTTTCCTTTTCTATCCAATTTTTGCCTATTTCTAACCTATTTTAAGAAATTTTTGCCCCGTTGTAACCCATTTTTGCCCACTTCTAACCCACTTGAAGCCATTTTTGGCTCTTTCTAAAGAGTTTTTGCAATTTCTATCTCATTTTTGCCCATTTCTGCCTCTTTTTATACCATTTTTGGCCATTTCTAACCCAGTTTGGCCCATTTCTAACCCCTTTTTAATCCCTGTTTGGCTATTTCTAAGCAATTTTTGCCATTTCTGTCCTATTTTTGTCCATTTCTAAGCTATTTTAAGACACTTTTGGCTTTTTCTAAACAATGTTTGGCCATTTCTAATCCAGTTTTGCCCATTTCTAACCTGTTTGAAGCCATTTTTGGCTATTTCTCAACAATTTTTGGCCATTTCTAATCCAGCCTTGCCCATTTCTTTCCTGTTTGAAGCCATTTTTGGCCGTTTCTAACCTATTTTTGCCCCTTTCTATCCCAATTTGAAGCCATTTTTGGCTATTTCTAACCCAGTTTTGCCCATTTCTCTCCCATTTTAAGCCATTAATTTTTCCATTTCCCACCCTTCTTTTCCCACTTCTCTCCCATTTTAAGCCATTTTTGGCTATTTCTAAAGAACGTTTGCGATTTCCAACCCATTTTTGCCCATTTCTGCATCTTTTTAAGCCGTTTTTGGCCATTTCTAACCCCGGTTTGACCATTTCTGACCCCTTTTTAATCCATTTGGCTATTTCTAAACAAATTTTGCCATTTCTATCCAATATTTGCCTATTTCTAACCTATTTCAAGACATTTTTGCCCAGTTCTAACCCATTTTTGCCCTCTTCATACCCACCTGAAGCCATTTTTGGCCATTTTTAAACTTGTTTTTTTTGCTACTTCTAACCCGTTTTTGCTCATTTCTGCTCCTTTTTATGCCATTTTTGGCATTTTCTAACCCAGTTTTGACCATTTCTGACCCTTTTTTGATTCATTTTTGGCTATTTCTAAACAATTTTTGCCATTTCTATCCTATTTTTGCCTGTTTCTAAGCTATTTTAAGACATTTTTGCCCATTTCTAGCCCATTTTTGCCCACTTCTAACCCGCTTTAAGCCATTTTTGGCTCTTTCTAAGCATTTTTTGCTATTTCTAACCATGTTTTGCCCATGTCAAACCCTTTTTAAGCCTTTTTTGTCCATTTCTAGTCCAGTCGTGCCCATTTCTAACCTGTTTTATGCCATTTTTGGCTCTTTCTCAATGGTTTTTTTCCATTTCTTGTCCAGTCGTGCCCATTTCTTTCCCATTTTAAGCCATTTTTGGCCATTTTTCACCCAGTTTTCCCACTTCTCACCTCTTTGTAGCCATTTTTGGCCAGTTCTAACCGATTTCTGCCCCTTCGAACCCTTTTGTGCCCTTCTATCCTTTTTTGCAAATTTCTAACCCTTTTTAAGCCATTTTTGGCCATTTCTAACCCAGTTCCTTCCTTTACTCACCTGTTTAAAGCCATTTTTGGCCATTTCTAAGCCATTTTTGCCTACTTGTTACCTCTTTTAAGCCATTTTTGACTATTTCTAAACATATTTTGCCATTTCTATCCCATTTCTGCCTATTTCTAACCAGTTTTAAGCCTTTTTTGCCAAATTCTAACCCATTACTACCCACTTCTACCCAGTTAGAAGCACTTTTGCCCACTTCAAACCCTCTTGAAGCCATTTTTGGCCATTTCTAAACAGTTTTTGCGATTTCCATCCCATTTTTGCCCATTTCTGCATCTCTTTAAGCCATTTTTGGCCATTTCTAATCCAGGTTTGACCATTTTTAATCCCTTTTTAATCCATTTTTGGCTAGTTCTAAACAATTTTTCCTTTTCTATCCAATTTTTGCCTATTTCTAACCTATTTTAAGAAATTTTTGCCCCGTTGTAACCCATTTTTGCCCACTTCTAACCCACTTGAAGCCATTTTTGGCTCTTTCTAAAGAGTTTTTGCAATTTCTATCTCATTTTTGCCCATTTCTGCCTCTTTTTATACCATTTTTGGCCATTTCTAACCCAGTTTGGCCCATTTCTAACCCCTTTTTAATCCCTGTTTGGCTATTTCTAAGCAATTTTTGCCATTTCTGTCCTATTTTTGTCCATTTCTAAGCTATTTTAAGACACTTTTGGCTTTTTCTAAACAATGTTTGGCCATTTCTAATCCAGTTTTGCCCATTTCTAACCTGTTTGAAGCCATTTTTGGCTATTTCTCAACAATTTTTGGCCATTTCTAATCCAGCCTTGCCCATTTCTTTCCTGTTTGAAGCCATTTTTGGCCGTTTCTAACCTATTTTTGCCCCTTTCTATCCCAATTTGAAGCCATTTTTGGCTATTTCTAACCCAGTTTTGCCCATTTCTCTCCCATTTTAAGCCATTAATTTTTCCATTTCCCACCCTTCTTTTCCCACTTCTCTCCCATTTTAAGCCATTTTTGGCTATTTCTAAAGAACGTTTGCGATTTCCAACCCATTTTTGCCCATTTCTGCATCTTTTTAAGCCGTTTTTGGCCATTTCTAACCCCGGTTTGACCATTTCTGACCCCTTTTTAATCCATTTGGCTATTTCTAAACAAATTTTGCCATTTCTATCCAATATTTGCCTATTTCTAACCTATTTCAAGACATTTTTGCCCAGTTCTAACCCATTTTTGCCCTCTTCATACCCACCTGAAGCCATTTTTGGCCATTTTTAAACTTGTTTTTTGCTACTTCTAACCCGTTTTTGCTCATTTCTGCTCCTTTTTATGCCATTTTTGGCATTTTCTAACCCAGTTTTGACCATTTCTGACCCCTTTTTGATTCATTTTTGGCTATTTCTAAACAATTCTTGCCATTTCTATCCTATTTTTAACTATTTCTAAGCTGTTTTAAGATATTTGTGCCCAGTTCTTAACTATTTCTGCCCTCTAATGACCCAGTTTTGCGTGTTTGTCACCCGTTTTAAGCCATTTTTGGCCGTTTCTCACCTATTTTTGCCCCTTTCTATCCCTGTTTTAAGTCATTTTTGGCTATTTGTAACCCAGTTTTGCTCATGTCTCTCCCGTGTTAAGCCATTTATTTTTCCATTTCCAACCCTTCTTTACCCACTTCTAGCCCATTTTGAGCCAGTTTTGGCTATTTCTGAAGAATTTTTGCTATTTCCATCCCATTTTTGCCCATTTCTGCGTCTCTTTAAGCCATTTTTGGCCATTTCTGACCCAGTTTTGATCATTTCTAACCCCTTTTCAATCCATTTTTGGCTATTTCTAAACAAATTTTGCCATTTCTGTCCAATATTTGTCTATTTCTAACCTATTTCAAGACATTTTTGCCCAGTTCTAACCCATTTTTGTCCACTTCATACCCACCTGAAGCCATTTATGGCCATTTTTAAACTTTTTTTTTGCTATTTCCATCTCATTTTTGCTCATTTCTGCTCCTTTTTATGCCATTTTTGGCATTTTCTAACCCAGTTTTGACCATTTCTGACCCTTTTTTGATTCATTTTTGGCTAGTTCTAAACAATTTTTGCCATTTCTATCCTATTTTTGCCTGTTTCTAAGCTATTTTAAGACATTTTTGCCCATTTCTAGCCCATTTTTGCCCACTTCTAACCCGCTTTAAGCCATTTTTGGCTCTTTCTAAGCATTTTTTGCTATTTCTAACCATGTTTTGCCCATGTCAAACCCTTTTTAAGCCTTTTTTGTCCATTTCTAGTCCAGTCGTGCCCATTTCTAACCTGTTTTATGCCATTTTTGGCTCTTTCTCAATGGTTTTTTTCCATTTCTTGTCCAGTCGTGCCCATTTCTTTCCCATTTTAAGCCATTTTTGGCCATTTTTCACCCAGTTTTCCCACTTCTCACCTCTTTGTAGCCATTTTTGGCCAGTTCTAACCGATTTCTGCCCCTTCGAACCCTTTCGTGCCCTTCTATCCTTTTTTGCAAATTTCTAACCCTTTTTAAGCCATTTTTGGCCATTTCTAACCCAGTTCCTTCCTTTACTCACCTGTTTAAAGCCATTTTTGGCCATTTCTAAGCCATTTTTGCCTACTTGTTACCTCTTTTAAGCCATTTTTGACTATTTCTAAACATATTTTGCCATTTCTATCCCATTTCTGCCTATTTCTAACCAGTTTTAAGCCTTTTTTGCCAAATTCTAACCCATTACTACCCACTTCTACCCAGTTTGAAGCACTTTTGCCCACTTCAAACCCTCTTGAAGCCATTTTTGGCCATTTCTAAACAGTTTTTGCGATTTCCATCCCATTTTTGCCCATTTCTGCATCTCTTTAAGCCATTTTTGGCCATTTCTAATCCAGGTTTGACCATTTTTAATCCCTTTTTAATCCATTTTTGGCTAGTTCTAAACAATTTTTCCTTTTCTATCCAATTTTTGCCTATTTCTAACCTATTTTAAGAAATTTTTGCCCCGTTGTAACCCATTTTTGCCCACTTCTAACCCACTTGAAGCCATTTTTGGCTCTTTCTAAAGAGTTTTTGCAATTTCTATCTCATTTTTGCCCATTTCTGCCTCTTTTTATACCATTTTTGGCCATTTCTAACCCAGTTTGGCCCATTTCTGACCCCTTTTTAATCCCTGTTTGGCTATTTCTAAGCAATTTTTGCCATTTCTGTCCTATTTTTGTCCATTTCTAAGCTATTTTAAGACACTTTTGGCTTTTTCTAAACAATGTTTGGCCATTTCTAATCCAGTTTTGCCCATTTCTAACCTGTTTGAAGCCATTTTTGGCTATTTCTCAACAATTTTTGGCCATTTCTAATCCAGCCTTGCCCATTTCTTTCCTGTTTGAAGCCATTTTTGGCCATTTCTAACCTATTTTTGCCCCTTTCTATCCCAATTTGAAGCCATTTTTGGCTATTTCTAACCCAGTTTTGCCCATTTCTCTCCCATTTTAAGCCATTAATTTTTCCATTTCCTACCCTTCCTTTCCCACTTCTCTCCCATTTTAAGCCATTTTTGGCTATTTCTAAAGAACGTTTGCAATTTCCAACCCATTTTTGCCCATTTCTGCATCTTTTTAAGCCGTTTTTGGCCATTTCTAACCCCGGTTTGACCATTTCTGACCCCTTTTTAATCCATTTGGCTATTTCTAAACAAATTTTGCCATTTCTATCCAATATTTGCCTATTTCTAACCTATTTCAAGACATTTTTGCCCAGTTCTAACCCATTTTTGCCCTCTTCATACCCACCTGAAGCCATTTTTGGCCATTTTTAAACTTGTTTTTTGCTACTTCTAACCCGTTTTTGCTCATTTCTGCTCCTTTTTATGCCATTTTTGGCATTTTCTAACCCAGTTTTGACCATTTCTGACCCTTTTTTGATTCATTTTTGGCTATTTCTAAACAATTTTTGCCATTTCTATCCTATTTTTGCCTGTTTCTAAGCTATTTTAAGACATTTTTGCCCATTTCTAGCCCATTTTTGCCCACTTCTAACCCGCTTTAAGCCATTTTTTGCTCTTTCTAAGCATTTTTTGCTATTTCTAACCATGTTTTGCCCATGTCAAACCCTTTTTAAGCCTTTTTTGTCCATTTCTAGTCCAGTCGTGCCCATTTCTAACCTGTTTTATGCCATTTTTGGCTCTTTCTCAATGGTTTTTTTCCATTTCTTGTCCAGTCGTGCCCATTTCTTTCCCATTTTAAGCCATTTTTGGCCATTTTTCACCCAGTTTTCCCACTTCTCACCTCTTTGTAGCCATTTTTGGCCAGTTCTAACCGATTTCTGCCCCTTCGAACCCTTTCGTGCCCTTCTATCCTTTTTTGCAAATTTCTAACCCTTTTTAAGCCATTTTTGGCCATTTCTAACCCAGTTCCTTCCTTTACTCACCTGTTTAAAGCCATTTTTGGCCATTTCTAAGCCATTTTTGCCTACTTGTTACCTCTTTTAAGCCATTTTTGACTATTTCTAAACATATTTTGCCATTTCTATCCCATTTCTGCCTATTTCTAACCAGTTTTAAGCCTTTTTTGCCAAATTCTAACCCATTACTACCCACTTCTACCCAGTTTGAAGCACTTTTGCCCACTTCAAACCCTCTTGAAGCCATTTTTGGCCATTTCTAAACAGTTTTTGCGATTTCCATCCCATTTTTGCCCATTTCTGCATCTCTTTAAGCCATTTTTGGCCATTTCTAATCCAGGTTTGACCATTTTTAATCCCTTTTTAATCCATTTTTGGCTAGTTCTAAACAATTTTTCCTTTTCTATCCAATTTTTGCCTATTTCTAACCTATTTTAAGAAATTTTTGCCCCGTTGTAACTCATTTTTGCCCACTTCTAACCCACTTGAAGCCATATTTGGCTCTTTCTAAAGAGTTTTTGCAATTTCTATCTCATTTTTGCCCATTTCTGCCTCTTTTTATACCATTTTTGGCCATTTCTAACCCAGTTTGGCCCATTTCTAACCCCTTTTTAATCCCTGTTTGGCTATTTCTAAGCAATTTTTGCCATTTCTGTCCTATTTTTGTCCATTTCTAAGCTATTTTAAGACACTTTTGGCTTTTTCTAAACAATGTTGGGCCATTTCTAATCCAGTTTTGCCCATTTCTAACCTGTTTGAAGCCATTTTTGGCTATTTCTCAACAATTTTTGGCCATTTCTAATCCAGCCTTGCCCATTTCTTTCCTGTTTGAAGCCATTTTTGGCCGTTTCTAACCTATTTTTGCCCCTTTCTATCCCAATTTGAAGCCATTTTTGGCTATTTCTAACCCAGTTTTGCCCATTTCTCTCCCATTTTAAGCCATTAATTTTTCCATTTCCCACCCTTCTTTTCCCACTTCTCTCCCATTTTAAGCCATTTTTGGCTATTTCTAAAGAACGTTTGCGATTTCCAACCCATTTTTGCCCATTTCTGCATCTTTTTAAGCCGTTTTTGGCCATTTCTAACCCCGGTTTGACCATTTCTGACCCCTTTTTAATCCATTTGGCTATTTCTAAACAAATTTTGCCATTTCTATCCAATATTTGCCTATTTCTAACCTATTTCAAGACATTTTTGCCCAGTTCTAACCCATTTTTGCCCTCTTCATACCCACCTGAAGCCATTTTTGGCCATTTTTAAACTTGTTTTTTTTGCTACTTCTAACCCGTTTTTGCTCATTTCTGCTCCTTTTTATGCCATTTTTGGCATTTTCTAACCCAGTTTTGACCATTTCTGACCCTTTTTTGATTCATTTTTGGCTATTTCTAAACAATTTTTGCCATTTCTATCCTATTTTTGCCTGTTTCTAAACTATTTTAAGACATTTTTGCCCATTTCTAACCCCTTTTTAATCCCTGTTTGGCTATTTCTAAGCAATTTTTGCCATTTCTGTCCTATTTTTGTCCATTTCTAAGCTATTTTAAGACACTTTTGGCTTTTTCTAAACAATGTTTGGCCATTTCTAATCCAGTTTTGCCCATTTCTAACCTGTTTGAAGCCATTTTTGGCTATTTCTCAACAATTTTTGGCCATTTCTAATCCAGCCTTGCCCATTTCTTTCCTGTTTGAAGCCATTTTTGGCCATTTCTAACCTATTTTTGCCCCTTTCTATCCCAATTTGAAGCCATTTTTGGCTATTTCTAACCCAGTTTTGCCCATTTCTCTCCCATTTTAAGCCATTAATTTTTCCATTTCCCACCCTTCTTTTCCCACTTCTCTCCCATTTTAAGCCATTTTTGGCTATTTCTAAAGAACGTTTGCGATTTCCAACCCATTTTTGCCCATTTCTGCATCTTTTTAAGCCGTTTTTGGCCATTTCTAACCCCGGTTTGACCATTTCTGACCCCTTTTTAATCCATTTGGCTATTTCTAAACAAATTTTGCCATTTCTATCCAATATTTGCCTATTTCTAACCTATTTCAAGACATTTTTGCCCAGTTCTAACCCATTTTTGCCCTCTTCATACCCACCTGAAGCCATTTTTGGCCATTTTTAAACTTGTTTTTTTTGCTACTTCTAACCCGTTTTTGCTCATTTCTGCTCCTTTTTATGCCATTTTTGGCATTTTCTAACCCAGTTTTGACCATTTCTGACCCTTTTTTGATTCATTTTTGGCTATTTCTAAACAATTTTTGCCATTTCTATCCTATTTTTGCCTGTTTCTAAACTATTTTAAGACATTTTTGCCCATTTCTAGCCCATTTTTGCCCACTTCTAACCCGCTTTAAGCCATTTTTGGCTCTTTCTAAGCATTTTTTGCTATTTCTAACCATGTTTTGCCCATGTCAAACCCTTTTTAAGCCTTTTTTGTCCATTTCTAGTCCAGTCGTGCCCATTTCTAACCTGTTTTATGCCATTTTTGGCTCTTTCTCAATGGTTTTTTTTCCATTTCTTGTCCAGTCGTGCCCATTTCTTTCCCATTTTAAGCCATTTTTGGCCATTTTTCACCCAGTTTTCCCACTTCTCACCTCTTTGTAGCCATTTTTGGCCAGTTCTAACCGATTTCTGCCCCTTCGAACCCTTTCGTGCCCTTCTATCCTTTTTTGCAAATTTCTAACCCTTTTTAAGCCATTTTTGGCCATTTCTAACCCAGTTCCTTCCTTTACTCACCTGTTTAAAGCCATTTTTGGCCATTTCTAAGCCATTTTTGCCTACTTGTTACCTCTTTTAAGCCATTTTTGACTATTTCTAAACATATTTTGCCATTTCTATCCCATTTCTGCCTATTTCTAACCAGTTTTAAGCCTTTTTTGCCAAATTCTAACCCATTACTACCCACTTCTACCCAGTTTGAAGCACTTTTGCCCACTTCAAACCCTCTTGAAGCCATTTTTGGCCATTTCTAAACAGTTTTTGCGATTTCCATCCCATTTTTGCCCATTTCTGCATCTCTTTAAGCCATTTTTGGCCATTTCTAATCCAGGTTTGACCATTTTTAATCCCTTTTTAATCCATTTTTGGCTAGTTCTAAACAATTTTTCCTTTTCTATCCAATTTTTGCCTATTTCTAACCTATTTTAAGAAATTTTTGCCCCGTTGTAACTCATTTTTGCCCACTTCTAACCCACTTGAAGCCATATTTGGCTCTTTCTAAAGAGTTTTTGCAATTTCTATCTCATTTTTGCCCATTTCTGCCTCTTTTTATACCATTTTTGGCCATTTCTAACCCAGTTTGGCCCATTTCTAACCCCTTTTTAATCCCTGTTTGGCTATTTCTAAGCAATTTTTGCCATTTCTGTCCTATTTTTGTCCATTTCTAAGCTATTTTAAGACACTTTTGGCTTTTTCTAAACAATGTTTGGCCATTTCTAATCCAGTTTTGCCCATTTCTAACCTGTTTGAAGCCATTTTTGGCTATTTCTCAACAATTTTTGGCCATTTCTAATCCAGCCTTGCCCATTTCTTTCCTGTTTGAAGCCATTTTTGGCCGTTTCTAACCTATTTTTGCCCCTTTCTATCCCAATTTGAAGCCATTTTTGGCTATTTCTAACCCAGTTTTGCCCATTTCTCTCCCATTTTAAGCCATTAATTTTTCCATTTCCCACCCTTCTTTTCCCACTTCTCTCCCATTTTAAGCCATTTTTGGCTATTTCTAAAGAACGTTTGCGATTTCCAACCCATTTTTGCCCATTTCTGCATCTTTTTAAGCCGTTTTTGGCCATTTCTAACCCCGGTTTGACCATTTCTGACCCCTTTTTAATCCATTTGGCTATTTCTAAACAAATTTTGCCATTTCTATCCAATATTTGCCTATTTCTAACCTATTTCAAGACATTTTTGCCCAGTTCTAACCCATTTTTGCCCTCTTCATACCCACCTGAAGCCATTTTTGGCCATTTTTAAACTTGTTTTTTTTTGCTACTTCTAACCCGTTTTTGCTCATTTCTGCTCCTTTTTATGCCATTTTTGGCATTTTCTAACCCAGTTTTGACCATTTCTGACCCTTTTTTGATTCATTTTTGGCTATTTCTAAACAATTTTTGCCATTTCTATCCTATTTTTGCCTGTTTCTAAACTATTTTAAGACATTTTTGCCCATTTCTAGCCCATTTTTGCCCACTTCTAACCCGCTTTAAGCCATTTTTGGCTCTTTCTAAGCATTTTTTGCTATTTCTAACCATGTTTTGCCCATGTCAAACCCTTTTTAAGCCTTTTTTGTCCATTTCTAGTCCAGTCGTGCCCATTTCTAACCTGTTTTATGCCATTTTTGGCTCTTTCTCAATGGTTTTTTTCCATTTCTTGTCCAGTCGTGCCCATTTCTTTCCCATTTTAAGCCATTTTTGGCCATTTTTCACCCAGTTTTCCCACTTCTCACCTCTTTGTAGCCATTTTTGGCCAGTTCTAACCGATTTCTGCCCCTTCGAA
Source organism: Amazona ochrocephala (assembly GCA_039720435.1). Lineage (NCBI taxonomy): Eukaryota > Metazoa > Chordata > Aves > Psittaciformes > Psittacidae > Amazona > Amazona ochrocephala. The sequence continues at coordinate 3,559,556 of CM077908.1, forward strand.
CCCTTTTGTGCCCTTCTATCCTTTTTTGCAAATTTCTAACCCTTTTTAAGCCATTTTTGGCCATTTCTAACCCAGTTCCTTCCTTTACTCACCTGTTTAAAGCCATTTTTGGCCATTTCTAAGCCATTTTTGCCTACTTGTTACCTCTTTTAAGCCATTTTTGACTATTTCTAAACATATTTTGCCATTTCTATCCCATTTCTGCCTATTTCTAACCAGTTTTAAGCCTTTTTTGCCAAATTCTAACCCATTACTACCCACTTCTACCCAGTTTGAAGCACTTTTGCCCACTTCAAACCCTCTTGAAGCCATTTTTGGCCATTTCTAAACAGTTTTTGCGATTTCCATCCCATTTTTGCCCATTTCTGCATCTCTTTAAGCCATTTTTGGCCATTTCTAATCCAGGTTTGACCATTTTTAATCCCTTTTTAATCCATTTTTGGCTAGTTCTAAACAATTTTTCCTTTTCTATCCAATTTTTGCCTATTTCTAACCTATTTTAAGAAATTTTTGCCCCGTTGTAACCCATTTTTGCCCACTTCTAACCCACTTGAAGCCATTTTTGGCTCTTTCTAAAGAGTTTTTGCAATTTCTATCTCATTTTTGCCCATTTCTGCCTCTTTTTATACCATTTTTGGCCATTTCTAACCCAGTTTGGCCCATTTCTAACCCCTTTTTAATCCCTGTTTGGCTATTTCTAAGCAATTTTTGCCATTTCTGTCCTATTTTTGTCCATTTCTAAGCTATTTTAAGACACTTTTGGCTTTTTCTAAACAATGTTTGGCCATTTCTAATCCAGTTTTGCCCATTTCTAACCTGTTTGAAGCCATTTTTGGCTATTTCTCAACAATTTTTGGCCATTTCTAATCCAGCCTTGCCCATTTCTTTCCTGTTTGAAGCCATTTTTGGCCGTTTCTAACCTATTTTTGCCCCTTTCTATCCCAATTTGAAGCCATTTTTGGCTATTTCTAACCCAGTTTTGCCCATTTCTCTCCCATTTTAAGCCATTAATTTTTCCATTTCCCACCCTTCTTTTCCCACTTCTCTCCCATTTTAAGCCATTTTTGGCTATTTCTAAAGAACGTTTGCGATTTCCAACCCATTTTTGCCCATTTCTGCATCTTTTTAAGCCGTTTTTGGCCATTTCTAACCCCGGTTTGACCATTTCTGACCCCTTTTTAATCCATTTGGCTATTTCTAAACAAATTTTGCCATTTCTATCCAATATTTGCCTATTTCTAACCTATTTCAAGACATTTTTGCCCAGTTCTAACCCATTTTTGCCCTCTTCATACCCACCTGAAGCCATTTTTGGCCATTTTTAAACTTGTTTTTTTTGCTACTTCTAACCCGTTTTTGCTCATTTCTGCTCCTTTTTATGCCATTTTTGGCATTTTCTAACCCAGTTTTGACCATTTCTGACCCTTTTTTGATTCATTTTTGGCTATTTCTAAACAATTTTTGCCATTTCTATCCTATTTTTGCCTGTTTCTAAGCTATTTTAAGACATTTTTGCCCATTTCTAGCCCATTTTTGCCCACTTCTAACCCGCTTTAAGCCATTTTTGGCTCTTTCTAAGCATTTTTTGCTATTTCTAACCATGTTTTGCCCATGTCAAACCCTTTTTAAGCCTTTTTTGTCCATTTCTAGTCCAGTCGTGCCCATTTCTAACCTGTTTTATGCCATTTTTGGCTCTTTCTCAATGGTTTTTTTCCATTTCTTGTCCAGTCGTGCCCATTTCTTTCCCATTTTAAGCCATTTTTGGCCATTTTTCACCCAGTTTTCCCACTTCTCACCTCTTTGAAGCCATTTTTGGCCAGTTCTAACCGATTTCTGCCCCTTCGAACCCTTTCGTGCCCTTCTATCCTTTTTTGCAAATTTCTAACCCTTTTTAAGCCATTTTTGGCCATTTCTAACCCAGTTCCTTCCTTTACTCACCTGTTTAAAGCCATTTTTGGCCATTTCTAAGCCATTTTTGCCTACTTGTTACCTCTTTTAAGCCATTTTTGACTATTTCTAAACATATTTTGCCATTTCTATCCCATTTCTGCCTATTTCTAACCAGTTTTAAGCCTTTTTTGCCAAATTCTAACCCATTACTACCCACTTCTACCCAGTTTGAAGCACTTTTGCCCACTTCAAACCCTCTTGAAGCCATTTTTGGCCATTTCTAAACAGTTTTTGCGATTTCCATCCCATTTTTGCCCATTTCTGCATCTCTTTAAGCCATTTTTGGCCATTTCTAATCCAGGTTTGACCATTTTTAATCCCTTTTTAATCCATTTTTGGCTAGTTCTAAACAATTTTTCCTTTTCTATCCAATTTTTGCCTATTTCTAACCTATTTTAAGAAATTTTTGCCCCGTTGTAACCCATTTTTGCCCACTTCTAACCCACTTGAAGCCATTTTTGGCTCTTTCTAAAGAGTTTTTGCAATTTCTATCTCATTTTTGCCCATTTCTGCCTCTTTTTATACCATTTTTGGCCATTTCTAACCCAGTTTGGCCCATTTCTAACCCCTTTTTAATCCCTGTTTGGCTATTTCTAAGCAATTTTTGCCATTTCTGTCCTATTTTTGTCCATTTCTAAGCTATTTTAAGACACTTTTGGCTTTTTCTAAACAATGTTTGGCCATTTCTAATCCAGTTTTGCCCATTTCTAACCTGTTTGAAGCCATTTTTGGCTATTTCTCAACAATTTTTGGCCATTTCTAATCCAGCCTTGCCCATTTCTTTCCTGTTTGAAGCCATTTTTGGCCGTTTCTAACCTATTTTTGCCCCTTTCTATCCCAATTTGAAGCCATTTTTGGCTATTTCTAACCCAGTTTTGCCCATTTCTCTCCCATTTTAAGCCATTAATTTTTCCATTTCCCACCCTTCTTTTCCCACTTCTCTCCCATTTTAAGCCATTTTTGGCTATTTCTAAAGAACGTTTGCGATTTCCAACCCATTTTTGCCCATTTCTGCATCTTTTTAAGCCGTTTTTGGCCATTTCTAACCCCGGTTTGACCATTTCTGACCCCTTTTTAATCCATTTGGCTATTTCTAAACAAATTTTGCCATTTCTATCCAATATTTGCCTATTTCTAACCTATTTCAAGACATTTTTGCCCAGTTCTAACCCATTTTTGCCCTCTTCATACCCACCTGAAGCCATTTTTGGCCATTTTTAAACTTGTTTTTTTTGCTACTTCTAACCCGTTTTTGCTCATTTCTGCTCCTTTTTATGCCATTTTTGGCATTTTCTAACCCAGTTTTGACCATTTCTGACCCTTTTTTGATTCATTTTTGGCTAGTTCTAAACAATTTTTGCCATTTCTATCCTATTTTTGCCTGTTTCTAAGCTATTTTAAGACATTTTTGCCCATTTCTAGCCCATTTTTGCCCACTTCTAACCCGCTTTAAGCCATTTTTGGCTCTTTCTAAGCATTTTTTGCTATTTCTAACCATGTTTTGCCCATGTCAAACCCTTTTTAAGCCTTTTTTGTCCATTTCTAGTCCAGTCGTGCCCATTTCTAACCTGTTTTATGCCATTTTTGGCTCTTTCTCAATGGTTTTTTTCCATTTCTTGTCCAGTCGTGCCCATTTCTTTCCCATTTTAAGCCATTTTTGGCCATTTTTCACCCAGTTTTCCCACTTCTCACCTCTTTGTAGCCATTTTTGGCCAGTTCTAACCGATTTCTGCCCCTTCGAACCCTTTCGTGCCCTTCTATCCTTTTTTGCAAATTTCTAACCCTTTTTAAGCCATTTTTGGCCATTTCTAACCCAGTTCCTTCCTTTACTCACCTGTTTAAAGCCATTTTTGGCCATTTCTAAGCCATTTTTGCCTACTTGTTACCTCTTTTAAGCCATTTTTGACTATTTCTAAACATATTTTGCCATTTCTATCCCATTTCTGCCTATTTCTAACCAGTTTTAAGCCTTTTTTGCCAAATTCTAACCCATTACTACCCACTTCTACCCAGTTTGAAGCACTTTTGCCCACTTCAAACCCTCTTGAAGCCATTTTTGGCCATTTCTAAACGGTTTTTGCGATTTCCATCCCATTTTTGCCCATTTCTGCATCTCTTTAAGCCATTTTTGGCCATTTCTAATCCAGGTTTGACCATTTTTAATCCCTTTTTAATCCATTTTTGGCTAGTTCTAAACAATTTTTCCTTTTCTATCCAATTTTTGCCTATTTCTAACCTATTTTAAGAAATTTTTGCCCCGTTGTAACCCATTTTTGCCCACTTCTAACCCACTTGAAGCCATTTTTGGCTCTTTCTAAAGAGTTTTTGCAATTTCTATCTCATTTTTGCCCATTTCTGCCTCTTTTTATACCATTTTTGGCCATTTCTAACCCAGTTTGGCCCATTTCTAACCCCTTTTTAATCCCTGTTTGGCTATTTCTAAGCAATTTTTGCCATTTCTGTCCTATTTTTGTCCATTTCTAAGCTATTTTAAGACACTTTTGGCTTTTTCTAAACAATGTTGGGCCATTTCTAATCCAGTTTTGCCCATTTCTAACCTGTTTGAAGCCATTTTTGGCTATTTCTCAACAATTTTTGGCCATTTCTAATCCAGCCTTGCCCATTTCTTTCCTGTTTGAAGCCATTTTTGGCCGTTTCTAACCTATTTTTGCCCCTTTCTATCCCAATTTGAAGCCATTTTTGGCTATTTCTAACCCAGTTTTGCCCATTTCTCTCCCATTTTAAGCCATTAATTTTTCCATTTCCCACCCTTCTTTTCCCACTTCTCTCCCATTTTAAGCCATTTTTGGCTATTTCTAAAGAACGTTTGCGATTTCCAACCCATTTTTGCCCATTTCTGCATCTTTTTAAGCCGTTTTTGGCCATTTCTAACCCCGGTTTGACCATTTCTGACCCCTTTTTAATCCATTTGGCTATTTCTAAACAAATTTTGCCATTTCTATCCAATATTTGCCTATTTCTAACCTATTTCAAGACATTTTTGCCCAGTTCTAACCCATTTTTGCCCTCTTCATACCCACCTGAAGCCATTTTTGGCCATTTTTAAACTTGTTTTTTTTGCTACTTCTAACCCGTTTTTGCTCATTTCTGCTCCTTTTTATGCCATTTTTGGCATTTTCTAACCCAGTTTTGACCATTTCTGACCCTTTTTTGATTCATTTTTGGCTATTTCTAAACAATTTTTGCCATTTCTATCCTATTTTTGCCTGTTTCTAAGCTATTTTAAGACATTTTTGCCCATTTCTAGCCCATTTTTGCCCACTTCTAACCCGCTTTAAGCCATTTTTGGCTCTTTCTAAGCATTTTTTGCTATTTCTAACCATGTTTTGCCCATGTCAAACCCTTTTTAAGCCTTTTTTGTCCATTTCTAGTCCAGTCGTGCCCATTTCTAACCTGTTTTATGCCATTTTTGGCTCTTTCTCAATGGTTTTTTTCCATTTCTTGTCCAGTCGTGCCCATTTCTTTCCCATTTTAAGCCATTTTTGGCCATTTTTCACCCAGTTTTCCCACTTCTCACCTCTTTGTAGCCATTTTTGGCCAGTTCTAACCGATTTCTGCCCCTTCGAACCCTTTTGTGCCCTTCTATCCTTTTTTGCAAATTTCTAACCCTTTTTAAGCCATTTTTGGCCATTTCTAACCCAGTTCCTTCCTTTACTCACCTGTTTAAAGCCATTTTTGGCCATTTCTAAGCCATTTTTGCCTACTTGTTACCTCTTTTAAGCCATTTTTGACTATTTCTAAACATATTTTGCCATTTCTATCCCATTTCTGCCTATTTCTAACCAGTTTTAAGCCTTTTTTGCCAAATTCTAACCCATTACTACCCACTTCTACCCAGTTTGAAGCACTTTTGCCCACTTCAAACCCTCTTGAAGCCATTTTTGGCCATTTCTAAACAGTTTTTGCGATTTCCATCCCATTTTTGCCCATTTCTGCATCTCTTTAAGCCATTTTTGGCCATTTCTAATCCAGGTTTGACCATTTTTAATCCCTTTTTAATCCATTTTTGGCTAGTTCTAAACAATTTTTCCTTTTCTATCCAATTTTTGCCTATTTCTAACCTATTTTAAGAAATTTTTGCCCCGTTGTAACCCATTTTTGCCCACTTCTAACCCACTTGAAGCCATTTTTGGCTCTTTCTAAAGAGTTTTTGCAATTTCTATCTCATTTTTGCCCATTTCTGCCTCTTTTTATACCATTTTTGGCCATTTCTAACCCAGTTTGGCCCATTTCTAACCCCTTTTTAATCCCTGTTTGGCTATTTCTAAGCAATTTTTGCCATTTCTGTCCTATTTTTGTCCATTTCTAAGCTATTTTAAGACACTTTTGGCTTTTTCTAAACAATGTTTGGCCATTTCTAATCCAGTTTTGCCCATTTCTAACCTGTTTGAAGCCATTTTTGGCTATTTCTCAACAATTTTTGGCCATTTCTAATCCAGCCTTGCCCATTTCTTTCCTGTTTGAAGCCATTTTTGGCCGTTTCTAACCTATTTTTGCCCCTTTCTATCCCAATTTGAAGCCATTTTTGGCTATTTCTAACCCAGTTTTGCCCATTTCTCTCCCATTTTAAGCCATTAATTTTTCCATTTCCCACCCTTCTTTTCCCACTTCTCTCCCATTTTAAGCCATTTTTGGCTATTTCTAAAGAACGTTTGCGATTTCCAACCCATTTTTGCCCATTTCTGCATCTTTTTAAGCCGTTTTTGGCCATTTCTAACCCCGGTTTGACCATTTCTGACCCCTTTTTAATCCATTTGGCTATTTCTAAACAAATTTTGCCATTTCTATCCAATATTTGCCTATTTCTAACCTATTTCAAGACATTTTTGCCCAGTTCTAACCCATTTTTGCCCTCTTCATACCCACCTGAAGCCATTTTTGGCCATTTTTAAACTTGTTTTTTTTTGCTACTTCTAACCCGTTTTTGCTCATTTCTGCTCCTTTTTATGCCATTTTTGGCATTTTCTAACCCAGTTTTGACCATTTCTGACCCTTTTTTGATTCATTTTTGGCTATTTCTAAACAATTTTTGCCATTTCTATCCTATTTTTGCCTGTTTCTAAACTATTTTAAGACATTTTTGCCCATTTCTAGCCCATTTTTGCCCACTTCTAACCCGCTTTAAGCCATTTTTGGCTCTTTCTAAGCATTTTTTGCTATTTCTAACCATGTTTTGCCCATGTCAAACCCTTTTTAAGCCTTTTTTGTCCATTTCTAGTCCAGTCGTGCCCATTTCTAACCTGTTTTATGCCATTTTTGGCTCTTTCTCAATGGTTTTTTTCCATTTCTTGTCCAGTCGTGCCCATTTCTTTCCCATTTTAAGCCATTTTTGGCCATTTTTCACCCAGTTTTCCCACTTCTCACCTCTTTGTAGCCATTTTTGGCCAGTTCTAACCGATTTCTGCCCCTTCGAACCCTTTTGTGCCCTTCTATCCTTTTTTGCAAATTTCTAACCCTTTTTAAGCCATTTTTGGCCATTTCTAACCCAGTTCCTTCCTTTACTCACCTGTTTAAAGCCATTTTTGGCCATTTCTAAGCCATTTTTGCCTACTTGTTACCTCTTTTAAGCCATTTTTGACTATTTCTAAACATATTTTGCCATTTCTATCCCATTTCTGCCTATTTCTAACCAGTTTTAAGCCTTTTTTGCCAAATTCTAACCCATTACTACCCACTTCTACCCAGTTTGAAGCACTTTTGCCCACTTCAAACCCTCTTGAAGCCATTTTTGGCCATTTCTAAACAGTTTTTGCGATTTCCATCCCATTTTTGCCCATTTCTGCATCTCTTTAAGCCATTTTTGGCCATTTCTAATCCAGGTTTGACCATTTTTAATCCCTTTTTAATCCATTTTTGGCTAGTTCTAAACAATTTTTCCTTTTCTATCCAATTTTTGCCTATTTCTAACCTATTTTAAGAAATTTTTGCCCCGTTGTAACCCATTTTTGCCCACTTCTAACCCACTTGAAGCCATTTTTGGCTCTTTCTAAAGAGTTTTTGCAATTTCTATCTCATTTTTGCCCATTTCTGCCTCTTTTTATACCATTTTTGGCCATTTCTAACCCAGTTTGGCCCATTTCTAACCCCTTTTTAATCCCTGTTTGGCTATTTCTAAGCAATTTTTGCCATTTCTGTCCTATTTTTGTCCATTTCTAAGCTATTTTAAGACACTTTTGGCTTTTTCTAAACAATGTTTGGCCATTTCTAATCCAGTTTTGCCCATTTCTAACCTGTTTGAAGCCATTTTTGGCTATTTCTCAACAATTTTTGGCCATTTCTAATCCAGCCTTGCCCATTTCTTTCCTGTTTGAAGCCATTTTTGGCCGTTTCTAACCTATTTTTGCCCCTTTCTATCCCAATTTGAAGCCATTTTTGGCTATTTCTAACCCAGTTTTGCCCATTTCTCTCCCATTTTAAGCCATTAATTTTTCCATTTCCCACCCTTCTTTTCCCACTTCTCTCCCATTTTAAGCCATTTTTGGCTATTTCTAAAGAACGTTTGCGATTTCCAACCCATTTTTGCCCATTTCTGCATCTTTTTAAGCCGTTTTTGGCCATTTCTAACCCCGGTTTGACCATTTCTGACCCCTTTTTAATCCATTTGGCTATTTCTAAACAAATTTTGCCATTTCTATCCAATATTTGCCTATTTCTAACCTATTTCAAGACATTTTTGCCCAGTTCTAACCCATTTTTGCCCTCTTCATACCCACCTGAAGCCATTTTTGGCCATTTTTAAACTTGTTTTTTTTGCTACTTCTAACCCGTTTTTGCTCATTTCTGCTCCTTTTTATGCCATTTTTGGCATTTTCTAACCCAGTTTTGACCATTTCTGACCCTTTTTTGATTCATTTTTGGCTATTTCTAAACAATTTTTGCCATTTCTATCCTATTTTTGCCTGTTTCTAAGCTATTTTAAGACATTTTTGCCCATTTCTAGCCCATTTTTGCCCACTTCTAACCCGCTTTAAGCCATTTTTGGCTCTTTCTAAGCATTTTTTGCTATTTCTAACCATGTTTTGCCCATGTCAAACCCTTTTTAAGCCTTTTTTGTCCATTTCTAGTCCAGTCGTGCCCATTTCTAACCTGTTTTATGCCATTTTTGGCTCTTTCTCAATGGTTTTTTTCCATTTCTTGTCCAGTCGTGCCCATTTCTTTCCCATTTTAAGCCATTTTTGGCCATTTTTCACCCAGTTTTCCCACTTCTCACCTCTTTGTAGCCATTTTTGGCCAGTTCTAACCGATTTCTGCCCCTTCGAACCCTTTCGTGCCCTTCTATCCTTTTTTGCAAATTTCTAACCCTTTTTAAGCCATTTTTGGCCATTTCTAACCCAGTTCCTTCCTTTACTCACCTGTTTAAAGCCATTTTTGGCCATTTCTAAGCCATTTTTGCCTACTTGTTACCTCTTTTAAGCCATTTTTGACTATTTCTAAACATATTTTGCCATTTCTATCCCATTTCTGCCTATTTCTAACCAGTTTTAAGCCTTTTTTGCCAAATTCTAACCCATTACTACCCACTTCTACCCAGTTAGAAGCACTTTTGCCCACTTCAAACCCTCTTGAAGCCATTTTTGGCCATTTCTAAACAGTTTTTGCGATTTCCATCCCATTTTTGCCCATTTCTGCATCTCTTTAAGCCATTTTTGGCCATTTCTAATCCAGGTTTGACCATTTTTAATCCCTTTTTAATCCATTTTTGGCTAGTTCTAAACAATTTTTCCTTTTCTATCCAATTTTTGCCTATTTCTAACCTATTTTAAGAAATTTTTGCCCCGTTGTAACCCATTTTTGCCCACTTCTAACCCACTTGAAGCCATTTTTGGCTCTTTCTAAAGAGTTTTTGCAATTTCTATCTCATTTTTGCCCATTTCTGCCTCTTTTTATACCATTTTTGGCCATTTCTAACCCAGTTTGGCCCATTTCTAACCCCTTTTTAATCCCTGTTTGGCTATTTCTAAGCAATTTTTGCCATTTCTGTCCTATTTTTGTCCATTTCTAAGCTATTTTAAGACACTTTTGGCTTTTTCTAAACAATGTTTGGCCATTTCTAATCCAGTTTTGCCCATTTCTAACCTGTTTGAAGCCATTTTTGGCTATTTCTCAACAATTTTTGGCCATTTCTAATCCAGCCTTGCCCATTTCTTTCCTGTTTGAAGCCATTTTTGGCCGTTTCTAACCTATTTTTGCCCCTTTCTATCCCAATTTGAAGCCATTTTTGGCTATTTCTAACCCAGTTTTGCCCATTTCTCTCCCATTTTAAGCCATTAATTTTTCCATTTCCCACCCTTCTTTTCCCACTTCTCTCCCATTTTAAGCCATTTTTGGCTATTTCTAAAGAACGTTTGCGATTTCCAACCCATTTTTGCCCATTTCTGCATCTTTTTAAGCCGTTTTTGGCCATTTCTAACCCCGGTTTGACCATTTCTGACCCCTTTTTAATCCATTTGGCTATTTCTAAACAAATTTTGCCATTTCTATCCAATATTTGCCTATTTCTAACCTATTTCAAGACATTTTTGCCCAGTTCTAACCCATTTTTGCCCTCTTCATACCCACCTGAAGCCATTTTTGGCCATTTTTAAACTTGTTTTTTTTGCTACTTCTAACCCGTTTTTGCTCATTTCTGCTCCTTTTTATGCCATTTTTGGCATTTTCTAACCCAGTTTTGACCATTTCTGACCCTTTTTTGATTCATTTTTGGCTATTTCTAAACAATTTTTGCCATTTCTATCCTATTTTTGCCTGTTTCTAAGCTATTTTAAGACATTTTTGCCCATTTCTAGCCCATTTTTGCCCACTTCTAACCCGCTTTAAGCCATTTTTGGCTCTTTCTAAGCATTTTTTGCTATTTCTAACCATGTTTTGCCCATGTCAAACCCTTTTTAAGCCTTTTTTGTCCATTTCTAGTCCAGTCGTGCCCATTTCTAACCTGTTTTATGCCATTTTTGGCTCTTTCTCAATGGTTTTTTTCCATTTCTTGTCCAGTCGTGCCCATTTCTTTCCCATTTTAAGCCATTTTTGGCCATTTTTCACCCAGTTTTCCCACTTCTCACCTCTTTGTAGCCATTTTTGGCCAGTTCTAACCGATTTCTGCCCCTTCGAACCCTTTTGTGCCCTTCTATCCTTTTTTGCAAATTTCTAACCCTTTTTAAGCCATTTTTGGCCATTTCTAACCCAGTTCCTTCCTTTACTCACCTGTTTAAAGCCATTTTTGGCCATTTCTAAGCCATTTTTGCCTACTTGTTACCTCTTTTAAGCCATTTTTGACTATTTCTAAACATATTTTGCCATTTCTATCCCATTTCTGCCTATTTCTAACCAGTTTTAAGCCTTTTTTGCCAAATTCTAACCCATTACTACCCACTTCTACCCAGTTAGAAGCACTTTTGCCCACTTCAAACCCTCTTGAAGCCATTTTTGGCCATTTCTAAACAGTTTTTGCGATTTCCATCCCATTTTTGCCCATTTCTGCATCTCTTTAAGCCATTTTTGGCCATTTCTAATCCAGGTTTGACCATTTTTAATCCCTTTTTAATCCATTTTTGGCTAGTTCTAAACAATTTTTCCTTTTCTATCCAATTTTTGCCTATTTCTAACCTATTTTAAGAAATTTTTGCCCCGTTGTAACCCATTTTTGCCCACTTCTAACCCACTTGAAGCCATTTTTGGCTCTTTCTAAAGAGTTTTTGCAATTTCTATCTCATTTTTGCCCATTTCTGCCTCTTTTTATACCATTTTTGGCCATTTCTAACCCAGTTTGGCCCATTTCTAACCCCTTTTTAATCCCTGTTTGGCTATTTCTAAGCAATTTTTGCCATTTCTGTCCTATTTTTGTCCATTTCTAAGCTATTTTAAGACACTTTTGGCTTTTTCTAAACAATGTTTGGCCATTTCTAATCCAGTTTTGCCCATTTCTAACCTGTTTGAAGCCATTTTTGGCTATTTCTCAACAATTTTTGGCCATTTCTAATCCAGCCTTGCCCATTTCTTTCCTGTTTGAAGCCATTTTTGGCCGTTTCTAACCTATTTTTGCCCCTTTCTATCCCAATTTGAAGCCATTTTTGGCTATTTCTAACCCAGTTTTGCCCATTTCTCTCCCATTTTAAGCCATTAATTTTTCCATTTCCCACCCTTCTTTTCCCACTTCTCTCCCATTTTAAGCCATTTTTGGCTATTTCTAAAGAACGTTTGCGATTTCCAACCCATTTTTGCCCATTTCTGCATCTTTTTAAGCCGTTTTTGGCCATTTCTAACCCCGGTTTGACCATTTCTGACCCCTTTTTAATCCATTTGGCTATTTCTAAACAAATTTTGCCATTTCTATCCAATATTTGCCTATTTCTAACCTATTTCAAGACATTTTTGCCCAGTTCTAACCCATTTTTGCCCTCTTCATACCCACCTGAAGCCATTTTTGGCCATTTTTAAACTTGTTTTTTGCTACTTCTAACCCGTTTTTGCTCATTTCTGCTCCTTTTTATGCCATTTTTGGCATTTTCTAACCCAGTTTTGACCATTTCTGACCCCTTTTTGATTCATTTTTGGCTATTTCTAAACAATTCTTGCCATTTCTATCCTATTTTTAACTATTTCTAAGCTGTTTTAAGATATTTGTGCCCAGTTCTTAACTATTTCTGCCCTCTAATGACCCAGTTTTGCGTGTTTGTCACCCGTTTTAAGCCATTTTTGGCCGTTTCTCACCTATTTTTGCCCCTTTCTATCCCTGTTTTAAGTCATTTTTGGCTATTTGTAACCCAGTTTTGCTCATGTCTCTCCCGTGTTAAGCCATTTATTTTTCCATTTCCAACCCTTCTTTACCCACTTCTAGCCCATTTTGAGCCAGTTTTGGCTATTTCTGAAGAATTTTTGCTATTTCCATCCCATTTTTGCCCATTTCTGCGTCTCTTTAAGCCATTTTTGGCCATTTCTGACCCAGTTTTGATCATTTCTAACCCCTTTTCAATCCATTTTTGGCTATTTCTAAACAAATTTTGCCATTTCTGTCCAATATTTGTCTATTTCTAACCTATTTCAAGACATTTTTGCCCAGTTCTAACCCATTTTTGTCCACTTCATACCCACCTGAAGCCATTTATGGCCATTTTTAAACTTTTTTTTTGCTATTTCCATCTCATTTTTGCTCATTTCTGCTCCTTTTTATGCCATTTTTGGCATTTTCTAACCCAGTTTTGACCATTTCTGACCCCTTTTTAATTCATTTTTGGCTAGTTCTAAACAATTTTTGCCATTTCTATCCTATTTTTGCCTGTTTCTAAGCTATTTTAAGACATTTTTGCCCATTTCTAGCCCATTTTTGCCCACTTCTAACCCGCTTTAAGCCATTTTTGGCTCTTTCTAAGCATTTTTTGCTATTTCTAACCATGTTTTGCCCATGTCAAACCCTTTTTAAGCCTTTTTTGTCCATTTCTAGTCCAGTCGTGCCCATTTCTAACCTGATTTATGCCATTTTTGGCTCTTTCTCAATAGTTTTTTTCCATTTCTTGTCCAGTCGTGCCCATTTCTATCCCATTTTAAGCCATTTTTGGCCATTTTTCACCCAGTTTTCCCACTTCTCACCTCTTTGAAGCCATTTTTGGCCAGTTCTAACCGATTTCTGCCCCTTCGAACCCTTTTGTGCCCTTCTATCCTTTTTTGCAAATTTCTAACCCTTTTTAAGCCATTTTTGGCCATTTCTAACCCAGTTCCTTCCTTTACTCACCTGTTTAAAGCCATTTTTGGCCATTTCTAAGCCATTTTTGCCTACTTGTTACCTCTTTTAAGCCATTTTTGACTATTTCTAAACATATTTTGCCATTTCTATCCCATTTCTGCCTATTTCTAACCAGTTTTAAGCTTTTTTGCCAAATTCTAACCCATTATTACCCACTTCTACCCAGTTTGAAGCACTTTTGCCCACTTCAAACCCTCTTGAAGCCATTTTTGGCCATTTCTAAACGGTTTTTGCTATTTCCATCCCATTTTTGCCCATTTCTGCATCTCTTTAAGCCATTTTTGGCCATTTCTAATCCAGGTTTGACCATTTTTAATCCCTTTTTAATCCATTTTTGGCCATTTCTGAACAATTTTTCCTTTTCTATCCAATTTTTGCCTATTTCTAACCTATTTTAAGAAATTTTTGCCCCGTTGTAACCCATTTTTGCCCACTTCTAACCCACTTGAAGCCATTTTTGGCTCTTTCTAAAGAGTTTTTGCAATTTCTATCTCATTTTTGCCCATTTCTGCCTCTTTTTATACCATTTTTGGCCATTTCTAACCCAGTTTGGCCCATTTCTGACCCCTTTTTAATCCCTGTTTGGCTATTTCTAAGCAATTTTTGCCATTTCTGTCCTATTTTTGTCCATTTCTAAGCTATTTTAAGACACTTTTGGCTTTTTCTAAACAATGTTTGGCCATTTCTAATCCAGTTTTGCCCATTTCTAACCTGTTTGAAGCCATTTTTGGCTATTTCTCAACAATTTTTGGCCATTTCTAATCCAGCCTTGCCCATTTCTTTCCTGTTTGAAGCCATTTTTGGCCGTTTCTAACCTATTTTTGCCCCTTTCTATCCCAATTTGAAGCCATTTTTGGCTATTTCTAACCCAGTTTTGCCCATTTCTCTCCCATTTTAAGCCATTAATTTTTCCATTTCCTACCCTTCCTTTCCCACTTCTCTCCCATTTTAAGCCATTTTTGGCTATTTCTAAAGAACGTTTGCAATTTCCAACCCATTTTTGCCCATTTCTGCATCTTTTTAAGCCGTTTTTGGCCATTTCTAACCCCGGTTTGACCATTTCTGACCCCTTTTTAATCCATTTGGCTATTTCTAAACAAATTTTGCCATTTCTATCCAATATTTGCCTATTTCTAACCTATTTCAAGACATTTTTGCCCAGTTCTAACCCATTTTTGCCCTCTTCATACCCACCTGAAGCCATTTTTGGCCATTTTTAAACTTGTTTTTTGCTACTTCTAACCCGTTTTTGCTCATTTCTGCTCCTTTTTATGCCATTTTTGGCATTTTCTAACCCAGTTTTGACCATTTCTGACCCTTTTTTGATTCATTTTTGGCTATTTCTAAACAATTTTTGCCATTTCTATCCTATTTTTGCCTGTTTCTAAGCTATTTTAAGACATTTTTGCCCATTTCTAGCCCATTTTTGCCCACTTCTAACCCGCTTTAAGCCATTTTTTGCTCTTTCTAAGCATTTTTTGCTATTTCTAACCATGTTTTGCCCATGTCAAACCCTTTTTAAGCCTTTTTTGTCCATTTCTAGTCCAGTCGTGCCCATTTCTAACCTGTTTTATGCCATTTTTGGCTCTTTCTCAATGGTTTTTTTCCATTTCTTGTCCAGTCGTGCCCATTTCTTTCCCATTTTAAGCCATTTTTGGCCATTTTTCACCCAGTTTTCCCACTTCTCACCTCTTTGTAGCCATTTTTGGCCAGTTCTAACCGATTTCTGCCCCTTCGAACCCTTTCGTGCCCTTCTATCCTTTTTTGCAAATTTCTAACCCTTTTTAAGCCATTTTTGGCCATTTCTAACCCAGTTCCTTCCTTTACTCACCTGTTTAAAGCCATTTTTGGCCATTTCTAAGCCATTTTTGCCTACTTGTTACCTCTTTTAAGCCATTTTTGACTATTTCTAAACATATTTTGCCATTTCTATCCCATTTCTGCCTATTTCTAACCAGTTTTAAGCCTTTTTTGCCAAATTCTAACCCATTACTACCCACTTCTACCCAGTTTGAAGCACTTTTGCCCACTTCAAACCCTCTTGAAGCCATTTTTGGCCATTTCTAAACAGTTTTTGCGATTTCCATCCCATTTTTGCCCATTTCTGCATCTCTTTAAGCCATTTTTGGCCATTTCTAATCCAGGTTTGACCATTTTTAATCCCTTTTTAATCCATTTTTGGCTAGTTCTAAACAATTTTTCCTTTTCTATCCAATTTTTGCCTATTTCTAACCTATTTTAAGAAATTTTTGCCCCGTTGTAACTCATTTTTGCCCACTTCTAACCCACTTGAAGCCATATTTGGCTCTTTCTAAAGAGTTTTTGCAATTTCTATCTCATTTTTGCCCATTTCTGCCTCTTTTTATACCATTTTTGGCCATTTCTAACCCAGTTTGGCCCATTTCTAACCCCTTTTTAATCCCTGTTTGGCTATTTCTAAGCAATTTTTGCCATTTCTGTCCTATTTTTGTCCATTTCTAAGCTATTTTAAGACACTTTTGGCTTTTTCTAAACAATGTTTGGCCATTTCTAATCCAGTTTTGCCCATTTCTAACCTGTTGGAAGCCATTTTTGGCTATTTCTCAACAATTTTTGGCCATTTCTAATCCAGCCTTGCCCATTTCTTTCCTGTTTGAAGCCATTTTTGGCCGTTTCTAACCTATTTTTGCCCCTTTCTATCCCAATTTGAAGCCATTTTTGGCTATTTCTAACCCAGTTTTGCCCATTTCTCTCCCATTTTAAGCCATTAATTTTTCCATTTCCCACCCTTCTTTTCCCACTTCTCTCCCATTTTAAGCCATTTTTGGCTATTTCTAAAGAACGTTTGCGATTTCCAACCCATTTTTGCCCATTTCTGCATCTTTTTAAGCCGTTTTTGGCCATTTCTAACCCCGGTTTGACCATTTCTGACCCCTTTTTAATCCATTTGGCTATTTCTAAACAAATTTTGCCATTTCTATCCAATATTTGCCTATTTCTAACCTATTTCAAGACATTTTTGCCCAGTTCTAACCCATTTTTGCCCTCTTCATACCCACCTGAAGCCATTTTTGGCCATTTTTAAACTTGTTTTTTTTGCTACTTCTAACCCGTTTTTGCTCATTTCTGCTCCTTTTTATGCCATTTTTGGCATTTTCTAACCCAGTTTTGACCATTTCTGACCCTTTTTTGATTCATTTTTGGCTATTTCTAAACAATTTTTGCCATTTCTATCCTATTTTTGCCTGTTTCTAAGCTATTTTAAGACATTTTTGCCCATTTCTAGCCCATTTTTGCCCACTTCTAACCCGCTTTAAGCCATTTTTGGCTCTTTCTAAGCATTTTTTGCTATTTCTAACCATGTTTTGCCCATGTCAAACCCTTTTTAAGCCTTTTTTGTCCATTTCTAGTCCAGTCGTGCCCATTTCTAACCTGTTTTATGCCATTTTTGGCTCTTTCTCAATGGTTTTTTTCCATTTCTTGTCCAGTCGTGCCCATTTCTTTCCCATTTTAAGCCATTTTTGGCCATTTTTCACCCAGTTTTCCCACTTCTCACCTCTTTGTAGCCATTTTTGGCCAGTTCTAACCGATTTCTGCCCCTTCGAACCCTTTCGTGCCCTTCTATCCTTTTTTGCAAATTTCTAACCCTTTTTAAGCCATTTTTGGCCATTTCTAACCCAGTTCCTTCCTTTACTCACCTGTTTAAAGCCATTTTTGGCCATTTCTAAGCCATTTTTGCCTACTTGTTACCTCTTTTAAGCCATTTTTGACTATTTCTAAACATATTTTGCCATTTCTATCCCATTTCTGCCTATTTCTAACCAGTTTTAAGCCTTTTTTGCCAAATTCTAACCCATTACTACCCACTTCTACCCAGTTAGAAGCACTTTTGCCCACTTCAAACCCTCTTGAAGCCATTTTTGGCCATTTCTAAACAGTTTTTGCGATTTCCATCCCATTTTTGCCCATTTCTGCATCTCTTTAAGCCATTTTTGGCCATTTCTAATCCAGGTTTGACCATTTTTAATCCCTTTTTAATCCATTTTTGGCTAGTTCTAAACAATTTTTCCTTTTCTATCCAATTTTTGCCTATTTCTAACCTATTTTAAGAAATTTTTGCCCCGTTGTAACCCATTTTTGCCCACTTCTAACCCACTTGAAGCCATTTTTGGCTCTTTCTAAAGAGTTTTTGCAATTTCTATCTCATTTTTGCCCATTTCTGCCTCTTTTTATACCATTTTTGGCCATTTCTAACCCAGTTTGGCCCATTTCTAACCCCTTTTTAATCCCTGTTTGGCTATTTCTAAGCAATTTTTGCCATTTCTGTCCTATTTTTGTCCATTTCTAAGCTATTTTAAGACACTTTTGGCTTTTTCTAAACAATGTTTGGCCATTTCTAATCCAGTTTTGCCCATTTCTAACCTGTTTGAAGCCATTTTTGGCTATTTCTCAACAATTTTTGGCCATTTCTAATCCAGCCTTGCCCATTTCTTTCCTGTTTGAAGCCATTTTTGGCCGTTTCTAACCTATTTTTGCCCCTTTCTATCCCAATTTGAAGCCATTTTTGGCTATTTCTAACCCAGTTTTGCCCATTTCTCTCCCATTTTAAGCCATTAATTTTTCCATTTCCCACCCTTCTTTTCCCACTTCTCTCCCATTTTAAGCCATTTTTGGCTATTTCTAAAGAACGTTTGCGATTTCCAACCCATTTTTGCCCATTTCTGCATCTTTTTAAGCCGTTTTTGGCCATTTCTAACCCCGGTTTGACCATTTCTGACCCCTTTTTAATCCATTTGGCTATTTCTAAACAAATTTTGCCATTTCTATCCAATATTTGCCTATTTCTAACCTATTTCAAGACATTTTTGCCCAGTTCTAACCCATTTTTGCCCTCTTCATACCCACCTGAAGCCATTTTTGGCCATTTTTAAACTTGTTTTTTTTTGCTACTTCTAACCCATTTTTGCTCATTTCTGCTCCTTTTTATGCCATTTTTGGCATTTTCTAACCCAGTTTTGACCATTTCTGACCCCTTTTTGATTCATTTTTGGCTATTTCTAAACAATTCTTGCCATTTCTATCCTATTTTTAACTATTTCTAAGCTGTTTTAAGATATTTGTGCCCAGTTCTTAACTATTTCTGCCCTCTAATGACCCAGTTTTGCATGTTTGTCACCCGTTTTAAGCCATTTTTGGCCGTTTCTCACCTATTTTTGCCCCTTTCTATCCCTGTTTTAAGTCATTTTTGGCTATTTGTAACCCAGTTTTGCTCATGTCTCTCCCGTGTTAAGCCATTTATTTTTCCATTTCCAACCCTTCTTTACCCACTTCTAGCCCATTTTGAGCCAGTTTTGGCTATTTCTGAAGAATTTTTGCTATTTCCATCCCATTTTTGCCCATTTCTGCGTCTCTTTAAGCCATTTTTGGCCATTTCTGACCCAGTTTTGATCATTTCTAACCCCTTTTCAATCCATTTTTGGCTATTTCTAAACAAATTTTGCCATTTCTGTCCAATATTTGTCTATTTCTAACCTATTTCAAGACATTTTTGCCCAGTTCTAACCCATTTTTGTCCACTTCATACCCACCTGAAGCCATTTATGGCCATTTTTAAACTTTTTTTTTTGCTATTTCCATCTCATTTTTGCTCATTTCTGCTCCTTTTTATGCCATTTTTGGCATTTTCTAACCCAGTTTTGACCATTTCTGACCCCTTTTTAATTCATTTTTGGCTAGTTCTAAACAATTTTTGCCATTTCTATCCTATTTTTGCCTGTTTCTAAGCTATTTTAAGACATTTTTGCCCATTTCTAGCCCATTTTTGCCCACTTCTAACCCGCTTTAAGCCATTTTTGGCTCTTTCTAAGCATTTTTTGCTATTTCTAACCATGTTTTGCCCATGTCAAACCCTTTTTAAGCCTTTTTTGTCCATTTCTAGTCCAGTCGTGCCCATTTCTAACCTGATTTATGCCATTTTTGGCTCTTTCTCAATAGTTTTTTTCCATTTCTTGTCCAGTCGTGCCCATTTCTATCCCATTTTAAGCCATTTTTGGCCATTTTTCACCCAGTTTTCCCACTTCTCACCTCTTTGAAGCCATTTTTGGCCAGTTCTAACCGATTTCTGCCCCTTCGAACCCTTTTGTGCCCTTCTATCCTTTTTTGCAAATTTCTAACCCTTTTTAAGCCATTTTTGGCCATTTCTAACCCAGTTCCTTCCTTTACTCACCTGTTTAAAGCCATTTTTGGCCATTTCTAAGCCATTTTTGCCTACTTGTTACCTCTTTTAAGCCATTTTTGACTATTTCTAAACATATTTTGCCATTTCTATCCCATTTCTGCCTATTTCTAACCAGTTTTAAGCTTTTTTGCCAAATTCTAACCCATTATTACCCACTTCTACCCAGTTTGAAGCACTTTTGCCCACTTCAAACCCTCTTGAAGCCATTTTTGGCCATTTCTAAACGGTTTTTGCTATTTCCATCCCATTTTTGCCCATTTCTGCATCTCTTTAAGCCATTTTTGGCCATTTCTAATCCAGGTTTGACCATTTTTAATCCCTTTTTAATCCATTTTTGGCCATTTCTGAACAATTTTTCCTTTTCTATCCAATTTTTGCCTATTTCTAACCTATTTTAAGACATTTTTGCCCCGTTGTAACCCATTTTTGCCCACTTCTAACCCACTTGAAGCCATTTTTGGCTCTTTCTAAAGAGTTTTTGCAATTTCTATCTCATTTTTGCCCATTTCTGCCTCTTTTTATACCATTTTTGGCCATTTCTAACCCAGTTTGGCCCATTTCTGACCCCTTTTTAATCCCTGTTTGGCTATTTCTAAGCAATTTTTGCCATTTCTGTCCTATTTTTGTCCATTTCTAAGCTATTTTAAGACACTTTTGGCTTTTTCTAAACAATGTTTGGCCATTTCTAATCCAGTTTTGCCCATTTCTAACCTGTTTGAAGCCATTTTTGGCTATTTCTCAACAATTTTTGGCCATTTCTAATCCAGCCTTGCCCATTTCTTTCCTGTTTGAAGCCATTTTTGGCCGTTTCTAACCTATTTTTGCCCCTTTCTATCCCAATTTGAAGCCATTTTTGGCTATTTCTAACCCAGTTTTGCCCATTTCTCTCCCATTTTAAGCCATTAATTTTTCCATTTCCTACCCTTCCTTTCCCACTTCTCTCCCATTTTAAGCCATTTTTGGCTATTTCTAAAGAACGTTTGCAATTTCCAACCCATTTTTGCCCATTTCTGCATCTTTTTAAGCCGTTTTTGGCCATTTCTAACCCCGGTTTGACCATTTCTGACCCCTTTTTAATCCATTTGGCTATTTCTAAACAAATTTTGCCATTTCTATCCAATATTTGCCTATTTCTAACCTATTTCAAGACATTTTTGCCCAGTTCTAACCCATTTTTGCCCTCTTCATACCCACCTGAAGCTATTTTTGGCCATTTTTAAACTTGTTTTTTGCTACTTCTAACCCGTTTTTGCTCATTTCTGCTCCTTTTTATGCCATTTTTGGCATTTTCTAACCCAGTTTTGACCATTTCTGACCCTTTTTTGATTCATTTTTGGCTATTTCTAAACAATTTTTGCCATTTCTATCCTATTTTTGCCTGTTTCTAAGCTATTTTAAGACATTTTTGCCCATTTCTAGCCCATTTTTGCCCACTTCTAACCCGCTTTAAGCCATTTTTGGCTCTTTCTAAGCATTTTTTGCTATTTCTAACCATGTTTTGCCCATGTCAAACCCTTTTTAAGCCTTTTTTGTCCATTTCTAGTCCAGTCGTGCCCATTTCTAACCTGTTTTATGCCATTTTTGGCTCTTTCTCAATGGTTTTTTTCCATTTCTTGTCCAGTCGTGCCCATTTCTTTCCCATTTTAAGCCATTTTTGGCCATTTTTCACCCAGTTTTCCCACTTCTCACCTCTTTGTAGCCATTTTTGGCCAGTTCTAACCGATTTCTGCCCCTTCGAACCCTTTCGTGCCCTTCTATCCTTTTTTGCAAATTTCTAACCCTTTTTAAGCCATTTTTGGCCATTTCTAACCCAGTTCCTTCCTTTACTCACCTGTTTAAAGCCATTTTTGGCCATTTCTAAGCCATTTTTGCCTACTTGTTACCTCTTTTAAGCCATTTTTGACTATTTCTAAACATATTTTGCCATTTCTATCCCATTTCTGCCTATTTCTAACCAGTTTTAAGCCTTTTTTGCCAAATTCTAACCCATTACTACCCACTTCTACCCAGTTTGAAGCACTTTTGCCCACTTCAAACCCTCTTGAAGCCATTTTTGGCCATTTCTAAACAGTTTTTGCGATTTCCATCCCATTTTTGCCCATTTCTGCATCTCTTTAAGCCATTTTTGGCCATTTCTAATCCAGGTTTGACCATTTTTAATCCCTTTTTAATCCATTTTTGGCTAGTTCTAAACAATTTTTCCTTTTCTATCCAATTTTTGCCTATTTCTAACCTATTTTAAGAAATTTTTGCCCCGTTGTAACTCATTTTTGCCCACTTCTAACCCACTTGAAGCCATTTTTGGCTCTTTCTAAAGAGTTTTTGCAATTTCTATCTCATTTTTGCCCATTTCTGCCTCTTTTTATACCATTTTTGGCCATTTCTAACCCAGTTTGGCCCATTTCTAACCCCTTTTTAATCCCTGTTTGGCTATTTCTAAGCAATTTTTGCCATTTCTGTCCTATTTTTGTCCATTTCTAAGCTATTTTAAGACACTTTTGGCTTTTTCTAAACAATGTTGGGCCATTTCTAATCCAGTTTTGCCCATTTCTAACCTGTTTGAAGCCATTTTTGGCTATTTCTCAACAATTTTTGGCCATTTCTAATCCAGCCTTGCCCATTTCTTTCCTGTTTGAAGCCATTTTTGGCCGTTTCTAACCTATTTTTGCCCCTTTCTATCCCAATTTGAAGCCATTTTTGGCTATTTCTAACCCAGTTTTGCCCATTTCTCTCCCATTTTAAGCCATTAATTTTTCCATTTCCCACCCTTCTTTTCCCACTTCTCTCCCATTTTAAGCCATTTTTGGCTATTTCTAAAGAACGTTTGCGATTTCCAACCCATTTTTGCCCATTTCTGCATCTTTTTAAGCCGTTTTTGGCCATTTCTAACCCCGGTTTGACCATTTCTGACCCCTTTTTAATCCATTTGGCTATTTCTAAACAAATTTTGCCATTTCTATCCAATATTTGCCTATTTCTAACCTATTTCAAGACATTTTTGCCCAGTTCTAACCCATTTTTGCCCTCTTCATACCCACCTGAAGCCATTTTTGGCCATTTTTAAACTTGTTTTTTTTGCTACTTCTAACCCGTTTTTGCTCATTTCTGCTCCTTTTTATGCCATTTTTGGCATTTTCTAACCCAGTTTTGACCATTTCTGACCCTTTTTTGATTCATTTTTGGCTATTTCTAAACAATTTTTGCCATTTCTATCCTATTTTTGCCTGTTTCTAAGCTATTTTAAGACATTTTTGCCCATTTCTAGCCCATTTTTGCCCACTTCTAACCCGCTTTAAGCCATTTTTGGCTCTTTCTAAGCATTTTTTGCTATTTCTAACCATGTTTTGCCCATGTCAAACCCTTTTTAAGCCTTTTTTGTCCATTTCTAGTCCAGTCGTGCCCATTTCTAACCTGTTTTATGCCGTTTTTGGCTCTTTCTCAATGGTTTTTTTCCATTTCTTGTCCAGTCGTGCCCATTTCTTTCCCATTTTAAGCCATTTTTGGCCATTTTTCACCCAGTTTTCCCACTTCTCACCTCTTTGTAGCCATTTTTGGCCAGTTCTAACCGATTTCTGCCCCTTCGAACCCTTTCGTGCCCTTCTATCCTTTTTTGCAAATTTCTAACCCTTTTTAAGCCATTTTTGGCCATTTCTAACCCAGTTCCTTCCTTTACTCACCTGTTTAAAGCCATTTTTGGCCATTTCTAAGCCATTTTTGCCTACTTGTTACCTCTTTTAAGCCATTTTTGACTATTTCTAAACATATTTTGCCATTTCTATCCCATTTCTGCCTATTTCTAACCAGTTTTAAGCCTTTTTTGCCAAATTCTAACCCATTACTACCCACTTCTACCCAGTTAGAAGCACTTTTGCCCACTTCAAACCCTCTTGAAGCCATTTTTGGCCATTTCTAAACAGTTTTTGCGATTTCCATCCCATTTTTGCCCATTTCTGCATCTCTTTAAGCCATTTTTGGCCATTTCTAATCCAGGTTTGACCATTTTTAATCCCTTTTTAATCCATTTTTGGCTAGTTCTAAACAATTTTTCCTTTTCTATCCAATTTTTGCCTATTTCTAACCTATTTTAAGAAATTTTTGCCCCGTTGTAACCCATTTTTGCCCACTTCTAACCCACTTGAAGCCATTTTTGGCTCTTTCTAAAGAGTTTTTGCAATTTCTATCTCATTTTTGCCCATTTCTGCCTCTTTTTATACCATTTTTGGCCATTTCTAACCCAGTTTGGCCCATTTCTAACCCCTTTTTAATCCCTGTTTGGCTATTTCTAAGCAATTTTTGCCATTTCTGTCCTATTTTTGTCCATTTCTAAGCTATTTTAAGACACTTTTGGCTTTTTCTAAACAATGTTTGGCCATTTCTAATCCAGTTTTGCCCATTTCTAACCTGTTTGAAGCCATTTTTGGCTATTTCTCAACAATTTTTGGCCATTTCTAATCCAGCCTTGCCCATTTCTTTCCTGTTTGAAGCCATTTTTGGCCGTTTCTAACCTATTTTTGCCCCTTTCTATCCCAATTTGAAGCCATTTTTGGCTATTTCTAACCCAGTTTTGCCCATTTCTCTCCCATTTTAAGCCATTAATTTTTCCATTTCCCACCCTTCTTTTCCCACTTCTCTCCCATTTTAAGCCATTTTTGGCTATTTCTAAAGAACGTTTGCGATTTCCAACCCATTTTTGCCCATTTCTGCATCTTTTTAAGCCGTTTTTGGCCATTTCTAACCCCGGTTTGACCATTTCTGACCCCTTTTTAATCCATTTGGCTATTTCTAAACAAATTTTGCCATTTCTATCCAATATTTGCCTATTTCTAACCTATTTCAAGACATTTTTGCCCAGTTCTAACCCATTTTTGCCCTCTTCATACCCACCTGAAGCCATTTTTGGCCATTTTTAAACTTGTTTTTTTTGCTACTTCTAACCCGTTTTTGCTCATTTCTGCTCCTTTTTATGCCATTTTTGGCATTTTCTAACCCAGTTTTGACCATTTCTGACCCTTTTTTGATTCATTTTTGGCTATTTCTAAACAATTTTTGCCATTTCTATCCTATTTTTGCCTGTTTCTAAGCTATTTTAAGACATTTTTGCCCATTTCTAGCCCATTTTTGCCCACTTCTAACCCGCTTTAAGCCATTTTTGGCTCTTTCTAAGCATTTTTTGCTATTTCTAACCATGTTTTGCCCATGTCAAACCCTTTTTAAGCCTTTTTTGTCCATTTCTAGTCCAGTCGTGCCCATTTCTAACCTGTTTTATGCCATTTTTGGCTCTTTCTCAATGGTTTTTTTCCATTTCTTGTCCAGTCGTGCCCATTTCTTTCCCATTTTAAGCCATTTTTGGCCATTTTTCACCCAGTTTTCCCACTTCTCACCTCTTTGTAGCCATTTTTGGCCAGTTCTAACCGATTTCTGCCCCTTCGAACCCTTTCGTGCCCTTCTATCCTTTTTTGCAAATTTCTAACCCTTTTTAAGCCATTTTTGGCCATTTCTAACCCAGTTCCTTCCTTTACTCACCTGTTTAAAGCCATTTTTGGCCATTTCTAAGCCATTTTTGCCTACTTGTTACCTCTTTTAAGCCATTTTTGACTATTTCTAAACATATTTTGCCATTTCTATCCCATTTCTGCCTATTTCTAACCAGTTTTAAGCCTTTTTTGCCAAATTCTAACCCATTATTGCCCACTTCTACCCAGTTAGAAGCACTTTTGCCCGCTTCAAACCCTCTTGAAGCCATTTTTGGCCATTTCTAAACAGTTTTTGCTATTTCCATCCCATTTTTGCCCATTTCTGCATCTCTTTAAGCCATTTTTGGCCATTTCTAATCCAGGTTTGACCATTTCTAACCCCTTTTTAATCCATTTTTGGCCATTTCTAAACAATTTTTCCTTTTCTATCCAATTTTTGCCTATTTCTAACCTATTTTAAGACATTTTTGCCCCGTTGTAACCCATTTTTGCCCACTTCTAACCCACTTGAAGCCATTTTTGGCTCTTTCTAAAGAGTTTTTGCAATTTCTGTCTCATTTTTGCCCATTTCTGCCTCTTTTTATGCCATTTTTGGCCATTTCTAACCCAGTTTGGCCCATTTCTAACCCCTTTTTAATCCCTGTTTGGCTATTTCTAAGCAATTTTTGCCATTTCTGTCCTATTTTTGTCCATTTCTAAGCTATTTTAAGACACTTTTGGCTTTTTCTAAACAATGTTTGGCCATTTCTAATCCAGTTTTGCCCATTTCTAACCTGTTGGAAGCCATTTTTGGCTATTTCTCAACAATTTTTGGCCATTTCTAATCCAGCCTTGCCCATTTCTTTCCTGTTTGAAGCCATTTTTGGCCGTTTCTAACCTATTTTTGCCCCTTTCTATCCCAATTTGAAGCCATTTTTGGCTATTTCTAACCCAGTTTTGCCCATTTCTCTCCCATTTTAAGCCATTAATTTTTCCATTTCCCACCCTTCTTTTCCAACTTCTCTCCCATTTTAAGCCATTTTTGGCTATTTCTAAAGAACGTTTGCGATTTCCAACCCATTTTTGCCCATTTCTGCATCTTTTTAAGCCGTTTTTGGCCATTTCTAACCCCGGTTTGACCATTTCTGACCCCTTTTTAATCCATTTGGCTATTTCTAAACAAATTTTGCCATTTCTATCCAATATTTGCCTATTTCTAACCTATTTCAAGACATTTTTGCCCAGTTCTAACCCATTTTTGCCCTCTTCATACCCACCTGAAGCCATTTTTGGCCATTTTTAAACTTGTTTTTTTTGCTACTTCTAACCCGTTTTTGCTCATTTCTGCTCCTTTTTATGCCATTTTTGGCATTTTCTAACCCAGTTTTGACCATTTCTGACCCTTTTTTGATTCATTTTTGGCTATTTCTAAACAATTTTTGCCATTTCTATCCTATTTTTGCCTGTTTCTAAACTATTTTAAGACATTTTTGCCCATTTCTAGCCCATTTTTGCCCACTTCTAACCCGCTTTAAGCCATTTTTGGCTCTTTCTAAGCATTTTTTGCTATTTCTAACCATGTTTTGCCCATGTCAAACCCTTTTTAAGCCTTTTTTGTCCATTTCTAGTCCAGTCGTGCCCATTTCTAACCTGTTTTATGCCATTTTTGGCTCTTTCTCAATGGTTTTTTTCCATTTCTTGTCCAGTCGTGCCCATTTCTTTCCCATTTTAAGCCATTTTTGGCCATTTTTCACCCAGTTTTCCCACTTCTCACCTCTTTGTAGCCATTTTTGGCCAGTTCTAACCGATTTCTGCCCCTTCGAACCCTTTCGTGCCCTTCTATCCTTTTTTGCAAATTTCTAACCCTTTTTAAGCCATTTTTGGCCATTTCTAACCCAGTTCCTTCCTTTACTCACCTGTTTAAAGCCATTTTTGGCCATTTCTAAGCCATTTTTGCCTACTTGTTACCTCTTTTAAGCCATTTTTGACTATTTCTAAACATATTTTGCCATTTCTATCCCATTTCTGCCTATTTCTAACCAGTTTTAAGCCTTTTTTGCCAAATTCTAACCCATTACTACCCACTTCTACCCAGTTAGAAGCACTTTTGCCCACTTCAAACCCTCTTGAAGCCATTTTTGGCCATTTCTAAACAGTTTTTGCGATTTCCATCCCATTTTTGCCCATTTCTGCATCTCTTTAAGCCATTTTTGGCCATTTCTAATCCAGGTTTGACCATTTTTAATCCCTTTTTAATCCATTTTTGGCTAGTTCTAAACAATTTTTCCTTTTCTATCCAATTTTTGCCTATTTCTAACCTATTTTAAGAAATTTTTGCCCCGTTGTAACCCATTTTTGCCCACTTCTAACCCACTTGAAGCCATTTTTGGCTCTTTCTAAAGAGTTTTTGCAATTTCTATCTCATTTTTGCCCATTTCTGCCTCTTTTTATACCATTTTTGGCCATTTCTAACCCAGTTTGGCCCATTTCTAACCCCTTTTTAATCCCTGTTTGGCTATTTCTAAGCAATTTTTGCCATTTCTGTCCTATTTTTGTCCATTTCTAAGCTATTTTAAGACACTTTTGGCTTTTTCTAAACAATGTTTGGCCATTTCTAATCCAGTTTTGCCCATTTCTAACCTGTTTGAAGCCATTTTTGGCTATTTCTCAACAATTTTTGGCCATTTCTAATCCAGCCTTGCCCATTTCTTTCCTGTTTGAAGCCATTTTTGGCCGTTTCTAACCTATTTTTGCCCCTTTCTATCCCAATTTGAAGCCATTTTTGGCTATTTCTAACCCAGTTTTGCCCATTTCTCTCCCATTTTAAGCCATTAATTTTTCCATTTCCCACCCTTCTTTTCCAACTTCTCTCCCATTTTAAGCCATTTTTGGCTATTTCTAAAGAACGTTTGCGATTTCCAACCCATTTTTGCCCATTTCTGCATCTTTTTAAGCCGTTTTTGGCCATTTCTAACCCCGGTTTGACCATTTCTGACCCCTTTTTAATCCATTTGGCTATTTCTAAACAAATTTTGCCATTTCTATCCAATATTTGCCTATTTCTAACCTA
This sequence comes from Amazona ochrocephala, assembly GCA_039720435.1. NCBI lineage: Eukaryota > Metazoa > Chordata > Aves > Psittaciformes > Psittacidae > Amazona > Amazona ochrocephala. The sequence goes on from CM077908.1 coordinate 3,588,001, forward strand.
TTTCAAGACATTTTTGCCCAGTTCTAACCCATTTTTGCCCTCTTCATACCCACCTGAAGCCATTTTTGGCCATTTTTAAACTTGTTTTTTTTTGCTACTTCTAACCCGTTTTTGCTCATTTCTGCTCCTTTTTATGCCATTTTTGGCATTTTCTAACCCAGTTTTGACCATTTCTGACCCTTTTTTGATTCATTTTTGGCTATTTCTAAACAATTTTTGCCATTTCTATCCTATTTTTGCCTGTTTCTAAACTATTTTAAGACATTTTTGCCCATTTCTAGCCCATTTTTGCCCACTTCTAACCCGCTTTAAGCCATTTTTGGCTCTTTCTAAGCATTTTTTGCTATTTCTAACCATGTTTTGCCCATGTCAAACCCTTTTTAAGCCTTTTTTGTCCATTTCTAGTCCAGTCGTGCCCATTTCTAACCTGTTTTATGCCATTTTTGGCTCTTTCTCAATGGTTTTTTTCCATTTCTTGTCCAGTCGTGCCCATTTCTTTCCCATTTTAAGCCATTTTTGGCCATTTTTCACCCAGTTTTCCCACTTCTCACCTCTTTGTAGCCATTTTTGGCCAGTTCTAACCGATTTCTGCCCCTTCGAACCCTTTCGTGCCCTTCTATCCTTTTTTGCAAATTTCTAACCCTTTTTAAGCCATTTTTGGCCATTTCTAACCCAGTTCCTTCCTTTACTCACCTGTTTAAAGCCATTTTTGGCCATTTCTAAGCCATTTTTGCCTACTTGTTACCTCTTTTAAGCCATTTTTGACTATTTCTAAACATATTTTGCCATTTCTATCCCATTTCTGCCTATTTCTAACCAGTTTTAAGCCTTTTTTGCCAAATTCTAACCCATTACTACCCACTTCTACCCAGTTTGAAGCACTTTTGCCCACTTCAAACCCTCTTGAAGCCATTTTTGGCCATTTCTAAACAGTTTTTGCGATTTCCATCCCATTTTTGCCCATTTCTGCATCTCTTTAAGCCATTTTTGGCCATTTCTAATCCAGGTTTGACCATTTTTAATCCCTTTTTAATCCATTTTTGGCTAGTTCTAAACAATTTTTCCTTTTCTATCCAATTTTTGCCTATTTCTAACCTATTTTAAGAAATTTTTGCCCCGTTGTAACCCATTTTTGCCCACTTCTAACCCACTTGAAGCCATTTTTGGCTCTTTCTAAAGAGTTTTTGCAATTTCTATCTCATTTTTGCCCATTTCTGCCTCTTTTTATACCATTTTTGGCCATTTCTAACCCAGTTTGGCCCATTTCTAACCCCTTTTTAATCCCTGTTTGGCTATTTCTAAGCAATTTTTGCCATTTCTGTCCTATTTTTGTCCATTTCTAAGCTATTTTAAGACACTTTTGGCTTTTTCTAAACAATGTTTGGCCATTTCTAATCCAGTTTTGCCCATTTCTAACCTGTTTGAAGCCATTTTTGGCTATTTCTCAACAATTTTTGGCCATTTCTAATCCAGCCTTGCCCATTTCTTTCCTGTTTGAAGCCATTTTTGGCCGTTTCTAACCTATTTTTGCCCCTTTCTATCCCAATTTGAAGCCATTTTTGGCTATTTCTAACCCAGTTTTGCCCATTTCTCTCCCATTTTAAGCCATTAATTTTTCCATTTCCCACCCTTCTTTTCCCACTTCTCTCCCATTTTAAGCCATTTTTGGCTATTTCTAAAGAACGTTTGCGATTTCCAACCCATTTTTGCCCATTTCTGCATCTTTTTAAGCCGTTTTTGGCCATTTCTAACCCCGGTTTGACCATTTCTGACCCCTTTTTAATCCATTTGGCTATTTCTAAACAAATTTTGCCATTTCTATCCAATATTTGCCTATTTCTAACCTATTTCAAGACATTTTTGCCCAGTTCTAACCCATTTTTGCCCTCTTCATACCCACCTGAAGCCATTTTTGGCCATTTTTAAACTTGTTTTTTTTGCTACTTCTAACCCGTTTTTGCTCATTTCTGCTCCTTTTTATGCCATTTTTGGCATTTTCTAACCCAGTTTTGACCATTTCTGACCCTTTTTTGATTCATTTTTGGCTATTTCTAAACAATTTTTGCCATTTCTATCCTATTTTTGCCTGTTTCTAAGCTATTTTAAGACATTTTTGCCCATTTCTAGCCCATTTTTGCCCACTTCTAACCCGCTTTAAGCCATTTTTGGCTCTTTCTAAGCATTTTTTGCTATTTCTAACCATGTTTTGCCCATGTCAAACCCTTTTTAAGCCTTTTTTGTCCATTTCTAGTCCAGTCGTGCCCATTTCTAACCTGTTTTATGCCATTTTTGGCTCTTTCTCAATGGTTTTTTTCCATTTCTTGTCCAGTCGTGCCCATTTCTTTCCCATTTTAAGCCATTTTTGGCCATTTTTCACCCAGTTTTCCCACTTCTCACCTCTTTGTAGCCATTTTTGGCCAGTTCTAACCGATTTCTGCCCCTTCGAACCCTTTCGTGCCCTTCTATCCTTTTTTGCAAATTTCTAACCCTTTTTAAGCCATTTTTGGCCATTTCTAACCCAGTTCCTTCCTTTACTCACCTGTTTAAAGCCATTTTTGGCCATTTCTAAGCCATTTTTGCCTACTTGTTACCTCTTTTAAGCCATTTTTGACTATTTCTAAACATATTTTGCCATTTCTATCCCATTTCTGCCTATTTCTAACCAGTTTTAAGCCTTTTTTGCCAAATTCTAACCCATTACTACCCACTTCTACCCAGTTAGAAGCACTTTTGCCCACTTCAAACCCTCTTGAAGCCATTTTTGGCCATTTCTAAACAGTTTTTGCGATTTCCATCCCATTTTTGCCCATTTCTGCATCTCTTTAAGCCATTTTTGGCCATTTCTAATCCAGGTTTGACCATTTTTAATCCCTTTTTAATCCATTTTTGGCTAGTTCTAAACAATTTTTCCTTTTCTATCCAATTTTTGCCTATTTCTAACCTATTTTAAGAAATTTTTGCCCCGTTGTAACCCATTTTTGCCCACTTCTAACCCACTTGAAGCCATTTTTGGCTCTTTCTAAAGAGTTTTTGCAATTTCTATCTCATTTTTGCCCATTTCTGCCTCTTTTTATACCATTTTTGGCCATTTCTAACCCAGTTTGGCCCATTTCTAACCCCTTTTTAATCCCTGTTTGGCTATTTCTAAGCAATTTTTGCCATTTCTGTCCTATTTTTGTCCATTTCTAAGCTATTTTAAGACACTTTTGGCTTTTTCTAAACAATGTTTGGCCATTTCTAATCCAGTTTTGCCCATTTCTAACCTGTTTGAAGCCATTTTTGGCTATTTCTCAACAATTTTTGGCCATTTCTAATCCAGCCTTGCCCATTTCTTTCCTGTTTGAAGCCATTTTTGGCCGTTTCTAACCTATTTTTGCCCCTTTCTATCCCAATTTGAAGCCATTTTTGGCTATTTCTAACCCAGTTTTGCCCATTTCTCTCCCATTTTAAGCCATTAATTTTTCCATTTCCCACCCTTCTTTTCCCACTTCTCTCCCATTTTAAGCCATTTTTGGCTATTTCTAAAGAACGTTTGCGATTTCCAACCCATTTTTGCCCATTTCTGCATCTTTTTAAGCCGTTTTTGGCCATTTCTAACCCCGGTTTGACCATTTCTGACCCCTTTTTAATCCATTTGGCTATTTCTAAACAAATTTTGCCATTTCTATCCAATATTTGCCTATTTCTAACCTATTTCAAGACATTTTTGCCCAGTTCTAACCCATTTTTGCCCTCTTCATACCCACCTGAAGCCATTTTTGGCCATTTTTAAACTTGTTTTTTTTGCTACTTCTAACCCGTTTTTGCTCATTTCTGCTCCTTTTTATGCCATTTTTGGCATTTTCTAACCCAGTTTTGACCATTTCTGACCCTTTTTTGATTCATTTTTGGCTATTTCTAAACAATTTTTGCCATTTCTATCCTATTTTTGCCTGTTTCTAAGCTATTTTAAGACATTTTTGCCCATTTCTAGCCCATTTTTGCCCACTTCTAACCCGCTTTAAGCCATTTTTGGCTCTTTCTAAGCATTTTTTGCTATTTCTAACCATGTTTTGCCCATGTCAAACCCTTTTTAAGCCTTTTTTGTCCATTTCTAGTCCAGTCGTGCCCATTTCTAACCTGTTTTATGCCATTTTTGGCTCTTTCTCAATGGTTTTTTTCCATTTCTTGTCCAGTCGTGCCCATTTCTTTCCCATTTTAAGCCATTTTTGGCCATTTTTCACCCAGTTTTCCCACTTCTCACCTCTTTGTAGCCATTTTTGGCCAGTTCTAACCGATTTCTGCCCCTTCGAACCCTTTCGTGCCCTTCTATCCTTTTTTGCAAATTTCTAACCCTTTTTAAGCCATTTTTGGCCATTTCTAACCCAGTTCCTTCCTTTACTCACCTGTTTAAAGCCATTTTTGGCCATTTCTAAGCCATTTTTGCCTACTTGTTACCTCTTTTAAGCCATTTTTGACTATTTCTAAACATATTTTGCCATTTCTATCCCATTTCTGCCTATTTCTAACCAGTTTTAAGCCTTTTTTGCCAAATTCTAACCCATTACTACCCACTTCTACCCAGTTAGAAGCACTTTTGCCCACTTCAAACCCTCTTGAAGCCATTTTTGGCCATTTCTAAACAGTTTTTGCGATTTCCATCCCATTTTTGCCCATTTCTGCATCTCTTTAAGCCATTTTTGGCCATTTCTAATCCAGGTTTGACCATTTTTAATCCCTTTTTAATCCATTTTTGGCTAGTTCTAAACAATTTTTCCTTTTCTATCCAATTTTTGCCTATTTCTAACCTATTTTAAGAAATTTTTGCCCCGTTGTAACCCATTTTTGCCCACTTCTAACCCACTTGAAGCCATTTTTGGCTCTTTCTAAAGAGTTTTTGCAATTTCTATCTCATTTTTGCCCATTTCTGCCTCTTTTTATACCATTTTTGGCCATTTCTAACCCAGTTTGGCCCATTTCTAACCCCTTTTTAATCCCTGTTTGGCTATTTCTAAGCAATTTTTGCCATTTCTGTCCTATTTTTGTCCATTTCTAAGCTATTTTAAGACACTTTTGGCTTTTTCTAAACAATGTTTGGCCATTTCTAATCCAGTTTTGCCCATTTCTAACCTGTTTGAAGCCATTTTTGGCTATTTCTCAACAATTTTTGGCCATTTCTAATCCAGCCTTGCCCATTTCTTTCCTGTTTGAAGCCATTTTTGGCCGTTTCTAACCTATTTTTGCCCCTTTCTATCCCAATTTGAAGCCATTTTTGGCTATTTCTAACCCAGTTTTGCCCATTTCTCTCCCATTTTAAGCCATTAATTTTTCCATTTCCCACCCTTCTTTTCCCACTTCTCTCCCATTTTAAGCCATTTTTGGCTATTTCTAAAGAACGTTTGCGATTTCCAACCCATTTTTGCCCATTTCTGCATCTTTTTAAGCCGTTTTTGGCCATTTCTAACCCCGGTTTGACCATTTCTGACCCCTTTTTAATCCATTTGGCTATTTCTAAACAAATTTTGCCATTTCTATCCAATATTTGCCTATTTCTAACCTATTTCAAGACATTTTTGCCCAGTTCTAACCCATTTTTGCCCTCTTCATACCCACCTGAAGCCATTTTTGGCCATTTTTAAACTTGTTTTTTGCTACTTCTAACCCGTTTTTGCTCATTTCTGCTCCTTTTTATGCCATTTTTGGCATTTTCTAACCCAGTTTTGACCATTTCTGACCCCTTTTTGATTCATTTTTGGCTATTTCTAAACAATTCTTGCCATTTCTATCCTATTTTTAACTATTTCTAAGCTGTTTTAAGATATTTGTGCCCAGTTCTTAACTATTTCTGCCCTCTAATGACCCAGTTTTGCGTGTTTGTCACCCGTTTTAAGCCATTTTTGGCCGTTTCTCACCTATTTTTGCCCCTTTCTATCCCTGTTTTAAGTCATTTTTGGCTATTTGTAACCCAGTTTTGCTCATGTCTCTCCCGTGTTAAGCCATTTATTTTTCCATTTCCAACCCTTCTTTACCCACTTCTAGCCCATTTTGAGCCAGTTTTGGCTATTTCTGAAGAATTTTTGCTATTTCCATCCCATTTTTGCCCATTTCTGCGTCTCTTTAAGCCATTTTTGGCCATTTCTGACCCAGTTTTGATCATTTCTAACCCCTTTTCAATCCATTTTTGGCTATTTCTAAACAAATTTTGCCATTTCTGTCCAATATTTGTCTATTTCTAACCTATTTCAAGACATTTTTGCCCAGTTCTAACCCATTTTTGTCCACTTCATACCCACCTGAAGCCATTTATGGCCATTTTTAAACTTTTTTTTTGCTATTTCCATCTCATTTTTGCTCATTTCTGCTCCTTTTTATGCCATTTTTGGCATTTTCTAACCCAGTTTTGACCATTTCTGACCCCTTTTTAATTCATTTTTGGCTAGTTCTAAACAATTTTTGCCATTTCTATCCTATTTTTGCCTGTTTCTAAGCTATTTTAAGACATTTTTGCCCATTTCTAGCCCATTTTTGCCCACTTCTAACCCGCTTTAAGCCATTTCTGGCTCTTTCTAAGCATTTTTTGCTATTTCTAACCATGTTTTGCCCATGTCAAACCCTTTTTGAGCCTTTTTTGTCCATTTCTAGTCCAGTCGTGCCCATTTCTAACCTGATTTATGCCATTTTTGGCTCTTTCTCAATAGTTTTTTTCCATTTCTTGTCCAGTCGTGCCCATTTCTTTCCCATTTTAAGCCATTTTTGGCCATTTTTCACCCAGTTTTCCCACTTCTCACCTCTTTGAAGCCATTTTTGGCCAGTTCTAACCGATTTCTGCCCCTTCGAACCCTTTTGTGCCCTTCTATCCTTTTTTGCAAATTTCTAACCCTTTTTAAGCCATTTTTGGCCATTTCTAACCCAGTTCCTTCCTTTACTCACCTGTTTAAAGCCATTTTTGGCCATTTCTAAGCCATTTTTGCCTACTTGTTACCTCTTTTAAGCCATTTTTGACTATTTCTAAACATATTTTGCCATTTCTATCCCATTTCTGCCTATTTCTAACCAGTTTTAAGCTTTTTTGCCAAATTCTAACCCATTATTACCCACTTCTACCCAGTTTGAAGCACTTTTGCCCACTTCAAACCCTCTTGAAGCCATTTTTGGCCATTTCTAAACGGTTTTTGCTATTTCCATCCCATTTTTGCCCATTTCTGCATCTCTTTAAGCCATTTTTGGCCATTTCTAATCCAGGTTTGACCATTTTTAATCCCTTTTTAATCCATTTTTGGCTAGTTCTAAACAATTTTTCCTTTTCTATCCAATTTTTGCCTATTTCTAACCTATTTTAAGAAATTTTTGCCCCGTTGTAACCCATTTTTGCCCACTTCTAACCCACTTGAAGCCATTTTTGGCTCTTTCTAAAGAGTTTTTGCAATTTCTATCTCATTTTTGCCCATTTCTGCCTCTTTTTATACCATTTTTGGCCATTTCTAACCCAGTTTGGCCCATTTCTAACCCCTTTTTAATCCCTGTTTGGCTATTTCTAAGCAATTTTTGCCATTTCTGTCCTATTTTTGTCCATTTCTAAGCTATTTTAAGACACTTTTGGCTTTTTCTAAACAATGTTTGGCCATTTCTAATCCAGTTTTGCCCATTTCTAACCTGTTTGAAGCCATTTTTGGCTATTTCTCAACAATTTTTGGCCATTTCTAATCCAGCCTTGCCCATTTCTTTCCTGTTTGAAGCCATTTTTGGCCGTTTCTAACCTATTTTTGCCCCTTTCTATCCCAATTTGAAGCCATTTTTGGCTATTTCTAACCCAGTTTTGCCCATTTCTCTCCCATTTTAAGCCATTAATTTTTCCATTTCCCACCCTTCTTTTCCCACTTCTCTCCCATTTTAAGCCATTTTTGGCTATTTCTAAAGAACGTTTGCGATTTCCAACCCATTTTTGCCCATTTCTGCATCTTTTTAAGCCGTTTTTGGCCATTTCTAACCCCGGTTTGACCATTTCTGACCCCTTTTTAATCCATTTGGCTATTTCTAAACAAATTTTGCCATTTCTATCCAATATTTGCCTATTTCTAACCTATTTCAAGACATTTTTGCCCAGTTCTAACCCATTTTTGCCCTCTTCATACCCACCTGAAGCCATTTTTGGCCATTTTTAAACTTGTTTTTTTTGCTACTTCTAACCCGTTTTTGCTCATTTCTGCTCCTTTTTATGCCATTTTTGGCATTTTCTAACCCAGTTTTGACCATTTCTGACCCTTTTTTGATTCATTTTTGGCTATTTCTAAACAATTTTTGCCATTTCTATCCTATTTTTGCCTGTTTCTAAGCTATTTTAAGACATTTTTGCCCATTTCTAGCCCATTTTTGCCCACTTCTAACCCGCTTTAAGCCATTTTTGGCTCTTTCTAAGCATTTTTTGCTATTTCTAACCATGTTTTGCCCATGTCAAACCCTTTTTAAGCCTTTTTTGTCCATTTCTAGTCCAGTCGTGCCCATTTCTAACCTGTTTTATGCCATTTTTGGCTCTTTCTCAATGGTTTTTTTCCATTTCTTGTCCAGTCGTGCCCATTTCTTTCCCATTTTAAGCCATTTTTGGCCATTTTTCACCCAGTTTTCCCACTTCTCACCTCTTTGTAGCCATTTTTGGCCAGTTCTAACCGATTTCTGCCCCTTCGAACCCTTTTGTGCCCTTCTATCCTTTTTTGCAAATTTCTAACCCTTTTTAAGCCATTTTTGGCCATTTCTAACCCAGTTCCTTCCTTTACTCACCTGTTTAAAGCCATTTTTGGCCATTTCTAAGCCATTTTTGCCTACTTGTTACCTCTTTTAAGCCATTTTTGACTATTTCTAAACATATTTTGCCATTTCTATCCCATTTCTGCCTATTTCTAACCAGTTTTAAGCCTTTTTTGCCAAATTCTAACCCATTACTACCCACTTCTACCCAGTTTGAAGCACTTTTGCCCACTTCAAACCCTCTTGAAGCCATTTTTGGCCATTTCTAAACAGTTTTTGCGATTTCCATCCCATTTTTGCCCATTTCTGCATCTCTTTAAGCCATTTTTGGCCATTTCTAATCCAGGTTTGACCATTTTTAATCCCTTTTTAATCCATTTTTGGCTAGTTCTAAACAATTTTTCCTTTTCTATCCAATTTTTGCCTATTTCTAACCTATTTTAAGAAATTTTTGCCCCGTTGTAACCCATTTTTGCCCACTTCTAACCCACTTGAAGCCATTTTTGGCTCTTTCTAAAGAGTTTTTGCAATTTCTATCTCATTTTTGCCCATTTCTGCCTCTTTTTATACCATTTTTGGCCATTTCTAACCCAGTTTGGCCCATTTCTAACCCCTTTTTAATCCCTGTTTGGCTATTTCTAAGCAATTTTTGCCATTTCTGTCCTATTTTTGTCCATTTCTAAGCTATTTTAAGACACTTTTGGCTTTTTCTAAACAATGTTTGGCCATTTCTAATCCAGTTTTGCCCATTTCTAACCTGTTTGAAGCCATTTTTGGCTATTTCTCAACAATTTTTGGCCATTTCTAATCCAGCCTTGCCCATTTCTTTCCTGTTTGAAGCCATTTTTGGCCGTTTCTAACCTATTTTTGCCCCTTTCTATCCCAATTTGAAGCCATTTTTGGCTATTTCTAACCCAGTTTTGCCCATTTCTCTCCCATTTTAAGCCATTAATTTTTCCATTTCCCACCCTTCTTTTCCCACTTCTCTCCCATTTTAAGCCATTTTTGGCTATTTCTAAAGAACGTTTGCGATTTCCAACCCATTTTTGCCCATTTCTGCATCTTTTTAAGCCGTTTTTGGCCATTTCTAACCCCGGTTTGACCATTTCTGACCCCTTTTTAATCCATTTGGCTATTTCTAAACAAATTTTGCCATTTCTATCCAATATTTGCCTATTTCTAACCTATTTCAAGACATTTTTGCCCAGTTCTAACCCATTTTTGCCCTCTTCATACCCACCTGAAGCCATTTTTGGCCATTTTTAAACTTGTTTTTTTTGCTACTTCTAACCCGTTTTTGCTCATTTCTGCTCCTTTTTATGCCATTTTTGGCATTTTCTAACCCAGTTTTGACCATTTCTGACCCTTTTTTGATTCATTTTTGGCTATTTCTAAACAATTTTTGCCATTTCTATCCTATTTTTGCCTGTTTCTAAGCTATTTTAAGACATTTTTGCCCATTTCTAGCCCATTTTTGCCCACTTCTAACCCGCTTTAAGCCATTTTTGGCTCTTTCTAAGCATTTTTTGCTATTTCTAACCATGTTTTGCCCATGTCAAACCCTTTTTAAGCCTTTTTTGTCCATTTCTAGTCCAGTCGTGCCCATTTCTAACCTGTTTTATGCCATTTTTGGCTCTTTCTCAATGGTTTTTTTCCATTTCTTGTCCAGTCGTGCCCATTTCTTTCCCATTTTAAGCCATTTTTGGCCATTTTTCACCCAGTTTTCCCACTTCTCACCTCTTTGTAGCCATTTTTGGCCAGTTCTAACCGATTTCTGCCCCTTCGAACCCTTTCGTGCCCTTCTATCCTTTTTTGCAAATTTCTAACCCTTTTTAAGCCATTTTTGGCCATTTCTAACCCAGTTCCTTCCTTTACTCACCTGTTTAAAGCCATTTTTGGCCATTTCTAAGCCATTTTTGCCTACTTGTTACCTCTTTTAAGCCATTTTTGACTATTTCTAAACATATTTTGCCATTTCTATCCCATTTCTGCCTATTTCTAACCAGTTTTAAGCCTTTTTTGCCAAATTCTAACCCATTATTACCCACTTCTACCCAGTTTGAAGCACTTTTGCCCACTTCAAACCCTCTTGAAGCCATTTTTGGCCATTTCTAAACGGTTTTTGCGATTTCCATCCCATTTTTGCCCATTTCTGCATCTCTTTAAGCCATTTTTGGCCATTTCTAATCCAGGTTTGACCATTTTTAATCCCTTTTTAATCCATTTTTGGCTAGTTCTAAACAATTTTTCCTTTTCTATCCAATTTTTGCCTATTTCTAACCTATTTTAAGAAATTTTTGCCCCGTTGTAACCCATTTTTGCCCACTTCTAACCCACTTGAAGCCATTTTTGGCTCTTTCTAAAGAGTTTTTGCAATTTCTATCTCATTTTTGCCCATTTCTGCCTCTTTTTATACCATTTTTGGCCATTTCTAACCCAGTTTGGCCCATTTCTAACCCCTTTTTAATCCCTGTTTGGCTATTTCTAAGCAATTTTTGCCATTTCTGTCCTATTTTTGTCCATTTCTAAGCTATTTTAAGACACTTTTGGCTTTTTCTAAACAATGTTTGGCCATTTCTAATCCAGTTTTGCCCATTTCTAACCTGTTTGAAGCCATTTTTGGCTATTTCTCAACAATTTTTGGCCATTTCTAATCCAGCCTTGCCCATTTCTTTCCTGTTTGAAGCCATTTTTGGCCGTTTCTAACCTATTTTTGCCCCTTTCTATCCCAATTTGAAGCCATTTTTGGCTATTTCTAACCCAGTTTTGCCCATTTCTCTCCCATTTTAAGCCATTAATTTTTCCATTTCCCACCCTTCTTTTCCCACTTCTCTCCCATTTTAAGCCATTTTTGGCTATTTCTAAAGAACGTTTGCGATTTCCAACCCATTTTTGCCCATTTCTGCATCTTTTTAAGCCGTTTTTGGCCATTTCTAACCCCGGTTTGACCATTTCTGACCCCTTTTTAATCCATTTGGCTATTTCTAAACAAATTTTGCCATTTCTATCCAATATTTGCCTATTTCTAACCTATTTCAAGACATTTTTGCCCAGTTCTAACCCATTTTTGCCCTCTTCATACCCACCTGAAGCCATTTTTGGCCATTTTTAAACTTGTTTTTTTTGCTACTTCTAACCCGTTTTTGCTCATTTCTGCTCCTTTTTATGCCATTTTTGGCATTTTCTAACCCAGTTTTGACCATTTCTGACCCTTTTTTGATTCATTTTTGGCTATTTCTAAACAATTTTTGCCATTTCTATCCTATTTTTGCCTGTTTCTAAGCTATTTTAAGACATTTTTGCCCATTTCTAGCCCATTTTTGCCCACTTCTAACCCGCTTTAAGCCATTTTTGGCTCTTTCTAAGCATTTTTTGCTATTTCTAACCATGTTTTGCCCATGTCAAACCCTTTTTAAGCCTTTTTTGTCCATTTCTAGTCCAGTCGTGCCCATTTCTAACCTGTTTTATGCCATTTTTGGCTCTTTCTCAATGGTTTTTTTCCATTTCTTGTCCAGTCGTGCCCATTTCTTTCCCATTTTAAGCCATTTTTGGCCATTTTTCACCCAGTTTTCCCACTTCTCACCTCTTTGTAGCCATTTTTGGCCAGTTCTAACCGATTTCTGCCCCTTCGAACCCTTTCGTGCCCTTCTATCCTTTTTTGCAAATTTCTAACCCTTTTTAAGCCATTTTTGGCCATTTCTAACCCAGTTCCTTCCTTTACTCACCTGTTTAAAGCCATTTTTGGCCATTTCTAAGCCATTTTTGCCTACTTGTTACCTCTTTTAAGCCATTTTTGACTATTTCTAAACATATTTTGCCATTTCTATCCCATTTCTGCCTATTTCTAACCAGTTTTAAGCCTTTTTTGCCAAATTCTAACCCATTACTACCCACTTCTACCCAGTTAGAAGCACTTTTGCCCGCTTCAAACCCTCTTGAAGCCATTTTTGGCCATTTCTAAACAGTTTTTGCGATTTCCATCCCATTTTTGCCCATTTCTGCATCTCTTTAAGCCATTTTTGGCCATTTCTAATCCAGGTTTGACCATTTTTAATCCCTTTTTAATCCATTTTTGGCTAGTTCTAAACAATTTTTCCTTTTCTATCCAATTTTTGCCTATTTCTAACCTATTTTAAGAAATTTTTGCCCCGTTGTAACCCATTTTTGCCCACTTCTAACCCACTTGAAGCCATTTTTGGCTCTTTCTAAAGAGTTTTTGCAATTTCTATCTCATTTTTGCCCATTTCTGCCTCTTTTTATACCATTTTTGGCCATTTCTAACCCAGTTTGGCCCATTTCTAACCCCTTTTTAATCCCTGTTTGGCTATTTCTAAGCAATTTTTGCCATTTCTGTCCTATTTTTGTCCATTTCTAAGCTATTTTAAGACACTTTTGGCTTTTTCTAAACAATGTTTGGCCATTTCTAATCCAGTTTTGCCCATTTCTAACCTGTTTGAAGCCATTTTTGGCTATTTCTCAACAATTTTTGGCCATTTCTAATCCAGCCTTGCCCATTTCTTTCCTGTTTGAAGCCATTTTTGGCCGTTTCTAACCTATTTTTGCCCCTTTCTATCCCAATTTGAAGCCATTTTTGGCTATTTCTAACCCAGTTTTGCCCATTTCTCTCCCATTTTAAGCCATTAATTTTTCCATTTCCCACCCTTCTTTTCCCACTTCTCTCCCATTTTAAGCCATTTTTGGCTATTTCTAAAGAACGTTTGCGATTTCCAACCCATTTTTGCCCATTTCTGCATCTTTTTAAGCCGTTTTTGGCCATTTCTAACCCCGGTTTGACCATTTCTGACCCCTTTTTAATCCATTTGGCTATTTCTAAACAAATTTTGCCATTTCTATCCAATATTTGCCTATTTCTAACCTATTTCAAGACATTTTTGCCCAGTTCTAACCCATTTTTGCCCTCTTCATACCCACCTGAAGCCATTTTTGGCCATTTTTAAACTTGTTTTTTTTGCTACTTCTAACCCGTTTTTGCTCATTTCTGCTCCTTTTTATGCCATTTTTGGCATTTTCTAACCCAGTTTTGACCATTTCTGACCCTTTTTTGATTCATTTTTGGCTATTTCTAAACAATTTTTGCCATTTCTATCCTATTTTTGCCTGTTTCTAAGCTATTTTAAGACATTTTTGCCCATTTCTAGCCCATTTTTGCCCACTTCTAACCCGCTTTAAGCCATTTTTGGCTCTTTCTAAGCATTTTTTGCTATTTCTAACCATGTTTTGCCCATGTCAAACCCTTTTTAAGCCTTTTTTGTCCATTTCTAGTCCAGTCGTGCCCATTTCTAACCTGTTTTATGCCATTTTTGGCTCTTTCTCAATGGTTTTTTTCCATTTCTTGTCCAGTCGTGCCCATTTCTTTCCCATTTTAAGCCATTTTTGGCCATTTTTCACCCAGTTTTCCCACTTCTCACCTCTTTGTAGCCATTTTTGGCCAGTTCTAACCGATTTCTGCCCCTTCGAACCCTTTCGTGCCCTTCTATCCTTTTTTGCAAATTTCTAACCCTTTTTAAGCCATTTTTGGCCATTTCTAACCCAGTTCCTTCCTTTACTCACCTGTTTAAAGCCATTTTTGGCCATTTCTAAGCCATTTTTGCCTACTTGTTACCTCTTTTAAGCCATTTTTGACTATTTCTAAACATATTTTGCCATTTCTATCCCATTTCTGCCTATTTCTAACCAGTTTTAAGCCTTTTTTGCCAAATTCTAACCCATTACTACCCACTTCTACCCAGTTTGAAGCACTTTTGCCCACTTCAAACCCTCTTGAAGCCATTTTTGGCCATTTCTAAACAGTTTTTGCGATTTCCATCCCATTTTTGCCCATTTCTGCATCTCTTTAAGCCATTTTTGGCCATTTCTAATCCAGGTTTGACCATTTTTAATCCCTTTTTAATCCATTTTTGGCTAGTTCTAAACAATTTTTCCTTTTCTATCCAATTTTTGCCTATTTCTAACCTATTTTAAGAAATTTTTGCCCCGTTGTAACCCATTTTTGCCCACTTCTAACCCACTTGAAGCCATTTTTGGCTCTTTCTAAAGAGTTTTTGCAATTTCTATCTCATTTTTGCCCATTTCTGCCTCTTTTTATACCATTTTTGGCCATTTCTAACCCAGTTTGGCCCATTTCTAACCCCTTTTTAATCCCTGTTTGGCTATTTCTAAGCAATTTTTGCCATTTCTGTCCTATTTTTGTCCATTTCTAAGCTATTTTAAGACACTTTTGGCTTTTTCTAAACAATGTTGGGCCATTTCTAATCCAGTTTTGCCCATTTCTAACCTGTTTGAAGCCATTTTTGGCTATTTCTCAACAATTTTTGGCCATTTCTAATCCAGCCTTGCCCATTTCTTTCCTGTTTGAAGCCATTTTTGGCCGTTTCTAACCTATTTTTGCCCCTTTCTATCCCAATTTGAAGCCATTTTTGGCTATTTCTAACCCAGTTTTGCCCATTTCTCTCCCATTTTAAGCCATTAATTTTTCCATTTCCCACCCTTCTTTTCCCACTTCTCTCCCATTTTAAGCCATTTTTGGCTATTTCTAAAGAACGTTTGCGATTTCCAACCCATTTTTGCCCATTTCTGCATCTTTTTAAGCCGTTTTTGGCCATTTCTAACCCCGGTTTGACCATTTCTGACCCCTTTTTAATCCATTTGGCTATTTCTAAACAAATTTTGCCATTTCTATCCAATATTTGCCTATTTCTAACCTATTTCAAGACATTTTTGCCCAGTTCTAACCCATTTTTGCCCTCTTCATACCCACCTGAAGCCATTTTTGGCCATTTTTAAACTTGTTTTTTTTGCTACTTCTAACCCGTTTTTGCTCATTTCTGCTCCTTTTTATGCCATTTTTGGCATTTTCTAACCCAGTTTTGACCATTTCTGACCCTTTTTTGATTCATTTTTGGCTATTTCTAAACAATTTTTGCCATTTCTATCCTATTTTTGCCTGTTTCTAAGCTATTTTAAGACATTTTTGCCCATTTCTAGCCCATTTTTGCCCACTTCTAACCCGCTTTAAGCCATTTTTGGCTCTTTCTAAGCATTTTTTGCTATTTCTAACCATGTTTTGCCCATGTCAAACCCTTTTTAAGCCTTTTTTGTCCATTTCTAGTCCAGTCGTGCCCATTTCTAACCTGTTTTATGCCATTTTTGGCTCTTTCTCAATGGTTTTTTTCCATTTCTTGTCCAGTCGTGCCCATTTCTTTCCCATTTTAAGCCATTTTTGGCCATTTTTCACCCAGTTTTCCCACTTCTCACCTCTTTGTAGCCATTTTTGGCCAGTTCTAACCGATTTCTGCCCCTTCGAACCCTTTCGTGCCCTTCTATCCTTTTTTGCAAATTTCTAACCCTTTTTAAGCCATTTTTGGCCATTTCTAACCCAGTTCCTTCCTTTACTCACCTGTTTAAAGCCATTTTTGGCCATTTCTAAGCCATTTTTGCCTACTTGTTACCTCTTTTAAGCCATTTTTGACTATTTCTAAACATATTTTGCCATTTCTATCCCATTTCTGCCTATTTCTAACCAGTTTTAAGCCTTTTTTGCCAAATTCTAACCCATTACTACCCACTTCTACCCAGTTAGAAGCACTTTTGCCCACTTCAAACCCTCTTGAAGCCATTTTTGGCCATTTCTAAACAGTTTTTGCGATTTCCATCCCATTTTTGCCCATTTCTGCATCTCTTTAAGCCATTTTTGGCCATTTCTAATCCAGGTTTGACCATTTTTAATCCCTTTTTAATCCATTTTTGGCTAGTTCTAAACAATTTTTCCTTTTCTATCCAATTTTTGCCTATTTCTAACCTATTTTAAGAAATTTTTGCCCCGTTGTAACCCATTTTTGCCCACTTCTAACCCACTTGAAGCCATTTTTGGCTCTTTCTAAAGAGTTTTTGCAATTTCTATCTCATTTTTGCCCATTTCTGCCTCTTTTTATACCATTTTTGGCCATTTCTAACCCAGTTTGGCCCATTTCTAACCCCTTTTTAATCCCTGTTTGGCTATTTCTAAGCAATTTTTGCCATTTCTGTCCTATTTTTGTCCATTTCTAAGCTATTTTAAGACACTTTTGGCTTTTTCTAAACAATGTTTGGCCATTTCTAATCCAGTTTTGCCCATTTCTAACCTGTTTGAAGCCATTTTTGGCTATTTCTCAACAATTTTTGGCCATTTCTAATCCAGCCTTGCCCATTTCTTTCCTGTTTGAAGCCATTTTTGGCCGTTTCTAACCTATTTTTGCCCCTTTCTATCCCAATTTGAAGCCATTTTTGGCTATTTCTAACCCAGTTTTGCCCATTTCTCTCCCATTTTAAGCCATTAATTTTTCCATTTCCCACCCTTCTTTTCCCACTTCTCTCCCATTTTAAGCCATTTTTGGCTATTTCTAAAGAACGTTTGCGATTTCCAACCCATTTTTGCCCATTTCTGCATCTTTTTAAGCCGTTTTTGGCCATTTCTAACCCCGGTTTGACCATTTCTGACCCCTTTTTAATCCATTTGGCTATTTCTAAACAAATTTTGCCATTTCTATCCAATATTTGCCTATTTCTAACCTATTTCAAGACATTTTTGCCCAGTTCTAACCCATTTTTGCCCTCTTCATACCCACCTGAAGCCATTTTTGGCCATTTTTAAACTTGTTTTTTTTGCTACTTCTAACCCGTTTTTGCTCATTTCTGCTCCTTTTTATGCCATTTTTGGCATTTTCTAACCCAGTTTTGACCATTTCTGACCCTTTTTTGATTCATTTTTGGCTATTTCTAAACAATTTTTGCCATTTCTATCCTATTTTTGCCTGTTTCTAAGCTATTTTAAGACATTTTTGCCCATTTCTAGCCCATTTTTGCCCACTTCTAACCCGCTTTAAGCCATTTTTGGCTCTTTCTAAGCATTTTTTGCTATTTCTAACCATGTTTTGCCCATGTCAAACCCTTTTTAAGCCTTTTTTGTCCATTTCTAGTCCAGTCGTGCCCATTTCTAACCTGTTTTATGCCATTTTTGGCTCTTTCTCAATGGTTTTTTTCCATTTCTTGTCCAGTCGTGCCCATTTCTTTCCCATTTTAAGCCATTTTTGGCCATTTTTCACCCAGTTTTCCCACTTCTCACCTCTTTGTAGCCATTTTTGGCCAGTTCTAACCGATTTCTGCCCCTTCGAACCCTTTCGTGCCCTTCTATCCTTTTTTGCAAATTTCTAACCCTTTTTAAGCCATTTTTGGCCATTTCTAACCCAGTTCCTTCCTTTACTCACCTGTTTAAAGCCATTTTTGGCCATTTCTAAGCCATTTTTGCCTACTTGTTACCTCTTTTAAGCCATTTTTGACTATTTCTAAACATATTTTGCCATTTCTATCCCATTTCTGCCTATTTCTAACCAGTTTTAAGCCTTTTTTGCCAAATTCTAACCCATTATTACCCACTTCTACCCAGTTTGAAGCACTTTTGCCCACTTCAAACCCTCTTGAAGCCATTTTTGGCCATTTCTAAACGGTTTTTGCGATTTCCATCCCATTTTTGCCCATTTCTGCATCTCTTTAAGCCATTTTTGGCCATTTCTAATCCAGGTTTGACCATTTTTAATCCCTTTTTAATCCATTTTTGGCTAGTTCTAAACAATTTTTCCTTTTCTATCCAATTTTTGCCTATTTCTAACCTATTTTAAGAAATTTTTGCCCCGTTGTAACCCATTTTTGCCCACTTCTAACCCACTTGAAGCCATTTTTGGCTCTTTCTAAAGAGTTTTTGCAATTTCTATCTCATTTTTGCCCATTTCTGCCTCTTTTTATACCATTTTTGGCCATTTCTAACCCAGTTTGGCCCATTTCTAACCCCTTTTTAATCCCTGTTTGGCTATTTCTAAGCAATTTTTGCCATTTCTGTCCTATTTTTGTCCATTTCTAAGCTATTTTAAGACACTTTTGGCTTTTTCTAAACAATGTTTGGCCATTTCTAATCCAGTTTTGCCCATTTCTAACCTGTTTGAAGCCATTTTTGGCTATTTCTCAACAATTTTTGGCCATTTCTAATCCAGCCTTGCCCATTTCTTTCCTGTTTGAAGCCATTTTTGGCCGTTTCTAACCTATTTTTGCCCCTTTCTATCCCAATTTGAAGCCATTTTTGGCTATTTCTAACCCAGTTTTGCCCATTTCTCTCCCATTTTAAGCCATTAATTTTTCCATTTCCCACCCTTCTTTTCCCACTTCTCTCCCATTTTAAGCCATTTTTGGCTATTTCTAAAGAACGTTTGCGATTTCCAACCCATTTTTGCCCATTTCTGCATCTTTTTAAGCCGTTTTTGGCCATTTCTAACCCCGGTTTGACCATTTCTGACCCCTTTTTAATCCATTTGGCTATTTCTAAACAAATTTTGCCATTTCTATCCAATATTTGCCTATTTCTAACCTATTTCAAGACATTTTTGCCCAGTTCTAACCCATTTTTGCCCTCTTCATACCCACCTGAAGCCATTTTTGGCCATTTTTAAACTTGTTTTTTTTGCTACTTCTAACCCGTTTTTGCTCATTTCTGCTCCTTTTTATGCCATTTTTGGCATTTTCTAACCCAGTTTTGACCATTTCTGACCCTTTTTTGATTCATTTTTGGCTATTTCTAAACAATTTTTGCCATTTCTATCCTATTTTTGCCTGTTTCTAAGCTATTTTAAGACATTTTTGCCCATTTCTAGCCCATTTTTGCCCACTTCTAACCCGCTTTAAGCCATTTTTGGCTCTTTCTAAGCATTTTTTGCTATTTCTAACCATGTTTTGCCCATGTCAAACCCTTTTTAAGCCTTTTTTGTCCATTTCTAGTCCAGTCGTGCCCATTTCTAACCTGTTTTATGCCATTTTTGGCTCTTTCTCAATGGTTTTTTTCCATTTCTTGTCCAGTCGTGCCCATTTCTTTCCCATTTTAAGCCATTTTTGGCCATTTTTCACCCAGTTTTCCCACTTCTCACCTCTTTGTAGCCATTTTTGGCCAGTTCTAACCGATTTCTGCCCCTTCGAACCCTTTCGTGCCCTTCTATCCTTTTTTGCAAATTTCTAACCCTTTTTAAGCCATTTTTGGCCATTTCTAACCCAGTTCCTTCCTTTACTCACCTGTTTAAAGCCATTTTTGGCCATTTCTAAGCCATTTTTGCCTACTTGTTACCTCTTTTAAGCCATTTTTGACTATTTCTAAACATATTTTGCCATTTCTATCCCATTTCTGCCTATTTCTAACCAGTTTTAAGCCTTTTTTGCCAAATTCTAACCCATTACTACCCACTTCTACCCAGTTAGAAGCACTTTTGCCCACTTCAAACCCTCTTGAAGCCATTTTTGGCCATTTCTAAACAGTTTTTGCGATTTCCATCCCATTTTTGCCCATTTCTGCATCTCTTTAAGCCATTTTTGGCCATTTCTAATCCAGGTTTGACCATTTTTAATCCCTTTTTAATCCATTTTTGGCTAGTTCTAAACAATTTTTCCTTTTCTATCCAATTTTTGCCTATTTCTAACCTATTTTAAGAAATTTTTGCCCCGTTGTAACCCATTTTTGCCCACTTCTAACCCACTTGAAGCCATTTTTGGCTCTTTCTAAAGAGTTTTTGCAATTTCTATCTCATTTTTGCCCATTTCTGCCTCTTTTTATACCATTTTTGGCCATTTCTAACCCAGTTTGGCCCATTTCTAACCCCTTTTTAATCCCTGTTTGGCTATTTCTAAGCAATTTTTGCCATTTCTGTCCTATTTTTGTCCATTTCTAAGCTATTTTAAGACACTTTTGGCTTTTTCTAAACAATGTTTGGCCATTTCTAATCCAGTTTTGCCCATTTCTAACCTGTTTGAAGCCATTTTTGGCTATTTCTCAACAATTTTTGGCCATTTCTAATCCAGCCTTGCCCATTTCTTTCCTGTTTGAAGCCATTTTTGGCCGTTTCTAACCTATTTTTGCCCCTTTCTATCCCAATTTGAAGCCATTTTTGGCTATTTCTAACCCAGTTTTGCCCATTTCTCTCCCATTTTAAGCCATTAATTTTTCCATTTCCCACCCTTCTTTTCCCACTTCTCTCCCATTTTAAGCCATTTTTGGCTATTTCTAAAGAACGTTTGCGATTTCCAACCCATTTTTGCCCATTTCTGCATCTTTTTAAGCCGTTTTTGGCCATTTCTAACCCCGGTTTGACCATTTCTGACCCCTTTTTAATCCATTTGGCTATTTCTAAACAAATTTTGCCATTTCTATCCAATATTTGCCTATTTCTAACCTATTTCAAGACATTTTTGCCCAGTTCTAACCCATTTTTGCCCTCTTCATACCCACCTGAAGCCATTTTTGGCCATTTTTAAACTTGTTTTTTTTGCTACTTCTAACCCGTTTTTGCTCATTTCTGCTCCTTTTTATGCCATTTTTGGCATTTTCTAACCCAGTTTTGACCATTTCTGACCCTTTTTTGATTCATTTTTGGCTATTTCTAAACAATTTTTGCCATTTCTATCCTATTTTTGCCTGTTTCTAAGCTATTTTAAGACATTTTTGCCCATTTCTAGCCCATTTTTGCCCACTTCTAACCCGCTTTAAGCCATTTTTGGCTCTTTCTAAGCATTTTTTGCTATTTCTAACCATGTTTTGCCCATGTCAAACCCTTTTTAAGCCTTTTTTGTCCATTTCTAGTCCAGTCGTGCCCATTTCTAACCTGTTTTATGCCATTTTTGGCTCTTTCTCAATGGTTTTTTTCCATTTCTTGTCCAGTCGTGCCCATTTCTTTCCCATTTTAAGCCATTTTTGGCCATTTTTCACCCAGTTTTCCCACTTCTCACCTCTTTGTAGCCATTTTTGGCCAGTTCTAACCGATTTCTGCCCCTTCGAACCCTTTCGTGCCCTTCTATCCTTTTTTGCAAATTTCTAACCCTTTTTAAGCCATTTTTGGCCATTTCTAACCCAGTTCCTTCCTTTACTCACCTGTTTAAAGCCATTTTTGGCCATTTCTAAGCCATTTTTGCCTACTTGTTACCTCTTTTAAGCCATTTTTGACTATTTCTAAACATATTTTGCCATTTCTATCCCATTTCTGCCTATTTCTAACCAGTTTTAAGCCTTTTTTGCCAAATTCTAACCCATTACTACCCACTTCTACCCAGTTAGAAGCACTTTTGCCCACTTCAAACCCTCTTGAAGCCATTTTTGGCCATTTCTAAACAGTTTTTGCGATTTCCATCCCATTTTTGCCCATTTCTGCATCTCTTTAAGCCATTTTTGGCCATTTCTAATCCAGGTTTGACCATTTTTAATCCCTTTTTAATCCATTTTTGGCTAGTTCTAAACAATTTTTCCTTTTCTATCCAATTTTTGCCTATTTCTAACCTATTTTAAGAAATTTTTGCCCCGTTGTAACCCATTTTTGCCCACTTCTAACCCACTTGAAGCCATTTTTGGCTCTTTCTAAAGAGTTTTTGCAATTTCTATCTCATTTTTGCCCATTTCTGCCTCTTTTTATACCATTTTTGGCCATTTCTAACCCAGTTTGGCCCATTTCTAACCCCTTTTTAATCCCTGTTTGGCTATTTCTAAGCAATTTTTGCCATTTCTGTCCTATTTTTGTCCATTTCTAAGCTATTTTAAGACACTTTTGGCTTTTTCTAAACAATGTTTGGCCATTTCTAATCCAGTTTTGCCCATTTCTAACCTGTTTGAAGCCATTTTTGGCTATTTCTCAACAATTTTTGGCCATTTCTAATCCAGCCTTGCCCATTTCTTTCCTGTTTGAAGCCATTTTTGGCCGTTTCTAACCTATTTTTGCCCCTTTCTATCCCAATTTGAAGCCATTTTTGGCTATTTCTAACCCAGTTTTGCCCATTTCTCTCCCATTTTAAGCCATTAATTTTTCCATTTCCCACCCTTCTTTTCCCACTTCTCTCCCATTTTAAGCCATTTTTGGCTATTTCTAAAGAACGTTTGCGATTTCCAACCCATTTTTGCCCATTTCTGCATCTTTTTAAGCCGTTTTTGGCCATTTCTAACCCCGGTTTGACCATTTCTGACCCCTTTTTAATCCATTTGGCTATTTCTAAACAAATTTTGCCATTTCTATCCAATATTTGCCTATTTCTAACCTATTTCAAGACATTTTTGCCCAGTTCTAACCCATTTTTGCCCTCTTCATACCCACCTGAAGCCATTTTTGGCCATTTTTAAACTTGTTTTTTTTGCTACTTCTAACCCGTTTTTGCTCATTTCTGCTCCTTTTTATGCCATTTTTGGCATTTTCTAACCCAGTTTTGACCATTTCTGACCCTTTTTTGATTCATTTTTGGCTATTTCTAAACAATTTTTGCCATTTCTATCCTATTTTTGCCTGTTTCTAAGCTATTTTAAGACATTTTTGCCCATTTCTAGCCCATTTTTGCCCACTTCTAACCCGCTTTAAGCCATTTTTGGCTCTTTCTAAGCATTTTTTGCTATTTCTAACCATGTTTTGCCCATGTCAAACCCTTTTTAAGCCTTTTTTGTCCATTTCTAGTCCAGTCGTGCCCATTTCTAACCTGTTTTATGCCATTTTTGGCTCTTTCTCAATGGTTTTTTTCCATTTCTTGTCCAGTCGTGCCCATTTCTTTCCCATTTTAAGCCATTTTTGGCCATTTTTCACCCAGTTTTCCCACTTCTCACCTCTTTGTAGCCATTTTTGGCCAGTTCTAACCGATTTCTGCCCCTTCGAACCCTTTCGTGCCCTTCTATCCTTTTTTGCAAATTTCTAACCCTTTTTAAGCCATTTTTGGCCATTTCTAACCCAGTTCCTTCCTTTACTCACCTGTTTAAAGCCATTTTTGGCCATTTCTAAGCCATTTTTGCCTACTTGTTACCTCTTTTAAGCCATTTTTGACTATTTCTAAACATATTTTGCCATTTCTATCCCATTTCTGCCTATTTCTAACCAGTTTTAAGCCTTTTTTGCCAAATTCTAACCCATTATTACCCACTTCTACCCAGTTTGAAGCACTTTTGCCCACTTCAAACCCTCTTGAAGCCATTTTTGGCCATTTCTAAACGGTTTTTGCGATTTCCATCCCATTTTTGCCCATTTCTGCATCTCTTTAAGCCATTTTTGGCCATTTCTAATCCAGGTTTGACCATTTTTAATCCCTTTTTAATCCATTTTTGGCTAGTTCTAAACAATTTTTCCTTTTCTATCCAATTTTTGCCTATTTCTAACCTATTTTAAGAAATTTTTGCCCCGTTGTAACCCATTTTTGCCCACTTCTAACCCACTTGAAGCCATTTTTGGCTCTTTCTAAAGAGTTTTTGCAATTTCTATCTCATTTTTGCCCATTTCTGCCTCTTTTTATACCATTTTTGGCCATTTCTAACCCAGTTTGGCCCATTTCTAACCCCTTTTTAATCCCTGTTTGGCTATTTCTAAGCAATTTTTGCCATTTCTGTCCTATTTTTGTCCATTTCTAAGCTATTTTAAGACACTTTTGGCTTTTTCTAAACAATGTTTGGCCATTTCTAATCCAGTTTTGCCCATTTCTAACCTGTTTGAAGCCATTTTTGGCTATTTCTCAACAATTTTTGGCCATTTCTAATCCAGCCTTGCCCATTTCTTTCCTGTTTGAAGCCATTTTTGGCCGTTTCTAACCTATTTTTGCCCCTTTCTATCCCAATTTGAAGCCATTTTTGGCTATTTCTAACCCAGTTTTGCCCATTTCTCTCCCATTTTAAGCCATTAATTTTTCCATTTCCCACCCTTCTTTTCCCACTTCTCTCCCATTTTAAGCCATTTTTGGCTATTTCTAAAGAACGTTTGCGATTTCCAACCCATTTTTGCCCATTTCTGCATCTTTTTAAGCCGTTTTTGGCCATTTCTAACCCCGGTTTGACCATTTCTGACCCCTTTTTAATCCATTTGGCTATTTCTAAACAAATTTTGCCATTTCTATCCAATATTTGCCTATTTCTAACCTATTTCAAGACATTTTTGCCCAGTTCTAACCCATTTTTGCCCTCTTCATACCCACCTGAAGCCATTTTTGGCCATTTTTAAACTTGTTTTTTGCTACTTCTAACCCGTTTTTGCTCATTTCTGCTCCTTTTTATGCCATTTTTGGCATTTTCTAACCCAGTTTTGACCATTTCTGACCCCTTTTTGATTCATTTTTGGCTATTTCTAAACAATTCTTGCCATTTCTATCCTATTTTTAACTATTTCTAAGCTGTTTTATGATATTTGTGCCCAGTTCTTAACTATTTCTGCCCTCTAATGACCCAGTTTTGCGTGTTTGTCACCCGTTTTAAGCCATTTTTGGCCGTTTCTCACCTATTTTTGCCCCTTTCTATCCCTGTTTTAAGTCATTTTTGGCTATTTGTAACCCAGTTTTGCTCATGTCTCTCCCGTGTTAAGCCATTTATTTTTCCATTTCCAACCCTTCTTTACCCACTTCTAGCCCATTTTGAGCCAGTTTTGGCTATTTCTGAAGAATTTTTGCTATTTCCATCCCATTTTTGCCCATTTCTGCGTCTCTTTAAGCCATTTTTGGCCATTTCTGACCCAGTTTTGATCATTTCTAACCCCTTTTCAATCCATTTTTGGCTATTTCTAAACAAATTTTGCCATTTCTGTCCAATATTTGTCTATTTCTAACCTATTTCAAGACATTTTTGCCCAGTTCTAACCCATTTTTGTCCACTTCATACCCACCTGAAGCCATTTATGGCCATTTTTAAACTTTTTTTTTGCTATTTCCATCTCATTTTTGCTCATTTCTGCTCCTTTTTATGCCATTTTTGGCATTTTCTAACCCAGTTTTGACCATTTCTGACCCCTTTTTAATTCATTTTTGGCTAGTTCTAAACAATTTTTGCCATTTCTATCCTATTTTTGCCTGTTTCTAAGCTATTTTAAGACATTTTTGCCCATTTCTAGCCCATTTTTGCCCACTTCTAACCCGCTTTAAGCCATTTCTGGCTCTTTCTAAGCATTTTTTGCTATTTCTAACCATGTTTTGCCCATGTCAAACCCTTTTTAAGCCTTTTTTGTCCATTTCTAGTCCAGTCGTGCCCATTTCTAACCTGTTTTATGCCATTTTTGGCTCTTTCTCAATGGTTTTTTTCCATTTCTTGTCCAGTCGTGCCCATTTCTTTCCCATTTTAAGCCATTTTTGGCCATTTTTCACCCAGTTTTCCCACTTCTCACCTCTTTGTAGCCATTTTTGGCCAGTTCTAACCGATTTCTGCCCCTTCGAACCCTTTCGTGCCCTTCTATCCTTTTTTGCAAATTTCTAACCCTTTTTAAGCCATTTTTGGCCATTTCTAACCCAGTTCCTTCCTTTACTCACCTGTTTAAAGCCATTTTTGGCCATTTCTAAGCCATTTTTGCCTACTTGTTACCTCTTTTAAGCCATTTTTGACTATTTCTAAACATATTTTGC
Organism: Amazona ochrocephala; assembly: GCA_039720435.1. Lineage (NCBI taxonomy): Eukaryota > Metazoa > Chordata > Aves > Psittaciformes > Psittacidae > Amazona > Amazona ochrocephala. The sequence continues at coordinate 3,614,140 of CM077908.1, forward strand.
CATTTCTATCCCATTTCTGCCTATTTCTAACCAGTTTTAAGCCTTTTTTGCCAAATTCTAACCCATTATTACCCACTTCTACCCAGTTTGAAGCACTTTTGCCCACTTCAAACCCTCTTGAAGCCATTTTTGGCCATTTCTAAACGGTTTTTGCGATTTCCATCCCATTTTTGCCCATTTCTGCATCTCTTTAAGCCATTTTTGGCCATTTCTAATCCAGGTTTGACCATTTTTAATCCCTTTTTAATCCATTTTTGGCTAGTTCTAAACAATTTTTCCTTTTCTATCCAATTTTTGCCTATTTCTAACCTATTTTAAGAAATTTTTGCCCCGTTGTAACCCATTTTTGCCCACTTCTAACCCACTTGAAGCCATTTTTGGCTCTTTCTAAAGAGTTTTTGCAATTTCTATCTCATTTTTGCCCATTTCTGCCTCTTTTTATACCATTTTTGGCCATTTCTAACCCAGTTTGGCCCATTTCTAACCCCTTTTTAATCCCTGTTTGGCTATTTCTAAGCAATTTTTGCCATTTCTGTCCTATTTTTGTCCATTTCTAAGCTATTTTAAGACACTTTTGGCTTTTTCTAAACAATGTTTGGCCATTTCTAATCCAGTTTTGCCCATTTCTAACCTGTTTGAAGCCATTTTTGGCTATTTCTCAACAATTTTTGGCCATTTCTAATCCAGCCTTGCCCATTTCTTTCCTGTTTGAAGCCATTTTTGGCCGTTTCTAACCTATTTTTGCCCCTTTCTATCCCAATTTGAAGCCATTTTTGGCTATTTCTAACCCAGTTTTGCCCATTTCTCTCCCATTTTAAGCCATTAATTTTTCCATTTCCCACCCTTCTTTTCCCACTTCTCTCCCATTTTAAGCCATTTTTGGCTATTTCTAAAGAACGTTTGCGATTTCCAACCCATTTTTGCCCATTTCTGCATCTTTTTAAGCCGTTTTTGGCCATTTCTAACCCCGGTTTGACCATTTCTGACCCCTTTTTAATCCATTTGGCTATTTCTAAACAAATTTTGCCATTTCTATCCAATATTTGCCTATTTCTAACCTATTTCAAGACATTTTTGCCCAGTTCTAACCCATTTTTGCCCTCTTCATACCCACCTGAAGCCATTTTTGGCCATTTTTAAACTTGTTTTTTGCTACTTCTAACCCGTTTTTGCTCATTTCTGCTCCTTTTTATGCCATTTTTGGCATTTTCTAACCCAGTTTTGACCATTTCTGACCCCTTTTTGATTCATTTTTGGCTATTTCTAAACAATTCTTGCCATTTCTATCCTATTTTTAACTATTTCTAAGCTGTTTTATGATATTTGTGCCCAGTTCTTAACTATTTCTGCCCTCTAATGACCCAGTTTTGCGTGTTTGTCACCCGTTTTAAGCCATTTTTGGCCGTTTCTCACCTATTTTTGCCCCTTTCTATCCCTGTTTTAAGTCATTTTTGGCTATTTGTAACCCAGTTTTGCTCATGTCTCTCCCGTGTTAAGCCATTTATTTTTCCATTTCCAACCCTTCTTTACCCACTTCTAGCCCATTTTGAGCCAGTTTTGGCTATTTCTGAAGAATTTTTGCTATTTCCATCCCATTTTTGCCCATTTCTGCGTCTCTTTAAGCCATTTTTGGCCATTTCTGACCCAGTTTTGATCATTTCTAACCCCTTTTCAATCCATTTTTGGCTATTTCTAAACAAATTTTGCCATTTCTGTCCAATATTTGTCTATTTCTAACCTATTTCAAGACATTTTTGCCCAGTTCTAACCCATTTTTGTCCACTTCATACCCACCTGAAGCCATTTATGGCCATTTTTAAACTTTTTTTTTGCTATTTCCATCTCATTTTTGCTCATTTCTGCTCCTTTTTATGCCATTTTTGGCATTTTCTAACCCAGTTTTGACCATTTCTGACCCCTTTTTAATTCATTTTTGGCTAGTTCTAAACAATTTTTGCCATTTCTATCCTATTTTTGCCTGTTTCTAAGCTATTTTAAGACATTTTTGCCCATTTCTAGCCCATTTTTGCCCACTTCTAACCCGCTTTAAGCCATTTCTGGCTCTTTCTAAGCATTTTTTGCTATTTCTAACCATGTTTTGCCCATGTCAAACCCTTTTTAAGCCTTTTTTGTCCATTTCTAGTCCAGTCGTGCCCATTTCTAACCTGTTTTATGCCATTTTTGGCTCTTTCTCAATGGTTTTTTTCCATTTCTTGTCCAGTCGTGCCCATTTCTTTCCCATTTTAAGCCATTTTTGGCCATTTTTCACCCAGTTTTCCCACTTCTCACCTCTTTGTAGCCATTTTTGGCCAGTTCTAACCGATTTCTGCCCCTTCGAACCCTTTCGTGCCCTTCTATCCTTTTTTGCAAATTTCTAACCCTTTTTAAGCCATTTTTGGCCATTTCTAACCCAGTTCCTTCCTTTACTCACCTGTTTAAAGCCATTTTTGGCCATTTCTAAGCCATTTTTGCCTACTTGTTACCTCTTTTAAGCCATTTTTGACTATTTCTAAACATATTTTGCCATTTCTATCCCATTTCTGCCTATTTCTAACCAGTTTTAAGCCTTTTTTGCCAAATTCTAACCCATTATTACCCACTTCTACCCAGTTTGAAGCACTTTTGCCCACTTCAAACCCTCTTGAAGCCATTTTTGGCCATTTCTAAACGGTTTTTGCGATTTCCATCCCATTTTTGCCCATTTCTGCATCTCTTTAAGCCATTTTTGGCCATTTCTAATCCAGGTTTGACCATTTTTAATCCCTTTTTAATCCATTTTTGGCTAGTTCTAAACAATTTTTCCTTTTCTATCCAATTTTTGCCTATTTCTAACCTATTTTAAGAAATTTTTGCCCCGTTGTAACCCATTTTTGCCCACTTCTAACCCACTTGAAGCCATTTTTGGCTCTTTCTAAAGAGTTTTTGCAATTTCTATCTCATTTTTGCCCATTTCTGCCTCTTTTTATACCATTTTTGGCCATTTCTAACCCAGTTTGGCCCATTTCTAACCCCTTTTTAATCCCTGTTTGGCTATTTCTAAGCAATTTTTGCCATTTCTGTCCTATTTTTGTCCATTTCTAAGCTATTTTAAGACACTTTTGGCTTTTTCTAAACAATGTTTGGCCATTTCTAATCCAGTTTTGCCCATTTCTAACCTGTTTGAAGCCATTTTTGGCTATTTCTCAACAATTTTTGGCCATTTCTAATCCAGCCTTGCCCATTTCTTTCCTGTTTGAAGCCATTTTTGGCCGTTTCTAACCTATTTTTGCCCCTTTCTATCCCAATTTGAAGCCATTTTTGGCTATTTCTAACCCAGTTTTGCCCATTTCTCTCCCATTTTAAGCCATTAATTTTTCCATTTCCCACCCTTCTTTTCCCACTTCTCTCCCATTTTAAGCCATTTTTGGCTATTTCTAAAGAACGTTTGCGATTTCCAACCCATTTTTGCCCATTTCATCTTTTTAAGCCGTTTTTGGCCATTTCTAACCCCGGTTTGACCATTTCTGACCCCTTTTTAATCCATTTGGCTATTTCTAAACAAATTTTGCCATTTCTATCCAATATTTGCCTATTTCTAACCTATTTCAAGACATTTTTGCCCAGTTCTAACCCATTTTTGCCCTCTTCATACCCACCTGAAGCCATTTTTGGCCATTTTTAAACTTGTTTTTTGCTACTTCTAACCCGTTTTTGCTCATTTCTGCTCCTTTTTATGCCATTTTTGGCATTTTCTAACCCAGTTTTGACCATTTCTGACCCCTTTTTGATTCATTTTTGGCTATTTCTAAACAATTCTTGCCATTTCTATCCTATTTTTAACTATTTCTAAGCTGTTTTATGATATTTGTGCCCAGTTCTTAACTATTTCTGCCCTCTAATGACCCAGTTTTGCGTGTTTGTCACCCGTTTTAAGCCATTTTTGGCCGTTTCTCACCTATTTTTGCCCCTTTCTATCCCTGTTTTAAGTCATTTTTGGCTATTTGTAACCCAGTTTTGCTCATGTCTCTCCCGTGTTAAGCCATTTATTTTTCCATTTCCAACCCTTCTTTACCCACTTCTAGCCCATTTTGAGCCAGTTTTGGCTATTTCTGAAGAATTTTTGCTATTTCCATCCCATTTTTGCCCATTTCTGCGTCTCTTTAAGCCATTTTTGGCCATTTCTGACCCAGTTTTGATCATTTCTAACCCCTTTTCAATCCATTTTTGGCTATTTCTAAACAAATTTTGCCATTTCTGTCCAATATTTGTCTATTTCTAACCTATTTCAAGACATTTTTGCCCAGTTCTAACCCATTTTTGTCCACTTCATACCCACCTGAAGCCATTTATGGCCATTTTTAAACTTTTTTTTTTGCTATTTCCATCTCATTTTTGCTCATTTCTGCTCCTTTTTATGCCATTTTTGGCATTTTCTAACCCAGTTTTGACCATTTCTGACCCCTTTTTAATTCATTTTTGGCTAGTTCTAAACAATTTTTGCCATTTCTATCCTATTTTTGCCTGTTTCTAAGCTATTTTAAGACATTTTTGCCCATTTCTAGCCCATTTTTGCCCACTTCTAACCCGCTTTAAGCCATTTCTGGCTCTTTCTAAGCATTTTTTTGCTATTTCTAACCATGTTTTGCCCATGTCAAACCCTTTTTAAGCCTTTTTTGTCCATTTCTAGTCCAGTCGTGCCCATTTCTAACCTGATTTATGCCATTTTTGGCTCTTTCTCAATAGTTTTTTTCCATTTCTTGTCCAGTCGTGCCCATTTCTATCCCATTTTAAGCCATTTTTGGCCATTTTTCACCCAGTTTTCCCACTTCTCACCTCTTTGAAGCCATTTTTGGCCAGTTCTAACCGATTTCTGCCCCTTCGAACCCTTTTGTGCCCTTCTATCCTTTTTTGCAAATTTCTAACCCTTTTTAAGCCATTTTTGGCCATTTCTAACCCAGTTCCTTCCTTTACTCACCTGTTTAAAGCCATTTTTGGCCATTTCTAAGCCATTTTTGCCTACTTGTTACCTCTTTTAAGCCATTTTTGACTATTTCTAAACATATTTTGCCATTTCTATCCCATTTCTGCCTATTTCTAACCAGTTTTAAGCTTTTTTGCCAAATTCTAACCCATTATTACCCACTTCTACCCAGTTTGAAGCACTTTTGCCCACTTCAAACCCTCTTGAAGCCATTTTTGGCCATTTCTAAACGGTTTTTTGCTATTTCCATCCCATTTTTGCCCATTTCTGCATCTCTTTAAGCCATTTTTGGCCATTTCTAATCCAGGTTTGACCATTTTTAATCCCTTTTTAATCCATTTTTGGCCATTTCTGAACAATTTTTCCTTTTCTATCCAATTTTTGCCTATTTCTAACCTATTTTAAGAAATTTTTGCCCCGTTGTAACCCATTTTTGCCCACTTCTAACCCACTTGAAGCCATTTTTGGCTCTTTCTAAAGAGTTTTTGCAATTTCTATCTCATTTTTGCCCATTTCTGCCTCTTTTTATACCATTTTTGGCCATTTCTAACCCAGTTTGGCCCATTTCTGACCCCTTTTTAATCCCTGTTTGGCTATTTCTAAGCAATTTTTGCCATTTCTGTCCTATTTTTGTCCATTTCTAAGCTATTTTAAGACACTTTTGGCTTTTTCTAAACAATGTTTGGCCATTTCTAATCCAGTTTTGCCCATTTCTAACCTGTTTGAAGCCATTTTTGGCTATTTCTCAACAATTTTTGGCCATTTCTAATCCAGCCTTGCCCATTTCTTTCCTGTTTGAAGCCATTTTTGGCCGTTTCTAACCTATTTTTGCCCCTTTCTATCCCAATTTGAAGCCATTTTTGGCTATTTCTAACCCAGTTTTGCCCATTTCTCTCCCATTTTAAGCCATTAATTTTTCCATTTCCTACCCTTCCTTTCCCACTTCTCTCCCATTTTAAGCCATTTTTGGCTATTTCTAAAGAACGTTTGCAATTTCCAACCCATTTTTGCCCATTTCTGCATCTTTTTAAGCCGTTTTTGGCCATTTCTAACCCCGGTTTGACCATTTCTGACCCCTTTTTAATCCATTTGGCTATTTCTAAACAAATTTTGCCATTTCTATCCAATATTTGCCTATTTCTAACCTATTTCAAGACATTTTTGCCCAGTTCTAACCCATTTTTGCCCTCTTCATACCCACCTGAAGCCATTTTTGGCCATTTTTAAACTTGTTTTTTGCTACTTCTAACCCGTTTTTGCTCATTTCTGCTCCTTTTTATGCCATTTTTGGCATTTTCTAACCCAGTTTTGACCATTTCTGACCCTTTTTTGATTCATTTTTGGCTATTTCTAAACAATTTTTGCCATTTCTATCCTATTTTTGCCTGTTTCTAAGCTATTTTAAGACATTTTTGCCCATTTCTAGCCCATTTTTGCCCACTTCTAACCCGCTTTAAGCCATTTTTTGCTCTTTCTAAGCATTTTTTGCTATTTCTAACCATGTTTTGCCCATGTCAAACCCTTTTTAAGCCTTTTTTGTCCATTTCTAGTCCAGTCGTGCCCATTTCTAACCTGTTTTATGCCATTTTTGGCTCTTTCTCAATGGTTTTTTTTCCATTTCTTGTCCAGTCGTGCCCATTTCTTTCCCATTTTAAGCCATTTTTGGCCATTTTTCACCCAGTTTTCCCACTTCTCACCTCTTTGTAGCCATTTTTGGCCAGTTCTAACCGATTTCTGCCCCTTCGAACCCTTTCGTGCCCTTCTATCCTTTTTTGCAAATTTCTAACCCTTTTTAAGCCATTTTTGGCCATTTCTAACCCAGTTCCTTCCTTTACTCACCTGTTTAAAGCCATTTTTGGCCATTTCTAAGCCATTTTTGCCTACTTGTTACCTCTTTTAAGCCATTTTTGACTATTTCTAAACATATTTTGCCATTTCTATCCCATTTCTGCCTATTTCTAACCAGTTTTAAGCCTTTTTTGCCAAATTCTAACCCATTACTACCCACTTCTACCCAGTTTGAAGCACTTTTGCCCACTTCAAACCCTCTTGAAGCCATTTTTGGCCATTTCTAAACAGTTTTTGCGATTTCCAACCCATTTTTGCCCATTTCTGCATCTTTTTAAGCCGTTTTTGGCCATTTCTAACCCCGGTTTGACCATTTCTGACCCCTTTTTAATCCATTTGGCTATTTCTAAACAAATTTTGCCATTTCTATCCAATATTTGCCTATTTCTAACCTATTTCAAGACATTTTTGCCCAGTTCTAACCCATTTTTGCCCTCTTCATACCCACCTGAAGCCATTTTTGGCCATTTTTAAACTTGTTTTTTTTGCTACTTCTAACCCGTTTTTGCTCATTTCTGCTCCTTTTTATGCCATTTTTGGCATTTTCTAACCCAGTTTTGACCATTTCTGACCCTTTTTTGATTCATTTTTGGCTATTTCTAAACAATTTTTGCCATTTCTATCCTATTTTTGCCTGTTTCTAAGCTATTTTAAGACATTTTTGCCCATTTCTAGCCCATTTTTGCCCACTTCTAACCCGCTTTAAGCCATTTTTGGCTCTTTCTAAGCATTTTTTGCTATTTCTAACCATGTTTTGCCCATGTCAAACCCTTTTTAAGCCTTTTTTGTCCATTTCTAGTCCAGTCGTGCCCATTTCTAACCTGTTTTATGCCATTTTTGGCTCTTTCTCAATGGTTTTTTTTCCATTTCTTGTCCAGTCGTGCCCATTTCTTTCCCATTTTAAGCCATTTTTGGCCATTTTTCACCCAGTTTTCCCACTTCTCACCTCTTTGTAGCCATTTTTGGCCAGTTCTAACCGATTTCTGCCCCTTCGAACCCTTTCGTGCCCTTCTATCCTTTTTTGCAAATTTCTAACCCTTTTTAAGCCATTTTTGGCCATTTCTAACCCAGTTCCTTCCTTTACTCACCTGTTTAAAGCCATTTTTGGCCATTTCTAAGCCATTTTTGCCTACTTGTTACCTCTTTTAAGCCATTTTTGACTATTTCTAAACATATTTTGCCATTTCTATCCCATTTCTGCCTATTTCTAACCAGTTTTAAGCCTTTTTTGCCAAATTCTAACCCATTACTACCCACTTCTACCCAGTTAGAAGCACTTTTGCCCGCTTCAAACCCTCTTGAAGCCATTTTTGGCCATTTCTAAACAGTTTTTGCGATTTCCATCCCATTTTTGCCCATTTCTGCATCTCTTTAAGCCATTTTTGGCCATTTCTAATCCAGGTTTGACCATTTTTAATCCCTTTTTAATCCATTTTTGGCTAGTTCTAAACAATTTTTCCTTTTCTATCCAATTTTTGCCTATTTCTAACCTATTTTAAGAAATTTTTGCCCCGTTGTAACCCATTTTTGCCCACTTCTAACCCACTTGAAGCCATTTTTGGCTCTTTCTAAAGAGTTTTTGCAATTTCTATCTCATTTTTGCCCATTTCTGCCTCTTTTTATACCATTTTTGGCCATTTCTAACCCAGTTTGGCCCATTTCTAACCCCTTTTTAATCCCTGTTTGGCTATTTCTAAGCAATTTTTGCCATTTCTGTCCTATTTTTGTCCATTTCTAAGCTATTTTAAGACACTTTTGGCTTTTTCTAAACAATGTTTGGCCATTTCTAATCCAGTTTTGCCCATTTCTAACCTGTTTGAAGCCATTTTTGGCTATTTCTCAACAATTTTTGGCCATTTCTAATCCAGCCTTGCCCATTTCTTTCCTGTTTGAAGCCATTTTTGGCCGTTTCTAACCTATTTTTGCCCCTTTCTATCCCAATTTGAAGCCATTTTTGGCTATTTCTAACCCAGTTTTGCCCATTTCTCTCCCATTTTAAGCCATTAATTTTTCCATTTCCCACCCTTCTTTTCCCACTTCTCTCCCATTTTAAGCCATTTTTGGCTATTTCTAAAGAACGTTTGCGATTTCCAACCCATTTTTGCCCATTTCTGCATCTTTTTAAGCCGTTTTTGGCCATTTCTAACCCCGGTTTGACCATTTCTGACCCCTTTTTAATCCATTTGGCTATTTCTAAACAAATTTTGCCATTTCTATCCAATATTTGCCTATTTCTAACCTATTTCAAGACATTTTTGCCCAGTTCTAACCCATTTTTGCCCTCTTCATACCCACCTGAAGCCATTTTTGGCCATTTTTAAACTTGTTTTTTGCTACTTCTAACCCGTTTTTGCTCATTTCTGCTCCTTTTTATGCCATTTTTGGCATTTTCTAACCCAGTTTTGACCATTTCTGACCCCTTTTTGATTCATTTTTGGCTATTTCTAAACAATTCTTGCCATTTCTATCCTATTTTTAACTATTTCTAAGCTGTTTTATGATATTTGTGCCCAGTTCTTAACTATTTCTGCCCTCTAATGACCCAGTTTTGCGTGTTTGTCACCCGTTTTAAGCCATTTTTGGCCGTTTCTCACCTATTTTTGCCCCTTTCTATCCCTGTTTTAAGTCATTTTTGGCTATTTGTAACCCAGTTTTGCTCATGTCTCTCCCGTGTTAAGCCATTTATTTTTCCATTTCCAACCCTTCTTTACCCACTTCTAGCCCATTTTGAGCCAGTTTTGGCTATTTCTGAAGAATTTTTGCTATTTCCATCCCATTTTTGCCCATTTCTGCGTCTCTTTAAGCCATTTTTGGCCATTTCTGACCCAGTTTTGATCATTTCTAACCCCTTTTCAATCCATTTTTGGCTATTTCTAAACAAATTTTGCCATTTCTGTCCAATATTTGTCTATTTCTAACCTATTTCAAGACATTTTTGCCCAGTTCTAACCCATTTTTGTCCACTTCATACCCACCTGAAGCCATTTATGGCCATTTTTAAACTTTTTTTTTGCTATTTCCATCTCATTTTTGCTCATTTCTGCTCCTTTTTATGCCATTTTTGGCATTTTCTAACCCAGTTTTGACCATTTCTGACCCCTTTTTAATTCATTTTTGGCTAGTTCTAAACAATTTTTGCCATTTCTATCCTATTTTTGCCTGTTTCTAAGCTATTTTAAGACATTTTTGCCCATTTCTAGCCCATTTTTGCCCACTTCTAACCCGCTTTAAGCCATTTTTGGCTCTTTCTAAGCATTTTTTGCTATTTCTAACCATGTTTTGCCCATGTCAAACCCTTTTTAAGCCTTTTTTGTCCATTTCTAGTCCAGTCGTGCCCATTTCTAACCTGTTTTATGCCATTTTTGGCTCTTTCTCAATGGTTTTTTTCCATTTCTTGTCCAGTCGTGCCCATTTCTTTCCCATTTTAAGCCATTTTTGGCCATTTTTCACCCAGTTTTCCCACTTCTCACCTCTTTGTAGCCATTTTTGGCCAGTTCTAACCGATTTCTGCCCCTTCGAACCCTTTCGTGCCCTTCTATCCTTTTTTGCAAATTTCTAACCCTTTTTAAGCCATTTTTGGCCATTTCTAACCCAGTTCCTTCCTTTACTCACCTGTTTAAAGCCATTTTTGGCCATTTCTAAGCCATTTTTGCCTACTTGTTACCTCTTTTAAGCCATTTTTGACTATTTCTAAACATATTTTGCCATTTCTATCCCATTTCTGCCTATTTCTAACCAGTTTTAAGCCTTTTTTGCCAAATTCTAACCCATTATTACCCACTTCTACCCAGTTTGAAGCACTTTTGCCCACTTCAAACCCTCTTGAAGCCATTTTTGGCCATTTCTAAACGGTTTTTGCGATTTCCATCCCATTTTTGCCCATTTCTGCATCTCTTTAAGCCATTTTTGGCCATTTCTAATCCAGGTTTGACCATTTTTAATCCCTTTTTAATCCATTTTTGGCTAGTTCTAAACAATTTTTCCTTTTCTATCCAATTTTTGCCTATTTCTAACCTATTTTAAGAAATTTTTGCCCCGTTGTAACCCATTTTTGCCCACTTCTAACCCACTTGAAGCCATTTTTGGCTCTTTCTAAAGAGTTTTTGCAATTTCTATCTCATTTTTGCCCATTTCTGCCTCTTTTTATACCATTTTTGGCCATTTCTAACCCAGTTTGGCCCATTTCTAACCCCTTTTTAATCCCTGTTTGGCTATTTCTAAGCAATTTTTGCCATTTCTGTCCTATTTTTGTCCATTTCTAAGCTATTTTAAGACACTTTTGGCTTTTTCTAAACAATGTTTGGCCATTTCTAATCCAGTTTTGCCCATTTCTAACCTGTTTGAAGCCATTTTTGGCTATTTCTCAACAATTTTTGGCCATTTCTAATCCAGCCTTGCCCATTTCTTTCCTGTTTGAAGCCATTTTTGGCCGTTTCTAACCTATTTTTGCCCCTTTCTATCCCAATTTGAAGCCATTTTTGGCTATTTCTAACCCAGTTTTGCCCATTTCTCTCCCATTTTAAGCCATTAATTTTTCCATTTCCCACCCTTCTTTTCCCACTTCTCTCCCATTTTAAGCCATTTTTGGCTATTTCTAAAGAACGTTTGCGATTTCCAACCCATTTTTGCCCATTTCTGCATCTTTTTAAGCCGTTTTTGGCCATTTCTAACCCCGGTTTGACCATTTCTGACCCCTTTTTAATCCATTTGGCTATTTCTAAACAAATTTTGCCATTTCTATCCAATATTTGCCTATTTCTAACCTATTTCAAGACATTTTTGCCCAGTTCTAACCCATTTTTGCCCTCTTCATACCCACCTGAAGCCATTTTTGGCCATTTTTAAACTTGTTTTTTGCTACTTCTAACCCGTTTTTGCTCATTTCTGCTCCTTTTTATGCCATTTTTGGCATTTTCTAACCCAGTTTTGACCATTTCTGACCCCTTTTTGATTCATTTTTGGCTATTTCTAAACAATTCTTGCCATTTCTATCCTATTTTTAACTATTTCTAAGCTGTTTTATGATATTTGTGCCCAGTTCTTAACTATTTCTGCCCTCTAATGACCCAGTTTTGCGTGTTTGTCACCCGTTTTAAGCCATTTTTGGCCGTTTCTCACCTATTTTTGCCCCTTTCTATCCCTGTTTTAAGTCATTTTTGGCTATTTGTAACCCAGTTTTGCTCATGTCTCTCCCGTGTTAAGCCATTTATTTTTCCATTTCCAACCCTTCTTTACCCACTTCTAGCCCATTTTGAGCCAGTTTTGGCTATTTCTGAAGAATTTTTGCTATTTCCATCCCATTTTTGCCCATTTCTGCGTCTCTTTAAGCCATTTTTGGCCATTTCTGACCCAGTTTTGATCATTTCTAACCCCTTTTCAATCCATTTTTGGCTATTTCTAAACAAATTTTGCCATTTCTGTCCAATATTTGTCTATTTCTAACCTATTTCAAGACATTTTTGCCCAGTTCTAACCCATTTTTGTCCACTTCATACCCACCTGAAGCCATTTATGGCCATTTTTAAACTTTTTTTTTGCTATTTCCATCTCATTTTTGCTCATTTCTGCTCCTTTTTATGCCATTTTTGGCATTTTCTAACCCAGTTTTGACCATTTCTGACCCCTTTTTAATTCATTTTTGGCTAGTTCTAAACAATTTTTGCCATTTCTATCCTATTTTTGCCTGTTTCTAAGCTATTTTAAGACATTTTTGCCCATTTCTAGCCCATTTTTGCCCACTTCTAACCCGCTTTAAGCCATTTCTGGCTCTTTCTAAGCATTTTTTGCTATTTCTAACCATGTTTTGCCCATGTCAAACCCTTTTTAAGCCTTTTTTGTCCATTTCTAGTCCAGTCGTGCCCATTTCTAACCTGTTTTATGCCATTTTTGGCTCTTTCTCAATGGTTTTTTTCCATTTCTTGTCCAGTCGTGCCCATTTCTTTCCCATTTTAAGCCATTTTTGGCCATTTTTCACCCAGTTTTCCCACTTCTCACCTCTTTGTAGCCATTTTTGGCCAGTTCTAACCGATTTCTGCCCCTTCGAACCCTTTCGTGCCCTTCTATCCTTTTTTGCAAATTTCTAACCCTTTTTAAGCCATTTTTGGCCATTTCTAACCCAGTTCCTTCCTTTACTCACCTGTTTAAAGCCATTTTTGGCCATTTCTAAGCCATTTTTGCCTACTTGTTACCTCTTTTAAGCCATTTTTGACTATTTCTAAACATATTTTGCCATTTCTATCCCATTTCTGCCTATTTCTAACCAGTTTTAAGCCTTTTTTGCCAAATTCTAACCCATTATTACCCACTTCTACCCAGTTTGAAGCACTTTTGCCCACTTCAAACCCTCTTGAAGCCATTTTTGGCCATTTCTAAACGGTTTTTGCGATTTCCATCCCATTTTTGCCCATTTCTGCATCTCTTTAAGCCATTTTTGGCCATTTCTAATCCAGGTTTGACCATTTTTAATCCCTTTTTAATCCATTTTTGGCTAGTTCTAAACAATTTTTCCTTTTCTATCCAATTTTTGCCTATTTCTAACCTATTTTAAGAAATTTTTGCCCCGTTGTAACCCATTTTTGCCCACTTCTAACCCACTTGAAGCCATTTTTGGCTCTTTCTAAAGAGTTTTTGCAATTTCTATCTCATTTTTGCCCATTTCTGCCTCTTTTTATACCATTTTTGGCCATTTCTAACCCAGTTTGGCCCATTTCTAACCCCTTTTTAATCCCTGTTTGGCTATTTCTAAGCAATTTTTGCCATTTCTGTCCTATTTTTGTCCATTTCTAAGCTATTTTAAGACACTTTTGGCTTTTTCTAAACAATGTTTGGCCATTTCTAATCCAGTTTTGCCCATTTCTAACCTGTTTGAAGCCATTTTTGGCTATTTCTCAACAATTTTTGGCCATTTCTAATCCAGCCTTGCCCATTTCTTTCCTGTTTGAAGCCATTTTTGGCCGTTTCTAACCTATTTTTGCCCCTTTCTATCCCAATTTGAAGCCATTTTTGGCTATTTCTAACCCAGTTTTGCCCATTTCTCTCCCATTTTAAGCCATTAATTTTTCCATTTCCCACCCTTCTTTTCCCACTTCTCTCCCATTTTAAGCCATTTTTGGCTATTTCTAAAGAACGTTTGCGATTTCCAACCCATTTTTGCCCATTTCTGCATCTTTTTAAGCCGTTTTTGGCCATTTCTAACCCCGGTTTGACCATTTCTGACCCCTTTTTAATCCATTTGGCTATTTCTAAACAAATTTTGCCATTTCTATCCAATATTTGCCTATTTCTAACCTATTTCAAGACATTTTTGCCCAGTTCTAACCCATTTTTGCCCTCTTCATACCCACCTGAAGCCATTTTTGGCCATTTTTAAACTTGTTTTTTGCTACTTCTAACCCGTTTTTGCTCATTTCTGCTCCTTTTTATGCCATTTTTGGCATTTTCTAACCCAGTTTTGACCATTTCTGACCCCTTTTTGATTCATTTTTGGCTATTTCTAAACAATTCTTGCCATTTCTATCCTATTTTTAACTATTTCTAAGCTGTTTTATGATATTTGTGCCCAGTTCTTAACTATTTCTGCCCTCTAATGACCCAGTTTTGCGTGTTTGTCACCCGTTTTAAGCCATTTTTGGCCGTTTCTCACCTATTTTTGCCCCTTTCTATCCCTGTTTTAAGTCATTTTTGGCTATTTGTAACCCAGTTTTGCTCATGTCTCTCCCGTGTTAAGCCATTTATTTTTCCATTTCCAACCCTTCTTTACCCACTTCTAGCCCATTTTGAGCCAGTTTTGGCTATTTCTGAAGAATTTTTGCTATTTCCATCCCATTTTTGCCCATTTCTGCGTCTCTTTAAGCCATTTTTGGCCATTTCTGACCCAGTTTTGATCATTTCTAACCCCTTTTCAATCCATTTTTGGCTATTTCTAAACAAATTTTGCCATTTCTGTCCAATATTTGTCTATTTCTAACCTATTTCAAGACATTTTTGCCCAGTTCTAACCCATTTTTGTCCACTTCATACCCACCTGAAGCCATTTATGGCCATTTTTAAACTTTTTTTTTGCTATTTCCATCTCATTTTTGCTCATTTCTGCTCCTTTTTATGCCATTTTTGGCATTTTCTAACCCAGTTTTGACCATTTCTGACCCCTTTTTAATTCATTTTTGGCTAGTTCTAAACAATTTTTGCCATTTCTATCCTATTTTTGCCTGTTTCTAAGCTATTTTAAGACATTTTTGCCCATTTCTAGCCCATTTTTGCCCACTTCTAACCCGCTTTAAGCCATTTCTGGCTCTTTCTAAGCATTTTTTGCTATTTCTAACCATGTTTTGCCCATGTCAAACCCTTTTTAAGCCTTTTTTGTCCATTTCTAGTCCAGTCGTGCCCATTTCTAACCTGTTTTATGCCATTTTTGGCTCTTTCTCAATGGTTTTTTTCCATTTCTTGTCCAGTCGTGCCCATTTCTTTCCCATTTTAAGCCATTTTTGGCCATTTTTCACCCAGTTTTCCCACTTCTCACCTCTTTGTAGCCATTTTTGGCCAGTTCTAACCGATTTCTGCCCCTTCGAACCCTTTCGTGCCCTTCTATCCTTTTTTGCAAATTTCTAACCCTTTTTAAGCCATTTTTGGCCATTTCTAACCCAGTTCCTTCCTTTACTCACCTGTTTAAAGCCATTTTTGGCCATTTCTAAGCCATTTTTGCCTACTTGTTACCTCTTTTAAGCCATTTTTGACTATTTCTAAACATATTTTGCCATTTCTATCCCATTTCTGCCTATTTCTAACCAGTTTTAAGCCTTTTTTGCCAAATTCTAACCCATTATTACCCACTTCTACCCAGTTTGAAGCACTTTTGCCCACTTCAAACCCTCTTGAAGCCATTTTTGGCCATTTCTAAACGGTTTTTGCGATTTCCATCCCATTTTTGCCCATTTCTGCATCTCTTTAAGCCATTTTTGGCCATTTCTAATCCAGGTTTGACCATTTTTAATCCCTTTTTAATCCATTTTTGGCTAGTTCTAAACAATTTTTCCTTTTCTATCCAATTTTTGCCTATTTCTAACCTATTTTAAGAAATTTTTGCCCCGTTGTAACCCATTTTTGCCCACTTCTAACCCACTTGAAGCCATTTTTGGCTCTTTCTAAAGAGTTTTTGCAATTTCTATCTCATTTTTGCCCATTTCTGCCTCTTTTTATACCATTTTTGGCCATTTCTAACCCAGTTTGGCCCATTTCTAACCCCTTTTTAATCCCTGTTTGGCTATTTCTAAGCAATTTTTGCCATTTCTGTCCTATTTTTGTCCATTTCTAAGCTATTTTAAGACACTTTTGGCTTTTTCTAAACAATGTTTGGCCATTTCTAATCCAGTTTTGCCCATTTCTAACCTGTTTGAAGCCATTTTTGGCTATTTCTCAACAATTTTTGGCCATTTCTAATCCAGCCTTGCCCATTTCTTTCCTGTTTGAAGCCATTTTTGGCCGTTTCTAACCTATTTTTGCCCCTTTCTATCCCAATTTGAAGCCATTTTTGGCTATTTCTAACCCAGTTTTGCCCATTTCTCTCCCATTTTAAGCCATTAATTTTTCCATTTCCCACCCTTCTTTTCCCACTTCTCTCCCATTTTAAGCCATTTTTGGCTATTTCTAAAGAACGTTTGCGATTTCCAACCCATTTTTGCCCATTTCTGCATCTTTTTAAGCCGTTTTTGGCCATTTCTAACCCCGGTTTGACCATTTCTGACCCCTTTTTAATCCATTTGGCTATTTCTAAACAAATTTTGCCATTTCTATCCAATATTTGCCTATTTCTAACCTATTTCAAGACATTTTTGCCCAGTTCTAACCCATTTTTGCCCTCTTCATACCCACCTGAAGCCATTTTTGGCCATTTTTAAACTTGTTTTTTGCTACTTCTAACCCGTTTTTGCTCATTTCTGCTCCTTTTTATGCCATTTTTGGCATTTTCTAACCCAGTTTTGACCATTTCTGACCCCTTTTTGATTCATTTTTGGCTATTTCTAAACAATTCTTGCCATTTCTATCCTATTTTTAACTATTTCTAAGCTGTTTTATGATATTTGTGCCCAGTTCTTAACTATTTCTGCCCTCTAATGACCCAGTTTTGCGTGTTTGTCACCCGTTTTAAGCCATTTTTGGCCGTTTCTCACCTATTTTTGCCCCTTTCTATCCCTGTTTTAAGTCATTTTTGGCTATTTGTAACCCAGTTTTGCTCATGTCTCTCCCGTGTTAAGCCATTTATTTTTCCATTTCCAACCCTTCTTTACCCACTTCTAGCCCATTTTGAGCCAGTTTTGGCTATTTCTGAAGAATTTTTGCTATTTCCATCCCATTTTTGCCCATTTCTGCGTCTCTTTAAGCCATTTTTGGCCATTTCTGACCCAGTTTTGATCATTTCTAACCCCTTTTCAATCCATTTTTGGCTATTTCTAAACAAATTTTGCCATTTCTGTCCAATATTTGTCTATTTCTAACCTATTTCAAGACATTTTTGCCCAGTTCTAACCCATTTTTGTCCACTTCATACCCACCTGAAGCCATTTATGGCCATTTTTAAACTTTTTTTTTGCTATTTCCATCTCATTTTTGCTCATTTCTGCTCCTTTTTATGCCATTTTTGGCATTTTCTAACCCAGTTTTGACCATTTCTGACCCCTTTTTAATTCATTTTTGGCTAGTTCTAAACAATTTTTGCCATTTCTATCCTATTTTTGCCTGTTTCTAAGCTATTTTAAGACATTTTTGCCCATTTCTAGCCCATTTTTGCCCACTTCTAACCCGCTTTAAGCCATTTCTGGCTCTTTCTAAGCATTTTTTGCTATTTCTAACCATGTTTTGCCCATGTCAAACCCTTTTTAAGCCTTTTTTGTCCATTTCTAGTCCAGTCGTGCCCATTTCTAACCTGATTTATGCCATTTTTGGCTCTTTCTCAATAGTTTTTTTCCATTTCTTGTCCAGTCGTGCCCATTTCTATCCCATTTTAAGCCATTTTTGGCCATTTTTCACCCAGTTTTCCCACTTCTCACCTCTTTGAAGCCATTTTTGGCCAGTTCTAACCGATTTCTGCCCCTTCGAACCCTTTTGTGCCCTTCTATCCTTTTTTGCAAATTTCTAACCCTTTTTAAGCCATTTTTGGCCATTTCTAACCCAGTTCCTTCCTTTACTCACCTGTTTAAAGCCATTTTTGGCCATTTCTAAGCCATTTTTGCCTACTTGTTACCTCTTTTAAGCCATTTTTGACTATTTCTAAACATATTTTGCCATTTCTATCCCATTTCTGCCTATTTCTAACCAGTTTTAAGCTTTTTTGCCAAATTCTAACCCATTATTACCCACTTCTACCCAGTTTGAAGCACTTTTGCCCACTTCAAACCCTCTTGAAGCCATTTTTGGCCATTTCTAAACGGTTTTTGCTATTTCCATCCCATTTTTGCCCATTTCTGCATCTCTTTAAGCCATTTTTGGCCATTTCTAATCCAGGTTTGACCATTTTTAATCCCTTTTTAATCCATTTTTGGCCATTTCTGAACAATTTTTCCTTTTCTATCCAATTTTTGCCTATTTCTAACCTATTTTAAGAAATTTTTGCCCCGTTGTAACCCATTTTTGCCCACTTCTAACCCACTTGAAGCCATTTTTGGCTCTTTCTAAAGAGTTTTTGCAATTTCTATCTCATTTTTGCCCATTTCTGCCTCTTTTTATACCATTTTTGGCCATTTCTAACCCAGTTTGGCCCATTTCTGACCCCTTTTTAATCCCTGTTTGGCTATTTCTAAGCAATTTTTGCCATTTCTGTCCTATTTTTGTCCATTTCTAAGCTATTTTAAGACACTTTTGGCTTTTTCTAAACAATGTTTGGCCATTTCTAATCCAGTTTTGCCCATTTCTAACCTGTTTGAAGCCATTTTTGGCTATTTCTCAACAATTTTTGGCCATTTCTAATCCAGCCTTGCCCATTTCTTTCCTGTTTGAAGCCATTTTTGGCCGTTTCTAACCTATTTTTGCCCCTTTCTATCCCAATTTGAAGCCATTTTTGGCTATTTCTAACCCAGTTTTGCCCATTTCTCTCCCATTTTAAGCCATTAATTTTTCCATTTCCTACCCTTCCTTTCCCACTTCTCTCCCATTTTAAGCCATTTTTGGCTATTTCTAAAGAACGTTTGCAATTTCCAACCCATTTTTGCCCATTTCTGCATCTTTTTAAGCCGTTTTTGGCCATTTCTAACCCCGGTTTGACCATTTCTGACCCCTTTTTAATCCATTTGGCTATTTCTAAACAAATTTTGCCATTTCTATCCAATATTTGCCTATTTCTAACCTATTTCAAGACATTTTTGCCCAGTTCTAACCCATTTTTGCCCTCTTCATACCCACCTGAAGCCATTTTTGGCCATTTTTAAACTTGTTTTTTGCTACTTCTAACCCGTTTTTGCTCATTTCTGCTCCTTTTTATGCCATTTTTGGCATTTTCTAACCCAGTTTTGACCATTTCTGACCCTTTTTTGATTCATTTTTGGCTATTTCTAAACAATTTTTGCCATTTCTATCCTATTTTTGCCTGTTTCTAAGCTATTTTAAGACATTTTTGCCCATTTCTAGCCCATTTTTGCCCACTTCTAACCCGCTTTAAGCCATTTTTTGCTCTTTCTAAGCATTTTTTGCTATTTCTAACCATGTTTTGCCCATGTCAAACCCTTTTTAAGCCTTTTTTGTCCATTTCTAGTCCAGTCGTGCCCATTTCTAACCTGTTTTATGCCATTTTTGGCTCTTTCTCAATGGTTTTTTTCCATTTCTTGTCCAGTCGTGCCCATTTCTTTCCCATTTTAAGCCATTTTTGGCCATTTTTCACCCAGTTTTCCCACTTCTCACCTCTTTGTAGCCATTTTTGGCCAGTTCTAACCGATTTCTGCCCCTTCGAACCCTTTCGTGCCCTTCTATCCTTTTTTGCAAATTTCTAACCCTTTTTAAGCCATTTTTGGCCATTTCTAACCCAGTTCCTTCCTTTACTCACCTGTTTAAAGCCATTTTTGGCCATTTCTAAGCCATTTTTGCCTACTTGTTACCTCTTTTAAGCCATTTTTGACTATTTCTAAACATATTTTGCCATTTCTATCCCATTTCTGCCTATTTCTAACCAGTTTTAAGCCTTTTTTGCCAAATTCTAACCCATTACTACCCACTTCTACCCAGTTTGAAGCACTTTTGCCCACTTCAAACCCTCTTGAAGCCATTTTTGGCCATTTCTAAACAGTTTTTGCGATTTCCAACCCATTTTTGCCCATTTCTGCATCTTTTTAAGCCGTTTTTGGCCATTTCTAACCCCGGTTTGACCATTTCTGACCCCTTTTTAATCCATTTGGCTATTTCTAAACAAATTTTGCCATTTCTATCCAATATTTGCCTATTTCTAACCTATTTCAAGACATTTTTGCCCAGTTCTAACCCATTTTTGCCCTCTTCATACCCACCTGAAGCCATTTTTGGCCATTTTTAAACTTGTTTTTTTTGCTACTTCTAACCCGTTTTTGCTCATTTCTGCTCCTTTTTATGCCATTTTTGGCATTTTCTAACCCAGTTTTGACCATTTCTGACCCTTTTTTGATTCATTTTTGGCTATTTCTAAACAATTTTTGCCATTTCTATCCTATTTTTGCCTGTTTCTAAGCTATTTTAAGACATTTTTGCCCATTTCTAGCCCATTTTTGCCCACTTCTAACCCGCTTTAAGCCATTTTTGGCTCTTTCTAAGCATTTTTTGCTATTTCTAACCATGTTTTGCCCATGTCAAACCCTTTTTAAGCCTTTTTTGTCCATTTCTAGTCCAGTCGTGCCCATTTCTAACCTGTTTTATGCCATTTTTGGCTCTTTCTCAATGGTTTTTTTCCATTTCTTGTCCAGTCGTGCCCATTTCTTTCCCATTTTAAGCCATTTTTGGCCATTTTTCACCCAGTTTTCCCACTTCTCACCTCTTTGTAGCCATTTTTGGCCAGTTCTAACCGATTTCTGCCCCTTCGAACCCTTTCGTGCCCTTCTATCCTTTTTTGCAAATTTCTAACCCTTTTTAAGCCATTTTTGGCCATTTCTAACCCAGTTCCTTCCTTTACTCACCTGTTTAAAGCCATTTTTGGCCATTTCTAAGCCATTTTTGCCTACTTGTTACCTCTTTTAAGCCATTTTTGACTATTTCTAAACATATTTTGCCATTTCTATCCCATTTCTGCCTATTTCTAACCAGTTTTAAGCCTTTTTTGCCAAATTCTAACCCATTACTACCCACTTCTACCCAGTTAGAAGCACTTTTGCCCGCTTCAAACCCTCTTGAAGCCATTTTTGGCCATTTCTAAACAGTTTTTGCGATTTCCATCCCATTTTTGCCCATTTCTGCATCTCTTTAAGCCATTTTTGGCCATTTCTAATCCAGGTTTGACCATTTTTAATCCCTTTTTAATCCATTTTTGGCTAGTTCTAAACAATTTTTCCTTTTCTATCCAATTTTTGCCTATTTCTAACCTATTTTAAGAAATTTTTGCCCCGTTGTAACCCATTTTTGCCCACTTCTAACCCACTTGAAGCCATTTTTGGCTCTTTCTAAAGAGTTTTTGCAATTTCTATCTCATTTTTGCCCATTTCTGCCTCTTTTTATACCATTTTTGGCCATTTCTAACCCAGTTTGGCCCATTTCTAACCCCTTTTTAATCCCTGTTTGGCTATTTCTAAGCAATTTTTGCCATTTCTGTCCTATTTTTGTCCATTTCTAAGCTATTTTAAGACACTTTTGGCTTTTTCTAAACAATGTTTGGCCATTTCTAATCCAGTTTTGCCCATTTCTAACCTGTTTGAAGCCATTTTTGGCTATTTCTCAACAATTTTTGGCCATTTCTAATCCAGCCTTGCCCATTTCTTTCCTGTTTGAAGCCATTTTTGGCCGTTTCTAACCTATTTTTGCCCCTTTCTATCCCAATTTGAAGCCATTTTTGGCTATTTCTAACCCAGTTTTGCCCATTTCTCTCCCATTTTAAGCCATTAATTTTTCCATTTCCCACCCTTCTTTTCCCACTTCTCTCCCATTTTAAGCCATTTTTGGCTATTTCTAAAGAACGTTTGCGATTTCCAACCCATTTTTGCCCATTTCTGCATCTTTTTAAGCCGTTTTTGGCCATTTCTAACCCCGGTTTGACCATTTCTGACCCCTTTTTAATCCATTTGGCTATTTCTAAACAAATTTTGCCATTTCTATCCAATATTTGCCTATTTCTAACCTATTTCAAGACATTTTTGCCCAGTTCTAACCCATTTTTGCCCTCTTCATACCCACCTGAAGCCATTTTTGGCCATTTTTAAACTTGTTTTTTGCTACTTCTAACCCGTTTTTGCTCATTTCTGCTCCTTTTTATGCCATTTTTGGCATTTTCTAACCCAGTTTTGACCATTTCTGACCCCTTTTTGATTCATTTTTGGCTATTTCTAAACAATTCTTGCCATTTCTATCCTATTTTTAACTATTTCTAAGCTGTTTTATGATATTTGTGCCCAGTTCTTAACTATTTCTGCCCTCTAATGACCCAGTTTTGCGTGTTTGTCACCCGTTTTAAGCCATTTTTGGCCGTTTCTCACCTATTTTTGCCCCTTTCTATCCCTGTTTTAAGTCATTTTTGGCTATTTGTAACCCAGTTTTGCTCATGTCTCTCCCGTGTTAAGCCATTTATTTTTCCATTTCCAACCCTTCTTTACCCACTTCTAGCCCATTTTGAGCCAGTTTTGGCTATTTCTGAAGAATTTTTGCTATTTCCATCCCATTTTTGCCCATTTCTGCGTCTCTTTAAGCCATTTTTGGCCATTTCTGACCCAGTTTTGATCATTTCTAACCCCTTTTCAATCCATTTTTGGCTATTTCTAAACAAATTTTGCCATTTCTGTCCAATATTTGTCTATTTCTAACCTATTTCAAGACATTTTTGCCCAGTTCTAACCCATTTTTGTCCACTTCATACCCACCTGAAGCCATTTATGGCCATTTTTAAACTTTTTTTTTGCTATTTCCATCTCATTTTTGCTCATTTCTGCTCCTTTTTATGCCATTTTTGGCATTTTCTAACCCAGTTTTGACCATTTCTGACCCCTTTTTAATTCATTTTTGGCTAGTTCTAAACAATTTTTGCCATTTCTATCCTATTTTTGCCTGTTTCTAAGCTATTTTAAGACATTTTTGCCCATTTCTAGCCCATTTTTGCCCACTTCTAACCCGCTTTAAGCCATTTTTGGCTCTTTCTAAGCATTTTTTGCTATTTCTAACCATGTTTTGCCCATGTCAAACCCTTTTTAAGCCTTTTTTGTCCATTTCTAGTCCAGTCGTGCCCATTTCTAACCTGTTTTATGCCATTTTTGGCTCTTTCTCAATGGTTTTTTTCCATTTCTTGTCCAGTCGTGCCCATTTCTTTCCCATTTTAAGCCATTTTTGGCCATTTTTCACCCAGTTTTCCCACTTCTCACCTCTTTGTAGCCATTTTTGGCCAGTTCTAACCGATTTCTGCCCCTTCGAACCCTTTCGTGCCCTTCTATCCTTTTTTGCAAATTTCTAACCCTTTTTAAGCCATTTTTGGCCATTTCTAACCCAGTTCCTTCCTTTACTCACCTGTTTAAAGCCATTTTTGGCCATTTCTAAGCCATTTTTGCCTACTTGTTACCTCTTTTAAGCCATTTTTGACTATTTCTAAACATATTTTGCCATTTCTATCCCATTTCTGCCTATTTCTAACCAGTTTTAAGCCTTTTTTGCCAAATTCTAACCCATTATTACCCACTTCTACCCAGTTTGAAGCACTTTTGCCCACTTCAAACCCTCTTGAAGCCATTTTTGGCCATTTCTAAACGGTTTTTGCGATTTCCATCCCATTTTTGCCCATTTCTGCATCTCTTTAAGCCATTTTTGGCCATTTCTAATCCAGGTTTGACCATTTTTAATCCCTTTTTAATCCATTTTTGGCTAGTTCTAAACAATTTTTCCTTTTCTATCCAATTTTTGCCTATTTCTAACCTATTTTAAGAAATTTTTGCCCCGTTGTAACCCATTTTTGCCCACTTCTAACCCACTTGAAGCCATTTTTGGCTCTTTCTAAAGAGTTTTTGCAATTTCTATCTCATTTTTGCCCATTTCTGCCTCTTTTTATACCATTTTTGGCCATTTCTAACCCAGTTTGGCCCATTTCTAACCCCTTTTTAATCCCTGTTTGGCTATTTCTAAGCAATTTTTGCCATTTCTGTCCTATTTTTGTCCATTTCTAAGCTATTTTAAGACACTTTTGGCTTTTTCTAAACAATGTTTGGCCATTTCTAATCCAGTTTTGCCCATTTCTAACCTGTTTGAAGCCATTTTTGGCTATTTCTCAACAATTTTTGGCCATTTCTAATCCAGCCTTGCCCATTTCTTTCCTGTTTGAAGCCATTTTTGGCCGTTTCTAACCTATTTTTGCCCCTTTCTATCCCAATTTGAAGCCATTTTTGGCTATTTCTAACCCAGTTTTGCCCATTTCTCTCCCATTTTAAGCCATTAATTTTTCCATTTCCCACCCTTCTTTTCCCACTTCTCTCCCATTTTAAGCCATTTTTGGCTATTTCTAAAGAACGTTTGCGATTTCCAACCCATTTTTGCCCATTTCTGCATCTTTTTAAGCCGTTTTTGGCCATTTCTAACCCCGGTTTGACCATTTCTGACCCCTTTTTAATCCATTTGGCTATTTCTAAACAAATTTTGCCATTTCTATCCAATATTTGCCTATTTCTAACCTATTTCAAGACATTTTTGCCCAGTTCTAACCCATTTTTGCCCTCTTCATACCCACCTGAAGCCATTTTTGGCCATTTTTAAACTTGTTTTTTGCTACTTCTAACCCGTTTTTGCTCATTTCTGCTCCTTTTTATGCCATTTTTGGCATTTTCTAACCCAGTTTTGACCATTTCTGACCCCTTTTTGATTCATTTTTGGCTATTTCTAAACAATTCTTGCCATTTCTATCCTATTTTTAACTATTTCTAAGCTGTTTTATGATATTTGTGCCCAGTTCTTAACTATTTCTGCCCTCTAATGACCCAGTTTTGCGTGTTTGTCACCCGTTTTAAGCCATTTTTGGCCGTTTCTCACCTATTTTTGCCCCTTTCTATCCCTGTTTTAAGTCATTTTTGGCTATTTGTAACCCAGTTTTGCTCATGTCTCTCCCGTGTTAAGCCATTTATTTTTCCATTTCCAACCCTTCTTTACCCACTTCTAGCCCATTTTGAGCCAGTTTTGGCTATTTCTGAAGAATTTTTGCTATTTCCATCCCATTTTTGCCCATTTCTGCGTCTCTTTAAGCCATTTTTGGCCATTTCTGACCCAGTTTTGATCATTTCTAACCCCTTTTCAATCCATTTTTGGCTATTTCTAAACAAATTTTGCCATTTCTGTCCAATATTTGTCTATTTCTAACCTATTTCAAGACATTTTTGCCCAGTTCTAACCCATTTTTGTCCACTTCATACCCACCTGAAGCCATTTATGGCCATTTTTAAACTTTTTTTTTGCTATTTCCATCTCATTTTTGCTCATTTCTGCTCCTTTTTATGCCATTTTTGGCATTTTCTAACCCAGTTTTGACCATTTCTGACCCCTTTTTAATTCATTTTTGGCTAGTTCTAAACAATTTTTGCCATTTCTATCCTATTTTTGCCTGTTTCTAAGCTATTTTAAGACATTTTTGCCCATTTCTAGCCCATTTTTGCCCACTTCTAACCCGCTTTAAGCCATTTCTGGCTCTTTCTAAGCATTTTTTGCTATTTCTAACCATGTTTTGCCCATGTCAAACCCTTTTTAAGCCTTTTTTGTCCATTTCTAGTCCAGTCGTGCCCATTTCTAACCTGATTTATGCCATTTTTGGCTCTTTCTCAATAGTTTTTTTCCATTTCTTGTCCAGTCGTGCCCATTTCTATCCCATTTTAAGCCATTTTTGGCCATTTTTCACCCAGTTTTCCCACTTCTCACCTCTTTGAAGCCATTTTTGGCCAGTTCTAACCGATTTCTGCCCCTTCGAACCCTTTTGTGCCCTTCTATCCTTTTTTGCAAATTTCTAACCCTTTTTAAGCCATTTTTGGCCATTTCTAACCCAGTTCCTTCCTTTACTCACCTGTTTAAAGCCATTTTTGGCCATTTCTAAGCCATTTTTGCCTACTTGTTACCTCTTTTAAGCCATTTTTGACTATTTCTAAACATATTTTGCCATTTCTATCCCATTTCTGCCTATTTCTAACCAGTTTTAAGCTTTTTTGCCAAATTCTAACCCATTATTACCCACTTCTACCCAGTTTGAAGCACTTTTGCCCACTTCAAACCCTCTTGAAGCCATTTTTGGCCATTTCTAAACGGTTTTTGCTATTTCCATCCCATTTTTGCCCATTTCTGCATCTCTTTAAGCCATTTTTGGCCATTTCTAATCCAGGTTTGACCATTTTTAATCCCTTTTTAATCCATTTTTGGCCATTTCTGAACAATTTTTCCTTTTCTATCCAATTTTTGCCTATTTCTAACCTATTTTAAGACATTTTTGCCCCGTTGTAACCCATTTTTGCCCACTTCTAACCCACTTGAAGCCATTTTTGGCTCTTTCTAAAGAGTTTTTGCAATTTCTATCTCATTTTTGCCCATTTCTGCCTCTTTTTATACCATTTTTGGCCATTTCTAACCCAGTTTGGCCCATTTCTGACCCCTTTTTAATCCCTGTTTGGCTATTTCTAAGCAATTTTTGCCATTTCTGTCCTATTTTTGTCCATTTCTAAGCTATTTTAAGACACTTTTGGCTTTTTCTAAACAATGTTTGGCCATTTCTAATCCAGTTTTGCCCATTTCTAACCTGTTTGAAGCCATTTTTGGCTATTTCTCAACAATTTTTGGCCATTTCTAATCCAGCCTTGCCCATTTCTTTCCTGTTTGAAGCCATTTTTGGCCGTTTCTAACCTATTTTTGCCCCTTTCTATCCCAATTTGAAGCCATTTTTGGCTATTTCTAACCCAGTTTTGCCCATTTCTCTCCCATTTTAAGCCATTAATTTTTCCATTTCCTACCCTTCCTTTCCCACTTCTCTCCCATTTTAAGCCATTTTTGCCTATTTCTAAAGAACGTTTGCAATTTCCAACCCATTTTTGCCCATTTCTGCATCTTTTTAAGCCGTTTTTGGCCATTTCTAACCCCGGTTTGACCATTTCTGACCCCTTTTTAATCCATTTGGCTATTTCTAAACAAATTTTGCCATTTCTATCCAATATTTGCCTATTTCTAACCTATTTCAAGACATTTTTGCCCAGTTCTAACCCATATTTGCCCTCTTCATACCCACCTGAAGCCATTTTTGGCCATTTTTAAACTTGTTTTTTGCTACTTCTAACCCGTTTTTGCTCATTTCTGCTCCTTTTTATGCCATTTTTGGCATTTTCTAACCCAGTTTTGACCATTTCTGACCCCTTTTTGATTCATTTTTGGCTATTTCTAAACAATTCTTGCCATTTCTATCCTATTTTTAACTATTTCTAAGCTGTTTTAAGATATTTGTGCCCAGTTCTTAACTATTTCTGCCCTCTAATGACCCAGTTTTGCCCATTTCTCACCCGTTTTAAGCCATTTTTGGCCGTTTCTCACCTATTTTTGCCCCTTTCTATCCCTGTTTTAAGTCATTTTTGGCTATTTGTAACCCAGTTTTGCTCATGTCTCTCCCGTGTTAAGCCGCTTATTTTTCCATTTCCAACCCTTCTTTACCCACTTCTACCCATTTTGAGCCATTTTTGGCTATTTCTGTAGAATTTTTGCTATTTCCATCCCATTTTTGCCCATTTCTGCGTCTCTTTAAGCCATTTTTGGCCATTTCTGTAGGCAGCCAGGGCTTGGTGGTCGGAAGATGTCGCGCTGTAACGGAAAGACAGAGCCCCTCCCCAGGTCTTAGCTTTGTGACTTAAGCAGAAGGAAGTGACGTTGTAAACCAAAGCTATATAATGCGGTGTCACTCTGCAATAAACGCCATTTGCCGTCCACCACATTGGTGTTTGCGTGCTAATGGACCCGCGATCGCGAGTAGGTGATTGCCTGAGCCGACCCTAAACCAGGCCACCGTGCCTCAGAGAGGCAGCAAGTGGTGCCGAAACCCGGGAATCTCGCCTGGAGTGGCGTGCGGCGGCCGGAGCGGCGGGTCCAGCCCGGCGGGGAGGACGCTCCCAGACCTTCAGGGACGATGGAGGCCCTAATGAAGGTTGTATCAGAATGGGGTATTGATCGCAAAGATTCTATTCTCGCTGTTGCGAGACTTTTGCAGATCGGGGTCATTGACCAGGCGGTGGATATTCTCCACCCAGAAGTGTGGGCTAAATGCACCACAGCATTAGCCGAGGAGACAATGTCCTCGGGTTGTGGGAAATATTTTAAGTTGTGGGGGAAAGTTAAACAAGCTCTGCAAAAGGCCATGCAGGAGCGGGACATCTGGAGGGTGGCGAGGGACTGTCTGTCGGTTACCCCCAAATTGGGAGTTGGGGCAGCCACGCAGACTCCGCGCCCACCAGATGATGGCACTTTTACCGAGTCTAAAGACTCGCGGGAGGGCGCTATACCTCCCGATTCCCAGAACCCCGACCCGCTTACGGAGGGACAAAACCGCGCAAAATCCTTCTGGGGCGGGCTTGCTGAAGAGGCCAGGAGTGCCGCGGAGAAATCAGAGCCCAAAGACGCCTGGGCTGGACCACCGCCCTATGCACCCCAAGATGGCGCCGAGCGGCAAGGGGAAGGGCGGGGCAAACACGCCCCATGCGGGAACAAGGAGAAAGCGCTAGCACTAACAAACACGGATAAACAGGAAGGGGAGGGAAGCGCGAGTACGGGGCGGACAGCCAATCAGAACGACCGTCCGGAAATATGCCCTTGTAAGGCACACGCCCCCCCCCACTGACAGGCGGGGCGAGCAGAGGGGGGGGGAAGCCCGCCTGCAAGGGAAGCGGGCGGGGCCGGAGCCCGAGTAACAGGCGGGGCGAGTCAAGGGGGGGGAAAGGCCCGCCTGCAAGGGGGGTGGGCGGGGTCGGAGTGAAGAAAAAGCACGGCCCCCCCCCCTTGCAGAGCCTGCAAGGGAAAAGGGCAGAGCCAGAGTCTGAGAAGTAGGTGGGGCCGGAGCCCAATCAAAAAGCAATTCATATAAGTCTATTAAACCAGATCTTCAGAATAAAACTAATGAAAATTGTGAGGTTTTGTCCATAGGACCACATCATCGGACACCCCCACAGCCTGTACACTCTGATACCAAGCGTCCCGTCCACTCCAAAGCCGAGCATTTGGTCCAAGCCTGAGAATTCTACACCAGCAGAATTCAGACAGCGGCAAATTAGCATCCGTGGGAGGGGGCGGTAATGCCTTTGTGTGATTCTTATTCTGGGGAGTAGGATGATTTGTACACAAAATTCATTGATTAAGTGTAAATATTTGTGAAAACACAGACTGTTAATCCTGTTTTGGAACATACCCACTTGGCGTTCTTAGCAGGAACTAACCAACTACTTATTTGTGGTATTGTTTTGTTTGCACAAAGATGTTTTTTCCCTTCTGGGATCTGTCCCATGCATCTCCCTTTCCCTGTCACTTGACCGAGGGAGATCCCTTGAGTATTATTTTGCTAATTACAGTCCGTCGGATTGTTCCCTATAGTATGGTCAGGCAGACTATCAACCGCAATTGCTTCGCAATAGGGTGGCATAACACTATAACAAAGCCAATAGTGCTTAGTCAAATTTGGGTGAGCTTGTTTCAATCATTGAAAAGTGGCTTTGAGAATGTACCCATTTAGTGTCACCTTTTAGTATTTATTGTAAAGACAAAATAAGGCAAGTATATTGTGTTTTATAGTCTTGTTGTGATATTTATATACTAAAAGCTAAATACATGTAAGTATGTTTATGTTTTTGACTGGCCCTTGTAAACCTTTCATAGACGCAGGCCATTCCTTCCAATGCAGGCTGGCCACCTGCATTGGAACGAGTGTGCATTTCTGCCAGTTTAGAAGCCCAAGCCTCATGCAATGTGAGGGAGGCAGAGCCTCTGCGGGGACGCCCGCTGAGATTGAGCCTGCCACCCTGCACTGTAATGATGCTGCTCGGAGCTGGTTTCTTGATTGTCTTCACAGGGTCATTGCAACTACATTTTATATGTATGACCATGTAGTGGGAGTAATGATTGTCTGCATTTTGTGTTTCACATGTTGTAGTTGTGTGGAGTGTGTTTGTGGGATCCCATGAATGTGTGTGTATGTGTGTGTCTGTTGAGGGCAGACAGTGTTCTGTGTATTTTTTGTTATTGGGTTAATGTAAAAGTTTTTAATGGGTAGCAGATTAACATTTTGGGCAAGAAAGGGTTAACGCAGAGGTGCTGCTGCCGGCAGGAATTTATGGCTGCTGCTCAGCAGGCTGGCAGCTGTAGCTGCTGCTGGGCAAGCAGGCGTTTGTAGCTGCTGCCGAGCAGTACTGCTTAGTGTGTTTAAGGTAACCTAGGGGAGAATCCAAGCTTTACCAACCTCCACCCAAACAGCACCAGGTTGTCAGAGGTACGGTGCAGTTTGCTTCTGCACCTGCTTCACATTCCTGTTTCATCAGAATGCCTTTGCTTTAAGGAATCATTTTTAGCTTGACTTACTTCTCGAGAACGGATGGCATGGGGGAAGGGATATATTTGTGTTCTACCTACAGGTCCATGGAGGCTGCCTGCAAAGTTTCTCAAGCCTTGCCATGAGCTGGACAGATGAGCAGAAAACCCAATGTCTTAGCTACAGGAGCTTGAATGTGTGTGCATGTAAAGTAGCTCTTATTAGAGGCTGTGATTTTGTGTATAACACCACCTGTGCTTACTAGCCAGTTGCTAATAAGAAACTACGCTGCTGCACCCTGTAGTGTATATACTGTTAATGTAAATCTGTATGTGCTTTGCCATAGTAGTGACTTGTTACTGAATGAAGCAGGTGAACCTCTGCACTGACAACAAGGTGCCACGACTGAGGTTGGCCAAATACCTCTTATCACAGTCAAGGGCAAGACTGGGTTGGCCTCTGTGTTTGCCACCAAGAAGAACCTTTAGCTCCGCTGCTGGCTGCATATTAATGATCCCTTGCCCAAACCACCAGTTCTATATAAAGACCTACATGATAATGAGTGGAAAGGACCAGAACCAGATCCAGTGGAAGTTTGTTATGCTGTTTTCAATGGTAATACATATGTGACTAAGTTAACACAAGTAGAAGTAAATTCTTTAAAAAAGATAGTTTTGCAGAATTGTGAGGCTTTAGATATATTAACAGCTCAAGTAGACAGAGTATGTACTTTAATTAATGAATCTTCTTGTAGTTATCTTGATCAGTCTGGAAAGACCTTGAAAGATGTTAAAGAAATTTGGAAGCATGCAAAAGTACTTCATGATGTCTATCGGAACGATAAAATTCCTTGGTTAGATGCTCTTCTTACATTTTGGGACTTCAGTGGTTGGCTCACATCTCTGATTAAAGGT
Source organism: Amazona ochrocephala (assembly GCA_039720435.1). Classification (NCBI taxonomy): domain Eukaryota; kingdom Metazoa; phylum Chordata; class Aves; order Psittaciformes; family Psittacidae; genus Amazona; species Amazona ochrocephala. The sequence goes on from CM077908.1 coordinate 3,645,509, forward strand.
ATTGGAATGATTTTGGTAGTAATCTTGACCATAGTTATGATTGTACCTTGTATTTTGCAATGTATTCGTGGTATGATTGAAAACCTGGTAAAACAGCTTTGGCTTACTCAAGAAAAGAAAAGGGGGAGATGTGGATGATTTCTTGTTAGAGAATGAACATATGCCTGCTCTGAATGAAAGCAAGTATGTGCAGTTGGCCATGTAGCAGGGGTAACTCCGGGTTACCTCTGTGCAGCCGACCGTGGAAAAGAAGCAACTTCCGGACAATCAATGAAACAAGAATGCAGGCCTGGAAGATAAGGAGCTAAGATAAGAAGCTTGCTGAATTGGACTGTAAATTTCGCTTGCTTACAAAAACCACACTTTAGGTTCTCACGAGTGCCTCCTTACATTGTGACGACGCTGTTTGAAGCAACCTTTTGATTTTACAGGGTCATCATACCTCATTTTTGTGCTTTATATTTTGTGGGGAACCTCTTTATAGCATCTCACTTATAGTGCCTTATGTTTTCTATACAAGGTTTCTTACATAGGTTTCCTAAGACTGTTACAAAGTGTGTTCCAGTTTGTCATACCTATTTTTTTTTAGATTAGTATATCTTAGGTAATTCGCTTAAGCATAGAGAGGGGGGGAAATGTAGGCAGCCAGGGCTTGGTGGTCGGAAGATGTCGCGCTGTAACGGAAAGACAGAGCCCCTCCCCAGGTCTTAGCTTTGTGACGTAAGCAGACGGAAGTGACGTTGTAAACCAAAGCTATATAATGCGGTGTCACTCTGCAATAAACGCCATTGCCGTCCACCACATTGGTGTTTGCGTGCTAATGGACCCACGATCGCGAGTAGGTGATTGCCTGAGCCGACCCTAAACCAGGCCACCGTGCCTCAGAGAGGCAGCACATTTCTGACCCAGTTTTGACCATTTCTGACCCCTTTTTAATCCATTTTTGGCTATTTCTAAACAAATTTTGCCATTTCTATCCAATATTTGCCTATTTCTAACCTATTTCAAGACATTTTTGCCCAGTTGTAACCCATTTTTGCCCTCTTCATACCCACCTGAAGCCATTTTTGGCCATTTTTAAACTTGTTTTTTGCTACTTCTAACCCGTTTTTGCTCATTTCTGCTCCTTTTTATGCCATTTTTGGCATTTTCTAAGCCAGTTTTGACCATTTCTGACCCCTTTTTAATTCATTTTTGGCTATTTCTAAACAAATTTTGCCATTTCTGTCCAATATTTGTCTATTTCTAACCTGTTTGAAGGCATTTTTGCCCAGTTCTAACCCATTTTTGTCCACTTCATACCCACCAGAAGCCATTTTTGGCCATTTCTAAACAGTTTTTGCTATTTCCATCCCATTTTTGCCCATTTCTGCATCTCTTTAAGCCATTTTTGGCCATTTCTAATCCAGGTTTGACCATTTTTAATCCCTTTTTAATCCATTTTTGGCCATTTCTAAACAATTTTTCCTTTTCTATCCAATTTTTGCCTATTTCTAACCTATTTTAAGACATTTTTGCCCCGTTGTAACCCATTTTTGCCCACTTCTAACCCGCTTGAAGCCATTTTTGGCTCTTTCTAAAGAGTTTTTGCAATTTCTATCTCATTTTTGCCCATTTCTGCCTCTTTTTATACCATTTTTGGCCATTTCTAACCCAGTTTGGCCCATTTCTAACCCCTTTTTAATCCCTGTTTGGCTATTTCTAAGCAATTTTTGCCATTTCTGTCCTATTTTTGTCCATTTCTAAGCTATTTTAAGACACTTTTGGCTTTTTCTAAACAATGTTTGGCCATTTCTAATCCAGTTTTGCCCATTTCTAACCTGTTTGAAGCCATTTTTGGCTATTTCTTCAACAATTTTTTGCCATTTCTAATCCAGCCTTGCCCATTTCTTTCCTGTTTGAAGCCATTTTTGGCCGTTTCTAACCTATTTTTGCCCCTTTCTATCCCAATTTGAAGCCATTTTTGGCTATTTCTAACCCAGTTTTGCCCATTTCTCTCCCATTTTAAGCCATTAATTTTTCCATTTCCCACCCTTCTTTTCCCACTTCTCTCCCATTTTAAGCCATTTTTGGCTATTTCTAAAGAACGTTTGCGATTTCCAACCCATTTTTGCCCATTTCTGCATCTTTTTAAGCCGTTTTTGGCCATTTCTAACCCCTTTTCAATCCATTTGGCTATTTCTAAACAAATTTTGCCATTTCTATCCAATATTTGCCTATTTCTAACCTATTTCAAGACATTTTTGCCCAGTTGTAACCCATTTTTGCCCACTTCATACCCACCTGAAGCCATTTTTGGCCATTTTTAAACTTGTTTTTTGCTACTTCTAACCCGTTTTTGCTCATTTCTGCTCCTTTTTATGCCATTTTTGGCATTTTCTAACCCAGTATTGACCATTTCTCTCCCATTTTAAGCCATTAATTTTTCCATTTCCTTCCCTTCCTTTCCCACTTCTCTCCCATTTTAAGCCATTTTTGGCTATTTCTAAAGAACGTTTGCGATTTCCAACCCATTTTTGCCCATTTCTGCATCTTTTTATGCCGTTTTTGGCCATTTCTAACCCCGGTTTGACCATTTCTGACCCCTTTTTAATCCATTTGGCTATTTCTAAACAAATTTTGCCATTTCTATCCAATATTTGCCTATTGCTAACCTATTTGAAGATATTTTTGCCCAGTTCTAACCCATTTTTGTCCACTTCATACCCACCTGAAGCCATTTTTGGCCATTTTTAAACTTGTTTTTTTGCTATTTCTATCCCATTTTTGCTCATTTTTCCTCCTTTTTATGCCTTTTTTGGCATTTTCTAACCCAGTTTTGACCATTTCTGACCCCTTTTTGATTCATTTTTGGCTATTTCTAAACAATTCTTGCCATTTCTATCCTATTTTTAACTATTTCTAAGCCGTTTTAAGATATTGAGCCCAGTTCTTAACTATTTCTCCCCTCTTATAACCCAGTTTTGACCATTTCTAATCCCTTTTTAATCCATTTTTGGCTAGTTCTAAGTGAATTTTGCCATTTCTATCCAATATTTGTCTATTTCTAACCTATTTTAAGACATTTTTGCCTAGTTCTAACCCATTTTTGCCCAGTTCATACCCACCTGAAGCCATTTTTGGCCATTTCTAAGCCATTTTGCCTACTTCTTACCTCTTTTAAGCTATTTTTGACTATTTCTAAACATATTTTGCCATTTCTATCCCATTTCTGCCTATTTCTAACCAGTTATAAGCCTTTTTTGCCAAATTCCAGCCCATTATTACCCACTTCTGCCCAGTTTGAAGCACTTTTGCTCACTTCAAACCCTCTTGAAGGCATTTTTGGCTATTTCTAAAGAATTTTTGCTATTTCCATCCCATTTTTGCCCATTTCTGCATCTCTTTAAGCCATTTTTGGCCATTGCTGACCCAGTTTTGATCATTCCTAACCCCTTTTTAATCCCTGTTTGGCTATTTCTAAGCAAATTTTGCCATTTCTATCCAATATTTGCCTATTTCTAACCTATTTTAGGACATTTTTGCCCAGTTCCAACCCATTTTTCCCAGTTCTAGCCCATTTTTGCCCACTTCATACCCACCTGAAGCCATTTTTGGCCATTTTTAAACTTGTTTTTTTTGCTACTTCTAACTCGTTTTTGCTCATTTCTGCTCCTTTTTATGCCTTTTTTGGCATTTTCTAACCCAGTTTTGACCATTTCTGACCCCTTTTTGATTCATTTTTGGCTATTTCTAAACAATTTTTGCCATTTCTATCCTATTTTTGCCTGTTTCTAAGCTATTTTAAGACATTTTTGCCCATTTCTAGCCCATTTTTGCCCACTTCTAACCTGCTTTAAGCCATTTTTGGCTCTTTCTAAGTATTTTTTGCTATTTCTAACCATGTTTTGCCCATGTCAAACCCTTTTTAAGCCTTTTTTGTCCATTTCTAGTCCAGTCGTGCCCATTTCTAACCTGTTTTAAGCCATTTTTGGCTCTTTCTCAATAGTTTTTTGCCATTTCCAACCCAGTTTTGCCCATTTCTAACCTGTTTTAAGCGCTAACATATTTTGGCACTAATCCCTGGGGTTTACAAGCCCTACAGATTTGGTAAACAGATGTTACACATATTGCCGAATTTGGCAAGCAAAAATATGTACATGTGTCCATTGATACATTTTCTTCTGCTATTGTGGCCACCGCTCATGCTGGTGAATCTTCCCGGGATGTTATTCGCCATTGACAGCGTGCTTTTGCAACCTTAGGGGTTCCACAGCGGATAAAAATGGCCCTGCTTATGCATGAAAGAGGGTTGCATCTTTTTTGCAAGCTTGGGGAGTTTCTCATGTTACTAGTATCCCCCATTCTCCAACAGGTCAAAGCACTGTAGAACAAACCCATGATGCACTCAAACATTTTCTTTAAAAACAAAAAGGGGAATGCCAGTGTTTTCTCAGCACAAACAGTTAGCAAAAGTGCAATTTGTACTGAATTTTTTAAATTTGTCTAGTTTTGATTGTCTTTCCACAGTACAGAGCTTGTGACATCTGACAGACAATTCCTTGCCCAATCCACTGGTTCTATATAAAGACCCACATGATAACGAGTGGAAAGGACCAGAGCCATTGCTGACATGGGGTCAAGGATACGGCTGTGTACAGCTAGCAACCGGACCATGTTGGCTGCCAGTGAAACGTATAAAGCCTCAGAACTCAACAACAGAAAGAAAAGACAATGACAGAAATCTTTGCAATATCTGTTCTAATATGGGCAGGGGGGTTGGAACTCGATGATCTTCC